>CM065169.1:22263211-23509461 GCA_033026295.1 Channa striata | reverse complement strand
AATGAAGGACAGGCCTTTGTGAAATCAGCTGCCATGGTGTGTTGTGCTGGATTCATGGATGCACAGGCTGCTGTCATCTTTATGGGTTTGCACTGAAACATACAGATGACCATTGTGACAGATTAAAGGAAAGACTAACATAAAGTCTTACTAAGGTGTTCGTCCAGCATGTGCTAACAGAACAGTTTCACTCCACATTGACATTCATTCTACAAGACTCTGGAACTCAACTGGGAGGACAGATCATCATTCTTCCAAAAGATCTTATCACATGTTTTGTTATGATCATTGTGGTAGAAAGTGCTGACTAAGATAACAGAATACTGAATCACATCACTGTCATCACACCATTTAGTGACCCCTCATCTACTATGTAAGGAGGGATTGTTATCTATTCCACACCGATCATGTATTCAGATTTTGCCTTCATACTCATGTGAATTGTTCTGTCATACTGTCACATCAATTAACAGCTATGCTAATGTGGTAGCAAATTGTAGAACATCTTTAACAAATGTGGTGCAGGTTGAGAACACTGCTAAACATCTTCTTTTATCCTGCTTCAAACTTCATGACACAATCATCATTAATTAAGTAGCATAATTTTTTAACAGGGCAAAATCCTATGGCACACAAAAATTTATGACACAAACAATTTGTGTACATTTACAAAATTACACTGCACCCTGCAAGCAAGCTAAGCAGCATACCAGTTGGGAGAGTCTTGGTTATACAGTATCACTATGATAAATTAAAAAAAGAAAACTAAAAGAAAACAGATGGAGGACGAAGCAAATGAAACTGGAGTTGCACCAGAAGAACCTGTGCCCAAGACAGGTGCTGTGTCTGCAGTTTGGTTTTAGGAAAATACAATACAGATCGAAATAGTACTTGCTGCTGCTGAAGGCAGCAACTAATCTATGTTTCTTTTATATGTATGCACTCATGTCAGTAGAACCATCCACGTAAGTAAAACAAATTACTAAAATAGACTGTGAAAATGTGTAAATGAGGAAAAATTGTCAACATTTTTGGATGTAATGCCCAGCAGAAGATATCATGAAGTTTCATGTTTGTATCTTAGTTGTATCTCTAGATATGATTTCTTTCAGACAAAAGCTACCAGGGAAAAAAGTAGGTTCAGTGTGAGAATATTATTTGTTGGAAGCTATATTTTAAAAGTATGAGAATTTTATCAAACTCTCTTATTGGTTTGATAACGAGCTTAAAATGTAAAACAGGAGAAACAATGTAGACAAAGAAGAACTCTCCTTTCCTCTGGAAGGATCTACAACAATAGTGAGAATGCACTTTAAAACTGAGAACTAAAAGTGCTGTTCCCAAAGGGGCTAGCCTTGAATTTTTTTAAAAACACTTTTACATAATGTCACTGAGAGAGAGGGCTGTGAATGAACTTCCGAAATCTAAAGATCAGCAAGCAAAAGCCTTAAAAATCACGAAAGGTACAAATGCACTGCTGAAGTGAGAGTGCCGCGACCCTTGGCTATGTTCTAAATTTAATCTTTCTCAAACAGCACAGCCCTGTGAGTCATTATGCTAAGCAATGCCCAGCCTGAGTAGGGGGAGGGCTGTAAAGCTGTGAGATGGCCAGGCTCAAAATGCCGTGCTGATCTCCAGCAGATGTAAATGCTGGCAAGAAGCATATGCAAGAAATACATATGGATGTGCATAAATACAAATACTAGGGTACGCATCATGGACAGTACGCACAGCCCAAGCATGCACATACATACAACATGTCATGTGTGAACAGTGGCACACACTGGCATTTGCAAGGAGAGGCACAGAGGCCAGAAAAAACAAAAATAGGATTTGGGAGCAACTACTAATGTAGAATTTTGCAGCTAGAACTTTTTACTTGAAATCCACTACAATGCAGGATTAATGTGCTATATTTTTTCGACAGCTGGTGTTACTGGTCACTTTTCACATTAAGACTTTACATTTCAACCTATAATACACTCATAAATAACTTTTAATTTAAATTAAACCCACGGTCCGAACCATTTGGTCTTTTGTGCTTACTAATAAATAAATGTCATTCTCTAATTGGGGTTCTCGTCACGTTTTTCATTCTGTGTCTCAATAAGTTGTTTGGAATTCCACCAAAGAGACATTTCCCTTCTAAGATCCATGGGTTGTTTCCTTTAATGGTATTTTCAAGGCTCAAGGAGTAATCCAACTATAAACTCAGCCATTACTCGCCTATCAGGTGTGGAGGCAGGCCAATCATCGAGCCCAGAGACGTAATATTGTCCAATACCTCACAAAGCAACAATTCCAAAAAAATAACACAATGGCAAATCCCACTTTACCAGTCTTTGATGAAATATTGACTGTTGATAAATATTGACTGTTGACTGAATTTAGTAAGAATATTTAGGATCATCAAGTGTCACATCTGTAAGTCAAGAAGAATAAGTCTTATGATATAAATTTATATATATATCTATTAATATGTATCTCAAATAAGCAAGTGCAGTAAATCTTTTTTTTCAGATTTATTGGTGTTGATGACATGTACGACGCACAGCTGTTCATTTCTCCATCTGCTTCCCCATCTGTCTGGATGTTATGCGTCATCCTCACTGAGAGTTTGTCACTCAGCTCACCATATAACGCATCCCTGACAAGTACAGATCATGATCCAACATTTATTATCATGGTACACTGTTTTCAACACCCTCACTGGCTGGATTATACCATTGGAATTGATCATGTTCACTTTGTTGAAATCTGTGAAAGGTTGTAAAATCCACACTCACTTCACACCAGAATATTTGAGCTTGAAGAGTTAAGCCCAGAAGAACTCCCCAGGTGTCCTTTCACAGCTCGATTCTATCAATCTTCTGCTGTGCAAAAGAAGCAGACAGCTCCATGTCGCTTAGCCCGCAGGTGCAGTTTCTGCCCTGCAGGGCAGGACAATTACTATATTTATGGACCATCCTCTGACACTAAAACCTTTGAACTAATGCCCTATGATCCTACTCAGGCAAATCCTTCCATGCGTACGTCAAAACAGCTCAGGAAGCACGGCTCGCAGGGAGGCAGAGCGGCCAGAGTCGTCAGCCTCACACGGGAGCTCGGCAGTACAGAGAGACCGGATCACTCAACACAGCAGCAGTCATGAGCCTCCGCTGGATTTATTCGTCTGCGCTTGCCGACTGTGCCAACAAGCCTGCCAGAAGTAGTTATCAATAGCCATGGATCAAATTCAACATAAAACACACAGACAGGCACACTGTGTGTAATTGGATTTCCAGATTGTGTATGTTAAATATTGCTTTGTAATTTGGGATAACTGCTGTTACTAATGCTGCTGTAAAGAGGCACTGACAGCTCACCATAGACCCATTAGTTGAGGCTGGTAAAGAGAAGCAAATGCTTTACCTCGAACGTACTCTGCCTCAGTGAGCTGTGAGCATTCAGTTAAAGGGCAGACGCACTTCACTGCACTAACACTAAAAGGACAACTGCCTTTATTTCACAAACACTGCACACGGGACAAACTGATGGCAAATGTGCTAGATCACTATCCTCTATATATTCAGGTCCAGTGCCTGAGTCTTAATTTTGTAGTTCTATTCAGCTAACATTGCTAATATTATAGTGCTCTTATTGATGGTATCACAAAATTCATTGGGTGGGTTTGTTTAAAACGTTACAAACAAAATGTTTATCTCAACCACTTGTTGGGAAGTTAAATGGAAATTAAGATCACATAGAGCGGTGCCTTTTTGAGCAGCCCGTTTAAGTTTTGGAATGCGGAAGTGTAATAAAGGTCCATTGCCTCGTAATTCTATGCACATAACTATAGGAAAGGTTCAACATGACAGTGGCTTAGGGGTATAAGATCCTAAACATAATATGTAATCAGTTGAATTGCTTGAATTGTATACTTATTTTTCTTTGGAAAACTTTTGAACCAGTCCACAAATAACAGTCAAAGCCAAAATTTATTAAGTTCATATGTATCTTTTAGAAACAATGCTCCAAAACTTCAAAATCTTCAAAAAAGCAATCACAGAATTTCAATAATTTCTGCTTTATCACAAAATTTTACACCACTAGCATTTTGTTATCTGAAGGGTTGTGCAGGGCAAATCAGATCAATTTATGCTATTGCTATCTTAAATTGAATATTGCGGCTTTAAGAGACAAAATCAATAACATATAGAAGCTGTTAAGCAAACACCTCACAGAGCTACGTATTACACTTCCAGGTGAATAAAACATAAACCAGCATCAGTAGATCCCCAACTAGCCCATTGAGTAGTTGCTACATCACCAAGCTACTAGCACCACCGTTTTCAAACACATGTGGGTTAGTTTTGTTTCATGGCTCTCGGGTGACCCGTTAAAGGTCTTCCCGAAGGACCCTGAGACATTGTTACGCCAAAAACGGTTTAGTCTGCCCAGGGTCCAGGAAATCTCAAAATAAGTGACCCTAAAGAGCCACATATTCTACTCCAAGATACTGACCCTCGTGACTTCCTGTAAAAGCCGTGGTATCCAAAAGTAGGGCTTGTTCAAAACCCTGTCCTCCCAGACGTCATTAGGAATCAACTGGGTGCAAAACATTAAATTCCCTTCACCAGTTCTCTATCTGTGAAGCTGTCAACATCTATAGCAACCTTCTCTCTATAGCAACCACCCTTCAAAGGAAGCTCAGTTGGTTACTTGGATCTTAAATTTAATTCTTACAGTCAATACCTAACGCTCACACAGAGACATGGATGAAAAGGTATATTGAGATAAAAAGGATTATACCTATAGGGATAGGCCTTCCATATACTTTAGAAACCAATGTTAAAAAATATCACATCTTCTTCACTCCCCAACAGTCGGTGGAACTGATCACAGCTATAGAATAGAGACAAATCCTGAATAATGAATAAAGTCCAGTTTCTTTTCATCTAGCAAGACTAGATTCGGTTTGATGAATGTTTCCTCTAGCAGTGATGATGGGATTCTTTGAATCTACATTTCTCCAAGCAATACAGCAAAAGCTACACAGGAAACGTCGCACCTGAAACCATCTACTCTGCTTCCTCAGCTTTGTAGAGAAAAGATGACAAAAAGTCAATGCAGAACGCTCTTTAAAACTGACATCAATTAACACTAAGACATAATCCTTATTCATATACAGCACTCTACCAGTGTATAATACATGATAACCAATTGCAATGAATCTCTTTGGGATGAAAGGAGCTTTAGCCTGATATGCGAGGCCTGTTAACATTAATCAGCAGCATGAATGGCATGCTGGATGTGTAAATGCGAGGGTAAAGCCAGGCCACCAAGTGGATTCCCCCCCAGGGATCTAGGTAATAACCCTCTTCTGCAGCTTTATCTCTTGCTCTCACTTAATGTATGTGTGTGTGTGTGTGTTTTGACACATGAGACTTTTTAGGCGTTTCTTTTGTTTTACCTATAAGATGCATGCATTTTTCTATGCTGTTTGTGTTAGTAAAAATTTAGCATTATTTGCAGGAGGATGTGTGTCCATGTGCAGAAATAACGGGATTTGAAAGTGTCATGGTTTAATGATATCTTCTGACATTTGAAGGTACAGTATATTGCATTGTATCCATGAATTTGAAAACGGAAGATGTGTTTGATAGCACACATGTGAAATGGCAATATTGCGACAAAATTAAAAAGAATGCATCATTTATTTAGGAGTTTCTGTGATATCATAGGAGCCAAAAAAGCTGAGAACCATGTGACAGAGATCAAGAATTGGTCTGACATTTCCATGATAACTATAATTATTGCCTTATGTTTGTGCACCTCCACCAACCACTCATATTCTAATCAGTTCACCTGTCAGCCCAGATAGACGTTTGTACCAGCTTTATTAAAATTCTCTTCAGGCATTCCTAAAATGCCATATTAGATAGATATTTTACACCAGTAAGACCTGTCCCAAGAATGGGACAGGCATGAGGTCACTGTGACCTTTACCACTTAAATCAGTTCATGCTTTAGTAAAAGTGGATATTTCTCCTTAATTTCAAGAATATCCCTCAAGCCATTTGCAATATCTGAAGAATCCCAAAAACCCAGCTTCTGGCTATGGCTTTCGCCCACACAAAGCCACAAAAATATTTTGTTAAAGTAAAAAAATCTTGCGGTAGGTGGTCTAGAGAATATGGCAGAAAAAACTAAAAATGGCACTGGCACTGAACGTGCCAAATTGTCTGAAATCCCACCTACTGTATGAGCTGTTTAGGAACTATTGCTGGTGTGATTGCTTTTTGCACAAGGCCAACTTAGTTGCAGGTGGCAGTGAAAAACTGTGAAATAACAAAATGCATTTGAATATCCTTAAAAAAGTAAATCTTCTGAAAAAGACTAGAGGTCCGAACAATTTACTTGATTAAAATGACTTAGTTGAAAGAAAAAGCACAGGAGGTAAAGCAATCGCACACCAATCCCAGGGTTGTTGGTCACATGTTGAAGTATCCTTGAGCAACACACCGAACCCCAACTTAGTTGCTCCTGGTGAGTGTTGGCCAGCAGCTCCCCCATTTAAGTGCAAGTGTGATAACCAATAGGCAGAAAAGTGCTATATAAGTGCAGACCATTTACCCTTTAGTCTCAGACTGCTGAGGTAATTCACTGTAGCAAGTTCTAAACTAAACGCTGCCTGTACGTTTAGGACTGTGAGAGGTCAAAGTCAAACAAGTGTTCTTCTCTCCCCTCGGCTTTTGGGAGGTTTCTGTCTGTGAGCCACAAAACAGATGTAAAAATGCTGTATATATTTGCAAAAATTTCAAATTAGATATGACTTACCAAGGAAGCGGAAAGTCCTGCGCACCAGCGGATTGAGGTAACAGCAGTCTCCGGTGGCCACTGTCTTCTCTGACCGGTCAAACTCTTTGGACGTGTACTGGACCAGGAACAGCACAGTCTCTGTTATCGTAATCTGGTAGAAGCAAAAGACACAAACACGGTGAGGAAACTACACTCAGCTTAGCTGTGGCTTTATTTGTGAGTCTGAGTTCGTACACTCTGCCACACAGCCCTGAGGTTGTGCTAATATTTTCTCAGTGGGATCCATCTGCACAGACACAGGTGTGAAACACACAGGAACACGTGGAGGAGAGGAAGTCAGCTTACTGTTCTGAGAGAGAAGAGGTGTGTATACAAAAGCTGATAATTGTGTGAAGAAATGGGATGTTGTGATGCATTGTGTTTTTAAATAGCAGAAAAAAAACATGTGACACGTCGCTATGAGTACTGAGCAAAAGTTTCAGCGACAGCTGATGTACAACAGAAGAGGACTACAGCCAAAATAAAGAAAAGACTTTAATGCCGACTTTTTTCTTTCAAAAGGCTGATATTAAAGTAGCAGTAGTGGTGCTGTTGACATGAGGTCTTTTCAACACATTTCTATAAGATAATAAGATAAAATCAGATGGGAATATAACGTGTTATATTTTGGACTTTGCAACAATAATATAGGATAATTTAAAACATATTAAAGACAATCAATCACTGATTTTCAATTCACAGAAGTTTCCAGGTCTGTACAAGTCTTCTAAAGCTGCAAAGCATCTAATTCATCCTGCTGGAACTACAAAAAGCCACATCACTTATGAAATCAGCTCTCGTTTTTGACCCCTTACTGTCACCGGTCGCACAGTCTCAGAGTTTTGTTCTGAGGAAAAACCATGTATTCTCAGGCTGAAGTCTGAATACTGTGAAAAAGAATGTCAGAACCATTAAATTTTTGTTGTAACACTAATGTTCTTCAGTAATGCACTACACATTTCTGTCACACACTTTTACGATTCCTTTTCATCACTTTGAACAATGGGAGCTTCCCAGATGGTTCCTTCAATATTTTACAAACTGTTCTATGTCTGCACACCTCTTGATATGTTGTGTCAAAAGGTTTGAACCATGTTTCGACAGTCTCTGTAGCATAAATCAAATGCATTTCAAAATTTGCAAATACGCAAACTGAGCTCATAAAATGTGGTCCCGAATATATTTCTGTGGAACAATCTTGCATTTTTACAACAAACTTCACAAAAAAAAACAACATGGAATAATTTGTATCCATAGGGTTAACCATCATCTTGTTTGTATTTGTCTGTATCTGTGCGATGTCAATATGAGACAGCTGCTGCACGCTGTTGCCAACAGTGCTACAGCTTGCCAACCACTCAGACTGCTGCCACTAGCGACCTCAGACATAATTACAACTCCCAGATCAACATTTCCTGCAACACCAGCGGCTCCAAGATCAAAATTGCTCAGTGTTACCAAAACCATTGCCCTGACATCTAAATGTGGTAGATTAGCTCACTGGGGTAACAGATAATGGTGCTCTGTCTCCAAATCAGCAACCTACCCTCACATACCTTCACAGCAACTATTTACATCCAACAGTGCTGTGTGCTATTTTGACATTGAAGTGTGCATGATCTGTTCCTTCTACTGATATTTAAATCACATCAAACGGAGCAGCCAGGAAGAAGTCTTGTGAAACAACACAGGTCAGCAGAACCACTAGAGATTAGGCATCACCACCTACAACCAAACCATCAGCATCATCAGATCAAGCAGAATGATCGACTGAAATGGAAAATAATTAAAATCAAACACCCTTCTGCTTCATCTGAAAGTAAAAGATACTTTCTTTTATGAGGGCATTTTCAGCACAATGATATGAGGATAAAACCGACTGACATTTATTGAATCTTTTATAGATGTTCATAAAAGAAATCAACTGTGAATAAACAGCCTTCTCTAAAACTTTCAATAAAAAGAATATTTCATACACGGGTTTAAAAGTTTAAAATCACCAGGGTCAAGGGTTCTTTGAGAGCTTGGCACACTAGTGCATGCTTAAAACAAAAGACAACAAGTAGACAGAGCTGTTTTCATACAGGCACTGGTGTAAAATATCAATCTAATATGGTAGTTTTTTCTTTAAAAGTATGAGTTCTAACTCAACATGTATGACAGCAGGCTTATAGATGTGTGTAGATTTATAGGTGTTCTAAAAGTGCATTTAAAAACCTATGAACTAACAAGCAACAGTGAGATCAAAAGTCTGTTTGTATGTCGGTCTATTATTTTCTATCATGTCATAATAGGGCAAGACTAGTGCAGTGGAGATTGTTCCTCCACAACGCAAAGCAGCGGGAATTACAAATAATAGTGATGATTGTCAGCCATACTGCAGCCTGAGGAGGCTGCATGTCTGCTGAGATCCAGCTCTGATGAAATGGCATACTGCAACATTGTCACTTTATGTAACACGTTGATGTGACTAAGATGAATGAAAACACGGTTACATAAGAGGAAAAAGAAAAAATGTCAAAGTAGCAGCGTGCAACAGGAAAGATGATGGTTAAGCAGGATATACAGTTTAGAAACTGAAAAAAAAAACGTTTTATGGTTGTTTTTGTTTTGGATGCCCCATTACCTGCTTGGTTTCCCTCATTAGCTGTTATGATCAACTCATAAGGCCTTCATCATGTGCTTGACCTTTGTTGTCAACACAGAGCATCCCATGCTTAGGCACAAAACCCACTTGGATTGGATTTAAATAACTGCTTATAAGAATAAAACCATTAAACAAACAAACAAAAAAAACAAGTCTAAACATTGTTCCTGATATTTTCAAGCACCTTAAAGCCAAATCACAGGGTGTATATATATATATATATATATATATATATATATATATATATATATATATATATATATATATATATATATATATATATATATATATATATATATATATATATATATATATATATATATATATCTCAAGGCATCTTATCAGTAGTTGGATCGGTCACCTACTGTACTAGCTACTGGAATAGTTTTTATGGGTGAGAAGGAGGGATAATGGCAACATGTAGTGACTGTAGTAAATCTTACAGAATGACATTTAGTGACATTTCAAAACCAGCAAAGTCTGTGTAGGGTTAAGGTTCATAAATGAGAGGTGAAACATGGGACGTTCATACACTATGACAGTTTGTGATATAGTCTGTGCCCTGTTTGATATTGTTACCAAAGTGCACTGCAGTGCAGAAGATAAAACGTTATGCAGGTGTTCTGCAGGGACTTAGCGCAGAGTAAAGAAGTGAAGATGGAAGAAATACAAAGCAGCTTGTCATTTTAAAACAGATTAAAGCGTTATTGATACAGTATGTCAAAAGTAAGGATGAATGCAGTTTAAGTGTCATTCAAAGTGAAATTCCTAATAATTTCTTCACTTTCTCAGCCGAAGTGTCAGTGAAAGCGTAGGCAAGCTGACATTGTGTGTAGGAGGACATGCTTGTCAACATTGAGATGTATAAATTAAATATGAACTGTGCAAATAGCAAAAGATAACGAGACAAAGCTGCTTCCTTGCACTGCCTCCTCAGTATGTTACAGATTTTTGAAAATAAAACTTACAGTAAGTCCAACACATACTACAAACGTGACTGTTCCCATTCCTACAGTAGGTTAATACTTTCATTGGGGTTCGCCTATTTCAAGGTCTTGCTAATGAATTCATATGTAAAGATGGTTTTGTCAGGCTGATCTTTCCTGAACATTTATTTTTTAAGACATTTCTTCTTCTTCTCATACTGTAGCAAAGACCCACAAAAAATCTACTAAACAATCCCGACTGCAGCATATGCACAATATCAACAACTATTTTCATAAGGCAAACTACCAGTCTACTGATAAAAACAGCGTTTCACTATTCTGATGGAAATAAATATATTTTACAGTTTGAAAGTTGAAATACTGTATATTGTTCTAATGCATATTCATAGGAGCAGTAGAGGAACAGAATCACTATGATTTGCTCAGCAAGACATGACGTGCTAAATGGCTGTGTCTGAAAAAGAAAGGCGTGTTAGGTGCCAGAACTAGAATCTAATTTAGAGTTGCCATTGGAAACCTAACTGAAGTGTGTACATGAGCGTGTGATATTTTTATTCATCACATTACAGGTATGTTGGATTTACTAAGCCTTAATCATTAAAAGCTAGATGGTATAGTTGCAGCATATGATCAGAGAGGCATTTCCTAAGAGGCCTACAGTATTTCACAGTGGCAGAGCTGTGATGGTTAGATTGCAGGGCTGGACTGCTTCTTAATAAGCTGCCATGACCAGAGGCTTACAATAGGCTATAATAAACATTATTACGTTACCTTGGAAACCAGCCACAAAAGTGGAGAATTTTTACTTTAAAGATTCAACCTGGGCTTCCTGTGTTTGAAAGTTCATAACAACATCCTGAACAGACCAAGGTGAAAGCAAAACAAAAGTAGAAAACTTGTAAACAAACGAGGTTAACCCAAACACTTGATCTTTCTAAATTACTTGTAAATGAAAGTAAAGTTACAGATTTTCAACAATGTACGGCACTACAATTATGCTTCAGACCAATTATGCTTCAGAGGACAGACCACTGTCCTCCATATGTCTGTGTCCACACGGTACACCATGAGTCACCCACACAAGTCTGACATCTGCAAGAACCTATACAGAATATAATAGGAAGTTGATGTCATGCCATGTTGAATTTCTATTTTTATGTGCCATCTTGTGGGTATCCCCCAGCCTTTCTGTTGGTGAGTTGAAGTCTCTGTTTTTACTTTCTGTCATGATTCAGAAAATCTGTTTTCTCACATGTACTGTCAGTCGTCAGCTGTCACCTGTATAAGTCCTACGTTATGAGTAAAACCGATCAGCAAACCTGACTAATGTTTCCTATTCGTTATAGAGCAGCAAGCGGCTTTGTTACCGCTGGAATACGGAAGTGGAGATTTCCTCCTTGGCATTAAAAAAAAAACTCTCTCTTATCCTTTATTCTAAACCAGTTTGGTTTGTTCCTACACCCCTGTGTCACATCCATCAAAATCCTGAATGTGAGTTTTTAGAGCAAAGTCTTGTGAAAAAGTGCCTGAAGGCAGTAATATTAACACCCTGAGGAGTGGAGCATTTCAGTGTTTTAATGACTCCTATTGGGAGGTGTGATGTAACAAACACTTGCACAGCAGACAGTAAAGAACAGCAAATTTATTTCACTTTTTGCCATTTAACAAAAAATATCTTTTTCAATGAAGTTAATGATTAATGGCAGCATTTATTTTTTGCATTTTTCGTTTAATTTAAGTAGCCAATGTATTTGTCTTAAGAGAAAGCCCATCACTAAATTCTATATTAGAGCCAAACCACAATTATTCCCTAACCTCAACCAGCTGCTGTAAGTTCCTAAAAATGTTGTAGCCAGGAAAACTGCAAGATTAGATATTTTAATGAATAAACCATGTGTTTGCAGTTTAGCTTTAAGGTGCTTATCAATGAAAATATCAGGAACAATGTTTAGACTTGCTTGTTTTTTGTTTGTTTGTTTGTTTAATGGTTTTATTTTTATAAGCAGTTATTTAAATCCAAACCAAGTGGTTTTTGTGCCTAAGCATGGGATGCTCTGTTTGACAACAAAGGTCAAGCACATGATGAAGGCCTTATGAGTTGATCATAACAGCCTAGTGAGACAATAACAGCTAATGAGGGAAACCAAGCAGGTAATGGGGCATCCAAAACAAAAACAACCATAAAACGTTTTTTTTAGTTGTACTTCCTTTATGACCTCCATCACCGTCATAATAATAAACACAGAACCGTTACTCTGGAACAATCATGGATATTTCAGTCATGAATCGAATGTTGCCCTACTTTGGGAAAGTGCTGTTTCCTGACCAGTGCATACGCCAACATTGTCCCTATGTTGAACAGCTTTCTCCTTTGCTCGTGTCATAGTTACAACAGCCGCTAAAACTTGACTGAATATAACACATTACTGTTTGTCGTAATAACCAGCTGACACAAACGACATATGGATTTGACAATCTCGACACACTGTGAGACTGGGGATCGTGGGCAATCAGGTTTAGTGTTAAAAACGCGCCACAGAGTCAGAGTCAGACAGTGCTGCAAAACTTGGGCTGAGCACAACTTTCAGCTTGGTGTGAAAAGAGGTGACACAAGCTCAAGTGATCAAGTGTCTGTTAGAAGTTCAGCCTGACAAAAATGTCAGTGTCTTTCACAGCTGTATTAAATTGTCTTCTCGTCAGCTGCTGACAACTTCCACTTGTGTGAAAAGTAATTGCACGTCTGAAAATCAGAATAGATCAAGAATGTTGATTTCCCAAACACTGCATCTTTTCTGACAGTAGTAAACATTTGGAGTGAAAGTGATGTGCATTATGCAAGACAGAGAGAGGTTGCGTTTTAATACAAACACCAGAGAGCTTGTTAGTGGCAGCTGAAACAGTGAGAATTCAGCTGAGCTGCAAACACACGCACACACAAATATACACAAACATAGAGACAAACACACAATGTGGACATGAGCTGGGGAAGGCAGGCATGAGCGTGATCGCGGAGTCTCTTCAGCGTCTCATCAGTGGGATGAAGTAATGAAGCCATGGCACTGTGCTTTAACACCCATAACCAAGCCTATCACCTCCCTGTGCCGTGTGAATGTGATTGTCTTGCTTTAAGTGTGACAATGTTACTAAATTTAAAAGAAAGCGTTTAGAGACGTAGGATCTGCAATGTTGCCAGTTTCATCTCTCTCTTAAAGCAAATGCTCTTCAGCATTCAAACATGGTTCTCCTACTATATAAAAGGCTCTGTCTTGAAATATTACATTTCCAGAATGCTGCAATGCCCAATTGAATTATGTCAGGTGCAGCAGAGAGAGGGCTACTGCGGGTGGTGAGTTACAAAGAAGTGATAAAAAGAGAGGAGCGTGCCTTCAGCACATTCACATGATATATTGCTGATTAATTGAAAGGGAAATTCTCACAAGTTACCTTCTTTTTGGCTTAATTTATAAGATCACTAATTGCATGGGCGTGTTTATAGATTACAGTTCAGCTCAAATTGGTTGTGTTCAAATTACAGTTCTTGTTGCTCAATTCTGACCCTACAATCTGTC
Organism: Channa striata; assembly: GCA_033026295.1. NCBI lineage: Eukaryota > Metazoa > Chordata > Actinopteri > Anabantiformes > Channidae > Channa > Channa striata. The sequence goes on along the minus strand of CM065169.1, from coordinate 23,495,458 downwards.
ATGAGTAACAGATAATAGTTTTGAAGTTGCTGAAAAACATGCTTTTTACTAGAAACTAATAAAACACAAATGCATCTCATTTTCACTGCTGTCCATTGGTCACATTAGTCTTGTATACCAGTGCTGGTGACCCACAGATTATTACCTGTGATAACATTGAGGATGGCAAGAACTGGCTGAAGGGCTGCCTGGTTTTTCAAAAACTCGAGCAGCACTGTAACAGCTACAGGCCATTTGTCCCACTTTTTCATCAGCTATAACAGGGCCATGGTGACAATGTGCTGTTTGTTTAGTCCCTTAACTAGCTCCCCCTACTCTCTTTCTCCCTCTATCTCCCCCACTGTAGAGCTACACCCCAATGGCTAAGTCAAGCCGACAGTGCCAGGGTGACCTTTACTGCTTATTTACTCAACTGTTCCTCTGGTCTGGACTGAACTTGCTCATTCCTCCCAGTCTATTCCTCTATGCCTTCTCCTCCTGACTGCCACTTTTACACCTCTTTCACAGCAATCTATATCAGGAGGCTGATCTATCTTCATCAGCATTGCAAGGCAAAGAGTATCCAACAGGAAAACCCAGTGACATTGAACCAATATTTGGACAAGTCATCGCGGGACGGTTTGCCTGCCTTCAGATGCGATTTTCACAGTAAAGCTCAATATGTCCCATTTACAAGTTAATTGGGCTTGTCGTGGCAACACACTTTAACAGGAGTGAGTGAGAGTGAGACAGCACCTGACATGTAAACAATAAAGCCTCAGAGAAAAGTGATACAAAGAGACTCTAGGGACAAATGGAGAAGCAGAGTTTTCATTCTTAGCCATTGATGCATGAATTAAGCCTCTGTAGTCAGCAATGATACATGGATTTTATTTTGGAAAAAGCTATAACCAAGGTCCCTTTGTCAAACAGCAACCAGCACAGCTGAAGGACCAAACCCGTACAGAGTTTGATACAGCTCATCTAATGCCTGTGAGGTAGAAATCCAAAGAGGGGAAAAAAAGTTACAATATGCAACTTAAACTAGGATCAGCATGAGACTGAAAGTTAATCCCAGCTCTTCCTCACCTTGCTACACTCCACCACACTCTGCACAGTCCTTCAGGTCCTTAGTCAATATGAAATTTCATTGAATGAAAATGCTGCAAAACTCAGTAATCAAGCAGAAATTCTCTGATTAGTTAGAAGAATAAGTCTCACACCAAAACACTTCAAAAAACTCCAAAACAAATATCCTACTGCTGTTAGTGCTGTTCACTAAGTGTGTAAAAATATTGCTAAGCACAGTTAGAATTAGTTAATAACCGTAGTGATTATGTGGGCAATAAACCGAGCAAAACATCGCAGCACATGCAGGTGTGATTGTTTTGGTCCGCACCCGAGTGTGATTGTTGTGTTCAGACCTGGGCAAATGAACCCCATCAACCGGAATAAATGAGATTTTAAAGGTTTTAATGTTTGTTGCTGTTTCCAAAGCTACTGCAACTGCCTCATAAAAATGCCCCAAACAAAAGCAACAGCTTCTGTGATGTGAGTTAAAGTGAATTAATCTTTTCCACTACCTCCTTGGCCATACCGAGATCCATGGCTCGAGACCTCGGGTTCACTGGGCTATCACAAACAAGGATTTCCATTTATAATAGAGCGGGTGATTATAATTCTGAGGTTAGAGTGGCACATGTCTCTCTTGGCTCTCAGCAAAGCTTCAAACTCTCTGTCCTCCCTCCCTCGCTCGCTCCCTCTCTTCTCCTCATCACTCCTTAAGCACAGCAGCATGCAGTAAATTTTGAGAAACGCTTAGAGCCAGTGGGTGGAGTGGAATGGTAATTGCAGTGTTGTTCAGACACTGGGAACATTTGTAAATGTGAGGTCATACATTAGTAAAGTTGGCAAAAATTGAAGGGTAGGGGGACTTGACCACAACCTACTCCTTTGGGCTGATGGGAGATCACAACAAAAATTTCCAATTTAAGCACAGTTAGTGTTTCATTTTTAAATATGCAAAGTCTGAGCTGACGTTTAGTGGTCTAGGGGTCAAATAGCTGTGATAGCGCCTGTGTGTAAAAAAATACACTTTAATTATATTTTAATATAATTCTATATATATCACTTCAAGTACAATATGTATATGTAAATTGACTTTCCAATTGAGTATCACAAAACCACATATTTTCCAAAGTAAATAGGAAAAAAATTGGTTTACCCTGTGTTTTGCCTTTTATGCTTCAAGCCTCCCAACTCCTCTGTATGTTTCTTAGATTAAAAAAAATCTATATTTCAATTTACAATTACAGTTGCTCTAATAGGGCAAGAATTGAACATCAGTGAAGGCACGGCAGATTTATGCTCCAATTAACTTTATCTGAATTTTATTGTCATTTAGCTTCAACTAAATGTAAAATTTTCTACAGCTGATAGTGTTAGTACACGATTGAACTTAGATGCATGTCTCACTTACTGCCTCTGTAGGCTCCCCCTGGGATAAGTGATGCGATGTTTTTCTCTCCACCATGAGAAAAGTCAGGGTGGATGGACAGTATAAAAAAAATAATTCTCTGTTGTGTCCTCTGTGGTTTTGGAATGCACATACAATTATATTTTGCTAGTACCAGCAATGTCACATTACGACTAACAACAGGTTTAGCTGTTTAATCTGACTTGCTGAACGATTCCCAAGTCCAAAAACTGCACATTTCAAAATTAAATGAATACGTCACTACAGGGGAGAGACATAACTGGTGCAACTCAGCTACAGTATGTGTTTTGAAGACATGATTCCATCTACTGTGAATGCTTTAAGGCATAGTAACTCTTCCCAGCTTATGATTGATGTTTAGTTGGATGTAAACATTGTCATTAGAACACAGAGTTGGCAGAGCAGAAAGACAAGGACAAATACCCAGCTTTTTTCCCTACCCTCAGAAAAACCTGTAAACGTGTAACCTGTCCTGGTGTATCTGTGAATATCAACAAAGATACCAAACCAAAGTACTATAAAAGGAAAACAATTACAATTAGTTTCAACTTTCAATTATTTTTAAGCAGTTCAGCTTCAATTCAGCTTTTGTTCTGCTTGTTTTACATTTGAATTGTAATTTTCAGCTATTTCAGCAAAAACACTTCAGCTTTTTTCAGCATTGCTGGGACAATATTTCAGCTCTAAAGCATTAAGAGTGCATTTTTTTCTTGGAAATGCTTTTTCTAGTTTCTATTACTTTCTTTTTTATCTTCCTTAAAACACACACAGGGAGCAGATAAAACAACAAGATTTTGTATTTCAGACCATCGTTCATCAAGTGAGCGATGGAAAAATCAGGCCTTACACTGGTGTTTTAATACAGTGGATATTATCTGATGAGAGAATTGCCTGTGTATTAAGGAAATGCATTTCTGTAAACAGCAAACTCGTTATGCAAAAAGTTCAACATTCAATTAAGCATATTCCTTCAATAGCAAGATGGAACATACATGCAGCCTATTAGCTGACAGCTATTGCTGTATCTCTACCAGTTTAAAACAAACCATGTGTGGTAGCATTCATTAGATATTCAGTGGATTCCAATCCACGGTGAGTCAGTCTTTTATTTATTCTGGTTTCTCTCACCTTCGCCTGTCTATTTTTACTGAAGCTAGTATGTAATTTTCTTCATATTCCTCAATGACCTTAAAGACTTAGTCACAACATAACCTGGCTCACATCTGCTTTCAGCTCTTGCCTATTCCAGTGTGTGCGTGGGTGCCTCTGCTTGTTTGGCTAAAAGATTTCTTCGGTCTGGTTGTTTCATGTTGGCCTTCTGTATTCTGATAAACTGACACACAGTGCAACAAAAGTAAAAGAAAAAAAACTTTGTTGATATTTTTTTCTTTTAAGACTAAAGTAACTAGATAAGAAAAAAAATGGAAAATGAGACAAAATGTACGTGGAAGTAAAGTGATGTGATTTTTTAAGATAAAGTCCTAAAACTACTCCTGAGAAGTAAAACCGCTTCTCCTGTGTCAAAACTGAATTCATCTTCACTAAACTAAGAATTTGCACAGAAGGTGCAAAAAACAACTGAGACAAACTCTACCATTAAAATTTCTTTCAGATAAGGTTATGCTTTGTGTTTTCTGTTATCAAAATGAACATGTAAATACAGGATTGATTATGTCAACCATTGACTGTAAATCATCTTATTTGTTTGCTAAAAAAAATCGCCATATTAACGTTTTAATTTAAGTAACAATTTAGCTTTTTCTGTCCAACTAAACTAACTGAGCTTTTTTCAAAATGCAGCTTCTAACTAGCCCCGTCTCTGCAGAGACAACACTCTCTCTTAAGATTTTTATTCCCAGACCACCACATTACAAATGCTATTATTGAATGTGGATGGATTATGTATCTATACAATGCATTTTTAATGAATGAAGCTCTACATTTACTAACCCCAACAGTTACAATGAGTGGATTACTCATGCACAATTACATGCAAAATTCAGATGGTTTTAGACAAGAAAAGCTATTTGATTAAGGCTAGGGGCTGCAAGGTTAGATACGATGGCAAAACACGTACAGTATGGGAAAATTATACTCATTACTATCATTACGTTAACAGAAAATGTACTGTAGTAACTCTTCCCAGCTTATGATGGATGTTTAGTTGGATGTAAAAATTGTCATTAGAACACAGAGTTGGCAGAGCAGAAAGACAAGGACAAATACCCAGCTTTTATCCCTACCCTCAGAAAAACCTGTAAACGTGTAACCTGTCCTGGTGTATCAGTGAATATCAACAAAGATACCAAACCAAAGTACTATAAAAGCAAAACACCAATATAATACAACTGTGGATTTTAGGTTTTCACTTAACATTCATATTAGGGTATCAGTCAGATAACACAAACTTTTCTTACACAGAGTCAGGGCTTCTACTGTTACATTCATCTATCACAGTGGGCTCCTGTATGAACTCAAGAGCCTCAGCTCCACTCAAATTCAGTGTAGAAGGCAGAAATTACAATGTGAATGACTGTGCAAGGCGAAATATAGTGAAACAAGGAAATGATTCCTATTCATTTATAAGCCACATGACTACAGAAAGAGCTGCATGCATTATCTGACGGCAACCTATGGAAAACTTTTACAAAGTCACTAAAGGTTGTGACTGTAAACTATCAGTCATCTGTAGATGGGCTTATAGTTACAGTAGTTACACCTTGAGATTCAGAGTAAATTAATTTGAATAAATTAGTAGTATTGTGTGAGGCTTGGATCAACATCAAAAAGTAAAGATTGAAGTAATGAAACAAGGGTTAGAATATTAAAATACAGGAACCATAAGGTAATTTCAACTTTAAATCCAAAAGCTTTTGTAACCCCTGACCCCCCTAAGCCTGAGCAAGTGTAGTAGAAAAACAGTCTTAATCCATCTCTGATCGGACAGTGTGCCACACACAATGTGCACTTCAGTGCACAGAACTGTAACTTGAAAAGGTGTATTTTGTCTAACAATATATTAATAACCTAAATGGTTACAGTGACACAGATTTATGACTTTACTACAGTCCCAGTTTACCGGAGAAAGGGAACTGAACACAACTTAGATCATCTCCCAGAGTGTTGAACTGGGGAAAACATGTAAGACAACTGTTACTTGTCTTACCATGAGAAGTTAACACGAGTGATGCTGTTATTGATACCTGTGTAGTAGAAAAATGTATTATCATAAGTGGTAAATTGTGTAGCATGAAGGATGCACAACAGCCAGAAACACAGAGCTGTGCAAGAGCTGCCCTCTTTTGTTTGTTGTACAAAACAGGCTCTCTGTGAGTTGCAATGCAGGTCTGGGGACTTGAGTTTTGTGAAACTAAATGTTACAATTTCTCTGAGAAAGTTCTAAATATGGTGATATGGCAAAAATGTCACATTCTCTACCACTTGAAGCTAAAATACATATCTTAAGTTGGTGGTAACATGAAATTCAAAATCGATTCACTATGCTCCGCCCAGCCGTCTCTCCTCCAGCTCTGCGCAACTCTTACACTCTGCAAATAAATATAAATTTACCATAATTGAGAATTCCCCACAATCTATTATTGAATAGGCCTGGAGGATATAAGGAATATCTACAGTGAGCAATAACATTGTTCAATATAGCAATGACAATGTGCCATAAATAAACACATATTGTGTGCAGGTCTCCAGTCACTTTCTGTTTTTATAGGTACACTGCAAACACAGACCCCAAATAACTCCAAATAGCAGAAATTATAAAAGAAATTCTGCTGACATTAATCCTTAGAGGACTTTTAGACAGAATGAAGAATATAGAAATCAGCCACTTTCACTTACTGATCTGTCGTCCTTCCTATTCCTTCTACTGATGTGATTCACTATTTTATAGGGGCGGCTACAGCGAGTGGGCTGGACTGTGAGAGGTGCTGTCTGAGAGAATATCCTCCAGAAGCTGCTAACTTTTAAGAAACTAATTTACACTAGGTTGCATATAGTTTTTCTACAAGTTTATGCTTTTTTAACAAGTATTTTAATAAATTACTTGTATTGTTGTTATTCTTGGCCAATTTCTATTGTGTATAATAGAGTGTGGACATTGGTAACTCCAGTTTGCGTGACCGCTGAGCTGACTCTGTGCCAGCTGTTTACATTTATACGCTCTATTTTTTCATTCACTTATTTGATGATTTGAAAAATGTCAAATGTCAGGTGTCAATATGGTGCAGTTTTTTAGGCATTGCAATTCAATCACGCTTTTACTATGTGTTTGCCATGTTTTTTTTAGATTGTGATGATAATAAAAGTAAGAATGGTCATCACTACTATTCAAGTAGAAATAATAGACATACTAGATATTAAATACTAGACTGGTTTGAAGGAGGAGGCTCACTTACTCAGTGGTGGGAATGAGACTTGGCCACAGGAAGCTTTAACAGCACCTCTCCACATTGATCAGTTCCTCCAGGATTTTATGGACCTTTTGGCGATTGTTGTGACCTACAATACCTGATTTTGCAACAGCTTTTCTAAAATATGGTGATGCACGTTGGGATTTTTAAAATTGTCTTTTAATTTGCAAGGTCAGACAGATTTTAAAGGGGATTTGATGAATGATGATTAAGTAAAGCTTTGTAACATATTTTAGTAACATATCTGTATGGACATTCACAGAAAAATGAAATAAACATTACGACAGACAAAACAATAATCAAGACAATAACAAATGGGGCCTGTAAGGCAGCGTATTCTGCGATTAGTTGTGTTGTGAAACCGTGTCACACAGTTTTAAGGAGGATTTTCCCCTCAGTGGCTGGATGCTGCAGGCTGAGGCTCTCTGCCAAATGCTTAGCTGTACAGATGCACATCCATCTTGGCACTTTTATTCTTGGAAAGAAAACTGTTTACTAAGAACAATGGGAGCCAATATACTGTAACACACTTATACAGTAACGTTTTGGTTTTTCTTCATCTTCACAGACTGGGGCTGTAAAACTATACAGGCACCCTGCTGTCTTCTACGATGTTAAAATACTGTGTATTAATGAGGAATTTGTAGATTTTTTCTTTTTTACATTGTTAAGTCAGTATTTCCTGGAAGCTGATATTAGGAACACTAGGGGGGGTACATAACTTAAAAGTTTTACATTCTATATTTGGATTCATATTTAATATATATTAAGGCTTTTACAGCTGTGCTACTTAGATGCAGCTTTGGCAGAAGCTGTTCATCTTACTGTAGTATATTACTATTACTGTATAGTCGTAGTGACTGGTCAGAATGTGTTGTTTATGTTTTATTACGAACTTATTACAGTGTGATATAACAAAAGTTGTCTGAGTGCAGGTATTAACAACTTGATAATACAAAATTTTTTCATTTAATACAGAGTCACAGAAAACTTTTCTTGTTACTTGCATGAGGCCAGTTGTCTCTTTTGGCGTGCATTTTAACAATTGGCTTACCTGAAATATGATTAGTAGACGATTAGATTAGTAAATAAATGTATTCCATAACTGGGTGACTTTATCTGAAGTGTGATGACTGTAAACAGACCTGCCCTGGAGCAAGACACATATTCACTAATATCAGCCTATACAATGGAGAAGTGTCTGTTCTTATCAACCACATAAGTGCTTTAGCAGGTCCCTACTAAGTAGGCACAGCTGGTTGGTATCATACAGCACAGCGTAGAAAATTATGGTTCAATATCTTAAGGACACTGACAGAAAGAACTGGGAATCTAAGCACTGGCCCTACAATTGTTGGAGGTTCGCATCTACTGGTTCAGTTTCCCCCAATTAACTGTTTTGAAATAATAATTTTTGTGATTTAGGGAGTAGAAGTAATTACGTTTTGTTTCAGTTCCTGGTCTTGAATGTGTCCCACCTCTTGTTCTGCTAGGTGTTTTCTACTTGATAACTGGAGTGAAATCACCTGCACTGTGTCAGTGAGAGCTGCTCAGTGACAATGGATCAGAAAGGGAACTTTAATTAACATTTATGTCTGAAGTGCAACTCTGGATATTAATATTGTTCAAGGTGGCTGACCTAAAATGACTAGCACCACATGATAAAGTCTTTCAAGTTGCCATTGTGATTCTCTAGAGCAAAATTTGATTACTTTGTCTGAGTAAATACATTTTACTATCTGGAAATGCCAAATAGCACAATTTTCAAATGAAAGCCAGAGGAGAGGATGACTGTATCTTAAGCCCAAATCTTGCCTAGACTATTGCTGGATATGATTTCTGTGTGAATACATCTAGCAGATTTACTATTAAAAGTTTCTAACAGTTTCCACTCCTCTAATGTGACTACTGGCTGTGCTAAATTTGTTATTTGTTCTAATGTGCTGATATCTGTCCACAGACTTGAAGCTAATGATCTCATCTCATGAACACAAATACAAAAAAAGCCTGTCCTCTGCTGGGAGTGCCACTGGTGACACAACATCTTGCATGATTTTCAAGCTGACGATCACATGCTGCACTCATCCACATTTGGATGTTCAAAGCAAATACTCAGACTGCTGAGGGTTCCTCTTTGCCGAGGGGAATGGACAGGAACATCACTGAGAAGTAAAAAAAAAAACCTCTGTGAAAAGTATTGAATCCATGAGGAGACTCAAGCTGAAATTAATGTTTGCAAAATCTGCACAAGCATATATAGAGAATTACTTTGCATTACTGCGTGGTTCAATTCAAACAAGTAAATTTGCAGAGAGACAATCTCTGTTATATAAAACAAAACGGTGATGCAACAAGTGCATGTACATCATGTGAGAAAAAGCTGGGTAAATACCCATAAGTTAATCGGTTTAATAAAAATCTTTCTAGGAGCTTGACAAAGGCGCTGGATGCATCGTCAAGCTGGCCAACAACACCAACACATCACATTTTTATTAAAACTGTGTCTTCATGTGAATCACTGAACAACAAGTGCCATCACAGTCTGAAAGGATGTGTGCGGTCAGCGCTCAGACAGACATATGGCTTCATTAGAAAAACAGTCCAGCGACACTTGTTGACAATGAGCTCCAGCGATTAAACCAAGCAACTAGGACGTTTCTGCTACTGAGTATGTCAAATGCCTTTTCTGCATCTGTTCTCGATTTTAAGTGTTAAAGCAACAGTGTAGACAAACACATTCTGTGAATGTAACCAAACACAGAAACACAAGATAATGCAATGGTCATACTGTTTTATGTTAGGTCTGAGCTACCAGCATACACAAAAAGAAAGTAATGCTACAGTTCTTTCATAAGAACATAGCATTGAACTTTATTCATCTAAAAAAAAACAAAAAAACATTTATTTTAATTTTATAGCCACTGCCTTTGCAATAATTATCCATGAAAAAAATACTTTTTAGGCCAATGTGCATTACGTGGTCAGTGTGGAGCGTGCAATACCACTGTTAGCCACTATGCTAAATTTGTTTCACACTGAGGGCTTGGAGGCATGTGGTTGCGAGCAAAGATAAGAAAGTGCTGACAAAATGTTCAACTTCTAACAATGGGATTAAGATGTCAAGCCTTTCTGGAAAATGGTTTAATTGCCAAGAACTATAAATTTGCCAAACCCCGATTCTCTAAGCTCTTACTTCCTAATGGCTGTGACTGATGGTCAGTCATTGACCAATGCCAGGCTGTCATTAACATCTGTCGGCCTAGTTTTTGTGGTGAGAAATGTTGTAAAGCATGTGGGCTGATCTGTATTTACTTTTATGGTGTTAAGTGGTTGTTATCTTATGATCGGTTTTGTTTTGACAGGAGCTACTGTGACTAGCATGTAACAGTGCCAAGACATTTATTATGATAGAACTGTAGGGGTTTATGCAAGGTGCAGCTTTTTGTTCCACCCTCTAGATGAAACATACAGTAGACCTCTGCAATTTTGCTGTGCTAACAAATGATAAACAAAAGACAGTGCCATAGTTTCTAAATTTGTCTCATTTCACAACAGGTCCTGGTCATGTAACATAGGACTCGTATGCAGAATACTGTGCAACGATGGCCTATTGCTAGTGCCCTGCAGCTCAATAACAAATCACTACCTTCCAGTTATTGTTGAAAATCATCACTTCCTACACAAAGGTAACTGTAACTGTAACTGTATTTGTTAAGCCCTTTAAAACAACAAGGTTGAACAAAGTACTGTACAAGTAAAGGTTTCACATTAAAAGTCATCCAGTAAGTCCACAGAAATAAGTTTTTAAAGTTCTACAGGAATATGTGCAATATTGACAGAAACTTCAATAGCACTAGAAAAAAGAGCAGAATTGAAATTGAAGTGAAGTGATGTGAAAATTGCCATTAATTTAAATAAATCTTAATACACAACGATACATTTTTGTTACCCTGACTACAATAAAGTGAGCACAGCTTTAAGCAAAACAACTCATTACAAGTGTACAAAGATTGTAACCTTCACTTCTTACTGTGCATCTTTCTTTAACGTCACATTGCAGATTAGACTGATTTCCTTCTAGGCAGCCAATGATTTCAATTCAGTGCATTTTGAAAACCAACCTTCAGATATTTGAAACTTCATTATTTCATATTGACGCAGACTGACAAAAACATTCCAACTGCCAGAAACACTCCCAAAAATCATCAAATATTGATCTCTACCACTTCAGACTCATAACACACAAAATATACATTTTCCTCATGTTTGAGTTACAACATTTTTAACCCTACAACATGCAGAGGTTTAAAAAAAATAACAATTTCTTTTAAACATTGATGTGCTTTGTCTTCAGGAGATAGGAACAAATGAGGTGGAGTGTTACAGCCATAACATACCAAGCAAACACTTGGCCATCAGTGAGCATCCATCACCCTAGATTTTGAGGTGTGTCCCAAACTGCATAGTTGGACCCCTGTTGGCAGATTTTCAGCCATCTCAGCACGTTAAATAGGCATCATTCCAGTTGGTGAGAGAAGCAGCCTTGAGTGGGTGTTTAGCTTAGCAAATGAACAATACACAGAAGAGGCCATTGCATTAACAACTCCAATACAATTTGGTCTTTCCTATCAGACATATTGATTAGAAGTAGCTATAAACCATCTTTTGTGAGCGAGTGTGGTGTAAAAATAAGCAAACGCTCTGGTCCTGCACATTTTTCTGCAGTCTCTACCTCTTGTGCAAGCATAGGGCAGATGTGCTACTTGGCCATTGGCTGCTGCCTTTTTCTGTGTTTAAGTGCCACATGTTGGACCAGACAAAAGGTGTGAAGTGGTGCAGCAGTTGGCTAGTAGTGCTTTGATGTCATCTTGATGTGTCTCTGCTCTTAAAGCATCAGACAGAGTAAGAAAGTCAGGAAGGGGCCGTGCAGTAATTTAAATGGTCTGCACTTATATAGCGCTTTTCTACCTGTTGTTACTCAAAGCGCTTTACACTGCTTCTTATCTACTAATTCACACACACGGGGGAGCTGCTATGCAGCTGGCAGACACTCACCGGGTGCAACTAAGCAGGGTTCAGTATTTTGCTCAAGGACACTTCGACATGTGACCAGAGGAGCCGGGGATCGAACCAACAACTGTAGGATTGGTGGACGACCGCGCCACAAAATTAGTTTGTATTGCACTTCCGCATTTGCAGGCTGAATGGTCAAATAAGTCAAAGTCCAAAACAACAACAATAAAAAAAAACTGTGGATCCTGCACCTCCAATAATTCAACTCCACGACATGTTTTTCACACCCTCCATGCCTGGATGCCTACGCTATGTTCACTTATTCTAGTGATTCCAGCTCTTTGTGTGTGTATGTGTGTGGCTGTAGACAGGCAAGCAGGCGAGCAGCAAAAACAGACAAAAAGGCGTACAGACAGTCCCACGTAAAGCCAGTGCAGGGTCACTGTGAGGAAATGCTCGGCCTGCGCTGTCAGCTTCAGACCAGCTATTGCAGCAGTAATCACTACGCTTAACATTCAAGGTGCACTGCACCCCTGTTGGCTGCATTTTATAAGTTCATTGCACAATCAGCTTGTAACTGTCAGAGCTAATGAAAGCACAGTGAATTCAAGCGTTATTCATTCAGGAGCTATGCAGCTATTATGGTGAGGTAAGGAAGTCTCTGCAGCCTACTTTAAATCTGACCCTGTTATTTTGTGATTATAATAGGAGGCAGGGATCAGGTAGAAATCAGCAGGAATCTGTGCAGAGGCTGTTTTAAAGACAGAATAATTACATTAGCATTCAAAACCTACATTGCCTCTGAGATGTCAGCTTGGTGACTAATAACTCATCACACTAATCAAACAAAAAAAGCAGGCATCTGCCAATGCTCCACTCTGAAGAGAAAAACTCTAGGTTTTATAACTGATCTTTTTGAATGAGCACTGACACAGAAAGTCAGTCCTTATATGTCATTTTGAACAAACCTTGGTTAAAAATCTGAAATAACCTACAAGGAAAAAATGTCTTAAAGCTGCACATTTGTCATCACCCCATTTAACCATGTAACAACAATACGCTTCTTGTAGCTCATTGTTTCAACTTTTTGCCAACAAACTCTGGCCTCATTAATAGTTTTCAATAACAAGTTGCTGTTTTAGTGAAATGAAGCTCTGATAAACTCTCTGTTCACTATCTGCTCAGCATGAAACAGCAGACAGACAAAATTACAGCCCAGCTGGCAAACACAGTGGAACATTTTGCCACTAAAGAGGAACATACACTGAGGGCCACAACATTAATACCACTTTGTGTTTTTTGTGCTGCCAGAATGCTGGCCATCACTGACAAATGTCACAACACAGTGCGTCTCATCCAGATGTGTATGAGGCTGTGTAGCTGCCAACAGTTCCTCCAAGCTTAATACCTAAATAATGTGTGATTTATTATTCTCATACGACCCACTGAAGTATTTGTTGAAAGAGCACCCCCATTGCCACTTTGGAAATACGAACCAAAATGGTGATTACTATGTCTAACCTGAACTATGCCTGTTCAGGCACAAAGGCACAAGGGGTTAGGTTCTAAATAAATGCATTTAAGTTTAGTAAAAATTAGTTATAGCCTCAAAGTAACTGCTTTCTTAATGTTACACAACATAGATAATGTCGCATACGTAGGTAGCATCATGTAGTAATACCACCAGATGGTAAGAATGTTGTGGCTCATCTGTGTATTTCTTAGGATTGGGTGGGCAAAAAAAGAACTCAAAAAGAATTGTGAATACTCGACTTACATTCATCAGGAGGACATACATATACAACTGTTAATACATTCCCCAGTTTTATAAGGGGTTCATAGGAAAATGCAGATGTATATTGCTGAAAATAATTTATGAAACTTTTTAAAAAATGTTATCATGCAAAAAGAGGGCATAATAATTCTCCTCATTGATCACATTTAACCTTGTTGAGCAACAGCAAGTCCATGTACCATGAAGTTTGCTCTATTCATTTTTGACATATTTTGGATTAAAGAGCAGGTCAAGGTGTGCAGTAATCCCTCAGATGGAAGCTAATATTTAATTTAATTGGTCATTAGACATTTGTGCGCTGAATAATTATTTTAATGCAATTTTCAGTTTGATCTTGCCCTTATCAGATATTTTGTCAAGTACAGCCCAAGGTGACATCTTTAAATATCTAACTTTCACAGTTTCATCAGCAGAGCCTCACATCGATGAGACAGCAACCATAGAACATAGAGTTGAAGTCACTTATTTAAATTTGAAGGTGGACTGGAGAGTGAACTATAAAAAGTTACAGTTATTTTTATATAATAGCCTAATCACACAGAACTTTTTTTTTTAGAAATAAAGGATTTAGTGACATGCAGTGTGGATAATTATTGACTGATCCTGCATGTCTACGGGGGGAAATTTGCTGATCACTCACCAGCAGCGTGGGTAGCCCAGCCACCACGGCGTACAACAACACGGGTGGGACGGCGCTGCTGTCCTCCGGTCCAAGGTAGGGTTTGGTGTAGGTGGTGTCGTAGCAGAAGAAGCCCTGCACGTGCACGCTGAAGGTGTCTGTGTATTCGAAGTAGTAGGCCAGCATGACGGTCCCGGCCATGATCACCAGCTGGAAGTACAGCATGATGAAGACGAAGAGCGAGAGACATTTAATTAGAATAAAGCCTTTTCTCTCTCTTTCTCTCTCCCTCTCTGTCCCCCTATCTCCTACCCAGCCTCCTCCTCCTCCCCGGCAACACCGACTCCCACTGACCGGCTCATCACGGCTTGGCTGCACGCAAGGAGCCGCTCTCTGATTGCGGTGGAGGCTCACTCGACCTGGCTTTCTCTGCTTACTGCTGCTGCAACTGCAGACTGCCTGTGTGTGTATGAGTGTGTGTGTGTCAGTAGGAGAGAGTTGGGGAGGAGTGAGAGAGAGAGAAAGAGAGAGAGAGAGAGAGCGTGTGAGAGACGGAGAGGCAGAGGGTGTGTAAGCGTGTAAGAAATGAGAGGGGGCTTGGCTAACCTCCTTTCATACGTCTGTGTGTGTGTGTGTGTTTGGGAGCGAGTAAGAGAGAGAGAGATTAGAGAGACGTGTAAGCATATAGGAGGATTGACAGCTCCCCCCAGCTCTCTACCTCTGTGTGTGTGTGTCTGTGTGTACATAAACTGGACACAGAACCAAGACACACATTTTCATGTGTAAGGAATTGAGGAGAAGGCAGGAGAAATACAAGATGAGAGAGTGAAACAGAAAAAAAATAAATAATGACGACAGACAGAGTTGGAGAGAGAGTGAAAGATGTCATGTGTCTCAACCACCACTGAGGCTCCCTGCTCCAAATTCAGCCCATATTTCATCAAAGAAATGAGTCACTAAATAAAACGGAGCAGAAGCTGGATGATGTCATATCCTTCAAAGCGAAATAAACTGACTAAGGTGAACCACTGTTCTCTGTGCAACATGTTGCAAATTATTGCTTGTGGGTAAAGACAGTGGAAGCATTTAGGTCCAACTTGCAAATACTACATTGTAAAAATATACAATATGCATCGTGACCCTTATAGTCCTAACAGTAGGATGCCATGTCTTTTCATGTCTTCCGATGAGAATTTTTAAATTTTGGTTATTACAGCACGCAGGATGGTTTTTCACTTCACCTTAAGGTGGACACATACTTAATGACTGTGGAGCAGATATGAATGTGATTTGTTTAGGATGACTGTCTGGCTCACTCTGCGCTGACAGTTGGCAAAGAAAAGCGTTAGGTGTGTGCTGTGTAAAGATTCTAGTCTTTATTCTTAAGAGACAGTCTCTTGTACAATACAATACGAGCGACAGATGACATCATAACTGAGGCAAACCTACAGTAGCTACTGCTCTGAATTAGGTGTTTCAAAATATATTTTATTTCCCTCTCTAAGTTCTATAGTCCATGTTGTTCTCACCTTTACATCCATGGTTTCCCTGCTTTTTTCATCTCGTCTTCATCTACACACAAATTGTTAGTTACAAAATCCCACCTGCTGCTAGCCCAAGAACTCACAAGAATTTCCCACTCTTGCATTATTTAAGGGGGGGGTCTTTCTCCAAATAATTCAGTTATTCTTCAATAGGTTCCAAATTATTACCCACAATTAAGGTTGTTGTCCACAATTTATTCAGTGGTCAGATGTGTGCCACTTCCAGATTATCGGAGACTAGAAATCTGTGTTGTTAGTAGAAACATTATGTGTGTAATGCATTTTCTTTGATAGTCTCAAATGGTCTTCAAGTATCATCCCTCTCTGCCAACGCAGCTCCTCCATCCTTGTCTCAAACTAATAATTTGGTACCTATGCAGTTTAGAAGAATCAAGCTAAGGTAATATTGTTAATGTTGAAGCACAGTGGTGTTCATCAGTTAGCACACAGGGGTCTGGCGAGCCATACTTAGCCTCTACCACACAGTAAGATCTGCTTCGCCAACCAGTCACAATGAGTCTATCTTTATAGACTGATTCTAATTTTAAACATCAACTGTAATTTTTTTACAAGTTGGCTATGAATCATGGCTTGTGTCTTTGCAAGAAGTGGTTCAAGTTTACACTATTAGACAAGACCAGTTCACAAGGTGATGTCAGGTAACCACAATCAAAACACCCTGTCAATGACTCACCACTATTACCAATAATATTAGGTTATCTGTGGCTGGACAAATAGCCACAAGTTGACTGGGCAAGCTAACTCCTGCTACTTTGGGGTGGGGTATTTGTTGGTGTTTTCATGATGTTTACAGACATCATGTAGCCCCCGGATAAAGACAACTACACCAATTTGAACTCCTTGCTTCCTAAATACCACAGTCTATGAGAGATGTTCATTAAATACAAAGCCACATCTCTGTTACCACATCCATGCTACATAACTGAGCTTCTTCCTGGAACCTCCCGCCTCATGGGCACCTTAACTTACTTTCTGCACTTGAACGACAAGCTCTGCATATCACTTGGACAGTACAAGGAAAGAGCATAATTATATAAAGATGGCATTTACCACACTATGAGTACCTGGTAATGTCATTTAGTTTAACCTACCAGTCTCCCATGCCTTGGTAAAAGATGACTTACAAGATATGATTTATAATGATTCTTATCTTTTCCAGGTACCACATTTGTCACATCAAAAAACTACTTAGACTACTAGAAAAAAGCTATAAGAATGCATTCAAATGTGGACAGTGGACAGTGTCATTATTTCATCTTCACCACTTCTTACTGTTCAGGCTCCTAAACTTTCAAAACCAGTGATCTCTCCTGCAAATGTGATGACTCTGAAGACTGAGAATTTAGTGATTACATTATTCCTTCCTCCTGTGGTACCAAAGTAGCAAGATGGGACATAAAGAACAAGCTAATGAATACTGACGTTGTCATGCCAGGCCCTGTCAACCTTTTGTTTGTTCCAGCTGAACTCATGAAATAATGCTGGACAATTTGCTTTGAATTCGTGGTTTGTCTATTATTATTGTTTATGACAGAAAAGCCTAGTTCACCGCTCACTTCTGCAATCACTACTCCTGGGGGCCTCTGTAAGCTTATCGTCAGGCTTCCACACACCGACTACTGAGCAAACTGACCAAATTAACGAGAAGCTAGAGAAGTCTCTGCCATGTTTCTACTCTCTCAACCCCCTCCTGGTCTGAAATGAACCATTTTAGGAGAACCTGGCTCAAGGCTCACAACAACCTGTTGAAGGCCTGTCACCTGTTCTGCCACCATGTGGCACACCCCCGCACCCTAGTACCCTCCTGGAAAATGAGTGTGGCTGTAAACTTGTGACCTTCAACTTAAGGTCTAGGGTTTCCTCATCATGAAAGGGTCAATCCTATTCTCAAGATTTCCAGAGCTCCTAATTTCTTAATTTTAGCCTACACTACCAAGCTAAATACAGTTGAGTTTAGTCGACTTTGGACAAACCACTCCAGAGATTGAGAGTGTTTGTATGAGCTTTACTGGGAACAAAAACCCTTATGAACAACTACTATGTTGTAAACTACAGGAAATTAAATCCTCTTTTAATTGGTCCCTTGGCTCGTATACACGCTTTGGGGGAAATTACTACATTATTAGTATTTTATTTATTTACGTTTTACACAGCAAGCAGCTCTTTTTGAAATGGGGTTACGGCGAGGCTTAAAAGTCAGCATGAGGAATGGTTACATGCAAACCATGTTTACAATTACATTTACTTTTCTGCATGTGGGGTTTAATGACAAACTTGACAAACAAAGTTTTTTAGGCGAGTTACTGTTTGATTGAATCATTTGAGCATGTACTACTGCTGCTGCATCAAACAGTATTAACTGCATGCACATGAAATGATAAACATCAAGAACAAAAAGTGGGTCCAAAGAAAATAAATAAACACCCTTGCTGATGAAAAGGGAACTGATTCCAGATGCCTATTTGTACAAATTCATACCCTCACTAACACCTTCATACCCACAAAGAAGACTCAGAATAATAAATAACTAAGAGCAACATTAGCTCCACACAGAGCTCCTGCAGTCACACAGCAGAAAAGTCAAACATTATATTTAGTGTGATTTCTGGCAAGCATGCAATTTGCTGCTGGAAAGCATTTATAAAGAAATAGGGTTTTGATTTTCCCCCAAGGTTTGTGCAGGGAACACTATTATGATCCTAAATCAAAGAAAGAAGACAAATATAGTAAAATGCGTTTCCTTTAGAGACATACATCTCCCTAGCTGAAATCAGATTTTACTCAATTGTTGTTTCAACTTCAGCCAAAAAGTTCATTTTTAATCTCTACATAGTCTAGCAAAGTGATCTCAATTTAACATCCGCTTCTTGAATTTATAGACATCAAATGCCATCACCAATGTACTGTCACATTATCAATATTAAAGTAAATTATTTTAAAAGCCACTTGTACTGTATTAAAGTAATAAAATAACTTGTGAATGCTATCATATTTATAATTCTTCCATCACCTAACATTGTATACTTCTCTTTTATGTTTTTGCTGTGCTTTTTAACTATATATTTTTTGTGGTTCCAATGTGTTACCCTGCCACTCAAACTGCTTCAATTTTTTTGTCATAACCATTCATTCATTTCCACTTCCTGGGATGTTGGAATGGCTGTGTTATGTAGTTGCTTATTTTTTATTTTATTTTTTTTTTTTTACCTGTGCTGCTGTGACCCTATTTCCCTAAAAGGATCATTGTCTTATTTCATACTCCACACAGTCTCTCTGTCTCACACTGGAAACACATTTATCTGCTTCACTGATACATTGAAATCCATAAGTGAAGGCTGACAGGGGGAGACAGAGGGACGGATGGAGAGGACAGCCATACACAGATGGAGATAGAGATACAGAGGGTGTGTGGAGTCAGGTGGGTACACACTGACAGCTCTGAGTAATGGCTGTCATTACAGTGTCACTCTGTCATTGCACCGCATTTTAATACTAACAAGGCCAAAACTATATGCTGCTGGCTTCACACTCAAGCAAACAATAGAGCTGTCTAATGATCCATTTATCCAATAAAATAATATAACCGGATAGCATACATTTATTATTAATCTGCTGTTATCTGATTGATTGCTGTTTAATTACCCATAAACCCAAATCTTCATATCATGTTTATGACAGCTTATAAAACTTTATGAGGAATCATTTCCTCTATGTTTCAAAAATTCAGGGCATGGTTTCGGTGTGAGGACAAGTTTTATCAGGGGGCTGAGGTAAAAACTGAAATATGACAAAAAAACATACCTAACTTTAATAAAATACTAAAACATACATACATACACAAAAAATCATACTCAGCTTTAATAACTACTTGTTGCTGTAATTATCGCTGTAATATACTGTATATGCAGGCAATTGACAATCTATGTTAATGCTAATTTTAGGAGGGAACAATGTTTACTATTTTCATCATCTTAGTCTAAATTGTTAGTATGCTTACATAAGTAATAATGTAAAATTATTAATAATAATAATTACTGACTATTTAAGCAAGATATTGACACAGTCAATTGTAGAATTTTGAACAGTAAATTATATCATGTTATATAATTATATACTATACATATATGTTTGATGTTCCTGTTTTCACTTATGATAAATCAAATGTTAAAGTAAACATAATAAATCCTCATGCTTTTTAGCACAACTGCAACTAGATAAGGTAATAAAAAAAGTAAGAATATTTTTAAGAAGTCCTGATTTTTCTGACAGTACTGTATATTGACACACTTGTGAACAGAAGTAATCCTAAAGATGCTGTTTATAGTGGCCCCACTCACATTTATGCAGTACAACTTGTGCATTCCTTACTTCTAGATTGGATTACTGTAATTCTCGACTTTCAGGCTGCCCCAGTAACTCTCTAAAAAGCCTCCAATTAATCCAAAATGCTGCAGCAAGATTGCTGACTGGGATTGGTAAGAGAGATCATATTTCACCTTCATTAGCTTCTCTCCATTGGCTTCCCGTTAAATGTAGAATAGAATTAAAAACCCTTCTTCTTACCTATAAAGATGAAGATGTTGAGGTTCTCCTTAGGAGTCACAAGGTTGGACAGAATAAGGAACGAGTTCATCAGAGGGACAGCTCACGTTGCCTATGTTGGCAACAAAGTCAGAGGCCAGATTGAGATGGTTTGGACATGTGCAGAGGAGGGACAGTAAATATATTGGTAGAAGGATGTTAGAGATGGAGCTGCCAGGCAAGAGGGCGAGAGGACGACCGAGGAGGAGATATATGGACGTCCTAACAGAGGACATGAGGTTAGCTGGTGTCAGAGAGGAAGATGCCCAGGATAGAGTAAGTGGAAACGGATGATTCGCTGTGGCGACCCCTGATGGGAAAAGCCGAAAGAGAAGTAGTCTTCTTACCTATAAAGCTCTAAACGGTCAAGCTCCATCATTTCTAAAAGATCTCCTAGTACCATATCATCCTACTAGACCACTTCGGCCCCAAAATGCAGGCCTTCTTGTGGTTCCCAGAATTTCCAAAAATGGAATGGGAGGCAGAGCCTTTAGCGATCAAGCATCTCTCCTGTGGAACCAGCTCCCAGTCCAGATTCGGGAAGCAGACACCCTCTCTACTTTTAAGACTAGGCTCAAAACCTTCCTCTTCGATGAAGCTTATAGTTGGTTATAGTCATGCTGCTATAGGCTTAGACTGCTGGGGGACTCTGCACTGAGACACTTTCCTCTTCTCGTCATTCTCTCCTCTCACCCCACATCTATAATGTCACCACTGTATGACTTAACTCTGTATCTTCTTTGTCCCGTAGTCTCGACGAGCCCTCTGACTCGCCCGTGCGTTAGACTCCTTGGTCTGTGTTTCAAGACGGGTCGGGTGGGTTGCCGACATCGCCGCAGACCCCTGACCCTTTTTTTACATGCGTCTTTCTCCCTCTCTGTCCCCCTCTCTCTGTCCCTGTCTTCAGGTGTCCCTAGATTTGGCTCTGTGTGTCCTCCAGTGCGCAGCTACTGGTCCTACTAACCTGCCCAATGTTTTGTTGTTGCTTTTGTTGCCCTGTTCTTTTCTCTCTCCACTTTTCCTTCACCCCAACCGGTCAAGGCAGATGTCCGTCCACCCTGAGCCTGGTTCTGCTCGAGGTTTCTTCCGTTAAAGGGAGTTTTTCCTCTCCACTGTTGTCTATGGCTTGCTCAAGTGGGATTTTTTGGGTTTTCTCTAAATGTTTGTATAGTCTTGACTTTATTATGTAAAGTGCCCAAGATGACCTTATTGTAAATTGGCGCTATATAAATAAAGTTGAATTGAATTGAATTGAACTCACACAGACACGCACACCAACCCTGCAGGCTGCTGCTCCAAAACCAGACAATCAGAGGGCAGTTCATTTAAGCAGTGGTGAGTGAACACAGCTGATTCCTTTGACCTGGAGGTCCATCTGTCATTGTCCTTATCAGCCTTGTTATCTTATTAACTGCACAGCTGCTAAGGTACTGAGAAGGCTACACACACATGAAAACACTGATTCATCTATACAGATTTGTATGGTACAATAAGCGCAGCTGTACTATATTGCATATTTTGTATATTTATGAATACAAACACAAACCCCATTAACAGAAAAGTTGGAATATTATCTACAGTGTGAATAAATAATAGAAATAGACAAAAGACTGTAAAAGTTATGTACTAATGCTGTATAACAACAATAATAGACTTCTAGAATACGCAAAGAAGAAGAAGAAAATCTCAAAATAGTGAGCTAAATTGACAGAAGGTCAGTGTCATGATTTGGTATAATTCACAGCCAAGATGGAGGAAGGGTCATGACTTACATGAAAAAAATTGTAGCGATAAATTTTATGATGGTTGTTCACATAATAGTCTCTTAGAATGAAAAATAGGTTTCAAATTGTTTGCACATCATTGAATTCTCCTGAGTTACAAATAAATAAATGTTCCACATTTTATGAAAATGTGCAGCGTTTCCCTTATATTTGCATTTGTTGAACATTACATCCCTATTCGAGGACCTTAAGCACAGTTCAAATTATAATTCCGCCCCCCACTCATAGGTGCTGCATGAGAGTTAAAACACTCACGGCCAAGCAGCAAAATCGAATTTCAAGTATTGGAACTACAATGTGAAAAATTAAATACATAAATACATAAATAAGTAAGATATGAAGTAAGAGAGCAAGATAGGAATAAAGGCTCTAACGTTTCTGGCTTTCAATAATCCTGTAGGGAAGCTCTCGTGAAGACACCAGATGTCACCTCAGTTGTAGTGACTTACAGGCAACCAAAACTACCGTATGTGCATGGAACAACACCACTAGAGAGAAGTCATACAATATAAAAAGAACTTTGAGATTCCCTTTAAGATTTAACGTTACCCTTAAAAAAAATGTATTATGTAACCTCCCTGAAACAGTAAAGCTAGCTAACTGGCTTCAAATGTGCTGTAAATATGACATCAAAGCAAAGCATGACACACATATTTTCTTTGTCCTCTTCCTCTCGTGAGGTGGAGGACACATTTCTCCCAGAGGAGCGACTAATGAGCTTTGTTGTCTGGTGAATACAGGTGCCCCACTACACAGGAGCTGCATTAAAGCATGAAAAGACACTTGCAGAGAACATGAAAACACAATCAAACACATTGTAGACTCTGGGCAATAACACTTTAAAGCGAGACCAAAGCACAATTCTGATCACTAAAACAACTAAATGAAACCCCAGGATTTGCTTTAAACTCTGAACAAAGCACTGTTCATTTTCTCTGGAAGAAACAGCATGACTGTTTTTTCCTTGTCAATTAAGACTTGATTTAAGAACTGCATAAATGTGTTATTTTTACTTATCACCCATATGAATATTAATACAGTACCCAGGTGAAGTGTGAAGGAACCTCTCAGTCCTAAAAGTAATTGTTTCAGCCTATAGTGTAACAGTAACATCATGTCACTTCTGTACGGATGCAAATGTGATTTTAACAACTTAAAGATTCACCTCCTTCCTGCTGAAACTAACAAGGTCACAGAGGAAAGGGGGGGATGAGTCATGGATGTTTTGTTTGGTTTGTTTTAGGGCATTTTCTTCTGCATCCTTTTTACCTTTTTACTGCTTCTTCCTTATAAAATTTCCAAACTTCTTTAAACATATTCAGTATTTACATCTCCTAACACCCCCAACTTACAACTCCCCAACTCTGTGTTACAGTCTCCCCAACAGAAATCATACGACTGTAATATGAGTAACATACAGCTTTAATTTTACTTTTTATGTTGCAGCTTTGGTCTCTTGATATACTTCATGTCTCTTTTGTTGAAGTCCCATTTTGTCAAAACGAGACTTTTTGGCCAGACTTTTACTTTAGGTAAAAGTAAGTAATATATTTGCCAGTGCTTTCAGTCCCGTGGCTGTGACCCCTGCCCTATCTGTGTACAGTGTGTGCGGGTGTTTGGGTGGTAGATAAACTGTGAATAGGCCAAAACGACTAATCTCTTTTTACCAGGGTTTGTCCTGGTAAACTAATTTTAATTAATTTTTTTTTTTACTTTGTACTATTTTTTGTTGTTGCTCTACTTTCCATGTTTGTGAATTTCACAGTAAATGGTGCATTTTCCATTTAAACAAAATAAGTAGACTCATTTGTGTTTTTTATTGCAATTTAGTCCACTATGATCACAATATGACTTTTGACCAAAGATGCAGCCCAAGCCACAATGGTGTTAATGTAAACAAGAGTCATGTTATCGAAGGTGTTCTGCGGGATTTGATTTAAAACACATAAAACAACTCCAAATGAATTGATATTTTTCTGACTGATGGAGAATCTATAAATAAGCTTGTTGTGGTTGAGACATGAGAAATGCTAACATTGTGTTTTATTGCACCATTATGCCAAAGGCAGCAGTGTGACCTAGATACAGTCAATACATCAAAAAAATAGACATGCAGAAATACCTTAGCTAACAGGCAAACACATCACTTGGAAATGCATATCAATCTCTCTCTCATTCCACACAATTAAAACTGATTTTATATATTTTTTATTTATATAACTCTGATTATAGATCGATAGATAGATAGATAGATAGATAGATAGATAGATAGATAGATAGATAGATAGATAGATAGATAGAAAGAGCGACATGTACCATTTTTTTAGTTTGTTGGTTAATTTTTTTGGGGGGGTGGTTGAGTGAGAGAAACATGATTGGGATTTTAGAAGTAGGTGTTGACACTTACAGACATGGAGCAAAATATACAGTTTTCTGATTTCTATGGGCGAGTCAAATGTAGTACCCTAGATTTGATTTCATCATCACGTCTGAATAAACAGCTCTAAATTAAAAGGCAAAGCGACAGAAGAGGAAACTTCAAAGTAGCATGCTTCAAGCAGCACAGGCTTATCTGGCATGTCACACTTCATAAGAAATTCATGCACTGTCTTTCTCGCAACCCGCTGATTTGAAGGCGGTTCCTGCAGGCTCCTGTTCTTGAATGAAAATAATTGTGGCAGGCATGGGAGGAAGTGCAGATCGAAGGCTGGGGCAGCTCTGCAGAGAGGAAGCCAGTTCGTACAAATGTTACCTTCGTCCCAGACCTTTACATTTTTCAGGTCTCAAACACTGTAGGTCTAATATTCCTCAGCCAATCAGAGCTCAGTGGCAAGACTGAAATGGGGATATGGCCTTTCTGTGCCAGAGACAGAAAGAAGCAACAGAATAACTAGTACAAAACAAGCTAGGACACATGAAGCTGTGAAGATTGTAACTATATAGAAATGACAACTATAATCTGCATATGGTCCCTCATAACAACCACTGCAGCCTCTATTTCAAAGTAAAAAAGACCTATTAATACTAGAGCAAAAAAAGAGCAGAAAATGTATCATTATTTTGTTACACAGCACCACTAAAAATAATTCCCAACTATGCACATGTTTTCTGTTTAAGCAATTTGTACTGAAACCATATATGCATTTTTACAATAAATACCATTTCAACATTATTCTAATGGTACATTGGCTGTAATAAAGAAAATAGCTTCTCTGTCAATGTGACAGTGGGCCTGAATCCCCAGATAATACAAAATGGAACAGCACTATGGTGTGGTGTTCTCTCAATAGATACATCCATACAATTGGGATTCTGTGTCTTGCCCCAGGACACTTTGACATGCAGCAAGGAACCAGGAATTGAACCGCTGACCCTGTGGTCTGTGGACAACTTCCTTACAGCTTTACTTCTTCAATGTGACAATAAATAAAACTTTGCAGAATAATGAAAACCCTTTAATATTGCTGGAACATGTCAGCGGTCCTGATTGTTTGGCTTCCTATATTAATTCAGTAACAGCAGCAGCTTGTAGTGCGCATTATCTGTACAGCTGCACATGAGTAGGGTTCAAACTCACACTTGTATTTATGACAGCTGTGTTAAAGCAGCGGTGGAGGAGACAACTGCACTGCACCAGTCAGACGATGCAGCTAAGTCGGTGGTAGGAAATAGTTAATTAGCCATAGAGAGAATCTAGAAGGTTACTTGAAAGTTAGTGGAAAGTTATGTCACGCTGTAGCAACTGTTGGGGGATGCAAGTGCCATCTTTAATCCCTGTGGTCTATGTGTTGTGATGCTTTTTGAAATCACCACAGAAAGTTAAAACATGGCCTCCAACTCACCAACAGAAAGGCAGAGGAAATCCCCCAAACCCCCCAACAAAATAACATCAGACAGAGAGTCTTGTATGTAATGATGATTATTAGTAATTTCTACATATAGAACCTTGATATAACTGGGGTAGTGAATGAAGTGACAAATTTGTTTTAACAACAATTAGCATTATTAACAGAATAAAAAGGAAGCAGATTAGTATAAAGTTGGGCTTATTTCAAATCACAGATGCAAAAGCGACTTGAAAATAAAATCTTTGCATCTTATGACTCAATAGTTAATTAATTCTATAACCAGGTAATTATTTTTCCAATGCAAGAATTTGTGTGTTATAATGTAAATTAAGAAAATTCTAAAATTTGCATTACTATACTGTTAATGCACAACACGGATCAGAAATCAACCATTTGTATTCTCAATAAAATGTAATAGCAACGTTAATCACGTAATATACTGTAGCTATTAAGATTACGGCGGACTACTGTTAACCCACCAAGTCAGTATAATTTTGAATATTTGAAGCATAAGAGTCATTATTCTTGCTTTGTAATCAAAGCTTTAATAAAGATTGCTATTCTAGTTCAGTAAAATATATTCATAAATACAAATGTATTATATCAAGCTATTCCCATGCTAACTAAGTAAGCAGTGATATTTTTGTTGTCACTGTGCCACTCTGAATCTAGTGGTAAGACTCAGGGGAACCAAAGGCTGAACGTGTTGTTCTATAGGAGCCGATGGCTGCTCATGTATCTCCATTAATACTGGTCCACATTCACCCTCGGTTACAAGGTTGGTCACCCTCTCCCGCTCACTCTGCAGGAGCTGCTTTCCTGGTGACTGCTGAGTAGATAATTACAAAGTAGATCAAGACTCTCTCTAGGGTTGTTAGTGTTTCAATTAATGATGCATCCTAATAAAGCCTTCATGTTTCCCAGGCTTGCTATGCTCCTTAGCTCCTCACACTGTTCTAAATGCACAGCGCTTTGCTTTCAACACAAGAAACAGGCACTTCTGGCAACTTGTTTTTTTTTTGCTGCATCAGACGTGAGGTGGTGACTGTATCATACAGTCTGTGCATCATGCCAATATGTCAAAGGTAGAGATGCTTGGGCAGAAAAAGTACAAATTATAAACTGTCAGAAATATATCGTTTATGATTTATGCAAGCTTAGCCTGGAACACGTTACTTTTATGACTTAAATCTGCAGAAATCATACGCTGCTGTTTTTCTGACCCTGAAATTCCTTTTGCCAACTAGTTTGATATTTTACAGCTCAGCATATCCAGGTCGGAGGAGATATGGAGCCAGATAGGGAGATCTATAGGAATATGGCAGCACAAGCACAGCTGTTAGTGTTGTTAATGACACTGAGATAATGCAGAATATGGCAAATACGCTAATAAAAATATGAATTAAACCAGCTGAATCATGAATATATACACAAAATCAAATGAAACAATGTAATGATGGTTTTCCTATTTCAATGTGTAATCCGTGTAATCTCATATTTCCAGTTGTTTCTAAACATCATTGATTATATAAACTGTCAATGCTGACTTGATACAGTCTGCCCCCACCAAAAATTTTTAAGACCTCTTGCAAAAGGGAAGCTCCAGCCATAAACAATTATATTTTGTGGGACCTTGGCACGGAAGAGTTTGGGAACCCCTAGCCTAGAATGTTTGCAGAGCCCTGTGTAGTTTACAACAATAATGCATGAATGTGACACTTATGTGCAGTACCGTAGATATAGATAGACTAGCACAACTGGCCATAGTGATAAACTGTATTTCTTCATGAGTGCCACCTCTGTTTTTATTATTGTTTATTATTGTAATAATGCTCTACTGCAATATTTACAGTGAAATCTATGTGTGCACACAGTCCAGCAGGTCCATTTGAAGAAACGTGCAACAGAGCGCCACTAAACAAACTAATCGAAGTGTGCAGAAATCTCATTCCATCTCTGTCTCCACTGAGCATACAGCCTGCGCCCTCCGATGGTGAATCTGTGAACAGCAAGTTTAGCCACAGCGTGTCGGTGAGTCATTGATTTATTACAATAAAAATATACAACATACACAATGTTTGTGCAATTTTCTGTGACATATGATGTTAAAGAAACTCAATCTGTATTCTTAATGCTAGGGTACCAGTTGAAGCCAGAACTTTTTAACCATTTGACAATTATTTCCTCTCATTCTTCCTGCTGACCATACATAATCCCAGCAGAAGCCTCAGATCAGATGAGCTGTATCATTACTCCTGCAATACTTGCGGCCCACTACTCCATCTAAGTGAAAAGACATTTACCTAATGTTTTAGAATGTACTACTCTGTTTGTCAAGTTTAACTCCTTCACTGGATTCCGGACGAACTAAAAGCAAAGATGCGCTGAATATGTCCTCTCACTGTCCTCCCACATAAGAATGTTAGAATGTCACAGGAGACCCCAAAATATAATACTACTATTAGACTTTTAAAGAGCCATAAAAAAGGTATCTTCGTTACTGGAAGACTCTCTGCCAATCTATTTATTGTAATCTACAGAGGTGACAGAAAACAGAAAAATAGAGCAACTGGTCAAAACAATAGCAGTAGACATTATCATGTCATTTTTGCCAGATGTTATATTATGCCTGTTTTATTATCTCTGCTTGAGGCCAGAGGCATTAGCTTCTCTAGTATACACCTGGATCTACAACAGACTTTCAGAGGTTGATCTCTGTCAAGAAAAAAGAAAAAAAAAACAGTAAAAGAACTCTGTGATAAGAAACAAGAAAGAGACAGGAAAAAAGGCAGACGTGATTTCAGGGCATGTGCCACTTTATCACATTATTTATTCAAATGCATCTTGATTATCCCGCACAAATCCAGCCATACAAAAATGGAGGTTTCACTCTTTAAATGTAAACTTTACTGTAAACCTGAGATACTGTCCCTAGAATGTGCAACCAAGAACACTGGGAGCCATCCAGCTTATTTAAACAACTCAGCTCAGGATAATGGACATGTGTGCACCCACGCTGTCTTCTCATGTGTCTCTAAAGTGTCTACAGAGCTGTACACTCCACCCACACACACACACACAAACCTCTGACTACACCTACCTGGAAAATATACATATAATTCTTAGACTCATTCTGAAATTTGAATGCACAATGAGAGAGCTCAGTAGGGTGGAAGTTCATAGAACTAAACAGGGAGAGGAGCATGGAAAAGGTCAAGAGATTGGAGGAGTGAGAAAAGAAGAAAAACAGAATGAAATAATTAAATAATAAAGAAAAGGCCATACAGCTCACACACTAAACAGTAAGTAACACATACCAAGACTTATTTGAATATACTAACTAGGTGTCCATCTGCAATTTCAGAAACAAATATTGGTTATATTGGTCATATAACCCTACTTAATTATTGTTTCTTTGATCTGGAGCTGAATATTAAACTAGATCAACGGAAACCTAATTAAATAATGCCTTCTCCCAAAATATGATTCAAGCATTTGTCTAGTTAAAGTTCACTATTTGCTTTTATTTTATTGTAAAGTCAGCGATTAATTGATCTGAGGCTATACTAAATATTCAACCCCAACTGACACTTTTGAGCTATGTGCTTTAAACAAATCAAACAAGAACAATTTAAATAGCTCAACATAAATATTGTTACAAGTTGTTCCTTCAAATTAAAAAAAAACTGCAACTTTTTTGAACTAATAATTTTTGTAATAATAATAATAATAATAATAATAACAATAACAACAACAACACTACATTTTTATTTAAAAGTGTCTTTCAGGTAACTGAAGGTCATTGTACAAAGAAGCAAAGGGGGCATTGTGACTAAATACCCTTTGATGGTCAAACCCGCAGTGTGTGCGGAAAGACCCATAGTGGAAGAATGAAGAGTACGGGAAGGTGTTTAGGATTGTAGCGCCTTGAAAGAAAAGGTGGTGCAAGGTTATGAAGGGCTTTAAAAGTGAGAAGGATTTTAAAGTCAATTGGATATTTGATGGGAAGCCAGTGAAGCATTTGGTGTGTGGGGGTGACGTGTTGTATGCCACGTTGTTGGCACTGACCTCCAGTTGACTTATATGCTTAGCTTTATGCGTTGATTAAACTTTGACTAGAGATTTCATCTCACCGACTGCTACAGCCACTCGAGTCTTCCAGGGTTTCTTGTGTAACCAAGCCTTGGTGGACTTTGAGGTATGCTTGGGATCTTTTTTCTGTTGGAAAGTCCAATGACACCCAAGCTTCAGTTTCTTCGCAGAAGGCATGACATTTTCTCCGAGAATGTCCTGACACTGAATCCATCTTGCCTTCCAAACGCTGTAGGTTTCCAGTGCCAGAGAAAGCAAAGCCGCCACCACCATGCTGCAGGGGGTTCCTTTCAGCGTACTGTACGCATCATTCTTCCTCATCCTCCACACATACCATTGATTCATTATTTCTTTGCACCATAGAACAGAATCCGCCCAAAACTTTTTTGTTCTTCTGGCTCAGTAGTGGCGAATGTCTTGGAGTTCTGGCATGTAAATCTTCGGCATTTATTATGCACCTTATTGTGCAAACTGAAACCTCAGTGCCTGTTGCCCCTAAGACTGCAGCTCTTTTGCAGTCACTTAAGGTTTTTCACTCGTTCGTCTTAAATGTTCCTTTAACTCAGAAATTACAAACTGTGCTTCAAGTGGTGTCATTCAGTGCCTTCACTTTTTTTGCATCCTTTCCCTTGTTTGTGAAAACCAATGATCGCTCACCTTTTCCACAATTATTATGAATTTGCCATATTTCTAAAATATAATCACAAATTACACTTAGCAAATCAGTAGCCACTTAAGGTATTTACTGTCTTCCATCTTAAGCACACTTAGTGCAATGGTGTGGGGATATTTTCTCGGTAATCTTTGGTTCCATTAGTACTAATTATATAGCATTGCTTAAATGTCTTAGCCTACCTGAGTATTGTTTGATCGTGGTATACAGTGTACTATTTCCAGGAACATAACACATCATAGCACATAGCTCAAATCATCTCAAACTGGATTCTTGAACATGACAATTTTTCACTGTACTCAATCGGCCTCCACAGTCTCCAGACCTCAATACAATAGAGCACTTGTAATTTAGTCACCATAATATCAATATGAACCAAAATCTGAGTAATGTTTCTAGCCCATTGTTGAATCTATGCCACAAAGTATAAGGGCGGTTCTCACTAAATCCACATATATACAACTTCAAGTTAGCAATTCTTATTTTCACTGTAATACTTTTCAACACTTGCAGACAAATCTGTAACTCTGGTTTCCTGTACATACTTTTATTTTGGACTGATGTGCTGTGGAGTCAGTGACGCAGACACAGGTCTGACTTTCTTGTTCTCAACTTTTCATTTGATGATGTTTTTCTCACTCCACCTTTCTGTGACTTTCTCTGCTGTCTTCTCTTAGACAGACGAGTAAGTTACATCTTGAAACTATGCATAATAATAGGCTGTGTAAAGGCAGAATTTGACAAAGGAAGGAAAGGAAAAAACATAATTTCTTTTTTATTTTATAATATACGACAATGATATCACCCGATCTAATACTACATTGCAGCTGCCTCATTATTGTACAGGAGAAGTCGTAGCCAGACGCGATTAAATTGTTTATATCTTCATATGAGCTAGTAATCCTGACTTAGATTTTTCTTGTTTACTTTACTTATTTATCAACAATATGCATATCTTACTAGATTTCATAGAGTCAGAGGTAAAAGACCTTTTTCAAACTTCTGCATTGCTGCAGTAAACCTAAAACTGCTGAAAATGGGCTGCTTGACTTCCATTATAAATTATTATATATATATATACAGTGGCAGAACGGGAGCTTTTGTAGGATACATGAATGTTCGTGTTCGATGCAGAA
Organism: Channa striata; assembly: GCA_033026295.1. Lineage (NCBI taxonomy): Eukaryota > Metazoa > Chordata > Actinopteri > Anabantiformes > Channidae > Channa > Channa striata. Next base: position 23,463,449 of record CM065169.1, on the reverse strand, counting down.
ACACTCGTCCTTTCACTCTGTTTCAAAAAATCAAAAAAAGAGTGAGGCGAGACAAACAACGAAGGTTTTAGGTGCAAAGAGGAATAATTTATATAATATAAATGGCTGTTATGTAATTGTTAATGCCAATGTAAAGCCAAAGCTAACATACTTAACCAGTAGGGTAAAGCTAGCATGCTTCACATACTTTAAACTATTGCTCATAACTAATTACGTTTAAACATGGAAGGTAGCACATAATGTTAAACATCCTTGTCTGAGATTGAATCTGCTTAAAGTGGTCGTAATCCGTACAGGTATTCAATCAATTATTACCGTATCAGGGTTACATACTTCCGTTTTTTTGTGAAAAACGTCAATTGCAGGGTGAAAAAAATGTACTGATTGTTTTTGAGTGAAGCTAACTTAAAACAATCAAGTGCAGTTGCAACAAATGAGGCAGTGACACTACTTCACGAGTGGCAGGCAAAACTTCACAAAAAGGTGCTTAATCTGAAAACCTTCTGGCAGGTATTAACAGAGTCATGAAGGTGAGTATCAATGGGGTCAAAGTATTCTGGTGCAAATCATAAACCCCCCCTGCAATTGACCACTGAAGATTTTCTGCCGTTGGAAAATCCTCTGACGTGACTTGACATTTGCTAAAGACGGAAGGAGGCTTACATTTTCCGCAAGTGCACTGCTGCAAGCAGAATGCAGTACAATGTGAAAATTGAAGAACATTTCACACTCTGGTATGACTGATCTGAGCAATAGATAATAACAGCTAATTGACAAAAGAAGCATTTTTAGATGGAACGACTGGTAGGGGATGGAGTCCACTCAGTACACACTGTACACTCAACATGAAATTACTCTGTTCGAAATAATAATTCCGAGTACTTCATACTGAGTTCTGAGGACACAATAAATACATTTTTCAGTAATGTACACTGTTCTTGAAAACGTGTAAGTGTACTACACATAATAAGCATTTATAAGTAAATATAGCATTTCTATTCCAGTTTACTTGTTTTGTGTATTTCAAGCCAATTGCTTTGCATGCTTTTTTTTCAAATGAGGTTAAATAATTTGAATTTACAGTGTTGTATAGTATAGGCCATCTATAAAGGATAGTTCCCCCAGGTTGAACAATATAGATGTCTATACTATACAGTTATTTGTCAGCAACTTCCAACATAAATGCTTTATAATATGAATGAAGCAACACTCTTCATCTATGTTGTGCATATCACTGTAAAAACGTGAATAATACAAAAGCCACAAAAGCCTCAAGACCAACAATGCTCCATTTACACTTTAAATACAACAACAGGTTGCCCCATTCTGTTTTAATTTCACTTTTGGACTACAACTGCATATAAGTAGGAAACCCTGTTCCAAGTCCCCAATAACATATCAGGTTTTCTTGATTAAGAAAAATACAGTAACCTTATGTGAAACAATGTTTATTTAGCTACCTTGTAGACATGCGATTAAATAGTTTTACCACAAGATGGTGTTCGACTACCATTTCTGCAAAAAGCACTTGGTGATTTGAGGAAGCACTGCTGTTGTCGGACAATAGCAATGTATTTAGGTAAAGAGTTACATCCGTGTAAAGGTGTGTGTTAAAACCTGCCAAAAACGTTCTAAATGATGAAGATATTATTCTGTCTTTAAACAAAACACACACTGTATCTTACCTCCCCAGCCAGTGCGGTGTACAGCTTCCTTTGCTCTTTTTTGAGCAGTTTTGAAGGCATTTTGACCCTTTCTCCTTATAAAGACGCACTGCAGAGAGAAAGGAGAAAAAGAGAACATTTAGAATAGAGTGTAATTTATCAGAAATTCAAATGAGCCAAAAGGAAAATGGAATTTGAAGATTGTGGGTTGAATCTAAATCCAAGACACCATGAAGTTGTCCACTGAAAATCCATTAAACCAGCTTCTATTTCTGATGTCCTTATTTATATTACGAACATCAGTATATTCCTGATGTGCAGTACAGTGTATCAGTATAATACACAGCTTATTACGGGGACACAGTTTGCTCTGGACCACAGTACTGGATACTGTTGTCACTCAAGTAATGTAACGAAAATAAAATGCAGTATATTCGCAAATGCCCTTTCTTTAAATCAATGACCAAATGTTAACAAGGCCAAAGCTTCTTTGTTAAAGTTATTTAATTATGTTAATTATGTAACTTTTTTGGTATAAATGCTATTGATGCCTGTTGTGACACAGACTCTATGAATAGCACTGGCAAAAGTACAGACATACTCACTTTTAAAAGGTTTTCAAGGGAAACTTGCCAGTCAGAGAAGGTCAAACCTTGTGCATCCCATGCTGGCATGAAAAGATAACGCAGGCTCTGGACATACCATCAGAGCTCGACTCCCTGGGGGGATCAATTTCAGGTTTTAGGCTTGATACCTGGCTTGATTCCCATAGAATGAACATCGTAGTGTTAAACAATAATTATGACTAAATCTTTGTTTATTCCTGTTAATGAAATGTAAAAATTTTGTATGATGAAATCTCGCTTCATATTCAAATTTGCATCAACGATTTTAACCAAAAAGACTGTTATGGCAACTATGAAACCTCAAACCCTCTTTAATTAGAGTTGATTGTAAAGAGATTCAAACTTAACCTTAAAGGTCGCCACAAATATATATTTTTATTATTTAGAAGTAAAAAAAAGAGGTCAAGGAATGTCTAAAAAAATGTTAAACTCAATGATTTCCGATAAAAGATCAATTGTATTAGCTTAATGTGAATTATATATAATGTTGATGTTCTTTGCTTTACTAATTTGGACATTTCAAAAAATAGGATCTGCAAACTCTTGCACCCCAACTGTATACATTAAAAATATCTATGCACCAGCTTAGATTATTAATTAATAACGCTACAATTTCAAACTGTTTATAATTTGCCAAACCAAAGGCCTGATAACTTCCTATTAGTGATTATGACTGAGCAGAGCTGGTGGCCTTTCTGTGTGTTTTACAGCACCCACTAGATTGACACAGTACAATGGGAGAGTCTGGGGGAGCTCAGTGCAGGTCATTTATGGTCAGGAACCATCATTGCACAGGTCTGCCATGAAGTGGCTACTGCTGGACACCAGTGTCACTATGTAAAATTAGGCCAGGTTGACATCACTATTAACTGAAAGGCTGCTGTTCAAGAAAGGAGTGTCTGCAAAATGACTACGTCCAAGCTTGACTTAAGTCTTTAGCTGACCACACAGATTTACAAGACCAGCTAAATGTTCTAACGATATGGATTTCAAATTTGTCCCCACAAAATATGAGACATGTACACACACAAACTCACATACACAAAGAGACACAGAGTGTCATAGACACAGCGTGCAGCAAGCTGAGAAACAGCCAGCCTGTCCTCATTACACAGCACCAAGGCAAATCACATCTCATACTCTTCCCACAGATGTGTCTGAATATGTTATTCTAAAAGTGCTACATGTTTTTAACATTTCATGCCCATGTGGTCCTCTCCTGGAGGCAAACACAACTGCTAAAAGCTGTGTAAAACAATCAATGTTGTGTGGCTTTATGACGCCATCTCTGGGCTGAAGTTGGCTGCATGCACATTTAACAGTGGCTTCAGGTCAACAACTACTTTCTGTCAGTGTTTCACAGTGGGAAGCCGTTCACAGAGAATTCTGAACTGAATAACAAGATGCCAAGAACAAGAGTTTTTTTTTTTTTTTTTTACATTTTATTACAAGTGTAAGTGAGGATTAAACTTAACAAGTAGCTCAATCAGGTAGAAACACTTAAGCCTTTAGATATAATTGTAACTCTTGTTAAATGAATTACATGGTTTTATACTATAATAATACAACTGAAGCCCTGTGGTCTGTTTATTCCACACAGACCCAAGACCCCTGCTGTCACTCAGAAGCAGCTGGACTCTCCTTTAGCAGTCTACAGCAGAAAATATACCAGCACTGTTTTATCACTTTGATTGTTCACTTTTCTGTACAACTCCCTTTTGAAAAGAAAAGTTGGAACATTGTGAAATGTAAATGAAAATATATGAGAACATGCAAGTCATTTGAAACATGTGATTGATGGTAGTTTATGTTTAGCAGTGTTTATTACAGTGCATCCAGAAACTATTCACAGTGCTTAACTTTTTTCACATTTTGTTAAATGGTCGTCACTTATAATTTTCAACCTGTTGGTACTCAAAGCGCTTTATAATGCTTCTGATTTACCCATTCGCACTCACAATCACACAACACTCATACAATGATGGTGGAGCTGCTATGCAGCTGGCCAACACTCACCGGAGTTGAGTGTCTAGCTGAGGAGGACACTTTGGCATATGACCAGGGGGGAGCCGGGGATCAAACCAACAACTGTAGGATTAGTGGATGACTGCCCCATGTTATGTTACGCTGGGCTGTTATGTTACAGCCTTATTCTAAAACGATTTAAAGACATAATTTTCCTGAAAATTCAACCAACAATACCCCATAATGGCAACATTAAAAGAAGTTTGTTTGAAATCTTTGCGAATTTATTAACAATAAAAAACAAAAGAAATTCCATGTACATAAGTATTCACAGCCTTTGCCATGGCCCTCAAAATTGACCTCTGGTACATCCTGTTTTCACTGATCATCGCTGACATGTTTCTACAACCTGACTGGAGTCCACGTGTGGCAAATTCAGTTGATTGGAAATGATTTAGGAAGACATACACATGTCTCTACAATGTCCCACAGTTATCAGTTCATGTCAGAGCACAAACCAAGGCATGAGGCACGGATCTGGGGAAGGGTACAGAAAAAACTCTGCAGTATTGAAGGTCACATAGAGCACAGTGGCCTCCATCATCCATAAACAGAAGAAGTCTGGAACCACCAGGACTGTTCCTAGACTGGGCCACCTGGCCAAACTGAGCAATGGAGTGTTTTTAAGTCAGGAAGGTGGAACAAGAATGTAATGGTCACTCTGAAAGAGCACCAGCATTTATCTGTGGGGAGAGGAGAACCTTTTAGAAGAACAACCATCTCTGCAGCACTCCACCAATCAGGCCTGTATGGATGACCAGATGGAAGCCACTCCTCAGTAAAAGGCACATGACAGCCTGCTGGAGTTTGCCAAAAGGAACCTGAAGGACTCTCAGACCAGGAAACCAGGCACCGCTCACCACCTGGCCAATGCTATCGCTACAGTAAAACATGGTGTTGGCAGCCTCATGCTGTGGGGATGTTTTTCAGCAGCAGAGCCTGTGAGACTAGTCACGACAACAAGTTAAAGACAAATGCAGCGATGTACAGAGACATCCTAGATGAAAACCTGTTTGAGATCACTCTGGAGCTTGGCTGGGGCAACGGTTCATCTTACAATACGTACACAGCCAAGATAACAAAGAAGTAGCTACGGGACAACTCTATGCCAGAGCCCAGACCCAACTCAACATCTCTAGAGAGATCTGAACATGGCTATATTCTGACACACATCAAACCCAATAGAGCTTTAGAGGTACTGCAAAGAAAATTGGGAGAAACTGCCCAAAAATAGGTGTGCCAAGCTTGTGGCAAAGGCTGTAATTACTTAGGCACATGTGATTTTTTTCATTTTTTAATTCTGATAAATTTGCTAAGATTTCATGCAAATTTCATTCTCGTTGTCGTTATTGGGTATTGTTTGTAGAAATTTGAGGAAAATACTGAATTTATTCAATTTTGCAATAAATCTGTAAAATAAAGTGTGGAAAAAGTTCTCTATGAATACTTTCTGAATGCACTGTTCATGCTCCTTTTTAAATACATTCTATAAGCAAATCAGAACTAAGGAGGCTCATTCCTTTAACCTTTACAGGTTTTTTTTTGCATTCTTGTGTAATAAACAATTTGAACAGTTTCAGGGCTCCTTTGTTGCATTTCATAATGATCTAAACATTTTTAATGGGTGACAGGACCTGAAACTGCAACGACAGTGCCTAACACAGGTGGTCCAAGGAATAACAACCAATGAACTAGTGTCAGGTTTATAGAGGCCCGGAGCTCATTGATGCCCATAGGGAGCAAAGGTTAACCTGTCTGGTGTCTTGTGTTTAGAAAGAAATACTGTTCAAATTGTGACTAAACAGATGGCAATAACACTGCATTTCAAACATAAAAGCAGTTCAACTTTATCTTCTGTCCATCAAAGAACTCCCCTGTGATATGGATGTCTGCCTGCTCTGTGATGAAGACATAACTTCCTCGAGTCTACTCACTAGAAACAATGTGCTGAGTGAAGGAGAACAGAAAGACCACACCACTTCCTCTTTGCTTGTTTTCGGTGGCTGGTTTATTTCTATGTCCTTTAGAGAATATTTAGTTTTGGGGGTTTTAATTAATTAGGAAGCCCACAATCCGCATCTTACTTTTCACTGTGTCAACTAAGCAAAAAGAAAAACAAAAACTATAATCCATCTCAGTGCTGCAAAGACAGGCTTTCATTTTGCAGAAGAAAGATAACCCATGTAGCAGCATCATTTCAGGAGTCTGACGAGTTCACAGTGACCTGAAAAAAAGGGAAATAGCTAACTACCCTTACAATGTATATGTCAAATTAATTTCTCCCTAATTCTATTCCACCTGTGCAAAGAGCTGTGATGCTGAAAGCCTTTCTCCACAGCCACTGTGGATGCTTGGGTCACGCAACTTCGTGAGACGCACTTTGCTGACAGCTTTTGTCACACAAAAGACTGATACTCTGCCAAGACACTGGTTTTCAAAGTAGTAGGTGACACTACTCTTCCTGGGACAGTCACACTATCACCGGGCAGCGTTTCACCGTTTCATTCTAGGTTCTTTAAGGTTCTTGTCTGTTTGTCCAGCTGATTTTGACACAAGTCCCACTCGAACCACAAAGACAGTTTTCATGTCTGTCTCACTGTCCTGTGACAGGCTCGAGAAAACAATCTGACATAAGTGATACTAACTTCATGAAGGTGCCAACTTCACTGACTTTTTACTCTGGGGTAACCAGAGATGAGGTGTGTGTGTGTGTGTGTGTGTGTGTGTGTCTTGCAGGTAAAGTAAGTTCACTGTAGTTGTAGAGAGTGTGTCCACGCCACTGTAAATGCTCAATGTCGGTGTCAGGACTGTAGCTAGACCACGAAAGCTTCTTGTTTAGTTTTTGAACTGTCATCACCTCTGACTTTGCTGCATGTCATAAGCCGCTCGGCGGTGCAGACAGGCGGCTACACAGCTCAAGGGCACCCGGGGGGGGGCAGAGACCCCTACCTTGGACAGCTCCACGAGTTTGTGCAGCCTCTCTGGAGTCTCCGCCGGGTCAGTGACAGCAGCTATGGCTTGCCATAAGCAGCAGCAGCAGGAAGAGGCACGAGTTTAACCGTCCGGCGTCAATAGCGGCTCCGGTGGCGTAGCTCACGCGGCTTATCCCCTCACACTTTTCCGCATCTTTGATGTTACCGGATCCTTGGCGCTGCATGCGCGAGAATTCCGGCGCTAAGGCGCATGCGCGTCTCAGGTCAGCCACTACTGGGCGGAGGTGAATGCTACCTTCAAGTACTGTCGGAATATAGAGAACAGTCGAAAGCAACCTCAACATTTGCTTAATTAAATTTAAAAAATGTTTGAACAACATGGCTTACATTTAATATAGTACATATTTCTAATGCAGCAATTAAAATAGTTTGACTTTCAATATAACTGGCTTATTAGAAACCTACAAAATTGTAATAAAACATTTTCCATAGTCACACAGTATGAGCGCATATCACGTACAAAGTACAATGACCTAATAAAGATCATAAAGATGAGCATCTTATTGATAATAAAGTGGACAGAAAAATTCCTAGAGGTTACTCGGTCCTGAACCTTAGGGTCACGTATCAGACCTCTGACCTCTTCTTTACAGGTTTCATACTCACCAGCCCAGACCATCAGGGTCAAATAATGAAAGTTGAAACACCAGGTTTAGGCTGGCTCACATTTAAAGCATAACTTCATTTGCTAAATTCAATTCAAATCACCATACATACACCCTAACTCAGAAAATGTCCAAAGTTATCCTTTAACAATAGGAGTCAATTAGAATGTGAGTTGATTGGTCAAATGTAAGTGGTATAAATGCATAAATTGAATGATGTGGACCCACTAGTGGGTTACAAAGGAATTATTTGCATTTGATACAAGCACAGAGTCAGTTATCATGTTCTATTTATAATAGACAGTGTGTGTAGTAGACAACATATGCAAAAAAGGTTTTAGAGGCCTAATGCGAAGCAATTTTTGGTGCTTATACAAAAAGTGTTACCATTATCCTTAGTCTGCCCTGCTGTTTTATGATTTAATAATTTTACTGAATTCTTCTTTACCCCTTACCCAAACAATGTATACTGTAGTTAAAATTAAAATTTATGTAGTTTTCACTCAAAATGTTAAATCAAAGGCAAACTTTTCTGACATACTGTACATCATATGTCTTTCGGTGAGTAAGTGGAACAAAATCAGTCTTTAATTCTGTCCCCAGTGTGACTATCAGGTACTAAAATATGCTACAGGATGTCTTTGAAATTTAGAAGTGGATCATGAACGCAGCAGTACCCTTAGTTGTATCAGTTCCAGCAGCAGTATCAGGCGTCCTGTTCACACATGCACGAACGTGGTGTCCATTTACTTGGCCAGCCGTCATGGAGCAGTGGGAAGAAAGCTGGGTGAGCAGCTAAAGTGTCAAAGCTTGAGATGTTAAACATCACACTGCAACATGGGCTCTGTGGTAACAGCTTCGCTCATCATTACAACACACACACACACACACACACAATTAAAAGTATTAATTAGCACACAATCAGTCTATTAACATATGTTATTCCTGTGTACCTAGTCTCTGCACATTTATCTACAGTATCCGAACATTTGAACACAGAGGATTACAGAAACAATCCATGCTGCTACAGGTTGTGATCTATCACCAAGAAAGGATACTTCCTGTTGCTCTGTTGTACTTTCACCTGTACAACTCACTTCCACAGCACAGATGGTAACTTTTATTAAACAAATGAAAATGGAACGTGCACCATCACCTGAAAGGGAACTCCGTGTAGAGAGAATTATGGAGCACTGTGTCAAAGATTCCACTGCCATGCTCAACTTTATCTGTATTCATGGAGGACAGTAGAATGAAGGCCAACCACTAGATTACTCTCCTATAGGCACAAGTTGAGTGGGTGTTAACAATGTCACAAACTAGGCTTTAAGAACAGCTACTCCGGAGAGATTTTCATTCATTGCAGGGCTACGTGGTGGCTGTTATCACCATGTTAAAACTAGCCGTTACTAAGAGCTATTCAGTAATCTGTCCTGTCCCCTTCAACAAGCACGTCTTTAGACACACCTCATCAGTGATCTGTCTCAATATCAGGTGGGTATTGTATTGTTCACATTTATAATTGCTTCCTCTTATTATTGTCCACTGTTTATCTGTGGATGTTTTTTTTTTCTTTTTCCTTTTTGTCTGGTTTAAGTTAAACTAAAATGTACATTGTTCTGTGCAGATTCCTTTTTATTTGTCTATGGCTGCTAAAACACAAGAATTTCCCCACTGTGGAATCAATAAAGTCTTATCTTATCTTATCATATCTTATCAGCTGATGGACATCAATTTCCTATCTGCCACCTGCTGTGCACTCCATACCAGATGATTTCACTGCTCCTTTGTGTCTATCTTTGTACACCGACATGTCCGAAAAGGTTCCCTTTTTTGCTCTCCATTAATTAAATGATGGGAAACGTCTGATCCTCATTTAGTCACAGAGCTGAATTGTTTACTTTTTAGACTAACATCATAATTTATAGAAAATGTATTGCTATTGTATTTTTTGACTGAAGATTTGAATTTTGCTTGAAATTTTCTTACTTTAATTTTAAAATGGGTATTCTTTTAAAAAAATGTGGCACAGTTGGTAGCATGGTCGTCCACCAAATTCTACAGCTGTTGGTTCAATCCCTGGCTCCTCTGGTCACATGCCAAAGTTTCCTTGAGCAAGACATTGAAGACACCTAGTTGCTCCTGGTGACCATCAGCCAGCTCCCCCATTAGTGTCTGAATGTGTAGATAAGAAACAGTGTAAAGTGTTTTGAGTGCCAACAGGTAGAAAAGTGCCATATAAGTGCAGACTGTTTGTGTTTAGGCCTAAAAGTCTAGGAAACATGTTTTCCAACCATATTGTTACTTTAGATGACATAACTCTTGCCCCCAGTAGTACTGCAAGGAATCTCTGAGTCATTTTTGAACAGGATTTGTCATTTACCTCACACATAAAACAAATCTCTAGAACAGCCTTCTTCCACCTAAGAAACATTGCCAAAATTAGGAGCATCCTGTCTCATAGCGATGCTGAAAAACTGGTTCATGCATTCGTTACGTCTAGATTGGACTACTGTAATTCTCTACTTTCAGGCTGCCCCAGTAACTCTCTTAAAAGCCTTCTCTACTCTCCATTGGCTTCGCATTAAATGTAGAATAGAATTTAAAACCCTTCTTCTTACCTATAAAGATCTAAACGGTCAAGCTCCATCATACCTAAAAGATCATATCATCCTACTAGACCACTTCGGCCCCAAAATGCAGGCCTACTTGTGGTTCCCAGAATTTCCAAATGTAGAATCGGAGGCAGAGCCTTTAGCTATCAAGCTCCTCTCCTGTGGAACCAGCTCCCAGTCCAGATTCGGGAAGCAGACACCCTCTCTACTTTTAAGACTAGGCTCAAAACCTTCCTCTTCGATAAAGCCTATAGTTGGTTATAGTCATGCTGCTATAGGCTTAGACTGCTGGGGGACTCTGCACTGAGACACTTTCCTCTTCTCTTCATTCTCTCCTCTCACCCCACATTTATAATGTCACCACTGAATGACTTAACATCTTTGTCCCGTAGTCGTCTTTCTCCCTCTCTTTCCCCCTCTCTCTGTCCCTGTCTTCAGGTGTCCCCGGATTTGGCGCTGTGTGTCTTCCAATACGCAGCTACTGGTCCCACTAACCTGTCCAATGTTTTGTTGTTGCTTTTGTTGCTCTGTTCTTTTCTCTCTCCACTTTCCACTCAGCCCAAACGGTCAAGGCAGATGTCCGCCCACCCTGAGCCTGGTTCTGCTGGAGGTGTCTTCCATTGTTGCCTATGGCTGCTCGAGGGGAATTTGTTGGGTTTTCTTTAAATGTTTGTATAGTCTTGACTTTATTATGTAAAGTGCCTGAGATGACGTTGTTGTAAATTGGCGCTATATAAATAAAGTTGAATTGAATTGAATTGTTTACAGCTTACATGTATTCGCAGTTATAAAATACAATGTACCGTACATCATCTTCATTTAACAGAAAACTTCAGGACATCTTTTTTTAGATTTATTTTTTTAGAGATTTATTTGCCAATTTTCCAGATATTTTCCTAGACACCTCTTTCATATTTTTCTTAAGGTTAGATGCTATTCAGCTGTTAATTACCAAGATTTGAAATCTCAATTTAATACTTATTTATTTTAATTAATTATTCTCACTTGCTTATAATACAAAATCATTTATTGTTGCAAACTAATGCTTTTTTTTACTTAAAATCATAGTGAGCTGGAGGACTTTGTATTTTCACATTCAACATTTTGTTCGGGAAATTATATGACAAAGTCAAATCATTTTTTCTTTGTCTTGTGTCAATTTGTCTTCATCTATTTTGACCTTTCTTATATCACTGTTCTGTATCAAAGCACAAACGGTGCACCTGTCACAGATACGCGCTTAAACACCAGCTTATCTGTTTGGTTCGATGAAACTATATTGGATCATCTCGGCTGCAGCTTTTTGTCACTGCTCTCTGCAGTCGCCGCCGGCTCTGCTCCATCTCCAGGCGAGGTGTAATTCATCCCAAATAAGCCAAATGTCAGCACTCAAAACCACATGCTGTCAACTCACCGTCCTCCCCAGTGCGCCTGCGCATCCTCTCCTCCCCGTCCTCCCGCCGTCGGTGTGGCTCCGTCCTCCACCTGACAGCTCGTCGGAAGACGTGCACAGAACCGAGTCCGGATCTTGTCACTGACCCAGCTAAAGGTTCGTGCAGACTGTGGATACTAGGAGTGCGCGCTGCTGGATACTGAGCCACGGTTGTCCTGAGCCTCCTGCTTCACACGGCGGCATGGAGCACTCCTGATCCCGGCAGGACGCGCGGAACAGCTCAACCATTCTTCCCTCGTCACATCTTGGATCTGTTTGGATAACTGGAGGCCTGACCATGTCTGCTAGAGAGAAGGGGATCCTGACCAAAGACAGCGTCAGCCTGCTGCCCTGCTTCTATTTTGTGGAGGTGGGTTCAGAGCCATCAAACAGTACTTCAGCACAGCGAGGATGTAGGATGACCACTGTACATCCAGCACCACACTAACATGTGTTCCCTATGGGGAGCAGTGTAATGCCATTGTACTGACACCATTTTAATATGTAGGTCAAAAACACTGGTGTCAGTATTAATTACTGCCGTTTGTAGTGTATAGCAGTGTATTTATTTATTCCCTCTACAGTTTTAAGTGTATAAAATATTAATGCATGATCCCCCTAATACTGCACCTGGACAATGTAGCCTTAAAGGCAGCTGCATTTACAATGGTATAAAGAATAAGTCACTGCTTTTTGTGTTGCTCTTATGATTCATTTGGATAGATTTTATATGTATGCCTCATAATGCTATGTGAAATTACAGCTGACCAGAGCACGTTTCATATAGTCAAGTACTGGTATAATAATAGTTTGATCAGCATTCACATATATAGTACAGACCCCGTAAATGAAGAGACGCACACACAATTGTCTTTTTGTAGTCACCAGGCCACTCATAGGCATCATGCATTCTGCAGCCCCTTACCTTAAACTTACAGTAAAATCACAAACCCTTCGATTAAAGACCTAACCCTGATCATAACCTTATTATGGCCTTGACATCAACTCTTAACAAGATACCACTAAAATTAGTGCATACTACAAGATATAAACATGCACATGCACCCACAGCATAACAACACAATGCACACTTGTTATTTTTTTCGTCTAACACATTAAACATAATGCAACACAACGTTTTACAAGGTCTGTAGAATTACAATTAGAATTTGTGCTTAAAAGATACATCTAGGAACTGAACATAATATTAAATAATAGTTGAAAGATTTATTACCGGTATATATATTATATATATTTATATCCTTCTTTACATAACCTTTACAAAATGAAACCATTCTACAATTTTACTGGAAGTATTGTTTGTCTTTTTGATCCTAGAATTAAACATATTTTCATCATTTGCATCTTATTTACAATGCAGAGTGTTTTGAGCTGGAACCCTGCTGGCTGCAGCAGCACCAAATGATTTTACACACACACAGACTAAGCCAGCCAAGCGCCTTGGAGGATTTGGTACATTGTTTTATTAAGAATACAGGGCTAAAGGGTTAGTTGGGAAGCGATTCAACGCAGTGATTTCAAGCATTTAAGTACAGATTGCATGCAGCTTGTGGTGACTGTCACTTGTCCCCTTGCTGTCCCTCGTCCCTGCCCTGCTGTGCACTTTATGCATGCTCTAATTCACAGCTGGCCTGCGGCTCTCCGATCAAACTGGCATCATATAGAGTGGCATCAAAAAGCATTCAGACGCCTCGACTTCTGCCACACTTTGTATTGTGGAATTAATTTTAGGTGGACACAACTGTGAGCAGTATCTCCTGAATAACATGCAGTTCCAACGTGAAATGTCTCTCGTTTAAAAACAATGTGGCCTTTAATGAATTACTTCGCGTAAAGGGCAGTAATTACAGTGAAATCACAGTTCTGATTGAGGGAGTGCTGTTGAGAAGGTCGTCTTCCCAGTAGGTTATTTCTCCTCTGCAGCAGAATTCTCATGTTTTGGCAGAGTGGCCAATGGATCTTAGCCGTGACCCAGACCAATCCTTCCTTGGTTCCAAACTTTTTCTTTTTCCCAATTATTGAGACCATTGTGCTCCTGGCAGAACACACACAGACTACATCACACATTATCATGCCATTGAATTGTGATACATTAGCTGCTAACAGCTCATAGTTATGATTTGTTGGGCCACCTACTATCTACTGGCACAATTATTGTGAGCGAGACAAATAGGAATTTGGCAAAAAAATCAGATGCCATGAGCTGTGATGCGAGTCATGTTACAAATCAGAAAATGACATAGTGAGGCATACTGTCACATTTTAATGAACTACTCAGCCTGTTATCATATAGAGCAGGTACAGTAACGAGTGGCCGAGAACCATGGTGGTGGTAAACCTGGTAATGACCATTGAATGATGTGACAATCTCCAAAGTGGGTGGCCTTTTTAAATCCAGTCTGTTCAATTTGCATAAGCTGATTCCAGACATGTTGTACACTCATCTGAAAGGAAATTAAACAGAACACAATTCATTTGTAACAAAGTGTGCTATTGTACTGTAAGAGATTTTTTATATGAAAACAGATTGACAGATGGATATAGATAATGAATAAATACATATCTAAAAATGTTGTTTTGTCATTATGGGTTATTGAGCGTAGAGTAATGAGTAAAAATGGCAGTTTTATCTGGGGTTTGAATACTTTGTGAAGTCGCTGCATTATGAATTTCCCTCTTGTACTGAATGATGGATGCTATTGCTCCATTGCCTCATTCCCATGCATTTCTCTCTCAGTGGTGCCTTGGACTAGGGATTTCCTAAATATTGTTTTCTTTTTGGAACCTTTCATTAACATTTCACTACACTCTCACTACAGTGAATTTTTCTGCACATGAAATGTCAGACTTGAGCTTTTCAAATTGTTAAAGCTGCTGTTCACTGAAGGATTTTTTTGCCCTCTATTTTTACAAACAGCAGGAGACATTTAAACTAGGTCAATGCTCAAAGTTAATTCTACTCAGTGAACTACAGCACTTGTTCAAATAATTAGGCCCACTCAGACTTATTCCCAGTGTGTGCGTGTGTGCGAGTGCATGCGTGTGCACATCAGTGGCTGGTTTCCAGAAAGTCGAGGTGGTGACCCATTCACTTCAATCCCATCCTGCTCTGCTGTCAGCCGTGACTGCCATGTCACACGATAGATGAGGAGAGGAGATCGGAGCGTGCCAGTCACTGAGTGTCCCTCCTCCGTGGAGAGATTCAATCAGGACTCATAGCTCATCACCTGCCGTATGAATTCTTAGCGCTGATAGTCTTAGAGTCAGAAAGAGGCAGATATCACACATAACATGTGGCGATGTGGAACATCTGCAGATATGATCTGTGTGTTCCTTGTAACAAGCTGGATGCTCTACTTTACATTGACTGTGAAGTGCAGGGAGGCTCCAATGTGAAGCCTCAGGCAGCTTTTCCTCCAAAGTAGAACAAATGGAGGCACGAAGAGGGCTGAACAACTGCTATCTAAAACTCAGGAAAAACAAAAGATTAAATCACATGGATAATTGTAGGAAGGGACATAGCCAGTAGCCTATATACACAATAGAGAGTATGATGTGTCTGTATTAGGTTGTACCACCGGATGACTGCTGACTAACTGAGCACTTGCACTGATGTTATTCTTTGTGCCTTTCATTTATACACTATATGAAATGTGATTTTTTTTTTTACCATAAAAGGCTAAGGCAAAACAAATCGCAACTTAATAGATGGTGTTATTAAAACGTGAGTCCAAATGCGTTGAATAAGTTTTGTTATGTACTTAAAATTAAGTCTATGGTAATCAAAACAGAAGTTAAAAATAAATTAGGTTTAACTTTGAAGTGCTAAAAAATAAAGTCACTTGCTAAAAGTGCTTTCAATCAAGTATTTATTCCTATTTAAATAATATCGAAACAAAATTGGAGATACTATTAACAAAGTTTGTTATATCAGGGGGAAATAAGTTTACATTAACTATAGTTGAACATAAAAAATATTAAATTTATATTTACTCAAAAAGGCCACAAACATTATTCAAAGTAGTTTTTCAGTTCACATATCATCTGGTAACAGAGGTAGCAGTGGCTGAGCTGCTCCTCTAGAAAATCAGGGAATATCACGCTCAGAAACGCTGGAGGAGTTTTTCTGCTAGGAATGCAGAGGGATGTTTAACACCATCATCATGCATAGAGAGTATATTTCCCAAAGCAATTCATTAGATACACATGACAACATCCCTGGCCCTTTTGATGCTATGATTGTTAGGAGTCTGCAATGATACAAATAAACTATATTACCCTATATGACATTTCATTTTTTTTTTCATTCTACAGTAAATGGTCTAAAAAAACACACATTATAACATTATCCTTTCTATAGGATTTCGTTGATCTTTTCTTCACCTTTCTAAAACACTGAGCAAAAAGGTATTGCAATCTGCTATCATGGATGTCCCGTGTAGCCAGTTTTTTTTTTACCTCAAAATCAATGTGAGTTCTTTAACTTGGTGGGATTCATGGTGGAAGAACCAACTTCTCAATTCACTCATCAATTATTCCTCAGAGCTTCTGTGTCAGCCTGACAAGAATGTGGAGAGACACAAGCTCACTAGCATTGCAAGCAGAATCCTATAGAAAAGGCCTTCAGTAAAAACCATGTAGTGTGCCAGCAAAATAATTAGGATTTAGCAATGATTACAGTCACTTAATTAATTGATCAGTTTTTAAAGCTATTTAGATCTTATGTGCATTACATTAGCATTTATATAATAATAAAAATTATAAATACATATCAATCCTACCCATATTCTTTGCTCTAAATGATATTTCCAGTCTTTTGGTATTGTTCCCCCTAATTCATAATTCAAGAATATATGTCTGCAAATGTGTTCATATCAATGCTCTGGAGGCTGTGCAGGGACAACGTGGAACGCAAGAGCACAAGCTCTTCACGCATAAAAAATGTGCAAAATCCATGTTTAATCATCATAGCTCCACTGTGGGAGTCAAGAACCCTATGAATCCAATCATGTTTAATATATCTGTCTGTAGCAAAGTGTCTCTCAAAATGTCTAGCAGCAGCCATTGAGAGTAAATGCTTAAAGCTAAACCTACTTGAAATAAAACAAGATGGGATTTTGCTTATTCGTGAGTGTGAACAGGAGTTTTAAAGCAGGGAATGACTGGTAATGGAGAACAGAATTAGAAAAATAGCTTCTAGCCCAACAGGAAATAGCTGCTTACCAGTAATCTAAGACCAGAGGGACAGTGGGTTGGGTAGTCTATTTTGTAGGGCTGACAGTACCATGGGAGGCTGCAGTAAAAAAACTCTATGAAAGGAAAAAGCTTAGATATTCAGAGTTGGCAGCAGCGACGTGGTTGGAATCCTAAGGTCTGTCCAGTACAGGTTGGCCATAGAGGGATTTGTAGACAGATCAGTCCGGTCCTTGTTAACTGAAATGGGAATTAAAGGATGGAAGGTAAAACAGGCCACAAAAACATGGCAGACACTACAGCCAGTGAGTGGAGGTGGGGTAGAGCAAGGTGAGTGAGTAGGAAAAGTTAACTAAAAGCAGAAGTTTTGATAACTGAAACGGAATAGAATGTCCATGTTAGGTTAATTGCTGACTCTAAATTGCCTGTAGGTGTGAATGGATAATGATATTAGGATAAATTTAACATAAGGGGTTGTGTTGAGTTCATAGTGTTGGAAAATGACTGGAGGGTCCAGTGATAGGTGAAAACCTCGTTTGACATCAATACTGGGCCCCATAGCAAAGTTCACCCAACTTTGGCCATATTAACAGAGGAGCAGCTTCATTTGCAAAACATTGTGTGTATACTCACACACTGACCTATATATTTTATTTCCATGAGCTAAAACACTGGAAAAGAAGTGAAGTGAGGCTGACAGTAAGTCAAGAAAACAGGCTAGTGGTGTGGAGCCTTCATGCATGTTGGTTCTGTTC
Organism: Channa striata; assembly: GCA_033026295.1. Classification (NCBI taxonomy): domain Eukaryota; kingdom Metazoa; phylum Chordata; class Actinopteri; order Anabantiformes; family Channidae; genus Channa; species Channa striata. The sequence continues at coordinate 23,445,520 of CM065169.1, read as the reverse complement.
AGGATCCTCTACTGTATCTAGTGTAGCATACTACATTTTGTGACTCAACAATTACAATACATATCAGTCCATCTGATCGCTCTCATCCTTACATTGCCTTTTGGGGACAGAAAGAGTTCGTATGTTACTGTAAGTGTGCTGTGTACAGGTTCTTTCCATTTAAAGGTGTTCAAACGGGTGTATTTAAGCCAGTGAGTTAACACACTATTAGGGGATGAGAGAAGGTCTAAATGAAAGGTTAAGAGAAAATTGTGTGTTTGTGAGCAGTCTCTGGCAGAAATGTGAGGAAGACAAAAGGAAGGAAGTCCAAAACAGATGCCCTCTGTTTGACTGTGTACATACAAGTGTGCATGGATCAGTGGCTCAGTTCCTAGCAGGAGTGAGTTGACTCGAAGAGATCCCCCCTTTGTTAGGCTCCGACGGGCCCCTCCTCTATCGCTGTGCTCTACTTTTCATTAGCTGAGCGAGCAGCTCGCCTGCTGCTGTTATACCAGGGAGTCGGGGTATTAGGCTGCATGATAAAGTCCACGAAGCTCGGGGCCAGATTCAGCTCCCACTGACGCAACTCACTGCAGTCCTCTGTGGACACTTTACTGCTTCAATTACCTATTAAATTTTTGCCTACACATGCATCTCACTTCCCTGCGGTGCTCTTCAGTGGGACACCACAGAGCCTGGGGGTCGTTAGAAAACATCTGGACAGGTATTCTGACATATAGAGCTGCAGAGGGCTGGCGCGTGAAACACTCCTCACTATTAGAGTTTTGATCTCTTCGTTGTTAAAAGTCTCCGTGAGAAACATGTCAAAGCAATTATAGGTGTTCATATTTTCCCCAAGAGATATGCAGTGTTATTGCCAGCCTTTTATTAACTTGTAAGTCTCATTTATTTGACTCAGTTGTGCCATTTCATTCCATCTCTCTCTTCGTTATGTGCTGTAGGTTTCTGTTTTATAAGGAAGGTTATAAAACAACAATTCTGGTATTATGAAGCACAATCCAAACTAAGAAAAGTGAGGACTGTTGATCTAACCTTCTATCTTCCACACACCACAGATACATGTTTATTTGTATTACATACTTAGACTCCAACTGCTGTGTTACCTTAGAATTTTAATAGCTCATGCTGACTATATTAAACATGATCTTGCTGTTTCTTATTTCATTTCATACTAGATCTTAGCTGAGATCAGTGGGGGCACTTAATGTTCTTAAGAGCAATTACTTCCGCATGCCATCCTCCATCACCGTCAGCACCATCCCCACCTCCCCTCTGGTCATGAAAACTATTTCCCATGCCTCTGTCCTCATTATCAAATTAAATTAGCTTGGTCATCGAGCAGTAGGTTTATGGGGACATTTGCAGCACTCACCACATGTTTATCTATTTATTTATTCATTCATCTGTTTAACGTATTCCTGCTCTAGCTGTTTAGGACATTCCCTCATACCTTTGTCTCTTATGTTGTGTCCATTGATAGCTGCCGATCCTGGTGTCATCCGTGGTCAGTCTGTACTTCCTGGAGTGGACGGATGTGTTTAAGCCCGTGAAGTCTGGCTTCAACTGCCATGACCGCAGCCTGAGCCTGCCCTACATCGACCCCAACCACGAGGTCATTCCCTTGCTGATGCTGCTCAGCCTGGCCTTTGCCGGACCTGCCATTACAGTAAGGACAGAAAACGAGGACATTACCGTAATTTTGAAATGATGTCTCATGATGAAATTACACCATGTCACAGCTGAATTTCAGATGATCTGCTCCTAGATATTGCAGTACTGTGTATTCAAACATGCAGCTGTGTGAACACAAATGAATACTCTGAGTTTGAGTTTCAGAATCATTTTATAAAAAGGTGGACACTAATGGAGAGATGTCAGACAAATACTAGGTTATGAATAAACCATTAGGGGCTAAATTCTCATCAAATGCAATGTTATGCTTATTAGACTCTGATGATATATTTGACTGAGAGCAGATATATTTTACATTGTGGTCATACAAATTTGGCTGTCATAGGACAATGTGAATATGTATATTTGCTGTGTAGCTATAATCCATATACTAACATATACACAAGACTGTACACACTGTGGTAGTACTCACATTAGCAAATAAATAATACATTTACCTCACTACATGCTTTCTATTTATATGCTGTTCTCGAAATAGATATCCAGTAGGCCAGGGATTTACAGTGCTGCTTAAAAACTTGTGAACCCTTTAAACTTTTCTCTGTCTCTTTGCAAATATGAACTTAAATGAGGAACCCTTCTAAATAAAACACAAATATGTTCATCATAGTTTTGTCAGGCCTGAGATACTGGTGACCTGTCCAGACTGGACACATAATGGTGTGTGGCAATTCAGTATTTGATTTAAAGCTCTTTGGCAGCAATTATGTAAAAAAAAATTCTGGTTTATTAGTCCATATTCTTGAATTTGAACAGCTATATTTTGGCTTTCATGCATAAATGTCCTGCTTCAGGTGTTTCCATCATCTCTGGTGAGGATGTTGACTCAGCCGTTCCACAATTCATGAATGGACGCCGTGACATTTTCCCGTAGAATTGGCTTGTATAAATTTAGAAATTTAAGCTCTGTCAATGACGGCAAGTTGTCATGGTCCAAAGGCAGCAAAGCAGGCCCAACCCGGATACTGAAATCACCATGCTTCACACGTGGGATAGGGTGTCTATGCTGGAATGTAGAATTGCCATTTTCGAGCATCATTTAAGGCAAAAGTTCTACTTTGGTCTCTGGCTTATCACCATGGGTAAAGTGTAGATGGGAAGCATTGTTCTTTTAGTAGCTTGCTCTGTGAAACACTGCCATACATAGCATCATTGTTTAGAGTTCCCAAATAGTGAGCTCAAAAAGAATGATATGAGCCACTTTATAAGAAGCCTAGACATTACCCCAAGGTTCTATTTGACCTTCCAAACCCTTGAATGCTTTGCTCTTTGTGTGTTCCATTTTGGTAAATTCATGGTGGTCCAATAGTGGCATTGAATGTTATTTGTCCATTTGATCTGCCCGCCAATTGATTGGCGGACTCAGTCATACTTGGGAACAGTCCAGGGCACCCATGCCTAGTGGAAGTATGATCCCAACCGAGGCAGGGCCTCCCAGAGTCTCACTGGATTGTTATCCCATTTCTGGAAACTTATGACTCAGATTTCCCTTTCAAATCAATGGATAATTGAAAAAGTTTTGTTTTTTCATCAAAAAGACTGGTAAGATCGGATCATCATTATTGACAAACAAATAAACAAACATTTTTTTAGCTCACATATTTTAGGAAATCTGGTCATGTTTTAGTCAAATTTATGCTAAATTGGAGAAAATTCCTAAGGAAGCATCACTGTAGCTTCAAGTACACTAATGGATGCACACAAACACACGGCCCCACACAGTAAGAACAGCCTTTGGCATTCTCCCTAGTTCAAACAGTATACACAGACACATGTCCTCACACTGTAAATACAGAAGTTCTGAGCTGAGCTGTGGGTCAGGAGGACAGGTCCCTGCAGGCACAGAGATCTGCTCATCTATTACCAGTTATGGTCCTGCCCCCCCTCAAGCCATACAGGCTTTGTTGGCATGCACATTCTGGCCAACCAGGCATGACATCACTTACTCAGAAGCTCCTGAAAACACAAATGTTAACACTCAAACACACATGCATATGCTTTTCTCTCTGTACTTTTGACGACATTCATTCACATGACACATTCCCACATAACTGATACACTGAACGGCTTCACGTCTTAATCGTCCATGTCAGATGTGTCCTAAACCTAAACAATAACAACTAAACGCTTTACAGAAAGGGATAACTTTATGAAATATATTAATAATATTGTCCTCAATTACCACACAAATGCTACAATACTAAAACCAACAATGAATTTTCCCTTCTCATATTTTGTTGCTTGTCGCCATGCAGCCTGAATTAGCTTGTTCGTCTGGGCCCTTGTTGCACATTGTTATCCAAAACTATTAAAAACATATAAGGCAGACACACTGCTCCACTGCATGACATACTGTACGCTGTCTACCCCAAAAAAGTCACCACCAGGATTTAAATAAGCTCATATGTATGAGCCTTTCACGGCATAATTACGTCTCAGTTGGCAACAAGTTATTCAACCATAACTGATACACTGAACGACATCTTAATCAGCCATGTCAGATGTGTCCTACGGTTGTGAAAATGATTGAACTCTGTATTACAATGGTGAAATCATTGGCCTGCACCAACCATAGAAAACAGCCAATGAGATTGCTGAAACTGGGTTAAGAACTGTCCTATGCTATATTAGTACCCGGAAGAATATACTGTAGGTGAACCATTATCTTTGAGAAATAAATCTGGGCAGAAACAAATCTTGAATTATCATGATCAGACATCAGTTAAACATGGTGAAAGCAAATGGCAAAAAATCAACAGGAGAACCCATGGCTATGTTTAGTAGTGAAAGTAACATTTCAACACGCACAATCTAAAGAGAACTCAAGGGACTGGGACTAGGCAGCTGTGCAGCCGTAAGAAATCCAGAGTTTGGTGAGGTTAAAAGCTGTCAAATTGCTAAAAAAGCAAGGAGCAAAAAGATTGGACTCTGGAGCAGTGAACAAAGGTCATGTTATCTGATGAGTCCGGATTAACCCTGTTCCAGCGTGATGGGTGCAGCAGGGTAAGCATAGGGAGGAAAAGCGATGCACCCATCATGGTTAGTGTCCACAGACCTGTGGGGACAGCTGATCTGGTGTGACTTCATGGTCAGGTCTAGGTTCAGTAATATTACATTTTATTTTAAAAAATTGATCGACGGACTATCTGAATATACTGAATGACTGAATGCGTTTTTTCCATCGACAGATTTTTTTCGTCTATGATGGCAAGGACATATTTCACGATGAGAATGCCAGCATTCATCAGGCTCAAATTGTGAAAGAGTGGTTCAGGGAGCATGAAACATAATTTTCACGCATGGATTGGCCACCATAGAGTCCAAACTTTAACCCCATTGAGAATCTTTGGGATGAACTGAAGAATTCCTTACTTAGTGGTCCAACTCTCTCATCATCGATACAAGATCTTGGTTAAAAAAATTAATGTAACTCTGGACAGAAATCAATTCTGTAACATTGCATCATATCATCAAGATGATGCCACAGTAACTACATGTTTTGAACGGTGTTATCCTGCTAATATAAGCTCTAGTCACATGGACATTGGTGGAGCTATCATAGACTGCTGTAAGGCTGATACTGTATATAGTTTTGAAGGCTAATCAAAAGTTAGCATTTCTTATTTATGATTTAAGATCATGGGAGAGTCTGAGATTGTCTAGAACATTAACATCACATCTGTAAAACCCACATAACTACAGTATAATTTGGGTTGATACGCACTTCCGACAAACCTCGAGCCAGGAACGCCGTCCCGATTGTTGGAAGGGGCCATTTATTGTCTAGTGTGGGCCAGCCTTACTCAAAGTGTTTGGTCCATTGCAACCTGCTGATGTTACAGCATACAGCTTAGATGAGAGCATGAAAATTATAGTGTGTAAATGTTCGACATTTTCCAACCCTTCAAGTGACTCTGACTTTACATTTTATAGTCTCCAAAATTGCTATTTAGCATTTGTTAATTGCAGTGTGCTACACATTCAGCTAAAGCAGCTTCCTCTGCAGGCTGCTGTAATTACTGGTTGGGATGGCAAACCTCTCCAGCACCAAGTCGTTTCATTTTCTGTGAGTAACTTAACTCGAGGGTTCTCTGTAGCAACCAGAACATGTTTGTAATGGCAAATGTCAAACTAGCCTACAGTTGAGGTTTAGATTATTATAAAAACCCAGCTCTGTTCCACCCAAATTGCTTTCCCTGCTCACTTTAAAGTCCCTAAATATTAATGTTCTTATCTGAAGCACATATCACACAGCTCCCTGTGATATCAGTTGACAGGATTATTTTTTTCACCCTCAGACATTAATATCAGGTGATAACACATTCTTCCTCAGAGATCCATCCTCCAGCAACTTGTGGAGCTGAAGAGGACTTTCCTGTCTGTGCATCAGGATGGGCTCCTCTTATGGGCTGCTGAGTGTTTAGACTGTCACTCTGTGTTAGACCTGCTACACACTATCAAGGGTTATAGGGAAATGAGTTTGACTGTAGTAAAAATTATTCTAGCTCCTGTTCCTCTGGTGAAATCTCAAGAGCAGCCTGGCTCTTCCTGGGTAAGAAAATCAGTGTGCCAGCATCAGTTTTCTGAAGAATACAAAGATGAAGTGTAAAGGTCCTCTTTCAGTGGTTTTGTTGGTAGATTTACACATTCACCGTGTGGTTGAGGTTCTATCATGAACTTTACAATGCTATATTTTAACAGATTAAAAGTAGTAAAATAGCCTTAGAACAAATCAAAAAGCAATAGTGCTTTTTGTTTTGCCAGCACAATAAAGTCCTTAAAGATAACCTCCCACTTACTGCTTACTGGTCCTCAGAGTTAACTTGGGCATGTGAGCATGCTGGCATTCACATTTAGCTCCAAACAGCACTATGACTAAGTAAAGCTTCACAGAGCATGTTGCAGTGTTTTCCACTCCCAAGCCACAGCGATTATTTGAATCTTGGACTTGCACTTTAGAAATCTCACAGATTTGATGCACAACAATGTCCACTGGAGGTCAACTTTGTGTCACAACCTGACCCTGGACGAGTCCGCGCCTTTTTTGTGTGCAGGCTTCAGATCAATGACAAAAGAGAGAAGGGGACAAGGTGAAGGCCAAAATTTCTTAGAGCAAAGTATGAAAAAGAAATAAGCAGAGAATATAGTTAGCAGTCTATTCAGTAATGGATGCATGGATGGATGAGTGAAAACTAACATACCAAAAACGTGATTTCAAAAGTTATGATAAAAAAAGTATAGTAAAGTTTGTTTGGCCTGCAAAATGCATCTGTGACATTTCATTATTTCATTAATAGACTTGTTGCCAGTTGAGTGATTTGTGTGATTTACTTTGATGCCGTTTTCAATATACACATACATATATACATACAGTTTGTGTGATTGTGTTATTGGCAAAATGCTTTTGAGGATGATAGGTAGTGTGTTTCCAAAATGTACAAATCTGTGTGTATACTTGTTTTTTTTTTTTCAAGTCTAACCCTGACAAAAGCCTTTATCCCCTGTCTACACGTCTTTTACGTGGCACCAAAAACAGTATGTCAACCTACATATCAAGCATTTCAACCTTAAACGCTGGTCAAACTGTGTCTGACAAAGTTTAGCTTAAAACAGTGCAGTAGGAGGCAGACTGATGTCTTCCCCTCAGGTTGTCTCTTCAATTTTAAGAGAGTTACTGTCATTACAACATGCATAGCAGTCAGAGTATTTATATTTACAAAAAAAATACATGAGCACAATCATTGTAAAGCACTTTATGAGCTTTGTGCAGCCTGCTATTAGAGAGGACAATGATGCGTATTTAATTATTCACTGGATAGTGGCTTGAAAGGAGCTATTTAGGCTGTGGATCTTTTGCTTGGGCTCCTCCAAGTAGCCTGGATTGAGCTCTGAGTCATCGCCGACTTCTCTCTCAGAGTCTTCATGAGATCCTCTGTGGTGTCTGTAAACGTCATGTTTTTGGGAAAAGAATCTTGTTTTGCTATTTACTGACTTTTGCAACCAACTGCATTTAGACATTAATGATTAAATTACAGCTAATGCTGTAAATCATAGAATGTTCATATATATATGAAAATTCTATGATTTACAGCATATTATTGTATATAATACATACATAAATACATACATACATGCATACACACACACACACACACACACACATACATATATATTCATATATAACATAACATTGTAACTTTAGCAATTTAATTCAAAGAAGATGCCATGATATACAGGTATATAAGATATCTCATTGTGTAATATTTACTGTTAAAATCATAAAATGAATTGATTATTGATCATAAATTGTTATTCTTAAAATAAGTTAATTATTAAGTCACCTGTGTTTCTCGCTCAGTGATCCAAACTCATATAACCTGCCATACCAAAGTAAAGAGACGTACCTAAACTAATTCAGGTGGATCGTCACTCAGATGATATAACATATGCTGTCACGAGGAAAGAGAGACAGAGAGGTAGCAGTGAAATGTAAGCAGGATGTAAGCACTTCATTTATAGCTTATAAAAAGATAGAAAATATACAGTAAATATCACAAATAACACAGTGGAATCTGAACACTGAGAGACAAAAACTGGCTTTTGAAAAGTGAGGGCCAGCTCTTTCCTCATGGACGTTCAGGCCATTCTGCATGTGTACACATGTAACGGGTGTGTTGTTGTGTGTTGTGTTACCAGATCATGATTGGAGAGGCCATCCTGTTCTGCTGTCTGTCTCGAAAGAAAAGTGGTCCTGGGGCTGAGGCCAACATCAATGCTGCTGGCTGCAACTTCAACTCCTTCATACGTAGAGCTGTCCGCTTCGTTGGTACACAGATATTTTTAATTTCTTTGGCACAATGGCTTTAACATATAGTTACTGTCTCTACATTTTTTGCGGCTCCATTTTCAGAATTACTTCCCAACATTAGACAAAGAAAGTCTTTGACTGTGGTTCAGCTTCTTCATAGAGCAAGAATAGTGTTTAAGAATGAAAAATACCTATATAACAATAATAGTTTTAGTAGACTTAGCTCCACAACCAATCTTACCCTGGAGAGGTAATGTCACCCAGACTCACGGCACAGCGTGTTAGCAGTGCAAAGATATTGTAAAACTTTTGAATGAGGCTTATCTCAGAGAGGGAAAACGTTGTAGAGTAATGACATTAAAGTTAGTCTATTGGCCCTGCAGCACACATTAAAACAAACATGACACCCCACATCATCACAGCGTCTCATGTTTTCTCCTGTGTCTCCAGGCGTTCACGCATTTGGCCTTTGTGCCACGGCCCTGATCACTGATATCCTCCAATTGATGACGGGTTACCCAGCACCTTACTTCCTCACTGTGTGTAAACCTAACTACACCACACTCATCGTCAGCTGTGAGCAGAACCCCTACGTCATGGAGGACATCTGCTCAGGGGCTGATCCTGCAGCCATCAACCAGGGCAGGTAAGGACAATTACTCGATTTAACAGTTACACCCTAACTCAACACCAAAGACTTAAGTCTAAGTATCATACTTTATATGCAGGTCATTTGATTTTAAAAAACACCATGAGCCAAATCGTACTGATATTGAAGTCTAAACACACAGCCTTACTGCCATCTTCATGCCAGGGGCACCTTTAGGGAGATTCCAGCCTCACTGGACATCATAGATGTCATAATTTAGCAAGATTCGTACTAGTAGCTTAGTTGACAGAGCACTAGAGTTTTCATCTGAAGTAATAGCTGTATACTATCATACAATGTACGAGGCCAAAAAACTGCTTATTGAATATATGATGTATTTCTGCTAAATTATGAATAAGTTAGTTTTTTATATGAAAAGGAGAGAAGCAGAGTAGTGGGTATGAAATTACTCTATTGTGTTTATGGAATTAGTGTAGCTGAAACTGACATTGTACTAAAATTACTACAGGATGTGGGCCAATAGTTCTCACAGGCTTCATGACTACAACCCAGTATAGATATAAGCATATACAGTCCTGTCGATGGGCACTTACTTAAGTCATTGAGATTGAATCTGTTTGCATCCCGTTCCATTTTAAACCTGTCTCTGATTAATCCTGAGACCTTAATGCAAATTGCTTTCTGTAAGATTTAATGGAATCATGTCTGCACGTGAGTTTATGTGTGTCTGGCATTAGATTACATAGGCATGTAGGTGAGGAAGGACAAGAGTACAATAGGTTTGCAACTGAAATACATTATTCTGGCTGCAGAGTACGGGTGTCTTAATTTAACTTAGTGCTTTTGGCATAAACACTGTCTTCTACGAAAGCCAGATTTAGCATCAGTCTTGTTTCCAGAGCGGCACAAAAAGATGTTTTGCTGCAGTGGTCGTGCATCAGGGTTAGTATTCATTTATTTAACAGCAGAAGTGCTGTAGCATAGTACCTACCTTGCTTTAGCATGGCACACACGTGACACATGACACACTGGGCTACAAACAGATTTCTTCTGTCGTATACGAGCAATTTAGAAGAATTTGAGGTATTTCTCTGTGTTCTCTTATAAATCTGGACATTATTATTATTAAGATATCTGTGGCTGGACCAACTGATTTTGAAAATGTTTCGTCATGAAGCACTAATATCCCTGTAGAAACATTTTGAACGAAGCAACCTTATCACTAAATCTTAGTTCATAAACCAAAAACAGTCTAGTGGCTGACTGAGTTACTGATTAATCAAACTGAAACCTCTAGCCCACAGAATATACAGAGAAAGAAGTTTTGGCTTCAGTCACTCCTTGTGTTCACACAGACTAAATGATCCTCCAGCGTAAGGAATGGGGAGAAAGTCTACAGTCCTCAGTGTTAAGTATTATTAAAATGGTATCTATCTTTTAACGTTGCCTCTGGGTGTTTCCTCAGACAGTGTTTCTGTCCACTGGGCTTCGTTGCAGGAATAATGTGTGTAGATGTAGGAAACATTTCATTAATATTCTATAGTTTTAGCCACTTAATTGGATTTTTTTTTCTAAGTATTTGGTGATGCCAAGGCTTCTTGTTTGTTATCATTGATTGTGTTTGCTTGGCTCTGTATCCTGTGACTTGTGGCTGGAAAAATATTGATAAAATATACTTTTGTCATATAGAAAGAAAGATGACACAGAATAAACCCTGTTTCAATATTCATTCTGTTGCCTGAGCATAATAGTAAATAGGCCATAATTGGCTTTGTTTGTTGCTTATTTTTGATCCAAGAAAGCATTTAACTTAGAACTTTACCACACACATTTTTATGAAAAATGCAGATTAGTGTCATTTCTGTGCCTCACTGCCCCCATTCCAAAAAAACAGAGACCTCTACAGTATGAAAATTCATCTTTCAAGTACAGTATCTCAAGTGTGATATCTTTCGGTTTGCTGTACTTTTTATTGAAATGTCATAAAAAATTCCCTACAATATCATAGTAATGTGTGTGATTTTTACTACATTAGATTTTTTCTCTATCCTTGGTTAAAGACATATATTGATGACACAGCAGCAGTCTCTGATTTGACAGAGACGCTGTGTGTTATTTCGGCACAGCTGCATGACATTGTTATTTCTATCTAAGAGGTAATTATTTCTATCTTTAGAAGTAAAATCCCTTAAAGTAAACCAACTGTCCTCACCATGGGTCTTTAGCTCAATCAGTCTTTAGGGGCATTTTATTAAATTCAAAATCACTATTACAACTATTAATTGATCACCCTGAAAATCCTGTTTACTTTACGCTCGTCTGGCCCAGGGCATTTGCAGTTCAAATATATGAGAACCATGTAAAATATTTGATCTATACATGAGGTCTGACATTTTGCAGTTATTTGTTTTAAAGTGGGTCAGTTTATTCATAAGCTGTGCTACTAGTTTTCATATGTGTGTAAAACTGTGAATAAAATAGTTTTGACTCCACAGATGTGTATATAGTTAGAGGAGCACAGAACTGTAATGCACCCATACACATACATACACACAAAGATACACAACTGTATGACTGCACCAAAACACACATACATGCACCGTCAGGAGTTAAAATGTGTGCTGGTTGGAGGAGTTGTCAGAAGTAGGTCATTGGGCTGTAGCTCAGAGAGAAACTGGGTCACATGTTCACTTTCAATACGGTTTCATCTCTTGCAGAAAATCCTTCCCATCGCAGCACGCCACCCTGGCATCCTTTGGTGCTGTCTATGTTTCGGTGAGTACTGGTTTAAACCTGTCCATCTACCTCTAATTTCATCCCTATTCACTCAGTTTAAATGTCTGTGCACACAATCCAACAACTGTCTTTCACGGCTTGTTTATTTTGTCAGCTGGTTTAGTGATAAAATTACTATTATATTACTTTAATCTGTTCCTCTAACTGACATTGGAGATGGCATCTCACCCTATGTGGAATATTGACAGTAATAAGAGTCGGCAGCTTTTTCACAGTAAATTATTACTTTCTGTGTGTTGTCTCCTTTTAAATGCCAACTTATGCTGCATAGCACCCAAATGCTACAAGCTGTTGTTGTAACAATAATAGTAATTTGCTCATGTGTCCACAGATGTATTTCAACAGCACTCTGACAGACTCATCCAAGCTGCTCAAGCCCCTGCTGGTCTTCTCCTTCATTATTTGTGCCATTATTTGTGGTCTGACCCGAATTATTCAATACAAGAACCACGCCATCGACGTCTATCTGGGCTTCTTGCTCGGAGGAGCTATTGCTGTGTATCTGGTAGGGGCCAGTCTCATCGCTCAACACTTTCCTTTGCTGATAGTTACTTTCTCTTATGCTTTTTTTTTGTCAGAGCAACAGAACTGAACAATGAAAGCCCTCCACGGCTCATTAGAGCCTTTAAATCTTAAACACACGTAGCATAATTACAGTAATTTAGACATACTGAAGTTGAACTGAGAATTTAAAAAACAACTTGGAGTCCTGCACCAATCAAATAGAAAGCACTTGCTGTGTGTGGTAAATTGATTCCTTCAGACAGGCTGTTGTCTACGCTTGTAAAACAATTGCAGGCCAAACATTAAATGACATCTAAACCAAAGAAACAACAAGTCACTGGAAGTCAGAGTGTATTTGCCTTAATGGCCGTGTTCATTCATGGCATAACAGCCAAGTGGGCATTATACAACTTTCAAATTTTAGTTTTGCCTCATTTGTGTGCATAAAAGAAGCTCTGTGGTATTAAATCTATAACACTTCTGTTTAGAAGTGCATCAGTAAAAGGAGACATTACTGAACAACATATGATATGACTAGCAGAGGATTAAGTGTATGAGTTCCAAATCAAGTCCCAAATCAACTCATACAAGGGTAATTTGTAAGGATTTCTGTTCTCTCTCCCACACCCTATGTCCATGATTCCACCCATCTGTCTCTCACCATGCCCACCTGATGGACCCTTTCAAACACTGGCTCTCACTGCCGTCTATTTCTGTTTCTAACAGCAGATAATCATTTAAAAAGTCAGGCCAAAAATAGGATGGTCACAATACAGTCCCATTGCCACTAGATGGCAAATTACAGTGAGAAGCTTTTGAAGCTATTTACAAAATGACTCCATACTGTAAATAGACAAACAGGTAAAGTACGACAGACACAACAGTTTGAAAATGGTTAAATGGTTACTGTACTGTAAAGATTTTACTCTAAATAATGTTTTATCTGTTGCCAGGGGTTATATGCAGTGGGAAATTTCCAACCTAATGAGGATGCCGGCACCGGCCCCCCAACAGTGCTACACCGACCCACCTGTTCACTGCCACACATTAGCCAGGAAGCCGTCCTTCATCACCTGCAAATGAAAGCCAGCATTAGCCGGGAGCCAGGAATGCCAACCTCCCACTCTGAGGGCATCCTCCATCGAGGCCTTCAACAGCAGAGGCCAGATAACAACCTCCAGTGCCCCAGTGCAGATGTGGAAGTGATTTCTCCCATAAGCTCCCAGAGCAAAGATGCCATCATGACCTTTAGCCACACCCTTCCTCGAGTGCACACCCCTCAGGCCATGGCAGCATATGAGGAAGCCGCCAGACGTCATGCTGCCACCCTCCACCATGCTTCAATGGATTCCAGTCGCTCGAAGCAACTGCTCTCTCAATGGAAAAGTAAGAACAATAACCACAAATGCTCCCTGCAAGTCCCAGACTCCTTCTCCTCCTCCGTAGACTCGTCGTCTGGCCAGTCCTCCCAACATCCGCACCACCATGGCAGCATGGAGCTCCGATCCAGCTCTGAGCCCGCAGCTGTGGGCCTGAGTGGCGGATTTGATGCTCATGCTTACATGTCCAAACTGCCCACAGGTGCTAGTACCACTCTGCCTAGTAACTGTAGTGGCATCACTGGAGGAGCCAGAATATCCATGCAATCTAGACCTGGGTCTTCACAGCTGGTCCACATACCAGAGGAAGCTCATGAGAATTACAACACCACTTCCTCAAGGACCATGGGAGGTGGAAATGAGGGGACGTCAACAGTAAATTGCACAGTTCAGGCTAACTGGCAAAGGGTAGCAGAGAAGACGACAGCCTGCAGGACTAATGATAACGGGCAGAACAGCCAGCCACGAATCATGCAGGTGATTGCTATGTCCAAGCAGCAGGGTCTACTACAGACCCATTCCAAGAGCTTAGATGAGAGCAGCATAGGCTGCAACACAACTGGCAGTTGCCCGGGCTCCACACGTTTCAGGGCGCTAACTGATCAAGAACCTATCAACACCACAGGGCCCAGCTCCACAGGAAGTATTTCTGGAAGCACCGGAGCCATTGTGAGAATAGAGGCCCACCCTGAAAACAGCAGGCCTGTCATCCAACCTCCATCCACAGATGGAAGCGGATCATGGAGGTGGCGCTCCCTGGATCATGCCACTGGAGCTGGTGGAGGTGCAGGGAATAGCGGAAACAGCGGAGGATCTGGAATAGCAGGAGGTAGTGTGAGGCAGTCTTTTGAGCTCAGTGATTTAAACAGAGATTCAGAAAGCTCAGACTCTATACGTGAAGAGTCCCTGGACAGGAAGCATGCCAATCGCATTGTTACCACCACTGCCACCATTAGCACTCCACCTATAGTCACAGTTCACACCCAGAACACAAGCAAGTCCGAGCAGAATCTTCAGCCTAAGGGCCACTCCACAATCAGAGTCACTCCAGGCGACGGCAGTGGCTCTGGATCAGGAGGAGGTGGTAGCGGCGGAGGAGGCAGAGGTGGAGGTGGAGAGAGCACTTCAGAAACCCCCTCAGTCACCTCCAGTCGGGAGTCAACTCTGCGGAGAAAAGGCAATAATATCATCTTGATTCCAGAGAGAGCTAACAGCCCAGACAACACCCGGAATATTTTCTACAAAGGAACGTCAATAACTCCTGTCTTCAAAGACTAACACACGAAACATACGACTAAAGGTTTCTGAGAAGATGTAGCTAAAAATGAAACACAGCTGAATTTTCAGACAATATCTCTGGCAACTATTAGTAATATGTGCCATTGTACATATCATAATAACTTAAAAAAACACACAGTTTTATTCAGCATGGGATTTTTGTATGTGTTTACACTGAAGCACAACCTTTGAAGTGTTGTAGAAATAATCACTGTGTACTTTTGTGGTCACTCCTGAGGAAACCTATTGTAATGTTAATGCTGTGACAGTGGGTCGGGAACAAGAGAACCTTTTTTTAAGCAGTTGTGTACGTTTTGGTTACAAAGCATTACAAAAAATGAGGAAAAAAGCAAGTAGCACAGTATTGCTCAAACGGTAGCAAACTAATGCAAAATAATTGTACCATAGCTGTGAAACCAGTGTTTACTTCCCTGCACTGTACATTGTGTGTGTTTGAAAAGGGTGCTACGCCACAAAATACTATTTAATATACAGCTTACTGTATTATTTGAATAGATAAAGAATGAATTATTTTACAAAGAGTGAGAAACTATGACATTAATATGTGACAGAGATATGTTTTGTATTTTGTCTCCTTTCTGTACAGATACCACATATTCAACAGAATACTGTTTTAAACCATAAGTGTGCTTAGCATTCCTTCTGTAGCTATAAAGTCAAATATGCTGTGACTTGCACTGAAATATTACATTGTATAATGTAAACCCTGACCTTATCTTTATATCTTTTATTTACATTTAGAAATTCATGTCAACCTCATAATTACAGCACAAAAAAACAGCAACACACTGGAATATTATGCTTCAGTTTACCATGCGATTACCAGTACATTTTAAAAAATTGATGCAATACTTGCCTTTAAGCTTTTTAATTGGTCGTACTTCAATCAGCTTTACAGCCTAACGGTAATATCAACAGAGTCATGAAGCGGCATTATATAGTAGAACTGTGCGATTCAGTAAATCTTATTCCCAGTTTCGATTATAAAAAACAATCATGATAATAGAAGAAATGATGACCATCCTGCATTCCACCTTACAATGCTCCCTGTTTGTGTTGTTGAACAGTAAATCCTGTGCACATGGTTTCACTCTTGCCGTGCACCAAGAGCTCAAACTCAGCTGTGGCATGTTTAGCTCACCTAAAGATTCCCCAAAGCCTAGTAACATTATGTCACACAATCAGGCAGTTTCATTACCACAGAAGAAGAGCAACCAGTATTAAAAAAGATTGTTTTTGGTGTCCAAGTGGCAGAATTGCAAAGAGTTTCAGATTAAGCCTTATTCTGACTGTCCTGGCAGAAAATTTCACTTGCTGAGTTTATTCCAGTCAATCATCCAAGAGCTTGTGATACCTTTACAGGTGAGAGCAGTCAACAAATAGCATTATGGTAAAAGTTAGATCCATAAACTTGGCAGTAGGCAGACAGAATCCGAGGTAAAGGTGGCCTGTTCAGAATTCAAGACAGCTGACACTGGAATTGTTCAAACATGAGTGGCCACATAAACAAAGCTTCCTTCATGATACAACTGCTACTTTTGTAAATTAGATCAGACCTTGGACCTCACTCAGGCTGGACTATTTATTAATTGATGAATTTTCAATTTTGTTTTTTCAGTTGAATTATACTCTTTAATGTCAGGCAGGTTCATGCAAATGCATCATGTTTCAAAAGTCAGTGAGTCATCTTACATTAGCTTAATCTTGACATAGACATTACAGTTTTGGTAAGAAGCCTGCAAACTGGGCTTTTCTGACCTGTGACATGTGTTTTTAGCTAATTTCAGTTTCAGATTCTTGGTATATTTTGTACATTTTGGCACCTGTGGACCATAGTTATGATCCGAACTTAACTAATTACATGTTTTAAATTTGGTTTGTTCTTTTGATTTGCTTCCTCTCCAATGCACCAGCGGCCAAGCTCACATGGAACCACCTGCCACACCAAACTAACAAAGCTGAAATGGCCAACACAGATACTTAAAGCATTGCCACGATGTGCTGAGGCCCCATTTATCTTCACAACTCTGTATCAGCTCCTCACTTTCTAGTCATCTACTACGCTCAGCTAAGCATTCCCAGGATATAGAGTGTTTCTGTTGTGGGTGCATAGTTATGTCATAAACGACTGTTTAGACTAATTTTGTTGTTCCCTTCTGACTCTTGTTCAATTGATTTAAAAAAGTGTTTTTAAGTGTTTACTTCATCATATTTGTCTTGGAATGATCTGAACTCAAAATATATTTTTTTGAGCTTCAGTGCTCAGTAAGCCACTGTGCTCACATTGGTAGCAGAAACCCAACTTAATTTGTTGTAGCCTAATTTTACATTTCCAAACAAGAAAGTACAATATTGCTGTTAAATAGTAATACCTCAGTGTTATTATCATGATCCAATGAAAACCTATTGCAACCTTGAAGAGAATGAGCATGTAATAGGTTAGCACTCTTCCACTATCTGCACCTTCTTCCAGTTTTGTGCTGTAATTTTCTTTTGTGCCATGAAGTAACCAGCAAATTTTGTCTGAATTAATGATGTTTTTTGTAATTTTTTAAAAAACATAACACACAGCGTGTACAGACCTGACTGTTGAGAAAAAGCTAAATGTGAACTGTATCTGAGTTGATAAAATCTGTTGTTTACAGTGGTTTACATAATGGTGCATATCATTAATTAGTATGTCAATGGTTAAATAAGCACCAAGTGGTTATAAAGTATATTTGAAAGAAACATTCCCAGATCGGCATCTGCGAAAATATTTTGAGTGACTGTGAGAATAGTGCCAAAGCTAGACCTTTTCCATAGGAAAAAAAGATCAGCTGTAACTGTCAGTATTTGTATTTCAAGCCTGCTTTATATTATATAGATGATTTATTCTGTACCCCATAACATCTGCATGGTCACTTTTCCCACAATGTTTTATGGTACTTGTGCTTTTATTTTGGAATTCAAAGAAAAGTTCGATATGTTCTTTATTTACAGTCCTGTTTAAGTATTGAAACAGCACAACCAAATTGTTTGTGTTTTCAGTACACTGAAGACATTTTAGTTTAGGATAAAAAGAAAACTGGCTACGAGATGAAAGATTCTCACACACGGGATTGTCACAGACGGGGTCAGTATGGGCACTTCCTGACACTGCAAGCTGTGATGCACTGTGTGTTCTGACACCTGTCGACCATAGACAACATTACATTCACCCCAACTGACCCATGTCATCCACAACAATAAAACCAGTATATCAAACATTGCCGAAAAAAACACCTTTTATATCAGACCACCAAAATTTTAAGTGAGCAGAGTGAGTAAAACGGATAGTTTTAAGGAAGATGAAAGAAAACTATGCTGTTGGTTCCTTGGGTTAAGTCCTGATGACTGACTTTGCAAGTTTAAAAGTTTTCTCTTTTTCCCCTTTTGTTGAGTTCTTCCTTGAGTTGGTATTTTTGGATCATTATCCTTCTGCACAGTGATGCTCATGTTATGTTGACTGATTTTTTAATTTATTCTTTTACAAATACAGTCTCCAAAGGTAAAAGTCTACAAGTAGTGTAATGTTAAATCTATTGTTCATTCTCTCAGGAGTTTCTTCAATCACTTGTTCCAACACGTTTGCTCGCTTTTTAAAGTTTGGGTAACTTGATAGAAAAGGTGACGTGTTCTATGTTGTTCAATATATCAAGTTGCAAATACCACGAAATAAATATCATAAATTTCATGTGTTTATCATATTTTGTTGTTAGCACCTTTAACCATGTCTTCAGGGTACAGAAAAACACAATTGAATTGATCACACTGTTGCGATACATTTGGTGCAGTCTGTATGTGTTTCATTGTAAAAGTTATATGACAATCTGTTTTATCCAAGTATTATTGCCACTACTAAGTCACCTTTGCACGTACATGTGTGCATACATAGGAGATACATCTGTTGCATCATGCATATGAGTGATGTTAGGGGAATTGTGAAAAGGCGCATGGGTGACAATGTGGAGTCTGTAAGTTTCACGTGACTTGATGTGTGAGTGTGTGCGTGTGTGTGAGAATGTGTGTGTGCGCATTATATGATTTTATTCAACAGATGAGACCCTGCTTTTACAGCGCAAACTCAAATAAATGAAATATTGAAGTAATTTAATGTGCCTCTAGTCTTATTGTGACTACTATATTTACCTTCTTACTGAAAAAAAGCTGCATAACACTGTTTGGCATGTGATCATGGTTTGTCTTAGTTTATGTGAAATCTGAATATTCAAGCTAACTTTTTCCAAAGCTGTCAGATAGATGTAATAATCAAATAAGGACAATATAAATTAGGGTAATATGGAGTTTAAATAAATATTACACTAACAGTGTAAAGCAGTATTTTAATATTCTGAATGTTAGATAATAAAAGCTGATGTTAATGACACTCACATTCCATTAAAGGAGGAGTAGAATACACTTCACACACAGCATGATATAATTTGCTTTAGTGGCAAAGCAAAGCCAAGTCCCTCTGTGTCCCTCTAATGTTTCACCACAACCTGATACCCGACTCTCTAGTTTCTGGCCTTTGCGATGAACCAACGTGAGGGGGCAGGGTTGACTGGGGGAGCTGCTGGTTTCCATTTGTAGAAAAGTCATCAGGGATTAGAATTTTAGTGCAAAGGCAACCGGGGCTTGTGTGGACTGGACCTATTTCAAGAACGGTTATTCGCTTTTAGACAATAATACTGAAGGACCTAAAGGTTTCCTCCGGATCCTCCAAGATTGAAATGTTCATTGTTTGAACAGTAGAAAAGAGACTGAAACATATAGAGTCAACAGATGCTTCAGCAACAGGCCAAGTAGGAAGCACAAAGCTCTTATAACCTGGATCCTTGCTGCAATATTGACACTGCCTTTAACTCGCATGACCACAAATCGAAATATTTTTAGTTAGCTGAGTTTCTTTCATGTTCAAAGTTATTTCATAATGTCAGCATCCTTCAATGTAAGGCTGGGTAATAGTATTTTAAACCAGCAGCTGTCTTGAAGTCCATTGTCACTTTTCTTTGGAGCATTTGCACAGTGACATGTGGCTAGTTCTGTGAAGACTTCAAACATATGGATTCTAAATAAAAAACTAAACTATACAGTCATGTCAGGTTAAGAGTGAATAATTCAAATAGCTGTAATCAATGATTTAAATTTACACACTGGAATGCTAAAGCTGTCTCATTCAAAAGGATGATGAGCCTTACAAATTATTTAAAGGTGCATTGCACTGTGTCCTACATTAGGTCTGTGGAGATGGGTTCCTGCTGTGATTGGGGAAGAGAACATTGTGGCTGAACTACTGTGAGTGGCTTCTAGATTCATCTTTTGTGTTTATGTGGGGTTTTTTCTTTGGGTAGTCTGATTTCCTTCCACAGTTGAAAGACATGCATGTCAGGTTAATTGGTGACTCCAAATTGCCTGTAGGTGTGAATGGTTGTCCATCTGTGTGTGTCTCTCTGTTGAGCCTGAGATAGGCTGGAAACCTGTCCAGGGTCTGCCTTTAGCCCCATGACACCAAACAGGATACAGGGGTGTCAAAGTGGTTCAGGATAATGGATGGATGGAGCTAACAGTAACATTCAGAGGCAAACTAGCTCCACAGCTGCTACAGCTACAGTAACATCTGCCCTCATGCTTTTCAACTTTACAGTATTTAGATTTTTTTCTCTTTGGTTGTTTGGCTGTGTCCTTGGAAGCAGCAGAAAATACAATTTCTTCATTTCATCTTGGCTCTTTAATAATGCTGTCAGTTTTAGCGTGCAGGAGATAACAGATATGTGCTTTGCTTTTCCTGCTCCACCTCTCCAAATTAAAATTGGCCATATTTATTTGACTTAATCCATTTGTTTCTCAAGACTACATCCTTTCACGGTTACAACTATACAGGAAGTTGGAGATAAGCTCACATCCTCAGTTATCGACTTTGTCATCTACTGTGATGATCACTAGTGACTAGACTTTATTCCTGGCAGCTGGCCTTCTTTCATACAATACAGTTGCCACAACAAAACAGTGAAAGTCCCTTGTCATTTTTTTTTAAACAAATTTGCCTTTAATTTAACTATAACCTATGTATAGACATAATTTTACAAACACTCTTCAGTGCACAGGCCAAATGGCTTAACCAAACTAAAAGAAATTTACTAACCAAATTATATTTTGGATGCAAAATATCTCAAAAATAAAAGGCCGAGGACTAGTGAGCGTCAGAGTCACTATCCAGGATGAAACACCATAGGTCCATTAATACATCGAGAAAACGGAAAACGTGGTGGCAAACATGACAGCATACTCAAAGGGCAGCAAAAACCTGGAAAACAAGAGAAGGAAGAGTAGGAATCATCATCAGATAGAAGAAGTGGCTGATATCGAAGAATCTACCAGTGGCTGGAAAAAGCTGGACTGTAAGACAACACAGAGAGACTAATGCTGGCAGCACCAAAGCCGTCTCTAAGTATCAGATCAGTAGAGGCCGGGTCCACCATGGCAGGTTGGACTCCAGGTGTAGATTGACAATCCAACACATGGAGTGCAAGATGCTGGCAGGAAGATAAAACATGGGAAACGACAGAGCAAGCACCATTTTTCAGCATCTATCATGTTTACATGCTTTGTATGCTGTTTACTCTACGGTAACCATAGCAACATAGCACAAACGGCTAGATTTTTGTATTATTATCAATGCCTTTTTGCATTTGGCAGACTTTGTTCAGTGACCTTCTCACTGTAATAAATGACCAAACCAGACACCGTGACCCGCACTGATTGGTCGTCTCGATGATGAGTCACACAGCCACCGACTCAGGACGACCTGCTCTAATAGGATAAATGTGATAATAGACATCGTTCTTCAAAGAGCTGCACTCTCAGCTGTCATCAGCTAAAGGTTACGCCTGAATTTGTTCTCTCCCACTTATGTGAAGTGTCAGTGGACTCATGTGAGTGTCCTGTAAGTAAATAAGGATTTAATTTAGCGGGGAAAAGGGGCAAACAAAGAGGGTTTGACCCGAAAGAAATGGTCATTGGTTAGTTACGGCATTGTAGTGGTGTGTGTGTGTGTGTGTGTGTGTGTGTGTGTGTGTGTGTGTGTGTGTGTGTCAGTCACCATAAGTAAAGGCGGTTGTTTCTAATTTAAAGTTTAGTCAATGGCCAAAAGTATGAACATACTGTCTCTCAAGCTCTTGTTTCAAACAAAAACATGTTCATGTTGTTCATGTCAAAAACTTGTTCCTCATGTTTCCAATTTGTTCCTATATCAGTAAGTGGTAGCTCAGGGTTTATATGTCAGGCAGATTCTATTCATGCTACAACAAGTCATACACAAATTACTGATGTCTCGATAAATTTTCTTCTATGACGGCATGAGCATATATCAAGATGACAATGTCAGAATTGATCAGGTTCAAATGATCAAACACTCCCCTGGTTTATTTAATTGTTCAGGGAGCACAAGACATCATTGTCACACATGGATTGGCCAACAAAGAGTTTAGACTTTAACACTATTGAGAACTTTTGGGATGTGATGGTACGCAGAGGTCCCACTCCTATATCCTCTGGAAATAACGATGACATTACATAAGTTCACTGAAATGATGCCATGGGAAACGTGTGGTGCCCCAGTGATGTATTGCACAATATGTGGCACATTTTTCTTGCTTTGGTCAGTTCTGAGCTCGTTCACAATTGTGGGCAGGAAGCATGTTCCGGCCCTTAGACGTTTGGAATCTAAGAGCTTCACTAGTGTCCTCATGCTCCTTCAGCTCTTAATTTGAAGGACAGTGATACCAGAGGTTGTGGTGAGCTCTTTTAATTCCATTGTTCACCTATAGCAAACTGCAGAGCTGCTTTCCAGAAAAATAACGTAAATGAGTGACTCACCATGCAAATGAAAAGAGCCAAAAGAAGGAATCTTTCAATTCTCTTTATGTAGATGCATTTGACAGGGTTTTATATTTTCAGGACAAAGTGTGATATTGACTAAAACGTTTAGTGCAACAACTCACCCAGCGAATAAAGAGGATCAGCTTTTTGTGTACAGTATTTGTTCATGGTTGCTAGTGCTAAGCTTGATGAGATCCTCCTACACTGATGACTATGGGACGCTTAACATCAGCAGCTTTATGTTACACGGGTAACAAAGCTTGAGAAACATAAAAATCTTAATAAAACATTAGAATGAAAAAGAATCAACCAGAAATAGTCACACAATTGTGTAAATCCTATAAGGGCAGCCTGAGTAAATAAAGAAAACTGAAGGTAAACTGGGTGATAGGGAAAGATTTTGATGGGCTGGATGTTTCAAACAGGGTCTTTAGATAAATGTATGCTAATGTATACAATGCTGAACTAAGAGAGGCATACGATTGGATAAAGTGGACAGTGCAGAATGAATGTGATCAGGGACTTTTGCTGCACAACTAAAAATGGCAGAATGGCATATTATGATACAAAATTTAATTGTCAGGAAGAATTTACAGTGTAAAAAACATTGCCAAATTAACTGTCAAAAAGCTGGTATATTCATTCATTCATTGCAGTATTTTCAAATCTTTTGTGAAGACTTGTTCACAAAGACCTGCAAAGAGCTAAAACACACACCTCCAGCTTCTTAGCAACTTCTGCTGGTAGGAAGGGTCAAAACAAACTAAAGTGAAGAATTCTAGGTGCCGTCAGCACCAAATGCGCATCCAAAGCTCACAGCACATTACTTCACTGGGTGAAACCTCATTCCTTTGCTTTTGTTCAGACGTTAATCAAAGCTGCGTTTACCTGCACTGATTTACCTCGTTACAGTCTTCATCCTGCTTCTCTCTATGTTGTTTTTGGTGTAAAAGACATCACAAACTCAGAGCTAAAAACACAAGAATCCACATCTAAGCAATGACAGATTTTGTTTCCACTCAGTATTTGTGTTGTCAGAAACGGTGGCACGAAAATAGTCTGGTGGACTCAAATAACCAACGGCCGGACAACACAGAACTGATTAGAAAAGTCTTTATTGAAAATGCCAGGAATGAACCAGAGCAGGGGCTGCAGACAGGGGTGAAACTGAGGCAGGCAGGATGCAGACACCAGCAGAATGAGGGAGGAAAGTCCTTGATTAAAGTTCATCAAAAAACACCAAGTCCACAATCCAGAGAGGTAGGTCAGAACGAGCAAGCAGGGTCAGGTCCAAATAATCCAACAGACAGAGATAACTAACTAGCCAAGTCCAAAATCCAAAATCCAGGTCCAGAAACGAGCAGAAGAAAGATCAAACAAACTTACGGGGCCAGAGTTCAGACAGACAGGGAGGTCCAGAGACAGGTCAGGGTCGTACCGGGTAATCCAATAGTTCAGGTTTCCAAAAGGCTTGAGAGCAGCTACACCGAGAGATGAGCAGACAATCTGGCAGAGGAGAGAGGGCTGCAGGCCTTCTTAAGACAGGAAGAACACAGGTGGAGGTGATTAGGTAATTGCAACACAGGAGGGAGGAGGGGAGCAGAGACAGGAAATGACCAAATAAGGATAACACTGAGAGCCCAGGGCACAGACCGTGACATGTGTAGCTTGTGCGTGTGTATGTACCCACAAATTTTGCTTAACAATTATGTCAGTGGATGGTAGTTAACAACTGGTAACAACTAATAACTCACCCCTCAGTGGCATGATAATGTTCAAAATGGCTAACGGAGAGAAACTTTGTGACAGCTTACTGTGACTCAAAGGGAAAAGAACTAGTTAACTCTATGAACAGATATCCAGTGTTGGATATAAGGCCTCATATTCTAACAAACGTACCTGATTAAAACAGCAAGGAGCAGAGACAGGCATGAAGGCTATAAAACGTACGCAAACTACATGTATTTGTGGTATTCTGCATGATATTTATACGCCTGCCTCTGTGATGTGAGCTCAAAGAAAAGCTAATATGAGGTCTGATGGGGCTCTCAGTCACAACTCAGTTCACTCAGCCATCCAACAAATCAAACCTATTTGCAGATGTGTTTTACCAACCTGCTGCTCTTGAACTCGTTGCTTGCCCTGAAAGCACTCAAGCAAACTGGTGGTGTTATTTTCACTCTGCAGACCTTGAAATTGTCCGATCGAAAGTGTCCCCGGCATAAGACGGAAATGTGAGCCGACAGGTGACAGAGCCCGGACACAAATACACTTTCTCATTCAGGCCCTTTTTGGTCTCTTTTAATTAGTCTTACTTCTCCTCTACAGCCATCTCTGTCTTTATTGCTCAAGGTTGCCATAGCAACTGAGTCCCCGTCTCAGTATATATTGTCTCTGAAATGAAAACTAAAAGCTCTGAGCCTTGAGCTGGAAGCGCATACAGATGTGATGATTCTGCCTTGCACCAGCCAAACAGGCATCACTGCTGCAGAAAATACACAACCCCTGTGTTTTAAATAGCACAGGGAGGTGAAACTGAGTTCTTTTATGTAACATATTTAATCTTTAAAACCACCGCCCTTTAACTATTGATGATGTCGTAAATGAAAACAAAATTATTAGCACCAGGTGGAAATCATATCATTAATCAAATTAAAACCTGTTTTTCATTTTCATGAAGAGTCCAACTGTATGCAGGTCATTTTAAGGATGAATGGAGAGGAAATGTGCTTCCCTCCATGTCCTGTGGGTTTTACAGTACAGCTGCTGGCCTTGTCCTACTTTCTCTGACTGAAACATACAAAGGCAAGGAGGGAGAGAAAGAGAAGCACTGAAAACAGTAGAGATCTACCCGATCATCCACGTCGTGTGCAGATGTCTAATTTCTCTCGAACGTACATCTTCCAATTATCTGCATTTATTAGGGTTCCATTACCTTAAGTAGCACAGGCAACGTAGTCATAAAAACCCAAATTTGATTTTTCTAAGCCAATTAAACCCAGCATTAGTATTTTCGTTTTGAGTCAGAAATATGGTAAATTGTTCATCAATTGAATTGCAGGGTGCACACGACATACTGTATCTGAGAGAACGGTTACACCTTCCGCATCTAAATGATGCCTGTTGTTTACAGTATTTTGAAGACTTTGATTTATAATCAAAGTTCTGTTACATGTTAAACCTGGTCACTGCTGATTCGTACATTTACTCTCCTGTTTTATTCTTAGACTGTTCTGTCACTGTGTGATGCACAACATGAACAGTTTAGAAATAAAACTGATAAATATCAAATCATTAAACGTCTTCAACCCATCATTTATGTCTACTACTACTACTCTTTCGGCTTTTCCCATCAGTGGTCGACCCACAGCCAATCATCCTTTTCCACCTGACTCTATCCTGGGCATCTTCCTCTCTGACCATCATTTATGTCTGTTACCATTAATAAGTTAATGTCCCACCCAAAAAAAGCAGCACTGGTAGTTGAGTACATTTACTTGTAATACTTTAAGTAAAATATGAATAATATCTTTATTTACATGTGTAATTTAGTAGAAATGTCAGTGGATACTTTTACTAGAGTACACTTTTGTTTGTGTATTTGTACTTTTATATAAGTACAGTTTCTGAGTATGTCTTCCACCACCGGAGAGAAGTCTGTACTTCGAGTCCAACTTAAACCTTGAAGGTGGTTTAAGATGTTTTCTGCTTAAGACCAGTGCAGCTGTGGTAGACAATGTGTTAGGGAAGTGGACTTCATGTAGTTATGATGTCTTTTGTTCCATCGTGTCTGCTCGCTGATCACAAATCACATAAAATAAGTGGGGCCTCAAACACAATCCCTGCAAATCCACAGCTTCTTAAAAACTTATAATCCTTAAATACAGTGACTAAAAAAACTGCCAAGGGTTTGCAGAGCATTTATCTCATTATGACTTTTTATTTTCAGACTCATTAACAGGTCTAGTCATAAATTCATACAAAAACAGTATTGTTGTTAATTCCTGCATCTTAAGTGCTAATGTTAGTATTATCTGTGAAAGCAAGTTAAATAATGATAAATTTTTGCAGATAGTACCAGCAGCAGATAGGACAACAGCACCATAGCAGCAATACAAGGTCAGGTCAGCTCAGTTCAATAGGTCCAATGTCTGCAGCACCCCATTCACTTATATGCACAGTAGAGTAGAAAGTGGCACTTGGTTACACAATAGTCATTTCAGTATGTGCTGTACTTTCTATATATTTCTTTTGTTAGGTGAAAGAAAGAGTATTTGGTGCTTCTCACACAGAATTCTACTCTGTGTGGAAAAGGCACAAATGTGATTAGACCATTTGACTAGACAAGTGTATTTACACTCTGCCAAAACCAATAAATGTCCTTTTGTCCATGTCAACGTCTTCTTCAAAAGCCAAGATGCCATTTAAGACCAAAGAAAAGCTGGAATTAGGAAGTTACTAACAAAAGTCACACATCTTGTTGACGGTGAAATGTTTATTTTAAGCCCAGCATTTTTGAAAAATGCAGAGGTGAGATTACAGGAAAAAATGCGAAGGCATGTTCTGTGGCATTTTG
The DNA here is from genome assembly GCA_033026295.1 of Channa striata. Classification (NCBI taxonomy): domain Eukaryota; kingdom Metazoa; phylum Chordata; class Actinopteri; order Anabantiformes; family Channidae; genus Channa; species Channa striata. Next base: position 23,417,954 of record CM065169.1, on the reverse strand, counting down.
AGATGTCAAGGACGGCTAAATTGTAGGCAATGGGTGGAACAGTCGGTCAGCATTGCATAACTTGAGGAGAGGAAGCACTTTACTTTTGTTAAACAAGGAAGCTGTCAAAAGGAGGATACCTCTAGTTTGGAAGAAAGACTGGTTAAAAAGAGGGTACCCTTTACAGGAAGAAAAGATAAAACACATATAGGACATAGCATCTGGCAACCAGTGTGGCTACTACCTGATGCCTGATACCTGAATCTTTAGAAACGTGCCCAGCAAAGTTGAATAAAATGCACAAAGAATGGTATCACATTATCAAAGGTATGGAGAGTATTCAACTTATTACTCTCTTTAGAAACCGTGAAATTGAAATGTCTAATTTGACAAATAAATGGCCATATTTATGTATTAACTCTATGAAAACAGGTATAGACAATGCTTAACAGCAATGTACAACACACATTTGTTTGCTTTCAAACTGTATAATACATTTACACTTCTATCAGAGAACACAAAAAATGTATATGCAGGAGAAAACATTAAAGCAAAAGTGCTATGAGAAGAAGTATTTTCTTTTTGTGAGATGCAAGTGCAAGAAAAAATTTGATTTTCTTTCTTCAAGATTTAAGTGCAGAGGAAATGTTCTGTTTTCAGCAATTTTTTGAATATTGCAAGTGAGACCACTGAGCTGAAGCATCTTCTTTGGGATGTTTTGTGTGGTAATAGGACCATAAGATGCCATTCGTTGGCAGATTGTAGTGGGCAGGAGTGGCTGTAGACCTGAAAGCAGTGAGCTGAGATAGGCAGGTGGTGTTGAGCTGACCACTCTGGAGGCAAATGAGATGACCAGCACCTGCATGAGTTTGGTTATATATTCAGACAGGTAGAGTCTAATATTTCTGATGTTGTGCAGTGCAAATCTGATATTGTTGGTAAAGCTCAGTGATTGTCCATGATGATCCCTATATTTCTGGCAGATTTAGGGGGGGACAGTCATTGAAGACCTTGTGTTGATGCTGGTGTTGTGTCAAATTGAAGGTCTAGCTGGGAACAGTACTTCTGTCTTGGAGGGGTTGAGCTTATGTTTTTCTTTTATCCAAGACGAGATGTCAGAGAGAGAGGCAGAAATGTGTGATGAGACATTGTCTTCACAAAGTGGAAAAGAGTAAATGAGCTGTGTGTTATCAGCATAGCAATGATGGGACAAGCCATATGAGTGGATGACAGAAACGGATGTAGTATAGATGAGAAAATACGAGGACCGAGTACTGAACCCTGCGGAACACAGGGAGCTAACATTAAATATGTGGCTGTTTGTTCTTTAGTTTGACTGCACTGCTACTTTATGGTGCTGAGACAAAGTGAGTTTAACCTTATAAGTCCCGCAGGCAGAGGCAGCAGATGAAGTTTAGGCACAGTGTGGTGTCTCACTCTGTAATAGCCCCTGAACCACCATCGAGTTTTATGATTGCTGAAAATACGTTATTTTCAGCAGCAGGATACAAGTCCTGCTGAGTGTCTGCTTAGAAAGAGGTTGACACTGAGGTTTTTTTCTGAAGAATTTTATTCTCCACTGTTTCCACATTGCTAAAGTAGTCAAAGATGTCGTTCTTACCCTCGGCAACTGCTCTCCCTTAGCTGGCCACCTGGGGAAGCATTTATTCAATCCCATTTGCATTGGTCTGGCCTCCGTAAAGATGTCTTCCTGCCCTCAATGCATCACTGAGTTTTCCAGCAGTTCCCTCCTTCCATCCCTCCCAATAATCAGCTCAGCCTTTAAGCACCTGGAAAGGAATGGACGTAGTGGAGCAAATGTAACTCATGATGGCCAATATAAATTCTGCCACTAATTACCATCACCAATATCTTTTTTTGAACAGCCCAACCTAAACAAACAGTGAAAAATGTAACTGTGTTTAATAACTATGTTTTTTTCACAACATTTTGTAGCATTTTGCAGTGTTAAATACACAGTATTAGTGTTCCAGCCACCATTTGGGCTTTATACAGTTTGTTTTACATTGTTTAATCATTTAGGGTAGCAGGGAGCTGGAGTCTACCCCAGGCATCATTAGACAGTGAGGTGGGGCCACCCTGGACAGGTCTCCAGTCAATCTCAGGACAACAACCATTAACACTCACATTCACACCTATGTACAATTTAGAGTCACCAGTTAACCTAACATGCGTGTCTGTGGACTGTGGGACAAAACCCACGCAAGCACTGGGAGAACATACAAACTCCACACAGAAAGGCTGCAGCCGGCAGGTAGCTTTCAATTATTACGATGAATCAGGGTTTCTACGTAAAGGCTGTTGCTGTTTGAAATAGGGACAGTGTTTCTGTGCTCTCATGGCAGGCTGACTCACCTTTCACAGCAGGTGAACACACACATCTGAATAAAGTCATCAAGCTGGAATGACTTCTGACTGAATATGATATGCAGAAAGATTGAGTCCCATTTACTGTTAAGCATTTGTGCCCAGTTCGTAGTTCAGATAAGGATAGCAAGCGTGTCATGAAGGTTGTGAATTGTTCGGAGTGATGCAGCTGAAGGAACAAGCAGTGTAGTTTAAAAATAGGTTGTTCTAAAGGCAAAGTCAATTAGTACACAATATCTTTACGTACTGTAGTTGTTTGTGTGTTGCAGGAATAAATAAGTCACCAAGAAATTAGTAATTTGTGAAAACTCCATCTAAGCTCCATCATCCACCAATAAAATCCATCATTCATTCATTTCTGTGCTGCAGCACATTGATGATTTTATCACCTGCAGCCTGTCTGAAGAAGCCTGCAAGTAAAAAAGGTGCACCTAATTTTTAGTAGTAAATGGACATAAAGTCTGTTTACAATACCATTTGCCCGACCTGAAGTCACTTCTTTAGGTCATGAGATCAAAGCTGTATATATATATATATATATATATATTTTTTTATAGATGTGTAGGTGTGATTTCTAAAATTTTATTTTATTTATTTTAATATTGTAGTAATATTGTTAATCTATGCTTAGCTCTAATACTCTGTGATGTCTATGTCACGCAAAAAAAGCAATGCCTAAATTTCTAATACAACATTATGACGATGTATATTAAATCTCTGTGAATTTATGCATCTGATGACCACAGTTGTATGCCTTGTGATTAAAATGTAATCAAAAGGAGGGAATTGTAAAGGAAAAATTAAGAGTGATTACATTTTAATGGTTATGTTTAGCTTAGTTGTAAGGTCAAATGATATTCAGTGTGCTTATGAAGAATGTTGTAACATAGCATCCTTTATCTTATGTGCATGTTTTTGTCTTGAGAAGTGTTTGCGTAACCGTCCCAAGGTTGTCTGCTATCAAACAGTAAACTGTAGTGACCTGGAGACATACCACCTTCATGCAGGAATGTTGGGAGCCTGATGGTGGGAATGTTTTGCCCAGCAACAGAGGAGTGTAAAACATTTGTGTGATGTATCAGTTTTCAGAACGGCACTAGACAGGGGATGAAACTCTGTCTTAAAAGACATCCTGGATGCAACCTTCTTTACTGATTACACCCGAGGTATCTGGAACCAGTAGTTGTAGTAAATTTTTTCCATGACATGTTTCAGTGTCACGTCTGAGCAACTCCTTCAGTGACAGACTGTTACATCCTAAATCTCTGAAGAACAGAAATCAAAGATCTTATATTAATATCAGAGCTAATCCCAGTGAACCATTATATATAATATATATATATTATTAGTCACTTCACATAATTATCAGGCTCACTGTATCTAGGTAACCCAAGAAGATCCACATTAGACTTGCCAGCCAACTTGCCAGTTTTAGAGAGAACTGACATCAGAAGCTGCGTCGCTTAAAACAGGATCGCTCACCATTGCATCAAGCATGTACAAAACTATATTTTAATAATTGTCTCCATGATAAAAAGGATTTGAAAATTCTAAGTGCTGTTGTTATGCATTTGAACCTGGTATAAAGTCGTCTACACTTGTGAACAGCAGACCCTTAATTCTTTTTTAAAATGTATAAATTAAAATCAGTTTTCACATTTTTTTTATTTATTAGAGTATTTAGATCTGTACTTACATGTATCGACAAAGATATATGTAGGTATCTAGACGGAGCTACACAGAGATGGGAATTATGTGTAACTGTGGGTCGCAGAGGTCTGCACAGGCCCCAACATGCAAACCTCCTTAATCTCAATAACCTGTTGTGCAGAGATACACATTGAGAAGGTGATTGGCTAATGTTATGGAACCTAGAGGTGGTATTGAAAAAGAAAAGAAATATAAGAAAGAAAGAAAATAAAGATAAAGAAAGAAAGATGGAGCAGTTAAAGGAGCAGTTAGCAGCCAACTACTGGGGTACGTTTGCTTCCTCTTTAACTCTACTTCCGAATACTAGTTTGATAAATTTGACCTTGTGCAGATGTATGTCTGCTATGGAAGTTTAATGGCAACACAGACAGTGTTGGTAACGTCTGAATGTAACATGCACATATCTGTGTACACGCAGAAAGCAGAGGAATAATTTTGGCTTGACACCACCACTGGAGACGGCTTAGAGCAGAAACTGGTATCTTACAGAGGCAGAGCAGCGAGACAGTGTGGCCTTGAATAGGTTGTGTTGTAATGGGCTAATGATTTACAGCTCAAGCTGAAAAATGGAGGTGTCAGAAACTGTTTCTGGATCATTTTATCAGACTGAAAAGCTGTTTTGTTTGTTTGGCTGATCAACAAGTGCTGTCAGCTGTGCTGGAACTGTACAACAACAGTACTGTCATTCTACCACAGGGCTGGGTAAAGATGTCCCTGTTAGATGAAAGCATCAAGGTGTGGAGGGACGGATTAGATCTGACAGCATTGTCCTTCTTCTCACCCACTGACTCACACTTTCACGCATCGCAGCACATAAGACAATTCACACCAGCGGTGAATCAAACACCAATTTTGTGATGTGTTTGGGAGCAGGGAGAACACCTTCTACCTCTGCACATTTACTAGAGCCAATGCTTCTTGAATTCCTTCTAAGAACGGCACAGGAAACAAAGAGACATCAGAATTTACTCTCTTCACTTTTTTAACTTTGTGAAACAACACATTTTTTAACAGAAATCAGTCTACATCAAAATAAACAGAATTTAATGGTCTGCAGTTATTAACTTTTGGTACCATAACATACCCATTCACACACTGCAAAGTGCTCACTTGACATACGAGGTGAAACCTGCCCAAGGACATTTTGACATATACAGAGAAGGAAGCAAAGATCAAACTTAGCACGCCAGGATTGGTGGATGACATTGGTAGCTTTGGAGCCACAGCCTCCCTAAAGTAAAATTAATACAAGTTATTTATCAACATTTAATCAAGCAAATCTAACATTCAGTCTGAGTCACAGTTGATCAGTCCTGCAGTACAAGATCAAAAGAGGGGTGGGGCAGAAACAGACTGGGTTATCTAGCTACTGTGGCAAGTGACTGACCAAATATAAGTCTGAAATAAATCATTATCACTAGAAAACATTTTATTAGTATGTACATTTGAGGTGGTTTACATAATTTGTAATAATTTAATTTTGTAGAAGTTGCAGCTTGGCATATTATCCCTGCAAAGTATGGATATTGTGTTATGAATTTGTTTATGACTATTTAGTTTTAAAAAATATTATTAAAGATTATTTATTTTATTTATAAAATTTGACTTTAAATCCTTTAAAGCCACCCTATTTTGAACACGTGCCTTGGGCTGCCACCCCTAAAGCCTCTAAAGCCTTGGGTGAGTTGGAACACTTATATTTGCCCTGTTGACCAATATCAAAATGTTCCGACACTGCTGACATCTGAGGGAAAAGAGAATCCATTAACCCTGTGCCAAAGTGTAACAGATGAGGCTCTGGATTTTTCCAGCTGGGCAGCATGTTGTAATAGGCTCACAGGCAGTTCCCTCTGTAGAGTAACTGGCTGCTTTTTGAACCAGTTCAAATGCACAGTCAAGTGTGATTCACAATAAATAGCTGTTGGTGACCCAACCCTTTAAATCTGCATGTGTGAATGGCCTGATACAAGGATCAGGGCCTCCTGATTTCAACTGACACAGGCACACTGAGGAATTTGAAAGAGAATGGAGGTAAAACACATTGTCATAGTTTCTGGCTTCCAAATTCTGTACAACATGGCTTTAACAAAAAAATTTTGTTCAATAAAGGCATCAAGCTGACAACTGAATTATATGTACAAAATGTTCAAAGTAATTGACAGATTTTACTACATTTTAATATCAAAACTTTCTTTTGAAATGTTTTTTCTTAAAGTTTACAAAACACATGCCCCCAAAAATTATCCCCATATAAAACATTTATAAAGGGACTAGCTCTAAAGCAACAAACATAGATTTACTTCACTTCACACACAAACTCTTTAGCATCAAAATAATGATTAAGCTCTGAATCCTATTTCTAATTCTATTGTTTGTGAGAAGTCAAGAGAGACAACTAGGACACTGGTGCACATGCTCTGTAGGCCCAAAATGCACAAAAACTGTGAAATCAACCACATCCCAGTCATACTGACAAGTCTATAGGGACTCAAAAAGTTGAAAAGTCATAATGTCATACATTACATTTCATTATGATGGCTGGCTGAAAAATGTACAGTTTTTAATGTTATTGTTATAATCCTTATCGCACTATATTGTCTTCACCTCCACCTAAACTTGCAGTTTATACATTTTTTGTGTGTTTTTATTTTGATCATCCAGCCCAAAAGTAGGCCAGAGCATAGTTTTTAGTGAGGATCACGTGTAATGTATGCATATTTATGCATTTTCAGCATCTTTTCATCACACTGTTGACCCAGTTTGAAAAGGCCCTCATCCCATCATACCACCCCCACACAGGCTCATATTACCTCTGCCATCACTGGGCTAGAAGATGGTTACAGAAGTTGCCAGTCCATTGCAGGGCTGACATTGTCTGTTTGCATGAACTAAGGTAACTGGGTTACAGTTGGAGTTCTACAGTAACCTGACAATGCTCATTTGTTAAGTGTACGTGTAACCAAGTTTCACATAGTCAAGTAGTAGTAACTTGGTTATTAGGGGCACGTGCATGTCACCTATTGTACAGTCAATTTAGGGTCACTACAAATTACACACACCTGCACGTCTTTATTCATAGTATATAACTGTATGGATATCTTGAACTTTGGTGCTGTGAGCTGGCATACTGACCTGACAAGAAAGCAAAGGAGTGTTGAATATGTTTTGAATTACTTCACAATATCATAAATGTCAAATATATTTGTCTGTATTTTTCATTCGCTTTTGTTTATTTTTCCCCACATTGATTGTGTGTCTTTACATTTAAGATTGGAAGCTGGTGTCAAAAATATTTTTATGTCCTGTAGAGGACAGTGTTTGTCTTTAAGTGTAAGAGTGTGTAGGACTCTAAACATTATCCTGGGTAAATTTAATTTTGATAACCCCCTGACCATCACAAAGCTCATTCAACATAAAATGATTCATGGAGTTGTTTATTTTTTTATTTTTTTCTGAATAATGTTTACACCACTACCTAATGTCATTTTTCTTGTTACCTTACTATTATCCTAGTCTAGTGTGTGTTCATAATTAAACAGCTCACTCATAAGATTTAACAGTGTAGAATGTTTCCTTGCATATGTGTATTTCAATCCACTAATGGAAGCATTTTAATTTGCACATGGCTCAGTGCGTTCCCCATGGAAACTTGAGAGGTGCACAAATAGTGCCACCTGGACGCCAAGCAGAGAGTTGCACTGCATTGTCACTGAGAAAGAATTAGACTGGATGATGATGTAGTAGGACTGCCCCCAAGTGGAAAGAGGGATCCTGTATTTGTGAGGGACTGTAAACCCTGCCCTGGCTTTTGATTAAACACGCTAAAATGATGGAGCTGGTTGAGGAAGCAAATAACCAAGGGATGCATAGCTGCCCATTTCCAAGGCTCATGAGCGCTGTAACTAAAATCAGACATTTGCCCCTCATCATCAAGTCTTACTCCAACACCTCATCCTTCCCACTGACTGTACATATTCACATCCTTTCCTTTTTACCCCTGGGCACATTCTCTCTAGTCTGTGTTTAAGGTCAAACCTGCATAGAACTACAGGATCTTGGATTATACAGTATCAATATGATCAGTACCAACATGAATTTTAAATCACACTAATGTGAGCAATGTTTACTAATGAATTATTATGACTGTAACTGCAGTTAGACTGGTTGGTGGCAGCAGCAGCAGCTTGTTCCTCAGCTGTGTGCTCAGCTCTCCTGTTGCTCTGTGCTGCTGGAGAACACCAGATCACCCATCTGCTGCATTTCCATTTATCCGTCCATCTATTTTGTCCGTCTCTCCATCTACCTGTGTCAATAGTAGTAGTTTGGAGGAAAGATTAATAAGTAAGCAAATGTGACACTGATGCAGTTTTAGACAGAAAAACCCCCCCAAAAAACTCCAGCTAACACTCTGATACATGAAAGCGCTTGTCGACATACTGTGCTGCTGCCGATGTTGAGGAGTGTGCCATGGTTTGACAGGTGGCATCTTTCCTGTGTGACAGTGCCAGTAAGAGTTGAGACTCTGCTGGCACTGTTACCACTGAACAGAGCCAGTACTGTACACTATGAGAAACTCATTCAAAACTGTAGGACACAGTAATGTCCCACTGTGACACGATCTGTCACAGGTTCAGTAGTGATTCCAGTTGACAGCAGGATTCCACAACAACTTCACTAACTGCATCTGGAGTGTTCTTGGAAAAAGTCTCCACAACAGCCATGTCTGAGCCATGTCTTACCAGCAGGACATTTTGTGCTTACGGGACAAAATGTATGACAGCAGGGCTATTTCTGTCATCTGATGCTAACTGGCTGCCAATGTGACTGCAGTCAGGGTCATGAGGCTGTGGAAATAAGAAGCTAGATGTGACAGCGAGGCGAGATAAGCTGGAACTAATAACTGTGACAAGCCAGAGAACAGCTACACCATCCATCAAACATACCATAACGATGAGACATCCTGTTGTCATATGCATGGATACAGTGCAGTAATGCAGTTTCAGCTGCGGGGAGAACAATATTGGACATGAATGTGCCTAATACAGATGAGGCTGGGATGGGTTAAATATCCTCTCTATATTAATGCAACGTCTGCACTAGGGAGGAAATTATGTTAAATCTGGTTGGAATCAGTTAAAAGTGACATAACACTCTACTTATTCAAAGTCCAAATTCAAACTTTCTGAGATGTAGGCAGTAATGACGATGTATCTCCACAGTCCCCATAAATACGTAGTTGTTGTTCAGTAATCAAATTTTGGGGAACAACGGGTATTTTGTAGTTAAGGGCCATTTGTTAAATTTACATGAGAATATGTACAATGTAACTGTGTAACTATAAAAATACTAGAATACTAGGTTTAACTCATTCAATATTTTTTTTATGATTTGAGCCAATAAAAATAAAAGCATGATTGCTATTTATTTTCTCAAAAAATAAAAAATCTAAACTCCTTTGTTACCTGTTGTTAGAAAAAGTTTAACAAATTATTTTAAAGTGGGACCTCTTACCCACTTCTTAAATGTAGTTACCTACACTGTAGGTATTTTTCTTATTCCTCTCTTGTTTGTTCGCTTATTCTCTTCAAGCCCCGGATTTTCCCAGGTTGGGTGGTTGTGGTGCAGAGGAAGCATGTGTGACACCAACCCCAGTTTTTGCCCAAATTTTGTGGAAACACAGATTACATTTGGAATTGCAGTCTGGGTTTGACTTCCCATATGGCATAAGGCTGGAGGAGAGCAAGTAATGTTAGATCAGCAAGTGCCAAAAAGTAATTGGACAGACACAGTACACAACACAATTGCTTTATGTCCAGAATTTAAATCAGGCACATTTTAGAAAGCCAACTGCTTTTATGCTTGAGTAAAATTAACATGTAAATAATGTAAAAGTAATAACCTGTACCTGTAATAACCCTGTACAACCACTCTGGAATAAATACTGCCTTTATTTATATTCAGTTGGATCCCGAATGTGCCAGAATGATTCTAATGGCCTTAGATTTAAGTTCTAAATTTGTAGCCTTTGTGCTAGTGTTTTTGATTAAAAAACATATTTAAAACCTCTTGGCTCTAAGAATGAGACAGCTGGCAAGAGCTCAGCAGAATTGTTTTCAGCCCAAAGCTGACTTTCTACATAATATGCTGTGCATTTTACAACCAGTAGATGTCACAAATAGATTACATTTAGCTCACATTGACTTGTTCAAGCTCTTCCCTTTGTTTAGTATTTAATTTGTGCAGAACTTGTTACATCTTTTATACTAACAGTCGATAAAATGGCAAAACCTTTATGCTGCAAACCACAGATACAAACAAGCTATTTGTCCATTCAACAACTGAACCTCCTATTTTCAAAGAACCTGCTCGTGTTTTCGTGTCGACAACAAGTGTCCACGCCACACACGTTTCTCTGTAATATCATTGCCATTCACCAAAAGCATCTCTGCTTTGTTGTGGCCCATAGCTCCACACGTAATTCCTCTCCACGACAGAATGTGAGTGGGTGGGAGGCAGTGGATGTGTTATGAAGGCCTCTTCAGAGAGACAGGCAGCCTTACATCAGGCTCAATGACTCCAGCACAGATGCTCCATACATTTCCATTCATTAGAGACACGGTGGAGAATGTGGCATGGTGGTGTGGTGTGCAGTTGGCTGGTGAAGTCATCCTTCCCCGTTTACCTCTGTATGTGGGGTGTTAAAGTTGTGTCTTTGTTAAGCTGTTTGCTGATTTTAAGCTTTACTTTTGACATTATGATACAAGTCTCCCAGTATTCAATGAAATTTGAATAAAATCAAATGTAAACATCACATCCATCAAATAGTATCTAAATAAAAATAAACGTTTTGTGTATTTTAACCTTTTTAACCGTTTTGGTAGCTAGTAAAAGTGAAAAAGTAAACAGGGATTACTTATTTACATGTTTCCTATATGGCCTACACCACATTAACATAACATTATTTGAGCGTCCCCTCTGAGATATTGTAGTCCTTAAGTTCGTGTATTTTTTATTCAAAATAGCTGACTTTCCACATTTACTGTTCAATACCGAGAAGAGACGTGCAGTGAGGCAGCAGCCAGATCAGCCATGGACTACGCAACGACTCGGCTAACCGTGCTAGCATGCTATGCACTGAGACTGTATCGCTGCCTCTCTGTATGTCACTGTTAAAATTTTCAAGCACTTTTGCTCTATGAAATAATTTTCCATATTTTAGCTGATGTATATAATGTACAGTGTATTTTTGTCAACAACAATATGTTTGTAGATCTGATTGGGATGAAGTAAGTGCCTCACCAGCCATGAACCTCACCGCACATCGCTGGTTGTTGCCATGGTCAAGACAATCTCCTGAAGTTTAAACCAAGCATCAGAATGATGAAAGAAGAAAGATGATGTAAGTGACTTTCAACATGGCATGATCCAGGTATTTCAAAAACTGCTTATCTATTTGGATTTTCTAATTCAACCGTCTCTAGGGTTTATAGGGAACAGTTTGAAAAAGAGAAAACATCCAGTAAAAATGCCTGTCAGCTGTGATTTATGCAGTGACATTTGGCATGAACAACATGAAAGCATGAATGCATCCTGCTTTGAATGTGTAGCAGTACAGGGGATGTTTTCTTGCAGCTGACTGACTGAATGTCCATCCCTTTATGACTCCCAGTGTATCTGTCTTCTGGTGTGTACCTCCAGCAGCTACGCATTAAAAATGAAAGTGGTTCCAAATGCCAAAAGGGGTCAAACTCAGTACTGGTAAGTGAGTGTAGAATGGCCCCCTTACTACCAGAACCAACGGTGATCCCTGTTATTCAAACATTCCAATAAAAACACTAAAGCTGCCTTCATCAATCTGCCATTGTCATTCCAAAAATGATTGTGCTGAAACTGGCACACATACTGGCATCTTGTGTTTGGAAGTATTTCAGAAAGTATTTCAACAAAAACAATGAAGAGATTCATGATTAAATACCAGTTGTGTTAAAATTATGTATTTTCTTTTAATGTGTGTAAACGTCAATCACATATGATGGTGACAGAGGAAAATAATTCTGTCACTATCACCATCCAACCATGCTGTTATTTGCTGCTTTGGTACATAGATATTTACCATTACCACAGCTACTAAATAAAATAATCTACTAAAAGTAAGAAACTGTAGAATAGATAGTCTATTTCAATTCATTTAAATTCTTTTGAATGATTTATATGATATTGGGACATTATACCTACGGATGCATTAATTTGCAAATATCAAAGTTGCAGCTGTAGTGGTGGGGCTGAATAAAATTACTAAGTATGTAATTCTTACGTGCGATTAATTCATAATTATATCTATACATAAATCTATAAAATTTATATTCATGATTTATTAGCTGATTTATGTTTTCTATAAGACAACATTTAAAAAGCAGCCATAGCTTTCAGATAAATACAAAAACAGTAATGTGTAGTTTCAACAGATGTTAATTTAAAGTAAAAGCAGGTGAATTGAATCGGATGGAGCTTGACTCTGACTGTTTTCTGTTGCTACAAATGTACAGTAGTTGAATCATCGCTCATGTATCGAGATATGCAATAACGCTGCTGACAGGGAAAAAGTCACACCCTTACTGATTACTGCATTTTTTAAAATCCATTTGAGCTTCCATTGTGTTTCTTTAGTGTTAACATGAGCCTTATTCTGTCACTCAGTTTGCTGTTATTCATTTCAGAATTTAGGTAATGGCAAAAGGTAGATTGTCATACATTGTGGGGATGGTTGGGTGGGGAACGATGACATCTGTCAGCCAACGATGATGATCATATAGGAATAAAAAACTATTATCATTTTTGGTCTTCCATGGCTGTATAACTCCTTGTGTGCTACTCAAGATTCACTCTCATTCATCCTCTGCTGTACTCGCTCGTCCTCTCTTTTTGTTGAAAATGATTACTGTGGTTAGGCTGCCCCACTGCTGTGTTTATAAGGGCTCTATCTTTAGACTACAGCAACTAAAACACTGCACTCCACTTTAGTCAGTGGTTGCCGTGGAAACGGGAGTGCCGGCCTTACGACACTGGAGTAGCACTGGTGTGCTGATGATGAGAGCACGGATAATGATGGAAATGTCTGAGCTGTGAATGACTGACTGGGTGAAAAGATGTCAGGAGGGTAGCACCTTCCATTCCCGGGGCTCATGGTGTCTTTTCTCCGTCATATTCACAAGGAGGTGAGTTTTCAGGGGAAACACATAGAAAGGTTGCTTCAATTCTTGTCATTTTGCAATGATTTTAATTCAAAAATCACAAGATAAAAAATAACACACACTGCACTCAACAGTACATTTTAACAGTACATTTGGTACACACACACACAGGGATCGAACCTCTGACCTGTGACCGTAAAAGTTAAGTTAATTAAGTTAAACAAGGAAATCAGTGCCAAGCTAGTTTCATTAGAAATGAAACAGAATAATATGTCCTTGGCACAGTCGTATCATATTACGTATGACGCCACACTGAACAGCTCTGGGGAGAGGCTTTATGTTGTCCATTTATCTGTCCCATTTTTGTCAATCCAGCATCTAAGGACATTAGGGGAAAATGCTCTCAAATCTTCTCATTTTTGGACTCCAGGAAGAACTGATTAGATATTGGTGATCAAAGGTCAGGGTTACTGTGACCTCTTGTCTGTTTCATTTTTGTCATCACAAACATCCTGTTGGATGAACCGTTGTTTTTGGACAGACAAAGTGTTATTGTGTCCATAGGCAAGTGCCTACACCTGGATTCTGTGTACACGTAAATCTAAAGTCAGCTTTATTTCCTCTCTAGTGATATACTGTAATTTGCTAAATTTACTGATCACATGTTATACCATGAAACACACATCACTGTACATTGTGTGTTTTACACACATGATAATGTGAGCTTTGGCTTTAATAACTCAGGGGAGCTGAAATTGTAGAAGTCATGGTTTTTGCTGTACAGACTTTGGAACAGGTTTCCTGAGTTATTTTCCAGAACCTTTTAATTTTGATTTTATTCAATTTTGTGTTTTGTTGCTGGTATGTTTTACATTAGAAATACAACAGCAGACATGCATGAACTGGCCCTGGACAAACATGCAACAGCCTGGCTGGCTGAGACATAAAACCACAAGGCAGTAAATCTATTTTTACGAAGTGACATTTAGAAATATACAAATTGTGCGTTGCTAACTGTCACATACAGCGTATAAGTCACTTTGGACTAAATTAAATGTAGTTAGTGTCTTTTGCCTATAAAGGACAGTGATGAAAAGCAGTAAGCAGTACAGTTATTAAATCATCTGTGCAATGACATATAGATAAAGTCAAAGTTAACATTTGTGTTGTCGACCCTTTGCCCCTCTTTCCACTTGGGCTGGATGGTCAGCTGTTCTGGGAAGTCTCTCTGTGGGTGCCTCATCCCAGATCTTTGACCTTCATGAGTCCCAGCATCTTCCTTGTGTCTCTCTCCTCCTTGTGTTCACATTGTCCTAGTAACTCTCTCCATCTGTGTGTTTGCTGCCTTCAATGAAGCATGTGAATAATGGGCTTGAGATGTTCCATTTACAGTATATGTTTGTGTGGTCCAAATCTAAGTTGTGGCTCTAATCTTATCTTTTGTGGAGCACCTGGACGTTCACTGCAATAGTGCACATATTTTAAACACCTTGGGGCAAATATGAGCAAATATGAGTTGATACGGTATATATATAGGGTCATTTTGCAACTCCAACACCTGCACTCAGTTACAACAAAGGACCACATGCAATGATATTTCTAAAATACTGACATGTCACAGATGAAGGGCAGCAAGGATCAGTGTCACTTGTGAACAAGTTAACTGGCTGTGTTGTTTTGTGTAAGATGAAGTCTGTCTGAAGTCTTTTTTCACCTGCTGATGCCACAATAAAGTCAGTTTACCACTGACAACAAGTTAAAAAGGATTGATAACGACCTTTTCTCCTTTTCCTACTTGCTAAGGTACACAGAAAGATGTTTGGTACTGGACAAAAGACCTGGTCCATTAAGGGATTGTGCAGTCCGCCCTGGCAGCAGACCTATGTTGTTTGAGCTTTTCTGGTTGAAAACAGCATTGTGTGGTAAGCTTTGCCACCACAAATCAAAGAGGTATCAAACAAATTCTTAAGGGCTTTAGGATGTCATATATTCTGGTGGCAGTGTTGGTTGATGAGTGCAGATGTGTAGCAAATAATATTTGTAAGCCACTTAATAGTAACTAGATTGTGTTTATTGTTAACATAATAAGCATACATTGATAATTACAATGTCCTAGTGAGTCACTTTACCTTACTAAATGTGACTTTTTATTAATGTAGAAAGGATGCTGCAATAAAACATCAATCCATCCAGTGCATCACATTCTCTACAAGAATTGAATCATGTTTGCAGTTTAGTTGCACAAGACGTCTACTTTTAGGAACCAGGGTTTCTTGGCGAACAGGTGCAAAAACTGATTGTGGCCAATATTAAATTTGTTTTTGGGCTGTTTTTTTCAGCGCCTGTGTTTAATCAATTTGTGATATGTATAAATGCACACATTCAATACATTGCAATGTTTGTAAACAGTCAGGATGTTATCTTAGGTTGACACAGTAACAAAGTAAACCGCCCCTTAGGCTTTTTTAAGTGACATACTGTATATTTCATTGGCCAACGCAGTGAATGAGACTGGATGGAGTTTGAAAAAAACAAACCAGGATAAATTTTCCTTTGCCAGGGCCCTCTGACTGACCTTTACATCCTGAGTGAGTCAACAGAATGTCCCCATCTAAAAGAACGAGGGCAATTTGTTTTCTGCAGGGCTGAACTCATTAAGTGCTGGATGTGGGTCGTCTTGACATGCTGTAAAGCAGGCAGTAAAATTTTCTTTAATATTTGGCAAATCATAAAATAAAAAGCTATGAAGGTATTTCGGAGGTCCAATCTTAGTTTTCTGTGTAGATAATAGAATAGCCAGAACTTCCAAACAGGACTAGTCGTAGTCAGGGACCCAATGTTTCCTAGGAGTGAAACTAAGCTACAATCAACACACTTGCCATTCCTAACACATTCTGCCTGATACTGCAGATCTATGGTAGGCATTCCTTCTCACCGGTCTGTCTACCAACCATGTACAATTTTGGAGCGGGTAGTGTTGCTATGGCAACAACAATCTCTCCAATTAAAGCCTTTAAGTAGAGCAGAATTTCAAAAGGAACTCAAGAATAAAGCAGCATTTTCTAACAATGTCCATCACTTGGACAATAGAAAGACAGACATGAACAATATGGACCATCTGGTGAGCAGATGTTGCACGCTGTGTGAGCTTTACACCATTAAAGCCACAGTGTCTAGCAGGAGCACTAATACTGACCCAAGATCAGTGGAAATGAGTGAGACACCCACATAGTGTATAAATCCATCCACACCTCACTGCTCACTCTCTTTAAAGCTAAATATGGAGAAGATTGGTACTCTGCTAATTGTATGTCAGTGCTGATGTCTGTGCATGTCCATCATGGGAGCAGAAAGCTGAACAACTACACACACACACACTTTTGTAAACAAATCTACAGTATGCACAGATTTTCCATCTGCACACTTACAGGCTATAAAATTGAAATGTATACTGATATTTGTTGGTGTGTTTTACTTACAGTACAAACTTTTAAGAGCATCATGCATCATAGATGACATACACTATTTATCAATGAGAATCATTTATAACCACAACTTCAATCTAGCCTAATGCTAGATAAACAGACTTATTTTCCATATTACCATGGAGACATAGTGGAAGAATACATCATAACACTAGTGACAACTATGCAACACAGTAGAAGATATATCTGATGAAATTATATAGCATACTTCATTTGGCAAATTCTATGAAAGCGAATGTCTCCTACACTCACATATTGTGTGATGCGTTGTTTCCTTTGTGCGTACAGCTTAATTCAACCTTACTGCCAAATTGTCGACTGTCATACAGAAGTTTTTATGTGTTTATCTGTGTCACGTCACAATCTAAAGTGTGTGGGCCGAGCATGATCTGCAGTAGGCCAGGAATAGAGAAATGTGTTTAGACTTATGTACTAGATGGACAATTTTTATTCTAAATATATTTGCAAGCTGTTTTTGAAGATTTATGCTCAATAGGAACCATTTGGTGCCTCAGTCTCACGTTTCAGCTGACGCGTGATAATGTCCTCACAAATGACATTTTGCTTTAAGAAACACGTACTGTAGAGAAAAGGAACATTTGATAAGAAAGTACATTGGGTTCAGTACACATGTGAACACCTTGCGCTAGCAAAACCCAGTCCTTGTACACAATAAGAGCAACTAGAATAAAACCAGAATTTTGCTTGAAGTTTAAGAAGTTCAAACAATATAGAGATTGTACTATTTTTGCCTCTCTAAATTAAATCGCTTTACTGTTTATTGCAGCATTACTATTTGTACTATTAGGCATTGATTGTGTGTGTGCACATTTGAGAAGAGATTGTTTGGCAGAGGTATTTCGGGCACATGGCTGAGCTCTTTGACAGACTAACAGGGAGCAGAAAAAGACAGAGAGAGAGAGTGAGAGAGAGAGAACGAGAGGGAGGGAGTCTTCTCTCAGCCTACACAATCTCCCAACACAACCTCAGGCTCAGTAATGTTGGATACACTGAGAGAGTGAGCTCACACACACTCTGCTATCACCTGCTCGAAGACACACAGCACACACCCGGTGAGTAGGCCTCTCTATCGCTGTTTCTCTTTGCTTTTGTCTCTGCCACAATAATGTCGATTATGCATTTGAAGATGAGGAGCTTTAACCAAGCGTATACTCCTGTCAGATAGAAGAGATTACTGAGTACCGGGGCTCCCACTCTGTTCTTAATGACTCTCTGTATAGTTTCTGTTATAAGTCCGTTTTCCGGAGGGAACTGGTTGTTGTTGCGAAGGAGCTAAAATGAGCAACAAGGGTCCATAGATTGTATAATCTCTTAATTCTTTTAAGCTGTCGACTGTTTGCAGCATCCCAGCAGGGGTCTGGCTTTAACTGTAAAGTACTTTCACTCACAGATGGACACTGTGTCGATCATATTTATATGTTCTTAAGAAAAGTCACATAAAAATGTGCATCTTTAAAGCCTAATAGGAAAATTGAATGTACACACACACACATGCACTCCTACTTACATGCTGTTGTGCTGGGCTGCCTGCAGAGAAGAAATCACCCCGCACCCTTTCCTTCCCACTCATCCCAGTCAGATCAACATTTCCTCACATGTGGCAGAGGTGGAGATAAAAGATGCTAATGAAGCAGACAACTCACTCTCACACTTCTGTCAGACATCACACTGCCGTCATTTAGCAAATAAAGAACATCCAGCATAAATAAGTGCTTAGAAAGAAATTTGTATAGGTCTCCGCATTCGGGGTGGGGTCAGCGTAGGTAACCGGGTTTAGACAGGAAGTAGGGGAAACATCGAGCTTTGTGCTGAATTTTAAGACCCATACAGTTTTAAATCATTACTGACCATCTATTAATACAATGTCTGATCCAACACACGAAGTTAAGAAAAATGACCTGCTTGTTGCGCTGGTGTTAGCGTCTCTTCCCTGACTCAGAAGTTATCACATTCTGTCTAAGCTCCCCAAAATTCAACTAGTTTTTACGTAGATCATCTTTATGACAATGTGGCAATGAGAAGAAGACTTCCAGCAGTTGAGCTCAGAAAACGAAGACATCATATTTCTGCACATTTGTTTAATTAACAAAAGAATCAGCTGTTTAGAATCAGCATTTAATCTAATTCATTTGAGCTGTTACAAAACGACTGAATTAAGGTCCATTATGATTCTTAGAACTGGTGTGGGACATCTCTTTTCAAAGCAATCAACAGACAATCAACATTTGCCATACGAGTCTTGGGAATAACATTTTATGTAAAAAAAAAAAGTTATTTAAGTTGGAAAAATTGTGTAAAAATTGATTCTGGATCAAGAATTAAACTTATTACCAACCAACAGTGACTTTTAAAGGCAGTTGCAGTCATTTGGCTGCAGGTGGTGATACTTTTAATGTTGGCAGCCTGTATCCCATCCATGTGTCGATAAACGTAAATAGGCCCAATGTGAGTGGTAATCAAAGGCTTATATCAACTCTATAAATTGGTTTTAGCACAGCTCGCTACAGAGTAGTGAAGGCATCTGCTATTAGTCTGCAGTCTGTTAATCCATCAGAGACCAGATTATGGAAGGAGGAGCAGGGATTAGAAGTCAGGAGAGCCTTGTCTGAATGGCCAGACAGACGGCGAGGTATTGGGGTCATGTCACTAGGCCTGGAGTCTGGTATTGATCATGGACAGAGAGCTGAAAACAACACAACCTAGACGGATTTCATCCCTATATACTTATGTCAGAGCAGTGATGTGAGTGATTAGGGCCTTCAATCTAAAAGTGCCACTAATCCCCACTGTTGCATCTGTTGGAGCACTTGTCAACTTTCGGTTCATTGTTTGGAGGGGCTGCAGATGGGGAGGTTGGGGGCTCTTCCATATCCAGTTGTTAAGATCATACCTGCGTGGGTTTTGTTTTTGGATAATATGCTATAGAATCACATTTAACTGGAGCATTTCAAACTGTAAGCTACAAGCATGAGGATTCCAACTGGAATTATGATTCTCTACCTAAAAACAGTTGCTAGCCTGCAGAGAAGAGTGTTATAGGAAACTGTGCAGGCTGCAGATGCTTTCAAAGGCACCAGCGTGAACCTTTCAATTTTTTAACCGCAATGAAAACGTGAGTTTTAAAGAGAGCCTATGGTTAGTCCTGCTCCTTCATTTAGGCTTCAGAGCAAATGAAAAGAAAACATCCAAATCCAAATTAGCACTAGTATAAAGAAACTCAGCAAAAGCAAGCGAGTGTCTTCAAATATCTGTCTGCACATTCATCTACTTTACAAGCACAGTGTTGTTGACTGGTTGATGCTGTGATTATCACAGTGTCGAGCTCCTTCCTCAAGCGTTTCCCTGGGAAGAATCTCTGACAGTCATCAAGTCGACTGTGACATGTCGGTCAGGATTTAAAAAGTCGCAACTTTCTGTGCTAACTGAAATCCCTGCATGCTTTGTTTAGAATGTAGCTTTGGGGGCGGTGCAGTGTGCAAGCCAAGGTGTATTGGAAACTGCCCAAGCAGCCTGTGCATGCCAGTGACTGTTGGCTAACTAGAGCACTAACTGCTTTTAACTACCAGTGCTGTTGGATGCCTCGGCTTTGTCCTCTGTCAGCATGTGCCCGCTGCATTTATTATCAACTTTTTCTGACTCTGGTGTTACTGCTCAGTTTGGCCATCGCTTTAGTCCAGGTGGACTCAGGTATTCACATGTGACCACACACGTATCCCACATGCCTGACAGGTGTTGAGAGCTTTCTTCTCACCATCAGCACTTTCACAAGCAATAAGTCGCCTGCTGCAAACACACTTATACACACTCACCAAGACAGGCTGATCCTGCTTTGAGCGAGGCAACATCTCTATTTTCAGCCGGGCTGGATCAGATGCTCATAGTGTCAACAGGTGGACTAGCTCACCATCAGCATGACCTTCAGGAGCCTTTTCTGCTTCTCTTCTCTATCTATCAGATGCACATTCTTAAATCATCTCACTCTCCAGCCCAAGTTTACATGGACCAATGTTGATTACAGTATTAGAATATGGCATGGCTTATTTATCTCTTCATATTTGTAGGCAGTATGACAGTGGATTAATGGACACAACCAAAGCTATCATACTTTCACTACACAAACAATATGTACAATAACACAAACAGCCTGTGCACCTTTTTGTTTGGTCCAATGTACAAATGATACAGAAGTCAAATAGGTTGTTAATACATTTTTATGCCATTGCAAAAGAGGTGCAATTACTAGAGGTTCCCTGCTGGACTGAGGCAGTGTCATTTCAACAGTTCATTCTGTGGGTCCTATGAGAGGCAAGGAACAAGCAATATGGGAGTTTAGGTTGAAAGACTTGTTCTTTGTTTCCTAACTTTCACCTCAACAGTTATCTAGATTTTATCAGGGTAAGATACAATAGAAAAATAGGCTAAAAAAAACTAATCATGGCCACAAGCAAACAACTGTTGGTAGGGAACAGGAAATTAAATGGTCTGCACTTATATAGCGCTTTTCTACCTGTTGGTACTCAAAGTGCTTTACACTGCTTCTTATCTACCCATTCAATCTCTCAAACACACACACTCATACACCGATGGGGGAGCTGCTATGCAGCTGCCCGACACTCACCGGGAGCAACTAAGCAGGGTTCAGTGTCTTGCTCAAGGACACTTTGACATGTGACCAGAGGAGCCAGGAATCAAATCAACAACTGTAGGGTTGGTGGACGACCGCGCTACCAACTGCGCCACAGTCACCCAGTTTTAACACAGTTTTCAACTTGTAGACGAAAACTAAAAGTCCTAATTGACATGGTTACACAGTGGTTTTGATGTATTTGATTGAACGTGGTCAGGGAGGCTGGTTGGATCAGTGTGCGACCGTGACGAATCTTATACATGAACATGAATATTACTTATTGGAGCCGTGACAAGAAAAATGCCTCAGTCCTTCTATTTGATCCTGTATTTTGCAGTAGTACAGTATTGTATTAATTGCACACGGCTCTGCTTGGAAAGTACAGTACATGCTGAGGTGAAGGGTGTTTTGTGATGGGAAATGAAAACCTTCCTTCTTGCCTGTGTGACATGAATGCTCTGCCTGCTGTGTGGGCGAGAGGCTGATTTAGTCAGTATGTGTATGTGGGTGTGTGAGGAGGCTGAGCATAAATGTGTAAAAATATAAGAGCCTTCATGCAAACAATAAGGTATTTAGAACAGACTTGTACTAACATGGCTGGAGTTTATGTAACAGTGTGGACATTTGTTTTAATCCTGCTCTAAACCTCATTTAATCAGGCACTGAACTGAATTAATTGAACATTTGAATAAATTATCATATGATATATGGTATGAATTGGTGCAACTACATCATGTCAGTGATCAGGCCCCTCTTCCACAATATGTGGTTTTAGGCTCAAATGATGAGACAAAATTTGAGCTTGTATCTATGTACATCTAGACAATTGAAAAGAAAACAACTCATTGACATGGCTGAATTGTTGGTTTCTTATTTTGATATAATTTCCAGGATTTTATGGCATCACTCCTTCAGCTGTGGTATGTTTTGTTGGGGGGTAGATTGGTTCACCTCTGAATTAATTTTGCTGCTAGTATCATGACTTAACGTGTTTTAGCCAAACCCATGATGATACCTAATCAATGGATGGATGGGAAATGTAAGCCTGATTTGGGTAAACACTAATACTAAAAAGCAGTAGTATTATAATATGATAATCAGTGTAGAGCATTTATTACAAGGAGAAGTGTTCTTTTACTGAGACGGAGGACTGACTTATCACAAGATTTATAGTACTCTAGACCTACAGTAAACAATTAAAATAAGAGGTAAAACATAAAACTTTACAATTAATGACAAATAGTAGCATGTTATATTAGTTTAAAACAACAACCAGATCTCTTTAATGTGTATGGACATTTTGGAACAAACATCTGTCTGCACCAAATGTCCTGGCGTGAATGGAGTGTTCGCAAAGTTGCAAAGTTAAACAAAGCTGGAGAGTTGATGCCACAAGCAGTCCTCACAGGTCAATATAATGTAAAAGTCCTGCATTCGGACTCGGACTAAAAGGTGTCCTGTGGAGTTTCCTTTCAAGAGTTACTTTAACATCCAGTACTACTCACTCAAATGTACTCTGTGTATTCTTAAAACTGCAGCTTTCTGTGCCCATGCGAACTCTCAGCAGTCTTCGTCTCTGCCTTTGTCGGCTTCTTGCTGCATATCTTTGTGTGTGACCACCACCTGTTGGTCAGTGAAGTTCAGGAAACCATTTGGGAAACTGAATATTGCATCAGCCCTGTATGAAAGCATGCACGCTCTCTGATACACTGAGGACCAGGGAGTGGTGAACAGGGCCACGATGACATTTATGTAATTTAGGTGCTACTAGCAGCGTGAACACGAGCACCACATACTGTCAATAAACACGCTACCTCCTACAGTAGGAATCTCCAGCCGCTTGCCATTTCATTGCTAGTCACCTGATGCAGTTATGCAGGCTATGTTTGTGCTTTCATGGTCTCACGTCACAAACGGGTTAAGGAAACAGACATGCGATAGAAAGTGGATTAATGGAAAACATCTAAGGTGATTTTTCCTTTTACTTTACTAACGGTGGGCAAACAGTGACTGCAGAAGAGTCGTGGGTTAACCTACCTTTAAATGTAGTGTGGCACTCAACAACAAATGATTGTGTGTTTCGTCTCGCTGTCCCTTGTGAATTCTCAGGTTTGTCATTGCTCATCTTACGGGGCCAGTGCCTTCAGATAACCGACCGTGTGCAAGACTCACTACACGTCAGAATTTGGTCGATACACATTCAGAGTTGAAGGTTCGATTTGTTTATTATGACACTATAAATGTATGCACCTTTCTTAATCAAAGCTACGATAATACACTTTCATTAGCATGTCAGTATCCACAACGTAGAGCCAGGGATGAAGCAGAGCGATGTACAACTGTATTGCATGAGTCATACAAAACATAGTGGTTAGGGCTCAGTATAAATGTGACTTTGTCACTGAACATTTTCACCGTTTTTCTAACAAATTCATTAGGTCTTCATGGTCGCATTATTTAAATGAACTGTATCAACCATGTTGAATTATTCTGTTGGTTTAATTTGTTTAACATATTAATTGTGTTTATATCTTTCAACTGTCCTTCATCTCATTTTCTTCATTTCTTTTTTCTTTGCTTTTTTTCCTTTCACGGTCTCCAGATTTGCAGACTGTGTGTCTTGTTTCCTTCAAGTGTGTGGATGTGAACCTGGTGCTCCCCTCAACGCACAGGCAATTTAACCTTCATTTAACCATCGCTCTGTTCCCCTCTGGTTTGCTGTCAGGTGTTAAAACACACAGCCATGCGACATTCCTCATGGTGACTGTGCCATTCCTCAGGTCCTAATCAATCATCCCTGTGACATGTGACACACACACGCTACTTACCTTTCTGTCATTCTCCCTGTCAAGGATGATATAATCAAGTCCATGTTGTTTAATGTGCCACAGCAAATGACAGGTGACAGGGACAAATGGTGTTGAGAAGATACACATTTGTTTGTGTATATTACAATACTAGTGTATTTCCAGTTACACTGAGTCACTGAGTTTCTCAAACTCCCTTTTTCATTCCCTTAGATGCAACAGTGTTTGAAACTCACATATTGTATGATGTGTCTAATTCCTCTAGTGCTCCATGGTTAGCTGAAATCCATTAAAATCAGCAAGCCGTGCTGTTTCACCGAGTGTTCCCTTCAAATACAACTAATTTTCCTCAGTTTGAAAGATATTTGCTAAACACAGCACTATGAATACTGCAATAACATAATCATGTCATTTAAAAAATATAATTAAAATATATTCTTTAAATTTTTAATGCCTTAATTTCAATACAGTTAGATTTGTTTAACTGTATATGTACAGTATATGCACATTGGATCAAAAGGAAGTTGAGGTTGCTGATTTGAAACAGAATAACAAGCCAAAAACACCTAACACATTCTTCACTATATAATATATACTGGATGACAATATAGGTTTGTTGGTTTTGTTTTTTTTAACTTTTATTTGCTTTCTAGATTCTTCTTAAGGGTTTTACATACAATCCGCTTGACAATCAAATGTATAATTTACAGTTTTACAATTAATAAATGACAAATGGTCTGGACTTTCTAACTTATTGGTACCCCAAGTGTATTACATGTTGCTTTACATTTGCACACACTCACAGAGGCTGCCACACAAGTTCACCCACCAGAATTGACTTATCAAAGCCCACTTTGACAAAGAGACAGGGGGAGCTTGAGATCAAACTACCGACTCTGGGATTGGGGTGGGCAACCTCTCTTTCTTCTGGGCTCTAACTGGTACAGTAGCTGTTTACCTGGGTAAGCTCTTTGTTGTCACCCTCGCATCCACTCCACCTCCTCCTCAGCAGGCTTGTCATCACTTCTGCAGTGGTCATAGCTTCTCTCATATTTACTTCAGCTCACTTTCTCACCTTATCAGACAGTAACAATAAAACTAATACAAAGCCGCCTGCTGAACAGTCAGATCAGACAGATGAGGGGTATTTTTTTCAGTTAGTCTCACGTTCTGTCTGCCTTGTAGGCCGTCATGGAGGAGGCTGACCTGCTAAGGGAGCGGCTCCAGGCAATTACGGTAAGGATCTGTCCTACTGTATGTCGATGTACAAACAGTTTGCATCCACTGAGTTTTAAATCAACACTGATTTTCCATAGAATCCACAGCTGTCGAGGTGAGAGCTTTGGCTTTTGCAAATGGTGTTATATGCACTGGTTAAAGTGTAACACAGACGTGTGCACACCATAATAAGTAATATTGTGAATATTGTGCTATGTTGAGAATAATAATACAAGACTTTGATGTGGAGTTTGAAAGTTTTGCTGAGATTAATTTCTACTATATGGTCAATGTGTGGTCTGTTTAAAAATCCATTGTTACCTACAGTTGAAATTATTATGTTATTGAATGAAATTATTATTAATCATATTATAATAATCTGGGAACAATAAGTCAAGTGGGGACCTTCTAAATTAGAATTTTCTAGTAAAGTCACTAACATTTGAAAATATCCATCTAAATTAAAACAACTCCTTATTGACATCCCATATTCATTGAACTGGACCATTTTGGTCCCTCACTTAGGGAAATCTTCTTTATGAAAGAATCTTTTGACAGAAAGTCAGAAAAAAAGTAAGGAAGAGCAGATACAGCAAACAAAAACTCATTTGACCTACAGTTTATTAGTTTGCCATGTAAGTACTGTTCTAAGCACACATGAAAACGTGTTAGTAATATTCCAAGAACTAGGTGAATGTATTCCCATTATTGCTAAAAATCGTGAATGTCCCAAATTCTTTGAAATTACATCCATTAGTTATTGCCATCATTAAAACATTAAAACTAAATTCTTATTTGGGAGCTGTTTCTTGCAGAAGTGCAACCCAGTGGTTCAGTGCTGTGATATTTAGCCTGAGGAGGATGTCATGATGCAGCACACTTGTTTCTAAGCAGGGTCTGAAAATAAAAAAGAGGGGGTGTGTTGTTGCAGGATGACAGAGCTGTAGGGGAAAACCTTCAGAGTTCTAGCTATAGCTGTACAGGTCAGTTCTATGGAGGGTGCAGGATGCAGCACGACCTGAGTCAGTGGTTGAAAGATGTTAATGCAAGAAACATGGACAGAGTGACTGGTCTTTTAGGACATGATGACTGGTCTTCGGCATGATTCACTCACTGTTCTCAGATTATTTATTCTTTGCAGTCGGCCCATTAGTGCAAATGGGATTTGGATGAAAACTAGGAGATAACGCTACCTTTACATCTTACAGATACACTGCCTGGCTGTGGTAATGCAGCCCCTAAGTTACATTCACTTTTAAAGCTTCAAAAAGGGCTAATTTTAGAGCATGTGTGGCACAAAAGTAAATGGTCTGCACTTTTCTACCTGTTGGTACTCAAAGCGCTTTACACTGCTTTTTATCTACCCATTCACACACACTGATGGGGGAGCTGCTATGCAGCTGGCCGACTAGCAACTAAGCGGGGTTCAGTGTCCTGCTCAAAGACACTTTGACATGTGACCAGAGGAGCCAGAGATCAAACCAACAACTGTAGAATTGGTGGATGACTGCGGTACCAACTACACCACAGTCACCCGAAGAAAAGCAAGTGCTAATGTAAACCTGAAACCCTTTAAACTCTGTTGGACACAGTCATTGATCTACTTTAAAAACTTGCGCTCTAAAGACCAGTTACATTTTCAATTCTTTAGCAAATACAGACACCATGAAACGTGGGAATGTTTCACTAAGTCTAAAGGTCTTTGTGTACATGTTGTACATGAATACAAACACGTGTAAATGTAAAGGAATACAAAATATGTAACCAGCTGTGACACAACACAACTTTTGTACTGTATGTGTATTGTAATGTCTCCTTGGTAACACAAGTCTAGTGCTGCACCTGTACACAGGCTGAATGAGTGATTAGAAAAGAGAAAAGAATAAAAAACTGCAGCAGCAGAAAACCACCAAAACAAACAAATTAAACATTAGCAAATATGAGTAAACACGACTCGGTCACTCAGCCAGAGTCACAGTAGGCAGGGGAAGGTTATACGAGGAACCTGGATATCAAGTCCAGTTTGAGAGAACTTAGTGTAACATTAGGAAGCTGTGATTTTAAGCCTACATTGTCAAGCCAACTGTATTTATTTTGTGCCTTTACCTAATCAGTTTTAAACGTTTTAAAAAAGAATTGAAAAATCCTCTTATTACAGGTGCAAGACACCGGTGATGCCACTGTGATGCTGGCACCAAAGGGCAGGGACCAACAATGTATATGGGCATTAGGAATACATTAAAAAATTCACATTCTTGGAGGCTAACATGACGATAATGACGATGATAATTGTTACATAAGAAAGCTTTACTGAAAATTATTTTTAAAACTGTTGAGTGATTGTGCTTTAAATGAACATCCAGCCCATCTGAAACCCCACCACAATGAAAACTTAATGTGTAACGCGAGCCATTCGATCAGGCTCTCCTCGTTAATTATCATGTCACCGGTTGTCTCTGTGAAATGGTTTTCATGGACATCACTGAGTTTGACAGAGGTAGACATGGACAGCGACTGGACTATAAATACCAGCAGGCGTCATCAGGGAGATCCCCTTTCACCGGGGCTTAGTGCCACACTGATCCAGGATCCATGGGCTAATTTAAGTCCACTGTGACCCCTCCTCAGTGTGGCATCCAGGAACACAGGGCTTGTGTTTTGATGCTGAGATAATGGTTAACAACATTAAGTAGAGCGTGTCATTATTCAAGGAGATCAAATGTGTCCATAACTGAATTATTTTAAGTGTCAAACAAACAATATAACTTCATAACTTTAACTATTATTTTCACAGGAAGTACTTATGAACAGTGAAAGTTGTGGTGTTGTACACCCACAAACAACAAGTAGGGTGAGTCAGGGCACGAAGGTTGTGTTGCTTTTTAGCTATTAATGGCTGCTAGTGTCCAGCTGTCAGCTCAAGGTTGGAGAAGACAACAGGTGGAATACTTTCCATGCTGTAAAACAGAGACATGATGCAAGCGTATGTTTGACTTGTTCGCACAGGACAAAAGAAGAATCCAAGAGGACATCGCTAAGAAAAGACGACAGATTGAAGAGGAGAAATTAAAACTACAATATATAAAGGTACAACATCCATTACAGATGACGTGATGTGGTGCTAACGCCTCACTCGATCTAATAAAAAAGATTACAGAGTAGCAGATGCTGAACAGAGACAGTAAAGACTCCCAGGAGGAACTTTGAGATGAAGGTTTTGTCATTTTCTTTACTGCCTCAAAGATAATAACACTGCAATGATCTCTACTATATTTCTGCACAACCTCAGACACAAGCTATGAAGCAAGGTCACACCTTAATTTCACAAATCATACCTGGAGTCCCTCTGTAGCAGCGTTATATAACTACAAGAACTACAAAATAATTTTCATCCTCCCAACATGTGTTTCAGATTAAATGAAAATGTTGGCATTGTCACATACATTACTATCATGTGAAGAAGAGCAAGGTAGTCTGCTCTAAAATAGAAAGCGTATAGAAATCATCAAGTTTTATGTTATGGCTTTTGTTTTAAAGCTCAATTTATTGATTGTATGGCCATGAAGATGCTAAATCAAACTTTTTTGTGGTGATCTACTGAAATATGTTAGATTGATCATTGTTGTCAAACTTTTGTTGTAATGTCCATTATCATAATCAGGGTGTCATCTATAGAATACAGGACCTGCATATGATTGGTTGACTGTTGCTAAGATAATGAACAGGAATGTGCAGCAGGTTCAAATGGTACCTGAGCAGAAATCCTTTAAAAACACAGTGAACTTGGGCTTATCTAAGCACTATACTTTATATACATATGAACACAATGTAATGTTTTATGTTCAGAATCTCTGAAGGAATCTTGTGGACAGACAGGTACTAAGATGGTCTGCAAAGATCCAGGGCTTTAGGAAAAGGAGAGAAAGCGATGGGCAACGTCTTTGAAAATGTAAAGAGCCAGAGCACTGAATACTGTTGGCATCTGAAAGTGAAGTTCCTGTGTGTTGGTGTGTTTGACTGACAGAAAAAAGCCCTGAGAGATCAATGGCTGATGGATGGTCTGAGTCAGCAGTCGGAGGAGGAACAGGAGGCCATGAGGCTTCAGGCTCAGGATGAGCAACAGCGAAGTGATCAGCTGCAGAGCAACATCCTCAGGTAACCTGAACCAGAACGAACCAGAGTGCATCGAACAAAGGACACAACAGGCATAGATGAAGACTTTTTTGTGGGGACTCTCATCTAGCTGTATTATGGTCTTCATTCTGATAATTCTGACAGTTTCATCAAGCCAAAATTCTGTTCTGCTCTTAATTTCAAATTCGGTTGGATTAGTTTCTTGTTTAAAATTTCACCCACACACCGGAAATTATATATTTTTCTCCTAGTTTGGACCCCTCCAAAAAACTTATCCCACAACTCACAGCCATTGTTTGCAGGTAAAATACAGGTGTCTGGAACCAAGAAACACTTTCCCTGGACAGGAAGCCCTTCTTAATCTATAACCACTAAGTATGTTGTCTTCAACTATGCTTTATTATAATGTTTGAATATGTAAGAAGCCTCCTGACATAATTTCATCGTAAATGTTGGGACATGGTGAAGTGGGGTATATGGAGTAGTTAGTGGTGCCCAGATTCCACCAACCAGTTGTGGTCTCACTGTGGAGTTGTTGCGTGTTCCATGTTCTCTTTATGCTTGTGTGGATTTCCTCTGATTCCTACGACACTCTAAAGACCCCCTATATGAGTATTTGTCATCACATGACCTACAGTGTTTTTTGAACACACAACACATACATTTTTCATGTGATTCAAACTCTTCAGTCAGTGGATAAACAGCTGTCAACATATGCTGCACCTGATTACATTCTTATGGAGATAGAAGTGTAAAACCTTTTTGCTGATGTGCAAAAACACTATGAGCTCTGCTCACCAGCGGACATGAAATGGATTCCTAATCTTGATATCAGAGCTGGATTGATCTAAAATCAGCCTGTTAACCGCGCCTTTAGTGCTCCATCGTGTAAGCTCTGTCTGCTGAGCCGGAACAAAGCTGGGCCACTAAAGTCACACAGGTAATCTGTGAACAAAATCCCTGCCTCAAACCTAGCAGCGCACAAATGGACTTTAAAGGACCCCTAACCTCTCTGTGATTGACAATAAAGTACTCTTTATAGCCCCCAATACAGGCCAAAATGGGGAGATGACTTTTGTTTACGAACAAAAACTGCAGATCTGAACCCGTCTTAAGAAATAACTTGTCTTCATTAAACACCACTGTGTCTCGGAATGGCTTTTATGGGTTTGGAAATGACGAAATTATGTTTTTTTAAAAATGAGTTACTGAAGGCATAGGACCAACATCTCTAGTGTTTATTAACCTCACAGCGGGAACTTTTACATTCATGCAGCAGGTTAAAAAAGTAACCGATGTGTATGTATATAATAGGTATTTAAAACAATATACAGCATATAGTGAGCAAAAATAGATGCTTCCATGATACAAACACGAAAAACCACAGGAGTTGGTGTGTTATGCCTGCTTATTAAAAGTAATTTATATACTCCCTGACAACTAAGAACTGCTGAAATAGCTGTTTGGCTAAATGCCCCTTCCAGTTATTACCACAGTTTATTATTCACTTGTACAGAATAGAGAAGGAGGTAGAGGCCTTGGAAGCACAGGAGCTCAGCATCTCTGCCAATGAAGAAGTCATTCTGAAGCGGTTAAAAGAAGTGGAGAGGACAGCTGAGGACATTATCAAGGTAGGCACAAACCACCTGGCTGTATTTGACTGCTCTGCTTGCTTTATTGGCTCCTACTCTGCTGTGTGTTGCTAACTGACTCTGTGTTGTATTAATGCTCAACATTAAAAATGCTTCCTCCAGCTGAAAAAAGTCACACTGCTGCAACACAATGAATAAACAGTGTGTTGTTAACCTTTGTTTGTTGATTTATTAGTTTAATATGCAGTTTTACTGGCGCAATAAGATCATTTGCTTTGTAGGTAGGTTTTGCAAATGAAAGAAAAATGAATTGTTGAACTCTCTTTTAAGCTGGATTAGTTTTAGTTGCCTGATTGTGTGACAGATAATGTTTGTGGAACCATCCTATTTTTTGCTTGTTTGCAATTCTGGCATTTGTAGATTGAATTTAAACATTCTGTGCACCTTTTATATTCCTGAGTAATGACCCAGCTTGTATTTAACCTCAAAAACAACACCCAGGGGAAAAAAAAGGATTGTTAGTCATCTGTAACGGTTGTGGTTCCTGCTTCCGCAAAGTGTCTGTATCTGTATGTATCAGCACTGAACTTCAGTTTGATATGATGTATATGATTAATATGATGTACAGCCATTTTATTTATTTGAGTTCAAAGTGCAGCTACATTTATTCAGTTTCTTTAATGAGATAACAGCACACAACTCTGCAGTACTAGGCTTCACCTCACCAGACTTCAAGATGCAAAATGACCAAGTGGTTTGATCTGGAAAAAGCAATTAGTCATGGAGATAAACCCCAGAAAGTTTCCATGACGACTAACTTTCAAAAAAATATAAAAAATCTGGCGAGGGTGTGAAGTCAAAGAGTCCTGTTGGCAGTCGTTGGTCTATGTTTGCAGACAGGTGCCTCAATTAAAAACTGGTTAAATCTGAGTCTAAATATATGGAGGTTTCATACATCAAGTAAATTTAGGGGTTGGAAAAGGCAGGAATTTTTTTTATTTACCAATGCTGTCTCACTGTCTTCCCACAAATGACCAACCTTTGCGTAGCTCGGTACATTGTAACGATTCTTTACCAAACATTTTAACTTTCTATCTACACACATCTTCTGGTTTGTTGACTGCTGCGTTGTGCTGGGACAGTAAAAAAAAGTGTTCAGCAAGACTTACGAACTTACGAGCACAGTTCATGCTCAAGTTGTAGGGTTGTAGTGGGCTTTATGTTCCAATGAAATATGATGAAATGTGATTGTGTATGGTCAATTCTACTAAAACATCCATGAGTTTGATGTTTCATCAGATGCTGACACACTCTGTAGTAGAGTTTATAATATTATTAGTTGGGTAATGATCACGTAATAATATTGTTCAGGAATGTGTGCTTGCAAATTTCTGTTTGTTCCTATGTGATGATGCATCCTTAACGCACTCATGTTTAAAATTTAGGTTTGTACAATTTGTATCTGTCTATTGTTTGTGTGAAGTAGTTGTTAAGCATCTACACACCTACTGTGTATCACATGTGTATCACATCAGCAACATGCGTATAACCTGAGGCCATAAATAGCTAAAACAAGCTTAGTGAGCCTTTAATTTCACATTGTTCTTGGAGGTTATAAAAAGGTCTGACTTTGCATCATTCAAATTAACGAATTGACTCGAGCGCTTTCCCTATGAATCCACTGAATTCAAATCTCATTGTTTTCTCCTCACCTCATGCTGCCTGCGGCACTTCCTCTAATCTCTTCCTGTTTTTACAGTCATACACTCACTGTCGACTGTGTGGGTGTGCTTTGGTTCACAAGAGGCTGCATTCAGCGAAAAAGGTGGCATGTAAATGAAAGGCCCCCACAGTGGGTGTACACCGTGGACAAGGACTAACATGCATGTTTGCTTTCTGATCGCTGTCTGTACTCACACGTAGAATAACTGGACTTTAGTGCGACATTGGTGTCGACCGCTGATGCTAAACAACATTAATCTGTAGCACTGCTGTGATGTTGGCTTCCCGCTGCTCTCTCATCACTTTGATCCCCAACCACTTTCTCTTCACATGTAGGAGATAAACGCCGAGTTTCAGGCAGGTAAACATGTTTGAAGCATTTTGGTGTGATTTGTAAAACGTGTGGCTATAAAGTATACTCCTCTAACAGTTTTTCTAATGATAATTGATGTAATACATGAACCAAGCTGTATTAGCATATTAATAAATCCAAGATTATCAACCTGTTACATACCGTGTATCTACTATCTTGGATGGACAATAACATGCATGCTAGTCATGAAAATAGTCTTACAGTGTATTTTAATCAGTTGATGGTTTGTTAATCTTTTAACTGCTAATTTTTGGTGTTAATTGTGTCTGATGTTCAGATGCAAATAGCTGCTCATTTTTAGGCCCGTTATTTCCAAATCATGTTTTGTTGCATGTTCACAAAAGGTTTTTGGCCACACATTATTACGGCTTTTATTTTCGTAAAATAACAAATTTCAAAGAGTTTTTTTCCTTTTAAGCTGACACCTAGATAATAAAATATTTTTTTCAACCAGGCGAATCTTGACATTATTGACAAAATGATGATATTTTCAGATGGATATGACGTCTTTTTAACAAAGCTTAGGACTTGAAGCCTGGGAGCAATGTTTGAAATTAACCCTCTAATAGTAACAAACCTAATGCTCACTAACTACTTTGCTGTTTCCTGCAGAAAGAAAGTAAATTAGCACATTTTTAAACTTGTACATCTTGGAATAATGGGCCTAAAAATATAAGACTAGTCATAGTTGTTTTGCAATAAATGTTTTATTTTGCCATAATTCCAATGTTCTTTTAAATTTTGTGGCTTTTATAATGTCTTTTTGTATTTTAATGCTCATATTTTTCCCCTCAGATGTGACACATCATGTCCACTCTCCACTACCAGACATCCCAGCATTCAATCCACTAGCACCAGTGAGAACCTCTCCCTTTCGTAAGGCTGCTAGTGAAGAACCAAAGAAAGGTACTGACAGGGGCGAGACTGGAAATGTTTTTATTGGTCAGTCAGATTATTGTGGCGCACAGGGAATGAAGTAAACAAAGTATAGGAAGTTACGATTACAATTTTTCCTATATAATAAACTGCACATTGTTAATATGTATGTATATTTGAAATCTATTATCTTTAATTGTACACATGTCACAATGGGCTGAAGTCTATGCAAGTTGTCACTGGGGGAGAGGTGTGTCCATCCTGGAAAGGTCAAAAGTATCAGGGCAAACACAGAGACATACACAGCCAAACACTGATACTCACATTCATACCTAAAGATAATTCAGAATCACCAATTAAGCTAATGTTCAAGTCTTTGGAACACAAAGGAAACTAACTCAGGAGGTTCGATGACATGTCAACAGTCCTCTACCGTTCTGTGTAAAATTAATATATGAAAAACATCTAATGTGGCAAAAAATAAATGTATATAGTTCTGTAATTATAATGATAATGATCTTATCTGACTCTGGCAGGGGAGTCACAGGCAAACATCTTCTTGCTAGTCTAAAAAATTGTTTTGGAATTCTGACTGATTGAACAACTGCCACTGAAATGTCTTAAAATATCACAAAACAAATAGTGCACACTGAGATTAGAAAGTATTACTTAAGGTATTGAAAAAAAATGTATGTTCACTGGCAGTTTCACAGTTGAATCTCTCAGCTCGCTCAGTTACAGCATGTGCTCCTTGAGTAGAGCTCTTTGCTTGAGATTGGCTGTTCTGACTGGAAATGCCTCCTGGTTCCTTTCTGCTATTTTAAAAGCTATAATTTAACATTTCACCAGGATGCAAATTAGAGAGCAATTAGATTTCATTGTGAGGGGAACAGAACATTTCCATGCCTACCACTGTGGCACTTTGCTGAAATTATACATGACAGGAAGCAAAGTTTTCATCAGAAGGAAAGCAACTGGAGCTCACCAACTGATTTGCAGCCTTCAATAGTGCAAGCACGTTCAGATTTCAACACTGTGGTGCTGTCATCAAATCAAAATGGACAATTAGGCCTATTACATACCATTAACTTAGCATATCACCATGTCTGAGACCTACAGTACATCTTTAGTCACTATTCACAACTCTAAACCGCATCAATTAACACAGATGTGCCTTAACGTTAAACTAGAAAATGTACAAAATGTGCAAGTGTCATTAAAGTACACTGATCTTCATAAAACTGCAATGTATAAGTGGAGTATATAGATTATGACGAGCACGTTCTCATCCCACAACATCAGATAATGACACTTGCTATTGCATTAAATTGCACTGCTTTTTACGTCCTTTGGTGTATATTATTGACACCACAGGCTCCCTTTGGAGTTACTATTAAACGCTCCAGGAGTACCACCATTTGACGCAAGGGGGACGACTTTATATACACACAAAAGGATTAATTTGCATAAAAACCAAATGCTACAAACAGTGACAAGGGCACACACTCCCTTTTTTACTGTAGTAACCACCTGCACTACTTCTTGGAGTTTAACCCTGATCTCCTATGGAAAATCCTGGGTTTTTCATGTATTTACTACGTCAGTGTTTCCATTGCACTGCCCTGAAAGCTCAGAGCAATGATCACCAATGCAAACATGTACCTTAAAGGGCGACTGCATCAATTTTCAACTTGCTTTCTTTCTTTAGGGTGTAAATGTACATTAATGCTTTTAAACTTCTCCCCAGCTTGACTATATTAAATAATTTCTCTGCTTCTAGCTGAAAAACCCCTCCAGATGACATCACCAGGAGGAGTTTTTCATCATTAAGAGTTCAGATGATATCATAGTGTGAGCAGCGAGATAATCTAAAGTGTACAGGCTGAACAGGCTATTGAAACCATTTTCAATGTGTGCCTCCTTTGTAATTATATTTTTATATTTATATATGTAAATTTCTATATGTTATATTTTTGTTTTTTTGTTTTGTTTTTTTGTAGAAATGTTCAGTAATTCTGTCTTTTCTTTGTTCCAGCTACATTTGCAATGGAGATCAATGTGGAGCATGATAACAAAACAGGCAAAAGTCAGGTGGTCTCTACAGCATGCATCACTCCAGAAACCATCCAACAGAGGGGGTTAAAGGTGTATGATGATGGGCGCAAGTCTGTTCATGCACTCCACCCAAACGGAGGTAAAATGTACAATGACGCAGCTGGAGAATTAACACCAATAGAAGTAGAAGAGTTGCTGCGTCAGGCCACAGATGAAAATGTGCCCACTGGGGTGCAGTACCATCAGCCTGTTTACTCTGTACCCTACACAGGAAACAGCAGGTCCTCAACACCCAGGACGCCGAATAAAACTCAGAGGCAAACCCCAACGCCCAGCCACAGCCCCCTCCAGACCTCTGTATCATCCAGAAATGGATTTCAAATACTTAGGGAGAAAACTCAGCACAGCAAGGGACAGAAGACCCAGAACAAAGCACAAACCTTCAGCTCCATCAAACAAGACCTCATGTCAGGGCTCCAAAAATATGGAAAAGGGACAAAGCTGCCCAACGGTCCAACCTCAGGGGCTCTGGTTTCTGTTAAATCCAAGTCTGAAGGAAGGCTAACGCCTGATGAGCCGGTCTGCAGGGCTGTAGATAGCTATAGTCCTTCACTAGCTAACCACAAGTCTGAAGTTGATCCCAGTGCCTTGATAGACAGCTCAGATGATTTTGTTAGACAATCACCCTTCTGTGGAGAGAGTATCACCTCTCTGAACCTCGTCAACAGCCTTCCTGAGGAGCTAGAATCAGGACCTGTCACTATGATCTTCATGGGCTACGAGAACGCTGAGGACGAAGAAGACATCCAAGCTGAATTAGTGATCATAGCCAATGGCGATGATGATGATGCTGATTATGAGACCCATTCTATTAAAAGTGACAGTGACAGAGGGGAGAGTCTCTCATATCATCCGGAGGGATACAAGAGTAAAGTCTTCCAACCCAAAGTGGGTGTAGCCAAGGTTACAGGCTGCAGAGACATTACTGAAGACACATACACAAACTGGGATGATTTAGGGCTCCACAAACCAACATTCATTCACAAGCCTGGAAAGCACAGTCCATAAGTGCAGAGACAAGGAGAGGATAAGACTGCAAACACAAGCAGTGTCAAAGGAGCTAACGTGAAGCTCTGTCCAGCAGAAGGATGGCACAGAACAGCAGTTACTGAGAAACAGTAATTAGAGACAGCATAGATTCTGATTTAAGTAGGTGCTTCTGTCTTTCCTCCTTCCTGTCTCTCTAGTCTTTCATCATGCATCACTCTCAGGCTGGAACAAATCTTGTGATTGATTGCAAAACCTGCAGCCAATCCACGTCTCAGCCTTACACCAGATGCCTTTCTAACGCAAAAGGAAGCCAACATCTATTCCTCTCATGCCATGTGTTGCAAAAAGCCTTATCTTGACATGTCTGTACTTTGTCCTGATTGGGGAAACAGCTGATAGCCACAGACACTGTGACAACTGGTCCTTGTGTCTGATTCAGAAAGCTTTAGTGCCACCTCCTGGCAACTGTTTTGCATTACACAGAGTGGATCAAACCAGAGCAGGGCACTGAGAGCTTCATCAGTTTTAGGTCATGTTAGCTTTTGCTGCCACTGCCTTATCACATATCAATCCTTTAATCACCTGTATTAGGCCATTTGAACAACATTCACAAGTTTCTTTGCTGCATCATTGACTAAAAATTGCTTTGTCTCTTTAATTAATCATCAGAGAGAGGTCTGTATTTATGACTCACTGATGTACATAGCCACAGTTGAGATGTTTTCTTACAGAATGAGTAACCTGGAGCTTTTTATTCACACATACACTAAATTTACCATTATTAAAGACTGACCAATAAAATAGATGTTCCACAGCCTGGAACACTAAATATACCAAACATTACTCTTATTTAATTATAACCATATGTAATCACATAAGTGAGGACTCATAGTGTTTTGCTTTTGGTCTGGTCACAGGGCTTATTTTCTGATTCAGCCCTGTAGTTGTGTTTCTTCATTACAAAAATATTTTGGGCTCAAAGCCAGCTTTTAAATAAAAAGGCTTCCTCAGTTTCCCTGTGAATGAATATGCATGCATAATACAAAAGCATTAATAAGACACTTATTTACATTTAACAAAAGGATTTTACTCTTAAAATTAAGTGATGCCTTTTTTCAATTGAAGCTGTAAATCATGCCACAGTGAATAAGAAATGGTTTTGTTTTTAATGCTGTAAACTAACTAACCTGTGTTAAAGATTAAAGATTTTCTCATAAACTAATGTGAGAGTGGTGCTTTTAGCACCGGTGTCTGAAGTTCATCTCCTTTTATCAAAGAAGTGCATCAAAATTTCAACCAACTAGTGTCATTGAAACTGTGCTCTGTTTAATATTAATCACCTCTATTCACTGCCAAAGCCAGTCAATTTAAAGAGTGAGAAATTATGCGTGAGTTGAATTTATTTCGTTAAATTGAACACATTCTATTAAATGAAAAAATTAAAAGGTTTTGGATAGAAACCTAAAATGGCGACCACAATGAAAACTAAAATGTGTATATCTGAGCTCTTGTGTGAAGCGAGGACAGCAGGTCTGTCTTAATGGACACAGTTACTGACAGCTGAGTGGACTGAATGTCATTCGGCTCCTTATGTAAAACACACGTCCTCAGTGTCTTTCTATTCCCCTCGTTCTCGCACCTTACACATTATGCTTACCAGATACAGTTATATAACAGCAATTCCTTATGTAAGAGCAAAACCTGAAAAGTGAGGAACCCAGGGTTTTCCATTGTCACTGCTGCCACTGAACTTCAATCTTCACACTTATTCTGCCTGTCTGTTTGGTGTAAGAGTGTACTTAACCACTGTGTGAATATACTCTACTCTCCTCTAACAGGAACACACATGCCATGCTCTCTGAGATTTTCTTTTTTTTTTTATCTGATGACTCAATCCATTCTCTATGCACTGTTTGGAATCAGTAATAAATGGCAGGTGTAGTTTGCACTTAAAAAAGAGAAAGACAAATCACAGCACATGCAGTTTTACAGTTCATAGTGAATATCCATCCATCCATTTTAATTGCTTAACCTGTTCAGAGTTGCAGTGGGGCTGATCTCTATCGCAGCTGTTACTGGGTGAGAGCTCGCGTCCAGCATGGACAGGTCTCCAGTCAATCTCAGGGCAACACGGAGAGACATACACAGACAAACATTCACACTCACTTT
This sequence comes from Channa striata, assembly GCA_033026295.1. Lineage (NCBI taxonomy): Eukaryota > Metazoa > Chordata > Actinopteri > Anabantiformes > Channidae > Channa > Channa striata. The sequence goes on along the minus strand of CM065169.1, from coordinate 23,378,557 downwards.
CACACCTACAGAGTCACCAATTAACCTAACATGCATGTATTTGGACTGTGGGAGGAAACCAGAGAACCTGGAGAAATCCCCACAAGCACACAGAAAGGCTGTAGCCGGCCAGAGATAAAAACCAGAAACATTCTAGCTGTGATGCCGTAGCATCCTTTAAAAAAAATGTCTTTTTTTTGGGCATTTTTCCTTAACGAAAGCAAATTGCCCAAAATTATTTTTTTCAGTCTCTCACCAGATCCTGTAGATTTGGTTGGACTTTGGCAGAATATGTTTTGGCACTATTTCGGATGTTTGCATGGTTTTGGTAAAATGTAGGCACAGAAAAACATTTGTTAAAAGAAATTTAAACGCCTGACATTTCTATGGTAACAGTGGATCAAACGGTAACTTGAAAAACAATAATGAGAAAAGTGTTTCTGATTCAAATTACAAGCATCTCCCTTTATTAAGGGTCATCTCGTTCAGTTTGCTGCCCCACATTTCACTCTTTTGGTTCACACTTACCACATTTATAGTCAGTTGCAGCAGCAGGCAGCTTTTTTTTGTATTAAGCAAAAAAACCCACTTAAAAAAGCATATGACAGACTAGCTGGTGAACATAGTGTATATTTACTCAGGAACTGGAAAAGACACAAAACTGAACTTATTGAGAGTGAATATTGGACTCGCAGTTGCTGTGGAAAATATTCAAGTTCACTTTTGCACTTTTATTGTGTTGTAAATTAAATATAAAATTAAAATGAATTGATTTTTGTTTTGCCAGTCTACAGAAAATAAGATAAAAAGGGAAAATAAAGATTCTTTTTAATGTTTGCAGAATTATTAACTAAAGAATTTCTAAAGCAATAATATTCTTAGTAATAACACACTTAACTGATTACTGCGTAAAGGAAAAAAATTCTCTAGCTGTTCTTTGAAAGCCTCAGTTGGACACAGTTATGACTCCAAATATGTTACAAACTGCTGGATAATGTTATGTAAAAGTTCAGCATATCAAATCAGTGATTGTCACCATGTCAGTGTTGTGCCCTGGGCTTATTTCTGCTGCCCCCCACAGTGGTCACAAAAATATCCTATCACTAATTTATGATTCAAGAATTTAAAGATTTAAAGTTACCATCTGTAATCCAGCCGAACGCATAATTCTAAACAGACAACTGGAACGTACCGTTAGAGCTTAATCATACAGATTCGGATGTGAGACAGAATCAAAATGTTTAAGACCATGGAACGTTTGACTCATTGGGATGAACAGACCCTAGGGTCAAAATGATCAGTCCCGTGTTTAGTTACAAGCCAAACTCCACCACTGATGTAAGTGCTGGTGGAACTTCAAAGAAATGCCCAATGCAGCTTTTAAAGTACTTCCCACAAGCCAAGAGAAATAAGCAGGCAGTTCAAATGAATCCCACTGTGGGATAGAATGTGTGTATGAGCAAAAGATGAGCTCCTTTCTGCCTGACTGTGTGTTCATCAGAGAAGGCTCAAGTATTGGTTGTCTTCAGTACACCCCCTTGCACCAGCCATCCAATCAGAGGCAGCGGCATCCAGGCAGAGCTGCCAGTGTGAGGCTGCACTCAGAAACAGAGCAGAGCCCTCTGCGTTAGCCCGCCACACTGCTTCAGGTAGGTCCAATAACACACACATATAGACACGCACACGCACATCCAAAAGTTTTCCTCTCACTTAGAGCACACATTGACTTTATCTGCAGCGTCATGTGTTTTTTATTGATGTGGCCCGAGGGATGCTGGAAGCCTCCCAGCAGAGCAGACTTATTTGGCTGATGGTATTCTGTGTATTAAATAGCTGCAGTATTCCGTGTGTGTGTGTGTGTGTGTGTGTGTGTGTGTGTGTGTGTGTGTGTCTGTGTGGTTAGAGGATGTGAAAAAATCACTGAGGTTACCATGTCCTTGTAAGGATATTGATAGATGCTTATATCCTTTTGGAGCATGTGCTTGATAATAGAAATAGTTTGAGTTTCAACGTGAGATCCTGAAATAAAAGCTGAAGAAGAAATAAATATCTTTTAATTGCCCCAAACCTACATTATTCACTAGCGGTATTTGACTGTACTTGTAGCTTTTACAGAATCTGTTCAGGTTTGCCTCAAGAGGGGCAATGTTTAATACAGTAATTTGGCTGCAAAAACTGATCTATTAAAGCTTTAAGTGAATAGACGTGTAACCCTGAGTACTGTATGTGCACAAACGTACTGTAGGAATGAAAAAAGCAGGATAAGTGAAAAGATGTGGATTAGCTGTAGTTGGTTGAGGAAATGAGCAGGTTTTTAATGAATGTTGTTTTGGACTCATTAAAAAGGAAAGCGCACACAGATTTCTATGTTTTAGATGTTTCTGTTATGTCATTTCATGTACATCATCATCACCATCTGTTACACGATCATTCGGTTGTTGCTGTTTAGTAAGGCTTGTAAGTATTTTCCTGAATTAACCGCCACTGTAGTTTGTATAAGAGTTAATCAAACATGTGGAAACGGTTCATGTGTTAGCGACGACTTTCAGCGGCAGATTAATGCAACTGTTTGTGTATGTCATTGTCTGAATTACAATAAAGCTGTGTGGCACAGAGGAACAGCCTTAATTTTCTGTAAAAATGACGAATGCACAATGTACTTCTTTGTGTTATATTTGTAGCTCAGCCTTCAGCTGTTTAGCAGCTGCCTGCTGTGATGATTGCATGTGAATTTTTAGCATAAAATTCGATGGGAAAAGGCTTTTAAGGCTTTCACAAGCAGAAAAAAAACGAAGGTGTCAGTGCCTCTGCGCGAACTTTCACTGCTGCCTTTGTGAACTCATTCGTTAGACTGAAGCTTTTCACATACAACACACACGCGCACATACTCTAGCATTCGCACTGTAACCACTCTGGGATGCAGATGATGACCTGACTCTGCTCCCTCCCTGCACTTCGTCCTTAGAGCTGTATAACACTCCTGATGGAGAATCATTCAGCTCTAGACTTTTAACTAATGTGTGTGTGTGTGTGTGTGTGTGTGTGTGTGTGTGTTCGCGTGTAGGTGAGGGTGTTGTAATGAAAAGAATTGCTTTCTCACTTTCTGCTGCTTTGAAGACAAAGCCCTGACAGCCCACAGTTTCTTCATTTAGGTTTGACAGAAAAAAACAGCGAGTGCTTCTGTTTGACGCAGCGTAAACACATTTAGTGAATTCATTATTATAGTGGAATACAACTTTTCATCTTTGTCATCTAAAGCTTGATGGAATTGATTCGAAGCAGAAATCAGAGTTTTTGCCTGATCACACACTGGACAGTCTGTTTTTTCCCCACAGTTCACTACTGCGGAAAACACTCTTACATCCTGGACATCTAAAAAAGACAGACAGAAGCTTTTTCATGTCCTGTGCAACATGTACATTTCAGACTTCTGCCCCTGGAGTGACATAAACATAAACATACGACTGATAAAAGAGGCTTTTCGTTGCTTTTGCAAGGTCCTTTTTTCATTCACCCTATTTGATGAAGATGTCGGGCCTTGTGTTTGGAGGATAAAAAGCTCCTGGTAATGCAGGCACACGTGCAAACTCACAACTTCAACGTGAAATTCAACAAACAGCTGAATGTCTCAACCGCTCCTCACCAAGCTTGGGAGATTAATTGTTTCCAGATAAGTGGGCATTTGTTATAATTGTCAAGGTTCCTGCCTTCCTTCATTTTTGTAGCACCCTCACTGAGCTAATTAGTTTGATATTTTTCGGCCGCTGTACAAACTCGCCCCACAGCCTGCAGAAGCCAGTCAATCAAGTCACTCTCTACACTTTTTTCCTCTCAGGAAAAGTCAACACAGTGTTCCTAAAACCATGCCCACGATTTTTGTTCTGCTTTTTAAGCCTCTAACCACGGCGGCTTCCAAAGTGTGGGTGACCTGCACTCTGTACTGTGCCTGAACGCCTCTGGTGTCGACACACACAGAGCGTTAAAGCTGCTGCTGCTGCTTCTCTGACACATGCTGCTCACATTGCACCTCTGTGCAGACATGTAACCAAGTGACAACGAGCCTCATCATTAATCACATTCTTTACACAGTCTATTACATTGACTATTGTTGCTGTTCCATCATCAACAAAATGTCTTCGTACGCCCACAAGGACAATAAAGTATCTTTTATCTCTTATCTTATCTCTTATCTCTTAGGAAGGTTCATTTCAGCCTGTGTACAAAGACTGTCCTGTAGAATAAAACTCTAGAGGTCGTTTATACCAAAAGCCAAAATGACCAAAACATTTGTTTGGTTACATCTAGCAGCTGTACTGAACATAGAATTAAAACCCACAAAAAAATGTAAGGATGATGATGCTGTGGATGGATGGATCAATGAAGGCCAGGACAAATCATGTGATATTAAGGAAGTAGTATTTTTTTAGGGCAAACAGTTTTTATTTCCTAATCAAATCACTGTTTACACTGTTGTAATTTAGCATTTTCCACTGAATAGGGCATTAAAAAAAGTGCAAGCGTAACGTTCTCTTTCAACAAATAATCCTGTTGGTGATATCAGATACGCTGCCTTGTAAAAGTATTCTTACCCCTTGAAGACTTTAATTCAATTCAATTCAACTTTATTTATATAGTGCCAATTTACAACAAGGTAATCTCAAGGCATTTTACATGATAAAGTCAAGACTATACAAACATGTAGAGAAAACCCAACAAATCCCCCTTGAGCAGCTATAGACAACAGTGGAGAGGAAAAACTCGTTTTAACGGAAGAAACCTCCAGCAGAACCAGGCTCAGGGTGGACGGCCATCTGCCTTGACCGGTTGGGCTGAGTGGAAAGTGGAGAGAGAAAAGAACAGGGCAACAAAAGCAACAACAAAACATTGAGCAGGTTAGTGGGACCAGTAGCTGTGCACTGGAGGACACACAGAGCCAAAAAGACGCACGTAAAAAAGGCGTCAGGGGTCTGCGGCGATGTCGGCAACCCACCCGACCCGTCTTGAAACACAGACCAAGGAGTCTAACGCACGCATGAGTCAGAGGGCTCGTCGAGACTACGGGACAAAGAAGACACAGAGTTAATGTCAAACAGTGGTGACATTATAAATGTGGGGTGAGAGGAGAGAATGAAGAGAAGAGGAAAGTGTCTCAGTGCAGAGTCCCCCAGCAGTCTAAGCCTATAGCAGCATGACTATAACCAACTATAAGCTTTATCGAAGAGGAAGGTTTTGAGCCTAGTCTTAAAAGAAGAGAGGGTGTCTGCTTCCCGAATCTGGATTGGGAGCTGGTTCCACAGGAGAGGAGCTTGATAGCTAAAGGCTCTGCCTCCCATTCTACTTTTGGAAATTCTGGGAACCACAAGTAGGCCTGCATTTTGGGACCGAAGTGGTCTAGTAGGATGATATGGTACAAGGAGATCTTTTAGATATGATGGAGCTTGACCGTTTAGAGCTTTATAGGTAATTAGAAGGGCTTTAAATTCTATTCTGCATTTAATTGGAAGCCAATGGAGAGAAGCTAATGAAGGTGAAATATGATCTCTCTTACCAATTCCCAGTCAGTAATCTTGCTGCAGCATTTTGGATTAATTGAAGGCATTTTAGAGAGTTACTGGGGCAGCCTGAACATGGAAGCAAACGTGGAAGGAGGTGCTCTGGTCAGATAAGACCAAAAGTAGACTTTTTGCCCTAAGTTTAAAACATTAAGTGTGGTGGAAACCTAACACTGCACACGGAGGCTTTTCTTTAGCAGGGACACAGTACTGGAATATAGGGCAATCTCAGTAAGAAAACCTGTTAGAGTCTGCAAAAGACTTGAGACTGGGGCGGGGGTTCACCCTCAGCAGGACAATGACCCTAAACATACAGCCAGAGCTGCAATGGTTGCTCATGTGTCAGAATAGCCCAGTCAAAGTCCAGACCTAAATGCAGTTGAGAATCTGTGAAAACTGCTGTTCACAGACACATCCAATCTGACTGAGTTGAGCTATTTCTATAAGAAAAACAGTCAAAAAAATCACCCCCCTAGATGTGCAAACCTGGTAGAGACAAACAATAAAGCAATAAACCTGTAGCTGCAATTCCACTGAAAGGTAGTTCTACAAAGAATTGACGCAGGGGGCTGAATACAAATGCACTTTTCACTTTTCAGATGCTTATTTGTAAAAAAAAATGTATCATTGTGCTTTCACCTTACAATTATGTACCACTTTGTGTTAGTCTATCTCATAAAATCTCAATAAAATACATTGACATTGTTCAGATAGGGACAAACTATAGACATATTATAGGTAAACACTGCATTACCCCCTGTAGCGCGGAAACAAAAATGTCTCCTGAGAGTAAAGAATCATCACTTTCAGGATTCTCACTAACTGTAGGCACAACTTTTTTTTTTGCACTGTGCTACATTATAAACCCTTGCTGCTGTCAATATATTTTTCTATGGGGACAAAGAACTTGCATGGCCATAAAGGTCGGAGGGCTTGTTGGGTGTGCCTCACTTAAAGAGTACTTCCACAGAGAGTTTTCCTTAAAATGCCAGCTTGGTGTTTCAGTGCATACGGAGCTTTTATAGAGTGATTATTTGAGCTGCTGAGTGAGAGCGTTTGCAGTCAGAAAGTCTAAATGTAGTGCAGAAACCTTGTTGTTGTAATAATAACTGCACGCAGCTGTTTGATTACTGTTCGTCAGACTTAATTATTTGCTCCTGTAGCTTTCTCTTCGGTGGCAGAACTCCAACACAGTCACCATTTTCCGAACGGTGTATTCATTTTTAATGCTGTGGTACAAAGATGGAGCTCCCACTATTGGCTCGGACTGACACACAACGTTTATGTCTGTCATTAGGAAACAGCCTCAGGATGCCTCATCTCCACATTCATCCTCATCCTAATGACAGTTATGCCAATAGTGTGTGAGTGTGGGTGTGACTTAAACACAACTCTGAACACAAGTGCATTAAAGTTTGGTTTTGTTCAGTTAACACACCAGCAGTGACTATATAAACATTTATCATCTGAATATGATTTCAGTATGGATTATCCTACATCTCTACCAGAATATGGTATGTATGTCTGATCCCTATAGTATCATTTCTTTCATCTATACACAAAAAAATTAAGATTGTTTGACTGTTTCTCTTATTGTTATAAATTAATTAAAAATACACAAAGCTAATAGAAACGATTTCTTGGGTGTATCGTGAGCTGTGCAGCTAGAAAAACAGCTGATCACTGCAGCATTTATTTCTAACAGGAGAAAATAATTCTTTTAAGAAGAGAGATGGGTTTACATATGTGTGGTACTCTTGTGACGACGTGTATAATCTAAAAACACATCAATCCTGGAGCCTCTGATTCTTTGTTTGCTGTATTCAAGACATTTCAAAATCTAACAAATAAATAAGTGTAAAAATGTTGTTTGATAGGCTGGAGGATGCAGATTTTTTTATTTTTAGTGCTGTTCAGTTCAACATTTGTGCCATCACAAACAGACATTGACTATGTAACTATCTGAATACAGAAGAAGAACCTGTTGTTGCCTGCCATTGCTCAACACTGTCACAGGGGAAGTTTACATGAAAGAGATATCAGAGTGTAACTGGAAAACTCATGAAGTATTCAGTCAGAGCTGCATTTCTGTTCTGCATTACTAATGATTTAGGGAGTCAAAGTATCGTATTTTGGACATTCATAACAAGAACAGTGTACAAAAAACAAATCTCTTGCTTTGTTAATACTATTATAAATCTGTAATAATAGACTAATATCGTTTAGACAGAGATTTAGTATTGCATTATGTAATTACAGTAACAAGAAAGGGTGTAAACCCTTTGTAATTATGTAGTTTTCTGCATGTATTCCTCAGTAACTGTAAGCAGATTTTAAAATTAAAGGTAAGTGATGGCAAACACAATATTCCCAAGCTAATAATACATAAGCAATCATGATCTTTGTGCCTCTGTTGAGCACAACCATTAAACAATCCAAGTGCTGGTAGTAAAAGGAAAGTGAATGCTTGGATTTAATTACTGCTTATTAAGCACTTGTGGAGTCGGTAACTCTTAACAAGAGCTTCCAGGAGCTGCTAACTAGAGCTCTGCAACGTTCAGGAGCAATTAGGAGCAGTTCTTCATTGCAGAACTGCTTCGGGAAAGTCATATTCTGGGGAAGTTGGTGGTGACGGCTCCCATGAAGTCACTCACTTGAGGTTCTTTTTGGAGTAAAGTCAACGGTAGGATCTGATCGGGGCATGTGTGATGTCATTCACAGAGGAATTCACATCCATGTTTCAGTCTATATATATGTATATATATATATATATATATATATATATATATATATATATATATATATATATATATATATATATATATATATATATATATATATATATATATATATATATATATACATATATATATACACTATGGGTAATGGTGACTTAGGTTAATGATTAAAACAGACTGTTTTTGTTTTGTTATTGCAGCTTAGATCTGATTAGGACAACTTTGTACAGAAATACAGGAAGTTCCCGTCACATTAAAGCAGCGCTTTGCTCTGCAGATGTCAGACAGTTCAGAGTGTCTGTAGAGCAGTGGGAGACTCAGACTGTCTGAGGGACATGGAAAATAAATTACCAAGGGCACCTGATGCTTTTTACATGGCACTGTATCAATTTTTTGATAATCTGCTGCTGTTGTGGCGCTTTTTTTTATGAAACACCATTTCTACATCGTGGGAGTTGTGTTTTTACATGTTAATAGTATTAAATTGAAAGATGTCTGATCGTCTGTGTTTCCATTACTGACATGTGCATGAGCATGAGACTGGAGAAAGGTGAAAGCTGCTACCCTCACCGTATACAACAGCAATCATCTCATATTTCAACTGTTTAACCATAATCTCTTTATGCTCCTTGACCCTCCCTTTCTCATTGTTATTAACATATGGTTTCAGTTTATCAGCCTGCTGATTTTGAGCCAGTGATGATATTGGAAGACATTTTGGTTCTCAAGTCACTGAAAGGAGAAATATTATCAGTTCATATTTTGACATATACAAATAGGTTTGCAATTTAATATTGATTTAAAGTTCCTATTGTTCTACAGTTTACATATACATGAATGAACTTCTCCTTCTCATATAAAAATATGTATCTTTCTCAATGCCAACTCAAACTTGTATCTTCTCCTGTCAAGGAGCATGTCCAATTGTAGGGACATAATGAATCCCTTTTTTTCCCTCATTTTTCTCTGTCAAGTAAAATGAAAAGTTTATGTGTTTGTGGCATAAAGTTTTTACTTTAAATCACTGATTCTTCAGTCGGCACTCAGATCCTTTACTTAATGAGTGCATAGCAGGACACACTTAAAAGTAAAAGTACACATGCCATAATGCAGAAAAACTGTCAACACTGATGCATCAATGCATACAGCATTCTAATGGTTTATCTTCTTTTATCGGTGTAGCTTGAGCCAATTTCAGATCCATGAGTTGAAGGATCATCCCCCTTTAAAAGGGACAAGAAGATTGTGGATAATTCCACTAATTTGCGCCTCAAACTGTAGTTTATATGAAATGCTCTGAAGAGGGAATGAACTGTCAGGCATCTGAATGGATCACATGTCAAATGGCTAATCAGTAGTTCATTTGATTTTTCTTGTGTTGCAAGAATATTATATATGAAGTTTTCATCTTAAAATATATTAGGACATTATGGATTGCCAGATAAATGAAATGCAGTGACAAGTTCAATATTTAAAAGTTAGAAAAGAAGTATAAAATAAAATAGATTGTGTTGACAGGGAATTAGAAATGGTTCTCTACCAAGTGTAAGAACGCGAAGGTCACCTAGTTTTAGGAAGTTGACTTTTTTAATGCAGTGAATTGCTCTAGTACATCAAGTTGAAAGATTAATGCAACATTCTAATTAGAATAGATTTGCTATAAATGCAATGCTCCAGGGAAAATGTTTGTCAGTTCCCTTGTGGTAATCATGACATGAAGCAATGATTCACTGAATGTAATGAGCTTTTATTTTCACAAACACAACCATGACTGCTTGCAAAAAGCAAATGCTGTCTTCAAATATGACAAGGAAATCTGTATTTTTTTCTCTTGTCCCATGCATTTTGAATGCAGCACTGCTTGCCATCACATTTAACAGTCTGCTGATGAGGTGGTGAGGAGGAGGTGGAGGAGGCGACAGCTGAAGAGTGCACTAAGTGTCAGGCCTGTTAATGGTTACCATGGCACTCAGTCTGTCACATGCACGTGTCCTTGTAGGCGTCTCTGTATGTGTGTTATGAAAAAAAATACTTCCACTGGCAAAAAAGGGAGTGAGACTGGTCAAATGTGGATGAAAAGAGACTGGAGAAATAATTTTGAATGATTTCTAAATGTGAGCACACTGTTGTGTGATAGCCATCATCATTTTATGTTTACAGCCTTTATGTTTATGTTTACTTCCTTGTACAGCTCATAAACATAGTGGCCAAAATGGTTTATATCACATTATCTTAAGCTCTTACTTTGAAAATTATGTCTCAAACATTAATAAATAAAAACTATAATTCATTAGGCTTTTTTTACTTTACTTTCCTAAAACTAAAACTTCTTCTGCGAGCACTTTGCTTTAATGTTTTCTCCTTAACTTAGATTTTCGCTGCCTTGTGCCTCACTTTGGATAAAAGCATCTGCCAAATCACTAAATGTAATTTGCCTGTTTTTAGCTACACAATGGCAAACCTTTTTCTGCAGGTATTACAGTAGCATGGCACCATATAAGAGCCTGAGTGGCCTGTCCGCAGTCAAGCCCTCAAGACTCAACAATAACTTTATGGTCCTCAAAGGGCAATTTTTGCTGTCATCCACTGAAAGCATTTGGTGCATTATGGCCGAATAAATACAACAAAAAAGGCAACAAAATGTTGAGAAGAAACATTGAGTGTTTCAGCATTTGACACAATATCTCAATAAATACAGGTTTTAAATGATTTATAAGTTATTGAATTATGTTTTAAGTTACCTATACTTGTCTGAATGTAAAAATCCATAGAAATGTAATGTTGGTTTCACTTCTTTGTAAATTAGGTTTTTTAGCCAAAGAGGTTCAAGTGTGCACCTGCGCAAAAGACTCTATGTAAAGATTTGTTTCGAAAATGCAAATGCAAGTGAGATAAAAGAATGTGGCATTCTCTAGTTTTTACTTAAACAAAACTAACAAAGCAGAAATCAGAATACATCATCTGAATGAATGTGGAGTTTCTGCTTCAGAGACTTTCAACAGGATTATCCTCTGTTGCACCATATTCTGAATGACACACATTAGCCATGTTTTCTATAATAACATGTTTTAGCCTGCTTTAAATATAAATTGGAAAACTGTTTCCTCTTCACGTCTGTTGCAGTACAGTACAAGTAGTAATGCTGTTAATAACAATAACATCTGACAACTAAAGATATTGTCTCTTTGTCTGCAGATTTCTGAAAGAAGGTCTTGAAGCTCCTCTGTGTTTAGCTGACAGCAGTGAGGTACTTAGATGAACAAAAACAGGCAAATGTTGAGGATAATTTATTGATAATTATGTATTACAAAGTGTTTATCGTCTTATCCTCTTGTCACGTGCTGGGTCTGCAAAGGATCTTTTTGGTGTTTTAATTTGTCAGTTACTGCTTGGAGACTCCTCACGTCTAACTACCACTTATCCCAGAATAGTATGTGAGACATAAAGTCAGTCTACAATTTTTAAATTAGTAGAGAATGTGACGTTTTAACACACAGTGTTGAACACACTCAACTGAAGACCCTTTATTTATTGCCTAGTGCTGCGTTGAAGCTGCCAAGTCAATCTGTGCAGAGAGCCGTGAGTCCTGTAGTGTTTATCTTGTTGGAGTAATTCATGCACTAAGATGATTATATTAATTTGTATGCAATTTAAGCATGGTCTCGAAACCCTCTGCAGCTCAAACACAGAACCGAGCCTCTGGTTAGATTTTGCGCCTTCACATTGTGCTGGAGTTGGATTGGATGAGGAGAATGTTCCGTGTGTCGTGTATTAGTTCCAGAGAGAGATGTAAAGATGCAGATGATGTAAATTTAACCAGACTGTTTGGACTGTATACATGCAATAAATAAAACCCCAGTATGGGCACTGGTCAATAATCTAGAACTTTGCAGTTATCTGTCTAGTTATTCCAGCAGTCAGTCACACGGAATCTATCATGAAGTTTGCAGATTTGACAGTCTTTACTGATTTTTAGTGTTACTGGAAATGTGGGCTGAAAATATTGGCTGAGTAAAGGCTAATACATATCTGATGCAATATAATATCCATACATAATGATTAAAACAATCATAAAAACTGTGTTCATCTTTTCCAATCCTTGAGAGCCTCTGTCCTGCTTGTTTCCCAACTTTCACTGCTCTGTCAGGTTTAGGCAGTAGAAGCACTTTAATAATAATAATTCTTCATCAATATTATGTGTTTTCCAGTTAACTGTAGCTCTGTTTGCTCTTACAGTATATATCTACTTTTAAAACTCAGTTATCAAGATAAACATTTCAGTTACCAAAATGTTAATGTAATGTCATCTTAATACTGAGATATTACTCCCTTATTTCCTTTTTATTACCTACTGTACACCAACCTATTTATGAAATATGGCCCTACTATTACCCCACTGACTGGCAAATAAGATGAAATACTTTTATAGATATTTAAATGGGCCATAGACAGACGTTTTTTGCTTGTTTTCTACAATACAAACCTCTACTTTGTATCGCTTTTTATACATAAAAAACTATGAAACAGCTTCCTACATATTTGTTGATTATTATAATATTAGCCAAATATTTAACTTGAACCGTATCTGTCAAATAAAAAATATTGTAAACAACCCTTGAGAATGCATTCAATGACACCCAAAGACCAACTAGCAGGTGTGTTTGTGAACTTCAACTGGTACATGATCACACAGTATATACTAAATATCATGCAATCACAGTATTTAACCTTTTTGTAAAGTGCTCTTTTTTTGGTGGTGCTCCTGATTGATTGCAAAGTTCTCTTGCAATCTTGCCTCTTGACTTTGTGTTGATTGCATAAATTATCAAGTTTTGGTGAAGATGAGGGACTTTCATCTACAACTCAACGAGGTATTCATCTATGTTTATACATACTGATGTATACATATACATTGCACAGTGTATGAGTAAGTCACGTGATCGGTGAACGTGAGACATTTAGCATGCTGAAAACAAAGGAGGAGCCCATTCAAACTATGCTTCTGTAGCAAAGCACGACAAATTGAATGGCTTGAAAGGCAGGCAACCTGCCTGAATTGTAAGTTAGCGTTGTGAATACTTCACAGCTGTGATCATTTCACTTCTGAGAGCACTTCACTTTTATTGTTTTCTTGAGACAATCTGCTGCTCATTGAAGGAACCAGAGGAACTCCACAGTGTATCTGTGTGCAAGTGTGTGTCCATGTATTTGGGTAATTGCATTTTTGTTTACATATACATCGTGTCATTATAAAACATGTAGTAACCCCTACACTGACATCGCATTGGTAGAACTGTTTGTATTCTTTGTGTTTGTCAACAAATAATTGCAAGCAACAAATGGATTCTCTAAAAGTTTATACACTTCATCTTATCGTTCTGTATCATCCAGTTTTTTTACAGATCTCTACAATCTATTAATGTATTAATGAGTAAAATATTCACCCACTTTGTCTAACCACAGCACTATTAAACATTCTGTGCTTATGTTTAGGCACAGAAAATGTTAGACTTCAGAAACAATTATTTACTTTTAATATCTCAATCTTTCTCTAACCTTAACTACAACAGCCTTTCTGAACCTAACCCCACACAGGACTTAGGACTTAAACTTGAGTCTTTGGTGACACAACTTAGTCAAGAGCTTTGCATGGACAACAATATCTTCAAATTTTAATTCACAAAAATTTGTTGCACTAGAAGATACTCTAGAAAGTAATGAGCATAGAGAGAGTAATTATAACTAAAGTACTCGCAGTTGAAGTTTAGTTAAACAGGAATCTGGGAGACAGGACTATGACCAAATGTAGCATTTATATTGAATTTTTTCATTGTGCATGATTACTTGTAGTATTATAAAATAATAATAATAATAAATACATACAATATAAAGAATAATAATTCTTATTCAACACTAAACAGTACTTAGCCCATCTTGCAAATGTTATTTTTAATATACATTTGAAATGACGGAGAATGTGCTACTATCTAATGTGTTTATTTGTTGTTTACAATATTGGATTGTGTCCAGAGAAAAGTGTTACTAAATCTGTGTACAGATAATATATGAATCATGAATTAACATCTTGCTGTGTCTATGTATTTTTGTATACACCACTGTGAGCTGGAAAGTGTTAAATGTAAAAGTCAAGGATTGAATGTAGTCAGTGATGGAGCTCACTCTGACTACTAGAAGTCTTTTTAAATGTGTGTGTGCATGTGTGTGTGTGTGTGAGAGAGAGAGAGGGAGAGAGAGGGAGAGAAAACACACAGGGCTTGTGGGGCTTAGCTAATCATCTTGCAGGGACACAGCAGTGTGTGGGAGGCAGACCCAGTCCCGCAATCTTACATAAGACCAGATATAATGCCATCTAATTCACTTGCTTTTGATATGCGTCTTCTCTCGGCACCTAACCCACTTAGGGAAACGTTCACTCAGCATAGCAACAGCAGGCACACTCAAGAATGAGAGACCCCCCCCCTCCACACACACACACACTCACACACGCCTCCACCGCGTCATCACAACCACCCCCCAAAGTCTCCACAGACACATCTTAAAGTGTTTCTTTGCCTGGCACAGAACATTTAAGTGCCATCCATGGACAACATTAGTGTGCCTATTGCATTTCAAGAGTTCTTCTGGAAGATTTGCCAAAGTCACTTTGGTGTGACTGCAGTGACAATAACGTCCTTGAGTTATGTTGAACCAATCTTGTGTTCCTGTCTGTGGTGTTGATGGTGACAGAGATGATGACTGTTGTGATGAGTCCTGTATTGACAAATTAATTTTTCATTGTATTAATGGAGAGGTTTGTTTGTATGGAAGTCTATGATTATGGATTTATTCCTCTAATTTGTTTATTTACATACTGTGCAAGGAACAAACGTTTAAATTACAATGCTCACTTTTCAGGCAGTTAAGAACAATTCACCTCATTCTGCCTTTTTACATGATAATGTCTTTGCTGTTGCAATATCATAGGCTAAGACAACACTTCTGACTTGTCACGAGGTACGTGCAGGGAGACATGAGAGGGAGACGAGGTTAGGGATACTGCAAATAATGTGAGGAAGGTGTCAGGCATATGTAAAGACACAATATTGATTCCTATGCACAAAAGTGTCCATTTGGCAAAAGCACAAAAAGCAACTCTCTCACATCATAAAATGCCTTTTTCCGTATTTTCTATTTCTTTCAGAAAGCTACCTTGGTGGATAGAGAAGCAGATGGAAAAGAGCTGAACAAAGGCTGCAGCACAACTGAGAATCACAACTCCTTCTCCATCACCATGGAAACCACTGAACAATCAGAGCTGCTGATGGACTGTGAAGTGGAGGTCGCTGTGGCTGATTCACCTGAGCAGGGGAAGGTTTTCAGTGCAGATGATGAGCAAGTTTGTTTAGGGAGAGACTCAGATTCCCCAGGGGAAACAACAGTGCCTGGCACATTATTAACTGACCTGCCGACTGGAACAATTGGGACTGACAAGCCTGACTGCTCTGAGACTACTGACTGCACTGAGAATACATGTCAAGATCAAAAAGAAATTTTGATATTAGAACCAGGGCATGAAGAGCTTAACAGGAATGAGTCAATCACCTCATCTGTGTCTGACACACTCTCCAGTGCTGACAGTGTCTATGAAAATGAAGCCCATTCTAAGAGGCAAGACACTCCAGCACAAGATCTGGAACAAGAACGGGTCTCTGAACCAGAACAGTATCCTGAGCCAGAGCCAGACCCTGACCCTGAAGCAGAGCAATATCCTGAGCCAGAACAAGAGCCTGAAATAGAGCAATACGCTGAGCCCGAAGATGATCTTGAACTGGGGCAATACCCTGAGCCAGATCAAGACACTGAGCTTGAGTTATACCCTGAGCCAGACCAAGAACCTGAATTAGAGATATATCATGAGGCAGATCAAGACACTGATCTTGAGTTATATCGAGAGTCAGAGCGAGACTCTAAGCTAGATTTATATCCTGAGCCAGACCCCGAGGTTGAGGATAATGAGCTTAATCTTGTTGATGATGGCTATAAAACTCTAGCAAGAGACACAGAGGATGATCCAGAGGTCAATGAAATCCTATTCGAGCCACCCATTACAGAGGAATCAGCATTAGAGCAGTGCATTAGAGAAGAGGTAATGTCAAATGTGTCGAATGAATTCTGCCATGACCTGGACCCTGAGGAAATGGATGAGTGCCTCAGGGTTGAAATTGCAGCAGCTTCCTCAGATAGTGACACTGACGAAAAATGGAGAACAATATTCTCCTCTTCTATAAATAAAGAAGATGATGACTCATACTTGGACAGTCTTCAGCTGAGTGCCCAGGAGCTCTTTGTGCAGAAAGTTGAGGTGGGAGACTTTGAAGAACAAGACCAAAACTTTGAAGAGGTCTCTTTCGAGGTGCCACAAGTTGAAGAAGTTCTGGAGCAACCTGAGGATATAATTTACTTTCCCTCCCCTCCACAAGAGGTTAAATATAACCCTTTAGGCAACCAAAGTTTGTCCAAAATCTCAGAAGATGAGAGTGAAAATGCCAAAGATGCCAATCATAACCACAATGCCCACCAACAGCACACCATTACAGACCCAAACAAGAAGCTACCTAAAGACTTCTGTGTGATACAGGAGACCAAAAGTGAGAATGTTAGCACAGAGCATGTAGACTTCCAGCTGGCTCGCAAACAATGGCGACAAATGGAGGAGCAAACAAAGAACAAGATTTTCTTACCTACAACCAAGCAGCCCAGTTTTCATGGCAGTCACAGCTTCATGTATACACCAGTTCGCAACATTGAAAGAACTCACAAGAAAGCACAGGATCTGGAGAATTTAAATCTGGTTGGGGATTATCCACACACCCAGTTCAGCCCTTGCTCAGAGGATTCTGGCTTGGATGATTCCAGTTACAGGTCGCCTTACGAGGACCCAGAAACACCAGTTGAAAGGGAGATTCGTATATCAATGGAGAGGGAGGAAAACTTCAGGAGGGAGAGGGGTTTCTCCCGGATGGGCAAATCAACTGACTGTGCCCCATCACGAGGTATGCCCAGATCTATAAGCACTCCACTGACACCATCATTCATCATTACCTCCTCACCCACCAAGGAGCCACTAAAACATGAGGTGACAGCAAACAATGTAATCATTCTTGATCCGACCAATGATTTTAACTCCAGCCCCAGACATGGCAAAGACAACGGGGCAGCTCGCTCTGGCAAGTGGCGTTCTGAGGACAGTGGCTCCAACCTCATCATCCTAGAGACGTCCAATCTGATTATTCGCAGTGCCTCAGAATTCTCTCTCAACAAATCCTGTGAGCAGCCCCAGGAAAAAATGTTCCTGAACAATCCCTTTTTCAAGCTGCGTTCAAGAAGCACTATATCGCTGGTGGATGAAGAGATTAAGATGGTGAAGCAGAGGGAGGAAGAAATGAGAAAAGAGAGGGCGAACTTGTATGGCAAAGACCGGTTTAATACAGAAGGGATGTTGTCAAATCACATGGACACTTTGGCATTTGACAATTCAGGTATTTGGCCAAAATACATACACTCAACAATACATCCTTCACAACGATATTGTCTTTTCTACCTTAAACTCTGTGTCTGGACACATTTAAGTTAATAACTTGTTCTTGTCTTTGTTTTAGTTGATGTACCAGTGAAGTGCAAGTCATCTCCATCGTCCCCAATGAAAACAGCCTACAGAATGGATCGCTCTGCTTTATCCTGTGACCACAGAGTAAGCTCTCACTCAAATGCAAAATATTACTTTTTAGAGATAGCGTTCAATCGAAATTAGGAGCATTAAAAATGTACCTTGGTAACTCTAAAGTGCAATATTTCCGTGCAAAACCTATTTGCTATATTCCAACTTCAGTCTAATAACCGAAGAGAGGAAGTGGAAGTGGAGGAGGAGGAGGTGGTGGTGGAGGAAGTGCTGTGAAGGCAGGTAAACAACTAGCTGTCTTTCTCAGTTTCCAGAGGCCTACACAGGTGGAAGACGTAAGAGTGCCATGGCTCTGCGCTGGGAAGCGGGCGAGTTCACAAAAAACGACTGAAGAGCAACAATTCATCTGTTTGCCATATAAGGGCATTGATTGTCAGTGTTATTCTCATTCAAGTTAGATACAGCGTTGCAATTGTTTCATGTTGTGACTAAACTCTCTGCTTCTGTGATGCTTTGGGCAAAATTAGACAAGAAGGTGTGAATGTTTGTGGCCACATAGTTTGGACAAAGTATAAAAAGAACTGATACACAGTAGTGCAACACCATGGGCATGGATAACACTTGATTAAGGCTGGTGAATGTATGTTATTGTCAGCTCTGACATGACTGAATCAACACTCATAGCTGGGAGGCTGCTGGTTTCAGTTCTTACTATGCTACAGGTTGTTCTACTGTTGGAATAGAAATTATTGTTTGTTACAAGATTGACAAATATTCACTGTACAAACTCAAACACAGTTTCTGTTAAAACTAAATAATGAATAAAGTAATACTAATATGACTTGTGGCAGGTGTTACTAATGAAACAATCCTCTGGTTAGTGCAGGTTTTAAAAATAATTCCCTCTACAGAGGCAAAAAGAAGAATATCAGCTTGTGTCATGCAATAATATTCAATAACTACATGCCTACTCGTGGATTATTCAAGGCCAAATTTAGAATCACGGAAGACCAAAATATTACCACAGGCAAAAACAAAGAGATGTTTTCTGTATACTCTCTGACTCTTTATTGGGCCTTTAATGACCTTAATACAGTGCTCACATGCCATTTGTTTTTTGAAAGAGGTATTGGTACTGCAATGAAAAAGTGGAGCTGAAGTCAAAATGCGGCTTTAGCAGTGTGAATTAGACAAATCAAGTGGTCACTGAGTGCACGTTTGTTGCACAGGTTGGATAGAGTTTTCTTCAGCCCAGGACTCTTAGGTTTAAGATGGAGTTTCTTTAGCTTGTGGTTTGAGGCTACAAAGATGCTATAAACAAGCCAAACCCTAAAACTGAAGCAACAAGTCAGAAACCAAAATAATGAAGATGCTAAAATTATGAATGCAACTGAACGAAATTGCTCAGTTGGTAACAATTCTCTGAAAGCTTAACGCTGTTGGATTTGTTATGACAGCCAGTCATTACTTGTAGACATTAAGTAATAATTAGTTCAGCTCTTGGACCTTAACTTGATGAGACAGACTTGAAGCTCATTCTTTACAGTCACACTATGAAGAAATTGCTCCACAGCTAGTATGGATGTAACATGACCACTACCATTGACCTAGCATTTCTATTAACTTGGCATGTAACTACTGTGTTATAATTAACTTGGAGGAGTTCGAACTTACCCTTTATGGAAAAGTATTTGCAAGACAGGTTTTTTGCGAAGATGCCTAAATGTTAGACCATGTTATTGTTGAGTCCACTCTTTGCTAAACCTTTTCTCGACATTTTAAATGTAAATTGGATTTTAAAAAAATATTTTGATGTTACTGTATGTCTTGATAAAGCAAATGCTACATTGCTCAGTGTATATTGTATTTTCGTACATGATATTTTGCTGCAAATGATAATTCAGGGTGAGCTGGACAGGCTTAAATCAGCACAGTATAGAAGATATAGTCTACCCATAATTTTGGAAAAATGTAGTCATTAAAACATTTAAATTTGAGAGGTTTCAGGATACAGAAGCATTTTGGGCGTCTGCCTGAGCTAGTTTCATGTCATAATCTATGACCTTATGTAGGACAATCCAATAAGTACAGGTGCTTGTGAACAGTGCTATACTAGAAGAACATGTGGTATTCTATTGTCTCAAATCTGGGCTTTGGAAATTCCCCATACCTAAGTATATGTTTATGCAAACAAAAGTATATAATTCTTTACACAATGGATGAATGTTGACACATAAAGTGTAGCTACTCACCTCTGATGTCCAATCAAATTCTGAATTTACTTTGCAACGTTCAGAAATTCTCTGAAATTCTCGGAAAAGACATACATCTTTTTCTGTAACAGGACATTTATGGCTCGGTGTTCATTATAAAGGCTACTTTGTTTGAAGATCCCTTTATTGTAAATTATATGACCATACACAAGACAGTTTAAAAGAAGATTAATTTAAGAATTAACACCAGTATTTGAAGAATATACAAAAGATATTTATTATTTACAAAGCCTTGATATTTCCAGCTACACCAGCAGCAGCTTGTAAGAGCTTGTTACTTTCTTGACCTTTTCAATGGACCTAAACAGCATTGTTTTACATTTCATGTTTGTATGCTTTATTGTTAAAGTATAGCTTAAATCTCAAGGATTGCTTGCTAAGGTTTAAACATTCTGTGAAAAGCTCCCGCCATGGATTTTGGGGCTTACTGGGATCTTAACGAATAAATTTGCAGGGGCTTTTCACTTTGTATTCCTAATGCAAGCATTGAAAAGATTAGTGCAACAATAAAAGCTGTAAATGAATAATGTTGGCTACAGTAGAATTCTTTGTTTGTGTACATGAATGTTCTTTAACTGGTATGAGATTACTTGTGTGTATAAATGACATTTTATCCTAATCCTTGGTGATCCATGAGAGAGGTTACTGAATTATTCGAATTCAGTATAAAACTGCTGCGAGTATAAATCTTCTTGTTACATTTAATTGGATCTGGTTAACATGTGTACAAATAAAATTTATGTTATAAACTAGTGGTAGAAAAGATCATAATGTTTTCAAAGTCATTATTGGATAGGATACTGGCAACATGAATAGCAATAGCTAACTCAGGGATAGTGTGGTGATTAGATTTGAAATACCTTATGAGAGTGTTGATGAGATTTTTATGGATTTGATTGTGGTTTTACTGTATGAACAGTAAAAATTCATTACATTAAAAAAAGTTCATAAGTTGTGTTTAAATCTAAACAATCACATAACAAGAACAATCCAATGTAATAGGGATTGATTTTTTGATTTCAGAAAACAAAATGAGAAAATGATTGAGATTGGATACACATACTTTTTTTTAACCATTAAGGCACTTAAGATTATTTTAGTTATTGATATAATTATGAACACAACTAATACAAAAATCAAACAAATCAAGTCATTTAACTGGCTAATTCAACTCATATAAGGCAAGACCTGTCAAAATTAATGTTCAGGTACCAGTGTGGTAATTTAGATTTTCTTATGAAAAGTGCAAGGATAATTTGATAATTTTGTTTTTGGACCAGATCTCTAAAATGCACTAGTATTTTAGGCTTTTTACTAATGGTGTTGTCGTAACACCACAAAACACAAAAACACAATATGTGTAAAAACACGGTCCACTCTCCATCTCTTGTAAATAAATATGATCATTTCCTAAAGCCAACAAACGTTAACTGGCAGACTGTGGATCGGACTGTATGACTCCATTACACTGTTGTAAGACAAACTGAAAGATGCAACGTCTCCTATGGCAGGGGGGTCAAACTCCAGGCCTCGAGGGCCGCAGACCTACCCCTGCATGTCCCTCTGCTGATTACCTGGATCAGGTGTGTTCAGTCAATCAGGACCTGCAAGATGAGGGTTGTACAGGGAGAGTTGGAAAACAAGCAGGGCTGTGGCCCTCGAGGCCTGGAGTTTGACACCCCTGTCCTAAGGCATGGCATGCTAATGTCACACAATCGGCCTGTAGCAAACATATGAATCCATTAATAAGACAAAATATGTCTTTCCACCTTTGTGCATGTCTCCATCCCCAGTTCAGTAGCACGTCTGCTGTCCTCTGGGCATGTCACCAGCACTGAATATGGATCCCTTGAAAAAATAGTTCACCCCCCTAAAGTCTGAGGTGATTGGCAATTATTACCCCAAGAGCGGAAGCTCAGGATGTATTTGGCCATTCGAAGCAGAGCAAGAGGAGAGTGTGTACAAGAGCTGCTCATAACATTTGCAGAGACAGTCAGGTTTGCACAGGCTGTGCTGTTTTGCCTGGTACTGAAACACCCAAGTGTCAGTACATAAATGATGTCAGGTTTAATACAACAGCATTTGGCTTGATCCACCAGCGCGTACCAGTGTAAACTGAATTGAGATCAAACTTTCAAAAGCACTAGTAATAACATTCTGAGTCATTGATTTAGGAGCAGCACTATTAGAAATGTGCTCTAAAATGCGTCCTAATGTGGAGAGATGAATGTTATAAAAGGCTCCTGTGACCCAGCCTGGCAGCAATGTGGAAACATTTGGAGTCATAGTAGGTCAATTATTTGCCTTGACCCGTACATTCTGTTTTCTTATTTACTCAAATTTTCTATACTAGAGGTGTGGAGCAGAGTGGGCTGGTTTGAGTCTATACTACCATTAGCTTGCCTCCCAATAGATAACATTTTGTAGCTTTGGCTAGGTTATACACAGATTTGTGGTGCCATTGAATACACACATGGTATGATACATAGCTGGTGAAATTGAATTATATTTTTGAATTAACTATTAACAAACTTAATATGAATCATCTTTGTATAACAGCTATATATATATATCTACTTTACATAAAACAGTTCAGAGACCCTCTCATAGATGATTCTTAGTGACAATTATAGACTTCCAATAGCATTTATAAATGCAGCGAGGAA
Source organism: Channa striata (assembly GCA_033026295.1). Taxonomy (NCBI): domain Eukaryota; kingdom Metazoa; phylum Chordata; class Actinopteri; order Anabantiformes; family Channidae; genus Channa; species Channa striata. Next base: position 23,355,670 of record CM065169.1, on the reverse strand, counting down.
CCCTGTGTTTCCTATTAGGAACATTACTAACACCATCTTCTGGAGTTGTGAAATCTGAAAAACATTGCATTGACGATTCAATAGAGGCAGGAAGAGAATAACATATTACGACAACAATGAAGAAAGTGCAGAAAAAAATAGAAAGTGAAGTGTGGTTTCAAGTCTCACCTCTCCATGCTGCCTTTCTGACTGAGCAAACAAAATGTTCTCTTTGTCGTCACTGTTGTTTCCTGTGGACATATGGGCCTTAACTCAGACATGTTTGTTATGTGGACAATTCAAAATGTCATATGTCTCGAAATAGATTCATTAAATAATTCTATTTCAAGACCATGGTCATGTAAAGTAGAACAGCCCATTAACCATTGTGATAGAATGCATTGCTGTCTTTTCAAATGGTGCTTCTTTTGAAGTATTTCATATTAGGTCTGTCATTACCGACTAGTATATATGGTTGACATTTTCATGCTGTTTAGCATTTTCATTTACTTACACCTACGGAAAATACACCCACCTCTGACACACACGCACAGACTATAATCACTTTTGGCTTTAGTTAAATGCACTGGAACAGAACGACTCAGTGCTAATAGAAACAAACAAGTAATATCAACAGTCTACTACAAGCACCCAGAACTAATCCACCCCTAACAGGAGAAAATTAAAAGCATATGCTTAAGTGTGCTCTGCTGACATAAGTGCATCCAGTGTTCACAGCAGGCATCATCAGAGGGTCTGTTGACTGATTAGGATACTTAGTTACTTAGATACTTAGATTAGGATACTTATTAGGATGCCATGTTAATGTGAGGAGAATCACAAAAAGTATGTGTTTCCTGAAGGACATAGGACAAGTAAGTTCTCCAACATATATTTTCCGCTCAACAAACTGTCATAAGGCAGATTTTTTTTGATAATGCATAATAATACATCCATTTCACTTCAGTCACCAAATAGTAACAGAGGCTATCATACTTCTCAGCCTGCCGGACTGGATCAGCAACAGCACGTCTGCCAGCACGATCCAGCACAGCCAGCCAGTCAGCATGGCAGGAGACCAGAGACTAGGTAACAGCAGGGCCTGCTGAGAAGCACCCAGGAACATACACACCACTGGAAGGGAAAGAGGACAAGTCAGTTTTCAATGTAGGATTTGACTCTCGGACAGAGTGAAAGAAACACATCTAGATCATGAAACCCACAATGCATTGTTCGCATTAACACATGGACAAAAAAAAGAAAAGACCTTTGGCAACAAAATGTTTTATAGCATAAAATCTTTCAATGGCATCACATGGTGACAGTGTTGGACTGGCTTTAAAGAGGTTTGCATATTGGTCACATTTCTTCCAATTCTATTATTTTCTTTAGTCAGGCCGGCACAATAGAGTCTTGTTGGGGACCTAAATGACACTGTACTACTCTACTTTACTTCTATCGATCATGTGGCATTAGCCTTTGTGCACATTCGCATGTAACACCAACAATTTATCCAGCAGATGTCACCATCTTGACTGTGTCAAATGTTTAGAAAAAGTTGGTTTCTCCTCCACCAACAACCATACAGTTATTTCACAAGTAACCAATTAACATATAAATAACATTTCAAATATGTTTTAACATGTTTTTCTGTGGTCTATGGTGACTGTCAAACAGGAAGTGGGAGATTCCAAGGCCTTTTACAGAAAAAGAGGGAGATTTTCCAGATTTTTAGGAAGTACCTTAAATAGTCTTGATATTTTACTTAACATTTTCCTCAAAGGACAAAGGCTGTTGCCATTCTAAACATTTAATAGTTCACTGAGTTGAATTTACGATTTGTGAAACTGGGCCAATACACACGGTAAAAGCCTTTTGGCTTCCAGTGTAAAAAGCCGGGAGTAGAGGCTTCTTGCCAGAATATGGTTGCAGCTGAGTTATAGATTTGCTGGACATTTGTTGCTGTTTGCTTAATAGCAATGGGCCCATCCTAGGTTTTCTTTTTAATTTCTTTATGTTTATATGTCCATTTGTAGGTCTTGAGAAGGAAACAAAATGAAAAAAAATATTATATATTACAGTAGCATAGCTCCATAATAAAGGAGTTCAAGTGCTAAACTTGCCTACATGTACTACAGACGTTTTAACTACTGAAAACCTTTGAATCATTATGATAAAACATTCTGACTTTCCAAATTGCTCTTCTGTGTTTAAGAACTGAGCAACCATACACATGTAAATATTGTCCCATCTTTATTGGAAATATGTTGCTGGAAATATGTCCTATTTACTATCAAATAATTTTTTATTGTTTTCAAATAATTGAATGCTTTTTTAATTAATATTTTACAAAGTATTGCAACCTTTCTGGAAATAGGGTTTGTAAGATAACATCAAAGTAAAATCCTTTAAATTATTCACTTTCAGCTGAATTCCTTGGATTGATTCTCACCTGCACAGAAAATATATCTTAACTGTATTCAATCCTCTTACCAGCAAGTATCTGACCAGCAGTGCCTGCTCCAAAGTGCAGCCAGTTGAAAATGATCCTCCTGCAGGTGCAAAGACACAGTGCCTGTCAGGATTTCTGCGAGCATGCTTCTTCGAGACTGAATAAGGATAAAATCCACTTATTTGAGACAGCGATGAGCGAATCATGAAGTTATTAAAATGTGGTTTGGGGTCTAACCTGGGGGCCTCCGGGGCTGGCCTGAGAATTGCAATAATTGGCTGGATGACACACAGAGCCATTACAGCACAGCCTATGTATGGGTGAGAGCCTGCACGCTAAAAGGAAAAAGAAGAGGTGCCGTGAATTTCTGGCTTTAGTGAGGTGCCTGGGAATATGTGAATAAAAATAACATTAATGTTTTAATTTCCTCTTAAAATTAGCATAAACTGTGTCATGGAAATAAGTTATTATTAGTATTAGCAGGGAGATAAGACAACATAATTTCTTTTTTTTTTTCAGGTGTAAATAATTTTAGAGGGCCATATTAGGAGGCGTAGACCCCACAGGAGAAGAGGCAGCACGTGGTATAAGAAGATCAGAGTGTTTTACCAGAATAAACCATGACAGAGGAGACGGGATCAGACTGTGAGCAAAGCGAATACACCTCAGTACACACTCTAGTGGTCATATGCACTTGACTCTGTTAGAACTGTCTGTCTGAAAAATCTTGATAGTACTCAGAGGTAGTTTGAGGTTCCTTAGTGCTTCATTCAGCCAGTATGTCCGAACGGCATGTCATGGTGAAAGATGGACACCTAGAGGCCACAGTCAGTATAAGGGATCTGATTTTAAGGAGGACAAAATGAAAACAGTGTCTTTGTTTCAGGTATTGACGTCAACTAAATCCTAAAGTGTAACCTGTGAGCCAATGAGTCACTTATCAAACTGCTCAGTGTGAAAGTCCACTCCTCCTCCTACTCACAGAGTTAAGAATAAAAGCTATTTATCAAATTTCTTTTGGACTAAAAGTACTCTCGAATTCAACATGGTCACTTAAATCTTGGAGTGCTCTGAAGTTAGTTAAGACAGTTTTTCGGCAGGTTCTGACCACTGCAGACCGAGAACATCTCATAGGAGCTGCAGTAATGGAGCTGTTGTCTAGCATCAGGATTGCAATTTTTGCTCTTGCCAATTTTGCTCAAATCTTAACGTCCCACCCACCTTCCAGGTCCCATTGTAACAAGATACTCAGTGTATTAACTCCTTTTTTTATGTTGTGTACAGTAAATAGTTTTTGTTTAAATCCTAATAAAGGGAACTAAAAAGGAAATTTGCAACCAGGATCAGTCACAAGAGTAAATACTGAATGTGTAATAAAATATTTTCTCTCTAGATCCCTAGATTTCCAAAAACTCAAATAATTTCTTTCTGGGGAAAAGGGGGAAAGAAGAATTTGTTGCCTTGGTGCTATTAAAAGCAGGTAATATGTGATACTTTAACACAAGAGCTAAACCTAAAATAAAAAAAATCTAACTCAATTTGATGTGACCCACCTGCAAAATTGCCTGTAGAACAAGGAAACTTGAATGTTTGCATGCATTCTGTGTTTCTCTTAGTCCTGTCACCCTCCAATTGAGTCAGCGCAATAATAGGATGCATCACATACCTGCATATCTAACAGTGTTATCGCATTAATAATTAAGCTTGTGCACCCACAGGAGGGAAAACCAACCTGGAGACAGAATCTGTTGGTGTCTGTCCTGTAAGCTCAGCCTCTGTAGTGAGTCAGGATGAACAAATGCTTGGATGGATTCAACACTGTGTCACTCACACCGCAGAACAGCATGTGATTTATAGGTCTGAGTCATTTACACACACGCACGCTGCAGCGCAGCTCACATGGGCACAAACACAACGTTAGCTACGCTTGTTCACAGCAGACGCTAAAGTAAAAAAAAACTTTTCTCAAGAGATTTACTGAGAAAGGAGAAGGAAACCTCTAACTTGTCCAAGAAAATAAGACATCATATCATCATGATTATCACTGTGAGAGCAAACACTTCCTAAAAATTGCTATATCCAAATATCCAGTGTGCAAACTAGACAATTCCATATTCCATAAAAGACAGACTCTAAGGGAAAGAGCCAGTGAAGCAGATGGAGGGACAGGTGGACAAGCATAGAGGGGGTACAGCCACACAACACACACTTACCTTACTCCATCCCCTCCTGTATATGAAAGGCAAGGCGAAGGCCACACCAGTTATGACCACAGCCAAGACCATCATGGTCCGATGGAGCTACAGGGAGAAAAACAGGGATGAAGATCAGTGTAGTGTTACATGCTCCATCGGAGCAAACCAAGAATTTGTTCAGGATTGTTTAAGATCATTCAGTCCAATGCAAATGCCTTTCAGAGCACAGGCCATGTTTGAATGTGGATAATGTCATTTTATACAGAGCTCTCACCTGAAACCAGAGCCTCTGTCCCAGCAGATTTGTGTTAGGCCATAAGTGTTTGTAGTGGCGAGCAATGAAAATGGCGGTGCTCACCATCCACATCCAGGCGGTCAGCATTAACATGCCTGTGAGGACAGTAAACCGGTTTGCAGTCACTGCACCATATTTAGGATCAGCAGATACAACGTGTGAGTGGTCAGAGTGTCTAAATATATAAGAATCTGGTCACAGCATTCAGGCTTGTTTGACAAAAGTTGTGAATCTGGATTTATTCTTTAATTCTAAACAAGTTTTTAGGAACATTGAGTTACTGGTCATAGAAAACAATTACAACCACGTGACATGTGGTACTTTAGGTTTTAAATCTTAACAAAACACATTCTCTAGCAGGAAGTGGCATGTTCAAAAGCATTGTCACTGCCTCAATAATGTGTATTTTCTGCCTGCAATGTTTTCCAGGGTAAAACCAAAGCTTGCAACAACTCGTTTTACTTATAATCCTACTGAACAACATGTTTCTGACTGGGAGGCGATGTGACCAAATTACAAAATGACACAAAGAGGGCCTACTGCAGGTGCAGCTGGAAGGAGGGTGGTGTAACAAAACCCTCGTGGCATAACATTTAACAAGAAGAACAAAAATACAGAGCATCCAAGATATTAAAAATATATTTAAAATATTTTTTATGGCTTGAAGGTAAAGGAAACAAAAATAGAGAGGTGTGGTTAATTTGTTCCTGCAGCCAAACATGACCAAAAGACACATTTTACAGTTATCCACCTGCAGTTACAGTAATGCTAGCACCTAATATTTTGAACAACAAAAGTAGGTAAGGAGGAGCGAAGGGTTACATGAGATAAAGTCCAATGTGAAACTATTTCTGTTATTGTCACCAGTCACATGAACCATGTCAGTGAGTCTCTTCTGTTAGTATCAACAAAGCATTCTCAAATGATCCATAAAATAAAACAAAAATAGCTCTACATATTTGAACTTCTGCACTGACTCTAATCTGATGTGAAATATCAAGTTTAATGCAGGTTACAGAAGGTGCTCACTCAACCAACCATGGAACTTGATCAGCAGTGGGGAGCGGGAGCCACTTAGGTCCTGCGGATGACCAGTAATCACTATCTGATTGGCGGAGATGAGAGGTTGTCGATCGTGTCTGTGGATGAAACCTGTGGTGGGCAAAGTAAAAAAATTGTATTTTTTTTTTCACAAGTAGTTTTCACTGTTTCGCAAGTTTTAGACGAGAATTTTGCATGTTTCACATTGTTTTGCAGCACTAGTTGAAGAGGAAGCAATGTATGCTATTTGCAGTGATGTGACTCATGGAAGTATATTCATTGAAGGCATGACTAGTCAGATTGATATACACATGACTGGAGGTGTGAACAAGCAAAGTCACCTCGGGGTTGTTCAGAGTGTTTCCATCAATACAACAGAATCACACCCAGCAGACGCCCAGAGAGCTGATCTAAAGGGACTGGACTCGAGAGCAGGGAAGGCATATGATACATGAAACCCTGACAAAACTTTAATGACAGTATGCATTACGGTCTTTTCAAGTCCCAAACTTGACAAACATCTTTCACCGCACCTGGAGAACTAACCATGTGGAGTGTCCATTTAAAATGTCAGGACTTTATTTTACCAAGTAAGAGGAGTTTACAGCAAAAGCCTCTCAAGATTTATATACTTGTAACTGGGAAAGGTGGCCAAGAAAGTAATGTCAGGATCCAGTGGGCAAAACAGTGGAAGGTGTGAGGTTAAACAAACATTTAACAAATCGGAAGAACAAGACAGAGACAGGGAGAGTTCACGAGTGGGCAAGCCGGAAAAATCAAGAACGCAGAAAGAAATAACCTGAAAATCACCTTTATTTATCCTTATATAATGTTATTCAGTGTGGTCTATGTTTAGCTGCAGCAGTAGCAGACAGAGGCGTCTGAAAAGTGGAGAAAATGGAAAATTGCCAGTAGAAAGTGTGTTTAAATGACTGAACCACTTCAACTGGCCTCGTCTGAAGGAAGAGAGCAGTGACTCCAGTGTCTGAGCTCTTTGTCCAGTCTATTAGCCACCATCCTTTGCAGGAAACTTATTTTGGCCATTTGTATTTGATATCATGTTTTCCGTCACTACCCACAACTCATGACCACAGTGTGACGGCTTGAAAGGTGGAGAGACATGTCAAAAGCTCAATCATCCAGCTCAGCCCTCTCATGACCACAGTGGTCCTGTAAAACACCTTCATTACTACTGACATCATTCCACCTTCCAATCCTACACCCATCTGTTCATATTCTAAGTGACTTTAATCATAAATGTTGTTTATTTATGTGTTGAGCAAATTGCACTTGTGATGATGAATGTATCACTTAGATCTGTAGTTGTTTTTTTAGTTCTGTGGCAAAGACTCAAACAACATAGATACTGTTTGAGAAGGAACAGAAAAGCTTCACACTATATTAATTTTCAGTCACGCAGTCTGTGTACAGCCACTACTGAACCGTCATAAATACAGTGGCTTTTTATTCAATAAAATCTAAGTGTGTGTGTAGTTAATGCACCTGGCATACTTTTTCAACACTAGTTGTATGCACGCTCAGCCAAACAAACAGACATGGTCTGTTTAACATCAGGGTCTTACCTTGTTCAGATCTACCATGTGCAAGAAACAGGAAGTAGCTCTGGTTTAAGTTGAACCTCTTAGCTTGGATGATGTTTCTATGGAAACGACACTGGATGACCCCATCAGCCAGTCTCCAGGCCTGACCCCACAGATCCTTCTGATAACACAGAGGTCAACACTGTTTATTTCAATGACATAGCAGCCACTGCTAAGGCTGATGAATATCAGAGTGTACCTCTGCTGCCAGCTCAGGGTGTGTTCGTCCAGACACATAAGCAGGACGGATGATGACTCTGCCGCCATCACTAATACACAGATAGGCGTCATCGTTTCCCTGAGGGTGCAGAAATGTACAGCTATACAGTGGTAACACTTCACAACTCAGCAATAAACATGTGAGCAAGGACCTGGTAACTACTCATTATATAAATAAATGGGCAACGGACTTGGTATAATAATCATGTTTTAGCTCATTCAAAGAAAACCAAATTCATTTTGGTACAATGTTGTTTCCATGGTTGTCAGGAAGCAGAGACAAACCAATTTATATTCTACTACACGGTGGAAATAGTGTTTCAAAACACTGTGAGACTCACCATCCATTTGTCCAGAGACAGGGCGAAGGACATGTAACCCTCAGCAGGCCCACTGAGTTCAAACATCACACTCCCTCCTGCTTCATCAGTAGTAAATGACAGGAAGAAACAGCGGGGGTCAGACTCAGGCTGACAGCCCACTGGGTCTCTAAGGCATGATTTACTGTGGCCGCACCCCTCTGAACTAAACTATGGAGCAGGAAGAAGACAACGGTTCAGACGTGTGATTCTTTTTGTAGTCCTTTTTATTTAATTATGATGTACAGACCAGTTTTCTTACATTTAGTCTGTGTTCTTTGGGAATTTTACTACTCTTTAATTTTTAATGGCTGCGTGCACCAAAATCAAACATTCACCTACTTTGTCAAGGTGTAGAAATGTACAAAATGTTAATTAAAAATTGCATTTTATCATCGTTGTAACCTTCCAGGTACAGTACGTGATAACATGAACTACTTCTCATATGCCGTTATGTGTAAAGTATAGGCACGATAGATAGATAATCTATGGTCAGCAAACACACAGTGGTTTTGGTTCATCTATGATGGCGTCAGACACTAACCGGTGTAGACAGAGCAGTGGAGCTGGTGGTATGAGCAGGAACAGCAGTGAATGGAACAGCCGTCCCCTCCCTCAGTGACACCACAGGGCCCGCAATTCTCACCCAGTAGACTTTGTACTCAAGCACAACAGTTACTCTGTGACAACAAATCACACACAACTTCACACACTGTATGATGTAGTGAAATAGCATAGGTAAAACAGACTGAGCTGAAAGTAAAGCCTATAACAAAATAACGAGGCTGGTTGGAACAACAGGTTCCAACCAGCCTCATTGTTGCGTAAGCTAGTTATTAGACAACGCCTATGTGAAAGTGTGTGTGAATCTCTGTTTCAGTGTAATCACACACTGAAACATGTGAGTGATACTCACAGAAACTGGACGCTTTGTGGAGGGTTCTTTGGAGACTGCCACACAGCTTGAATGCGAGTCTTTTTTGTGTCACTCCTGTGGCTCACCCCAGATCCCTTCAAATGACAGGGATTCACAGCAACACACACACAAGGAGAAAAACCTCATTAAACACATAATAATTATCCTTACTTAGGTGAAAGCTTCACACCTGCTCATTGAGAGTATGTAATAATTATGTGCATTAAGAAGCTAAGCAATTGCATTTTGCACTTTTCAGGGCTCAGTGAGGCAGCTTGCTATAAGCAGACATGTTTTTATGAAAGCCTTTCTCAGTATGTCAAATTTGGTATGTCCATTTCACTACCTGCATTTTTCTAGGTGGGTGATGAGTATGACCAGAAGAGCACAACAAGATCACCAGCAAACGTAAGGGCTTCTGTGCTTTACTGGATGATGTTGTTTTGACAGTAACTTGAGATTTCAGTCCCTCCAGTAATTTAAGATGTTGCATTTACATTCTGCACAATCTTGCACTTAAGATGTCATAATAACATGCATCACATTTTTTTGGAAAAGCACTTTTGACTTTTTAAGCCAAAACAATCACAAAAAGGCCTGCAAAGTCCTGCAGTGAATTAATAATGTAGGAAGGAGTCCACACACAAACACACACACACACACTAATCCAGCCCTTCATGTGTTAAAACTCTTGCGTTCAGTACCTGAACGTGGCCACAATTTAGCAACTGTGACTGATGTGGGTCAGTCAGGATGAAGAATCCCCCTGGTGGGACCTCCGGTCTCTGAACATCAAATGCTTCTATCAGGAATCCCTTGAAGAATGTGGGGTGGGAGGAGGACACTTGTAAAAATACTGGGATGCAAAAATGAGAGGAAACAAAAAATGTGAGCTTACAGGAGATCTTATTGGATGTGACTCCATATTGGACTGTAAATTATTTAACAGCCTACCTGTGATGCTGTCTCCCGCACTGAATGTGGATTTGTCCACAGTGAGGTTGTATGGAGGAGGATCGGGGCTGGGCTCATAACCATGCTGAGGCACCATGTCTTCACAGGCAGCAGTCACCTTGCCATTACTATACCCTGACACTAGGTGTATGTTCCCAGTCGACACTGCCAGTAGGAAGTATGAAGGCCACATTGCTGATTTCTACAACAAACAGACAGAGAAAAAATACAGGCACCAAATCGACACTCGTGGCCAGAGAGTATCTATTATCTGAGAGCATAGGCAGAGTCAGGGGGAGCAGTAGGGGCAACCACCCCCCATTATCATGTATTTCCATAAGCGTAAGGGAGGAAAATATACAACATGTATGTATTAAATGAAAATTTAAGGCCCTTAATTAAAGGAAAATAGTAGATTTAAGCTGTAAACACAAAACTTTAACGTATGTGTTATCTTAACATCAATGCTCGTTATTGCGATTCACACACCAAGATAAAACAAATTCTATATTATAACAAAAAAAGGCTTCATGTGACAACGCTTATGGATAAATGGGACATGCAGCTGACTCACTGACAACAGGGTGTACCGAGACACTGTCATCAGTGCGAGCGTTACACAGGCGTGACAAGTGTTATCAGTCTGCGACAGATGAGAATAAGTTCTGCAGTCTCCCTGAGACAACAAACCACCGTCAGTAGACACTAAATGTTCATGTTCAGGAAGAAACTGGGATATTTAAAGTGAGCTCTTTAAAATAAAAATATGTGGGTTTAAAAAGAAGACAGTGTGTTTCTTAAAGCAGCAACAACAGGCTACAATATTAGAATTAAAATATTTTGACTAAAATTATGTAAAGAAAAACCTATAGAAATGTGTATTCTACAACTTTTAAAGCTCAGCTCACTGTTCTGCTCTATTCCCTGTTGTCTATAAACCTGAATATACTTTAAAAGATGCTGAAAGTTCCGTTGTCCCATGTCTTATTTAAAGTTTTTGACTCACCTGTGCTGGCTGTGTCTCTGTCCTCACCCTGAATGCAAAAAGGCGTGTTGACCCTCAGAGCGCAGGGCTCGTGATGCCTTTACTTTCCGTGGAAGAAAATTGTACATGTGAGTTCTCCACTAAGACATGCACTTCCTCACCTTTATGATATTTGGAAAATATGAATCGATTACAGTTACAACTTTTAGAATCCAGCCCAGATGCTTTTGAAGTAATTATGTAGAGTCATATATCATTGTTGTATGCATTACTACATTGTTGGTCACGTTGCAACAGTAGAATAAATTATTTTGTGCAGACTGAGGATGTGAATAAGTTTGTTACTGTTGTTAGAAAAAAAACAACAAATTGTATGTTACTCTCACTGAAAGTGAATTACATCTTTACATTGAATCTTTTCTACATTACCTCCTGTTTACCTTGCAGCTCAGGGGGAAATATCTGAAATATTTTACTTTATACAGTGCCTTGGATTGAATAATTTATTTGTTAACATGTTTAAGAATCATTTAGTTGTTCTTGGCATATTGGCGATTTCAAGTTTAGTATGTGATGTCCATTGTAAAAGTAAATTCATGGTCATGACATATCGCCAGTATAATCGTACAGTATGTAATATTTTTGCAGTCGTCATTAGTGGAAAAAGCACCAGCAGGTGGCAGTATTGTTGCATGGATGACCTAAGGGACAGGTACTATTAAGGCAGTGCTTCTCAATTATTTTCTGTTCTGCCCCACTATTTGAGAAGCAATGTATTAAGGAGACCTTCGTTTTCACAGCATGTGCTGTTGAACGTTAATACCTCATCTGTATTTAAACCACGTTTCATTCACATGCACTACACCAAAATATGGTTATGGTACATCACTACTAATGTCAAGCTATTAAGCAGTGGCCTCCTTTAGCCTTCTCTGCTGGATGTAGTGTGGCCCGTTAGAGCAGCAGACGAGCTGGTCAGGTGACTAATGGAAGTGGCAAAGACCCTAATAACCCTAACCCTAATAATACAAACATTGTACAATTAGCCCGTACAAATGTTTTGTCATCGTCAGAAGTAACAAAAATGGCTCTTTTAATAAAAAAAATTATAATTATGAAATTAATTTAATGCAAAAGTTTACATTCCCTTTAATAAATTAGTAAAAAAAAATATTACAAATTGCATCATTAAAATTCTAATGAAGAAACAGTAATGGCTAATTGCATTTCATAATAAGCTGATTATTTTTTGCCTTGTCAAATAGGGGGTCCCAGCTTTTGCACATGAGCTTTTCCTACCATGACCACATGTTTGTCTTCTCCCTCATCCGAGTGTAACTAAGCACGAGATCCAAACATTCTTGGCACTTTTGATTCCTTCCTGTGAAAGATGTTGACAGAAAAACCACAAAAAGACACACTGAAGTTTAATAAGTAAACATCACCACACACTGCCTTCACAAACTTGTAAAACTAAATAATAAATGACACTTCAGTCATGTTTTCCATGCACTTACAGTTGCTTCTCAGTTGCCCATTCATGCCCACATGTCAGTATGTCCTCACTCAAGGACACTTTGACATATATGGACAAAAAGGGGGGAGGGATCGAACTGCTAACCCTTGGATTTGCAGGGTTGTTTGCCATCCTGTTGGCAGATACACATACTGAATGGGCCCATCTGGTAAAGGCCCAGGGCCCCAGAGGCCAGGAGCTCATGGACCGGAGTGTCTGAAGTTAAAGCTCATACACTGAGTACACTCCATTAAAATATATGAAAGGGAAAGAAAGAAGACTAAAGTTATGCTGAAATTATTCAAAAGAAGCCAAAAAAAAAGACACAAATCCCCCTTTCTGCATAAAGCCCTTCCCCTGAGCTCAGGGACCTGCCTTCCCATCATGCCTCCCTGCAGACACGCTGCTGCCATCATGTGGTAAAGACCTTTATTTACTCCACCTCTTGCTGTAACATGCCATCTGTTGTTGGTGTTTCCATGGTAACATTCTACTGTTACCTGGTGCAGGTAGGAAGCAGCTGAAGCAAACAACAGAGTGAGGAGCTGCTGAGACGACAACAGAACAAACATGAACAACCTTTTCTCCAGGTAGGACTATGTGGCATTAGAAACAGACGATAACACGGAGGTTATAAGGCGAGGAGCTTTGAACAAAACATGCTGGAGAGAATGCACTAAAATAAATATGCCATTGCCAGTATTCCTACTAATTTTTCCTAACAGGGATGTCCAGCTGAAGAGCATGGAGCAGACTGTGAATCATGCTGAAAAGTACCTGGGTGAGATCTGCTCCCTGCTGTCCGCTTACACAAGGAAAACAGCCAAGCTCCGAGACAAGGCAGACCTACTGGTGGCTCAGCTCTTTGACTTCTCCAGGACAGAGGATCCTGAGCTCCAAGTCGGCCTGAAAAACTTGGCAGAAGACCTGGCCATGGTTCAGGACTACAGGCAGGCTCAGGTCTGCAGCACTGCAGTAACATACATTTCAATGTGCTCTCTTTTCTTCCTCCCATCCACGTGGTTGTTGTCATAATGAACACTCGTTACAGGTAGAGAGACTGGAGTCGAAAGTTGTTGCTCCTTTGAAAGCCTATGGCGACATAGTCAAAAATAAAAGGGTAAGTGGGGACAAACACGTGTTCTAGTTGATTATCACACTGGCCTGAATTTAAGACATTTCTCCCGACACCTGTTGTCGACTATGAGTCACATTCTCACACATTCTCCCGTGTTGGAAAATGTTCTTGGATGTGATTGAAAGGATTATTTTTCACACAGTCTTCTCTTTCTGTATATTTCTATTTCAAATCCGGACTGTGTGAGGCTGTTTGAGCAATTTAACTAATTTAAGCTTGTTTTATTATAGCACTCTGATCTTATTTGAGGTTATGTTTAGCTACATAAAAGGGATGTATGTATTACCAGAGGTCACTTTGGGTTATCAAATTAATGGGTCAATGCTTTTGGGCAGCTGGTGGAGCCATAGAGGAAAAACCCAAAATCACTAAAGACGCAACGTTTCATCCTCTGTGGACTATGAGTATCTCTACTAAATTTCCCAGTGGTCCAAAAGCTGATTTAATATTTAACAGGTGGACCATAATAATGAAACCAGTTTTGAACTGGAGTAACAAAACACTTTTAGGGAAACTAAATCTACTAAAAATCTACTAAAACAAAATTTACCATTGAACTATTAATAGACTCCAGTTAAGCAACACCAAGGCTAAAAACAAGCATGCAGTTGTATCTCACAGTGTTTCTACCATTTAGGCGGATTTGAAGAAGTTAAACACTGATCTAAAAAGAGAATTGAAGGAGCTGCAGAAAGTGGAGAAAATCAGACTGAAGAACCCAGCAGATCGACAGAGCATCGTATCCTTCACACGAGACATTTGACTGTTCTCACACCGTTTTTTAAAAATTACTAATAAACTTCAGTGAACACAGATTCAGTAATTACAAAATCAGGTCTGTACATAAACCAAAAGAATATAATTTAAAAATTTGGAGAAGAGCCCAGTTTCCAAATATACAAAATCTGCAAATTTTAAACAAACGTCTAAAACATGTCTAGGTATATTTAGTATAAGGTGAGAACATGGGACTTTCTACTGATGCTGGTTAAAGAAACACACTGACGTATAATATATATGAGATTTATATCTATGACTACAGTATATGTGCAGTATGTGTTGTAGTACTTATAGGCTCCACATTTGGGAACATTTTCTTAACAACACGCTTCAGTCTCAGGTATTGTTTGTAATTTCACGATTTTCAATGGAAGACTATCACATTACTGACGTCCCTTCCCACAGCTCGCACACACTGTCAGGTAACGTTCTGTTAATTGTGTCAACTGACAGGCAGAAGTCAGTGCTCAGAAGTCTTCCAACAACGCCCAACGCAGTATCAGGCAGCTAGAGGAGACCATCACAGACTTCCAGAGGCAGAAACTGGAGGATGTCAAAGTCAGTCACACACACAGAGAGAGAGAGAGAGAGAGAGAGAGAGAGAGAGAGAGAGCTGTATAACAGATACAAATCAGTGTTAGACTAAAAACAACAACTGCTTTGTGTTTTTGACAGAGGATTTTCATTGACTTCCTCACAGTGGAGATGCTCTTCCATGCAAAAGCACTCGAGGTCTATACACACACATGCCACAACCTGGAGGAAATGAACACCCTAAAGGATCTGGAGGTACCTTATTTTAAAGAGTGATTACAACACAGTGGAGTACTGCTATACAAATCCAAGTTCATGACAATTATGCTAGAAACAGCCAAATATCTGTCACCATATTAACGATACATCAGATGGTGAATGGCAGTATTCATAATGCAGCTTCAACTCAGGCATATTTAGATGAAGGAATACTATACTTGAAGCAGAAGCTGGAGAAAAAACATGTTTTGTAAGAGTGTTATTACAAATGTTTTTGTGATCAAGTGCATTATTCTAGATGGTGGCACAGCAAGTGCTTTTTTCATTCTTGTGTGCTTCTTGTACACTGAAACATGATGATCAGTATAGTGTTTAGAATCTTGAAAATGACTGAATCCTGTCATTCAAGCTGGTTTGATTACATTTAGAAATCCTGTAGTTGTTGAACAAGTCATGAACTGAGAGGTGTTGGTTAACTATATGCTCACTGCAATGCCAGGCAAGAATCAGTAACACCAACTAATCACCAACACCAACAAATGTATAAATTCAAAAACTTTTTTTTTTTTTTTGGCATTTGACTTTGTGACAGATTTAGAATTTAGAAATTTAACATATTAGTACCAAACATGTCAACTAAATGATATTATCATTTGGTACAAATCACATATTAACATCTGCTCTGTCGAACGAAAACTAAAGGAATGTGTCTCTATAGCTGTTCAGTGGCCGGATCAAGATGTCTGACTCTGGCTATCAGGACACTCCACTGAGCAGCCACTCTTCTCCACTCATGAGCCGCTACTCCAGCCCTACTCTGGCTTCTCCCAAAGGCCAGAACCTCAGGGCAGCACAGATGTCCGGCACAGGACAACAGCACAGACTACAACACAGTCAGTACCCAGTCACAGCAAGGAGAGTAAGTCCTAGGAACAAAGTTGTTGTAGTTGTCGTCCTAGGAGTGTGTTGTGCTGTACAGTATTTAAATTAAAAACGCATTTGTTTTCTGACTATCACCATTGGAAAAGCAAGGCTGATTCTTCTGTCCTCACTGTCTTCACTGGGCACTTGGAGTTAAGATGGACTTGAGGCATTACTGAATTGCAGCTTTTCTTTCCTGATGAAACTGCATCATAAGATGCATTAAACAACATAGAAAAAAAAACAGTTACTGTAAGTGAGCAGATGTATTAACTCAGCCGTGTTACCAGTCAGACACTCCTACATTTTTGCTTAAAAAAAAAAGTGACCTGATAATGAAATTGTAAGTGGTTCAGTATGTCAAGATGAAAATATCAGTTTTCATTTGCAGCCACACAGCACCTTACAACGCCAGAGGGGAATGGAAGAGGAGGAAATAGAGGATGAAGAGGAGGATGAAGACGAAGATGAGGAAGAAGAGGAGGATATATATGAGTCAGAAATAGAGGAGCATCAACACACTGGCAGGAAGTCATATTCTGCTCGATATGCCCAGATGCGCAGATGGCAAAAGTAACAGCCTGTGCAGGGAAGCATACACATATACAGACACCATAGTTGTGCAGCTTTGTGGATGAAAACACATGACATAGTTCCTTAGATAGTGAAAGGAACTACCAGCACTTCTTTAGGTTTATCAATTTGTACACTTTACATTTTTTTTATTTGTTCACATTAAGTGGCGTTATTCATTATTAGAGCATTTACCTCATTTTTTTTTCCTGGCTTTAATTATGAAGAAAGTAAAATATGCTTTGGGGGAATAACATTGTACTGAATCTATGTGTATATGTTCGACAGATGTTGGCGAAAATCCCACGTCTCACTTAAATCCCAGTGTGCAAAAAGAAATCTGCCTCATGAGTTGTCAAACATTATGTCACTCTTCTACTTCTCGGTTCTGTTCAAATATCCTCAGTCTGCTCCACAGCGCAAACAAAGAAACGTCTTTGTCACAACAAACTGCTCATTCTCCTCTTACCTCCAACAGAAGCTGCAACATGTGAGAATCGTGCAATGTGCATATGAATCTCTGGAGTCTGTCGAGGTTTACTCTACAAATTGAACTGTTTTAAAAGCAGATTTTGCTGCGGTTGCTGTATTTTTTTTTTATGTTCTTGTCATTGCATTAGCAAGGATCACAGGAGTACTGTGATTTATGTAGAAATATGTCCCCCAAGGAAGCCGCCATAAAGGAAAAAGTATATAAAAACTTTAACGAAAGTACAAATACACATATAAAAATGTACTCTAGTAGAAGTACCACACAAAAGTAAGTACATGATTTGTGAAGTAAATGCACAATTTTTTTGTCCTTTTTTGTAGATCTGTGCTTCTTCATGCTGTTATGTGTCAAATCATCCACCCATCATTTATCAACAACATCATATTTCACTGTATTTCCTACTGTGTTTCCCTGCATGATGTGTTCACACTTTGAGTAGACTAATTTTTTTAACGTAACATTCAAACTGAAAAACAATCACAATGAGTAATCAGTTGAGAACTATATAGCCAAACAGGCTTTTATTAGACAACATATCTTATTTTTTGTGTACAGTAGGTTAATTTAAAGGGTCTACATTGAGACTTTATTGCTGTACAAATGAATGAATTTCCTTCTTGTCACAGGCAGGGTCACACCTGGTGGGGTGGGGTTTGAGCCCGCCTCATTAAGAAGCAGTGTCATAACCTGGTATATTCATTACAACGGTAAATGTTATTTCAAGTATTTAAACATATTTGTTTCTCATATTATTAACCCATATTGTTGCACCACTAGGAAATAAATGTGCATTTCTAAAGGTTACTGAGTAAGGATTGAACTACAGTTCTGTGTACAGTACTATTAACACATTTCCAAGAGAATGCCTCTGTGTCAGAAGGTGATGATAAAGATCAACTGGACTTAAGTTTTACTAAACTTATTATAGCAATTGAGAAAAGCTGTAAAACATTGTGTAGTGTTTTGGCACCTGATGAAGCCTGAGACTCAAAGATCCAATTTTCTCCTCTTTATCTTTCACAGATCAGCTGTTGACTCTGTACAGATTTTGTACATATGTTATGTCTTTGTATTTCTACAGTATCTGTTAAGGCAGAGAAGACTATTACGTGGTGTTCAGGTTCAAGAATTTGATATTATTAAAATTTAACCTTGAAAATTATTTACTTGGCTTTTAATTAAATAACCAGGTATTTCTAAATCAGAAGTTGATCTTTGTACTGAGCTGAAGGGCTAAACGTTCATCCAAACTCTCTTGAACACTGGACATATATCTAACTAAGAAAAACAGTGGCCTCGGACACACACTAGCAGAACTACAGTCTGGTTTCTCACAATCAGAAAAAGTTGTCTTTCCACTTTACTATTTATTATCATACAGGTGTTCAACAAAGCAGCAATACTATCACCATTATTCACACAAGCGACACAAAGTACGTCAAACTGAAGTTCATTTTATTTAATGTATATTATCACTGAGTCAAACTGGGTCAGACCCTGGATAAGTAACCAATTTATCACAGAGCTGACACAGACAATCAGTCGACTTCAAACTTATGGCCACTTTAGTGTCACCAAGAAACAGATCTGCACGTCTTTGGAATGTGGGAGGAAACCAGAACTTTTGGAGGAAAGTGATGCAGGCACGAGGAGAACACACAAACTCCACCCTAAGTCTTTACACAGAGGCCACTGGGAATCACTGGTTCAAACCCAGGACCTCTTAGGTTTGAGGCAGAAGTTCTAACCACTCCATCATCGTGCTGCTCTGAGAATTGACCTTCTCTTTATCCCAAATAAGAAGGAAAGTTTGAATATGCGGTGATTATAATATAGAGAAAAGAGTAACATATATGGGGTAGCTGCAGGTCCAGGTGAAGTTATAGGTGACACAATCTGGTTCGAGTCACATTCTTCTTCTACTCCTAGGAATGATAAAAACATATTGGTACAAAAGTGAAAAAGAATAATACAAGAGTGGAAATAAACCACTACAGAACAAAATATCTGTCCCAAAAAGCTCAAACACAAACTTTCAGAGCAGTTGGAGAGAGAGAGAAGCAGGAGATACCATTTCCGAACTGATGTTAGGCCTCTAAACACAAATCCGGATGCCTTTGACTTTTGACAAAGACTTCACATATCAAGACAGACATAACAAGACTTCACACTAGATGTGCCACTTTTTACAAAAATTTTTTCGAACAATCTTCAAATTGACATGAAATTCATTCAAACCCACGTAACGCAATGCCCTCCCCCTATACAATTTAATATATGCCAAGTTCAACAAAGGATGAGAATGTACAACTCCAATTTCTTTACTTACTTTTAGCTGAAAATAGGCAGTTAGCTAATTTATAATTTTGCCATCTACGACGTAGAACCCAAAATACCGCCACAGGCACATGCTTCGGTGGTGTTATTGTCCAATCAGCAAAGCTTTGCTCCACCATCTTGTCAAATATAACGTTAACAGATAAGTTTACTAAGAGGTCAATAGAGGCATGCAGCAGATAAAGCTTATCCTGAATTAAGAACGCCGTCTGACAAATGACATCTAATGGCCTCATGCTTTGATGTACCAGTATATTTTTGCATTTGAACACAGCATTACAGTTTGAATAATTGTTTTGTCACCACGTTCAAACTAAAACTCGAAATTCAAATAAAAAGTGAGAGCGCTAGTTTGGACAGGTCTATTCCATGTAAATGCACATCTGACATCTCGTCAAGTTTATTCTTTTGTAAGATAAAGATCAGTGAGATAATAATCCCACTGAT
Source organism: Channa striata (assembly GCA_033026295.1). NCBI lineage: Eukaryota > Metazoa > Chordata > Actinopteri > Anabantiformes > Channidae > Channa > Channa striata. The sequence goes on along the minus strand of CM065169.1, from coordinate 23,335,716 downwards.
TATCAGAAATAAAACTTACCTTTGAAGAGAAGAAACCACTGTTTCTGGTCCCTTCCTCAAATGTGTTAGAGGTGAAGCTGTGTGGGGTCTTATTGTCCTCTGTTACACAGTATTCCTGTGCTAAAGCTGGTTCCTTTTGTCTCATCTCTTGTCTCCCGACACACCTGTTCCAGAGTGACTGCTTGCTCTTGGTGTCAGGTCCTCCTGGTGTCTGTTCCAAGATATTTGCTTCTGTATCTTTTTGTATCTCGATACTGCTCCTCACTGCAGTAGCTCGTCCTGTGAGGAAGGATTTCATTGTTGCAATAAGTCCTGAAAGTGTCTTCTCTGCTGCACTTGTGTTTGACTCCTGTGAGCTGTCAGGAGAAGCAGGAGTTCCATCCACTGAGCCTTTTTGAGGGACTGACAGGACAGAGTTGACCTCATGAAGAACTTCAGTTGCCAATGTGTCTGTAAATTCTGGGGAAACCCTTACAGGCGTGCCTGGACCGATGACATCATGAACAGCCTGACTGAAGCAGCTTTCAACAAAACCTTGGATGTCGACATTGTAAACCCTTAGGAGGTCTTCAGAGGTCATGGGGTCCATTAGATGGCATGTTCCATATGCGTCAGATGACTGATGGAGTGACAGTAGGACGACTTTAAGGACAGCGTTTGAGATAAACCTCAGCGCAGTCATGCACATGTATATCAGCTTCTCCAGCACATCATGATTGTACACACCTTCACCTACTTCCCTCCACTGCCTTGGAAAAAAGTCAAAGAGCACAATAAGAATGTTAAAACTGGAAACATGGCACCCAAATTCAAATATACCAATGTAAAAAAACTTAGAAAACCTACTCTTCTGTGAGATGCTGGAAAAATGTCTCTAATACGACAGAAAAGACTGAAGAATTCAGGACCAAGTGCTGGTCATTTCCGGAGTCTGTTTTGTCTTCCTCCTCTTCTGGGGGTTCTATAGGTACTTCAGCTTCGATGGGTATGATTTTAAAAGACTCAGTAAATAGCTGCTGATGACCAAACACTGATAGATGCTCAGTTGGAACCTCCAAAACGGCCGAGGTGCTGAATGGACTAGAAGCAGATGGCGACTTCCTGCTGGAGGGTGATTGTACCTCATGGGCAAAAACTTCTTTTTCCAATATATCTGGATGAGCTGGGCCTTCAAGTCCACCAGTCTCAGCTTTGACAAGCTCAGAACTTGAGCAAGCACCAGAAGCCAGACTCCCACTTTCTTCCGGCTTGATCTGATCCTCAGACATGAAAAGTGAGGTGCTGATGCATGTGACCTCTTTAGACAACACAGGTTCGTCTTCTTCTTCTTCTAGGGGTCCTGAGGCTAAATTTACGTCAGTGACATGTTCTTCATCCTTCTCTGTAGGTCTGACATCAAGAGGTTGAGTTACTGGGTGGTGCAGACCAAGAGATGATAGGCTCTCAGTTAGATCCTCATCCTGCTCTTTCTGATCCTTTATAGAAAGAAAAGAACAAAAATGTTAAGGACAAATGTAAAAACAGTCACATTTAGTCATTTGACAGACCCAGAAGTCAGGTAAAAAACAAGCTTCCAAAGCATGAAAAAATATGATGCCTGACTGTCAAAACTTGTCTAATATTGTCATATTTTCACTGTGTGTTTAATTCTACCTTTGAAGAGGTGGAAATATGGTCAAATTTAAGAGACAGATTTCTGTCCTCATCCTTCTGGCTCTCTGAAACAGATCTTCCAAAACGTTTCCTCCATGTTTCCTTTATTCTTTTGAATAATGTCCTAGCTGATTGCTCAGCTTTGCTGTCAGAATCAGTGGACTCCAGTGTCCTGACAGACTGTTCAGTTCCTTGATCCACGGCCACGTTTTTCACCTCTAACATTGCTGAGGTGCTGCATGGACTGGAGGCAGATGAGGACTTCCTGTCATCCTCTGATATGGTGGAGAGACTGGAAGATGGTTCTGCTTCAGCGACAAAGCCAACTTCATCTAATGTATCTGGGCTTTCAGTTGTGAATCCACTAGTCTCAGTTTTGATAATGTTTTTAGAATTAGAGGAATCACCAGAAGCCAGATTTGTGCTTTCTTTTAACTTGATCTGATCTTCAGACATGACTGAAGAAGTGCTGTCGCAGGTGACCTCTTTAGACCATACAGGTTCTTCATCTCCTTCTGGCAGTCCTAAAGGTAAATTTATTTTAGTGATGTGGTCATCGTCCTCCTCTATGGGTCTGACTTCAAGAGACTGAGTTATTGACTGCTTCAGATCAAAAGATGATAGGCTCTGAGCTGGATCCTTATCCTGGTCTTTCCGATCCTTCACAAAAAGAAAAGAACAATATTTAGGGATGATGTTAAAAAATTTACATTTAATCATTTGAAAGATGCTTTTATCCAAAATGTCTTAATAGTGTTGTTCACAAACAAGCGTCCAAAGCATGAAAATAATAATCATTATGATGCCTGACTGTCAAAACGAATCTATTGAGATCAAATTGTCACTGTTTGTGTTTAATTCTACCTTTGAAGAGGTGGAACTTTGGTCAAATTTAAGAGACAGATTTCTGTCCTTAGTGTCCTCTGAAACTGATCCAACCTCATTCTTTCTTCCAAACCTTTTCCTCCATGTTTTTTTTATTCTTTCAAATATTGTTGTCCCAGCTGATTGCTCAGCTTTGCTTCCAGAATCAGTGGACTCCAGTGTCCTGACAGACTGTTCAGTTCCTTGAGCCACAGCCACGTTTGTCCCTTCTAACACTGCTGAGGTGTTGCATGGACTGGAAGCAGATGAGGACTTCCTGTTATCCTCTGATATGGTGGAGAGGCTGGAAGTTGGTTCTGCTTCAGCGACAAATCCAACTTCTTCTAATGAATCTGGGCTTTCAGTTGTGAATCCACTAGTCTCAGTTTTGATAATGTTTTTAGAATAAGAAGAATCACCAGAAGCCAGATTTGTGCTTTCTTTTAACTTGATCTGATCTTCAGACATGACTGAAGAAGTGCTGTCGCAGATGACCTCTTTAGACCATAGAGGTTCTTCTTCTTCTTCTTCTGGGGGCCCTGAGGGTAAATTTATGTCAGCGACATGGTCTTTGTCCTTCTCTGTAGGTCTGACTTCAAGACGCTGAGTTGTTGGCTGCAGCAGACCAAATGATGGTAGGCTCTCAGCTGGACCCTTATCCTGCTCTTTCTGATCCTTTATAGAAAGAAAAGAAAAGAATGTTAAGGACAGATGTCAAAACATTTACATTTAGTCATTTGAAAATGCTTTATCCAAATTGACTTTCAAGTGAGGCACAAAAACAAATTTCAACATACAAATGTATATAATAATGATGCTTGACTGTCAAACCTTGTATATTGTAGTAAAATTTTTACTGTGTTATTGCTTCTACCTTTGAAGAGGTGGAAATTTGGTCCGATTTAAGAGACAGACTTCTGTCCTTATTGTCCTCATCCTCCTGGCTCTCTGAAAGTGATCCAACCTCATTGTTTTTTCTTCCAAATCGTTTCCTCCATGTTGTCTTCATTCTTTTAAACATAGTTGTCCTAGCTGGTAGCTCAGCTTTTGTCACCTCCGAGATAGCTGAGGTGCTGCATGGACTAGAAGCATTTGAGTTCCTGTTATTATCTGATATGGTGGAGAGGCTTGCACTTGATTCTGCCTCAGTGACAAATATAACTTCATCTAATCTATCTGGGCTTTTGGTTGTGAGTTTGTTGTTCTCATCCCAGTGATCCTCAGCAAACTTTCGCCTCTGGTCAAAGAACCACGTCAGATATTCTTCAATATTCTGTTGAGTGGAACAACCAGCTGCTGAGTCAACTGTCTGAGATGCTGCCCGTTCCTCTGCATCCCAGTTTTTGATCAACTGCATCAACTCATTAAGGTCTGATGCAGACTGTTGGACTATCTCTGAGACAAGAGAGCTCACAGTTTCATCCATGTTGTCTGCCTCCATGGTTCTTGTAGTTGGATTTTAGTGGAGAAACAAACACATACAAGCATTACAAGTTTAACTGAAGTTGACGTCTTAGTAGCCATAACCCTTTATAATACACCCAGCACATACAGAACTCTGACCTAACATCATATTCACATGTACACTCACTGGCCACTTTATTAGGTACTCCTGCACATTCTAATACAATCCAGTACAGCAGCTCTGTCATGAATTCTGATTAAGTTCTAATTCGTCAGCTTTTAAGTTGGAACTCTCACAAAGGTGATAATGTGTTTAATGTGTTTATGACTGAGGTCAAAGTGGTTAGTGGAGTTGTACTGGAGGACATTATAAGAAGAGATGGTTCTAATTTTTTGGCCACCATGTTTAAAATGAATGGTGTGGCCAAAAAATTGGATTGTATTAGAATGTACAGGTGTACCTTTTAAAGTGGCCAATGAGTGTATACTTTATTTGATGGATTTTTTACGGAGCATATTATTGTGTGCGAGAGGCTTCATGAGCACATCTGATTAGTTTTTCATGGGACCTTATTATACAATATACTGTACATTATATTTATTGTAACATTACAACTTCAGTGAAGCTCTTGGTGTAAAATAAGGTGATGTTACACTGTAAACATGTTATGTTTTGTTAACAGTTGTAGTGCAGTAAAAGAACAACCTTTGAATATCAAACTGACTCCCGTGTGAGTGTTGTAGAACATAACATGCTGTAAGTTGTTTTGTGCAAAAATATGAATCATATTTTAAAACTTAAAATTATTTCCTTGTATGACATGACAAAAAAGGGAAAAAATCCTCATGGTCTTAAAGAGATTAACACATTAACACATCTAACAGATCTGAAGTTTTGATTTTAGATTAAATATGTTTACATGGGTTCATATCTTATTCAAGCTTTTTTTGTCAATGAAGGTCTTTGCTGTAAACTAAATTATTTTGATGCATGTGTAAAACGCATTTACCTTTCGGTCTTCAGATGTCTTTAGATGATCTGGGTTTGTCTCTTTCGTTCCTAAATTGTTCCTTTGTAGCTCTCTGGTTTCGGGTGTAGTCACTTAGTTTATCTTAATAAAACAAGTGTACTTTTGCACAGAAAGTGATCACTTTGTACAAAAACTGGGAACTGTTCTGTGGGAATTGTGATTACTATGGTATTGTGGCCTTGATCTCATGGTTACTATGGCATCAGTGTCATAGTCATAGTTATGACATCAGTGTGTTCAGTAGAGCAGTCGTCCACCAAACCCCGGGTTGTTGGTGCGATCCCGACCTTCTCCGTTCACATGTCATTGAGTAAGACACTGAACCACAAATTAGTTGCTCCTGGTGAGTGTTGGCCAGCTGCATAGCAGCTCCCCCATCAGTGTGCGATTGTGGGTGCAAATGGGTGAATGAGCAGCAGTGTAAAGCACTTTGAGTACCAATAGGTAGAAAAGTGGTATATAAGACCATTTACCACCTATTAGAACTCTGCTTTGATACAACCCCCTGTTATGAATTGCTTGACTGTACTGCACAGAGTTTAACTAACTAAGGACCTCAGTGGCTCTGAAAAGTCACCATTAGTGCGGATGTTTCGTCTTAGTTGTGTGTGCCCCTGCACACTAATTGCAGATCTTAGCAGGCCTAATACAGAATAACACCAGCACCCTGTGAGAAGTACCAAAGGGTAAAATTACTGCGGACTGACTAACAACATATATACACCAAATAACATTTTTAAATAAACAAGATTACCGTTGAGGGAAGGAATAACTGCCAGAGATGGGTTTAGTAAAGTGATACCTGTACTCGTTATTGATTTAAACAAAAAAGAAAAAAAAAACAAGTGGGACATAAACACTACTGTGAAATGCTGTGGAGTAAATAGTACAGATGTTTGCTCTTAGATGTAGTGGAGTAAAAAGTGAAGGTAGCCATAATTAAATATATATGCGGACAGATATGTGAAAATGTACTTCAGTACAGTAACTGAATAGAGTAATTGAAGTACAAGCCTCAAATAAAATACAACATTCTATATTTGAACCAACACTAGAAAAGTTTCATCAAATTTTCATAACGTAAGCTTTAAGAATGCTGAGATATCCTGAACTGAAAACATACAAAACTACAAAATAAATTACAAGATTCTCATTGTTTCAATTAAGTTAGAGTCTGAAACTTAATTACAATTAAAAAACACACTACTTGACTCTAACGCTGTGTGCTAATGGGGTTTGATAGTGCAAGATTTGATATTGATCCAATACCAAGTGCAATCCCAAATCCCAAAAAGTTGGGATGATGTGTAAATGCAAATAAAAACAGAATGTAATGATTTGCAAATCTCATCAACCCATATTTTATTCACCATACAACATAACATAACATAAATATCATATCAGATGTTGAAAGAACTTTTGGGAAAATATTAAAATTTTTTGAATCTCATGGCAGATCATCTCAAAAAAGTTGAGAGATGGTGATGTTCACCATTGTGTAGCATCTCATCCCTCTACTTTTAACACTTGTCTATAAGCATCTGGGAAGTGAAAATAATAGTTTCTGGAGTTGTTGTTGAGGCTTTTTTGTTGCCAGACTCTCTCCAGATCCGTCTTCCAGCTTTGTTATGTGTTGCTGCCATTAAATTCAACATGAGTTAATGTTTTGGAAATGTTTTGGAAAACTTTTCTCAGCTTCTTCCTTTGGATTATTAATTCCAGTAAACTGAAATAAACGATCCAGGATAATTATATCCAGTCCAGAATTCGGGTACGTATACAGGTAAACAGAAAATATTTTATTTGAAAAGGTTTTGGTTAGAAGCAATTCAACGGTAAAAAAATCAAAATCTTCCCATAAATTGTTTATTTAAGAAATAAATCCCAAAGTGAAAAAGTGCACACAATTATCACTTTTGAACAAATTAAAACTTCCCCCCGTAGGTAGTTCAGAAACTACAAAACAAAAATTATATAAAACATTTAAAACAAATGTTTTCCAAGTAAAATGTGTTTAGAAAATACAATGCAAAACTAATACATAATTTCACCCGTTCAGTGCACTTCTTTGTCTTTAATCTAGCCACAGGGGTGTCAAGACAGTAACTTCTGTTCGGTCCGAAGCTCGGATAAATAGAGAGGGTTGCATCAGGAAAAAACTTGCCAACACAACCATGTGAGTCATCGATAGCAATTTCATACCAGATCGGTCGAAGCCCGGATTAGCAACGACCGCCACTGATGCTGTTTAACTTACAGGGTGCGGGTAGAAATTGGACTACTGTTGGTCGAAGAAGGAGAGAAGGCAGAAGGGTTCATTGACATAGACAGAAGAGGAAAGGCAGGAGCTTAGATCTGAGAGTAGGGACTCTTAACGTTGGCACAATGACAGGGAAAGGTAGAGAGCTGGCAGACATGATGGAGAGAAGGAAGGTAGATGTACTGTGTGTGCAGGAGACGAGGTGGAAAGGCAGCAAAGCACGTAGTATTGGAGGAGGATACAAACTGTTCTACCATGGTGTGGATAGGAAGAGAAACACAGTAGGAGTGATCCTGAAGGGGGAGTTTGTGAACAATGTTCTAGAGGTGAAAAGAGTCTCAGACAGGGTGATGAGCCTAAAGCTAGAAATCGAAGGGGTGATGGTGAACGTAGTCAGTGGGTATGCTCCACAAGTTGGCTATGAGTTAGAAGAGAAGGAGAGATTCTGGAGTGAGTTTGATGAGGTTGTAGAGAGTATCCCCAGAGGAGAGAGAGTAGTTGTTGGAGCAGACTTCAATGGGCATGTTGGTGAGGGGAACAGAGGTGATGAGGAGGTGATGGGCAGGTTTGGTGTTAAGGAAAGGAATCCAGAAGGACAGATGGTGGTGGACTTTGGTAAAAGGATGGAAATGACTGTAGTCAACACTTACTTCCAGAAGAGAGAGGAACACAGAGTGACATACAAGAGTGGAGGTAGGAGTACACAGGTGGACTACATTCTATTTGAGGACATTTGAGGGAGGTTAGTGACTGTAAAGTGGAGAGAGTGGAGGAGAGAGTGTAGCCAGACAGCACCACATGGTAGTGTGTAAGATGACTCTGCTGGTCAGGAAGAAGAAGAGAGGAAAGACAGAAAAGAAGACCAAGTGGTGGAAGCTAAAGAATGAAGAAACTTGCGAGGCGAGTGCAGGCGGGTTGGAGTGGTTGGAGGAGTCAGGAGTGTTGTGTGACAGAAGAGTGTCAGCAAGACTCAAAGGAAAGGTGTACATGACAGTGGTGAGACCAGCTCTGCTCTATGGGTCAGAGACAGTAGCAGTGAGAAAGAGACAAGAGGCAGAGATGGAAGCAGCAGAGGTGAAGATGTTGAGGTTCTGCTTAGGAGTCACAAGGTTGGACAGAATAAGGAACGAGCTCATCAGTGCATGTGTTAGCAACAAAGTCAGAGAGGCCAGATTGAGATGGTTTGGACATGTGCAGAGGAGGGATAGTGAATATATTGGTAGAAGGATGTTTGAGATGGAGCTGCCAGGCAAGAGGGCGAGAGGACGACCAAGGAGGAGATATATGGATGTTCTAACAGAGGACATGAGGTTAGCTGGTGTCAGAGAGGAAGATGCCCAGGATAGAGTGAGGTGGAAAAGGATGATTCGCTGTGGTGACCCCTGATGTGAAAAGCCGAAAGAGTAGTAGTAGTCTACTATAGGTGAACTTTACTCAAAGCTTAAAGTCTAAGTGCACAGTTTTAACCATGCTTTGAGTCTAATTTGTGACATTGCTATTCGTTATACAGTTTGCTTTAGTGAACTGTAAAAAAAATGTATTAAATAGGCACCAACAAATCTTTCAACCCCAAACTCAAAACCCTGTAAAAGTAACAAGAATTACACTGACTATGACACAGGTCATTTCCTGAAATAATGAGACGGGTGAAGCTGAGATGTTGATCACATTATGTTTTAGGTCAAGTTTCAGACCAGTTTGAGATGTGTAAAATGTTAAGTAGGTCATGATCATCGACTGGATCTTAAGCAATGCTTGCTCAAGTTCAGAACAGAGAATGTTTGCTCACAAATATGTGGATCTGAAAAACCTCAGTAGCTTCCGTACTGTAAAATGCTGTACTTTACATCTTTCTTAGAAGCGGCAGCCCTCACTCTCAACTTGCCTCCTTTTAGCTGCGGTAGCCATGGAAACAATTATCTACCAGTAGCATGAAAGGGTCTTCAGTGTCGTGGCCAATTCTGTTTTCACGTTTGAGAAAATTCTGCTTTACACTTCAGACAGTGCCACAGAATGGTGCAGCCCGGCCACCCTGTGAAGTCAAGAGTTACTGTGTCTTGAACTTAATGAGTCGCTCAGTTACTTTGGCTCGCAAACTGGACTTTGGACACTGCTAAATTAACAGTATTAAACAAAAGGAAAACATATGTTCCCAGATAGAAATGACATGCAAAATGATAAATCCCTAACATGTTTGTGTGGGAAAACAGTAAGTGTGATGTGAGAATCTGTGGCCTTATTGATTTGACTTGAATTTAAGTTTTGGGCCATGGAATGACATGCTGTTTCGAGAAAAGATATGAAAGCTGCCCGAAACCAGTGTTAACGCGTTTCCAAGAGAAAACTTCTGCTGTGCTAAGGTGATGATGAAGATCAATTACACCTAAAGTTTTACTAAAGTCACCTTAGCAATTGAGAAAAAAACGTACATTATGTAGTTTTGGCACCTGACAAAGCTTGAGATTCAAAGATCTTATTTTCACATCATATATTCATCACAGATCAGCTGTCGACTATGTATTTCTACATAGTTTATTAGTACGTACAGGAGACTGATACTGTGTTCAGGTCTTCTGGGACACAGTTGGTAAATTCAATTGTTTATAATTTGGAGAATATTATGTTAAAAATTTAGTTTTGCAAGTATAACTGAGTTATTTACTTGGTTTTTAATCAAATAACCAGATATTTCTGAAACAGAAGTTGATCTTTCTACTGAGCTGAAGGGCTAAACGTTCATCCAAACTGAAGTATTTCTGCAATCATCACCTGCTCTTTGAACACTGGACATTTATGGAAGTAAAGAAACTAGAACAACAATCTGGTTTCTCACAATCAGAGAAAGTCGTATTTCTACTTTACTATTCATTATCACAAAGGTGTTCAACAAAGCAGCATTACTATCACCATTTTTCACACAAACAAGACAAAGTACGTCAAACTGAAGTTAATTTTAATTAATGTATATTATCACTGAGTCAAACTGGGTCAGACCCTGGATAAGTAACCAATTTATCACAGAGCTGACACAGAGACAATCAGTCGACTTCAAACTTATGGCCACTTTAGTGTCACCAAGAAACAGATCTGCACGTCTTTGGAATGTGGGAGGAAACCAGAACTTTCAGAGGAAAGCGATGCAGGCACGAGGAGAACATACAAACTCCACCCTAACTCTTTACACAGAGGCCACTGGAAATGACTGGTTTAAACCCAGGACCTCTTAGGTTTGAGGCAGAAGTTCTAACCATTACGCTGCCCTGAGAATTGACCTTCTCTTCATCTCTGCAGAATGGAGAGAAATGTGAGAGAGGGTTAAGGATAAGAGAAAAAAGAAGGAACGTTTGAATATGGGGCAATAAGAATAAGGCGAAATGAGTAAGAGATGAGGGGTAGCTGCACTCCACGTCAAGTTATAGGTGACACCATCTGGTCATATTCTTCTTCTACTCCTCCATCTTCTGCTTCTTTTTTTAGGAATGATAAAACATATTAGTACAAAAGTGAAAAAGAAAAAAGTCTGGATGCCTTTGACTTTTGGCCAAGACTTCACACATCTTACCAAGGTCCGAATATCATGTCAAATCTATAGTTCTGTATTATCAATGTGGTCTCACTGATGATCATAAGTAAACTGTACCTCTAAAGATCAGTTTCAGGCAGCCATCTTTGAGGAGGTGGAAATTTGGTTGGATTTAAGAGACAGACAGCCCTTAAGTATCCTCATCCTCTTGGCTCTATGAAACTGATACTGAAACTGAACCTTTACTATTCTTCTTTCTTCCAAACTGTTTTATCCATGTTTTCTTTATTCTATCGAATAATGATGTCCTGGCTTCTTGCTCAGTGTTTGTCACCTCCGATATGGCTGAGGTGCTGCACTGACTAAAAGCAGATGAGTCCCTGTTATCCTCTGATATGGTGGAGAGGCTGGAAGTTGGTTCTGCCTCAGCGACAAACACTGCTTCTTTTAATGTATCTGGCCTTTTAGTAGTGCGTTTGGTTGAAACCATTTTCAACTTTTTGTTCTCCTTGTCAGCCAAATTTCGCCGCTGGTCAAAGAACCACTTCAGATATTCTTCAATATTCTGTTCAGTGGAACAACCAGCTGCTGAGTCAACTGTCTGAGATGTGTCACCCTCCTCGGCATCCCAGTTTTTGATCAACTGCATCAGCTCATTAAGGTCTGATGCAGACAGCTGGACTATCTCTGAGACAAGGGAGTCCACAGTTTCATCCATGTTGTCTGTCTCGATGGTTCTTTTAGTTGGATTCTAGTGGAGAAACACACACACATCTGATTAGTTTTTCATGGGATCTTATTATATTTACTTGTTTTTAGATTAGGTTTATATGAGTTCACATTAATTAAATACATGTGTATTTGCTGTATATATTAATTGTTACGTTTTTTTTTGGGGGGGAAAAAGGTATAAACTTATAAAATTGTAAGCTTTTTGTGCAAATAAATCTCTTGGCTGTAAACTAACTTATTCTGATGCTTGTTTAAATAGCATTTACCTGTCTGCCTTTAGATGTCTTTGGGTGATCTTGGTTTATTTGTTTTGTTTCTTCCATTCCTAATTTTCTTTTTGTAGCTCTCTAGTTTCGGGTTTACTTTATTTAGTTAGTTTATGTCTTGTGATAAAACGGCTGTAGTTTTGCACAGAAAGTGATCACTGAGGACTGTGGGCACAATTTGAGAACTTGTCTGTGGAAAATGTGGTTACTATGGCACTTTGGCTTTAATCTCATTGTTACTATGACATCATTGTCATAGTCACATTACCGTGACATCACTGTGTCATCACTTGACACTACTGCTTTAATACAGCAGTTTATCTAAAAAAAAAAAAAAAGCATTTCCAAAAAACGTAATGCACTTTTATTGTTTCAGCGCTGAAAGGATTTTCCAAGCAGAAGAGAATAATCGTGAAAAAAGTTTAGGAAAAGTTTAAAGATTATTTTAAAAGGTATAAAATATCTTAAAAAGCGAAATGAAAGCAGACGTCCTTTATAAACTAAAAGTTTTGAATGAATTAATTACTCAATGCTGAAAAAGCTGAACCACTTCTGCTGAAAGAGCTGAAACTTATAAAAATGCTAAAAGAGGTGAAATGTGTATAAAAGTAAACTGAACTGAAGCTGAACTATTTAAAATAGCTGAAGAAAGTTTGCTTTTGCTGAAATAGATAAAATATTATGTCACTTCCTTATATAATGTTTAGGTAGCTTTAAAGCCAGATAGCCTTCAAAAAAAACTTCAAAGGCAAATAAGTGACTTCATCAATGATGCAATTGTTTTTTAAACGTATAAAAGCATAGAATTCTTAGAAAATTTAAAAGATATTAAAAAGCTAAAAATAACTAGGCTCATGAAGAATTATGTTAACTACCCTGTATCAGCCAATCTATATGTTGTATAAAATGAGTATTAGATTTTCATACAATGGTCTGGGCCCCCCTGAACACAAATATTTCTATTTTATTAACATTATAGGGAAAAGCAACCCCTGCAGCAACAAGACAAATTCTTTGAATGTGTGTACGGTGGTTGCTTGCATGATGCCTATATATTTGACGCTACACAGGGGTCAACACAACAACTATTCACACCAATTACACACTAACCTTGGATAAATGGGTCTGCCGTCAAATGTAGTGGTAATTCATACCTTATATTTTATGAACCTAAAAATAGAGGTTAGAGATAGAGACAGAGACTAGCGACTATTAAGACAGATAATCAATAACTTCCTTCAGCTCATTCAACATGTTTTATGATGCTCGGTTTCTCAAAGATTAATATTTCCACCATTGTTGTCAATATTGTATATTTTGTTCATCAACTGCTAGTCATTTGTAACCCTGAATGCTTCCTTACAGCACTGAAGCATTCACAGTGCTTTTTTTTTTTTTTGGAAATGCATTTCTAGTCCACTCTAATAAAATACAGTAGACTATGATATTCTAACCTTTAATTTACTATAGTAATTATTATGATTTCTGTCTTCAATAGATTGACATCAAAGCGGTAATTAATTAAAGTGATTTGGGGGTGGGAGGGCTGATTTTGTAGCATCATCCACCATTTCAGCTATTTCAGCAAGGTGGTGGAGTTGTGTTTGTTGTTGAATGTAAAAGACCCCATTTAAGTTTGTGAAAAATAATACATAAATAATGTAACTGATTTTTTGTTTGTGGCTTTGAAGGTTAAAGCTCCAGTAGCTGCATTGGTCACAGCTATATACAGACTACCAAAAAATAGAAATGCATTTCCAAAAATAGAATGCACTTTGGGAGATGGGTGAGAGACAGTCTTCCACAGGCCACAGGGTCAGTGGTTTGATCCCGGGTCCCTCCTCGGTGCGTGTCAAAGTGTCCTTGTGGCAAGACACTGAACCCCTAGTTGCCTCCGATGGGCCAGATGAGCACCCTCTGTGGCAGCCATTGCAATCGTGTATGTGTGTACCAAATTACTCTGTAAGTTGCTTTGGATAAAAGTTTCTGCCAAATGACTAAATGTAAATGTAAATGTCATATCTGAAAGACAATCAGGAGAACACAGGTAAGTAACAGGGAGGAAGCATGCAGGTTTACCAGCCCAAAGATGTAAGGTCAATAATCCAAGAATGAATAAACTGTCCAGAATACAGGTCCAAGTTAACAATCCAGAAACTAAAGTATACTGTCCAGAATCCAAACCCACTTCTAGGGCCAGAATCAAAATAAACAGTCAAAAGGTCCCAAGGCCAGAATAATAATCCATAGGAAAATCCAGTGGTAGGGACTTACACCTCAGAGTTCATCAAGTAGGAATCCAGACTGAGTCTCGTTGCAATGGCCCCAAGCAGGCAGGCAGACAGGCAGGCAACACAGTAAACCAGCAGGCAGGCAGATCAGACAGGAATTGGGGGAGTAGCAACTTAGCAGGTGGGTACCGGGAGACATGTTAGTAAAAGCTCGCAGCTTAGCAGAGAGGTTACTGATAGACAGGTTAGCAGGAGAGTCGGCAAACAGGGTCAGAAGACAGGTTTCAGGCAGACTAATGTACAACGCGTTACACAGGTAGTTGACACACATGAAAATAAAACAGACGAACAGATTACCAAGGTCCAAAGGCACCCCCCCAAATTAAACCCACAAAAAAAACATGACTGGAAGGCTCACTGGAGTATTGCAGAGAGCTGCGGTGAAGGCCAGGTATAAATAGGCAGGGGACAGACTTAACTATGGAGCAGGAAAAGGTCATGGGGAAGACAGGCAACAAAATAAAAGTCCAGGAGAGGAAGTGGAGATGAGGGGGCTGAATCATGACAGTTTACTGTATTTGTTTTTATATATACATATATATAGTGGGAAAAGAATGATATTATGAAATGCTGTGGAATAAAAAGTATACATGTTTGCTCTTAGATGTAATGGAGTGAAAGTCAAAGTAGACATAATTAAATATAATTAAGAACAGATATGAGAAAATGTACTTAAGTAGTACATTAACTTAAGTACTTTGTTACTTTCCATCACTGACCAAAGGGTCCAGACCTCTTCTGTACAGCTAAGCAGCTACTTCACAGCCTTAAAGCACACTACGAGGACGTCTTCGTGATGTGGATTGTTCTGATGCCAGATTGCTAAAATATGGTTGTGGATTCTCAATAATCTGTGTAATAGTAACTGTTCTTCTGTTCTCTGGAGCTCTTTTTGGACAAGTAGAAGCTGCAGCAAGGCAGCGTCTTGCCAACCACATTGGGCTATTTCTCATGCTTTGATTCTTTTGAGGAAATAAAGAAAAAAATGCAGTATTGCTCGCTGAAATTTACTACACTGGACCGTAAATTGCTCACTGAAGATATGAAAACACTGAGTTTGATTTCTCTGCCTTCTCGGCATCTATATATCGGTATAACCTAACTTGGCCAACAAGTACAGGGTCAGATTATTCTGCCAGAGGCCTCTGTGCCAAAAATGAAAAAATATCCCTCATGGCAGACTTGACTTCCTCCTCCATTCTTGTTTACACTCCCATGCACTATTACACACATATCTTACACGCTTGTATCCAAAGCGACTTAATGTGTCAATTCAGGTGACATGGAAAGAATGGGTGCCTAGTAGATATGCCAGACTCCGTTGGGGCCACAGTCAATCATAAAACCCATATGTTTGATTTGGAAAATACAATCAAATACACCACACCACACTGTACATGGAACAATAACATACAGTATACACTGTAGGGGATTCATAGTACACTTGTCCTAATTAATTTGACAGTTAGCTTGTATCAGTTGACTACAGATAAACTGTCTGAGTTAGCTGATTATTTGCAGCCTGCTAGCTAAGCTAACAAGTTGACTTCTGGGGTCCAAAGCTGGACACATTAGCTGCTCTGCTCACTTAGTTAGCTAGGTTAACTCATCTTAAATCTGAAAGGAAACTAAAGAAACAACGTGACTGTGGAAGTTAGTCAACTGTCTCTTCACCACAATTGCAGCTACACTAGCAGCATTTAGCTAACGCTATTTAGCAAAGTTAATCGTTATCTGCTCCACTTACCACTGTCTTGATTTTTTTTCTCCTGTTCTTCTTTTTCTCTGTCAGAATAATAACTTCTCTTCATTTTTTTAGCGGTGGGTTTGTCGTTTTTTTGGCCTTGTTGGTTTACACTGAATCATGAGCTACTTGCAGCTACCTGCCCTGGTGCTGGTCTGTGCAAACTGTGCCCACAGTTAGCGCTCTACATAGTTTACCTGATGTCGGCCCTATGGGCCCCAAGCAGGTACCTGCTGGCATGGATCACCTCTGCAGGTGCCTAAGCTGTACAGTCCGAGGAGCCTTTCAACAAAAAAGTCATGCAGAAATTCTGCAGTTTTTCATCGATTAATGTAAAAACTGAAGCAGAGGGGCATTTATGGCTGTAATATTGCTGTAATAAATCTGTTATTGCTGAAATTAAGTAAGCTGCTGTCACTGATTACTCAAAGTGCATGATGAGCAGACCAGTCCAGACTGAAGTCAAACACTTGTTGATCTTCAGGCTCTGTGCTTCAGCACTCACCACGTGCATTTAGTTGTGATTTAATTTGAATAGGTTTGCATATTATAGACTGCACTGTGTGAAGAAAGTGTGCAAGCACTGTTAATAAATATGCAGGAAAACATCTGCTGTGATTTGTCTAATGAGCATGATGGAGTAGAATAAAAATGTGCATTTGCTTATCTTTGCTTGGATCAGCAGGCATTTTAATATAGAGGAAATGGCCGCTCCTGAGCGGTAAAAAAAAAAAAAAAAAATCACCTCAACTGACAGCCATATTTGTCAGCTTAGGAATGTTTAATATTCCATATCGTCAGAAGCTAAAACATTTGAACATAAAGGTGAAAGGTGTACATTTCACTGAATGCACTTACAGAGAGATATTACTGGGCTGCATTGATTTGAAATGAGATTATACTGGAGACCAGATACACAGAGCAGGAATACTTGATATCAGAAGTACAGGTAGATAAAAGAACATCTGTGTGTGTGTGCGTGTGTGTGTGTTGTCAGCCTAGTAGCACAATAAAACCTGAATCTGGTTAAATATAGCAGGGTTTGTAGGAGATAAGAAAAATATTCTTCACAGTATTTTTTTCCATCACATCCATGCATGTCCTTGTAAGTCATCCATGACGCACTTCAAATGGCACTTAAAAAATAAAATAAAAATAAGGAGAGAAACAAACAAACAAAAAAGACCAGGCTGTTTACTTCTGTTGACATAGGTTAAAGGAGAGTCGAGGATCAGACTCAAGGAATGTGTGTTGCTGGAGCGTTTGGGATGCTGCTGTGTTGTTTGAACAGAAAGCTCCTAATCTCTGATGAGTTGGGTCGTCTTTGGACTGCATTTTAAAGTCTTCTTATAAAGTGTTTGCACACTATCACAAACGCAGCAGAGTAATGCAGAGCCAAATCTTAATGGAGCTCACAAAACACTTAGAAACCCAGCTATAAAGGATCCTGAAATTATATATTTGCACAGAGAAAAGTACAATAAACTTTCCAATTTTCCCTTTTTTTTGTTCATAAGCAGACACTGAACAAACACATACAAAAACAAGTCATCTGGCACTGTGAATGGTTGGCATCTGTCAAATCATAAAACAACCGAACAGTGGAAATGAATGACACGGTTTTGTCGAGAGGCAACGTCTTAACAGAGGCAGCACAGTCAGGAGTCCCACACTCACTGGCAGCAGTACAGTAGTAGTATTAGTACCAATCTGCGCTTGATTGAAGGTATAGTAGTAGTAAGTTAAACAAATGTCCACTCTCACCGTTTGATTTAGTGTCTCCAGGAGACCACTCTCAAGTCTGATTGTTAACCAACCTATAAAGTGCTTTCAAAAAATAATCTTCTCCTCACCATAATCATCCTCATCTATACAATAAATCCGTATATTAATTAGGGCAATGTTACAAGTTGGAAAGAAAAGACGAAGAATTAAAAAGGGTCTATTCAGGCACGAGCAGAGAGCTCTTCTCATCTTCCTCCCCCTCTGTGTCTTCCCTCCGCAGCTTTCATTTTCATCTCAGGTTTTGTTTCTCTACTTCTTGAACGGTGCCAGTCTGCCAATGTTGTGCCAGAAGGTGGAGGCTTTGCGCTTAGGCTCAGCCAGCATGAAGACTTGCTGCTGGGGCAAGGCAGTGGGGAGGGAGGGATGTTTCTGTCGCAGGAGGAAGTCGTAGTAGGGTCTGGTCACCGCTAAGGAGCGAAATAAAACATATAATTATTCATTCTAATTATCAATGATTCTAACTAATGGAATGATTTCAGTGTTAAAAAAAAGAGTGTGCAGGAAGTGTTTAGTGTAAAACTGTAAATAATAGGTGAATAAAAAAGATATTTCAATTAGGAAAGTTTTTGGCTAAGAAATTTATACAATGCTGAAACTATATTAATGAAGGTTACATGCCAAAAGCATAAGGAGTCGAAAAAAGACTTAAACTAAAAAAAATATTACTTTCACTACACTTATTAATGGCATTTACTTCTACTTTTGTCTCCCTGAAGAAGCTGACCACAATATGCTGGTTAGATCTCATGAGCTGCTGAAATTTATTAGAATCTACCTGAACGGCCATTTAATTTTTACTTTGTTATTGAATGTATCATTATGTTGATATCATTTTCTCTTTGGTTTTATAATCATGTTTTCATCTGAAAGACTAAGGAGAAAAACTCCCACCAGTAGGTCTGACAAACACCAGACAATGCTCATCACCTGGAATGCCATAATCACTGATCCACTTCTTGTTTGTTCTCTTTTAAACACAAATACTCACTATAAAGTTTTGTTTCAACTAACATGGCTCAAAATCCAACACCTGCTGGAAAGGTGGTGATTGTTTCTTGCTTCTGGAGTTCTTTTAACTGTGCAGGAAGTGCTTACTGTAAGTCCCAGAAGTGCTGCTGTATACATTATACAGTAAACCATTTATTATGTTACAAACAGAGAGGTGGCTCACTTCTCAGTGATTTTATAGTAGGCTGTGAAAGGAAATATCATCTAAGTATGAACGACAAAGTGAGTGATACTGACACTACACCGAGACTCGGGTACAGGTGACTATTTGTGTTTCTCTGAACCCTTGCCGTGCATACCTTTGGGCTTCCCAGCCGGATGGCTTTTGCAGGCATTCAGCATGGCCTGTTTCTTCTGGACCTCTGTAAGTGAAAACCCTGAGAAAAGGAAAAAGTATTTTTTGAAGACGCCAATAAATGCAGTTCAAACTGAGATTGTAGGTGCTAGCAAATGTAAAAGAAGATATAAGAAAAAAATTGCCTAGAAAACCAATGTGTTGCGTTTTTTTGTAAAGTATTTTTCTATTTTAGCCATTAGTGGTGTACCAAGTCACTTTAGAATAAATTCACAGGAAACAAAAAAGACAGAGATGAAATGACAGGAAACAGAATGACATTTGCTAAAAACACATAAACCATGTTGTTTTAATTTAAGAAATAAATACCACAGATTAAATTCATTGGATTTTTAATAAACAGTATATCAGGAGTAATTGACAAGTGAAGGATTTCTCAATCCTGGTCCAAACAAAGTGAACTGGTATCTTCCAACTTTCGATTGGCTGAACTTACCTGATCTAGGTAATCATCAGTGGTTGGGACAAAAATGGTTGGAAAACAAAACACGACAGGATTTAGAATTCCTGGACTAGTGGATAAATATAATGTCACTCACTCTCAGGTGTAAGAATTTAAACGTTCCATATTATAGGCTTTTAAACAAGCTTACATAGGTTTCAGAGGTCCCCTAGATGTCTTTATTGTTTTTGCAACCACTGTAATCTGACTGTAAACTCCACTGAAGATATTACAAAGACAGTGTTAGTGAACCAGAAGATCAGAAGTTCGCTCCCACAAATGTTTCTGATTATGGGTGAGCAGTGATTAATGCGTTTTGTAAAAGGATAAGACTTAAAAACATGAATTGTTCCTGTGTCCAACCTGTCTCACGGTCGTGCTGGACCTGCCTCCTCTCGTCAGCGAAGGCTCTGAGCCAGCGCTGTTTCTGCTCAGGCTTCTTGGCACACAGGAGGTGGACTTTGTCACCTGTCAGTGAGCGCAGCTTTAGGGCGTTCTTCACATTGACGTTGAAGTCCTTCTCCTTGCCGTCCTCCACATCTATCACCTCCATGTAATCCATGTCCATCCGGCCCTTGTAATACAGCATGTCCCGGCGCAGGAGGTCCTGCAATGTTGACAATGGAAAATTCAGCCAATAATCCTTTTGAATAGTACAAGAACTGCATAATCAGCAGACCCAGGACCCAGCAGGAATAAACATGGCTGACTAATAATTGGCTTTTGATAATACAATCAGGACACTGTTTGTTCTTCTGTCCAGTTAACTATCATTCAAATCTGTCTAAAATAAAATAACCTTTTTTTGCCAAATAGTAGTGGGATTTTAGGACACTAGTATGTGTCTAGGAAACCCATGTTTGTCAAAATACTGTTTCAATCTTATAGCCTTTAAAAATAAACATGAATAAACAATACTTACAATCCTAGTTACAATTTGGACTTACGTCTTTAGACAGCCGAGACTAGAAACTATGAAAGGTTCTCATCAAATATGTGGTTGGTATTTTCATAAAGGACTACACTTAATCTGGATGTTTATTTATGTTTATCCATATTTTTGATTTGGTTTTTGATGTTTTTTCCAATAAGTTTAACTCAACGGTCACAGCTACAAACAGAAATCTTTATGCTGATTCTTCTTGCATACACTTCTGAATATGCAACAGTATAAAATGCAGTGTAGAATGCTGAGGCACCTTTTTGCAGTACACCATCTGATGGTCAAAGAGGAAAAACATTCTCTGCTGACTCTTGGCCTGTGGCTGGGACAGCTTTGTCAACTCCCCTGAAAATATAAGCTCAGAGCTCCTGCTGAGGACATCTTCACCCTGCATAGATCCACACACACACACACACACACACACTGCTGTTACTTGGCACTTGGTCCTGCTTTACTTTTATGTGAACAGTATGATGTGAGAGATTATTTCAGGACAAAGATGCTTCCTGCCCCACCTCCCAGTCCTCTATGGAGCTCTGCCACTGGGCAATCTTGTCAATGTTCTCAAGGCGCCGTTTTCTCTCGTTTATCAGCCTGGCCACATTTTTCATAGCATTTAAAGCCGCCTCTACATCTTTGTAGTCTCTAAAGATCAAAATAACATGGAATTTAAGTCTCGGCATAATGACACGTTCATTTTTTCTTTTTGAATCAGTCAATTCAATCCTTAAGAACTTTCCTGCTGCCACAAATGCTTATTATGTGAACTGTATAAGTATGTAGTTACCTGTGCTGTGGATTGGTGTATTTAAGCAGCTCAGCCAGCTGCAGTGGGTACTTGCAGATCTTCTGAACTGGAGTAAGCAGAAAGCCGTCCAAAGAAATATCGATCATCTTCTGGAGGAGTCGACAGGCCTCAAAGAAGAACACATATTTGTTGACCTTCATCAGCTTCGAGAGTTGGACGCAGGCGTTGGGGTGGTTGTTACAATACTCTGAATAGATCTGGAAATCTGTTTGCTGCACACAACAGACAACAACAGAAAGGGTTAGAGGCAAGAAAACAATTTGAGTTCATTTAATTACTGTCAGGAAATTATTGACATTGCATACATGTTCGAGGAAGCAGCAGCCAATCTCGCTAAGGTGTGGGTGCTCTTTGTTAAACTTCTTCTCTAGGCCTTTCAGGAACTTCCTCTGGAATCGGTAGATCTCTTCAATATTGCCAAAGATGGTACGAAGCTGCTCTTCATTGAACATGTCAGTCCTCTTGCGACACTGTTTGATGTAACCCTATGAGAAAACCGAAACGGGATCAAAAACTCAAATTTACAGTTTAAGTGGTTTTAGCAGTGATCACAATAGATCATTTAGTCATGGTGCTTTTAAAAGTTTTTGACAAATCAGAAATTAATGCTTCCTGTGGTCAGGGTAAAATAATGTTTATTGAAGCCATGCAGCACAGAAACGTTGACTTATAATAAATATTTTAAATCATGTTTTCATATGATCCAATCCAGACCTCACAGATGTCTTTCAGGTGCTTGATGTAGTCTCTCTCTGTGCTCATGATCTCATTGATGACGTTGGTCCTCATCTGTTCTTTGCAGGGCAAACCAGGTCCTAACAACAAGCCCAGACCTGCCCGACCCTCCTCACCAGATTGCACCTCCTCCAGGTGGGCTAAATTTTCCTCCATTGGTTCATCCTGGTTCACACGCAGCTGGGGGGAACACATGCAATTATTACACTGTAGGAACAACTGCTGATTGTGACGCCAAATTAACTTGTACTTTTTCATTTTTATTTTGTTAATTCTGTCCTAACAAAAATGTTAATGGTTGTAAACTTCTGTTTTGATCTCATTACACCTTTAGGTGTTTTTAGCATGCCTTTTCCAAGCAATGCCCTGATGAAGATACAAACTAATGCTCAAACTTATTATATATATTACAGAAATTTGCAGAAATTTCAAACTTTGTTGCTCAATTCAACAGTATTGCAACAGCTGCAGTCACTGAACAAAGCCATACTGTATGTGCAGAAATTTCTCTCTTCCAACATCCTGCAAAGAATTTGTCTCACCCGCACAAAGCTGGCAGGGAACCAGCCCTCGCTGTCCATGATGCGACCCCACCACCACTCCTTGTTAGTGGCATCCACTACTTCGATGACATCGCCAGCCTTGAAGCCAAGTTCCTGGTCGTCCATGGTGACATGATCCCACAGCGCCTCTGCATACACCACACTGCCATCACTGATCAGCTGCAGAGGAAGCAACACAGAAGAGACATAGATCAGGTGTTCTTTATTTACTGTATTTTTATGGAAAGCCTGGAGTACAGTAAGGTCGTTCCAAAAGATGTGCTTGATAGCAACAGGGTCAGTGTTGGTGACTATAAAACATCTACTACCAGCTAATAACATTCCATTATTAGCTCCATTTCAGTGCAATCCGTTTTTTCAAAACTTCTATAATAACTTTCCGCTATTTCCCACAGGGTGAAAAATTACGAGCACTGTTTGAATTCAAAAAGTTTGGCTTTGAGGGTTATTCATGAACTGCTGAGATATCTGACACTTATCAGACTGGAGTTGACTGGACCACTATATTGGATTGGAATGACCTGGTTGCAGGCTGCAGATTTCACCCATTGATCAACCTGCACAACTAAATATTTTCAGAATTTTACATGTATTAAAAGTACGGTCAAGTGCCCACATGAACACTGACCAAGTTTTCTTATTTTGTAACATTTAATCCCGTTAATATTAACCCTAATAATGGAAGTCAACATCAACAGTCCTTGTGAAGCACAATGTTAAAATGTTTACAGTAATGGTAATATGAGGTTTCTGTAGCTTGAGATAAACTAATTAAGTGGAACAACTTAAACAAATAAAGTTTGTAGTATTGTTTGTATAAAATAATTTCGTTTCCTGTTAAGTTGCAGTGGAAGAGGCAAAAAAATTTAAAGATATTATTTAAAAAGTTATTACCTTTAAAATATGTATTTAATTTGGCTAAATTTAATTAAATTTGTCTTCAAATTTAATTTAAAAGTCATTTTTTGGACAGGTGGAGGATTGATATGATAATATTGTGAGTGTGTTAGACCTTCTAGAGCTTATCTGCAAATTGTGCATTAATGGAGCAACATTATCCTTCGTGTCCCCTTCTTTCTTTCTTTTAAAGCAGGTACAGAGAAAACGTCTAGATTCATAGCTGTGTAAATTTGTCAGGTCTCCAACTGTCAACACATCCTGTAGTGTACACTCAATACAACTGCCATCAATTGTAAGTGGTATAACACATCAAGGGTGTGTTTTCTGGGATCTGTTCTGATTTAGGGTGTATACTGTGTGTACCTTCAAACCTTCTCATTTAGATCGGACGTACATCCTATTTAGATGAAGATACTGTAGACACACTGCTAAAGACAGAGGAACAGGACACAAAACCAGAGCGAGCCCAGAAGGAGGCAGAGCCACTGTTAATGATGAAGACACTGCGGTGGTCATATTTCACACTTCCTTATACACACCACCATTTTCATTGCGCCAACATGGCCCCAGGCTTCATGGGGGACATCCATTATGCCCCTCATTGTCTCACTCCTACAGAGGCGAACAAATTTTGCTGGACCACATCAGCCCAGCATCCCTCCACTCCGCAGACACATCTTTTTAGGTAAGAAAAGAACAAGTCTGCATGTCTTTCACACTACCTTACTGGCATTGTTAAAGACACCGTCAATTTTTTCTCTCTCTCTGTGTTCTGGCTCTCAGCTCCACTGATCCAAAAAAAAAAAAAAAAAAAACCGACTTAGTGGCTGTTGCTAAGAAACGCACCCACACCATCTTGCCTATTCTCTCCTTCTCTGGATTCGTTTTTGACGAAATGGCAACACAAGATCCTCTTTAAAATGTTATCATAGAAAAGTCTTACATAGCTTGTAAACAGATCAAGCGCCATAACAGTGCTCATATTACAGTGCTCACCACATCGTTACGGTAACAAATATGTCTAATTATAACACACACTTGCAGTGTGACAGTGTGATAGACATAAGACATAAGCTTTACTGGGCGCGCACACACATGCATTCAGGATTTTAACTTACTGGAGATGCTCATTGCGTCATTTTGAGGGGATATAAACTAAATAAGTTGGGAACAGTTAAGTAATTTCAAATTCAGTTGAGTAAACTGAGTGACAAGTTGTCCAAACCTGTGCCAATAGTGAGAGTGAAAAGTGCCAAAAGAAGAAGCACGGGGATGCTTCCTTTGTAGCTACAGCACTAATCAAAAGTATGCTGCTTTACAAACAAAGCAATTTGTTAATGACAGAAAAGTCCAAAACAAAGTCTAAACTTTTTGTCATATTCTGATGTAACAGTTTTCTACACACTTGACCAAAATCAACATCCATCCACTGATTCTCCTCTGGGCTGCTACATGTTTGAGATATATTGTGCCATATGGCCTCAAAATAAATTTTCTTTTTTCCTCAATCCTTACAAAATCATAATCATTTTAATTAAATCTACAGAGAATTAATCTAAAGCTTCTGATTTTACAATTAGAAATTGGTATTGATGCAGCTTGTCCATGTAATCATTATGATTTACTTTAGCTAGGTTAATTTCTCACTGTATATGGTTCTTTTTTACATTTTTACACATTACAGTAGAATTCTGTTAAAGCAGCTGCTTCTAGAAAGGAGATTTGGGCCTTTTTTTGTAAAGGTTAGATTATTGACTTAGTACATTTACTCCTAATTGCAAACTTAAAATAAAAATGTATATTATATATATATATATACATATATATATAATATATATATTCTATTAAGTATCTGTCTGTAAGTATATTACATACATTTTGTTATATTTCATTTCTATTTATACATTCACACATTATATTAGATTAGCGTTCTTTCCTATATCATTGATTCCAACATATTTTCACACTAATAAAAATAACAACTTTAGTCATATTACTGTTATTGCAAGAGAGAAAAAATGAAAGTAGAAAGAATGTATGCCTTTGATTAGGTACTACGTCATGTTACAAATAATGTAATAAATTCTCTTATGCAGTTCATGCAAGAATTTTTCAATTTGATAATTCCAAGGAATCAGCTAAACTGTCAAAGGTGTTGGTAATGCTGCTGTTGTTACTCCACCTAAGTGTAACATCGGCAGCTTTGTGTGTGGGTGGGGGTGCAATTTTATGTTATGGTACTAGAAAGTAAAAGCCACTGGATGGTTGTTAGGATCCTCAGAGGCTACATACAAGTATCAAAAAGAAAACAGTTTGAAGTCCTTTTAAACAACATTTTACAAATAACACCTGTCTTCTTTTCTTATGAAGTTATTTCAATTTTGACAATTATTTTTATCTACGATTTTCAGGGACAAGTATGCATCCTGTTGGTGCCACTATGCTAATTCAATATGTTTCTTTTAGAGTAAGTTTATTATATAAACACAAGTAGTTTACTACAAATAATAAAGACATTTTATACTTTTTTTCTGTCTTTCTTTTGATCCACAGTAATACATTTTTTTCTGACTGTGTGAAACAGTTAGTAGCTAAAGAGCCACCAAGTCACTACTTAGTACTGAGGAGAAAGGAAGCTCATTGGAACTTTAGCTTAAAAGCTCTAACTTAAAACAGTGTTACAGGCTAATAGATTGACATGTCCAAATGATCATTGTTGTGACAAGGCTTTGCTCATATACTGGTCATTTGATAGGTAGTGTTATTTTGGACAAGCCCACCAGCACATGAGTATATCGTTATAAAAATATTTGGACTGTCATGTAACCTGAGATTGCAATTCAATACTGTCTTTATTTACTGAGTTATACTTACAATTACTTGATCTTTGTGTCTTGTCATTTATGACTGACAAATAAAAATGCACAAGTTGAGTGAAGGTGTTCCCGGTCACCAATCTGGTTACTGTCCCATCTGTATGGTAGCTTTTTGGTGAATATGTGGAATTTCTTAATATATCTAATAATTGTGTAGGGGTTTTCTGCAGGCCTAATTGTTAAATTCAACACTTACTAAACGCTTTCTAGGAAAGTAAGGAATGGCTGAAGAAGCTACTAGAAATGACAATTTTTTTTTCACACACGTTTGATTTTCTTTGACAGTAGCTTAACAGTTGTTGGAAAAAAACAGCCAAGAGTAAGCCAGCGGAAATAATAAATCCCCTGGTTTATTAACATTCTGAATGGTCCTCATCAATCGCAAAAGCCACTACAAGTAGGGTTACAGTTTAGACACGCATTAGGCCTTAGTGACCAACAGGTCGCAGGTGATTAAAGAGGCCGCAAGGTTTAGCTAAACTGCCCAGTGACTGTCACACTGATAGTCAGGGCTCTAATCTTTTTAGTTTTCCTAAAAACATTAACATCCCCACCACTGGTGCTGATAGTAACTCACAAAACACTACAAAAATCCTTCCAAATCAAAATGTAATAAGTGAAAATGTATCTGCACAATGTTGCATGCACAGGTCACAAACAATTCAAGATGTTTTACACAAATAAATACGTCGCCCACTAATACTTTTGACATGATTTATTTTTGTGATATGTAAAAGTTCTTAAAGTCATTTTCATATGAATTTCTCCTTTGTTGTGGGGCAAGAATAGATGTTATACTGGTTATCGAAAATGTAGTTTCATATTAGCAGTATAAATTCAAATGACGCTAACTATTTTATACATATATGTGAAAAAAGCAGGTATAGATCCATGTAACAAATGAAAATAAATAATCCCAATTATTTACACTGGGAGATTATTATTAACTCTTCTTAAAATGAAATTTTAAATACTGTACCCTGAACAAACTGCTATACTGCAAATGAAATAAGCACTTCAGCAACATAAGCTGTGGATAAGTTACAGTGTTAATGAACAGCTATTATTGGTGCACATTCACTCCACTCCAAACACTAACTGGTTAGTCACTAGATAGCGACTGGTCATTGGTTGATACCTACATTATATTATACTGTATATACTACATTTCGTTATTGTTTTAATACTGTATATTGCACAAAATCTGTCATCTTGGTTCTGTTGAAACTACCAAATTGTGCATGTACGATCAAAAGCTATTAGAGGGTCAACAAATTGTATAGTCTGTTAAATCACCTGAAACCTCTTAATACAACTATTATTTGTAAAAAGTTTGTTCATCCAAACCAGGAAAAAAAATCTTTTCAAGCTGTTTTACATTGAAATGCTCAATGGGAAATAAACCCAATGTATTCTGTTGAATATTTAAAACCCAGAGTCTGGAAGAGATGCTGCTGTTGTGTTCTATGTCCCTTAAAACTCCATTTTGCTCAAAAGGTGAAAACACATACAGTTTATTTTGACTCTGTTTAAAATACAGATAAGTCCCATAACTATGTGTTGCCTTAGGTAATCACCATACAGTAGTGCAAAATGTGCATGAATCCACATCAGGAAACAGTCCTTCACAAATGTACTACAATATGTCCTCTTATTTGAGTAATGTCTGTTCAAACCTATTGTGGCCTACCTGAAAATACTTTAAAAAGACTAAACATACAAAACATTGCTGGTTGTGGACTTTTAGTTGGATTTGCTGATAGTAAACTGTAGAATAAGCCTTATCCTTAAAGCAGCACAGCCTGATTTCCATTGGCTCTTGGGTGGAGACTCAAATCACATGCATCAGTACCATAACAATTCAAGTTAAAACTATTTTGAGTATTGGCCATAACCGAAAGTATTTGAGATTTTTTTTCTACATGTCAGTTTAATACAACCTCCAATCCTAATACATGTTTTCGAGATCTCACATGTGCACACAACATCATTCTCACACTAAATGATCTTCAATTTCCTTCTGGTTGTACCTGTGTTCTCTTGCTGCCATGTTGGACACCCATCAATCCCAGTAGCCCTGCTCAACAACAGAGCAGTCCTCCTCTGCACTCGCTGCTTCTGTGTTTCAGTTTATCTTCTCCGTTCGTCCATCTAGAACCTGTTGTTCATGTGTGTGTGCATGTGTGTGTGTTTGTGGGAAAGGATGATCTCTGTCTGCTGTCTACTGGAAGGCCAGCAGAAACATGAGCACCACGTTGATGATAATGAGCAGCATCATGATGAGGAACACCACCACCTTCTGGGTCTCTGGGGGAAGGTTGCAGCGCAGCATGGTGGTGAAGAATCCCATCCTCTGCCTGCTCCACCTCCCTGAGCCACTGCCGCGAGCCATCAGGTCCCTGGCCTCCTCCTCTTCCTCCTCCTCAGTGCCGCCACCCCTCCCCCGTCGCCTTTCCCTCAGTGCCGAGCCTCCACACCACACGGCGCCACCTCGTCTTCCTATTCGATTATCTCCGTCGCCGTCCTCTAGTGTTACTCTCCGTTTCCTCTCCGCTCTGGTTGTCCCCTCCTCTGCTTCTCCTGCCACTTTGCCGATGCCCAGCGTTGCCCCGGCCTGCCAGTAGAGGCTGGGTGCCTATCTGTGTCAGCAGTTGTATGAATCTGCGCACTGTGAAGCAATTTGAGTGTTACGTTCTGAGCATCCCCCCTCCTCCTTTACTCCCTTTCTCCTCTTTGAGAAACAGGCACCTCCCCTGTTTTTCTTCTTTTTGATCTCCCACCAGGCTATGTTTTCCTTTTAGTTTCTCTATTCTCTGTCTTGGTCAGGATGTCTGGATGAAAGATGGAGGACAGGATGCTGCATATCTCCAGTTCATGCTCATGTCTCCTGGTGTTTCTTTCCTGTTCCGTTTATTCCTGCTGTTTTCCGGCTCGTTCTTCTCTCACTCTGGACTACGTAGACTCAGTCGTTTCTATCGCTCACACCATTCAGCCAGTTCTTCTCTTTTTGTTATTTTTTTCCTTTCGCTCTCTGTCTCACGCCACCTTTTCTCTCTTTTAAGAGCTACTGCTAAAATGGAGCTCGGTGTTCTGCCTGGAGCCGTGCTGCCTCAGCCATCCATCTATATACCAGGATCACCCTCTTTCCTTTTATCACCCCCCTTCCTTTTTCTTTTTGTGTGTGTGTGCGTGTGCGCCCACCCTTGCATAGCTGGCAACCAATCAGAATGCAGAGTGTGTTGGCGTATCCTGGAGACCAGAGTAGTTGAGGCAGGGCCATGGCAACCCTTAGGAGGGTGGGGGTGTTAGGTTGAGAAGAAGAGAGGAGGGGAAAATGGAGGCCATGCAGAATAACTGAGGGATCTCGTGGGAAAGAGAAATATTGTGTGTGTGTGTGTGTGCGCACGCACATGTGCAGTGGTGTAGGGTTGAATGGCATCTACATTTATGTACATATACTGTACATGAACATTATATTAACTTAGATGTTAAGAGATCAAACCAAACCTTAATGTTTTAACTTATTAACAAGCCTTAACAAGCCTATGGGTTCCTATTATGTAATTAAATCCAAAAAATACATATAAATGTATCTAGTTTTTAAGGTTCAGTAATTTCCCAATACAGCCAGGTAAAGTACCTGGCTGTATTTATTTTACAAAACAGCAGGAAATGTTGTATTATATTTTAGCTATTTAGCTGCAGATTTTTTACAGACAGGACTGAGTATTTCTGGAGTGCTGTTGCTACCTATGAAATGTGGCCCGCTTTAACAAAGGATTTGTACCTTATGCCCTGGATGGATGTATTTCGAGTGTTTTGCTACAGCTTTAAATAAATATGGGCTAAAACTTTAGAAGATAATCTAATGCATTTTGGAAGATTCGCCTTCTTCATGGTGTTGTATATTGTAGCTTTAGAACTTAATTATAACAACCACTAATATATCCTAATATCCTCACATTATAGTGAGTATGAAGCCATCAATACCATTATGTGTGATGGCCAGGTGATATCGCCAAAAACATTGTCTTGATGCATTTTTTGCATACTCTTAACTGTGTTAAGAATTGTTGATATATACGACACCGATCAACAACAGAGCGCTACATTTGATACTTACATTTCCTATAATAAATGTTAAATGTTACACATTATGTTAAAACATTAAAATATCAACTGTGTCCTTCTGAAGCTGATGTTATTCTTCAGTAAATACTGAATATAGTGGTGAATATAGTTAGGCTTTGTAACTTCATTTGATATGACATGACTGTGTGAACAACTTTGAGAATGTGATTTCAGAAACTGACTTGATGGGATTCAATCAGTTCACTGCCTCTGTAATGATCAAGATTTCAGCCTTGCACATAAACATGAGTACTGGCAGGCATTTGTTCATGATGAGAAACAAATGAATTAATGTATAATATTTTATGCACACATGTTGTTTGGTCTCATTTCTTTTCCCCTGCAGGTTAAAGCTTAATAGTAGCACACAATAAATATTCGACCTGTGTTTAAGTGACCTGGAGAAGTCAGTGAGCCGATTTTTTCCCCCTCTTCTTGCATGTCTCCACAGACCTGACCTTAATCTGCTTGTGGAATCACCCACCTCAACAAAACCAAACACATTTCTCATTCAGTTCTACATAAAGCCAGAGCAGCATGGAATTCATAGATGAATGAAAGAAAAAAGCAGGCGGTCATTATTTTCCAGAAGCTTCCTATTGTTGGTTTACAAAACCTCATAATACTGACTTTACAACTAAAAGCTAAACCTGTAAACAACCACAAACAAACAACAAATATATCCACTCAGCAGCCTCCCAGTCACAGCGCATTTACAGGCATCTCACATTTCACCTAGTGAGTGTCTATTAAGTGAGCCTTGCACGAACAGTCCAGCAGCAGGGAAACCACAAGGCACCGTGTTTGTTGACGCATTCATTTTAACTTCTTATGCTCAGAGTTATTAGTGACCCACAGGATGGCAGCAAAGGGCTGACTCTGTGTTGTCTAGCTATTATTTAGGGAAAAGAAGAAAACTGGATGATGTAAAGCCAGTTGTGTGGATGTCACATGTTGACGATTGTTTTTACTATGGACTAAAATGCCTCAGAATAACTGAAACGGGCAGAAGACTGTGACTCACGATTTTATATATCGCTGTAGTGACAAATGACAAGCATTTACTTCACCAACGCCATCTTCAGGCCTGAGGATCTCTGCAAAGAACTCCTTTCAGGCTGTGTAACAATCTTAACACTGCCCACCAGTAAGTGAAGGCAACTTGGAGAGTGAGTCAGCAAGCTGCATGTTTCAGAGACGCCCTAAACCTTTCACCAAGCCATGACAATTTGAATGTTTAGGGCTGCCCAGGTCTGTACATACGCTCGTGCATCCAACATGCTAAAACTATGAGAACTGACTGTTCACTTATCTTAAATAAGACTATATATCACATAGTATAGTAAGGGATAATACTATACTTTAATATATTAAACTTCCAGCCCTTAAAACGCACTTTTTCCATAAGATAACTGCTCAGTTGCTTTATCTTTGAAAGGTGACTGTATTCGCTCAGTTGTGCATACAAGCATTCATTGTAACTTACAGAATCATGCTGTAAAACTGTAAATTCAAACGCTTTGGGAGGTGCTGTAGGAGTTGCTTGCATCTACTTTGTAAATCACATTTTACTGAGCCTAAGCATTTGCAGGATCCTAGGCAGGTATCCATGACAACCAAATAACCCAGCAACCTCAGAGCTTGTTTTTGCCACCCCTCATACACAAAAGGCAATGAGAGCCATTTCTAGTCATCTGCTGGGGCCAGGCTCTATTTCACTTGCTACCATCTTAATACTGCATTTGGTCCAGTTATTTTAATTGTTGTGATAGTTTTGGTTTGTTAATGCGCCTTAAAACAGCAGATGGAAGAAAGACTTAAATTAGCCCCAGTAATATGGAACACTGTGGTACTACACTGTACCATGTATTCTAATACCATGAGAATAATCTGACAGATGATGCATTCTAGTACTCTTTCTAAATATATCAGCTTTTAATTTTCAACGTAAACCAACTTCTTCCAGGCCAAATGGTGCCTTTAACCATAGCATTGGTAAAATCATGGTGGGTATAAGTAGCACCCACCTCATTGATGGCTAGCTGCTCCCCTCCACCTCCTCCTGGGTGTCCAAAGCGGTGTCCAGAGCTGCGAAACTCTTCATACAGCAGATCCTCTTCACTTCCCAGCTCATCTCCGACCCCCGCCTTCTCTGATGCCCCATCAGGAACAACCACAGCTGCAGGACAAACACAAAAAGATGCGTGATTAGGTGACTTGACAAACAATGAAAATGTGTGTTTGACAGGTTCACGATCTTTACCAGAGCAAACCAATGAATACATAAGCAGGTGAATTCATTAGAACAGGTATGACTATTATCTAAGACCTTTTCAAGGATTTTTTTTAAATCATCAGGACTGAACACTCAATTTTTCTAGCTGCACTTGTATTTGGCCACAGAACATACCGGGGGGTCTAATAGGGGCTAGTGGCAAATCACTTCCAAATATGAATGTAAAAACTAAAAATGCAAAAAGTGATCAAGTGCACATCCACCATAAAACCTCTTGTACACATTTAAAGCACCCTGTGCCCATCTGGTTTGATGTTAATGACAAATTTTGATCGGATCTAATCGTGTTAACCACAACAGCAGCATTGTTTCATACTAATGTGGTGTTTCCATAAAAGGCTTTGTGCTTCCTCGCATTCCAGAAACATCCTTAGAAGTGTCTGAACGCACAATGCTTTGTGGCTACCTGTCTGATGAGCTAAAAATACATTTGCTGTCACACCTCAACTTAGGCATCACCCTCAGCTGCCTCACCGACAGCTGTTGCCATGGAGGACATATCTGTGGTGACAAATCACCGTGGAGACGGAGAAAGACAGACATAATGAACGAGCACATAGAGTCCTGTGTGTGACGTGGAAAAAAACAATGCTTATCTATTAAAGAACACACAACGGGATTCATTTGGTGAGGACAGCGTATGTAAAGTGAGGGAGCCTTTTTTTCTACTACAGCAAGCAGCAGTCCTCTGCAGACACCATCTGGCATCTTGCACATCATGTAACACCATATATTGTAGCATCGCCCTCACTGCCGTCACTGGGAGTACGGAAGTAGCATGTGCTGCCCTCATGGGGGCAGTGTAGGACACCCTGACTGGTTGTGTGTGACGCCGTGTGGAGAGCTGGATGAGCTCCAGGTATTGACTGGCCTTTATTTATGTGCAGAGAGATCCTGCAGTCTGGCTTACAGCAGCATTGAGGGGTGAAAGCAGGGACACAACACAAATTCTCCATCAAAGCACGACGCTACAGCATGAAATGGATGATCCTAAACAGCAACGGCAATGTTAAAAGCTACTCCACCCCAGCTTCAATTTCATTTTACGTTCTAAAACCACATTCAATATACACTTTTGAGAGTCTATAATTTACATTTATAAAAATGTAACATAAGCCTTTCTAATAATACTTGCTAATGAATGTTTGTTTACAACAACAATAAAAAAGTACAAGACTGCCCCCCCCCCAAAAACTAAAACATAAAAAAAAAAATCTAATTATTCTTAAAATAAACAGCTTTTACACCAATGGTTCAGTAGCTTGCCACCATAGTTTGATTATATTGGTTACACTGTTTCTGTGCAGCACCAATTGGCTTCTTTGTACTTAGCAAAGAACTTGCCACAGTTCTGTGTCGGTCTCAGTGTCTTCTCTGTCTTCATGTAA
The DNA here is from genome assembly GCA_033026295.1 of Channa striata. NCBI lineage: Eukaryota > Metazoa > Chordata > Actinopteri > Anabantiformes > Channidae > Channa > Channa striata. Next base: position 23,301,718 of record CM065169.1, on the reverse strand, counting down.
TCTCTAACTGACTCACTGTGACTCGTATTAAGATTGAAGCTCAACAGAGCCCAGATGTGAAAAAAAATCATTTTCATCAGCTGTCCCACCTGGTGCCTAAAATGTTTGCACAGTAAAGCGCACACAAGATCTTTAACACAGCAACTTTTCATAAAAATCATAATTAAAAGTTTTTTAAATATTATACAGCGAAACATCCTCTTTATGTCACACCTGCTTGTTCCCAAATTGATGTGTGTATATCGTAGTTTGTTGTATTTTCTTTGCACAGCTGTTCACATTTTCTGTCTAGAACATGTGTTTGCTTTTCCTCTTTTACTAGTCCAGTCGTAATGTCTCATGATGAGGATTAGATAGAAACAATGTTGGCATTTTCTTTAAAGTGATATTCCCCATTTAAATAAATTTAAACTCTTAGTAGTGTTTTCATGACATTCTGGCAAATTTAAAGACATAAATATAGTATACAATAAGCTTAGTCCCATGCAGTATATTTAAAGAAACACACATTTCCTCTAGCTTTCCATACTGACAGGGTTCAAATATGCATAGATGCATTGCTGAGTGATGTTTGTTATTTACTCTGTTATAACCTGTCGTGTAACTGGGCTGCAGTGAATTGAAATCTAATACACAAACAGCAGAGAGTTCAAGTGACGTGTGTAACCTCCTCTGCTGTTCTATCATCCATAGACAATAAAAGCAATCAATTTTAACTATTGAACAGTGTGGCAGCTTCATGCAGGCCACCATGTCAGTCACAGCAGGGAGGGACAATTGCACTGTTTACTATCTGCATCTTGCTTGACTGGTCAGCCTGTCCTTGAGCCTGTGTATGTGTGAGTGTGTGTGTTATAACTCGGGTGCTGATGAGATCACAGAACAAAACACTGATTGAAATGGGTTTTGTTTGTGTGAGTGTGTGTGTGTGTGTGTGTGTGTGTGTATAAAACTGCAGGAAGTTGAAGCCGAGGCAAAGCATGTTACTTTATGAGTTTGGACTGTAGCATTTAATCATCGCGAGCCCGTGGATGTGGGTTAGCTAAATTAGTGGATCAGATTTGTCTGCAAGAGAACATCTAATACTCACTGGCACGAGTATGTCTGTGTGAGTGAGTGAGTGTTTTTTTGTACGTGGCTGAGGAATTCAAGCGTAATGCGTCCTTGTTCATTAGATCTGTGTGTGCTGCAGTGTGGCACGTGCCTACTAGCAGCACGTGAATGAACTGGGCCTGTTCAGTGGCTGAAGCATGGACACACACACAAAGTTGATTATTTGGACTCAACACAACATAGTAAATGTATCCTGCTGCCCCAAATACTAGAGCAGCAAATATGTGAACACACGAACATTTTCTGCCAGAAAATATGAGATTACACCAATAGGAAGTGGGATGTGTTTCCATGTTTGTATTTCCTTCAGTTTGAGTGATGTTTACCAAAAACATTGTGACCAAATGTTTCAGGAAATGAATAAACCTTTTTTAAACATTATAACTGTGTATTTGTTATGTAATTTCAGTAGCAATTGAAGGTTTTTGGTCGGAGAGCCATGGACAATACAAATGACTTTGCTGCTTTATGTACTTCATCACATTTCTATTAGGATTTAACAGTTTTTAATAAAGAGCTTTTCAATACTTATTTATTTGAATAATAAAAATATTCCAAGGGCAAAGCTGGAATTTGAATGTGGTTATCTTAGCTTAGCATATAGACTGGATAGAAGGGGAAAGAGCAAGTCAGAGCAAGTTGACCTATCACATGTTATACATTTCTATCTACTGTGCAATTTACACATTACGTCATTTTGAATATAACTGAGATAAAATCTCTAGTAGTAAGTTGTCAAAGCAGATACTTATCAATGTTCTCTCAGACTATTTACATCGTGAGTGAATTTTATGGGAAGTCATCCTAGAGCAGTCTCAACCCACAGTACTGCTGTTTAGGACCACATCAGCTAAAGTGCTGTAAAAGTGTTAACCCACAGATGAAAGTGATCTCCACAGTTAAACACACACACACACACACACACACACACACACACACACACACACACACACACACACACACACACACACACACACACACACACACACAAAAGAAGTCAAACTGAAATAAAAATGTAAATTAAAATAATTTAAACAATATAAAAAAATATGTATACAATTATTTAAATTTATATTAGTTATCAAAATGAGATTAAAAGGAAACGGAAAACAAGACAATCTCCAAAACAAATGAATATAATAATAATTTGAACTGAAATAAAAACTAAAACTAACACTTAAAAGCATCTACCACAGTTCACAACCGCTTACTCGGTGCAGTAGCGTGCAGTAAGGGATTATTAGATATATTTCAAGTGCAGTCACTTGCAGTTTGACCTCCAAATACAGTGGTTTATATCTGATTAAACTTTCCAACCTATCTGTCCTGGCATGGTGGACTCTGGGTTTTTTGCTCAGTATCGTCTTATCACAACTGACAGGAATGACTTGCACTGAAAGGACACCCAATTTGTTTAAAAACCAGACTTATCCCTTGGGATTACATGCTACAAGCACTGCTGTCTAAGATGCACTGAGCAAATCTCTTGAGCAGTTTTTGCCATAAACTAGAGGGAGATTATTGTGCATGAATGCATGAATACTATGCTCTCAGGAAGTAGTTCAGTAGGAAACTGGGAAAGTGTTCCATGTATCCTACCCTCAGTACAGTGCGACACTACCACTGCCGCTCTCCTCTGCTATATGGAGTGACGGACGGGATTTGGGCACCTTGCCAAAAGCTCTTTCAAGGTGAGGGACTCAGTGGGCAGCTACACATACTCCACGCATTCAGACACATACTGCACACTATTCCCTGTCCCTATTATTATGTGCTTTTTCAACACTTAAAAGCACATGTGGTCTAACCCCTATAGTTTGAGAAACTATATGATTCTGTTGCTCCTCAGTGAACTCTGTCACCTCTTACCACAAGCCAATTAACACCTTCACAAGCGTTGATGGTGTGGAAGTCTGGGTTCTCTCAAGCTGGTCCTAACAGAAACTTGAGTGGGTTTTATACAAATATTGAATGCTTTTGCTTGCTGAAGCTTTTTCTGCTTTCTGCATTGTTCATGAATGTTTCCACCCAGAACACAAAACAGGAAATAAGGGCCATGCTGTGCAGACTTGTCAACTATAAGAGTGCATTTGTTCTGACATACTCTGCTACTGTCTGGAAACATGAATCTCTGTGCAAAATTTACAAAACTATCTTGACAGAAAGATAAATAAGAAACCCTTACAATAACTCCTTATTTTTTCATTTTTTTTCTGAAGCCGGATTTGAATGTTTGATTGGATTTTTTTTATCAGTGCTTTAAGAGCGTGTCTAGATATTCAGAAACTTAATCTAAGTAGAGATACCATGCATGGGGACCAATGAAAGCTAAAGCATTTTTTCAGTTTTTTTTACAAGGCCAAAACAAATTAAATTAAAATTAAAAAAGGTTTACAATCTTAAATTGTAAACCTTTTAGGTGACTTTCAATCCCACCATATGCTGTTACATTTCAGTCAAATCAGGAGATGCTGGCTGAGATGTGGTCTCTTATTTTGAGTCCAATAACTAAAAAGGCAGGAGATAAATGTCAACATTTCACAGTATCATCACTTAAAGCTGGTTAAAAATGAGAGCCAGGTTGTAGATACCTGGATTGTATCGCTGTATTCTCCAGTGGCAAGTTCCAATAACACCATCAATAGAACTGAGGTGCTGTAGAGCAATTTATCCAGCTGTTATTGCTATGCTGACATCATGCCATCAAAACTGTAAAACTATTTTTTATAGCTGCACTGCTGCTGTTTGAAATTTTATGTACATTCCAGAAGCCTGAACAAATTAATAAAATGGGGCCTGACAGTGTCCACAGACATGAAATGGCCCTTGACTGCGGGTGACACAAAGTGACCCCTGATGACCAAGCCAGACATCCACAGCCTCCTGTTCTACTAAGTGATGATCAACATTCCATTGACCCCTAACTGACTGTCGCTTCGCAAAGGGCTGGGGTCAGGTGTCAAATACACCTTATTAACCCAGGAGGACCCACAAGAAAGACTAACTGTTATGAAAATTGCTGGTGCAACAATTAACAACAGTGAAAGCTAGCCCAGTGAGCCATGTTTGCTGCTTTGCTCGTTGCACTTTCGATTTACAAGCATTTGGCATAATGACTGTGGCTTTTCAAAATACTCGTGAAGTGACACAAGAGACAGTCAGAAAATAATCATTAGAATTTGATTAAATACAGCACAGTAACAGAAGATTATACACACTGGGTCACAGACTACAACAGCGGTAGGAATTCTTTAATTAGAAGTAGAGAGCTAGAGCTAATAGCAGACAAACCTGAGGCCTCAATCATAGTGAGGTCAGATGTGAAAGGTCATTTGTTGTGTTTTGGGGGGATGTCTGGCAGGCTCAAGAACATTTAATTGGTTGTCTGTTATGGCTGGATGCATCAAACAGGTCCTCAATCACAGAAAGAAAGATCGATGTGCAGCGCACGCACCAGTTACTCTGTGTGTATTGATCTGCACAAAAATGACTTTTCGTAGTGGAGCCATATACACACAACCCTGACACCGCTGTGATGTTATCTGGCTTCAGTCATGACAGCACTGAATGTGCAGCCAAAACAACACACACACTCACATCATATTTGGGTTTGGTCGCTTTGTATGAATAATAAAGATGAAAAGGCTGTAATTTTAATAGGCACAGCTCAGTAACAATATGGTGCAATACAGAAGCCCAGTAGAATGTATGCTCATGGTGTTAATTGAAATTCAAGGCAGACATTGTATAAATTGTGTTAGGAAGACCAGCAAGGCCTGAGGGCGGATGACAGAGGGAGACATGAGGAGGGAAAACACAAAATCTGCAGTTTTGGTTCGGAAAATTAATTCCGAAGCAAAATGCATCATCCCTGTAGAACAGTAGGTGCCACTCATTTTTCCCACTGTCAGCATCAACACAAATGAAACAAAGTCACAACAAAGGTGCTGTGTCTTTAAAACACTGACACCTCAGTGTATATACACAGCACAAGCGGGTGTGCCGTTCTTGAGACATAAGAGGAAAGTGTCTAGTCAATCTGAGGCCTGTACAAGAAAGTAGAATTAACTTTCTTTGAGGTTTCCAAGCAACAACAATGACACGAATAAATGGTTTTAGTAAACAAACTATACCCAGTAAGTTGAGCTAACATCCTCTCCAACTTCTGAGCTGGTGGAATTCTTAACTGGGAAAAGTTAAAATATTTCACTAGAAAATCAGCCGATGGCAAGGAACTATTGAGCTTTAATTGTTGATGCAGACATGTCAACAACACCACCAAGCAGCCACTCTGACATTCCTTCCCATTTACATCCAAACATGTGACTTTCTTCACTCTGATGGGTGAATGACCTTATGTTTAAATGGAAAAAGCCTTTAGTCTTTAGTCCAGCTCTGTTTATATACTTGGAGGCCATACCAGGCAGTGCCTAATACAGATTTATCCTGTATCTACAACAAACATAATACAGTAATCTGGCCAGCGAAGAAGTCTTACATAAACTTACAGCATCTATACTTCTTATTATGGAACAGGAAACATTGACATGGTACTAATGTTGGCCTCTTGCAACATTTACTATATCCTGACAACTTACCTAATGTGCTTTATTGCAGCAGTATGACAACAAAATTTGACTTCTTACTTTGCTGATAAAAAATATTAGCAAATGTTAAATAATGACTTCCTGCTAAATAAAATCACATTTTTAACTTTTAACTGACTACTGACATTTGCCTGATTCTAAAACGGAGGCCAAGACACACTCCTAACCTCCCACGGCTGTGTCGATAAACTAAAGATGGACCTGCAACGCTCAGATTGTGACTGAAGAATGAGGAAAAAAAACAGGGAAATGCAGCATGTCACGCAAGGTGCTGAGACTGTGGCATAGGGCACAGATAGAGCAAGCATGTTGTGAAAACGCTGAAAATAAAATATGACAAAGAAAATCTGGGTGGTAGACTGAAGGCAGTGAGACGGCCTCATTTTCTCCCAATAACAAACAGAATGACAAACGTAAGCAACACAGAAACATTTGTGTCAGCATTATTTGCCTCATTAGAGAGAGCTTCTGGCTTCTAAAAATGGACTTGGTAGCCTGCAAACGTGGAAAATAAGCATCAAACAGTCAACCAGAGGCTCAAATGTAAACAGACAGCAGGTTTACTCAGATATTTGAGAGGTTCTATATCTACACCCTATACCTCTGTTACTATTGTTTAAAGTTATGGTGCCACACACAATTTAAAATAATGTTTATTGGTTTATGTATTTTTGGGTTGATTATAGGAAGGGTTCACTGCATTAAACGCTTGATACATTCATTATTGGCCAGTTTTTGCTGTTTGTAAAACATATGGATACTGTAGCTTACGATAGAAATGAACACATGACCAGCGGGTCAGCATACATTAGTAACTTTTCTAATTTCCATTATCTCAAACCTGTTTTGGATGATATCTGTGATTTTTCTAGGTTGGCCTTTATTGTTTAGCTAGCCCAGATTTGTGTTTTATAATATAGGAAATAAAATGTCAATAGAGTTAACACTAAATGCAACAGATTTTTTTAGGACATTATTATGCATCTATGCTGTCTATAGCCTTGGTCGTATGTCTTTTTTTGAATGCGATGCCACAGGAAACCCATCAGGGAATTCTTTTAAATTTAGTTGATTTTGGTGTTCAGAGATCTAAGTCAGTGTTACTGTGACCTCACTTCTGTTCCATTCTCATCACCACAATAAGTCAGGAAGACCTGGACTGAATTTCATTGCATCTGGCACAATCGTCCATTAGGGCTCATGGACATGAGTAAAATCTGTAGGTCAAATGTAAAGGTTACTGTGTGACATAATAATGGCTACATTCTACGAAAAAGTGATGGCATTTTATATCCAAAAGGTCAGAGGTCAACTCTTGTGTAAAAACTAAAAATTAAATAGTGTGAGGTGGTGATTCTGTTTAACTACAGTAAGAGGGGCAGATTGAAAGACTGCATCAGGCTTTTTTTAAAGCCATGTGATAACATTGGTGGATACAGATAAAATCTTCCGAATATGTTTTTTTGTATTATTATTCACAGTACACCATTGATTTGTACATATTCAAATACTGTTTATAGATACTGTCATAGTGGGCATATATCTTACAGTATATCTACCACAATATCAACTGCACATCTAAGTCTCACCCATCCCAGCGTATCAGTGTAATCTGTTCTTGGAAGCTTCATCTATTTGTCTTCACCCACTGAGTTACTGCAGCACACTGAAAACTGACATGTTACAGCTTTATACATATCTGTCTATTATAAAGAAGCCTGGATTCCTCTCATGCCATTCTTACTTGTTTCTCAGCTACCTCATTTCCTTTGCTGGACAGCTAAGCAGCTACTGACCATACATGGCTGCAGTGAGAGGACGGGCTCTACCCTTATAAGCCTTGCCTAACAGCTATGGATTTAGTACATATTGAGAGGCTGCTCACTCCACCCACAGACCTGATGGCATCGTCAGCCCTGATATCTCTCCTTCACCTTTCTTGTAAACAAGCCTGTGTCCTCTGCCTCTGTGTCTCCTGTCTGACTCACCTTCATACAGTAAGCACTTCCTTTTAGGTTTGTCCTTCATTCACTCTGGGGCATATGCACCATTTAAGAAACAGCAACTGCTATTACTATTTTACTTACTCAAAGATGGAGGACGGCTCTGACATTCCAACATTTGTTTAGAGACTAGAAAAATGGCAATATTTTTGCACTGAAATGCATTATATAAATCTCTGTGGCTCTGATCTACTTTAGCCAATTTATGAAAGCGTTTTTACCGATACAGGACAAAGCAACACAGATATATAATATATATATCACAAAAACACATCTTAGAAATCAACAGCTTTGACATTGTCTTGACATCAAAGTGAAAAACAAGCTTCATAATGTGGGATTATGGACTGATAATTTATTGCATTGCTGAATGATTCTCCAGAATTTCAATTGTCGCCAGTCAAAAAGAAATATGACGATGTCTACTGCTTATGAGTTATACTGTTTTCATTTACCAATTAGTTAATGTACAGTTGCCTCTATGTTGCCACAGTATGTATAGGTATTAATCTCCCATCAGTAAAACCCAATTGTATTTACAAATACTGTATGTCCAATTACAAGCACATCACTACACACAAAATAGAAAAGGTCAAATTTTAAGTGACTCTTTGAGTCACTTAAGGGCTTTTATGTCTAACATCTGAGGCCGGAGTGTTAATGTTTTGAAAAGTGACACTGTGAGTAGATGGACCATTCTTCTATTGAATTACATTATGCACTCTCACTCTGCACTTGCAGTGTGTGAGACCACATGATGATCCTGAATCATAATAGTTTACCAATAAGGGATTATATAGTCTAAAGTTAAAGAGAAATATCACTTATATTTATATCTACTTATATTTGAAATTTGCTTTTGTAGCAGTTGGTAATACTGACACTACTCAATGTGTCAAACATATAAATCTACATTACATTACACAAGACAGACTGCTGCTTAACTAAAAGTCAGAGGAGACTTCTCTTCCTGGAAGAGGGGAAAAACCTGTGCGATGACGTGCAAACTCTGTTGACTCTAAGAACCTATCCTAAGCTGCTGTGATGCCAAAGCTCTAATTAAGAGTGAGTGCCTGGTTGATAACACCTCGTGAGCTGCCCATTACTGTTTGTCCTGTTGTAGGCACTAGCAAGGCAAGTTCTCTTTTTTTTTTTTTACCAACAATCCCTAATGTTCCATAACATGTAAATGAAAACCGCTTGTTGGTGGTAGCATTCCAGCTTTATGAATGATAAGGCTGAAGAGTGATGATTTCCAGGTCTCATTGCATGCCTTACATGATGAGTCAATGGCACACAAACATAAACACAGCAGGATAGAGAGGATTTCTTTAACAAGTTGAAAGACCTCCGATTAGCCAAACATTCACAATTATGTTTCACTTGTTTAATTTCAAGAACCTTTACTCCAAAATGGAATGTAGTTTCAATCTTAAACTCCTACCATGTGAAGCAAAAAATCCAAAAACAAAGGAGAGACAAATATTGTTAGTTTAGAGGATCTGAGCTACTTTTTGGGTAGCTACTTATATATGTAGATGCCTACATGTCTAAACCAACATCCAAGAAAAAGAACCAATTAGTCAAACATAAAAAACAACACCTGAACACTTGTAAAGGACTGACTTACAAGAAAGCCGAGACTAAAGTCCAAATTGGCATCAACTTTAATGTGAACAACATATCCTCATTCTAATGTTGTACAGCTATATTAGCATTAGTAAAAGTTTTTGTAGCTCTGCAATCTCCGTGTTAGTATTTGTTCTCATATAACAATTATTTTCATGCATTGAATCTGTACTTCCTTCCTATCTGTCATCAGTTTACAAAACAAACTTGAAGCCATCTTTGTTGCATGTTGCTTGAAATTTTGGCTTGAAATTTTGGCTCAAATTATGTTTGTTGATAATCTTGCAGTGCGCAGTGAGATGAAAGCTCTTTGTGGCATAAGCAACTCCTGATGGATGGATGATGGTCATAAACAAGTCTATGCATCTCAACCCATCTTTATTATCAGGTTTTTGCTTGTTTTCTTTTTTGAAAGAACATAAGCAGTGTTGTGGGCAAAAACACTGCTTACGTTAAAGTTATGCCCTTCCAGTTTTAGGCAGTGCAAGACTTCACAGAATTTTACAGCTTGAGAGAACAGAGTGAGTAAATTAAAGTGGAAGTAGAGAGGTAAAGCAGCTGTGCGTGTCTGTCTAATGTGCGGATTATCTCTGCTCTTATAATGAGAGAGACTAATGAATTGGATCAGCGGAGCACACGACAAGTCTGACCTGGTGAAACACTGACTGGGTCATTTGAGTGCAGCAGATTTTATCCCTGTCTGGCTAGTCAAACGGTACAAAACCAGCCTCGGTCGAAAGGAATGCTGGGTAAGCTTGTAGATATACAGTATGAAACATTTCTACAAACAAATATGTTAGGTGAACAACTGCTCAGTTTTTACTGTATAGTCATACAGTCAACAATGGCGCGTACAGAATTTACTGTTTTTGCAACCATGCAATAGATAACAGTCTGTTAAGTTCTTCTGACTTGGCACCAGGATGGTATGGAGGGTAAAGCTTGATTAATGCTAACAGTACATTCTTTGTTCAGATGAAACCAAAATAAATGAGTTTGGATTAAATGTGGTTTCAAATGATCGGTGCCAACCTGGGCAGGACTAACACAGTGGAGGCATAATGCTGACTGTGAATCATGAAAGTGGAAGTGCTAATATTGCAGCTGCAGGAGTCCAAAAGGTGTTAGAGAGATGACATTTATAGATGACAATATAAAAGCAAGTTTATATGCACACATACTGAATAAAAAGGTCCCAGTCTCAACAAGCTTTCAACATGACAAAGAACCCAAACGCACTGAAAACATCCGTCTTTAATGAAGGACAAAGTTATGACCTGGCCAAGTCATAATCTAAAAGTCTGTCTTGCAGAGTATAAAACTAAAGGTAGAGCAACAAAAACCCCTTCTAACAGGGAGCAGCTGAAAACAATCCTCTGTGAAGAATGGTAGAACATTTCTCTACTGGTATCACTTATGCCCAGGGTGGAGTTTTACTTCAAATATAAAGTGTGGCAAAAAAGTTAGATAAAAATGGTGTTGTGACTTTTGTTGCAGTTGGTTTAATTAATCTAACATTAGTGTTTTTCAAATAAATTAATGTCATGCCTTAGGCCTTGGCTGTAAACTGTAGTTAGAGTAATAGGTAGGTTCGGGACACTAGAAGCCTGTCTTTAAAGTAACATGTAGCTGCACATGATAACCATAGTAAAGTCTGCGTTTGCGCTTCACTTGTGCTAACCTCTTTAAATAACTGCAGTCTTTAAACACTTTTGCACAGAGATTTGCCCAACCGTCTTATATGTCCATAAGGTCCTATACATAATAAATATACATTGATACATATGGATATAAACTGAAATGCTACTGAAATATTACACTATGTTTAAGATGTGTATATATAATGCATTTTGCCACATAAATGGCAAGAAATCGTGATTGTTAGTTTACATATACCCAGAAATTAAAAACTTCTCATGATTAATACCAGTCAGGGCTATACAGAACTACCCCAATCCCCCCGAAAGCCATCACTCCAACAGACAACCTGCATCCAGCAATATTGCAAATTCCTGAAATGAGTTTTAGTCTACCTTTCTTTCTTCCACTTGTCCTTCATTTGCACACCCCCCTTTTACTCCTCTTCTAATTCCCTACCTCCCCCATAATAATGCAAGGTGTGCAGCAGCAGCCGGAGGTGGAGGAGGAGGAGGGATGTTGAGTTTTTTACAGACCTGCAGAGAGGAGAATAGGGTGTGTGTATGTGTGTCACACTGCATTTATTGGCAGCCTGTGTCCTTGTACTGAATATGCACTCACTTTCATACACGACCCATTTGAGGTTGTTTTCCTCATGAGGAATATCATGAGCAAACTGAGTCACACATGGTCAATTTAGACTTTAGATTAGATCGAGGAATGTCGAATTTTGATGATTCTGTTATCATTTGTCATTTTGTTTTTCACTTACCTTGTCTTAGTTTAACTTTCTTCGTATTCAAACATCAGTGAGTTCTTTCTGCTTGCTGATTAATTAGTTCTTTCTTGCTGATTAATCAGATGCCATTTTGTCAGTTTTGCTTCTGTTATGAAGAGCACTAGTTCCCTGACCACAACAGATTGATACATGTTCATTGCTGTAATATTAAATGGCAGAGCAGAAAACATGCAGTCAAACCTGTAATTTGGAGCCATAATGCTGTCATGGCCTTAGCCTCTAATAGTAGGCAATGTCTCTTGTCTCATGACTCGCCCTGAATTTTAGCTCCCAATAAACTCTGCAAACTACGTTTCCCATAATGACAATCAAACTCTATAATTCCAGGTAATAATGCATGTTTTCTGTCTACGAGTCGTGAGTCTTTGTGAAGTACCACAGTGGATATATGATAAGAAGTCTTTGAATACCTTTAATAAGGGTATTGTCAAACATACTGTATGAACCATGTAGGAATTACAAACCACAATAAATTCAGTCCCCCATTAAAAGGCCCAGATGACTATGGAAAACAGCTGTGGTCAGTAACAAAGCAATACTTTCGCTGTTTAATTAATTCTGCTTCACTAAAGAATATTGCACATTTGCAAACAAAAGACCGTCAAGCAAAGTTACCAGGCCACACTTAAACTAATCAGACAGACATTACTGCCAGACAATGACTACTTAAAAATGTCAGTGAGTCCTGGCTCCTTTAAAAAGGGTCAGTACCTCAAGGTGTGATATTCTTGAGTCTGACAAGAACAGGGTCTTATCTTACATACCAGGCCTTCTCAAAGACTGCCTGGCTACTGTTTTCAGACAAGACACAAGGGATGAAATATTAGATAAGGAACCAGTATCAGTAAATAACCATACAAATCCATGTTAGGAATAGGGGTTATAAAATTAATGGACAGATACAAAATGTGAGTAACTGTCTTACTTAGGTTATACAAGAGGTTGTGGCGAAGCATTTCAAAAGCTATAATAAAAATAGAATATTCCATTCCATATGTTTATAGAGGAGGTCGAATGGATAGAACAGAGACATCACATAAATGAAAACCTGAGGGAGAACACAAGCTTGCCTTATGGCATTCAATAGCCGAGAGTGATATGGACATCGATTGTTGTGAAGTGACTCACATCAGCTGTCCCAAGATAAGAAGCAACCCAGACTTCTTGGTGTATCAATACTGCTGCAACTAAAGAAGGGCCATTAGAACTGACACAGGGTCTGAGGGCCAAGCAGCTAAGGACAAGGAAGACAAACAGGCCAAAAAAATACCACAAAGGGAAGTAGGAAGACTGAAAGAGAATAAGAACAACAAATTAGTTGTACCTGAGGACATGGCAAAATCCAAAGGAAGCCAAGAGGCAAGCTATTACGTGTCAGCAAAAAGCTGCTTTTTGACAAAGAAGGCAGCTCGGAGGAACCACGGGAAAGGAATTAAAGTAGTGGAAATGTTGCCTTGTAGCACTGAAATGCAGTGAATGGTAGCTCAAACTGCATTTTAAAGGGATCTACATATTAACTTTACTCAGTCATCCTTTAGCGTGCAGATGTCAGTACTCTTAATGCATATAGAAAATGATCACACACAGAAAACATCCCATAATGTACAAAAGGCCCAGGGAAATAATACACACTATTAGCGTAGATAAAATGTTGTAAGAGGTGCACCACCAGCCAGCGGCGTTCCAAACGAAACATTTGTGCGAGGTTCTAAAAGTAACAGACTCCCTAGATCTGACAGAAAACAGCAGGGTTGCTTATGTTGTGTCATGGGTGCTTTAGCATCATGCCAAACTATTGCTATTTTCATTGTTGTCTCTGCATATTGTTATAGAACTATTTCTGCTAAAGACACAGTTATAGTAATAACAATAGCTGGTGTTGTTTAAAGGAAAAAGGTCACTGTTTCCTAAAAGAGATGATCCTGCTGATTCTTTAAAATGCAATTTTTCTGTGTTATGAGCAGAGCAAACTACTGTAAATTCCATTCGTCTGCACTAAATTGGGATGCGCTTTCTGAAAATGGCTTTCTGGTTTAAGTGTTGCAGAGGCAGTTATGGACATTTGTCAACCTGTAATTTCATTGCCATCCCACCTCGATTCTCACAAACACCCCAATCCTGCCTGTGCTGTGTGCCTATCTGCCCGTCAATCAGCAGCAGTGTGAGCAGTCAGCATGCAGGCAGCTGCACCATCAAACCTCATGTCAAACCTGCTCACCCCACTCTGCCCTTCCTGGCAGTGACAGGCACAGCAGCAGCAAGACCAGAGGAAGGGGGAGTTGAGAGAGTTAGCGATGCAATAAAGAGAGAGAATCAGAGAAAGAGAAAGAATGAAAAACTGGGGGTGGGGAGGAGGGGGTCAGAATGCCCTGCCATCAGAGAGAGTCTATTTAAAGAAGTGAGACTTCTCACTATCTGACTGCTAATGACTGAGCAAAGGCAGGGAAGCGATCTTCTCTTCTTGTTCTCTTATCCTCCAACAAAGACAAAGAGAAATAATTTTAGCTTTCTCTGTAGCTGGGATGCTGCTGAGGCAGCCAGAGAGAGGTGGCTGATTACACATGGTATGTTAAGAGAGTCTGAATGCTGAATTATGTGTGTCCAAGATCTTACATTTGCTTTATAGTAAACTGTTTTGTGGGTGGGCCTCAGAAGGGCCAAGACTTTAGCTAATGTAACTCAACTAAGTATGTGTGCATGTATGCAATGTAACTAAGTAACTTATACTACTACTCAAAAATGTTTCAATCAACAGTCAAAACAAAAAGACTTTTGGATTTTTAATGGATTTAAAAGATGCTCCCTGCATCACAGCGCCTGTTATTTTTTGCAGAACAAAGCTATGACTTAATCTTTATAGTGGTTGATTTAACATAGCTTTTTGTTCATTTCTACATAACAACCATTAATAATACATAAACACAAGAGTAGACCTTTTAAACTGGTAGAACTCTGTATCTGGTTCTGTGTTCTAATATAGGGCTGTTCCGAACGATTCAAGATCTATATAACTTGATGTATTAAAACTATACGCTGTTCCCCAGTAACTACGGACATATATGCAATATGAAGCAAATAACTTTAGCCGACTGTTCTCAATTCATACTGTAAACATTACGATGAAGTAAGGCTCCCTGTGCATTTTGGGATTTCCACTCTTCCAAAACACAGGCGAATTACACTCAGTGTTGTTTAGGAATTCACACAGTAATGGTTGCTAACAGGTGGCTAACACTACTGCTTCTATGTAGATATGGTGTTACTTACTTTTAATATAAAGGATACTCACAAAAAGTAAGCTAAAGACAGGGGCAGCTGACATTACTGTCAGGCAAATGGTGATGTACGATTGACAACAGAGGAAGCAATAATATTGAAATGTTCAAATTTTTAACCCTGTCAAGAACAAATACTAACACAAATCTAAATTCTTCCAATTAATTCCCTATTATGGCCAGTCCTGGTTCTAATAAAGAAAGACTGAAACACACAATAATGAGAGAGGCTGCATGTTACAAGAAGTTTCTGCTCAGTGCAACAATATAAATATGCTATCATGGTCACCCTGATAAAAACACGTTTTTTCAAGATGATGGCACAGGATGAATTGTTAAGGAAAACAATTGATCCTGAGAGAGACTTAAATTTCTTCCCAAAACCTAGTCAGAGTGCATTCAATAAATGTCAAAATTAAATCTAAGCCCCAGTGGAGGACTTACCCTAACCCAACATAACTACCCATGTCACTATCTCCATTCTCATTAATAAGCTCCTGCATCTGTCTGGACTGAACTTAGCTCTCCGTCATCAGGGCCTAGCTGAGATGACATCGATTTAGAAAACTGGCAAGCATCTAGGTTACCAGTCAAGGTCAACAATTCTTGCAAATGAAACAACATCTTTTCAAACACATTTCTGATCATATGGTCATATAAAATATCCCAGTTTAAAACCTTTCAGTTGAACATTAGTTAAAGCATATTAACAATCTAGTGCAAAGTCAAATCATCACATATCTATGTTGGATATTTGAAAGTTCCAAATATGCAGCTACTTTTTGAACACCCAAAAATGATCAAATTGCATTGCAATATAATGCATTACATTTTACCTGTTCATGACACCCCTAAAAGCAAGATGCATAAAGTGGAACCAGACACTGGAACCTGGAGTTTCACGTGAATGCTGACTCGCTTATGATGGTAATCTGCTTTAAAAACTGATTTTGTTTATAATAAACAGAACTGGTTTACAAACTGGCTACATGTTGCACTGACTGTGGTGCTCCTACAACAATATCATACAAATAGGGACGAATGGATCATATTATGACAGTTTCACTCTTGTTTTGAAATAATCCACTTCCAACAAATTAATTGTAACTTTAAAAAATATATATATCAATATTTCGATTCTTGTTTACAGTTTAATTCATCTTCACTGGCAGAAATAAAAAATACTGAAGACTATTGATTTTTGATAAAATCTTCTTAGTGTAATTGGTACATGACATCATGAGCCCCCAAACATCTGCAACCACACTGCTCCATCTCTTTTATGAAACATGCCATGCTCCTCTGACATAATGTAATGGGCTGTTTTGAGGCAACAATACTATTAAGCCGAGTTAACTGGTCCCAGCACTTCAGCTCATCTCTTGTTTTGTCACTCGCACTCACTGCAGGAACAACTTCAACCACATAGATCACTGTCAAACATGGGAAGGAAAAAGTGCAATATGAATTTTCCATGGTCAAGCTTGTCAAGTGTGGAGTTCTAATCAAATATCAAAATTAGTTTTTAATTTTAGTTTAGAATCTGAATCATTTTCAATCTCGCACTGTAAAAATTACATGTCACAAAAGTACTCCGTTAGCAAGTTCTAGCTACATTGTAGAGGTAATACTGCAGAGTGGGCTATAGTCAGACATAAAGATGGGTCCTATCTAGAGGAGGGTTTCCACCACAGGAACTTAAAGGAATAGTTTGGGGTTTTTCAAAAAGAAACATGAATGCTATTTGAGCATGTGACTACTAGTTTACCTTTTAAAAGTATACAATTAAAATCTGTGAGTGGTGCTTCTAAAATAAGTCAGAGGTAAAGGAGAAATCAGATCACTCAACTGCTGCATATTTATGTTATGCTGGTGTTCTGTTGAATTGTGCTACCTTGTCAAGATATGCTACCCTAATGCAAAGTGAAAGGAGGAACTAATCCCACCCTCACCCTAACCCCAATTTTACAGGTAAACGAGGATGCCCCCCCCTTTCTATCAGCTATGACAAGGATATCCAGAGTGGGCCCTGTAGCAGGAAGGGGTTTCCCATTTGCCACTATGTGAAGTTCTCAGCAGTGTACGTAGACAGTGACATCTAAATGGAAAGAAGTACAATTATGTGTCTCCACAAAAACTAAAGCTTGTATCCAAGGTGCTTACAGGGAGCAAGCAGTTTTAGCCAGTACCTATTTTGTTTCCAGCACCATGATGAGGACAGTTGATGCTACACTTTGACCAACGTATAGTGATATGAGAGCATAGCAACTACGAAAGGATCAATGACTTCTGTTACTTCTGTTTGACGATAGTGGAGGAAATTCACTGAGTGACAACATTATATTCTTTGATTTCATATTGACGCAGACTGTTGCTAAGCTATAGTAATGGATTAGATGTCAAAGTAGTTCAGAAGTGGATAAAACTGAGGAAATCATTGAAGTAGTTGTGTTCTTTGTTTTCACTGTCCCCGTATCAACTGAGTCACTTAAGCAGAGGTAGAACATGAAGACGCCTCCGGGTGAATGGCTGTTCCACTGCGACCTATTTCCCATAGAGCCCAGTGGCTTCCATTTATTGTGATGGATCCTTTCAGACATCCTTCCCTCCTCCCCTCAATGTTACTTGCCCCATAGATGAGTACAGTGCGTGTGTGTGTTTGTGTGGCTGCATGGTGCAGTGTGCTGCACTGTTGCCAGCTGGCCTTCCTATAATTCACAGGCCCACACAGAGGCAAGTAATAATACAACTATGTGCCAGTTACACAAATGTTTACACACAAGAGCTCTGTATCACTTCACAAATTTTGTGGGTACTGGAGCCACATACTGTTGCACTGAGAGCGACACGAGGAAGGGACACGAGTTGCTGTGGTTTGGGGTCAGGTGTGACAAAAGCCCTGTGGGGAGCAAGATGCACTATTGCTGGGAGAAAGCAGCGTCATGCTGAATGATGATAAATTAATTTTAACAAGAGGTGGGGAAACACACTCGACGTCCTGACTTGACATTTGCTTGCAGGTACAGGCCAGAAGTATGTGCACAATTCATTTCAGATACACAGTGCATTTGTTGCTCTGTGTTCTCTGTTCTTGGTTTGTTGCAGATTCAACATGACATTTACCTCATGCACAAAGCCAGATCCCGAAAGCAGGCATTTAGCTGAGCTGTGACTATAAACAATGCAGTAAGAGAGGAAGAGCATTATCATTTAGAGGATACAGACACATCAATAAAGATTATTGCCATTAAAAGAACGGACAGACTACTTGGATACTTTTACATTACTGCAAACACAACAAAGTTGATGTTTTGTTTTGCTGGATTTTATTTGTACACACTTGATCCAAGTACTATTGGTTTCACAATACAGATTTTTGAGTTAGGAACTTTAATAATAATAATAATAATAATAATAATAATAATAATAATAATAATAATAATAATAATAATGATGACTAATACTTTTACAATATAAAATTCATCCATTGTATTGTATTGTATTGTATTGTAATGGCATCCACAGGGTGGATTCCATCTCTAAGGCTTCAGATAACCTAAACTATGATGACTGCTGCTGGAATTTATCATGCTTTTAAAGGATAACAGTGTTAATTTTCTCAATCATCATATTTTTTTCACAATCACTATATAGAAGTTAATTTTAAACATTTATTCTTCTCCACTAACATTTGGTTTATTGTCAGCCAAAAACCAGTCCCTTTTCTTTTTCTATAGTTTAAAAATGGTGACAGAAGAATTCCTCAGCGCCCTGTAACTGGTCTAAATCTAAACAAGGGTTTTCACACTAGAATAATGGTTCTGCTTCATCCAGACTGAGACCTTCTGGTTTAACTAAATTCTGTTTCCTTATATAATATATATAACTGCATTTAAATCACATCTTAAATCACTGAAGGAAGAATATTAATTTTTTGGTGCCAATATAAATTTAACATAGAACAGCTGGGTTTACCTAGGATTAATAACAAAAATGAAAGGCTAAAGGGCACCTGCTATCTACTGAAAGCCCCAGAATTATAAATAACATGAAAAATCCCCAAATTCCTTCTGCAGTTGGACAACAATCTAAAATATAAAACTAAAGGAATAAAAAAATATCTTTAAAGACAAAAATAACAAGGAGTGTTGCAACAGATGGCCACACAGAGCCATGGTCTCAACATCTTCAACTCAGTCTGGAATTACATGGAGAGGCTACAAGCAAATGCACAAAAGATTTTGTCAGACCAATTTCGCATTGGTGCTTAAAACAACCTGATTTAAAAGTACCACGAAATAATGTGTACACCTACCCAGGAGAATAGGTGCTGTTTTAAATAACAGGGTGGTCACATTTACGTGTGTGTTCCTGTCTATCACCAGAGGTAACTGTGGTGCAGGAGCTGTTCTGTTGCTTTGCCCCTGCTCCCTCTAAAAGAACTAATAAATAAAAAAATCTTTCAACCTAAATCAGGTTAAACTTCTCTTCTAATCTTCATGAGCGGAAATCTCAGCGCCAAACTCCCCTTGACTCCCTCTCCTATCTGTCAAAGGCAGAAACAACACAGCATAGTGCTTCTAAACCCTAATCTGGCACTGTATACCCCAACCTGAATAAACTAAATCTAGAATTAAATCTTTTACCAAATTGAGTAATATACAGTAATAATAATAAATAATCTGGTATACATGATTAATAAAACATTCCTGATTTCGTGTGTCAGTGCCTACCCGGTATTGTTTCTGTTGGTTGTCTGCTTATTAAGGAACAACACATTGCTTTTCATTAAGTAAAAGTCGTTTTAATATTAGCCTAAGTTTGACTCTTGGCTTTGAATCCACACAAGCATCTATTATACCTTGTCTAGACATAGGGGAGACAATCTGCTCTCCACAAAGCTTATTGTACAGAATTCCGGTTGCCGTTTAAAGTGACTCAGCATCTCATACTTTCAAATAAATGTCATTACATTTGCAGCCTTTTTTGATGACACATGCAGCTGGGTGAAAAACAGTTTAGCAAATCCAAATGCATTTTTTAAGGAACATAATGTGCAGGATATATTATGTCTCTGATGCACATGCACATATTTTTTTCTTTTTGTTTCATGTTTTCTATCTGCAGCACTTCCCTAGGAATGGACTCATGAAGGCTGCTTCTAACTTACCATTGCAACATCGAGTGACACCGTTTGGTTATGGCTTTGCTAAAGCCTTAAAACAGGGAAATATAAATCATATTGACAACCAAAGAGCACTCTTGCCTCACAGCGAGAAAGTCCTGGGTTCGATTCCCAGACTGACCAGGGCCTTTCCGTGTTGAGTTTGCATGTTCTCCCTGCATTTGTGTAGGTTTCCACTACCGCTAAAAACATGTGTGTTTAAGGACCAGGTCAGGTTGGCCCATAGTGGCGGTCCAGGACTAACCCTACAGCAAACCTGTATTAGCTCCTAATAATGTATAGTCTTCATTTGTATTAAAGGCCACAGGAAGTCACTTAGTGCAAAACTGATGAAAAAGAATTTTTATTTATGTATTAAGTTTTTTTTTAACGACTTCTATTGTTGATCAATCCAAATGGCAGCTTTGTGGTCCCCCCTTATATTGTACGTCTACAAGACACACATGGCAGCAGATAAAAGCTGCTCTTTGTGTGTGGCTAAGTGCCCACATCTGTGTTTTGTGTTTGTGATTTTAGCTACCCACAAAACACTGCGACAAAAGAAAGAGAATTGTGTGTAGACATGGCCATATGTACACAATACATTGTTTGTAACAACACACCCTTCTTTACATGTACTGTACTCTTTTAAGTGTGTGTAATGAATGGAAATACACCAGCACATATACGTGCTTGTCCACCTCCGACTGAGCAACAAACACTTGCTAATGTTCCAGAGGGAATATGCAGAGCTGTATCAGGCCCTCCTCCCACTCTACTGTACATCCTCACCCCTCCTCATTCTCCTCCTCTCTGACATGTACGCCATCCTTCAGGTTGCATTCACACAGTCTTTCTATCTGTATGCCTTTCTCATTTGAATGTGAAAAGTGTTTAGTGGGGACTGGCATCACAGGAAGGCTCTGTAACTCAGTGTGATGTCATTCTGCTAGGTGCTGCATTGGCCAACATGAAGGCTTTGTAATGTGAATGCTGTATTTCTGTTATTATGAGATCATCAGAACTAACGATAAAACTCCCACCACTATTCTGACTTTCTAGTAATAACTTTCCAGAGGTCAAATCCTATCTGTAAATATTTCAAACTATTTAAAACACATAAAGGCATTCCTCCAACTGGACCCCCCAGAAGAAACAACACATCCTCACTCACACAGCCCCTTGTTTTGCTTTAACATAGGACAAATGTTTGTCCGATTCCACCATCACAGGGTAAACCAAAGCTTAAAAGTCACACACGCACAACCTGACTCGCAAAGCTGCAAAAACAACAACGAGCAGTCATGATAAACCTATTGGGATGACATTTTAACAAGGCAGATTTTGCTAAATGTCATAGTTTCAAGAGCTAATATGTTTCCCCACCACTGCTTATGTTGCCATTGGCTTGTCATTCCACATCTGTCCTGAGGCGATGGCCACATTCTGTCACATTCTGCCTGTTCCTCAAAGTGCTAGAGTGCATAAAATCACATGAAAGCAATAGCAAAACAGGCTGACAGGTTAGACTTGTTAGTGCAAAACATATCAGTTATGAGATGCTAAGCAGACCATAAACGATCATCTACACATTTTTAACAAGATGGACACAAATATAGAGACTTTATAAAATCATCAATGTACAGTACAACTATACCAGGATTGGTAGCTACTGTCCCTGAGCAAAAAAAATGCTAGTCAGGGCCCAAACATTCTTTTAAAGTGAAAAACATTTTAATAATAAATACATTGATCTACAGTAAATGACGCTTATTATCAAATAAAGTTAATTATTCAACTGCTGTTTTACATTTTACACTGCAAGGTTTTTGTAAGAAATAAATAATACTTGTGGTTCCATATACCAAATCGTTTTGCCTACATTCTTTAACAGTTGCTTCCAATCAGATATATAACATTTGACATTGAAAAAATGTAATTATTTTGTTAAATGTAATTTGTTTTCTCAAAGTAAGATATTAAAAACAATTCTGACATTTTGGTGAACCAGGGTTTCCACAGACTGACCGTGTAATCACAGTGTACCATGTAATTAGAGTCTAACCATGAGTCTATATTGGATGTCATTCCTCTTCTCTCCTATTATCTCTGTGCTGTCACAACAGCAGGCAACCAGGCAACATAGCATAAAAATATACTGTAGTTTAAATAAATTGTCCTGTAAAATTCAAAGCTGTTGCTGTTTTCTTGGCTCATTCTGCATAGCTAGAAAGCCGAGCCGCCAGCCCACCCATACACATAAACACAGAACCTAGCCTGACAGCAGGTGTCAACTGAACGCTTGGCGTGACAAGCACACAAACATCTAATCTGCCTGGGTAACACACTAACCTCATGGCAGTGTTAGTGTGCTGGTGTGGCATGTGTGGCCACACACAAAGAAATTTAGGCATCCATGAAAAAAGAAACTTTACGTTTGCAAGTTGAAAATTACATATTGCAGTTTGGCGATTTCTGAAGCAGATCCGCACAGACCTATGTCGCATAGGCAGGGAACTTACCTGTGGTGGAGTGCAGACTCTCCAAGCTCCAGTAACGTGACAGGACCCCCCTCAGAGTACCACCTAAGCTACCTCCTCCTCCACCTCCACCCATACATCCACCCACCCCAAGACTGCCATCCACCATGCTGTCCACCACTCCTCCTGTTGGGCTGCCTCCGTCCGAGTCAGTCCCTGGCGATAGACCTGAACTGCCGCTGCTGCCACAGCTGCCCCCAGGCAGGGGCACGCCCCCCTCCGAGCTCTGCTGGGTCCGCATCCAAACCTGGATGCAGACAACTGAGGGGGGGATGCAAGCGGGCAGTGAAGAAAGTAAGTAGAAATGAAGAAGAGCTGATGTAGTTGAGCAGTTGGTTTATTCCAATTGCAAAGAGAAAGTGCAGAGCAGGAAGAGGAGGAGGTGGTCTCCTGGCTGAGATCTGCTGCACTATTCTCTATAGTAAGCTTCAGCTGTCAACTTGCTGCTTCCTCATCCCATGCACAGATCGGGAGAGCTGTAACAGCGCTCCACTCCTCCCTTCATCTCTTTGCTCTGGATTGCCTCTCATACAGCGGCTGCCTTCTCTCTCTCTCCCTCTCTCTGCCCTTGTTTCTCTGGGTCGCTTTACCCATTTGCACACTGCTTCATTTCCTCACATTAACTCACCCTTTCCATGTACCTCTCTCTCTTTTTCTCTCTCCCTCTCTATCTCACTCGCTCTCTCTCTAGGTTGACATCAGTGGGGGTCCTGGAAGGGGGTTTCTGCAGCTCAACTGTGTCATTTGTCTGCTAGCAGCTAGCTAGACAGCTCACTAATGGTGCAGAATTCCATTTAGGTGGAGACTGAGAATAGCCACCCCTCTCCCCTCCTTCAGCCCACCCCCCCACACAGTCTCCACCCTCTCAAACACAGAGCGCTCTACTGCACCCCTGGCCACACCAAACAGTGATGTCACCACACATTCTATGTCACTGAGTTAGATTATTGTTAATATTATCTCTTATCATTATGAGTTTATAATTCAATTATTTCACTAATGAATTCCTTGCTGTGCAGTCCATACAAAATTTGAAAACAATGAAAAAAAAAGTTCTACATCGTAACATACTGTAGGTATTGCAGGCAGTTTTGCTTGATCAACATTCCATTAAAATGTTCAATTTACTAACAGAATAGTTTTCAGTTTTGAAAATTGTTTAATAATAATAATATTGCAGAAGGCCATGGGACCAAATCCCACCCCACCAAGTGTGGCCCCATCTAGCCATCAAGGGCTACTTTGGTGCCAGTCCTAAACCCAGAAAAAATGGGTTGATTGCACCAGAAAGAGCATCCAGTGTAAAAACACACGGTAATGACGTGGCAACCCCTAAAGGGACAAGCCGCTGCTGATCCAGCTTCCCAATTGCCAGATCTGTCTCTAAGATTTCTGCCTCTCAGCCAACACAATGGAGTTTGTGTTGCTCAAAGCACTAAAACCTTTTAGCTCTCTGGATGAGAATCATCAAAGGAAATTTAAGTTTGCAACTTAACTTTTAGACATGGATGACTTTATAACAGATGTGGATTTCAGCGTGTGGTCTTAAAGTGCTGAAACCCCTAGAGAATAATATAAAGCACACTTCAAATATTTTACTGTTGAAAAAAAAGGTATAGAGAAAGAACAATATAAAATTAATAAGATTACTAGAAGTGTTTCGGTTACTAAATTGTTAGAAGGTATTTGAGCTTAACTGTTGTTGTAAAGAGTCGGAAACTGACAGACCATATGTTTTTATTAACTTTTTAGGCTTTGAATAAGGGGCAGGTAATGTATGTTTATCTTCTTGGTGCTCCTTATGGTCATAAAAAATGTACAACAAACTATTATGCGTTTTGTCATTAATTTAATTGACTTAGACTGTACATTAATATGAGCAGAATAGAACATTTAAAATCACTACAGCAGTCCTATATGACATACTTTGTTGTCAAGGACTGAAAACCAAAACAATCTGCATCATTAAATACCACAACAAAAAACACTTTGCAAATAAAAAGTAATAAACTTATTGTTTATGTATTAGTACAAAACGATAAAAAAGATAAAAGCAAGTCGAAGTCACCTTACTGAATTTGTACTTGGCACCCGACTCTTTAACCTCACTTCCTGGTACTTGTGTACCAGTTGAGTTTTTTGCTCCATCAGCCCATACAGAATATCAGGTGCAGATTATGAAATGGACAAAAAATATCACAGTGACAGAAACATGAGCAATTAGAGAGAAACCAAAAAGCCAGACTGATTAGGACACCAACACAGGAGTTATTAAATGTTAAAGGATCATGTATGTATTATATTTTGCTATAGTCTATATGCAGGGTATGCATGCCAGTGTTGCCTGTAAAGCGCAGTCATAGTCATTGTCAGTGAACAAACATTGGCTCAAAGCCATGAACCTACAATTAGAAGTGCTAAACTTAACTGTTCGCGTCTGACTTTTGAAGAACAGGCTACAATTAATAAGGCATTTAAACCTATTGAAACCACCTTAAAGGGGATTACATGAGAAAAGGTGATATATTGCTTGAATCAACTCTGCTCTGCTGAGGATCAGAATGATAAAGCATATCACTGTATAAAACGATTTAAGCAGCTTCCATTCACAGTCCCAGACACATTGATACTGAACTGCACTTGTCTTATGATTATGCTCACAGGTCAATTTTTACCAGTGAATCTAATTACTATGTAGAGAGACGGAAGCGGGCCCAGTGACCTCACTGTGGGAGTGTGTAATCTGCTGCCTGACAAGCTCTGACTGTAAGTGCATATGCAGGCATATCCTTAGATACAGGACTGTCCGACACATACAGTGGATGCAGAGACCACAACCAAAGTGTGGACTGCCAATAGTAAGGTTAAGCCAAAATGTATATTTTTTTTTTACTTCCTAACATTTTTCAACTGTAGTGTACAGTTGATTGTCAACAAATCCTTTTAAACGAATAGGAAATTTTGAATGTTTTTCTTGATTCTAGTGAACTGGGGATACAGAAGTAAATAGTAACGAAAGGCTTCTCACAGTACAGAAATAATATTTTTTTTAGGTGGAAGAAGGTTAAATTCATCTAATTAAACTGACAGATATTGTTTTTTTTTTAACCAAAAGTATAGGTTTGGCTGCCAAGACAGCCTCAAACATATGTTAAAAATATAATTTAATTTACTGTATGTTTATTTAAAAAAATGTCAATAGAAATGGGATATTATGTTATACTATGAAGGGTATCCTAAAACTATTGCTTTGGTAGTTGCACTACACTTCAGGCAAATACAATACTCAATATTTGTTACAGTGTGTGTGTATGTTAGGAGGGAGGTTCCAGTTATAGTGGAAACTTACTGCAGCCAGCAGGTGAAAAAAGGCACTGCATTGTGTTGATGTCAGCATGCACACATCAGAAACACATTTGAATGTACTGAATTATTTTTTTTTGCCACTGTAGTTGTATATATTATTAATAAATATAATTCTTAGGCTGTTCCTTCCAACACCAATATAGCATTTATTGGACACAGAAAATGTTTGTCCCAAAGGAGACAATTAAGCTCACCTGTAGAAAACATTAACACATCTGTCAGATGTGTTAGAGATAACAATATACACCACACACACACACACACACACAGTTACATTTGCACAGAACATGATGAGCAGGTCTCATTACCAAAAAACACAGACAGAAAGAATGCTATACTGTTATGCCTATTTCAGTTACTTCCAGTGCAGCTTGATGGAACACATACTACACATCCTGAATAGTCTACTGTGTGTGAACTGTATTTCTAAGGCAGCTGAGAAGTAAAGCTTAGGCAAATGGACACAATATAAATTAAGAAAAAAACGTCCTGTAGTCTGGTAACAATATTGTCCCTTTTATATCTTCCAACATCCAGTGCACCACTCAACTAGTGTGAATGTGAATGATGACCATGAATGTAAACAAGACTGAATCAGGAGTAAGTACTTACAGGAGTAGGAGACACTTCTCCTCCAACCCAGGCAGTCAAGACCAATTGGGGTACTCTGGGAAAAGCAGTGGGCCTTGAGAGGCATTCCGCGGAAGACTCTGACAGACCCCAATGTGACTCCAACATCGGTCTGTGGGAATGAAAGATGACCGATTTTATTCACTGACATGCTTTTTCCTGGTAACAGTGAATTGAAAATTAACAAGTAAAAGACAATTGCTTTTTGGATACAATAAAGTGATGTGCAAAGAAAAGAATAAAGAGCAATGAGCATGCATGAAATAAAGTGCAGAAAAAAAACAGGGAATAATGACGTCATGAATGAAAGAGAAAGTAAAGAGGGGACAGAGATGTGCAGGTTTCAATTTCCAAGAAATACTGTCAGGAGCTGTCGGAGTAAAAGAGACTGTCCACTCAGACGCAGTGCAGACACTCAGAAGTAATGCAGAGGAGGAAAGAGATGAAAAGGTGACAAAGATTTCCAGGGTTTGGATTTTTGATTTGGCTGCTCAAAGCAACGTGGACACATCTTACTTTGTCCAGTTCTTCAGATATCAGTATGTTGAGTTGGCCCAGACTCCCCCTGATGGCTCTGGCCAGTTTGCATTTGTATTTCTTTTGCTCTTCAATCCAGAGGTCATCTAAACACCTTCGCCTTTGTTGCTGGGCACTTCCATCACATCCCACATCCACCAAGCAGCCAGTCCTCAGCCCGCCAAATACAACAGAAGTCTTCAACTCACCCTTCAGCAGCTTTTGTGTTGTGGACTGGCTGGCAGGTCGACCACCATTTTGTGTGCCCTTTTGAGTGCACAGTAAACTAGTTAGTCACAGTCACCTTTTTCACCAGTTCAACACGTGGCTTTTTTGTGACTCAATACAATATGCAGTCAAAACCTTTGCAGTTTTTGTACACTGTCACATGTCTGGTAAGTTCAGTACATTGTTTTTATTTTTTTAATAAGAAAAAACTATAAGGGGTTGTTGACACAAATGTATGTCTGCTATGTCTATTATGATTTCATTTAAAAACAGATATCATCCTCAGACATTTATATCACTAATAAAATGAATGATACATTATCAGCATCATATTAACATGCACAGACATGCACTGGTTTGATTTTTATGTTTTAAACAAAGCGTAATGGCTTGATTCACAGCAGATGACGAAGATTAACAAAACATGTCATGGGCCATGTTTTACATGAATGCAGTGGGAACTGGCAGCGATGTAGAAAGATGGTAGCCAGCTAACTCACAGAAAGGAAATCTATCTGCTGAGGGCCAGGGGGGACAAAGAGTTGACACTGCTGTTTCTCTCCTCCTCTTCATACCATTCACAGAGAGCAACTAAAAAAGAAAGGCTTGTTCTCTGTTCCAACCCACACTGACATATATTGATAAACTGTCAAAAACTCTGAGACACACATTAACACACATAAACACCAACAAAGCGAAACCAGAGATTAAATAATGCTGGCTTTAACCTCACTGGCATCTTGACTTAGCATAACAAAAGGATGTTTTATATAAATCCCTTATTCTAGAAAAGTTGAAATGCTGTTTAAAACTTAAATAAAAGAAAGCAAATATTTGCAAATCATTTAAAACCTATTTTTCTACTGTTGTGTAGTTGTAGTAAGTTGTGTAACGCTAAACAACACCTGATGGAGTATGTCATGTAATTGACTGGCAACAGGTCAGTATCATTTCTGTGTACACAGAGAGTATCCCAGACAGGGTGAATCTTTCAGAAGTAACGATGGGAAAAGTTTCATCAGTCTGTGAAAAAAAATGTGTTCAGCACCTGTAGAATAATGTTTTTCCATGTAAATTAAAAGAGTGATGTCATTATCCAAAGTACATAAAACATTGAACATTTTGCATCATTTAAAAGTTATTTTATTATATTTGTGCTAACTGAATTTGCATTAAATACCATGTTGTTGAAAACCTTCTTTGTCTTTCTCTTTTTGTCAATTAAAAATAAGGGGATGCAAATGTTTGCACCCAACTGGAAGGAAGGAAGATCCAGAAATGGTGTCACCTCCTTTAAGAAAGAGCTCATTCTGAATGAACTGAGGTGAAGTGGAAATTTGTTCTGTAAACTGGCAAGCAAAGATTCTTTGGAATTTTAGATTTTAAAAAAAGGGGTAAGGGACCATCTGGCTTGTTATCAGATCACCGTTCAATAGCCAGCATCTGTGATGCTGTGGGGATGCATTAACTCACACAGCATGAGAACATCTGTGAAGTAGCCATTAATGCTGAACAATATATGAAGGATTTGAAGCAACATATGCTGCCAAACAAACACATTTTTTTCACAGAAGGCATCGCTTATTTCAGCAACACAATCCCAAACTACATCCTGCATGTACTACAACAGCATTGCTCCATAATAATAGTCCAGGTTAAAGAGTCCATATGCATATCTAAATTAAAAGAGTCTGACACCTATTAAAAACATCTGGCTTATTATTAAGTAAGTAAATATGATGAACAGGGATTTTGAGCAGCTAAAACCCTATACAAGAATGGAAAAACTATTTCAAAATGAAATCAGTTGGTCTCTCTATTTCCTAAAAGCTTAAGTGGTGCAACACAATGGTAGACATTTCCCTGTCCCACTGTTTTGATACATGTTGCTGGCGTCAAATTCATACTCAAGCATATATTTTTCAAAACTCAAACTACTAATTTTCAACATCTAATATGCTATGTTTGGACAGTTTACAATCAACAATAACGTTCAAATGATTTGTTAATCTTTCACAGTATCCCATCCCAAAAGGGGATTGTACATAAAGGAAGGAAATCTTTTACCTGCATGTGCATCATTTACACATACATATTAGAAATCTAATCATTTGTGCATGCCAAACTGAATTTCTCTTACCTCTAATTCATTTATGAAGCCAATCGCATACAGGCTGATGTGTGACTGACTGTCCTTTCTGCCTTCAGCTGCATCCAACGGGCTGAGGCTGACACCCAGAGGGCTACTTGATGGTTTTAGGGTTTTAGGTCTCTTGGGAGGGTCAGTCAGTCCCTCAGTACTGACTGACTGACCCAAGTGAATAGAACACACAGAACTGGTCCTGGATGAATGAGGGTAGCGAAAAATCTTTCGTTGTGATGCTGGTCTAGGGCTATTAGGTTTAGGGCTCATTGGCCGTAGGGGGCTCTCAGTCAGGCCATCACTAGCCATTGGTTGAGATCTAGTCCAGGATGGTGAATGCTGATGAGCAAGGGTGGCTAGAGATGCAACAGGGCTGGTGTTACTAGGCTGTGGGACTGCCGAATGTTCTAAAAATGAAGGTAAGCCAGACATACTCAGTGTTCTAGGTAGACCATTTGACGCACCTTTTCTTCTCTGGCCCTCAGATTTGCACTGATGTAGACATGAACTCTCTTGTGGAACTCCCCGTTTAGGCATGGGGTCTGTGTGGTGAAGGCCTCTAATGGAGTATGGTGACCCTGCATTGCTGAGCCTGTCCATGACTGGAGAGAACAGAAAGTCTCCGCAATCCTGCTCAGATGCCATGTTGGTATTCTCACCAACTGGCACAGAAAGAGTTCTCTTCAGCAGTTCAGCTTCCTTTGTTTTCTTTAGCTTCCTCCATGATTGTTTTACTTTACCTGAATCTACTTCACTGCCCAGAGTGGCCTGATCCTCATTCTCTTTATCCACTGAACGTGACTCAAACAGACTGGACAGAGACTTTTTCCAAGGAATTTTCAAACTATCATTGCTTTTGCTTCTTTTGTAGGTTTGACTATTAGGTGAATGGGCTGACCTAACTAGGGAGCTGTCTGAACTAGATCCTCTGCTACCCACCTCACTACTCCCTTCGCTGCCTAAATGACGGGCATGGCAAGTGTGGGGAGAAGGGTGAAAGAAGTCACAGTCCTCTTCTATTTCGTTGTGCACTGTTTGTTGGACTATTTGTTTGTGAATATCACTTTTGACAAAAACCTCATCATCAGAATTGTCCTTCTGTTGCCCTTGCTCAAACAGAAACCAGTCACTACCTCTATCTGGTGATTCCGGGAGTACATCCTCACTTTTAGAACCCTTCGAGCCCTTAGACCTTCTAAAAGACGGCATTTTAGCAAAGACTGAAAATTTGGAGCCTTTATTTCCCGTCTGGTTTCCTTTCGTTTTATTTCTCTTCATCTCCTTGTCAAGGTTAGAATTTCTGTCTGAAATATCAAAGTGAGGATCCTCCAACTCATTACAATTGCTGCTAGCTGAAGTGTAAGACACAGCATCGTAAGCAACAGTCAGAGATCCACACTGCTTTTCAATACCACTGCCTAGGATAGGTGTAACTGTGCTCAGATCAGGTTCCACCTCAGCAGTTGCTAAAGGTTTTTCGTTCTGCTCGGTCTGCTGGTGTGGTCTCTTTGGACTGGAGCTGTCCCCTGAAAGGTTAACAATATCACTAACTTCTTCAGCAGGCCTCATGATCTCATAATCTTTATTTCTTTCTATTATTAAACTATCTGTTGTGCTGCAGCTTTCCAGGGAACCCTCAGCCTCTTGAATTGGCTCTAAATTTCTGACAGCCAGCCGATTCAGGCTGACATCAGCATGCGAGTACCTTACTGTCTTCACCTCCTGCTGCAGAGTTGGCAAGCTGACCAGTGTGAAATTTCTGTACTCCTCAGCTAGTGTATATTCCCTCAATGATTCCGATAAGCTTTCTCTTTTTCTGCTAGATAAGCAGTAATCCCTCTCGTGCTCCTCTTCAAAATCACAATCCAGGCCTACACCTAATGTTTTAAGACTTTCACTCCTTCCTGACCTAGAACAGTTAAACTCTTCATTTTCTTCAACTCTGTTATCCTCTAAAAATGTCTCTGCCTTCAGTTTTACTACGTTATCTCCTTTACCTAGGGTGAAATAGCAGTTGCTAATAAGGTCATTTGCTATCAAAGGTTTAAAGTCTTTACTATTCCTTTTGGGTTTTTGATCCAGTGAAGACCAGGACAACTCAAATTCCTTCCAAGGCTTGCCTACATCCCCCAAAAAGTCATGACTAAGGTTTGATGATGTTTCCACCAGAGGACAATTTAGTTTCTCATTACTTCTGTAGCTGCCCTGCCCTGTCCCTATGTCTTTTATGCTGTCCTTGGTGTTATTGTTGGAGTCAGAAAGCAAAGAAAAAGAAGTTTTTGGGTCACAGTGAAAACTAGGGGTTTTCGGGTTCTGCTGAACTTGCCTAAAATAACTAAAATCTGTGCTTGTCTTCAGATCTAGACCTTGGTGTTCTTGTCTACTGCTCTGAATATATTGAGCAACAGCAGGGCATGTTATCGCCTTTTCTATCTTAGTAGGCACACGTTGAACGAAGAAGTCACCATCACTGTTAACTGGTTTGGGAATAAGCTTGCTGTGCTTGCAAAGATCTGTTATACCAACATGTGACTGTGGAAGATTGGCTTCGCTTACTCCTTCCACAATTTGTTCCTGTTCAAGATAAACATGAAAGTTCTCCCCCTCCCATTTCTTGTTTTGCTGGAGAAGAGAGCAGGATGATCCTACCCTCCCTCTCACTCCTTTAAAGTTGTCTGATAACAGAAGGGAGATATCCCCTGGTTCTTGATTGTCTGATAAAAACAGCACTTTATTTGAGAGCGGGTGATGAGTCAAACATTTCTCAGAACCCTTACCAGTGTCAGACTGGACATGAGTTGTCTGTCCCCTTTGTAAAGGTCTGTCCACAGAATAGAGCTGCCTATGAAAAGGTATTTCGACTGTAGCACACCCCTGATGCAAATGATCAGGGATTAAATCCTGAGTTTCACCTGGAACTCGCCACAGTTGTAACCTCTCACTTGGAAAATGTTGATCTAGTTGCCTCCCAGTGAACTCAGCTCTGTCTGAGTCTGTCAACGAGACAAATGAGGCTGGATTAGACACCTTCTGAGCCACAGTCAGCTCAGTAGCAGAGGTATCCAATGGAACAGAGGCTGTGGTCTCCGTGGAAAATGTGATGGAGGAATGGATTTCATTTACTGTCCCAGGTGGTTTAGTTCCTTTTGTTGTAGTTCCAACACACCCACACTGCTCCACCTGAAAGCAGACACCTGACACCCTTGTCTTATCCTGGGGTGTTTTTACACTATTACAAACCTGGGGGTGGATCTCTGACAGTTGTCTGTTAGCGCTGTCCTCACACTGAGATGGTGAATAGCAGATATCTACACTGTTTTTGAGTGCATCTGACAGCTCTGACTTTGTGTTTTGTGATACCCTATTTGTCCTTGTGCCATGTGCTTCTGTGATGTTTGGACTTTCTGTAATTAACTGAGAGTCTGATTTGGTCACTGATTTGGAGTGTGCCGGTGTATAATTACTGTCCAATGTTTGAGCATTAATGACATCAGTGAATTGTGAATTAGCTGCACATGTGTTGTCTTGATCATTAAGTTCTATATTTAGGTGTGCTCGATTACAATATGTTCCCACACCCAAGTCCCCATTGTTTTTGCTGTGCACATTTACAGCCCGTATTTCTCTGTCTTTATTGATTATACCCTGGTTTTCTAGCTTTTTCCTCTGTCCATAATGCCTATCATTAAAGTCACTGCTACATCTACTTAGACCTGGGTATTCTTCTAAGCAGTAAGAACTGAGCAGTTCAATGTTTTTTACTTCTCCATCCTGAACATTACTGATTTGTAAACTTTCTTGTTGTTGTTGTTTTTGTGTCCCCACAGTCTTTTTCTCTGTGGCATCTATATTAATTAAACATATTTCTGAGTTTGATTCAGTCAGACTGCTTTCTTCTAGCTGTGCAAGATACTTCACTTCCGGAGTGTACAGTAGAGTGTTTACCTTCGTGTCAAAGGTGTCTGTGTTTTGTTGGCTTTGTACATGTAAACTGTATGGCTCCGTGCTGGCATTTACTTGAGTTTCTGTGTTAACAGCCTGTAAACCAGACTGTTCTTTGTTGGAGTTGAGATTTAATTTCTCTGTACTCAAGCAGGGTTGGATCTCAACGGAGCCCAGGTCGCTGGTGGTTTGCTTTAAGGGAAGTTTTGGGTCCAGATGGTGCTGTGGGATCGTCTTCCTGCTACAGCTGGAATGTCTAGCATAAGTCTCTGTGACATCTTTGCCTTTAGCTGTCACTGACTCTCTTCTTCTGGCTTTACGTTGCACAGTGCAGACATTGCTGCTCGTAGCTCGAAGACCATCACAGGCACTCCCTTGTCCAAGCAGAGCATCCAAACAGTCCTCCCCATCTGAATTCAGGTCTGACAGACTGTCACTGTGCCATGAGCAGGAGTCAAAAGATGTATCAGCTATATTAACCCCTCTTTTACTTCTCTTGCGTAATGCCGGGGGACTGACAAAAAAATCCCCCTCATTTAACCCTAATCTATCAGTAACATGGGGGGAGTCTTCAAGGGCTTCCTGAGGCTGTGGAGACAGAAAAAAAGAGGTGTGTGAGATGAAAACTAGTATGATAACACCAATATG
Organism: Channa striata; assembly: GCA_033026295.1. Lineage (NCBI taxonomy): Eukaryota > Metazoa > Chordata > Actinopteri > Anabantiformes > Channidae > Channa > Channa striata. Next base: position 23,267,477 of record CM065169.1, on the reverse strand, counting down.
TTGATATAAGTTCGGATGAACACAGAAAATGTTGTGTGTGCAGCACATAGATTTGTGCGTGACACTTGCCATTGTGTCCATACTAGACACATTTTCGGTTTGCTACACTGTTTAGAACAGGGACATATCAGTTGCATGATGAAAATTGTCTGTGAGTTTCAAAAACACAGCTGACATGGTTTCTGTATAGATAGCCATTCACGCAACTTTCAATTACACTCAGAAAGTGGAAGCAAGTTAATCTAATGTTAACATACCTTACAACAAGACTGAACATTATTTTAACATAATTTTATATGTTGGATCGGCATGATTCAAATCAAATATTAAGTCCAATGTAATTAAAAAAAGATATTCAATTGTGCTATTAGCATACTTCTTTCAAATTAAAAATACATTACAATCTTTCAGCTTATATTGTATGCACTTATCAGAGATCTAATAAACAAACTAATACTTTAGTTGTCAATTGTTGTCTTAATACACTTTGCAAGGTGTTCTATATGACTTCAAGCAGTGATCTACAGTGCACCGATCAGCCACAACAATGACAGTGATGGTCCTGATAATGACAAGGAGGACAAGGGCCAGCATGGCACATACTAAGCAGTCTCGGACTACAAAGTCCTACAACGAGGTGGCAGAAGTGCACAAACTCAATACTCAGGTAAAAGTGCAAGCATTAGCTTAAAAACATTCCCCACGACAAGTGCCACTACAAGTAAAGGCAATTCATTTAAATTCATTAATAAAAAAATAAGGCTTACTAATCACTGTGGTAAAGGTGGAGCTGATTTTAATAGTTTTTGTACTGACAGGTGTGACCTCATAGTGATAAATTAGCCGTAATTACTTTAGTGTTTCCCCTAGAAATTTTTTCAGCCATGGGGGAAAAACAATAATAGGTTTTGCGTGCACACAGACAAAAATAGTTTTTTTTTCTCATGCAGCACCTTTGATTTGTAAATTATTATTGTTTAGGCGACTGTGGCTCAGTTGGTAGCGTGGTCATCCACCAATTCTACAGTTGTTGGTTTGATCCCTGGCTCCTCTGGTCACATGTCAAAGTGTCATTGAGCAAGACACTGAACCCTGCTTAGTTGCTCCCGGTGAGCGTTGGCCAGCTGCATAGCAGCTCCCCCATCGGTGTATGAATGTGTGTGTGTTTGAGAGTGTGAATGGGTAGATAAGAAGCAGTGTAAAGCGCTTTGAGTACCAACAGGTAGAAAAGCGCTATATAAGTGCAGACAATTTACCATTTAAATTCCGTGGTCAAGTACAGAAAGTGAATATTAACAAGATGTATTTATTGCAAACAAATAATTTCTATATAATAATGTCTCAGTTAATCTGGGATGTTCCTCTTCTAACAGACTAATTATGCTGATGGCATATACAACAGAACTTTCCTGCAGGGCTGTGTGGAGGTGTGACCATGTTTGTTTGTGTTTTAGAACATAATCGCTGTGTAACGATCAGAAAAGACCATTTGATTTTGGTCTTGCTAACACCCCTCCCTCTCATCATTCACTTACTATGTCACTGTACCGCTGCTCTCCCTATTACAGAGCTGGGGACAATTAAATGCTGCGTTTAAGGACAGCTACGGACAAATCACACGCCCTTTAGTAAGTCATCAACATTTGTCTCTGTGCTACTGCTGGTTCTCATTCTTCAAGTGAAAAATGGAGTGGAGTTGATGTAGCAAAGGCAGTGAAATTCAGGGAAAACATTAACAAGACAACTCTCAGATCCTACAATAAGTACATTTGGAAAATATATTTAAATACTACCTTCAGCATACTTTTTTCAAGGACAGTCATTGAGTAGAGACTTGAGTTCTAAGGTCTGAGAGTTGTTTTGTTGTTAGAACAAACTGATAAACCATTCATAGTGCACACACGCATAGATATTGTCCCAATCAAAGCATAGCAACAAAGAAACAAATATTCAAAGCCAAACCAAACACAAAAAACTTTTTGCTGAAGTCTGAACATATGAAAACAAGCCTGTCTAAAAACAGGACTAAACAAATTACAAGTTCTCTTTTCTAAACAAGTCATATGCTTCTAAGAGTCACTTGAACACACCATGATGATTACGTAATTGGGTCAGTCCACAACGTAGTCGTGTTAACTAGATTAATTCTTTTAAAAACCCAGTTTTACATTTACATGTATTGAGTTAGCGTGGGACCTACCAAATTGCTAATGCATTTTGAAAGTGGTGTGGTTTGGTGTTTTATGAATTCAGAGAGACACTAACTAATTAATTCCAAAATGAACAAGTGACCTAATCTGCCTGCAGGATCCCTGCTAGGGACATTCTTCCTCTTCTTACTCAAAAAAATGAATCGTTTTATCAATTTTTAGAGCAAGTGGAGATTCATTTCAAAGTTTTTTAGCCTTCATTCTTGTCAGTATGACGCATAAAAAACTACACACACAAACAAACCTGAAACTGCCTCTACTACATACACGCTTGTTTAATTTAAATCCTACAAAGACGTTACTTACTCTCCAGCGCTTTACTGCATCAGCTGTGTCCAGCACCAGAGCACAAAGTCGAGTAGCAAACCAGCTCAGCACTGCTCCCATGGTGTCCCTCACACATAAGCTCACACACATAAACACACAGTTCATGCACATACTTGCAGGGTCTCGTCTTTCCTGGTACTACATGTCTGTGGCTTCCCTTGGCACTCTTCTTCCTTTGTCTCTCTGTTTTTCTTCCATGAACACCAAATCATGCTTGCTAAGAGCTTCAAGTCTTAAATTACAGATCCACCCCTCTCCATCTACCTGCAGTGATGAGCCTTTACATAAAGCCTCACAACCAAAGCACTGTACACACAACAAGAAGCAGGGCTTCCCTTTTCAGTGCATGTTATCGATGTAGACCATCTACAACAGCCGGGGATTAATCCGATCTCAAAACAGCGGGTACATTGAACTCCGTGTCTCAATGACAAGAAAAGACACTAAGAAGCCTTGCTATAAATACAGAGCTGCAGCTTCAGGCAGTGCAGGGTGCAGGACAACTAAACATAATGACAAGTAACCTTAATGCAAGCTAACTCAAATCACATTTTTGTAATTTAAAAATGCATCATATCTACATAAAACAACCCTGACTGTAATCTGAGAGAAAGTCCCTGTAACAATTCTTTTAACTGCAATTAAATGTCAGAGAAAGTGAAAACTATAGCAAGCTCTTATTGCAAGGCCAAAACGGCTTGTAAAATGTCAAATTAAAAAGTGTACACATAATAAGTGTAACATTATCTGCATTTTTTCTGAAATAAAAATATTTAACCTAGTTTGCAATAATATACTGTCGTAGTGTCTGTCTTGTTGGTAATGTCGGTCGTTTTAGCAGCAGTGCTTTGCAATTGAACAAACTATTACTTAATGAATTAAATAATGAGGGTTTGAAAAATGAAAAGGTGCAATAAACTTTTCTACCGCAATTGGTATATGTTTTTTGCAACCATTAACATATCACGTCCCACTAGAAGGCTCTCTTGGAAATGTGAAAGATACTGTAAATGCAATGTTTTCTTCTGCCCAGCTCAAAACTTCTTCCTGAACCAATCTGTACACCAATCCTAGAGGGGCGGGACTCATGGTTAATCCACACATTCACAGAGAGGCCAGTGTTATTTTCTGCTAATTAATTAGAGTTGAGTGTGCAAAAGAAGCTTAAAGGCTTAGCAAATATCCCTTTCTACCACATAGTAGAGGGGCTGACTGAAGTTACCCAGGCATGCACATGTTATTATCCCCTGTTGCAGACAGAGCTTGAATTTCTGCACCCAACTGAAAACTCAGAGAAGTGGAAAATAGAAGTTTTCAAAAAACAGACAAACAACTACTGCAATACAAACTAGGAGGACCCTGCAGCACAGCATGGAAAACACCTCTATATAAGCCAAACAGAAGTAGGAAAGAATCCCAAGGACAGCTTTCTATGTCTTGAATTTCGTAAGTGGGTTTTAAACAAGCCTTCTACCATGTAGAAGGATGATGGACAGAGCAGTGAGTCAGAGACAAAGGAAACTCTGGTAATTCCTTACATAGCTGGAGTGTCAGAGAAGCTTCAAAAAAAGTTTTGGGAAACACCACATACCTGTTGGATTTAAACCCACAAGAACACTGAGACTGTGACCGGACACCAAAAAACATGAGCAACATACTGCACATATATGCAGTCCAATGCAGTCAAGAGTGTTCAGAGCTCTAATGTGGAGCTAAGGAGAAGCAACATTTCAGGACCAGGATCATCAGTGTACCTTCCCCTAAAGGGCAAAGGACACACAGAAATGATAAATAGTACGAGAAAAGGATGTGCTAATACATATTTGTTCAAGTGGAGAATCCTCCCAACAGAATAGGCACACAGTTGTGATTGTTGTGATTGTACTCTCACCTGGTGAGAAAAAAAGGAGATAAACAAACGACCACTCTGGAGGATATGGCCTTGCCAACTTTCCTTTTCATACGTGCCTTTACATGGACTTAAGTAACCCGGTTACAGCCAACTTTCTTAGAAAAGCTGGTAAACACGAAAGCTGGTTTCTTAAATCGGTGTAGGTGATAAGCAATATCACTGCAATAATAGGTGATGCAGAACCACAACCAGTGCAGTGTTACATATCTTTACTGCATAATGGAAAAATTTCTGGCATGCAGAACATGGTGCTGCTTGGCTTGAAGGATAAAATACTGTGCATTACTATTAACCTGGCTTATTAGTTCCATTCATCATCTTTTGTTTAATGTAAAATAGTACAGCATGTATAGCCTTGGTCTCCCAGCACTAACCAACACTGACCTTTTTGTCACCTCAGCCTAATGAAATCTTAGCAAAATTATAGCTTTTGTAAATACCTCTTTTCAAATGTGTAGACTAAAAAGCATGAAGTAGACTCTTTTTTGTAGCACTTTGAGATTTTTTATAAATGAAAAGTTCATTATAAATTGAATGTATAGTAATAATAATAATATATTATTATTATTGTTATTTTATTATCATTATTATTGTTGTTGTTGTTGAATACCAATCATTAATATGATTGGTATTCATTTAAATTTTTATATTGTATTAATGTATCAATAAGATATGGACGTCTTACAAACAGCTTACAAACACATGCACATGCACAACAGTTCATCTTCCAATGATTAAACTATTACTGAAAGTAGAGATGAAGTTCAGCAGGTGCCATCATACAGTAAATCCATGTTCTGCTTGATGGGGTTGTCATGGCAGTCACATGTGTGGGTGTTAAACACTACACAAAAGTACATGTTTTTCGATAGATGATAGGACTTAATGATATAATGCATTCTCTAGCCCCACACACTTTGGCCATAACTACAGCCATAACTTAAATATGATATCAATTTTAAATAAAGACCACCTAAGCATAGACAAGCTTGTTTGATTGTTAAGATTGTTATGAATAGAATTAGAATTGTTATGTATTTAAATTGTTTCTAAATGTGATGACTTAAACATGTTTCAAAATGACTCAAGTAACAAAGGATTATCTGCAAAAGGGTGAAAAGTAGGTATATAGTGAACACTATTAAAACACATATCATATAATCAGTTCACATATTGCAGTGGAAGTACTTTTGGCCCAACAGTTAGTTTATCTATCGAGCCAGCACTTCTGTGCAGTGTCTATGAATTGTGCACAGATGTGATTGTGCTGTACCATACATGACAACTTTGCCACACGGTGGCAGATATTGTATGGTACAACTTTGCACTTTGCCCTGACCTCTGTGTACCGAAGACTATGTGTGGTGGGGAAAATACTGTCATGTAGGCAGCAAGAAATTCAGTGGTGTTTTTTTTCTCCTATTTAAGTCTGTGGAAGTAATATTAAAGATTAAATCCGGTTAATCATAACACAGTGCATAAACAGCTCACTAAAGTCATATTGAGCTGCAAATGACCAAATTCCTTATCTTTAAGACACCATATTTATTAGCCTCTCCTCCAGAGAAATACTGTATGACTTTATTAGTTGTTGGTTCAAGTGTTTCCTGAACGTTTAACTACTGAAGACCTATAGTGGCCATGTGAATTATAACTTGCAAATTCTTTATGAACAGTGTTATTCACTGAGGCAATGTGGGTTTCAGGTAACACTCACCTCCAGCTGCTGTTTGAGAAACAACAATAATTAATTGTATAATTGCATACTTCAGTCAGGCTTTTAGTATGTGCCCTTCACTTGTTTATGGCAAAACTAAAGGAACAGAAGACTGTTGAAGTAATGGCCTGAGTTATTGAATTCCAAGCATTTGCGATCACGTTTTAAGACAGGCACTTGAATTTATCATAAGTGTACATTAAGACCACTATTATCCTTGCTATGGACTGCAATAAGAATCCATATTATAGCTCTCTTCATTAAGATAATAAAGGAAATACTGTACATACACAACTTTAAAAGAGTAACTTTCAGAACAATATGGTTTCTACAGGCAAAAGACAAAGTAGTGTTTATGTCTGGACTCTGTTGAGGCCAGTCCATAAGTGTATTTGTTATATCCAAGTTTGTTTTTTGAAATATATTTTACTACCAGCAGTGTGGATCATAACCACTAAAACCGCTAAAACATAAAACGGTTCCCAAAAGACATCTGTATTTTTGACCCAAAAATTTGTACAAACCAACAGAAATTCATCTTGTACCTATCTCCAAGTCTTCTTCTCGTATACGGACAAGTATTGGACCCACAAATTTCAAACTTTGATTCATTACTCCATAATATCATTTTCCACTGATGTTCACTTTAATCTTCCCAAGCTTTTACATATCTCTCTGCTCCCGTTTTGAAATAGTGGTTTATTGGCTGCTATCCTTGCACAAAGGCCTTTCCTGATCAAGCTTCAGTGTAAAACTTTATCTAGATAAAGCTGCAAGATGCTGACCCAGGTCTTGGCTGGACTGCTTCTAGTCTCTAAAAGATTAATCTCTGAGACACTTGTCATCAGTTTTTTATAGTTTTTTTGGTCTACCATTACTATTTTTTAGCCTAAGAGAGTTCAAGGTATGTAAAGTGCCAAGAAGCATAACACTAAATATTTGTCACTTTAGCCTATTGAAGCAGTTATTTCACATTACATTTACTACACTTCAGTCTATTGGAAAACTGTGTACTGTACATATGTCCAAGGTTTCTAGTTGTATTCTAATACAGACTTCAGAAACACAGTATAAATGACCATTGGTCATATGTGAGGTTGTCCCAATAATTTTGAGCCTCTCGAATTCAGGTCTATGTACTACCAGAAAAGTTGGGACTTTTTCTTAAATGCACCAAGAACTAAAGTCTCAGATTTTTTGGAAATCACTTTACTTTATTTTTTCTGACAAAACCACAAAAAACTATATATATCTTCAGTCACTTACACTGACCAACTTAACTGTATTTTGTACATGAGAGAATTTTCGGAGTTTAATGCTTGTCACACACTCAAAAAAATTATAAAGAGGGAAGAAGGAAGAAGAGAAGAACATTTTATAAAGTATTAAAGTAACACCATTCTGGATTATCATAAAATAGCAGGTTAACTGGTAATAGGTAAGAGGATCATGACTGAATGTAAACAGATAATCCACCAAAGTCTCAGTCTTTACAAACAAAGACCAGATGTGGTTCACCACTTGTGACAAACATGAGAGAACTGTCAAATGTAAATGGCAAAAATTGGTACCTTGGTTCCCAAATAACTAAAAGGTGTAGTTAAAAGGAATATTGTCAGTTAAAGCTTTGTGGAGGTATAAAGAGCCAGACTGAGTTTTAAGGTAGGTTGACTTTTACAGCTAGATCATCAATAATTGTTGTTGTAATTAACTCCTTTGTACCCTCCCATCCTGCCTGCCATATTTCTGAAAACACATGACCTTTCAAATCAGGACAAAGAGAACTGCCACTGTCGAAAGAACGGCCCAATATAGTAACAGAGCTCCTGTCCGGACTATAAATAATAAATCCTCATGGATCTACTCATGCTCTCAAATTTAAAACCTATCATCAAAACCAGAGCCATTTCAAGACACTGTATGATCTTAAATGTAAAAAAAAAAAAAAAGCACTTTTCAAAGGTCTGCAGGAACTGTGCTCAACATTGTGCACAGCAGATACCTGGCACATTAGATACAAACTGCATGTGGTGACATAAAGTGGTGACGGAGAGCTTCAATAAGAATCTATGCAGAAATACTTACAGCTATGGGTTTCCCCTTCCACTCCAGACATGCTTTTACTTGCACATCTCAGCCAGGGCAAAACATGCAAACTGGCTTTACCCTTCAGTACCAACACACACCCACACCCACACACACACACACATCCTCTCACAGGATACCTTTTATTAGATGAGTCTTTAACCTAGGATTTTCATTCCATGGTCCTTCTCCTCATTTGCTTTCTGCCTCAACTGTTGCCTCGGCATTCTCCACCCAGCGTGCATGGAGACACCACCCACACCCAGCATGGACGGAATGTGAACGTGGGTGCTGCAGCCACACTGTCATGGCTCCAGGGAGAACTGGCTATTGTGCCAGTAGGGCTCTGCAGAGTTCATGCATTTGAACATCACAGCGGCACACATAATGTTTCAATAAACGCATATACGATCGCACACACAGAAACAAGGCTTATCTTTCTGCTCTCTAAGTGACAACGTTCCACGTTGTAGTCCACCTGACCACACCCAAACCTGAACCTGACTTCTACTCCATCTATTCACATGCAGTGAGCTGCAAAAATCACCTGAAACTGTCTGTTTTCTTTGTGTAACTGACAAAACAGCAGGTGACTGACATCTGGGCTGCATCAATTAATCATGCTGATACTTTATAAAGCTTTAAAGGAAGCCACACAGATAACTTACCTGTAGCAGTGTCTAATCTGGCAGAAGATTTCAGTTAGTGCTGGCAGACTGTGAACTACTATTCTCATTTTTCTCTCCTTATGTCTCGCCTCAAACTAACACTGCTCCCTCCATCATCATCATGGCCCCTCCTCCTACAGCCCACAGCTCTCTGAGGTCATCCCCAGATTGTCACCTACTGCCCTGCATCTCAGCATAGAGGAGAAACCTGATCTCTGTTCTGAGAGGTAAGGGTAGGGCTGTTGGTGGTGGTGGTTGAAAATGATACTTCAATGAACACCAAATCTAATGTGGATACTTCAAGGAGAACAAAAGTAGGTTTGGCAATGCTATGCTGAGGAGAAGACAATGATGAGACCAAAAACAGGAATTAGTAGGAAAAGTCTGAACAGTGGGGCTCATGACACAAAAAACATGCAATTATAAATACATTTGAAGTCTGAACATGAATAGAATTTTGTACACTTCTACTAAACTAGCAGAGAGTAAATGTGGTGCTGTATGTGAATACAAAGAGATTTAAGTCATAGTCTACAACAGTGGAACAGCAAGAATCTTAGACAAAACACAGCAGAGACACCAGATAAGATCAGTGATCTATGAGAAACACAGCAAAGCCACTCAAACAGGATCCACTGGGAAGAAGTCAAAGGTCATCGACCGGCAGTCGATGTGACATTCAGATCTGACATTAGAGGCCATCACTTTTCCTGCCTTTCCTGCTACCGTAAGCTGTCGACCCACTTGTGCTTCATCTGGAGTCATTGACGATAACAGTTTGACTAGGTCAAAGTTGACTGCTAATTGTCCAGGAGACTGAGAGCATGTCTGTCCTGATTGCGGAGTCTTTTTAAATTGGTATCTGTAGTCATGACTGCGATTTCAGCATTTTTTTCAAGCATAATTACAGTGTTTTTGACTGTTGTAATAAGTTACAAGTAACAACAACAAGGAGTTATCTCCTGCAGTAATGACATTAAACCATATTCTATAAGAAAAAGATATTGTAGAGCGAATGTTATCAATGTATGAGTGTCAGTCAAAATAGACCACTAATCTATCATAAGCTGTTGAGTTAAAACAGTAAAATGCTTTTAATGAATTTTGAGTGAATGAGTGGTTACACACAGGAAACAAAGTAGACCGACTTAATGGAGCCTTATAGCTATATCAGCCAGATGTCTCTGTTTACATCAACCACTCAATAATTCATGAGAGGGGAAGAATACACAAGCTGCTGCTGTTCATGAACACAGATTGCCAGCCATTGTGGATACTCAGAGGTGTACCTTGATTTATATATCTCCATTATTAAATACTTACATTATATTATATTAATGTATATTACTGTACAGAAATAACACATGATATGTTGAGAAATAAAAGGAAAAACACTGCACATACAATCAAAAATGTATGTATGCATTTAGTGTATGATAATTCATGGACAACATATGTTAAAATTCTAACACTGAACAAAAATGAAAGAGGAGAGTTACATTGCTGTCCAGCAGAGGGCAGTTATCATCCCACATTACTGCTATTAGTTTTCAGGAGAAGCAAGAAAAAACTTCTAATTGAGCATTATTAATCAATATGCAAGTACAATACAAGTACAATAAAGCTTTTCTTATGGGTGTGGGTAGGAAGGATGCCATGAATAAGTGAAAAGGTCAACTTTTACCACTGCATTTGCCTGTGCACATTTGCTTTACTAACTGTCTGCAACTTGCAGTGAAAACAGAGTACTCCACTTTGTAACAAAGGCTTTCATTCAGCACTTACACAGGACTAAAGAGGCAATATTGTGTCTTCCCCCAGAGGAAAAGTACAATCACTAGCAGAGCTAAAAAGCTGCACTTTGTTTCAAATGTCAGAAAACAGTGAATAACCCTGTTAAAGTAAAAAGAAAAAAATAATAATATAGAAAATAATACAGAAGCACTGGCTTAACACAGGATAATAGTCCTTCAAAGAAACAGTAGATCATAGTTCAGCAGTAAGTCAAGGCACAAATGTTGTCACAGGTTAGCCCTCGGTCAAAATTAATCATGTGATCCAGAAGAGAAATGACAGCCTTGCAGCCTGGGGTAAGTTCCTGCTATACCACAAGATAATCTAGCCCCTTACCATAAGCTTAACCATCACAACTAAGTGCCCAACCCTAACCTTAATTCAACCCTAAGCATGAAACCAAGCACTAACCTTCAAACAATTCTTTGAAGTTTTGAGGACCAGTCAAAATATCTTCACAACAATAGTATTGAGTTAGAATGTCCACACAACCATAAAAAGACACGTACACACACAGTCCTTTCACTTAAGTTGGCTTGTCTCCCCTCCAGAGGACACTGCCATGGAAACAAGGCACAAAGGGAGGGACCAGTGAAAACAGGCCACGAAGGTCTGGGATAGAATACCAATTGCACAGTGTGGGAACGAAGCAGCCAATAATTGCATGTGATTCCCTACAGACTATTATTCTGACCAACATTCCCTTCTGCACCAGCTTCTCACACACACAAACATGATATCATTAGGGACATTGCATGGACAGAAATAATCATTACATTAGCACTAACTGTTTGAGTCTGTTAGCTCCCTGAGATGCTACTAATGATTCCATACTACCACATACAGAGCACAGAAGCATAATTCATTTCTCAGTTTAATACTTTAAATTCATCTGTGAAAATATCACAAACCTACAGTGTAACCCAGTGAATGCTGCTACCGTCCTTAACTGTCACATAGGTGCAAATTTACCTGAAATGTAAGCCACACAACAGCAACGTCATTAATGCAACATTAGACCCCTGATGGGAAAAGCCGAAAGAGTAGTAGTAGTAGTAGTAGAAAGGCCCAACTTTCTCAAACACTGCACGGTTATATTGGTTATTGGTTATATTGGTTATTATACTTGTATAATACCAGATACCAAAGTGGCTCAGGGTCTAAATAAACAATTAATTATTTTCATCATTTTAATCAGAAAAAAATTATGATTGGTATCCCTTTAGATAATGTGATTTTTTATTTTGTTTTCATGGACCATCTTTTCTTGCCATGCCTCTTTCTTTTGGTGAGCTGGATGCTCTGGTACCACTTTCTGTCATGATTCTGAAACGTGTCACCATGGTAGGTCAAGGCTGCTACCACATTAGTTCAATAGAGGAACTGTTGCACCATCTCCATCGAGTTTGACAGATTCTCTGTCAAACAAATCTAAAAGAAACCCACTGTAACCACCATTAACAGACTGACTACATACCTCACAAGATAGCGGGCCCTTAGCCCAACACTTAACACAGCTTCATAACTGCACATTCTCAATACCAGTGCCAGAACATAATAAAATTAAGTATTTCAATCACATCCAATGATAGAAAGAGGATTTCATTGACATACACACAAAGCTCTGATTATGCTGTATTATCTAACAGTATTTGTCTGAAACATGAAGAAACACTCTTTGCTATGCCTGTAATATATTGTTAACAAAACATGAGGTTTTACCTGACCAGATTTCAAAACCCAAATCAATCTAATACTCAAGGTCTTCTCTGATGGTAAACAGAATGAAAAAGAAACAATTTTTATAATTATATCCAAGCATGTTTTTGCTATCAACTAATTACTTAGACTGTTACTGACTTTAGTGCAGGCAAAGTAGCTTTAAAGGATTTTGCTGAGGCAGTGCTTAACACGATTTGTTATGTTGAAAAACCTAAACAACAGATTAACATACATTTTAGAATAACTACTGTACGACAAGCCTTTAAAGGTGCAAGTATTAAAGGAGAATGTTAGTATTTTTACTTACTGGAATTGTTCGATAACTGCCCAAATGTGGTGGTCAGTCAGTCCATGAAACAAGTGTTTGTATGCTTATTACGGTCAAGAAGATAAATAAAGGGAATTTCTCAATAGAGTACCTAATATCATCCACCAATGATACGGCTTGTAATGCAACACCTGCTCACTTTTTACTTTTAAAATCTGGGCTAATACACTTATTTTTATACAGTTTTTTTTTTCTCTCCACTTTCCACCCACCCCAACGATCAAGGCAGATGTCCGCCCACCCTGAGCCTGGTTCTGCTGGAGGTTTCTTCCTCCAGCATAGTATAGTATAGTCTTGACTTTATTATGTAAAGTGCCTTGAGATGACTTTGTTTCAAATTGGCACCATATAAATAAAGTTGAATTGAATTGAAGTTGAATTAAATAACAAATGTTGGATCATGTCACGCCTCAAAAGTGGCACTTGAACACACAGCAAAGTTTACAGCCAAAGGGTAAGTTGCACATATGCAAGGACCGCATAAAGGTTATTGCCTTAGACTGTTGCTGTCTTTATCTTGATCCTTAGCTCCTCCTACGCTGATGAGGTTTTGCAGACTCTTGCTGAAAGTTTATAAACCTGGTCTAGTATGTCCAGTATGGCACTCGCTCTCTCTCTCTTTCTCTCCCTCCCTCTATCTTGGAAGGCAACATAGTTTTTGTTTGGTTTTGTAGTTTGTTGCATGTAGTTGTTAAAGATCATATAGGGTTTATAGCATCCATTACCCTTGTCTCATTACTGATTGCTCATTTGTTGCCACAAACCTTATTTTTTTTTTGAAAAGCTGGGACTGACGATATATTGGTGTAAATTTCTTATTTCTTGCACTAATTCAGCTTAAATATCAACTTAGAATCAAAGTGATTCAACATTCTGAACTGGCTGAAAGCTTGCAACGAGGGTACAGCTAGTGCCAACAGCACAAGACACACCACAAAAAACTTCACCAACAGCCTGACGTTGAACAACATCCAACAATCAGCTTGTTATGCAACAGCCCTTAATGGGCTTGAACCCAAAAACTCTAGAATGAACCACTGGATTACATTTACATTTACTTCTACATGTAGTCATTTCGTAGACGCTTTTATCCAAAGCAACTACTAAGTGAGGTAAAAGGCAAGCAACAAAATCTCAAGGAGAAAAACGTCAAAGTAAAGTGCTATCAAAGAAGTGTTTCTGTTTCATGAGATTAAAGTACAAGGAAGATGAGGAAGAGTTGTGTTTTCAGCAGTGTTTTAAATGTAGTGAGTGTTGGCGCTAAGTGTGCAGGGTTTGGCAGCTCATTCCACCATCGTGGGATCACTGAGCTGAAGAGTTTTCCTTGGTGTCTTCTGTGTAGCGCTGGGACCACCAGATGTCATTCGCTGGCAGAGTGCAGCGGACGGGAGGGATTGTACACCTGAATGATTGACTTTAAGGAAGCCGGAGCTGTAGAGCTGACCACTCTGTGGGGAAGAGACAGAGCTTTGAACTTAATCTTTGCAGCCACAGGAAGCCAGTGCAGAGATCCAAAGATCAGTGTGACATGAGTCCTTTTTAGAAGGTTAAAAATGAGGCAACAATTAAGAATTGTCAGCTGATAACAAATTCATCCTCCACTCTTCAAACATTGATGCAACACTTAAAAACACGCATGGGCCCCATGCAAATGACTGAGGGTTTAAATGTGATACCTAAAGAACAGGAAACATCTGTAGAAAGATGGTAAAGTACTTCCAACCTCAAATTTCCACTCTGTGAAATATTAATAATAAATGGCATCTTGTCTTGGCTTCCTCAGCCAAGACAAGATCCAGAAAAAACATTAAAATCTTTCAGACTGCACATCCCCTTGGCAGAAAGGCAAAGAACTCATCATTTACTCATCAGCACTGATACAGAGGCTATATGGAAGAGTTTTCAGAGGAAAACCTTACCTGTGTCCTCACAAAAGTCAACAACTCATGCAAGAAAAGCAACATTTGGATATGCCAGAGCAACTTTGACCACGGTCACCAAACTTTTGTTTGGAGGAGCATTTCCTAAGTTCAATGCCTTGCCAACCATTGCAGATAGAGTTAGAAAGATTTTCTACTTTGGGCATTTATGCCAGTCGGTGAACTAAATACTGGAAAGATAAAATATGATGAATTCCACTATAAGTAAATTCTTAATTTTAATCTTCTACTACTACTACTACTCTTTCGGCTTTTCCCATCAGGGGTCGCCACAGCGAATCTTCCTTTTCCACTTCACTCTATCCTGGGCATCTTCCTCTCTGACACCACCACCAAGTTCTTAATTTTAATATCATGCAGTATTGACAACAAAATGAACTGAAAAATGGCTAGTTTCTACAACAAGCAGAAATTAAAATCTCCTGTGTTACTACTAAATTTCTGAATGGCCCTTACAGCCCCTTCATGTGAACATCATTGGAAAATCTGTGGTTAAACCCTAAACATGCTGCGTCTGCAAGATGTTCTAAATATATCTCAGAACCTGAAGTGACCTGCAATAGGAGTCAGTAAAAAAAAAGTTTGTGTTGGCTACAAGAAGAATTTGCAGGGTGTGATATCAGACAAAGGCGTGGTTACTAAGTGCTGACTTGTCTGTTCGCTAGAGGGGTTGTATTTTCTTTGTTTTACTTCAAAAACCAAAAAAAAAAAGATTATTTGCCCATAAATTTGCAAGGATTATAGGATATATTTTTTAAATGGTCAAAGCACAGAAACAGGGATATCCTAGTTTTTAGTCACAGCACAGGTGCAACTTGTAAGCCTCTAAGCCTTCCAGCTGTACCAGATGCCAACAGGCAGCAGCAAACACCCACGGCCTTTGATGAGTGGTTCCCTTACATTTGAGTTTTCTTATTGTGTGACTTAGGTAATTTTTCAACAATCCCCAGACACTGAAACCAACAATGACTTGCCTTTACTGTGCCACAGACCTCAGTTGTTGTCAGAAAACAATTAAAAAACACATCAGCCTAGCACTACAACCGCTAATACACAAAATCAACCAACTAAAAAAAGAATCAGCCTCAGTTGACTGATGGCTTGTTATGGATACTTTATCATAATACTAATTTTAGGAACAAGACCAGTTTCTCCTTTCCATTCGTTAAATCTGTAAAATACATTTTTTTAAAGCCAAAGAATGCTGCTGAGAAAGGAGAAAGCTAAAAAGTCCTCATCAGACCCCTGTGGTGAGTTCCCACAGTTTGGAAAGTTGAGTAGCATCTCTCCATTATTACTCACCATGTGTACAGCTAATGTGGTAAAGTGGGGCTGGTTTTGGCAGTGAGAGGAGAGCAGGGCTCACTCCCGCTGATGGACAGCACAGTTGTCATTGTAAGACATGGTGCTCACATAGCAGTTATTAAATCTCTCCGTCACTGTCAGTTTGAGAGAGCATGTAATAAAACCATAAGCAGCCTGGAGTTAGCGCCACCCCTGTTGTTAACACTGTCTGATTAAAAGCTTTCAGGGTGCTTTGGGGCGACTTAGAGCAGACTTTAACTAAACTTAATCGATCTAGTTTCGTTAGCCTAGCACCTAGCAATGTCTTCCCCGTCTCCTTCTGTCTCTCCTCTGACTTGCTCACTGTGCCACATGTTTACTTTTTCCTCTGCCTCCTTTAGTGATAACGGTACTTGTAATAAGTGTAAGGTTATTGCAGCTTTGGAGGCGAGGCTCTCTGAATTGGAAGCACGGCTCCGCACCATGATAAACAATCCAGCTAGTCAGGTCCCGGTAGCTGGTGCGGACCGACCTAGCATAGCCACAGTTAGCTGTTCCCCAGCAGTACCCGAGCAGCCGGCAAGCCAGGCCGGTTGGGTGACGGTTCGTAAGCGAGCTAATGCTAAACAGACGCCCGAGGTTCACCGCCAGCCGGTTCACGTTTCTAATCGCTTTTCCCCACTCAGCGACACACCTGCTGAGGAACAAACTCTGGTAATTGGCGACTCCATAGTCAGAAATGTGAAGTTAGAGACGCCAGCAGCCATAGTCCAATGTTACCCTGGGGCCAGAGCGGGCGACATCAAATCCTTTTTGAAACTCCTGTCTAAGGATAAACGTAGATACAGTAAGATTATTATTCATGCAGGAACAAATTACGCAAATCGGAGGTCACTTCTTCTGACCTATAAAGCTCTAAACGGTCAATCTCATCATACCTAAAAGACCTCCTAGTACCATATCATCCTACTAGACCACTTCAGTCCCAAAATGCAGGCCTACTTATGGTTCCCAGAATTTCCAGAAATAGAATGGGAGGCAGAGCCTTTAGCTATCAAGCTCCTCTCCTGTGGAACCAGCTCCCAGTCCAGATTCGGGAAGCAGACACCCTCTCTACTTTTAAGACTAGGCTCAAAACCTTCCTCTTTGATAAAGCTTATAGTTGGTTATAGTCATGCTGCTATAGGCTCAGACTGCTGGGGGACTCTGCACTGAGACACTTTCCTCTTCTCTTCATTCTCTCCTCTCACCCCACATCTATAATGTCACCACTGTATGACATTAACTCTGTGTCTTCTTTGTCCCGTAGTCGTCTTTCTCCCCCCCCCTCTCTGTCCCTGTCTTCAGGTGTCCCGGGATTTGGCTCTGTGTGTCCTGCAGTGCACAGCTACTGGTCCCACTAACCTGCCCAATTTTTTGTTGTTGCTTTTGTTGGTCTGTTCTTTTCTCTCTCCACTTTCCACTCAGCCCAACCGGTCAAGGCAGATGTCCGCCCACCCTGAGCCTGGTTCTGCTGGAGGTTTCTTCCGTTAAAGGGAGTTTTTCCTCTCCACTGTTGCCTATGACTTGCTCAAGGGGGATTTGTTGGGTTTTCTCTAAATGTTTGTACTGTATAGTCTTGACTTTATAATGTAAAGTGCCTTGCGATGACCTTGTTGTAAATTGGCGCTATATAAATAAAGTTCAATTGAAAGTTGAATTGAATACTAACCTAAATTATGCAAATTTATTAAAAAATAAATCTCTCATTTAAATATCAGCATACTTGATGTGGTACTGTGCAGATACTTTGGCAGCAAATGTAGCTTCTTTACACCTAGATTTAGACCGTTTGTCTTTTTTTACTCAAGTCTAGTCTTTAGTTCACAGATCTAGCTGTCTATCTTTGTGATGGTATGCATCCTCACCCTGATCTATGCCTTACCTGAATGAGGTCTACAGAGAGTTTCTTAAATTTCATGGCTTAATTTTTATTCTCATGCAGTGTGTCGTGTGCCTAAACTGTGTCTATTCAACTTCTAAACACATTTAAGCAACCAGAATGCATGCAACATAGTTTTGTATATTACCAATTTTTGAATTTGATTTTTATTCAATTTAAAAAATTGCACAGTCACACTGCACATTCTTGTTTCAAGTTTCCTCATAAACAGATAAATGAATAGTCTTAATTTATCATCTAAAGTGCCGTGAGATGTCTTTGAGTATTGGCACTATATTAAAAGTTGAATTGGATCGAAACATTTAATTGAAATAAACCTCCGAACTTGTTCCTTGATGCAACTGCCTCGTACATGGCATTATTGATTATAAATCATTATAGACATAATTGATTTAATCATTTCAGCAAAACAAAACAAACCACATATCATTAGAAAGTGATCGTATCAACACAGTGGCTGGTCACTTTCTAAGTATAAACTCACATAGTCCAGTAACTGTACTATCAAAGTTTGGAAATTATGATACAACCCTCTCTGTGGGCAACATGTCCAAAAACTCCTTAAGCTAGTCCTCAGTCCTGAGTTTACATTGTTCCCAACTCACCTGTGTTAGCCACCTGGCTGACAGACAAGCCAATCTGATGGCGCCCAAATGGAATTTTTGTTAACAGGGAACAATGTCACAACACTAGCATTAGTCCATCCTTTACATCACAAAACCATCATCACAACTGAACATTCGGTTTTCTTTCACATATATGATGTGCTGATGTTTCCCTTTAGTTCTCAGTGTGCAGCAGATGGAAAGAGCAGATGCTCTAACAGCTGAAGCGTCCATATTGTCGTCAGTAAAGCAGTAAAGCCGATAATAACCTCCTGCACTTCACATTCAAGCTGCCTCCACCATGATTTATAGATATCCACTAATCCGCTATCACTGAGATATCTCCTCAATTTTACAGGAGGTGCATCTGAGGGAGGACTAGCGCAAATGGGTCAAAGAGACATTGTGGGCCAGTAAAACCTAACAAATATTGTAATCATTTAAGCTGTGCTTCACTGGATGTGATAGAAACACTATCCAAGAGACAGCAGCACATGACACTTGAGTGTCTGAGAAATAAAACTGTGTCCTGACACGTCATAATTTCTTACTTCTATCACACTTTTGAGTCCATAAGCGCTGAGGCAGGATCTGAGGTGGGAGGTGTGCCACAACTGTGACAATGACGTGTTATAAACAACGCAAGAACATTTAATAGTAATTAAAGTAAAAAGTTAAAGATAAACTATAAAAAAAACTACAAAAACTGTATCTATTAGTAAACTAGAATCAAAGTAAAATGGCTTACCTGCAAGATAATGTGGAGAAAATACATAACACTTAGCATTCTTAAGGAATTTAATCAGAGACAGACAGACATGCAGCTGTAACTCCTTCCCAGCCCCTGTATTACTGAAGGTCTCTGGATGTGCAGGAGCTACAGCTTCACAACCTGTTGCTATTTTAATCAGACTTAGCCCTACTGACAGAGAGTGAGGGAAGGAGGGAGGAAAGGAGGGACAGGAGTTGCATAACACCACTTAACCAACAGAGCCCCTGCAGGTGGAGGACTTTCCATGCAGGAGAAAGGCAACAGTATAAACTAAAGACACTGGAGAGCCGATGGTTATCTGTGCAGAGTGGGAAGGCTTCAATCCTCTTTCTTTCTTTTTTTTGTTTTACTTTATCATACATAATAAGGTCACATCATACTGTAAAACAGTAAGACATAAGAGAAGATGACAAGGATGCATTAACATAATAAAGCGTGAAAAAATACTTTTAGAAAAAAAAAGTCAGTAAATAAATCTTAAGACATCACACCGATGAAACTGTTTAATCAGACATCTTCCAATTGATAATGGACAAGTATAATGTGTGTACTATGGTGTGGGGTTAATTTAAAGGAAATTGTTGCCATCTGTGTGTGTGTTAATAAAAGTATACACAGTGGAAATCCTTTAAGGCATAGAACTTGCAGTATTTGTGTAAATTTTAAACTAAATGACAAGGTTCTTTATAGTATGTGGGGGCTGTGGATCAGGATATACAATGTCACCAACCAATAAGTTGGTTATTGGTTCAATTCCTGGGCCATATTTCATATTTTATGATGGGTCAGGTAAAGTACTTTGGGTACCAATAACATATAGAAGTGCTATATAATTGCAGACAATTTACCATTTAGCATAGAACAGCCGCTTTGTATTCCTAACTACTTGCATTTCTCCCCTCAATTGTGCACTCTGGTCCAGTTTTTTGGTTTGTGCAAAGAAAATTTGAAGACACTACCACATGCAGAAACACAGCTTGGGCTGTTTGTGCTGCCACCATGAAAATTGGGGACTTTGGATCTGTAGTTCCCACAAAAAAAGCATGATCTCTGTTGTGTCTAGATGATAGGATGATAATTTTAGGAGTCCCATTTTAAGTTACACTTCTGTTGTATATCAGATTAATAATTTAAGATTATTCATTTAATAGTTGTAAAGCAGGTCCTTTTTGCTCAAGTAGTTTATGAAAATAAGTTGAGTGTAACTAAACATAATATGTAAGTAATGGTTTAAGCCTTGTATAGGCAGGTAATAGATAGGAAATCATGTGTATGAATGCTTCAGTTTTTGATTTATGTGTAGGTGTAAAATGCACAAAAACACAAGCATGGCTCTCACAGACAGCCTTATAAATAATACATCAGTTAAAAAGAGGAAACACTTCACTGTTCTGTAACTAGAGGCTTAGAGTGAAAACAAAAGACCAGCAGGTCTGTGCTTTAATAAACAACAATTCAAACAATAAAATATATATGAAAAGATTGACATCTGCTGGAGTACTCAAAAATGCTAAATCAAAAAAAATCAATCAATCAAGACAAAGATCAATAACGCCCCCTGTTGTGGCAAATGTTAAACTACAAACTATTTATTGTATCTGTTAAGTGCCAAAACCATTTCTTATCTCTGTGCTTCACTTTTAAACATTCAACATACTCCCTTTGAGTTGTTTAATACGTTCACTGATACTGTTTTGAGCAGCAATGTTGGACCTCTCACTTACTGTCAGTCAGACTTTCTCAGTTGGCATTCTTGGTCATTCTAAACCACAGGCTTTCGGACATTGCATCCACATCTGATTCACAATCTTCATTCAGTGAATGGAGCAAGCTTGGGTTTAATCACATGACCTGTGAATGGAACACCAGGCACATAATAATAGGTCAATTGCCCCATTAGTGATAGAATCATGGCAAGGAGGCTGGTGATTATACGCAGAAACATTAGCTACATTTACCACAAACTATTCATAACTTTCAGATCTCAGGCGTTCAACCTTGAGAATCTGACAGAAAGACTGCTGTTACATACAAGTACAAGTTTTTAGTATTAAAATACTCTACACTAAATACCAGTGTGCTTGTGCCTTTTTCTATCCCTAAAACCAGTAGTGTCTATACTGTCTGTAGCTATGACTCAGGATAGACTCTGGCAAACCCGCCTTTCTCTTCCCAGAAGTCCTGAAATAAATGGCTGTGCTCTGGCCAGACTCCTGACTGTCTGTCAAGAAATACAGAGGGAGAGAAACATTGCTGTGGTTCAAGAGAAGAGGACGTTCAAAAATGGACAGAACATAAAAGGATTTGACTGATCAGATAGTATCTGTCAGCAGAGACATTCATCATGTGTCAACAGTCAGCCATAATCAGTGATGTGGTTAGTACTGCACAGCTAAAAAATGATCAAACTGCTCTATATTAATCTGCTAATATTTTGCACAGAATGTTTGGACTATAATTAGGCATATTTTCTAATTTAAAATAATGACAATACTGAGCAAAATGGGCTTTGGTCTAAAAGGACAAAAGCTAAGCCAGGCAAAAATTCTACAATTATTTAAATTCTACAGTAAATTTACAAGTCAATATCAGTGCCATCAGTATGGTGACAAATGACACAGAAACAATCATGTTGTGTCTACAAAAGGTATGTAACAATAACAAAAAGCCACGGCATGGTATTGCCATAGCAGAAACTTGTTTTGCTCCCCTTTGTATCAATCTGGCAATTGTTTCAGTCTGGCTTTTTTTGTTATAGCATTGGCGGGGTAGTCCTTGTGACACTGTGTCACGCTCTGTACAGTAGGTCAAGTCCTGCTTTTTGTTGCCTAATGTGAAGCAGTGTTCCATTGTGCAACCATAGTGTAGCTGGGTGCTACAGCTTGCATGCCCTTAATTTGAAATGGCAAAAAGAGTAATAGTCAACATAATATTTATGTTCAGCTATTATAAGTGTTTATTCATCGGAAATTAAAGTAAAGGTTTTTTAAAGTAAAGGGATGCAAACTTTTGCACATATTTTATTTTAGCATAACTTTAATATATAGAATCCTTGACAATTTTGTTGCTTACAATAATAAAATACAGTACTAGCTGAATCCCCCTACATGAAATTTCAGTCTAAGGGGATGAAAATTTAACCCTAAAATTAACATAACAACGCACAATGTTTTTTCATCATCAGGAATAACAAACCCGGTGTATAAAAAAATACCACCAAAGATGCAGCAGTTGAACAGCAACATTACACACCTCACCCAAACATGCTGACAACTGGCTACATTAAAACCTGCATGGGCCATATGGTTTTAAGTATGTGCAAAACATCCCTTGTGGGCAGAGGATTTGTACTGCTACTTCCATATTCTGTGAACTTTCTAAAGACAACTATGTTGAGGGGCACTACGTAAACCATGCCTGAATTGCCCAGATTGCAGGAACATTACCATGTATTATCCTGGTACATAACACAGTCCACATTGAGGCACTTTCCTAATGTAAATATTGCAAAATTACAAACTTCATTACGGAAGAATCGTTGCCTGACAACCTGTCCAGGATGCACCTCACCTCTCACCCTATGACATCTGGGATGGGCTCCTCGCAACCCTGAACAGGATGCAGATACTAGATGAATGACATCCATTTGGTTAAGTATGTTCGTTGGCCAACTGCAATCACAGCTAACTGGGTCTAGTGTGTGGATCCAATGTACCCTACACTGATATTATGAGCAATTGACCAAATTAAAGATTATAAATAACTCAAGTTACTCTAGTGCACCCTGCAACAGAACCTTAAGAATATGGATCAATTGACCCCTGAAAAATAGGGTGCGCTTTAAAAACACACTTACTGTAAATAAATCCAAAAAAAGTGTTTAATTTTTAGAGATTAGAGATCTGGCGGAAACTATTTTGCATTCCTAAAATTCTCAAAAAGTGTAATTTGACTCCCTGAGAGCAACAAAGAAAGAAAAAGAAAGTTGCAAAAAACTGTAAAACTACAATAGACTTCAGTTCAAAAATGTGAAAATCCCATACAAAGAAAGTGCTTTTGATTATTCAATAAGAAAATATCTCTTTAAAAAGTCTTTATAATAAACAACAGAGTTGTCTGGCTGTTTTTCTCGTAGGACTTAAGGTAAGAAGTGCTTCTGTTAGGTTTCTGTATGAGCACTCCACAGTCACACAATTAGGACATAACAGGCTTAAAGCTTTGCCTGCTCTGTGCCAGCCACCACATCTTAGCCTCCACTGGAACTTGTCAACCAGAAACAAATCAACAAGCTCATGCAATAATGTCCTGCTTTCAGATGTTGCTTTGTTTCCTGTGGGAAAAGAAAAAAGGTGTGGTGACAAAGGCTTGTTCTCCTGGAATCTTGATAAGGAAAAAAATGTAAAGGCTTTATGTACATTGACAAAATTATAAAGTAAGTCTATAGTCGATAAAATTTGACCCAAGGAATGTAGAACATGGAAGTTAATAGCTGTTAAAAAAATTACCAACTTATTAGGAAATACATTCAACTGTAGGGATGTGCCAATAACACCTTTACCCACAAGTACTTAAATTTATATACTTGCCAATACCAAGTACTGACATGACCACTACACTGTTTAGCTTCTAGTATGGACAACCACAGCATTGTTGACACAGTCTGACAGGTAGACAAACCCACTATCACCCATTGTCGCCAATGCCAGTTGCAAGTATTAAACATGTCTAAAATAATTTTTAGACCCATGAGTATGACTAGACCTTAAGACTTGCTGTATAGTGCAGAGCTTGCATTCAGATATAATTCTGTGGTGGTCAATTATGTATTATATTGGGCATCTTTCCACTTTGGCCTACCTGCAGAGCTTAACTGAGTGTGGCATCTGAAAAATATTATGAGTGTGAGTATACAGGAGCAGTACTAGTCTATGATGCCCAATACTGTTAGCAGCATCAGAGCATCTTTACTCAACTGTCATCTGATGGAGTCAGCAGTAGCTCAATGGGTAGAGTAGTGGCCCACCAACCACAGGGTCAGTGGTAAGTCGCCTGATTTCCCTGGCCTTATCCCTAAGTATCCCTGGATAAGACACTGAAGCCCTAAGCTGTCCACAAACCCTAGTGGCTGAGGATGCACAAGCCAATGTAATATATACAAATCAGACATAACATCATTATGACCATCTGTTCAATTTAATCCCATCCAATAGAGTGGCTCTGCCATGAGTTCTACTTTTACAAGGTTATCATTTCTCAGGGTCAAACTGTCACATGATAATTCTACTGTTTATTATGGGCAGTGGAGTCATACTAGTGTGCATTATAAGCAGATGTGGCTCTAATGTTTTAGCTGTGTCATTAATTTTAAATAGGGTGTAAGTGCTGGTCCCAAACCCAGGAGAGCTATGTCAGGGAAGGCATCCAGTTTTAAACCTGTGCTAATTCAACGTGAGATCTTTTTACTTGTGAAAGGATGCATTTAGCCCTCTCTTAGGAGGCAATTCAATGCGTTTGTAATACTCAGAAAATATGAGTCAACTTTTTACTTTGCATTGAATGTGAAAATAATGTTTTCCTTAAATGGAAAAAACATCTGCTGGACCAGTGATGTTTATGTGACCTGTAATACCAACTATGGCCCCAATGACTAAGACAGCTTATCACCAGGGGAACGTGAGGGGTTTGTTGTATCATCAAGTTTTATATAATAAGTATCAGAATGAGTATCAGCATGGCGGTAGGGTGTATATTTTGTAAATTGTGAGAGCTATAGTTTGACCCCAAATGTCATGTGTCAGGCTAGTTGGTTTCCATAATTGAAGTGGGGTTTAGGGAATGGTGGTTTTCCTATTTATATTTAGATATCTGTTGGAGAACACAGACATCTTCGCCGTGTATTCTCAGAACCAGGTTTCTAATTGACTTTCTCCATCTGTATCATGTGCATAACAAAACGCTGCAGATGGTATCATGTTCCTGAGTGAAAGGCTGAGTGAAAGGATTTTACATGACAGACCAACATAAAGTGGCACATAACTGTGAAGTGAAAGGAAAATAATAAATGGTTTCCAAAGTTTTGCGCAAGGCACTGCAAGTCTGAGGTAAAGGAGAAATCTGATTACTCTTCTGCTGCAGGTATACAAAAATTTCTAGTAACCAAGTTTCTTAAGTGCATGTAAACACTGTTTTCTGATTACCTGAGAAAGCTGATTTGTCTGAGTACACCAATTACTTACTGTAAGTGCATATAAACACAATCACTGCAGAACTGGCCTTTGGGAAGCAATGCTTAATAGATAGACATTCCTTAATACAGTGAGTAGCAGCAACCTGCTAGTCACTGAGCTGAGTCTGCTTAATGTGGTCACGGGTCACACATGCAAAGTTCAAGAGATTCAACCCATGACAACACAGGTTTTTCTGCTGCAGGCCTTCCTACACCTTCTCTGCCGCTTGCACACAGGTATATACTTTAATTATCAGAGCCCTAACTGTCAATAGGAAGCATAGAATAACGGAATTATGGAAGAGGTCCTGGGTTCAAATCCTGGGCAATGCCCCATTTGTGACATACTGACAAAGAGGGTATTGCTGAGTTACACTGAGTTAAAAAGATAACATAAAATAAGTAGAAAATTAAGTAAAAGCAACACAAAGTAAACTACAAAGCAAAGGAAGAAAATGTGATGTTCGCTGTAGGAAGGGAAAGAACAAATGGCCACATTGGTCAGTTTTTATAGCCAGGAAGGCCCAGGTGTGTTGATGACCCTGCCATTCAATTCTGGCCAAAATGACCAGGGCAACCTCCATAACAATGGGAGGGGCGCTACAGGCCAAAACATGCTAAGGTGACAGGTCCTCTTTCCAAAAAGGTCACTGTGCAGACAAAGGGTTTTCAAATTGATCTGACACGTTGACGATGAGGTATGAACTACACTAGGTGGTGTTTGTTCTAAAGGCTGCTGTCAAATATGTAATTACAGTATGCATGTATAGGGAAATTTCCAGAACCTACAACTTGTTACAAACAAAATCAAAGGCCATGAACTCTTCCAGTGGCTCATTTAATTTAGAACGAACTGGTTTAAACCAGTTTGGTTCAGCCAATATGTCAGATGGTCTGTCACACACATTCAACTAGAATAGGCTCATTTCATTAAAATTTTAACAGTATCAAAAAGAAAAGGAAAGATTACTCTTGATATTTTTTTAACCTAATATTCTTGTCTAACACTAGAGCATTTGGTTGTATTTAACTGAACTATATTCAACCATTTTGTATATATTTTGTTCAATAAAAATTGTCAAAACATATTTGCCAAATTTGGTCAATTTGTCAGTGACATCAAACTTTTTTTGAACAATATGGACTTCTAATAATCATGGAAATTCTACATATGACAGAACATAAATCACCCCTCCCTCAGGAATTCATGGCACAATGACAATTATTGGTTGAACCAATCCCATGTGACTTCTGTGCAGCCATGCAGTTTGAACCATCATTAAAAACATCACGAACTTCATCAGTTTCTTTTTAGAAACAACAAAATCTGACATTTGAGGCCTCCTTAAAAAAAGGTTTGAAATCCCTAACAATTTCAACTAATTATAATTAGTTTACCAGACCTTCATGGTTACGTCAATAAAATCCAAAGAAAACGAGGATATCACCAATCTCTTGTTAACAGTTAGCTAGTGAGATTAAGGCAGCAGGTGCTCCATATTTCCTGGGTAACCAACAGTTACAGGAGGAAATCATCATGCATCCACTCCTTCATTAGCATAACAAGTGCTGCAGAGGCCCGGGCCAAATCTGTGAACCTCAAAGAGCATCAGTACTTGCATAAAGAGTCCCCCCCCAATTCTCTCCACCCCTTCCGTTCTCTGCAAGTGGCTACTTAACACTGGCCTTTGTTTTGTCAAACTGAATTATTGAATGAGAGGGACATGCAAATCAGCTGTCCAAAGCTTGGCAACTTGATGAGACCAAGAATGTACCACCAGACCCCTTCATCTAGGCCCACAGGACGGGTCTGAATCTGTGTTTATCAAGCACCTTAGTGTAACAAAATCAGACCCAACAAGCCAGAATTTGGTAGAATGATGTGTATTTGGTTCCATTTTTATACCTCAGAGAAAATGTATTTTAAATCTTATTACATTCCATATAACTCTTATCTCTGTTGGTACTGAGGAGATGAAGACTCTTGATGAGTCATTCAAACAACACCTTGAGGCCTTGTATATGCTTGTATGCTACATACGCTTTTTACTATTGGATATGCATCACAATTGATATTGTCATCACTGTTTATACAGTTTCCCGAATTATTAACTGGGCGGAGGATGAGGGCCTGATCATCCCTGACATATATTCAGAGTTCTTTGCCCTGAACTTTCACTTTACCACAACATACAGTAAACGGAAGCCCCGGTTACACTGAAAGACATTATTGTTAAATGGCAGTTACACAAGAACAAGGTTGAGCGTTTTTTCTCCAACAATTTCCTTTGTTGTTCTAGAAGGATTCTTTAAATAATCTCCATGGTCATATTTCGAATTGCATGTTTAGAGATGTTGGGTTTAGCTTGTTAACATGAACATTTTCTAATGAGACTCTGTAAGAGACAAATGTTACAAATTTACTACGTTACAAAATTAAATACAAGGAATTAAATAAAAGTAAACATCACATCAATAAAATGTACAACATAAACTATAAAAACATAATACATTTAGAATGGGGTAGAAGGAAATGTGCTAAGTAGGAGCATTATGCTCATAATACTACGTACACCCTAGCCACTGTTGTTAAGTGCTTTGGAAGCTCTCTGTTTATATTTGGGAGCTGTAGCTGAAGCTAGTGTGTGGAATGTGTTCGATGTACATGGCAGTCAGTTAAAAAACGACCATAAACAATTTGGTAACAGAATTACTAAAAACTAAAGATTAAGAAAGAAGATTAATCAATCATATAAATTACGGTTTATTGAATCCCTAGTTTGTCACAACCACCCCGTTCCAGCAGTAAGAAAGACACATCAATAAATCTTATTGAACAAAATACAAATATTAATGAATTTCCCCACCACTCAGAGTGAAGGCCTAGTGAAAACACATTCTGCACAGCTATATGACAGTGGTGTTAAAACAGTGTGATAATACAGACTTGACTCACAGGGTTGCAAGCAACTGAGCTAAATGTTCTACTCTTTCAGTTTGCATAAACAGTACATTTATCTTTTGACTTGCAAATGTCTACAGGGTTTTTGAGCTGAATTATGTGCAGCACTGCCAACAATTTACATTTTATGCTATTTTTTGTATTCATTTTTTTTTCCACTGGGAAATACTATGAATTACAACTGTCAGACAAAAAATAACATAATATAATACAACATAACATACCATAACAGGTTAAAACAGGTGTGAAAGAATAGTCTCTGTGGGAAGTTTTGCTTGTAACTCCCAGGTTCTGTTGTTGTAAAGTAATTAGCCGTATAACTCAACGTTCTGCATGACACTCTGATCCACTTAATGAATGTGAAACTTCAGGAATTAAGAAAGGCTTGATAAAAAGTGAAGTTAATCTTAGTCAATCATAGCATGGCAAACTTTTGTGTGAGCTCTCTGTCGTGGCCAGACTGTGTTGTCTGAATCCTAATGAGAGCTGACAGTCACTACTGGCTGGACATTGTCAAAAGCAACTGGACAGTGAGATGAGAAGCTCCACTGAAGCTGAGAGCCACTAAAGCCAAGCTCATTAAAGGATGTGCAACTCTGCATTCTTTCAAAACAATAAAAATATACTCTCTGAGTTGTATTCACTGGACAGAAACCTTCTCAAAAAAGTATTGTTGCTAATTTGTGGAATTGTGTCAGGTATGCTTTCATCTTCTGTCTGCTGCTAACACACACACACACACACACACACACACAAACACACACACACACACACAGTTGTTGTGCTGGACCTGGAGGGCCAGAGAAATTTAACAACCAGGCAGAGAAACCACAAGTCCAGAAAAAGAAAAGCAGTCACTCAGTCATTATGCTCCCTCATTTTAGTCTCCTTTGTACGGACTGCTTTTTTTGGCTCATTCTTTGGTGGAGGAATTTGCGTTAGAGGTGGATCAAAGTAACGCAGTCCTACTCTAAAACCCTGGCGCACACTCCTAAAACAAGTGATGTCATGGACATGCAGGATGAGTATACAAATGTGAGAGCAGACAGTCAGGTGCCCTCTGTGTGCGGCTTCACAGAGATCGCACAATCCAAGCTCCTGTACACTCCAAAGAAATCCAACACAAGGGTTCTGTGATAAAGCTGACTGTTGTTGACACTGGGTCAAACAGGCCACTGTGGTATAATCAGTCCCTCCAGGATTTCATGGACTTTGTGATTGTTGCCAAAATGCCTGATTTTCTAAAACAGCTTTTAAAAAAAGTTGTTATGCATGTTGTTTATGATGTTTTCAATTGCAAGGTCATACAGAATTCACAGGGGATTGGTTAAATTAATTGTTGTGAATGCCACATTGCAAAATCATGGAGGAACTGAATAACTGCAGATGTGATGTTGCTGTATTGCACTAGATTTGCTGGTCATTCAGTGACGTTTAAATGCATCAGTAACATAAGTAACTGGGGTTCCTAGAGAAATCAACTTTTTTTCAGTGTTTACATGCACTTAAGTAACCTGGTTACGGGAAATCTGTGTATACATGCAGGAGAAGAGTAACCTGATTACTCCTCCATCTCTGACTTAGTTTAAAAGCCTGGTGCACAGATTTTAACTACATGTATAGTGATGGAAACTGCTGCTTTCTGACTTTTCTCTCTGTGTATTTGTGCTTGTGTGTGGACTGTTTCGCAGCAGTGACAGCGCAGAGGGAGAGAAAGGATAGACACATGCACAACAGTCTGAATGATAAAAAATTTTGTGTAAATATCATTTATCATTTCACTTAGCTGCGTGCACCTAACTGTGGTTACGCGCATGCACAGTTGGGAGAATGCCGATGAGAAACCTGGTTATACATACACATGGCAGAGTAATCTGCATTTCTGACAGAAATCTACCTCCCTTGCCTCGATTTCAGAAACCAGCAAACTGTAGCTTGGTTATTTAAGTCCATGTAAATTCACTCAGTGTCACTTTCATGTGCTGCTTTTCATAGTGCATACTGGTGAGCAAAGCTGTGCTGATTGGACAATGTCAACACCGAATCATCTTGAGATCTACATTTTAGAATTGTTTTTCCAAGTCAAACTTGGAAAATATGCAGTTTAATGGATACTGTTTATGATAATATCAATTTGCAGGGACTCACTGAACTTTTGAAAGAGGTAGAATGTCTGCGACCAGTTCATTTCTGTGGTAAAAATGTTGTTTTCCCCCATTTTATGGCATTTGTAGAGCCACAGTTTGACTAACCAAATACTTTTAAAAACTATATTTGACGCAAGGGGTGTCAAAATTGTGCTGCACTGCACACACTAAAGCTGTTCTTTATTAGTACCAAAAAATATATTTTGACATTCGTTTTAGTGTAAATTACTAACTATTGCTGATTCTTTCTATCAACAAATCCTGTCCAAACAACAAAGTAATGTCAATATTTTCAATTGTCCTCGCTTTTCCTGTGTGTTACCCTCAGCCTCAACCTACAAGAACTTTAAACCAAACCAAAGACTACGTATATTGTTTGTCCACACCCTAACAGACAGTGCAGCATCTGATCGGATGCAATTATCAGCAGCACAACATTTAGTTTTTGTGCTGAGTGAATACAAACATTGGGAGGAAAAACTGAACATATGAAACAGAGAGGCATGACGGCTGGGAAAAAGCCCTACAGGTGGCTCAGGCCTGTCTTGATCATTTCTCTGGTGAGTTATACAGGAACATTGTCCCACATTGAGCATAAATAGCAGTAATTGAATTTGTAATACAATTCTAACAGCTAGTACAGATATGAAGATAAAAAAATATATTTTCAATTCCTATTGGTGGTATGCCATCAGAACATTTTTAAAAAGTTGTTTTTTTTTAATTTAGCCAGTGTTTCCTGAAATGTACCAATAATAATAATAATAATAATAATAATAATAAAGGTAATGCAAAATATTTTCTATTACATAACTTTAAGGCTGTCTCAAAATGACTAAAAATAATCAGTTCAGGTTTATTTTCTTACATGGGATATTGATGCTTTGTGTGTCGATGTTTACAAGTGAGCTTACCAACGCCCCATTCTGACACTGCAACTGTCTAAAGGCCTGTTCCATCATATTTCCCTGCTTCTGGTGAACAAACCGGTTTACGTCACATACTACTGCTGCTGGGGAGGTCCTGGCCTGATTCTATCATGTGGGCAAGAACCGTTTCTGTAATTTGCAGCTGCTGCAGGTTGCAGACCCATTTCTATCATGGCATTCAGGCATGTATTGACATTGCTGTGAAGTGCCTGTGTCCGTCAGAGACTGTCATGTGGAAATAAGGTAATCTGAATAGCTTTCATGATGGCAAAGCAGAACAACTTTTAAATCAAGCATGGAGCAATGGAATAAGGGAAGTACAACTTGAATGAATGGTGATATACTGTTACTGTATGAGGGGAAATAATTGATAAGATGTCAGTCTCATAACCTAAAGAGCGCAGTTCAAACTGTCAAAGTGTCCTTTTGTCAATTCCTTTGGATAGAAGTGTCTGATAAAATCAAAGCATAAGCTGAGTGGGATTAACATAAAATGTAAAAAGACTCAAATTGTTATAACTGATCTGTCTTGTGAACTCCTGTCAGTTAAAAACACACACACCACATGTGTTGATGTAAGTAATATGTAGATTTTTTGTCATAATTTTGTTGTTATTTGTCATTCTCATATTTACAAGTTTTAAGTGGATGTATGCTGTATCATGTGGTCGCTAGCTTTTTGATTAAACTAATGTGCTGAAGCAATATTTATCAATTGTCCTTTTTTCAGTTCAAAGAATATAAGCAATCATTAAGTAAACATACAAGGCAAACAATTCTATAATTTTTAGGAAGTCACAGGTCAACAAATAGAAAGAGATGAGGAAACACTGAGTTAAATAAGAACACTCCAGCCATTTCTAGGGTCGTGGACACTATAAGGGAGCATGGGAAATGGGGCAGCAGAGCATTTCCTAGCCACTCATCCCCCACAGCTTGGCTGGATGTGAAATGAGACAAATTCAGGAGTATCTCTTGTGTCAACTTTGCAACTGTGTTAAACATGGACGCCAGCCTGCCACTTTGTCACCCCACCAACCTCACCCCAACCCTAACCCCAGCGAGGTATGCAACTCCTTTCCCCCAAACACTGATTTACTGATAACTGTGTGTGTGTGTGCGCAGAGTTCTCACACTTCTACAAGCACATTGGGCCAGCATTGAAGAGAGGTCACAGACCACCTCATTTGTCTGCTCATACTCTGACAGTACATTTGTCAGAGAGAAAGAAGAGAAAGGCAAAAAAAGGCAAGATGGTGAAAACTTGAGGTCAGAAATATGAGAACCGCTGTTCTCCACTACTGCTTTCTATAGAAGTTCTGACATGTTTTGTTTAAAAATTAGATATCCTTTCCTACGAAGTATTATCGGAGGTAATAGGTATTTATGATGACAGCAACCCAACTGGATTAGCTGCTGATTTGGTTGGATTAGAATCCAAATAATATTGAGGGTGCCCAGGCACAGGGTTGGTATTTTTCTTGGCAGCCCCAACAGTATGTTCGCATGTTTAATTTTTAAGTTTTCTAACAAACTAAAATATCTAACCATACTTCCATCCATGTAATTGCCCTTACTCCAATTAAAAAAAAACTTTGCTTAAAGAAGGCATGAATGTTGAAAAATGTTTCATGCACACTGAGCCTGTGTCTCATGCATGAAAGGATATGTAATAAGACTGTAATATGAATTAGTTTTGAAACTACATAACTATAGAAAGTGTCATCAATACTTAATTAGACAACAAAGTCCAAATTTACAATACATTTTACACAGTACAGCAAAAAGTTTCAGTCTGAGCAGACAGTTTGCTCTGTGTCAAAACCACTTTCTATCAAAGAACACAAACTGAGGGCATGTAAAGTCAAAATCTTGTTTACTTTGCAAACAATGCCAAATGGTGCAAACAACATTGAAGCATAATAGAAGGTTTTGCAGATGACTGAGAAATAGAGATCACCTGGTCAGAGGCAATGCTCTTCCTAGTTCACTTAGTTCTGTGAAGTTAAAAATACCTACTGCATCAGAGTACCTGCACCCCATTACACTTGCCTATCTACGTAAAATTTTAATTATTAAGATTTTAAGTACACAGTGACAAAACTAAATTACACAAATAAAATATTGTGCTACACATTGTCATCATTATGTCCCACAACAAGTCCCATATTGATCTTAACATTGAAAGTCTGCTGTAATGTGCTGTGAACAAACACACAAACAGAAACCCATGCTATGCTTCTTTATGCTGTCCTATAAAAATGACCCACAATGGAGGTGGCAGTAAGCACTTTGGATTTGTCCTGGCTGCTTTAAACGCCTGAAGTTCTTTGAGTTGCCCTGAACACCAATACACTGACTACAGCAATGTGAGTGACTGCCATTGAAAAGAAGACATACAGTTACCAGAAGAAAATGCCCATTTGTGCAGACTTCTGGATCAGTTGTACAGTTGCTAGGTTTGAGGGTTTCCTGACCAAACTATTTTTAACTACAACCATTGCTTCTCAGTTAAAAAAGAAAGAAAAATTACTGTGGGAAATCGACACACCCTGACCACTTACAGAGGCTTTAAGGCATTTTATTATATCCAATGAAGAATAGATAAAAAGATGGTTTGAGATTAAAATATCAATTACTTTAGTTTAGGTCATTTTGAACTCCACTTACAATATCGTACGTATCGTATGTATCGTACATGTTATCAGAGAGTATTGTGTTTTAATTGCACAGGTAATGTAGCCTATATTAAGACATATATATATTAAAGCATTTTTGCCAACAAAGGCTTAAGCAATTAATTTCACTATGAGTCCTGTAACATGAAACTTGCTCTCTAGGTTGTTCTTGAGCAGCTATGTCTCAGCACAGAACAACTACAAGTTTACAATATATCCATAGCTAATACGGTATACTGTATGTTCCATGTGGTTTCCACTACTCAGTAAGACTTTGGATTCATGTCAGCTTTTGAAAGTTACAGCTAAGAGCCTTAGCAGTTTTTCTGTAAACATAAAATTTGAGCAGGGGCTCCAATAAAGTCTTGAAGACAAGCTCAGTCCTCTTCCACCGAGCAATGGTTGGCTTTAGCATCTGCCATCAATGTGTGAAATTTAGCATCCTGCAAACAAAAGACTGCTCACAGACAAATTCCAGGTTAACCTCCATTATTTTATCCACAGCCATATACTTTAATAATCTATAAAGTTGTCATTTTCAGCGGCCATAACTGAACATCTACAATATTCGCTTGGTTCTTTACACACATCTCTTGCACATCTATCTGCCAGGTAGGAGGGATCCCTTTACTCTCTCTCTCCCTGAGCTTTCTTCCCTGTTAAAGATTCCATTCTAGCATCTAAGAACAGAGGGTGTTGCTGGTGTACAGACTGTGAAGCCCTTTAAGGCAAATTTGTGATTTTGGGCAATATAAATAAACTTGATTTGAACCACAAAGCACAAGGTTCTCCATAAGTGGACGTGTGTGGCTGCATGTGCCAGCTGGACAATAAGTGTGCACACATATACTGATTCCTTTAACTCCACCCTTATTTTGGAACCAATTTAATCCAGTTTCTTGGTTGTGTGGCTTGCAGTAACCTGGTTACATAAATAAATGCATGTAAACAAACAACATGAAGTACAATTTTGATGCATACATCTAAACTCTCCTCTGACACCAAAACACTGCACAGAGGCTTGTAACACTGCAGTAACAACCACAAGGTGTAGTGGTTACAGCTTTCATAAGACAAAGTAACATACAGTAGATGTTAAAACACACAGAAGGCTGCAGATTTCCACCAAAGCCAAACAAGCTTCAGCATGTCATTATTCTTTTTAGACAGCACCTCTGCCTTAAGCCAGAGCAGACGACAGAAACTGGATTATCACATGTTCATCTCACATACTGAAAGTTGTATACTGACTATAAACATATCTGGTTGAACCTGGTGGCCAGCAGTGGCCCCAGCCAGCCAACAACAAAAACAGCTCAATAGCTAATCGCAATAGATTTGTAAGGGCCGCATGAATCCTCTGTATGCTGTCATACAGAGGCTTAAAGCTGTATTTTATATGGTTGAGGCATTACATTTACTGTAAAAGGGGGGGTTGGGACTCTATGCAGCCCTCTGTGATGACACGAGCAGAACCAGTAAAACAAGTTGTAAAAAGTTGAAAAAGTTCATTTGACTTACCAGCAGAGTAGCTGATCGCCATCTGAGTTTCTGAGGAGGGAAACACAAAAACAACACAATGCATCATTTTTCAGAGACCTTTATAGGATGAATATTTTCAAAAATAATATACATATGTATTGAATATGGCATGCTGTTTTCAAAAATATTTACAGTGAATTCCACTGGTGACCTACTTTCAACGAAAATAAAAAGTACTGAACCTTCCAATAAATCTCTCAAACCATTTCTGCAGCATACACCACAACTCCTCTGTATGTTCCCCATAACCTTTTGTCAAATTATGACTAGAAGGACACGGCTGCACGCTGGTTGTGTTTACATCTACCACTAAAAACTACCCTTTAACTTGCCACAAAACCAAAATGACAATAGCTGGTGTGTTAATAGAAGCAGAAAGGCACAGACCTTTTAAAGCTAACTTTCAACAGCAGTGTAGCCTCGCAAAAAGGTTCACTGGTGTTCTGGCAAACTGCATATAAACTACTGCACTTCTTTAAGATGCAGCAACATATGGTGTGTCTATATTGCCTTTATACTCACAGAATACAGGCTTCCACATCAAAAAATACTTGAGCCACATGTGAAGATAACATTAATACAACATCTATTAAAATGAGGGTGGCCATAAGGAAAGAACTGCTCAAATACTACAGTTTTAGGCCATGTCTGTATGTGACAGGCTGGTGCTTACTATGTTAAGCCATGCCAATACCATTGGCACCATTTTAAATACTGGAAAAGTAGCAAAGCCAAAGACTAAACCATTTCAACATCCGAAAACAATGGAAAAGACGTCAGCAATGGGAGCAACTGGGGTTCAGTGTCTTACCCGAATACACTTTGACGTGAGGACAGGAGCTCAAACCCTGCAATTAGTGGACAACCTGCTCTACCTCCGGAGCCACAGGCTCCCCACAAAAGAGCAGGAGAGGGAGGCAGAGCAGGTATAGCTAACTGAGATTAAATAAAGGTCAGTCTACATAAATGACAAAACACCTTACAAGATTTGTGATAATATTACTCCTATTTATGAATTGTTAATAGGAAAAGAAGAAAAAAACCCTGTCTGACTCCAGACTAGAAAAAGGAGAACTAGAATGGGACACATTTGGGTTCATGAAATGCAATCTTAATTCAAGCTTCACTTGCTAGATCTTCTAAACACATTCCATGGTTTTCTTTGAAAAAAAATCCAATCAATCCAATCAATTGTCATTCTGAAAACTAAACTGTTATCAAGTGAACTCAGTGTAGAACTGTAGTCACAGATAAGAGGTTGTTTATGTTGGGTCTCTGTTCAAAGATGGCCTCTGCTATCAGATGTAAATGTCCTTCTTGATCTTTCTCCACTTGTCCACTGACTCATAGTGTCTGACCTTTGAAGTTTGAAGTTTTCATACAGTGCTCATAGACATGGTCAGGTTTTCGTTCAATCTCTTGTCCGGGATCCTCCAGTCTTCTTCTCATGAGGGATACAGGCTTTAAATATCCCACCAGATATTAACATATTGTGTGTTTAGTATTAATGCTCCTGTGATGACCACAAGCTCTGTTCAGTGAGAAGGACAGTGATATGCTTGCAAGGGTCAGAGAGAGCTGGTAAACTGACCTTAACTTCTGAGGATTTTTAAAGACAACTTCAAAAATTTGTCAAAAAATAACTTTCACAAATACTTTCAGACTTTACTGATTCTGAACTTGGATTCTGTGATTCTTTGAGAAGTACATACTGTACATATGAACAGTATTAACCTTCACTCTGCCTTCTGCTATTCCTCTACCACTGAAGCGCTTCACTATTATTCTAAATGAGAGACTAATGCTTAAGGAAAACTGTTTAGCTATGATTGTGCCTGGGCCTTTTGGTGGTCTGCTACTTTAGTCTGCACAAACTCTCCAAAAGCTATTGGCTGGATTCACAGGTATTCTAGCATCTAGCATAAACATCAGGTCTAATTTTCTAACTGTCCACTAGGCTACTTATTATTAAGCTCATTACAGTTTATCTGATTTGTTTGCTGTTCAGATTAAGATATCTGGTTAAAATCTTTATCATCAATACTTGTTTTCTGTAAACTAAGCAATGAATTAAAAAGTATCCATCTAAAATATAACACTCCAATGAGACAGTAAAGTGAGATGTAAAATGGACCTAAACATTTCACGTTGAGGTCCCTGTCATTGTAAACAGGCAGGCTGCAGTACCCTCTGAACTCTAACACTAAATAGCTGTTAGCTGTCAACTAAACCAGACAGGCACACTGTCCTAACTGTGACCGAAGGCTTTTCCAAAACCATATCTGAAATATCAGTGAAGACAAGTGCACAGGCTTCATGTCTGCACTTGTCCATGAAATGAACCTTGGAATCCAACAGTGTGTATAGGAGGCGGATCAGTGTGGCTAGATTCAAGTCATATAATGTACCTCTGTAATGTAAAGAGTAACAAGATCACATTGCTAATTCATTTGAGGCATCATTCTACCTTATTATACACTTCCTTGTTATATGCTTTTTTTGAACTGGTTTCCTTGTGTTTGCCTTTTACTTTGCCACTGAAGGCATGAGCTTAATATGCAAGTGATATGAGGAAACATGACAACAAGATCTTAACAGCACATCAACAGGGATTTTTCCTTAAAATGAAAATGAAATAAATAATGTCAATAAATAAATTAAAATAAAGGAAAGCACAGCAGAACCAGCTCCATAAACTATAGAGCTCAGTATTACTGAAACACAGAAATCCTAAACAATCATCTGACATTAGTTGTTATTTTACTTGTTGTTACTTTAGGTGCATTTTAGGATAAATACAAATTCAATCAAGTATTTTATGTTATGAGCAGTATATGCTTCACAACTGACGCGATGGAAATACTGTACAGAGTTCAACACACACCTGTACACTCTTCTGTAATGAAGTCACGTTTTTATTCTACTTATTCTACTTTGACTTCTAAAACTGGTTTGTCATGATGTGTCTCACCTGCTGTAAACAGGTTTCTACACTGACTAGACCAACAGTCTACTACTGTATAATGGTCATGTCTGTAAACATATGGGAATCCCACACATGCTGCTCCACAGTGCTCTGTGCCTGTCGTCCATTATAACAAACATATGCAAAAAAAAATTTCAAAGCACATCTCTAACCTAAAGGGATCCCTGTTCATTCAGTGTTTATAGATATTAATGATTTTTGAGACACACACACACACTCCCACACAATCTGTTTTCTGTCTATACACCATCTCCTAACCACTTAGGACATCTCTGGAGCTGTCCTACATTATGGTGGAGATTGGAGTGATTTCCTAAGTCATGAATGCTAATAAATTGCTCTTATTTCTACTTCTAAAACAACCAAAACTGAGTTTTGCCCAGTTAAGAAGGATTTCCTATTCTGAGATGATTAGTAAATACAAGACCAGAACTTTGCGTTTGTGTTTCGTTCTTTTCAGAGGTCCTGCTTTTACAAAAAGACATGGCAAGAGGTAGAAGAAAAATTCTCCAAATGCTTAATGACAAATAGTTTCATTACAAATTCCATCATACAGAGATGATAGCATTATGTGGTCAAGCTCATTAACGATGTGCTCACATGTCCCACCAAATGCCATAATGGCAGAATTTAAAGTGATCACAACATTATAATTCCAACACTGGAAAACTGCAACATTTCAGATTTTAATCTAATGCATTCAGAATCTCAGACTGTGACACAGATCATTTATGTGCACCTGGATGTTTGCACCTTAAATAGCTGCCTCACTGGTTTTGTAGGCGTAACCAATAGGATGCACATCTGCTATATGGAAAATTAAACAGGCCAAACAAATGCCAATACAACAACTCTCAACCTGGGAATATTATGCTTCACAAATGGGTCTAAGCTTTCAAACAGGCTATTTTAAAAATATGACTTATTACTGTATAATCTATTCTACGTAGATATTAAAAACATAAAATTATAGTAATAATTAGTTTTATTATTCCTGTTGTTTTTACTGCCAACTGAACACTAATTTGCTTTGCCAACCCTTATATCCCATTTATTGCGTACATAGGGGGTTCCTTTTAAATTAAAATAATAAATAGGAAAATTGTCCAGAATGATTAACTGTTACGTGAACCTTAGTCATGGTATTAAAATTGTTCTCAGCCACACCCACTAACACTACATCATTTCCAGCCATGAGGTCAACCACATGTCCTCACTGAGTCAAAGGTTTTTGTCTCTTTCTTACTCAGAGTTGCTTTCTAGCCTAGGGCACGTTGCTAGAATACTTAGACTACGTTTTAAGCTCTCTGAGGCTGTACCAAGAGTTTGTGAATTCTGCATTTGTGAATTTGCCCCCTGATGCCACGGAGCAAGTTGTGATCTGGCTACAGCATAAACCCAAAATTGTATCTTATCTTCGTAGCTTCACTGGATAGAACTTATGTATATATTGTAAATGATCTAAACTACAATACTGAGGTTACTTTAAGTCCCTTAGTATCATTACTACAGACTTTAGAAGAGCACAGACTGAAGGTGGATTACTGGATAACACCCACAAAAAAACAGTTCAGCCTGTCGTGGACAGTACAAACACAACATGTATAGTTTGCATGGAAGGGGTAAAAGTACTTGTTCACATTTATACTTTTACACATTGTTCTTAAGTATGAAGTACTTAGCCAGGCCTAAATCATTAAAATAGTTAATTCAGCATATAATTGGCATTGTGTACAATCATAGATTTAATCAGTCTGGTTAAAAATAACGTCTATTTTTGAAGTGACACGCTGTTTTATATTAACTGTATTTAGACAGTGGAGCAGACTTTACACAAATGTGCTTTTTTCTTCCTTTTATAGCAGCTAACGTTAGCTTGAATGAGAATGAGAAGACAGCCCGCTGGGTCATTTCCTAACTTACTTTACAGATTTGGTCATTAAAGACATTTTCAATAATTGGAGCGACTTCTGATTTTGCCTTTGCCCTAAACCCCCCTGTCCTCAGAGCGCTCATAAAGGATGAGAAATAACTCACCTGGTACCATCTGAGCAGAGCCCAGCAGAGCAGGTAGGCGGCCACGCTGAGTTTAGCAGCCCGGTAGCTCTCCGGCTGACAGGTGACACACGCGGGCTGCTCGCACCGGTCCCCGCTGCTCCGCTCCCCTCGGCCGGACGACCCGTCGCCCTCCGCGTCCGCGTCTCTACCCGCGCTGTCCATTACTGTCCCCCGCTTCTGTGACGCTGCGTGCGGCTCAGGAGAACGGTATAGCTCGTTAGCTCGGACTTGTGCCGGAGCACTGCCTGCTACTTTGAAGAGCGACGGCCATAGCTGCCAACTCCCTGAGCAACTTCTCCTCCACACTCACTCACGCACTTGACGCGACTGATGCTGCGAACTGCTCCAACTCAGTCACGCGGACGTACAGGATTGAACTGACTTTACCCGCAACTTTGGTCCCGGGACGCTTCCAGTGTAGACGCGCTCTCCCTTCAAATTAAAAGTCCCGAGACTCCCTTCAAAATTAAGCAAAGTTTTTCGGCCAGTTCAAGCTTCAGCAAGTCCCCAGCGTCAGTGCCGGCTTATAGCGCCCCACGGTGGCTGAATTATGTAGCATTACATCAAGAGGTGTATCTGGTGACTGTAGCAAGAAGAGCATATCTGCAAAGAGCAGTGTTGTTATCTACACCTACATACTTTTAATTATTAAAATAACAGTAGGTGCAATATAATCAGTGCTTACTGTATCACACAGAACAATACAATAATCGGTTTTTGTTTATATTGAGTGACAGTACACTCCAAACATGCTTATAACACTAGAACTGTCTAAGAACAATCTCTCAACATTATTTTCCTGTTAGTTACCCAATATCAATACAGGCGCAAATAAGACAAATGAAGACACACACATTTCAGCTGACTTCAACTTCGTGCAGATCCTCCACAGTGACAAAATACACCTGAAAATACAGTTACACATCATTAAATTGGGATCACTTGAGCCCGACTAAAGAGTACAGAACCTTTATCACACAGAGTCAACCCTGCTCACAGTAGCTTGTCTAAGTAGCTACAAAAGTAAAATTATTTTGCAAGGATATTTTCCCCCAACATCATCAGGGGAAAGGAGGCATTTCATTCACTAACAAGAGCCCCATTCAGCAGCGACCTTTACATGTCTGTGAAGGCATGCTACATTGTCTGAAGGGAAAATAGGAGTTGATCAGTCAAAATATTTTCAGCTAAATCACACAGTGGATTCACAATAAATGTGCGTATCACAAAGCTTTTATTACTTGTGTATTTTTTTATTACTTTTATTTATGTTTT
The DNA here is from genome assembly GCA_033026295.1 of Channa striata. Taxonomy (NCBI): domain Eukaryota; kingdom Metazoa; phylum Chordata; class Actinopteri; order Anabantiformes; family Channidae; genus Channa; species Channa striata. The sequence goes on along the minus strand of CM065169.1, from coordinate 23,225,368 downwards.
GCCAATAAGTATGAAAACTTTTACTTCAAAAGTGGCTTATTTAAGGATTTCTGCTTTCCATTTTCTAAAAGTACAAACCTCTGTTCAGAAAAACTACAACACATTACTAAAATAGTGATGTCCCACTTTGTACAAAGAGGAGTCTTACTCCTTGCTGAAATAAAGAGTAGGAGACTTCATAAAAAACTTTTATGTCCAACTCTCAGGTACAGTCTGAGTATTTGTGGTCCTAAATTAACATTAACCGAGATTAGTAGGAGTGATTATGGAATGCTTAGTAAATACAGGCCCAAAACTCGTTAACCCTCGTTAACTCAAACACATTGTCATCTTTTGGTCTGACCTGGTTCTTGACACATTAAATAAAAGACATTACTTCAGAAATATTATGAAAAGATGTTCATTCTCACCTGATCATGGCAGGGGTCAGGGTAATCACAAATGTCCTCAGGGAAGACAGAACGCATCATCATTTTCACCTCTTTAGGGTAAACATAGGTGGGCTGAAAGCAATTCCCCTCCCTTAAACCAACCTTGTGAAACATCTAGAATATAAATGAGATTGAAAAGAAATAAAGAAACAGCTGAGACATTATTTCATTACTTGCTGGTGGCTGTGAATATGCAAGACAAAAGATTAATATTTATTATTGCTCCTGTTCTTGGAAACCCACAACCATTTTCCCATGGGGATTAAAAAAATAATATACATTATATATCTAATAATATGTATTTACTTATTAGGTTTTTTTGTTTGCTTGTTTATAGAATTATAAATGAGAAAAATAAAAAAGCTTGGTTGGAGTACAGAATTTTATTACACTACTACTGACAAGTTTCCTCTGCAGAAGACGGTAGAATTTCTTCCTACGAGCATGGTCACTCCTGAGATGTCTGGCAACGCGGATCAGTGAGGCTGTCCACGCGGGAAGTCTGAGAGGAAGCAATTCAAGACTTCAGTTGTGTAAATAAGGCAATAATAACTACTATAATAACAATAAAAAGAATCCAGAGTCATTGAAAACTTGTTATTCAACTGAAAGATAAAAGCATACTTTATTAAAAGGTGATGATTTTGGGAGCAGTTACTGCAAAGACATGATCTCCATAACTCTGAGGTCTGTATCATAAAGCAGTTAAGAGCAGTTGATCGGAGAATCTAAGATAACCATAATCAGAGGAAGGGCAAGGGGTTCAGAAATGCACAGAGGTGGCTTCTTAATGTGTTGTTACTAGTCAATTTACAAAAGGAACTGCAGTCTTTTTTTTATATTCATTTAAATTTAGTCATTTAAACTTAAGTTTAGTCATTTGGCAGATGCTGTATCCAAAGCGACTTACAACTGAAGTACAAGGCAAGCAAAAAAGCTAGAGAAAACATCAAAGCAAAGTGCTATCAGAACTGGTGTTTCTGTTTCATTAGACACAAGTACAAGAGCCAAAAGGAATTTTATTTTTAATAATAAGTGCTTAGGAAGATACAGACGTTCTGTTTTCAGCAGTTTTTTGAATATTGGTAGTGAGGTTGCTGAGTTTGGAGGCGTGGGGTCACTGAGCTGAAGAGTTTGGTGTCTTCTGTGTGGCGCTGGAATCACTAGACATCGGACGAACAATCCTAAAAGGTAACATGTCTGTTCTAACTGTTCTAAGGCTTGAAAAGAGGAAGTAAATCTTAAGCTTACCCAAATGAACAGCAGAGATGAACGTAGTCATCCATGAGATGGTGAGTGAGGGCAGCACGGTCTGTGAAGCAAAACATAGTTTGTTAAAAAAAATCACCTACAGCACATGTGATAGTAATGGTTTGAACGTTTAAAGGGTTACTGTTGAATCCAAATGAAAATTATTTTACTGTATAGAGAGAGGTGCTGTCAAAGGGTCCAGTTACCCAGACTTAGCAGCAGACATATATACATTTTTTAAAGTTTCTGAGTGAGGCTCGCCCTCCAAAGTAATCAATGACTTTTAGTTGTTTGTGCTTAATCAGAAAGTTATTTTGGAAATTTTACAACAACAGTGAGGTGCAGGACAGAGCTTGTTGGAGCATAGCAGATTGTAACAGAGCAGGGAGAGGAAGAACACAGTGGATTGATTCTGAAGTGCAGAAGGAAAGTGCTTGCTTATGTGACAAATTAAGGAAATATAAAACTTTTTAAAGATTCTTCTAAAAACACTGAACCAGTACTGCAGAGTAGATATACGCTACTTTTAGAAATCAAGCTGCTCTGTTGAACTTCACCACGTTCTGCACTTTCTGCAGAGGTTTTAGCCTACTCCTTGTGAAAACACATCAAACTATTATAAGTTATTTGCTTTTTGTTTTTCTTTTAGATTTTCATTGCTCTTAACTTGTATATAGGCATTCATTTTTCAGTTTGTGTCTGTCCCCGCAGTACTCCTCCCCTCCTCAGCTGGTTACCGGTGCACTCCCCCCTTGCCCTCTCATCATCATCACCCCTGCATGTTTGTATTTAAGGCCTTGTATTTAGTTTTGGGGTTACTAATGTGTCTTGGTTCATTCAGGTGCAGCTCCCTGATCTTGTTCAGCCTTTCCCGATCTCCAGCTCTTAATACTGGTCGTGAGTCTGTTGATAGTTTAGGTAGTTCAGGTTTTTGTTATGGCCTAAGTCTCTCTGCCTTTGAGTTTATAATGTCATGTGAGTTAAGATTGTTATACCTTTTGAAAGAGTTTTGTTATGGTCCAGGTCTTTGCCTTTGAGTTAATACTGTTATGTAAGTTAAGATTGTTATGCCTATTTAAGAGTTTTGTATCAGTAGTTCATGTGTTAATAACCCTTTTGCACTCTTGCCGCATCTCAGCTTCTGTTTGTGGGTTCTCTAATTACAGGATCTAGTTACAGTAACCTTTACACAAATAAAAGGTTTGTACTGTTGAAGGTCTGTTTGAGGAGTCTGGGTCCCAGAATCCTTGCACAGAATCCCTCCTGGTTAAGCATTTAAGTAAAAAAGTTAAATAAAATGCAATCCGTGTAAACTACGACAATGACAGCTCTACAGCAGCTTAATGTAACTTAATGTAGGTCTATTCGACTCTACCAATTAGCTAGCTACAGTAAGGTAAAGCAGGCAAATGCTAATTTTATTACCCAAATAAGCCCACCTCTTATAAGGTGAACGGTTTGGTCACATTTGAAAATGAAATTATATGACATAGTAAAGGTAGTGACGATGAAATACCTTTACTTACCTGCCGAAGTTGTTACTCCCAATGATAAGTGCGGTGCTAACGAGGACTTCAACCCTCTGAGCGTTGGAAGGCATCAGTTCAACAGTAGCATTTCAGCTAAGGGACGTAGCCGGGTCTGTTCTTCCCGACTGTATCCTTCCGCGGTCAGGGTTTGGTGTAGGTTAAAAGTAGAATGTAATTATCACTGCTGGATATTTCTTACACTACCTTAAATATAGATGTTGTGCGTAGCAGCAATATACATCAGTTAACCAGGCTGATTATGTTGAGTGTATTTTTTTTCAGGGTTTATTTATGTTGTTAAGTTTATGTTGCCTTATAACCAACTATAATTCTTCTCACTTCAGTCACAGTGCAGGGAAGAGACCTTTAATTATTCGCCAAAGTAGTGAAAGAAAGTTGCACAACATGGAAATGTTCAGGAAAGTACCTGAAAACTTTCCTTGAGTAAAATACCTGAGGCCTTTGCCTTAGACTGTCCACTTTATTATTCACCAACTGATCTAATATTAACTTTTCATGTGTATGCGCAGTACACGAAGCACAAAAAAAGTTCCTCCAACATCAAACACGTCTGCTTACATATCAATATATTTGTGATAATGAGTTTTATTACTGTAATAACATAAGTTATTCTGCTACACAAGTACTTTGTTTATGTGCGTGCATTTATATACAATTATTTAATAATATTGACATTTTTAACAGTACATACAACGTGTTGTAAAGATCAGGATCACATTTCTCTGTCATGTTATCATTCTTTCTGTCTATTCTAGCAGTGCAGTTCTCCTCTAACTTGACTGCCATATACAAAAGAGATGGGACACACAATCAGTTCTCTATCAAAATACACTCCATTACTAGATGTCCAGTGTCATCTGCAACTGACACTAGACAAATGACGCAATTATTATTCCCTATCCACAAATTCCCTAGATGAAGCACTAACCATAGACTGTTTCACAGTGATATCATTGAGCTCAATTATTAGGTTCAAGCATGTGTGGACCTTGATTATTCATGATAATCATCAATACATTAGTGAATATTCACACTTTACTGTAGGAATTCAACTATGTATAGAACATTTAAAAACGCTCCAAAAGCTCTTCAATTCCATTTTAAATTGAGTTTATTTCACAGTGTTCATCACTCTGAAATAATCAATATTACAGTAGATTGTCTGTGACTTCCCTCTCTTTAAATTTGAATTCAAGCCACCTTTGGTCAATTCAACATGACCTGAGCTTGACACAAAGTCAGGAAACCAGCCACTGCCACGCAGTGGCATCACAGGCATCACAGAAGGTTATAGCTTGTAAATATGTCCTGGACACTTCAGTGTTCTCCCATTGTCACTGTGTGAGTGTGTGGTTCTCTCAGTATGGTTTCCCTCCAACACCAGTGAGTATATCCTGCCTCTCTGCAGCAGTGGGCATGTCCGGTTTCACACCGTCTCTTCTCCTCTGTACCATTATGTTGTGCTACAATAAAAAAAGGTAAATCACAAAAATCTCAGTTCTAGATCATTATAGCGTGACATGCATTCTCCCATGTTGCAGAATATTTTTAGTAACAATATTTAAAAAAACATTTTGATGCATTCTTTGCCCTAAAATAGACATAAGAACAACAATATAGTCTCTTGTTTCAGTTAAATTTTTTTGTCTATAACAAATGACAGTTAGGACACGCTGTCTGTGTCACTCTGTGTGTTGAACCTAGTATGACTACAAATATTTAACAGGTGCCACTAGTTCTTATTCATCATGCAAAAATATTATAACACTTACACAAGAAAGTGCATTTCTTAACAGGTTTAAAACTGCACTAATACTGTTTGTGGATTTTCTTGTTCTTTTTCAATTTCCCTAGACTCATAACTAACCTCTACTGTTCACCTGCTTATTTCCACTGACTGAACGATACTGCGACCAACCAGTGGGTGTCGCAAGTGCAGTATCGAGGATGAGAGTCTCTGCTGCCTTAAGCCCCATCAACAGGTGAGTGTGGGCAAGTCAAATGTATAAAACCTCAGGTCTATATATTGATGAGCATGTCTTCTCTGCATCCAACATTCATCCTTTTTTATGATCGCTAATGAACAAATACAACATGCAAAATGTTCACTTTTTCATATGCTCACTTTTTTTCCTTTTATGCTGAAACTAAAAATCACTCACCCAGTATTTTCTGCAATTTCTATATCTCTGAAAATAGGCAGAACACATGTTCTTATCATATTTGTAAGCATCCAAACACTTCTGTGAGGCATCACTTTCCTAAAAAACAATAAAGACAATAAAAAGCTTAAGACACTGTTTCCCAGCAGCAAGATTATGATTCACAGTTAAAAAAAAGATTGTCATTAAACTTACATCAATACATGGGTTAACGTCCTGATTCCGAAGTTTTCGTGCATTTTTATCCATGTAGATCTCTGTGCAGAAGAACAACATAGACAAGCTGAGTTTAAGAATACTAATATTTTACGGAAGTAGGATCACGTAATATATTATTTGTATTTGTGTATATTGCAAGGAATTAATTATTAATGGGGGTTTAAGGAAACAGTGGATTACCAGTGAATATTACATTTTAATTCATTGTAATATTTGTCAGTCTGTATCTTCAGTACCTGTTTAAACACTACTTGAACTAACTGCGAAATATTACTTTTACTTATTTGTAAGAGACACAAAGTTATTAGTAATCATTGTTGCTGAACGACGTAGGAAAATAACAGAACTTTTTTATAGCAATATTGCCATTTAATATGCCCAAAGCTCCCCTTCTCATTAAGGTGTCTGCCCCCCTCACACTGAGAGAAAAGTTCTCCAGAACACAGGAGCTATAAGCAAACCTAGCATCTATCATCTTTTAGAATCTGTAGCACAAAAAACATTTATTAATTCCAGGTGGAATTACCGTTTTTGCAATTTGAAAACCTTGTTCTGTTTTAGACAAACAGAAAGCTCTGGATTATTTCAGTACATAAAAACATTTATCAGATATGTGCTTATATACAAAGAAATGTTCATACCATATGCTCTACCAATAGTTACCAATACCAATGCCAACAGAGTTTCAAAAAGAAGCTGGTAATACATTTGGTTAAGACTAAGACTAGTTTAGACTATAATTTTTTTTCTGTGAAATCCTTGGACTATACTTTGAAACTGTAGATGCTGTTTATTGTGTTTTAACTTTTGAATTGAATTTTGTTTACAAGTTTGTGGAGGACCATGGCTTACTGTGGCTCCTTGATCACTTCAGTCACATTTGTTCTGTGTTTTTGTGTCTTGTTTTCTACTTTTATGCTGTTAATGTGGAAATGTCTTAAGTAAACCAAAATTAACTTTGTTAAATTGGATTTTAATTTGAAAACAATTAACATTTAAGCCCTACTGATTATCATACTGTATTAATGCATCTAATTTACAATGGCCATTAGCTACTACATCCCAAGATTTACAACATTAATGCTTTTATAATCCCAATAAAAGAAAGTACAAGATTATAAGTAGAACTGCAAAATTTGCTAATATATTTTAGTGGCATATGCATAACAGTGATGCCCATTTCAATGCATAAATGGCTTAAACTTGTCATTCAAAAAACAATTTTTATAAGTAATTCACAAAAACTAACAAAACAAAAACAAAAAGATGTCACTTTTTGTTAAAAGTAAACAAAAGGAGTAAAAGTGTAATAATATAATACAAACATACAAGCAAAATTTGTTTAGTTTAAAATATTTCTAACATTTTTTACTTTTATTTTTAGATACACCCTAATGAGAATTACAACATGCCTCACACAAACCTCAGATAAGGATAGCTTAATTTGAATTTTAATGAGCTGGAGTAAGTAAGATATGGAGGGACGGGTGCAAATTACAGTGAAAAATACACTAATAACAATAGTAATACTCCTCAATAGTAAAATTAGTATAATGCAATACAAATTCAATAAAAGTTGGTGTGCAGCCCCATTTTCAACCTGCTCTGTGTTTGTCACAACCCACTCACTGCTGTAGCCTGAAGGAAAATAGACCACATGCTTTTGTAAAATGTTGCTGATGCAGGATAAATCCACTTCTGGTGATATAGTTACCAGAAAGACATTTTATTAACAACTGTTTTATGAAAGTACACATTTTGGAAAAGGGTGGCATAGTTGAGCATTCAGAGCAAAGGTTCACCTCTAGCTTGTCGTATGGTTGGCTTGTATGACTCCAGCATTAACATCTCCCAATATATTTGCACAAATGTGCCATTTGAATACCCCATCATTCTTCAAAAGGTAGTGACACATATTTTTACTACGGCCTATATGCATTTCAGTTTGTCGTTAGTATAAAGTCCCACACATCTGTCAAGAATATTACTGTAGGAGGTCTCTTTAGCTTTATTTATTTAAGCTCAAGCAGAATGTAAAACAATAGGGTTAGTGATGGGCAACATGCAGGGGAGATAAATTGGCTCTTTAAATAAATAAAATTAATGAGATTTACTTAGTTGTAAATTGTATATAAATAAGTATATAAAAAGTATAAGTATATAAAAAAGTATATAAATAATAAACTTGAAAGTTTCCTCCAATGCCTCTACAATCAAATATGAAGATAAAAAAAAAATCCTTGTCACTCCTATGGAAACTCTGGTTTCACCTGCACATACAATCAACTAGAAAACTTCTCAAGCAGTTACAACTGTAGAGAACTGACTTAATATTACCTAAGGGAGAACATACAACTGATGGTGTTTTCTGTAAACATCCTTAATTTCAGCCCTGAGACAAAATTTTCTATGTGAAGCCACATATGCATATAAAGGAAAGTTTCCAACTAAGGACATAATGTTTCAAAAGTATGTATCCTATACATTTGGTATATCATATTCATAGTGCCTATTGAAATATCATACAGGTTTAATTGCAGTCATTCTAAACTACAATTTAACTTTCAGGTGAAGTTTTGCCTTTTAGCTGCAACCACTTTGTATTCTGAGTAAAGTTGAAATTGAACTAAAAGAGTTTTCTGCAATTATTACTACTAAATGTTTGGTTCTTGTTGAGGCTTGGTGTTTGAAGTATAAGTTATGTAGAATTAGACAGTCGCTCTTACTCATGTCAATGAATTATCATTAGCTATGCAACGCCACTATTTTGTTACAAGTGTGACCTTCGTGGACATTCACTAACTGCTACTGCAGAAACGTGTAGAGACTATTCATTGAGGCAGAATGACTTACGTTATCGACGAACTGGGATAAACAAAAATTACCTTTTACAAATGCCAAATTTTATCCAGCGCTTAGCAGGCTAATGACTTGTGAATGAGTATCCAAAAACAGTGAAGGTTGTCCAGTTTCTTAAAAGATTACAACAACTAACAAGCCTATTCACTCTTCATGTATTTAAAAAAATATTTTGACATATTTGACATTTCTGTCCTTGGAAATGCTAGCAACACAATAGCCTCAAAACGCTGGTGAATAGCACTACACGTAGCTAACTCATGTAGCCAAACGAGCTGCACACTTCCCTGGTCGTTGATGCAACAGCGCACCAGGAAAATCACCCTCACCGTCACCGACAACTGACAGCAGCGTAAGCCAATAGGAACTTCTAAAGACCACCAACGTAGACTGACAGCCCAATGAGCCAATAGAATTTCTTGGCAGCCATGATCGTCTTCCTATCGTTGTAAACGAAACTAAACCAAGTTTAAACGATTGACAGAGAGCATAGCAAGTCCAAAAATTGAGTTTTATTAAATAGGACCGCAAGTGACATTGAATTTAAAGTGGCAGCGCGTTGGACAAATCAAAAGTCATGTTTAATGCGGGACTTGCAGTGGGCGTGGCTAACTCCTAGTGCGGTTGCATCGCAGCGCATACACAATGGCTGCTCGAAAGAGAGGAAAGCAAACAATTTTCAGGCCCGCCGCGTCTAGCAAAAAATATGAGAAAAAAATTATTAAAAATTCGGAAAATAGTTGAAAGTCAAGAAAAACTCAACAGAAAGGATGTTAAAGCGTCCGGGGTAAGTTTCGTGTAAATTAAGTAAGCGGTTACTCAGTTGTTGAATTAAAATATCGGGGTTATTTAAATTATGAGAGAGGGGGTGAGCTGGGGAAAAAGTTTGTGTTAATCAGTACCCACTTTGCAACCACGGAGAAAACCAAGGGACGGTACAAGTATTTTAAAAAATGAGTAAATTATGTCACTGGTGATATTAGTGTCATGGTGCGTGTCCACGAACATTTAAGACCACGGGGAGCCACAGAATGAAGGAAAGTTGAGTGAAGTTGAACATAGCCTCCACACTGAGTTTATTTAGTTAATATAATAACAACGGCGGTGTGGACGCCGACAGGAGCAGGCGCGCGGGGCTTCGGCACTAATGTCAATTTTTCTGTTGTCCCTATTCACATTCTTGAAGTTTGATATCGTTTCCAGGCTTAATCAGAAGCAGTGTCAGCACATCCTTAAGCATCCCCTCTCCAAAAGTAGCCCATAACGCCAAAGGCAACCATGTAGCGGCTAGTAGTGACATTTCATCATGTTGTTTCACTTTTAGGCTCCATGCTGTATCGCATTTTCGTCCACTGCAGGTATTGATCGGTGTGTCACACGGATGACAGCTGGGCTGTGACCCGCCGTGAGGCTAATAAACAAGAACGCTAAGCAATTGCTTGTCAATAAAAGCAGCAAAATGGAGGGAGAACTTATAAGGCAAACTAATTAGACGGTGCTTATAGGATGTGCTTGTGCAGCCCGCGTCCCCAACTTGTCGCGAAGGGTTTCTTGTAAAAACCAAAAGTCAACTTGTGTTCAGTTTGATTTGGTGTGGCAGGTTGCACTGTGCACGTCTTTACAAGATCTCCTACTATAACTGCCGCTGCTGTTGCTGCTGCTGCTGCTGCTGGTCACAGTCCTGGAGGGTTAAACGCAAGATTTGACCGTCAGAAGCTTCTTCGATCGCAGATTTGTTATTGAGCTGAAGTAGCCAGTGTGCTGGTGGCTGTGGTTAGAAAGGTGGCATTGAAACAGTTTCTGAGAGGAAGTGTGCGTGTATGTGTGTGTCAGCGTTGGCTCATATGTCTGTTTACACCTGTCTTATACCTTAACTACATCAGACATGGGATTAACTGTTCTGGAACTGCAGTTTCATGTGATTTTAACTATAGCTTTGCAGAAATCTGTTACATGAATCATTCAGTGCTGTTGGGGCTAAAACTGAATATTTTTTTCTTGTAAAGATAGAGCAGAGAATGTTGTTGGCATGAAAAAAGCTGTTAAAATGTCATTTATTTGCAATTTTGCATGCATAAGTCAACTTTCTCAGATGATGGTTTGGGACTTCTATTTGATTATGACAGATTGAAATCAGTTGCTGCTGCTGTTATAAAGCCAATATAATTTATTTATTTGACATGCACTACTCCTCCTTCCCCCTGTGTTATTTCCATATGCACCTAGATTGAAGAATTTTTGTGGTTTGACTTGCAATTAGTAATTGCAGCCATGGGAGGACATTTTAATGATAATTCACAGTATGATCCTACTGTTGTGAACCCCTGTTTTCGGCTAAAAATGTGTTTCTGAACACTGCATCTGTCCCCAAATCTTGTTTTTTTGACAATATATTAAATAGTAATTTGTATGTTTTGATGTTTTTGAAACCTTCTGTCAAAAAGCATAGTATGTTTATTGAAAAATAATTAAATTATTTGAATTTAGAAAGCATTAAGATGTTGTTTCTATCTCCACTAATAAATTAATCTATTTAGCATAAAGATATAAAAAGCATCTATCTGGAAAGGTTATTTTTAATATTACTATTATTGTTATTATTATAGTTCCTTCCAAATTGATGCTCATGAATGACAATGAATTAATTTAGATTTATGTGCTGGAAGATATAGGTCTACAAGAAAACATGACTTACTTTTTAACTAAAGTTAAAAAATGAAGTTTTTCATATTTCCAACAATCACCAGATGTTAATTATTGCTAGTTAGTTAGCTATTATCAGTGTAGTTAGACGTAGTAATTAATTTCTCCTAGGAACATATAAATCAGTCCTGATAAAATAATTCTTGTAACAATTACAATCATTTAACAATATACAAAAAAATCATAATTACAAAAATGCAGCTGCACCACCCCTACATGTACTACTCTACTAAAAATCTTGTGCTGGATGGAAAGATGGAAAAAAGATGTTTTTTTAAAAGCTTGATGGTATCCCAGGGGGAATTCAGATCATGTCAACTTTTGATGACTCATTACCATGTGTTAAGTTTAATTGTCCAGTAATAATTGACTTTGAGAATGTGTAATAGCAGATGAAATTTGCAGGATTTTGTTAGACTTTTGTCTGACTTGAGTCTGTTCTTGTGTGTTTAATAAAGCTAAAGATTTATTAAATAAAATGTTTCTTTTAAAATATGATCAGCCAAAAACTAGAGTTGAAATTATATCCATTTCTTTGTTCGAAATGCATGAAAAAAATAATTCATATTAACTTGTTTTAATCTCTTTATTCCTACTTGGAATGCCAGTCATGAGTTAACAAGGATTTCTAGAGTAAAGCAGGGTTGATTAGAACATATATTTCTACCTGTAGTAGAAGCTGGTTAACTGTGGAAAGTGTTGGGTGTTTGTAGAAAAAATCCATAAAAATCCATAAAAAAGAAGTGTGTGTTTTAAGCAGGAGTAAATGGTCAGTAGAGTGTCATGAAGGCCTTTTGCGTGATCATCTCCTGCTGTAGGGCTTAGCTTTGGTGACTGTGCACAGGAAGAAAGTATACGTTTCCACATGATGATTAATACAAGCATATCAGAATTTATCACACAAATCAGCTGTGCTAATGTAGACCAATCACAGGTTTTGTTTAAATAAAAACCAATTACTCAAAATTATAGAATAAGCACATAAGAGGGAAGAAGCACAAACAGTAAAGGAGCTGGTGTCAAATGTGACACCGTGGATGCAAGAGGCAAACAATAGAAATCAAAAATTGGGAAAGTGCATGTGCTCCAACACTTTAGGATGAGTGATGAGCTTGATCTGGATAAACAGTAACAGACTTTCTCAGGAATTGACAGTGAAAGACACATCGTGTTATCTAATCTGCAGTGTTCTCTATCTGGACTTTTTAGTTCAGCATTTTGCCATAGATTGACGTTGATGCCAGATGCATGTTTGCTTGCTTCCATCAGTTTGAGATTAGTGACTTTTGAGCAGCAAATTGTAAAGCTCTTGACGTAGACCCATTGTATAAAAGCAGCCATTTATACCTGCTTTCAGACTGTAGGAGAGGTTTCAGCTGTATTATTCCTTATAGTAAGTCACATATATTCTGTGCTTTACTAGCAACTGTAGAGGGGAACCAACACCACTCAAAAAAAGGGTTTCACTGATATTAATTTACAACAGCAAATGTTGCAAATTGAAACTTGCATTATGTTTTAATTAAAGTACTGAGGAAAAGTTAATAAGTCTACCTACAAAATTTTGATACCAAATCTATTTATTTATTCTCCACATGTGGAAATAAAGCGTGTTGAAATTAAATGCTTATGTGCAGACTACTCAAAGCTCTTTAGTGAAAGATGCTTATCACACAGTAACTTAAGAATGCTGACATCCTTCCCTACATGATCACGACATGTTTTCTTCACATAAACCTAATACCATGTGGGTCATTGGATATTTCCAGTAAATATAATCCACACAGTGATTATTATCGCTCATAAACATTATTAATAGGAGACAGGAGCGGTGTTTCCACTGCCACTCCTGCGATTCCTTTCCACGCTTAATCTACCAGATAATAGCAGCCGCACTCTGACTGTAATAACATGTTGCTGTTAATAGACACCAACACTTTTTTTTTTTTTTTTTTACAATTTTTACTAGAGATCCAGTGGAGTAATTGCAGGAAATATACATTGAATGCATTGTGTTAGTCCTAAAGATTTGTTTTGTTTTTGTATTTTCTGTCAGTAGTCACTTAACTTGAAGTTTAGTTTTTCTCTAATATAAGACATTTGTTTCTTCTTACTGTGTCTTATGGTGTGATCTTATAGATATTTTAACTCCTGCAGAAATTATATTTGAAACTGTTGTATGTATGTTCAGTATTAAACGATTAACTGTAAATGTTGCACCTTGAAACTAAGCAACAACAATAGAACAAACTAAATATATAACATCACATAAACACCAGAGAAAGTCATCAGAATGAACAGGCTCACCTTTTAATTAGGATAGATCGCCATGGTAACCTATTCTGCATTGCTAACAGCTTCAGAGCAGATTAACTACAGAGGATCACATCAAAATATGCCTCAGCTATGCCCCAATCAGATCACTGGAAGAGTCATCGTTCCTCTGATCTTGAGAAACTCGCACACTTTGTTTAAAAATTGACACAAGTAATAAAGAGCAATAGTAACATATGTTTATTGCTACCAAGACCTTGTAGCACATGGACAGTTAACAGTGAAAAGGTTAAAGATTAAGTAGATGTTTCTATGCCACATTACAACTGCAACCAACATACCATATACACACTTGTATTTTGTTACCAATAAAGTAAAATTTTAGGCACATGACTATTAACAATTCAATGCAGAGCCTTTGGGGAACATCATGTGTGTTCCAAAAGACATACATAATGATTCACATTCAAATATGTGAATATATATTTGATTATAGAGGTGTAACTTTTTATTTTATTCCAGTTGTTATAACCCAATTTAACTATATGCTGCTATTATTTCTTGTTAGAAAGTCATAGATTTCTGTGGAAAGGCACAAAATAACCACAACGATTCTTAAACCAACTAAAAAGAGACAGAAATCAAGTAAAAACAAACACAAAGTAGAGACACAGTGATGGAAAATGCACACACAATATCCAAAAGAGACAAACATAGCCACAAAATGCCAAAAAAGGGACACGGTTTTGATTTAATTTGTGTTGATTTATTTTAATTTTGTACTGCCAGCATCTCATTCAGCAACCTGAGCCTAAACCGTTCAGATGATCTTCACTCAGTTTTTTTTCTCTCTCTTTTTTTAGGCCCTTGAGTCCGGGCGGTGTTGAACACATAAAACTGGATAGAACAATTGTATCAGTACTAGTTGGGCGCTGTGCCCCTGTCCATGTAGCTGGTCTGCTTTAGGGTGCCATGGCCACAGGAACCCAGGGCCACCGTGACCACATCTTGGAGAAGGCCAAGCTTGCGCCACCCACAGGGAGGCACAGGAGAACAGAGGGGAAGCCGAAGAAGAACTTCCCCTGCCAAGAGTGTCAAAAAGCCTTCAACAGTCTGGAGAAGTTGAAGGTGCACTCGTACTCTCACACAGGAGAAAGACCCTACCGCTGCTCCCACCCTGACTGCACCAAGGCTTTTGTCTCCAAATACAAGCTGCTACGGTACAGACAAGCAGCAGTGCATAACTCTTTACACATTTGCTAACATATTGCTCTGTAGTCAGAATGATGTGTTGATGACGTGTTGCAGATCTTGTGTTTTTGTGTAATGTGAAGCATGCCTACTTGTAACATGATTGCAACAATTCTGAGTGCTCATAGAATGTGTCTGTGTTCCAAGGCATATGGCAACTCACTCACCAGAAAAAAACCACAAGTGTTCATACTGTGAGAAAATGTTCCACCGCAAGGATCACTTAAAGAATCACCTACACACTCATGACCCATACAAGGAGGCGTTCGCCTGTCAGGAGTGCGGTAAGAGCTACAACACCAAGCTGGGCTTCAAACGCCACCTGGCCCTCCACGCCGCCAACAGTGGAGACCTCACCTGCCAAGTGTGCCTACAGCCGTTCCCCAGCACTGGGGTTCTTCTAGATCACCTCAAAACACACGCTGGCAAGTCCTCTGGTGGGACCAAAGAGAAAAAGCATCGCTGCGAGCACTGTGAGCGGCGATTTTACACCCGGAAAGACGTGCGACGTCACATGGTGGTGCACACCGGACGTAAGGACTTCCTTTGTCAATACTGTGCCCAGCGCTTCGGTAGGAAGGACCACCTGACGCGCCACGTAAAAAAGAGCCATGCCCGGGAGCTGCTAAGGGTAAAAACTGAGCCAGCCGATTCGCTGGAGCCCGTCGCCTACGACTTAGCATCTGGTGGCATCAAGGGCGAGCTCCCGGGAATGCTGACGCCAAGGTCGCACCAGCTCAACATTTGTACAGGCTCCGTCCTGGACACAGAGCCCTTCTCCAACCCAACGCACCATTTTTCTTTAAAGTACCCACTGGGCTCCAACTTTACCTCATATGCCGTCTCCTCACAGGAGCGGGAGCCGAATCTAAAGGGAGAACTGGAGACCTACCTGATGGAGCTGCAGAGCAACATGCCATCCTCCTCATTTCCAGAAACCCAACTCTCCTCGAAGCTTGAGTTGGAGCCTCAAGTAGGCGTGCTAGAGGGAGTGAGCGAGGAGGTGTCTCTGTCCAAAATGTCCACGTCAGTGGCAGCAGCCACTGCATGTGACTCTCTGGCCTCATCCTCCTCTTTGATGGACTTCTCACAGCTGTTCAACTTCCTTCCACTCAATGGGCCTCCATACAACCAGGCAGCGGGCAGCGGAGGGCAGGGTGTATCCTACACACCCAGCGAAGAGCCTGCACCTCTTGTCCAGCTGCCCCCGCAGCCGTCTGAAGGTCCAGAGGCTGCAGAGAGTCCACTTCAAGGGCTTCCCTCCTCATTCATATCCAACCTGAGCACACCCACCACACTGCCCCGCTTTCACCAAGCTTTTCAGTGATCCAGTATGTACAGCACCTGGCACACATGCTCTCAAACACAACACACACCAAAACAAGATGCCAGTAACACTTGATTTAAGCACTAACACAAGCAGCAGACACACAACGATCAGCACTGACAGCAGAAAACACACACACACACACACACACACACACAAGTCGGTGAAGGTTCTCACACAAAGTTGGTTTCATGGCTGTTTTCACCTGTCAAACTTGTTATTGACAATTTGGAAAATCGTCACCACAATTCCCTAAAGATGTGTTAGGATAACTTTTAGAATTTATCCTCACCCAATAAGCAAGATGAAACAACTTGCAGGCTATAATAAGCACATCAATTTCCATCTGCAATCACAGCATAGCCCTGGGCTGTGCTACCACAGGTTCACACTTCAGCAAATGCTCTGTGCACTGAGCCACTAACGTCAGTGCTAAAACATCCCACATCCACTTTGTAAAGCAAAAACTGTTCTTCCACAATAATGTGGAACTGTGTCCATTTAAACACAAATGAGTATTTTGGGAGTTGGGGAATTTTCACACAGATGACTGATAAGTAATTTGATTGCAATGACATTTTCTTTTATTTAGAATAGATGGACTTTTTTTGGAGATCTTGCAATGTATATTGTTTTCTGTATAGCACTTTGAACTTTAATGGCATCTGGCTTCACAGATGATTTTTTTTATGTCTTTCTTATATGTAGTAGGATTTTCAAAGGACCAATCTGTGGTTTTCGTATGTTTTATTAAATAATTTACTATAAAGTTACCAGATTTAGTTAACTAATTTATATGGAAATCTATTTACTTTCAAAAGGAAACCATTACAGTGATCACGTCTGCTTGTGTTTTTGTAATATCACTGTAATACTATGCATTGCAGTGATGTCACTCTGTCAGCAGATGTTCACTGTGCTTAATTACACAACCCCAATGTCAAGTCTGTCCAAGGTTATTTTCACTATGAAGTGAAATTAGAAGAAATCTGAAGATTTTGGAAAAACCCAATGAAACGCAAACAAATCACTCAATCAAAACATTTCAAACAGGCTCTAAAAGTGTGTGTGTGTAATAAATAGGCTAAAACATGCAAAAACATCAGCCTGGTCCTTTTTGTTTAATCCATAAAGTAGAAGTACATCCACAATATTGTAGACAAGGTACTGAGACAGTATTACAGTTTTACATTTCCTTTCTGGTCACTGCGATGAAACAGTTGGGATGGGGGGTTTCATAGCTATGCCCAAACCCCAAACCAAAGTCAACCAATCACAGACAGCGTTCCAGTAGATGGAAAAAGATCTAACTAATCTCATCAGTCCGTGTCAACATAGAGACTGAGCTGACACTAAGGGCTGTCACTCTCCTGTTTTCCCCTCCAAACGCCCACTCCACAACAAACACAGCATCCCAAGTTAGAGAGTTCAGGTCAACCATGTATCTGGGTCAACAGGCACCAGCTTCAGCACAGAAAATACACAAATTACTCTCTAGACTATGATACACAAACACACATAGGCATTCACTGTTTATGACCCTTACCCAGTCATGATCCATGTCAACCACCAGTAGGAGTGAGTGTGTCATCACTAATGGTTTTGAACAGAGTCGCTAAGCTGCTCCACTCTCCCCTTGTTTACTTTTTGTCCCGCTTTTCAAAAGATAGTAAGATCAGAGTGTTTATGGCTGTTTGAGTGAAACCAAACTTTTAAGTTGGAAGTGGTAAGCAGAAGGTTTAGGAAATTTATTTACATTTGTTATGGTACACTCACTTGTCAGTTAAATGCAAAAATTTAAGGGCCTTTAAATTAACGAGAAAGGCTTTATTGGAAAACAATATATTAACTAAAACAAATGACTAAAGTGTGCAACACTCCTTCATGTTTTCATGTTCATGTTTTTGAGTGTACTAAGTACCGTTATGTTTTATTTCTCATTAAGGTCATTACAAGGGTCATATGTGAAATTCATTAAGTGCACATTGAAAATGAAAAAATATTGCATTTTAAAAATGCTAACATCCCCTTGGTTGAACAGATTTACTTTGTCCACCTAACACATATCACAAATACAGCAGAAACAAGATGGTGTACCCAATTTAAATATTTCAAAATATGAACAAGCAGAGTGTTTAAAGTGTGCCACTAACAATTGTCAGATTCATTGCAAAGATAAGTGACGGTGTGCTGTGTTTATAGCCAGATAGAAAATATGGCAATTCAGTTTTCCTCATCCAGTGTGGAACAATGTGGAACTCCACAATAGTATCTAAAGTCGTTGTGATGTAATGTAATGTGAAACTGCCACATTTTGCTGCTACTTTGGTCCTTTAGCCAAACGAAGGGGATGTGAAACAAGTGTTCAGTTTATTAGTGTTAGTCCATACGTTGAGAGTCATTCCATTGTTATAGCTGGACTCTAAAAGCTCAAACATAAATCTTTGTCTTGTCTTGTACCACAACTAGACATTACACATATAACATATATTGTAAAGTCTATGACATTTTAACATGCTCTCTAGTTCGGAATCAGTTTGATAGACTAAAGTGAGTGTCCACAACCACATGATCTGATTTCACTTCGTGTTTGAAGTGAAGGACTACTCCTACGCCAGAAAACATGACAGCCCTATCTGCCTAAATCTGAAAGATTTATGAAAGCTAAAAACACGAAAGGCATGTAGTTGTATGAGCAAAGCTGCCTACTGACAGGCAATGGAAGACTATAGTTGTTTTTGGGCATTGCCCAGGTGTAAAGAAGTAGAATTGTGTGAAGCATTAGTCAAGGAAGACTTTACTTCAAAGGACTTCAAATCACTTCAAATGTAGTGAAATGTGTCAGGATGAAGGTTTAACCTCTTTGGAAATTGCAAAATATCCAGACAGTCCAGGAATCCAAACTGAGCTGCACCTATTTTAATACTGTCCTGCCTTTGTAGAGTGTTCAGATATGTACCTCTGAGACTCCAGTACAATGGAGGTGAACAGGCCTCAAACTTCAGGCCAGTATCAAAGAGGAATTTGGTCCATATTGGATGTTTCCACATGCACTGCCAGTGCAGGAAGTGGTGTAATGTGGATGTATGCAGATTTCCCACTAATTGAATAGCGACCATGATATTCACCCAACCTTAACCATGCGTCAGTTACCTTACACCAAATTCGCCACAGTGTAGAAATATTATGTTGCAAGTCCTTCATTCAAAATATTACTGAAGTAAACATTTGGAAAAATGTACTCGAAGGACCAAGAGTTAAACTTTTACGCAATTACGCATTTTTCGTATGCTGTTTAATTAATCTTGAGAGTGGTTTATTCGTTTTATTATAGCAACAATAGTTTTTACTTTCAGAACCAGCTGTGGTATATCGTTTTCTAAGGACAGTCATCAGTAACTCAAACAATGTTACTAGAAGAAAATCTTTTTGGATTCTTTCACATTTATTTGGGATATTAAGAGTCGTAGTGGAAGTCTCAAACCGTGGGTAAAACTACACAATGGGGAGACACACCAGAAGAAAGAGATGATGTCTTTTAGCTGCATCTGTAGTAATTTTTAAAGGACATGCTTTGGTGTTAGAAAGCCTCTTTCTGCAGTCAGTCAGGCCTTCCACCTTCAACCAAACCACAAGTAGCTACATTTTACCTTAGCTAGACAATCCTCAGTGCCTTGTGTATCAGTTTGTGTGTCCTCACAACAGACACAGATACTGTACACGTCTCAAATTGTCTTCTTTCCACGTGAAGTCAGCCACAGTAGCTTCACTGCTCAGCTGTCACAACCACACATTCAAATCATACATTGTGCCTTATTTATCTTCGCCCCTGTAGCATGTCAGGTATTTGTTGTCGTTTGAAATCAGTGTGGAAAATACTTTAAAAGTGTTTTGAACAGCTATGTTGGAACTGATAAGCTCAGTTGTCACTTTAATAGGTATACCTAACTTGCAGCCTAATATACTAGTTCTGCAGTAAATATTTCCTTATAAAGAACAATGTATAATGTCTTCTTTCAGCTTCATGTAGGAGAACAAATGCAGGACTGGTTGGTTAAAATGCACGATTAGTTGCAACTACTAAACTGTCAACTAAATTTCTTTTTCATAATGCTGTTTCTAGTAGCATTCTCTATTATCACCTTTCACTTAGTAAGATTTAAAGTACGGTAACAACATGTCCACAGATTTCTGCTGGAAGGGAATATTGCATAAGACATCCACAACTTTTAGATGACTGTTACAATGTGGAGTCTTTGCTTTGCATATTGAGTGTGTAAACATGTGATGCGTTGGAAAATGCAGAATACAGTATATGAGATTATAAGTTGACCTCTTAGATAATAAGGTTTGAGGAGAGATCTTTGTTAATGGACTCAGACAGTAAGCTACAGCCAGCACTGATGCATTGCTTTACCTTACTGTATCCTTCTTGATTGTGTTTTACATTTAGATTTTCTAAATGTGGTAATGAAAGCAGTGACTAGTTATCTATGGGCTAATAACTTTAGTGTCTTTTCCTGTATAATAGCTACTCTTGCCGCAAGAAAGTAAAGTAGGGCTGAAACTAGACTGAAATGTGAAATTCTGTACTGAAACCTGACATCATTGTTAAAGCCAGAGTCATAGACTATGTTCAGCATCCTTTTTTGTTGTTTTTTTGGTGAGATCTTTTTATGTTGATGTCACATATTCAGCCCCAGTGTTAATGCAGTTGCTGTCCTTAACTGACACAAAGTGCAAATTAAACTGAAATGTGAGTCACGTGCTTTTAATAACAGCAGCAACAACAACAATGTCGTATGTGTGAAAGTTTCGTCAAAAACTTCTACATTCTTATCATCCTTCTAGTTTGGTTTGAACAGAAGCTCCTTTGTAAATGTCCAACGAATCTGAAACATCATCATCTCTCCATTCTCCTCAATCTCTGTTTTTGATCTTCGCTGTGGTTATTTTGCTGACACTGACTAATGACGACAGGCAATATCCTGAACAGAAGTCGGATTTTATTAAAAAAAAAAACACAAATCCTGGTCTTGGTGTTCTGAGAACAGTTGTATTTTCAGTGATCAGACATAAATCAGATCTAGGAGCACATGTGAAAGTAACCCAGATCAGATTTGGAAAAATTTGATTTGGCCAATGTCAGCCCATCAGTTTGCTTCAGTCACCCTAGTTTTTGTGTCGTTTCCCCTGTGGTAAGCGCAAGTCTGACCCCTTTGGTGGCTTTTCAGCCAATTTTGAATGAGCATCTCTCTCATTAGTGCAATAAAGACATAAAGATCTGATTAGCTGCTCAGTCTGGCCTAAGAAGTGACCACAGTATTAACAATGGCAGTACCTCACCCAAGCTCAGTCGTTGATTGCAGTGTTTGTGGTGCGTTCAGGTGCCACTTTTTCCCCCAATCAAAAGACTAGGCAGCAGTTCTTCGGCCCAAGTTCTTTGACGTTGGCTTGGTTTGTCTGTGCCCTAATGTAACAGCAACACATGCATAATCCACTTTCTGGGAAAATGTGTTCTTTAGATGATGTAGACTGTTTTTTACTGTAGATTCTCTAGAACAACTTGAGCTAATCAAAATTGTACTTGTACTGATTTTAAAGCTAAACACTTGGGATTTTTTTACCATAACAAATTACAGCAGCATTACTGAAGGATGAGAAGTCACAGAGGTGATTTTTAAATGATGAATAGTATTCCATAGACACATTGTACTGGGCACTACTGTGTATACATACATACATACATACACACACATACACACACACATACACACACACACACACGCACACACACATATATATATATATATATGTATATGTATATGTATATATATATATAAAAAAACCCAGTATTGTTATCATTCACCTCACATCTTGTTCTTCAACACTAATGATAAACTGTAACAAGTGTTAAGTTCCCCCTTGTCCTTCCTGAGTGACAGGATATGATGAGATGTGAACGGAGACAATATTTGTATTTGTGAAGAGTAAGAGTTGAATGTGTAATGTTTCAGAGCATTTATGGAAGTGAGCTGTTTGTATCTTGTGAAGGTTTGCGGTGTTACAGGATATGTTTGTAAGCCCCCCTCTCTCTCTTATAGTAATCATAGCACTTTTTTTGTGTAAATGCCTTCTCCAGTACCTTTTCTTTTGTGTAAAACCTTAATTACAAATATATAGATTATATATTTAGCTCTTTTAGAGAACAATAACATGTACATACAATATAAAATGTTTTATTTTTACAGGTACAGTTTTGACAGTGTTGTTTTTTTCCCCTATATCAAAGTGTCATTTTTTTTGCTTTACTTGCACAAGTGCTTTGTGTATCTCATTGAGGGGGACTTTTAACAAATACAGATTTCTGTAGGCCTAATTTTCCAGGCCTTGTTTGACTAATTGAACTGCTGGTTTATGTGAGAGCACGGGCAATCATGAAGCTGAAATGAACTGTTATTAAGCACTTAGTGATCTCGCATAGGTTGTCTAATTGGCCATTACAAAGTAAAAAGGTATATATTTGATGACTCCATGTAATTTTATCCTCTTTAAATCATTAGTCTCAGACTTAAGTGTAAGCTAGCTGCAGTTTTGACGTGACGTGTAACTCACGTGGACTGTCTGACAGAACCCAAAGTTGAAAAAGAGTTAAGCATCAAATCGCAAGTCTAATGTGAATCTAAACTGTCCTGGGCAAATAGGGACTTGTGTGCTGTGCATTGACCAGGAGGCTGAGATGCTCTTGAGTGAAAGGCACAGACCTTCAGCAGATTCATGTCAAACTTCTTCATAAGCTTCAGTGAACTTTATTGAATGTGTGTGTACAGTAAGAAACACTGCAATACTGCAATATATTTTGGTACTGGATCAAGCTGCTAACATTTCTAGTTACTTAAAATGTATCATTTGTACAAACAAAGTATCCAGTTTAGCTGAAGAGTCAGCGTGTGTGTGCGCCTGGTTGTACCATATAGCTACATATATTTTATTGTACTGTGACTTTTGTAGTCTTTTTACAGACTTGCCTGTAATATCACATGCACCCCCCAAACACACACACACACAAACACACCTGTGTGTTTTGATATTTGGAGGCTGAATCACGTTTGGGAAGTGGCTCCAAGTGAAGTCATTCAGCTGCGATGAAGATGTCGTTGCTGATGCTGAGAAACTCTGTGTGTTGCCACTCAGAAATGAGCTAAGGAAGATCATTGATGAACTGCATTCCAGCCATGTTGGTTTTGTTATTCATTGCATTTCAATAATGCCATCCTGTGACAACAATGGACTCATTGCTAATTCTCAATATTTTACTTCAAATCTATTTTACAAACTACTGTTGTATTTTTATAAATATAGGCAAAGTATTTCACATAAACATATATATAAGTAAATATATGTGTATATGTTCATAGATTGTGTAAAATAAAAATTTATGCTGCAGCTTTTATCTGTTTTTTTTTAACATTGATATTATCCAAAGAGGCAGATTATTTATTGTCTGGCAGAGTAACCTGATCTGATTTACATACCTTGCTGCTATGAGACAGAAGAGCTGCAGTCGTCAACTCCAGTGTTTTCACACAATGTAATAAAAGTTCAATAAACATAACGGAAGGATCCAACTGCGTGTCTGTTTGCTTATTCACTATGTTTCTTTTTTTGGTATTTGTGTGTAAGTCAGTGGTGCTTTATGGTCTTTTCATATAACTGTGCAAGATATAATTTGGTATGATATGAAAAACATAGAAGTACACAAACTCAATCACCACAAGGAACTGCCTACAGTAATATAAGTACTCCACTACAATGGCAAGTATTACTTCAAGTACATGCTCGAAAATTTAATTTAAGTACTAAAGTGCAAGTACTCCGTTGAGAATGAGATTTTGGTTATAAGTATTTTAAACACTATTGAAGATGCTTCAAAAGCTGCAGCCCAGATTAGTTCCACATGTGCCTCATACTATTGCAAATACATAGTATTAGATTCTGAATATATTTAAAGTAGCTGATGTCCTATTTATGCAGAATAGCCCATTTCAGGATGACAAATATCATTCCCTGGTTATAAATGCTGACACGTTGATCTGTAAACATCGGTAATATCACAGCTGGTAAAGGTGGAGCTAATTCCAGCCGCTCTATGTACTGCCAGCTGCTTCTTCTGTGAAAAATATTATTAATTTTTTTGTGGATTGGTTGAAAGAACATGCATCTGCAAATGAACTACAGCTTTCAATTTAATTTGAAAATAAATAAAATTGATGAATGAAGACAAAGAGGAGGAATGTGTGCACTTGTTGGGGACTATTTTCAGCAGTAGAATAATCTACATTTAAAGTTGTGAGTATTTGAAGCAGAGGGATGGTGTTAGAGGGTCTGAGGCAAAATAAACTCCATTGTCTGTGTGTGTGGAACCATATGTTAAAGCACATGTGCAAGATTGTAGTTTACAGAGGTATTTGGACAAGAAAATACAACAAATCTCATTGTGGGATCCAGTCTTTGTTAGTTTGGGTCTGCACATGGGATTTGTTGACTACAAAATGTATATGGGATGTCACACATTTGCAATGTTTTTTTAGTTGAAAGGTCCAAAGTATGGTGAATTAAAGTGGGCTGAGGGGATCATAAGAAAATGTAGTACTTATACTGTCAAATGTGAGAAAGGCAATGATAATTATATTCAAGCTACAACATTTATGATTTAAAAATTAAGTTAGTGATAGCATGAGACTAAAAATCAACCCCTCACACTATGTTCTGCCCTTTGGTATTAAACTGAATTACAATAAATAAAAAATAGCAAATCTTACCAGTCAAGCAGAAACAATGGATGGTCTCTAATTAGTTAGAAGGCAAGAAACCTTTAAATACTTTTGCTTTCATACCCTTCAGAAGAGAAAGTGATGGTAAAATCTCATACATGTGGCACATACATGTACAGTGGACTGATGGAGATGGGGAAGTGCTCAGAATGATGCAGCCAAAAAATGTTGTAGGTGAAACAAGAGGTGGGTCACTAATTCTCTTTTGCTGTGTTGGTCTTATAAACTGACGCCATTGATTTATTTGATCTTTGTCTAATGTTAAACAGGCCACCAGGCTGTCAGGTAATGTTTCCAAAGCTCTAGTTAAGTGCCTGTGGGTCTGATTTCACCTGAGCCGTTCTATATTTTACTCTGTTCAACTACTGTCATTCTCCTTATGCTAGTTGCTGATGTCTCTGTGCCTGCACACGCACACTCCCCCCACACCCAACCATGATTTCTTTCACTGTGCTTTTGTGGAGGTTGTGGAAAGTTTCTGAATTTAAACACAATCGAGGTATTTCATCAGTCAGTCCTGGACAGGGACAACGCAGATGATCTCAAAAGCCTATTGTGAAGTTTCCAGGATCAACCCAGGATACAGAACTAAAGAGCTGTGCTTCAAGTTTAAAATAGAGACTGACAAATGACAAAATATATTGTGTCCTGTGCTGTGTTATCATGACTTTCTGAAGTACGTCAGTGGAGACGTGATCATCTTGTTCCTGCGTGGATCCTGCATATGCAGGAAAAGTCTCACTGAAAAGAGTGAAAAAGACAAACAGGCTCTGAACTGTGTAGCATGTTCCCTCCCCCAGCCTCATGCTGAACCTACTTTGTCAAATGTGTCTGTGTGCGCTCTTAAAAACTGCACACTGCACCAAATGGCCCATACGTAGGCCTGCTGGTCTGGGAGCCCGTGCCACGCACACGCGCGTCACTTACTTTTTGACACATATAGATAATATTGTGCTTTACTATAAGAGAATGCCAAAGAGTGGCTCATATTACGTCGTCCTCCCCTACTGTAGATTGCGTAAACTGAGTTGAACCATCGGGATGAACCCGTTGAACCCAAACAAAGCATTACATACTCCACAACACTAAGTGGCGGTGTGGCTGGTTGTGTGCGTCCGTGCTGAAAAGCTGAGGCTGCAGACCCCGCAGATCAGTCAGAGGCACGCTGCAGGCTCAACACACAGACGCACGATGCCTTCGCCGATACCTGTGACTCGCCTGCTGCCCAAAGACATCTACCCCTCTCTGGACATCGGAGCATGTAGCAGCCCACTGACCAAACACTCCCAAGGCTCCACGTTACAAGTCCCCGTGCAGCGGCTTCACGGCAAAGTCGCCAGCCGGCTCTGGTCGTCTGTGATCCTCTGGAAGGAGCTTCGATCCGTGCAGCCCGTCGGCTCCGGGGGATTTGGTTCCGTGTACAGGGCGGAGTACCTTGGGGAGACCGTCGCGTTGAAGAAAGTCAAGAAGTGCACTAAGAACAAGCTGGCGTCCCGGCAGAGCTTCTGGGCTGAGCTGAACGCGGCACACCTGCGCCACACAAACATCGTGCGCGTCATCGCGGCTACCACCTGCGTTCCCGCGGACTTTGGAGATACTGGCAGCATCGGAACCATACTCATGGAGTTTGTGGGGAGCCGAAATCTGCAGCAGATCATCTACGGGTGTGCAGAGCCGCTTTCGGAGGACAGGTGGCTCAGGTACTCCACAGACATCGCACACGGCTTGCGGTTCCTCCACTCCCACAGCATTGTGCACCTGGACGTAAAGCCAGCCAACGTGCTGGTGTCAGGTGAAGACATCTGCAAAATTGCCGATTTCGGCTGTTCCCTGAAGCTCGATCATGGATGTGAAGTGAGCTCTGTCAGCCCCCTTCTGAGCCACGTAGGCGGCACGTACACTCACAGAGCCCCGGAGCTGCTGAAGGGCGAGGTGGTGTCTCCCAAAGCGGACATCTTTTCCTTTGCGATCACCTTTTGGCAGCTGATCACCAGAGAGGAGCCCTACACCGGGGACAGGCAGCACGTGCTTTACGCGGTCGTGGCGCACAATTTGCGGCCGTCTGTCCAACACCATCCGGTGTTCAGGTCGGAGCAGGGGCCCCTGTGCAGGACTATTCTAAGCCGGTGTTGGAGCGGAGACCCCTGCTGCAGACCCAGTGCCCAGGAAGTGCTGACTCAGCTGGAGCTGCTGCGCTACCAGACCTGAGTGAATTTTGTAGCTGCTGCAGATGCACTGACAGCTGTTTCATAAACGTTTTAGGAGCGTTTTAGTTGGTGGTTTCCCTATGTGTCGGGTTTACAGGTGACCACCGAATCCGATTTAAAAAGTGTTCAATTCGGTGCCTTCCTGTTTGTTGACTGAAACAGGATATGTGCCTCTCAAAGCTGAAGTCAAGGCATCATCAGAAATTATCTTGGTTTTAATTCGGCTCAACCGACAAAGCAAAGCAGGTTATTAAAGAGATTTGAATCGCTTCACCTGGATTAGTGCATTTCCAATGACTTATAAATTGAGTGTTGGTTGTTACTCTAGGAGCATGATCTTTTTTCTTGCTTTAAGCAGAGACTCTTTGCAGTGTGTGACTTATTTCTTTCACTAATTAAAGCATCCTTTTAAAATGCAGTATGACTGATAGGAACTTGGCACAAAGTCAGTCAGTGTTTAGGACAGATGGGCTGAAAAGAGTCAGGTCCGTCCTGTGAGATCCACATAATGACTTGGTTTGGGGAGAAGTGTTAAAAAGTTGACAGTGAAACCACATTGTAGATTCACTTGTTTTAATTGATGCAGTTTAAAAGCACAATGTATTAGCACAATATTTTAGTTAATTTAGTTCTGTCCTGCTCAGTGTTTTCATTGGCCAACTCAGACCAGTCACAATTGTGAACATTCTTGCTGTTCCAATTTTAACCTTTCCTTTTTTTTTATTAAATTATATAAGTCAAAAATGTTGCAAATTGTTTTATTTGTTGTAATGAGATTGTAATGTGAGATTTAATTGTGATGGGTTTTCATTAAAATTATTTTAATACTATAAGTGTGTTTTCCTCAGTTATTCCCTACACATTACTGTTTCTTCTGAACCATGTGCTGCACAGAGACTGTGGAGAAACTGCACATTGAAAGAACAAAGTTCTTAAGCTTGGTTCAATAGTTATGTGTCGTTCGTGAGTGATTCGTTCAATGTGAACTAATCTTTCATATGACTTGGGAGTAATGAGTCCTCTCAGTGAGCGATTCCTTCATTTTCCTGCAGTACCTTCTCTCGCCAGATGGCAGCAGCTGCATAAGCTCAGTCCGCAGGACAGGAAACAAATGATTCGTTCACTACTCACTGAGCTGTGCGTCCGTCCTCGTTCTCTTGTCACGTGACAGCCAGGCCGCTCCGTGGCGAGCAGTAAGTACGACAGTTCTCGCTCGAGTCGTTAATCCGGATCGTTCTGTTTGATGGTGATTTTTGGTGCATTTTGTGATTCATTTCCAATCATTTGTTTAAATAAAACCCACGCTACATAAAACAATTATCTAAGTGTGTGGGTGCTTCCAAACTGTTTCTTGCCAGTGTAAATGGGTAAAACTTTGATGGGAAAATTCTGGAGACCCATTTAATCTAGAAAACAGCTGACCCCAGTTTAGTCAGTAAACTTGCCCATTGTGACCCTTAAACAGGTTAACATTATTTTTCCTCTCCATTGTTGCCTATGGCTTGCTCAAGGGTTTTTTTTTGGGGGGGGGGGGTTCTTTAAATGTTTGTATAGTCTTGACTTTATTATGTAAAGTGCCTTCAGATGACCTTGTTGTAAATTGGCGCTATATAATTAAAGTTGAATTGAGTTATTATATGCTGAATCTGTCACGATTTCATCTTTTGTATGATGTACCTGGAAAAAGGCGGAGGTCATGCAATATTGTCTTTTTTTAAAGCTGTGCATTTAAATGTGTGATGTTACACAGCCACCTGCTGGTGCCTGGTCACTCTACACAGAGTCCCTGAAGCTCCTTGAAGTGATCAGGGAACTCGGACCATTCTTCATAATGCAACGTAACAAAGTGCATTTAGGTACAGTGCTGAGGTAGTCTTCTGAGGTAATGAACTTTGGTTGCTAATTCCACTTTTGTGTTCCTTTAATCCACAGCCTCACCACATTTCATAAGGAAACTCTGCTTTATACTCCACTGTTTTCATTTACAGCTGTAGATAATAGTTACTTTTGAAATTATTCAGTTTACATTAACTAAAAGTAAAAAAGTTTAAAATACTGCACAGAACCCTGTAGACTACCAGAGTCTGCTTATGTCTCTCTTGTTACAATTTTCAGATGATGTGAGTTCATCTTGTTATCTTGAACAGAATTTTTTCATAGCTGAAAATATATATATATATTCTGTAGTTTTTTAGATTACACACTTCACAACACATGTAACCACACTGCCTATATCAAAAAATATATATTCAGATTATTTATTTAAATTCCATTGCCTGTGTAACACCTACAGGATCCCCTACAGGATGGATCACCCCCCCCACCTCCAGACACACTCACACATTCGTCCATTATCTGTAACCACTTGTCCTGTTCAGGGTCTCAAGGGGGCTGGAGCCTATCCCTGCTGTCATGGTGGGGTACACCCTGAATGGGTCACCAGCCTATCTCAGCGCCAACAAAGAAAGACACATACAGACAGACATTCACACTCTCATTCACACCTATATGCAGTTCAGTGTCACCAGTTAACTTAATATGCATGTCTTTGGACTGTGGGAGTGCCCAGAGGAAACCCGGGCATGAAAAACATGCACCACAAGTTGACCTCTACGAATTTCCATCTTCCATCTGTTTATTCTTCATATGGGTCTTTTTCAGTTTTAAACCGTAATAAATACTATTCACTTCCAACTGCTCCCTCCTTATTATTATTATTATCAACTACTTTTTAAATTATTTTCATTATCACTTCAGTCCAAAAAATAAAACCACGTTTTACATACAGGTCATGACTGATCAAAATGAACATAAGATTTATTTTGTTTCCTTTTACTGTCTATTTCTGTTACATAGTGATGTAAGTGAAATTAATTTTAGGTTTTAGTGAGTTCATGGAAGTGAATGTAATTAATTAATGGGGTACATTACTGATTAACAGCAGCATTTTTGTGGCTATGACTGTGTTGCATTCAAGATCATAGGACACACTGAACACTTGGTACATTTACATTTAGTCATTTGGCAGATGCTGCCATGGATGACTTGCCTTACCAAGTGATACATCAGTCCAGAAATACTGAAGGTAAACTTCTGGAAACTATACACAGACTGTTCAACTTATATATTATATTAACTGTATTTTATTTTTACAGTGGTCATTCACTGACACTTTACACTAAACAGAACCAGTTTTAGAACAGTGCTACAAAAATGTGTAGTTTTGCAACTGTAAACTACCACAACAGTTGAAATGAATAAATCAAGATGTAATAAAGTTTAGACTTTCAGCTTAAATTCAGGGGGTTTACAACACCTATTCAATCACCATTTAGGAACTATTTTTATACACATCCCATCACTGTTTGTATAAGGGGGCTGACAAATACATATTACTGTCATTTCACTTTTGATAGGCCAGCTTTACTTACTGCATCCAGTGGGAAAAAAGTACCAGGAACTTACTTCAGGAAATAGATATCAATTTGTCTAGTTCATAGTCTCCACACTCTATGACATCACTATGACATCATCTGACTCCATAGAAGTGTGTTTTCACAGGTTAGAAGTAGTAAAACTACCTATACTGTAAAGTTGGTGGAGTTTCCCTTTCAAAGCAACAGCTGACATTTGCTGTCATGCGGTAAGTTCTGTCAGAACAAACCAAGAAGGTCACAAGGCGCTTTTGGACCAAACAGTTATAGGGACTTATTCAGGTGCCACGAGTAAGTGCTGTTTTTGTAGTCAGCCTGCAGACTTTCATATCACATATAAAACACACTATATGGCAGTAACACACCCCATTTTTTACTCTGAATCAGCTCGTATCTTTGAAAAAAGAAAAACATTTTAAAACCCTATGAACACAAGATAGTGGTTATTAGCGGAAATAAGGCTGTTTGCATCCCCAGGAATGAAAATGGACATTGCACTGTTGATATCACCAATTCAAAAATAATATCAAAACCTAATTAAAACAACAGTGGGGAGATCCAGATGAGGTGGCACTCTCAGGAGGCCGTCAGCAGGCTGCTGTCACACTGTCTACTACCTTGGCAACTCTACATCATGAAAACTGGATCAGACTTATACATTTAATTTCAGTGTACACGTGGAAAGACTGCCATTCATCTGAGCAAGAACTAACTCTGAAAAAGGAGCTGAAACGCCTCCTCAAAACAGCAATCTAAGAACCACGATTTGTGGTTGCTGCAGTCCAGAGACACAAAAAGGGGAACTTTAGGTTATAGTTCTAAGAACTACAAGTCCCTCCGGTCCGAAAGCACCTGTAGAAAGTCAGTGGTCATATATGTAGTTACAGTTAAGTACATTGTTCACAATTCACGTCAGAAAAAAAGAGTTTACGGTAAGAATAAACATTAATATGTTTTTTCAATGAGAACCACATGATTAAAGCAGTGTTCCTACTGTTTCTTTGCCATTACAACTGCTAACTATGAAAATCCCAGTGAAGGAGCAGGCAGCTCTGTGATATCACATGATGGTGACTCTCTCAGGGGAAACAAGGGCAGCTGAGCCCACTGGCTCCAGGCGTTGGCACCGGTACTGACTGCTGTCCATGCCACGGCGGATGCGGTGGAGCTTGCGAGCAAAACAGGGAAGCAGCATCAGCATCTTTAGCAGTATGACGCACACCGGCAGTGCCAGGGCCACAACGAAGCTGGGGGGAAGGTAGAAACGGTAAGACTCCTCCTCAAAGGCTCGCTTCCAACCAAACAGTAAGCCGTGAAAGGTGGCAATGAGCAGGGCAATGTATCCCAGCGTGGACTGGAGGAAAGACAAAGAAAGACGGATATTGTGCAAGAGTTGCAGGATCAGTTTGAGACATGTCTCTATAAGTTTATGTGACTGGGTAATACACAGTTAAGACTGTACCTGTATGAAGCTGAACTCCCTCCAGTTGAGAGTACTGTGGACAGAGGGAATGGAGGTGATGGCCAAGAGTGACAGGAGACCAAGACTCATGATCCCAAAGGAAACATACATCTCCACCCTCCATACCTCCTCCTCATTCCACGCATTCTCCACATTAGCGTGGACCTACAAAAAAGAAGAATTTTACTGATGGATTTGCTATGTGGTCATTTCATTAAACACATTCATTTAGGAATCCATAACAGTGGAGTGTACCATAATAGTTCCCGAAAACACAAAAACAAAAGTATTCTAATGCTTGTTCAGTGTGAAGTGTGTGACCAATGTCCATCACTTGGAGACCTAGAGACAAAGTGGGGCCACTGCACCAAGCTGTCCCTGCAAAAAGGTATAGAGAAGAGCTCATGGTCGACTTAGGCAGAAAGGCTGCAAAACAAGCCCACATTATCACCCCTCCACCACCATGTTTGACAGTAGGCTGGAGGTGTTTCTGCCGAAAAGGGCACTGGGCAATAAAGACAAACATCTCCATTTTGGACTCATCTGTCCATAGGATGATGTTCAAGAAGTCTTTTGGATTCTTCAGATGCACTTTTGTAAAGCTCAGTCATTCCTTCATGTTCTCTTCAGACAAAAGGGGTTTTGTCCTGTCCTGTTTTAAACAAACCACACTTGTTTGGTCTTCCTCTTATTTAGCTGAGCAATAAGGGGTACTTAGTATTGGCCGGGTTTTACACTTTTTGGCTTCAATTTTGTTTAAAAAATAATTGCTTGGAGACAAAATGTATATGTTGTAGTTCATCTGATGTTGTATTATAATATTAAGACCAGCTATGATCAGATGATTTTTATTATGTTTTTACACAAATAAACACATATACTTTTGCATATGACTATATAAGCACATGTGGCATTTTCAAGTATTCAGGAAATTAAAGCTGCAATAAATTTTTTGATTTTTTTTAGGAAATGTATTTTATTGTAGGGAAATGCTGGCATTAGGCTAATGTCAGATTCACAGAACACCACAGGGAGCAGTTTTTAAAAAACAATAAGAGATTCCTGGTTGATTAAAATGTTTTGCAGCATTTTTATTTATTCTAACTGGATTATGACTACAAGGCATTTGTTTTTCCACTGAGAGGGGGATTCCTTTTTAAATGGATGTCTAAATTAGTAGTGGAAAGACAATAAAGAAGACATTAACAATCACATATGGTTTATTTGCTATAATTAGTCCTGTTGTCCATACAGACCTTTTAGAGTCCTTCAAATTAGTCTTCCTATGTAAGTGATGGGCAAAAATCCACAGTCCTTTCTCTAAGCAAAAATGTGAACATTAGGTGAATGCCTTATACAATACTATACAATACAAAATTCCTGCTTTGCATTACTTTCTTTTTATTGTAGCTCAATTGGGAAACACAAAGGAGAATGGTATATCTCTAGACTTGACTGAGTCCGACTACTAAAGCCTCATATTAGCTTCAGAACACAGACTGTGGATTCTGACTCCCATCACTTTAATTACAATCACTAATGTCAACTTCTCAAATCTGTGCACAAACAAAAATGTTAAAATGATTGTATTTGTTTGCACTTTTAGAGGGAGTTGACTATTTCTGAGCATCAGTGTATATAAGACTCCAACTCACCTGCTGGTAGGCGGTGTTGAGCAGCAGATACCTCTCAGACTTCCTCATGGGCAGACAGAGGCTGTAGAGGACGTGGACAGCAGCCAAAAAGAAGCTGAGGAGGCCCAGCTGTTTGCGGCTCTGCAGCCAGCCCTCCAGCCAATGTGGGAAATGCCTATACTTAGTACCGTAGTAGAGCTGGTGGGCCGCTGCCAACTGGCCCGCCAGGTACACCAGGGCCAAGAGAGTGATGGCAACAGTGGGCAGTGTCCGATTCACCATCTCTATAGGGATCTTGTAGAAGTCACTCTGCTTGTATTTCACATAAGGGTGGATGATATCTCGAACAAAAGAGTAAGCAAAAAAGAAAATCGAGAGGGCCACAGCAGCGAGCACGGGGCCCTTCCAGCCAGGAAACAACTGTATGGGCATGTTCTCAATGTCACGCGACGACGACAGGGTGCCCATATCCACCGGGTGGAAGTTGAGCTGGCGGGCTAACTCCATCACCTTCTGTCGAGCCTCCACCGAGTCACTGCAGATAAACACCTACACAAAACCGGACGACAGAGAGGAGAGGTGGCTTGTGGTGAAGCTATGAGGACAGAAGTTATGTTTGCAGTTTGTGTCCTGTACAGTGATTTCTTTGTTCTGGGGGCTTTTTAATCATCTGTGCCTAAATTAGGAGAGAATTAATCTCTCTGCCAGCTTTGAAATGGATTAGGGGCTTCTCTGATTCATTCTAGTGCATATTGACGTGTTTCATCTTTGTCTAAAACAAAGCACATGCAGTCACATTGAAGACAGCTGGCCACACTTCTCTTCATAGACACAGAAATCTCCCTTTTTCCCTACTCAAAGGCTAGAAAATGTGTGACTGTACCTGAGAGCAGGCATCCTTAGGGCAGCTCTGCTGCATGGCCCAGGCTGAGATGACATTGAAGCCTTTGACGACAATGGAGTCTGGCAGCAGAGAAGCCAGATACTCAGCGTTGGACTCTGGATACTGGTTCACCCTTCTGTTGTTGCTCACATCCACCAGGATCTTCCCTGCAGGGTAACAAGGCAAAGACCCATAACTTGTGTAGGTAAAGTCATTCAAAGTACATTTAATGTTGACTGTCAGCCACAGGTCTGTTTAGTATCAAACTAGACTGGAAAAGTTACAGATTTTTTAAGTCACAATCTACATTGTATGAGGTGATGGGAACATTTGCTATTCTGTGTGAGAAATGTATCTTAAAGTTCAGATGAAGAGAAGGACCACTAATCAAATGGTATAAAGACTTGTAAACTCTTTCTTTGGGTTTTTCTTCCACACTGCAGCTCATTCTTTGCCTCATTTCTGTCATTTGAATCCTATTTGAAGGAGTCGGAGAACATGTCTTTACATAGACAGGTGGTGTTCCCTGAGTTTATGTTGTTACCCACCTTCCAGTAGATGTTTGAGGTCCCACAGAACAGAGTAGTGCTCACGGCGGATTCCTAGGAACACGATGTTGGCCTTCCCCACAGCGTCTTCGTGATGTGTCACATCCACCACATGTGGAAAGGACTGGGCTGCCAGTTTGGGATGGCGGCTGCCCACCACCACGTGGAAGCCACAGCGCAGCAGGCGGATAGTCAGGCACTTGGAGAAGTCACCTGAACCCAGGATGGCCACCGTGGGCTGCGCTGGGGGACAGGAAGCCCCTGCATCTCCAACTCCGTTCTTCATGCCATTTGGCAGGAAACAGGCCTGGGCGTGGTGGAGGTGATGGGAGGAGGAAGCTGTGAGGAACATAGGGCTCCTACTGCTGCCCATCATAGAGATGGAGTCCATCCTTCCTCCCTGACTCTTCTTCTGTGGTTTTCTGCTTTCGCTGTTTCAGAGGATCTAAGGAAAATTTGTAGGAAAGAATTATGAGCCTGTTTGGCTTGTTAGTCAAAAAAATTTATGATTACTCATCTCACTTTTTAAAATGAATATAATTCCTTTTACTTACTACTGCCTGTCAAAGGTAACTTGGTAAGATGGATGAAGAGGTTTCATTAATTCTTTGTTTATTGTTATAGCTGCTGTTGATGACAATTTTATTTGTTCAGTAATTTGAGGGGAACAACCATCCATCCTTTTGCAGTGGAAAGAATCTTACAGCTGCCTGCACACAAGGTACATGTTTCGTCCAAGCAAAGGCAAAGTAATGGGAGTATTTCCAGCTGCTGAATATGGGCACTTTCATCTTCCAGCCAGATGTTACAATTAACAGTGATGTGTAGTGTGACGACTAAAACTATTAAATACTGGATTTCAGATCCATCTTTTATTTGGTGGCAACAAATGTTGTTCTGGAGGGAATAATTGTAGTATGATTACTACAATTTTAAAAGTAACTTTTTACACTACTTGTAACATGTTACAAGGGAACACTGTCCAACTACACACAACTGTTGTTAGTAACAGGTTGTGACAGATCTATACAGTATGAAATCTTCATAAAAGCTGCCTATATTTATGCTGCATAAAGTGGTATAGAAACATAGAATTCAAAAGCAGTATGATACGTGGCATGTAAATGCACGACATTAGTGTCATTTTGACAACAGGATATTGTGTTTCATCTTGTAAGCTTGTTTATGCATGAGAACAACCTGAAGGGGCTGTCTCAGGATTAAAGGTTAAACTGTGTTTAGTGGAGAGCCAGTGTTATGGTTGAGGCTGGGGATAATTGGGATTATTAATATTACTATGTGTCTGTGTCTGTTAGGGTGATTTTTTTAGGGGGGGCTTGAACTCGGCTCGGGCCGGCGTGTTTTCCTGAATGTAGCTACACTGCATCAACCGCAGCAGCTCGGTGAACGCCGAGCAGAGGACGTTGGCTCATCCTCTACCAGCGACCTTCAGTCCACGGAGACAAACGATGTTAGGAAGGACACGGCCGAGCGTGTGTGCAGGCAGCATGCGTGCACCTGTAGCACAGCACGGCCGCTGCTGCTCTGTCATGGATCCGCACAACACACACACACATTCACACACACACACACACACACACGCAGCGCCAGACAACAGCACATGGTTAACACGGAGATGCACGTCTACAGAGTGTGATGCTATGTTACCCACCTGTCGCCCACAGGGATGCTGCTGTTGAAGCTGAGATGCAGACCAGCTGTTAGATGCCCATCCTGTTCCTGACGGTGGCCCCCGCTGTCGAAACGCGCGCTGCGTTCACGGACCGTCAGAGATGGCAGCCTCACTCTGAAAACTGTACGTGTAGTGTTGCAAAGCCAGTAGGGCTGGGTTTTTTTTAAATTACCAAGCTTGTAAAAGAATGTAAAGGTAAAGGAAATGTACAAACTAAATAAATAAATATGACAGGCAATACACAACCATCAATTAATAAAAATATGTTTAAAAACAACAAAATATATGTGACATTTTTTAAAGGTAAAAACATATAATGCCACATGTAACAGATTTTCAACTCCACTTAAAGATTTGGAAAAGGCAACAAACTACAAAAGAATATACAGTAATTTAATAATACAATTAATATTTTAGTACTAATACTAACAATTGCCATGAATTCATGGTATATAATCCAAAAGTGTAGGTCTAAGGTGCAATTACTGTACAACCTGTCAAGCAATACATTCAAAAAAGTGTGCAACAATAAGACAGAAATGCACTACATTCCAAAATACCATCCTGCTACTCTTCTTCAGTGTACTCTGATATACACCACATCATGGTTTAAACCTTACAAAGAAAGTATATCTGCAAAGGGAAAATAGGAACGAAAAAATGTAATGTTGTGGTTTAGTTATTGAATCTTTATGATTTAATATTATTCCCAGTATAAACAGCAAATATTTGACTCTTTTGGTAAATAATTATAAATGCACAGGGAGGACACACAAAGTATTAGCTAACATTTCATAAGGAGGGATGGAATTTTTTTTCCACTGACAGAATTTGTATTATTTGAATATAACTTTTTTGGACTCTTGACTAATTTCTTACTTCTAATGACAAAGGAACATATTTATACTAGCTGAATGTGATGATGGAAAAAAAACGCTTTACTTATTTTGCAATTTAAACAAAAGAGGATGCAAAGGTTTGTGCTCAGATGTATGCTGTACTCTATCAATATGTAGATCCTCAAATGTTAAAACAACAGATAAAACGTTGTTTCACTATATGTAAAATCCAGACTCACTATTTAAAAAAAACTTGGTTATAATTTGTGGGATTTCTCTAAGCTATGTTAAACTATACTATTAAAATTTGCAGGCCTTATGGAACTTCATTCCCTGTCATATTTTGCATTGTCTTGGTGGCCTTGGGTTTTTTGTTATGTCATTATAATATTGACACTATTTCCCCTAAACTCCCTTAATTTCTCAAACAAATATTGCTGACATGGTCAGTAATTTATAAGAATAACTTCACTCTCCACCAATTTTTAGATTTGAAACAAAAATAAATTTCTTATAAAAAAAGTTTTACTGTTCAACAATAAACATTATCAATGGTATTAGTCAACATTAAAAAAAATCCTATATAATTATGGTACATTATGGATTTCCTGTCTCACTAAAGGATTTCTCAGTTGTCTTTTGATGCTTTATTTTTTTAAGGAGAATAGACACCATTTGAAATGAAATTTGAAGTAGAACATGACTTTATCTCACTCTTCATCTTTCTTTGAAAACATGAAATGGGAAAAATTATGGCTATTGCCATATGCATTATTTTTGACTAACAAAAGTCAAAGAGAGCTCTTATAATATGTGCTATTATTGACAGAAACATATCGATTGAAGTTTTTTTTGTGGGGAGTCTTGAGAAACAACTGTGGACTAAACTTTGACAGTGCGTTGCTGTTAAGATTTACCCTGAATTTGTCTGACTAACATTTATCATAACATTTAACAGGAATGCCTGGTATCAGTATTATTTAAATAACTTCATTAAATTTTTTTAGCGCCACACTTTTATAAGTTAATTGTATGCACAAGAGACTGTTAACCGTCTTGCTGTATCCTCGAGTGTTAGTAAAATTAAGTTTGTTGAAAAAAATACATTAACTCGTGCCAAACCTTTAATTCTTCCATGGTCTGGATAGGAAGTGTCACTATTACTAACTAAAGAATTTATAATAGAAACAGTGTTTCAGTTTACAGTGTAAAAATATGGTGAATAAGCAGCAGAACACAAAATAAATCCTCTGTGGCTTGGGAACTCTACTGGAGAAAGTGGAAGATTTTGAAAACAATTACAAAAAAATTGTTCAGAACCTGAGTGATTTTTGTAATTATAAACTGGTACCTATATGGACCTATCTCGAACAGTACTTTATTAACAAGTTCATTTTTATTCACAGATGACTCTAAAGACCCAGAGACAGGACATGCATTGGCATTAGTTTTAGCAATTAAAAAGAGAACAACAGATAATTTGTCAAAGTATTAAAATGTAAATAATTAAACATATTCTGATGTAGTTTGTTGCCCTTTACAAATCTTTAAGTGGAGTTGAAAATCTGTTTGAAATTAGTTTTTCATAGTTTTAAGGTATACAGAAATGTAGTATTACAATAATTATACTATAATTAACATTTTTATTATATACTAATACTAATAATTTACATCCCTTTCACGTTATATATCCCAAAGATTTGAAGTTATGTTACAACCTCTCAAGCAGTAAATTCAGAATAGATAATTTGTCAAAGTACATGGCTGAACTTAACATCAGCACTTCAATGGATTAAGGAAAACAACCACAAACAATAGATTCATTGCAGCATCATGATGTGGGATTCATGCAGGGAAGATAATATATTTCAAGTACATCATACATTTTTCGGGTTGCACATTAGGAGAGTGACTGACTGAAAGAAAAATTGGATGTAATAATGAAAAAAATATACCTTTTACCTTTTTATTACCACCAAAAGCATGTTGGTAATGAAAGAAAGCTGGGCAGGAACTGAAGGGAAGAAACAGTTAATACCTGCCTAAGATTAGGACACACAGAGCTCAACCACAGTCTTCATCACCTAGACAAACATCCAGCTAGGAAGTTTATGCATTGGACTCAACAAGGATCTGTTCAATGCACATTCATAGAGTGCTATTTTTATGACGAGATAAGAAAGGAAACAAGGTGTAACAATCACCTAATCGAAGATTTGGATGGACAGGCATAGAAAGCATTTATTTATTTTCTTCCACACTCCAATCCAGGAGGTGGCTGTAATGCACCGTTAAACGGATCTGCCCACCGCCAATAAACATAAAAAGGAAGAATAAGAAACAGGGGATGCATTTTTTTCGTGGTGCACTTCCACCATGGCGTTCCTTATGGGAGCTGTATTTGCGGTTTTACTCATAGGTTTGCTATTTCTTGTGCGCTTATACGTTGTTCTGAAGACCGGATCACAGTACAAACCCGGAAGCAGAGGGCCAATCGCTGTTCTCGTCGTTGCAGGATCAGGTAACGACAACACTAACGTTACACACACGATGAGCTGCTTTCTATCATACATTTTTAAGAGTAGGCATTTTCTGATGAGTCACATATAGCCAAGGTATATTTTACTTTGCGACTTGTTAGCCATGAGATGTTAACTGAGAAACTTGTATTTATTTTTCCTACATTTAGCCTACTTCCTTAGCAACTGCACAAACAACACGTATCGAAATGGACGGTACCAAAATTACGGGGTGGTGCTTTTTTAAAATATTTTTTCCAAGCTTTCTTTTCCTTCATTTCAAACTTGCCTTAAACTAAACAGTTAAAACGCTTTTCAATTTACATATAGCTTCTCATATGTTGCTTCCACTTTGGCTCTTCTGTTTCACACAAACCTCGACAGTTTGGTTGTTTGCACCAGATAGTGTCCAGTTAATAAAACGAGAAGATGCACTGCATGGCAAAAACAATGTGGACACTAGTACATTCTGGCCATGGTATTTGAATCTCCTAGTATAAGAGACTAAACTATTCTGGAGCCTTCATGTAAGGATGTTGACATGGATGTGTATTCTATTAATATAGGATGGTCAAATTATTCCTCAAAACACTAGACAAACCATTTATTAATTAAGCTGGCTTTAAGGCTTTATTTAAAAACTAGAACAATAACATTGCTCAAATGGTTAGTTTGAAGCTGTAGAATAATGCCAGAAATGATGATTGGTGGAAATGTGTTCC
The DNA here is from genome assembly GCA_033026295.1 of Channa striata. Classification (NCBI taxonomy): domain Eukaryota; kingdom Metazoa; phylum Chordata; class Actinopteri; order Anabantiformes; family Channidae; genus Channa; species Channa striata. The sequence continues at coordinate 23,184,566 of CM065169.1, read as the reverse complement.
ATGCCATTATCTCACATTTAAGGTCCCAGTCGTGGTGTTATTGTCATAGTGTTCATTCATCATGTGCCAATCCTGTCATCTGTGTTCTTCAGGTGGTCACACCACAGAGATCCTGCGACTGATGGAATGCCTTTCCACAGCCTACACCCCTCGACACTACGTCATTGCAGAAACTGACAAGATGAGTGAAGAGAAAATCTGCACCTTTGAAAGCTCTAAGCAACACTCAGACTCACAGGTACACAGCTGCTCATGTTGTAGGTTTAGCAAAAAAAGGTGGGACATGTCCCAACCAGTGTCCTATCAAATGCTTGTACAGACTGAACATCACACATCACCAGCCTGTTTTCAGAAATGTTGTCTGTTTGAATAAAGTTTGTGGCTAGTGTCTTGTGCAGGTATCTTTGATACAGCTTTTTAAATAGGCCGACACATATACAATATGTGTCTATTATCACATCCTTTCAATTAGCACAGATAAAACTAAACTCTGGTTCCTGCAACAGCCTTGTGAACATTATTGTAAGGAATGATGGGCTGCAGTGTTAGTGTTAACCAGCAGGTGGCATCTAAACGTTTCATCAGATCATTTCTTTTGTATTAATGACATAATTTTAGATTTTTTTTCTGTGTCAAGGGCAAGGGCCTGACATAATTCCACAAAGTTTGACAGCTGAAATTGCATCAATGATATTATGCATTCAAATATACAATAAAATATACTTTAATTAACAGTTTTCTTTTGTGGTTATTTGTGAGTGGAACTTTTATCGTTTTTTTGGCAGTCCCGTGAAAAATTCTGGCTTTATGGAAAGGTCAAGGCCACTGACCTATAGAGATAAAATATTTCAAAGGCTATTTGATCCAAATACAGCTGTTTTTGTATTTCTTATTTTGTAATACACTCCCATTTTTATTGCAAATACAAATGGGAGTGTATTACATAATTAGCAACACTCCTATTTGTATTGATTAAAAATTTCATCCTTCTTCTACAGTTTACCATTTGTCGAATACCACGGAGCCGAGAGGTGCATCAGTCTTGGAGTTCAACTGTTGTCAGCAGCCTAAACGCCCTGTGGTACTCGCTCCCTCTGGTGTTCAGACTAAGACCTGACATGGTGAGTGGGAATGGGGACTAGTCTGGTGTGGTTCACACATTGCTATACATAGTTAGCCCTACACCTTCACAATGACAGAGTATGGCATACCAGGCAAGTATAGGTTTTTATTAAAAAATGTTACTGGTTATGTGGTAACCAGTGTTTTTGGAGCTTACCCCACAGAAAAAAAGTGAGGATATGTCTGCCTTCAATGCATGAGCTTTTTTTTTTTTTCAACGTGTAGAATTTGAGTCCCCCAGTCCAGGACTTATTCACTCTATTAATTAATTCTATTCAACTCAATCCTGCTTGTACAGCCATGTGCAGATAATGTACTCTGAAAATTACTCCTTATGAAACACAGTGCTGACATTTAACTTGAGTTGCATAACAAGATCATGCTCATTGAATTACAAAGCCTCTGCATCATTAATAAATTGGCTTTTGAAATATATCCTTATTCCAAGAACATATTAAACAATATGCAATTTGAGCCAGAAAACCTAGTCGATGAAGAATGTCATTATTTGTTCCTTTTAAAATAAGAAAAAATAAATCTAAATGTGTCATGTTATCCATGTCCACATACTCTGGAATTTAATATTGTAGGATATAGAGATACAGGTATTTTTGGGATGAGAAAAATAGAAGAAGAGAATCAGGGAATAAGTGTGAAAAAAGCTGCCTGTGCATCCATCCTATGGTATGTAGGATTACATATACAATTGCAGTATAGGTGCTGTTGGAATATACAGTATGTGGTTTGTCTTTAGTCTTACACCTGTGCCACTTAAACCTGTCGTTTGATGTCTGTTGAATCTCTACACTATTTAATGCTGGTATCTAAGATAATTGTGTAAATAAGTAATAAATATTGTTATAAATCAAACAAACTGGCAAGTTTATTGTATTTGGTGTTTATCAGTTTTATTGGAACTAACCTGACATGGTTAGCATACAAATGCAGTCTGTGCATTTGTATGCTACTGGGGAGCTGTGTTTCTTCTCTGAGCACACATTTACAGTCTTGTTTGTTGTTCTCTCTACATGCTTGTAACTAGTTGGACCAAAATGAACAGGATACACCTGGCAGATCTAATAAGAATGAGCAATGTGCATTGAATTCTGACAGTAAATGTATTTTTGTAATGTGATACAGTAGTGATGTGACTCCACTGTGTCTCTGTAGCCTGTGGAAAAGCAAACCACTTCTTAGAAGGAGTTGAACCAACTCCGAACTGGCACCAGAAATAGCCCTTAGTGTGCTTTAGTGGAAAAGAGGTAAAGTGTTACATTTAGTCTGTTACTTCATGGGTCAGTTGATTTTTTCTTCTCTTGAGTAATTTTCCTGCAGATAGTAAAGGCCTCAGTGTACAGGTCACAAGATCTCTGCCTTCATGGCAATATATTGCATTATAATTGGTGCTGCTAACAGTATTGAATCGAATTTAATTTAATTTCCTAAATTTTAATAGCAAAATAATTTTCAAGGAACAATGTCCCCATTGGTCTGGGTAATCTGCTGTATACTTAGAAACTGTTTTCATAGGAAATACTACTTTTTTACAAAGTAAATTTATGAAAGTTCTTATGAAAGAAGTGAACGTCTGTTTACTGACTGGGTGGAACCAAAATAATCTGTAAAACAGAAAATAATAGTATTAACTATGGTTTGCCACAATCACTTTTTGTCAGTGTCCAGCAGAATCCTCTGGTTGTTGGTGGCTGGTTGGAAACAAAGCTTAGGACATTTGTTCCAGTGCCAGGACATTTGTGCAAAGAATGTTCTAGCCAGGCTTATGACTGCAGCAGGACTGAGGAACAGTCATGAACCTCCAGCCCACTCTTATCACCTTTTATAGAAAGCCTCTGAATGACACAAAAACATCACAAATACATTTGGCAGCAGATGTGTGGTGGTGGGAGTAGTGTGTCCAGCTAGTAAAAATGCAGTTAAAAATGCACCTAATAATAGCTTTTAATAATATTATAATAGTGATTCATAGTTAGTTAGTTAGTTAGTTAGTTAGTTAGTTAGTTAGTTAGTTAGTTAGTTAGTTAGTTAGTTATTATAGTGCAAGGAATGAAGTTATGATTGTGTTAGTGTGTGTAAATCCAGTGCCTGGAAATCTCTGTGTAGGGGAAATATGATTAAATATGATTTCCATCTCTAGCAGCCAGAGGGTGAAGATCAAGTGAAGCAGTCTGCTGTTGTTTGTGGCATTGTTAAAGATTTCATCCTTTATTTAGTGATTGCATGGTTTCCAGTTAAAAAGTGAAAGTCTTCTAATCTTAATTTTAATATCTGTACACAATATGAACCATTTCATTTTGTGGGTGTAAAATGAGTGCACTGTGCACGAAAGATGGAACTGAAAGTAATTCACTGTTGTGCAGTTCTCTGCAGCTGCTGCTCTGTCAGTGCCGTAGAGCAGAATGATGACTTCTGCAGACTGTAGGGCAGCTCTGTCTGGTTTCCTGTAAACCGAACTCCCTCAGCCTCCTCCAGCCCTGAGGCCGCTTATTCATCCCAATCCCCCCGCCCCCCCATGCAAACACACATTTTTGAGACTCACTGAACTGCCTTCACTGTCGCCACTGAGTCCCACACAGAACACCCGTTTCTGCTTGCTTTGTGTTTTTAATTTTCCTATTACATTATTAGCACATCTTCACCTTATATGTTGAGGAATGTTTATCTCAAAATATATTACACAACTCTCTAAAGCCTGAGATGTTTTTGCAGCTGATGCACACAGAATCATCACCTTTAGCCAAAAATTAAAGGCCTACCAGTGAGCCCTCATTATAAGTTGTGAACACAATTGGAGCAATTCATCCAGAGGGAAGTTTTTTAAAAAGTTGGTTTTCTTGTATTAGGTGTAGTTTCAAATGACCCTGTATAATTTTTCAGTTATTCAGAGAAAATTAAATTTTCTGGTGGTATGGTTAAGCGCTTTCACCTCGTGGTTAGAAGGTCTCCAGTTCAAATCTACTGGCCAAATCTTTCTGTGAGGAGTTTGCAGTTTCTCTCTGTACCTGCATAGTTTTTTTTCTACTCTGGTTTCCTCCCACAGTCGAAAGACAGTGACTGGTTGTCTGTGTATGTCTCTCTGTGTTGGCCCCTGAGATAGACTGGTGATCTGCCTAGTGTGTATCCTGCTCAATCAATGAACAGGATAAGCATTTACAGATAATGGATGAATGGATGGGTCCAAATTCCCTAAGGCTGGGTATTGCCAGGGATAAACAGGAGCTTTACTACTGTCATATGTTAGAGATAGAATGAAATTTCCATAGTTGAATTTAATTTTATTGTGTATCAACTTGTGTGTCTTTGTATGTTTGTGTCTTTAGTGGCCTTTTGAGTTGTTAAAATGTAAAACTGAATTAAGTTAACTGAACTTGAGAAAACTTAATTAATTCAACTTTTCAGTCACAGGAACAGTTGGTACAACCACATTCTTTCCTTTCACATTTTATTAGTTTAAAGTTAGTTCTTCATTAGAACAAAGACAACATACGAGTCTGTTTCCTGTTAAATGACATGAGGAAATTGATTGAATTTAGCACTTACCGTCGCCATGGTTAGCATAAATATTATTACATACAAGCAACTATGTATCAAATATGATCTGACATTTCAATGAAAAACTGGTCGTTTAAACTACAAAAAACAGATCGCCTGAAGAGTTTTAAGTTCTAAACAATACATGCTGGGAAGTCTGTTTCTTTAGCTATCAAGCTCCTCTCCTGTGGAACCAGCTCCCAGTCCAGATTCGGGAAGCAGACACCCTCTCTACTTTTAAGACTAGGTTCAAAACCTTCCTCTTCGATAAAGCTTATAGTTGGTTATAGTCATGCTGCTATAGGCTTAGACTGCTGGGGGACTCTGCACTGAGCCACTTTCCTTTTCTCTTCATTCTCTCCTCTCACCCCACATTTATAATGTCACTACTGTATGACTTAACATCTTTGTCCCGTAGTCGTCTTTCTCCCTCTTTGTCCCCCTCTCTCTGTCCCTGTCTTCAGGTGTCCCCGGATTTGGCGCTGTGTGTCCTCCAGTGCACAGCTACTGGTCCCACTAACCTGCGCAATGTTTTGTTGTTGCTTTTGTTGCTCTGTTCTTTTCTCCCTCCACTTTCCACTCACCCCAACCGGTCAAGGCAGATGTCCGCCCACCCTGAGCCTGGTTCAGCTGGAGGTTTCTTCCGTTAAAGGGAGTTTTTCCTCTCCACTGTTGCCTATAGCTGCTCAAGGGAGATTTGTTGGGTTTTCTCTACCTGTTTGTATAGTCTTGACTTTATTATGTAAAGTGCCTTGAGATGACCTTGTTGTAAATTGGCGCTATATAAATAAATTTGAATTGAATTGAATTGAAAAATTAACTTGCAGCAGTTTATTCATTCACCTCATCATTAAGCATTGAGCTGTTGTTCCTTATTAAATGGTCTGAAAATTAAAACATAAAATTTGACTTCAAAGAATAGTTAAATTAAAAAAAATAAAATATTCACATTAAGGAGAAAGGTTTAGTTGATTCCACAAAATTTCTGGATGAAGAATATTGAATATTTCCACTTACACATAAGAAACTCATTTTAAAACGCAGATCGGTACTGAACAGTTGTTTGGTGTACATCTGTTCAAAACTAGAAAACAATTTTTAAAAGTGTTTTAAATGATCCCCTGTGAATTCTGCATGGCCTTGCAGTTTAAAACATCCTAAACACATAAAAACAATTATTTAAAAAACAAACTTTTATTTACTAAAGCAAAAACAAAAAATTGGTTGCTAAATATTTGTCACATGCTAAAACAACAGTCAGACACAAAGATTGTTTCTGAAGTCAATGATAACACAATCATGCATTGTGTTATCATTGTGCTCATCATAGATGTCCCAAGCAGGACACTGCTTTCTTGTAGCTTATAAAAAGAGAGTATGTGTCACTTCCTGGAATGTACTCACCCTCCTTCTTTCTTTGTGATTTTGTTGTTGTTTCAGGTGCTGTGTAATGGCCCTGGGACATGTGTTCCCCTGTGCATGGCAGGACTCCTGCTTGGAATTCTGGGAATGAAGAAAGTCCTGATAGTTTACGTTGAAAGTATTTGCCGGGTTCAGACGCTGTCACTCACAGCGAAGATCCTGTACCCGATATCAGACTACTTCTTTGTGCAGTGGCCCTCTCTGAGGGACAAATATCCCAAATCAATTTTTCTTGGAAGAATAGTGTGAAACATTTGTTACACATGACACAAATATAGGATTACATATGTTGCAATGTTTGTAATAATTCTCCCAAATAAATTCTCATTTTTGTAATTGTTATGCTTGTTTATGTTTTTGTGCTGTATTTCATAAGGTCACCACAGTATACTTGATGTTACATAAGAAAACAAAGCCATGTTTCTCTTTGCACTGATGTTTCCTGTTCTTTTTGTCTTGGTTGACAAAGGTAAAAACACAAGCTGATCAGAAAATGAAGTTGCATGAAGGAAGTCAATGACTTCACTCAATGTTTTACAAATATCATATTTAAAATAGAGACACACTTGCATCACCTTTCAACGACATCACATTGAACTTTAGTTTTTTTATGCCATGTGAGGGTCTCCTGGCTTTTTTGTAGCAGTGTCAGTAGAGGTGTGCTGTCTAACCTTTGCCCCTTTTCCATCGTCTTTGAAATAAAAAAGAAACAAAATATGTTTCTTTTTTGTCTGTCTCACAATAATTACACTTGTGTCCTCTAACAGTTAACAAGCACTGTTTATTATTCTCTAGACTATAGATCAATTTTCACAAAAGGCTGAACTGAGATTTAAAGAGATTTACTAGTATTTAATTAGAGTTCAAAGTTTGTTGCAATAAGATTATAAATGAACACATAATTTAATCCTTGTTTAATGTTAATCCTAGTTTGTAAAATATCTACATTAAAGGTCAAAAGCAACATCATTTGACAATTCTCTATTAAATAAAATCTTTGAGAAAATTTCCAGTGTATCTAAAATGGCAGATTGAGACATTGATGAAAACTCCTATCATCTAATGTGAGGTGAAGAACTATCACTCAGCACATCATGTATTAACTGCAGGTATTCATCCAGAAGAACTCTGAATGATCCTCCTGTGTGAGTGAAAAGGCTCTTATGTTTCCTATCTGCTAGCTGATATATCATAGCTGTGTTGGTGGAAGCGGCAAATGCAAATTAGAAGCACATTTGTCAGTTTGCAACTAATCGCCTTGTGCTGCACGAGTGGTTTATCCTGCAGCTATTTGTTGTTTGTATTTGAGGCTGAGACCTTTCTTTTCACTCTTTTCAATGTGGTCAATGAAACTGTTGCTCGTGTTGCTTAAATGGAATATTTAAAAATCTGCTGAAGCCTATTTTGTGATACTTGTTGAAGAATTAGTTTTAACCAACTCAGGCGAGGGCTTGTCGTTTGTGTCAGTGGCAATGTCAGCGTGCTGTTTTTCTTTGTTTGTGCTGTGTTTCCTGTTCCTGGATGGAGAAATGGACAGGAAAAGTTCTGAAACAATTAATGGCTGGCATTACCGAAGGGTCCATCCCCACCCTGCAGAGATTGAGTGAACAGTTGTGAATGAGTCTGAATATAAAAATTTTACAGACTTCTCACTTATTTTATTGTTACAGAAATAAAGTTTTGAAACTTAAAAATAACTAGAATTTTGCATTTCCTGAAGAAAATGTATGTGAATGCTGAAAGGTAGCTGCTGCTACAGCTGTTTGCAGTCTTTGCTGGAGTAGATTTGGAAGCCCTGAAGGCTTTGCAGCTGTAAGATTTAAAACATTAAATATTTTAAAATTAAAACTACTGCAAAAAACATTATTCCACAACTAAAGTTTTCCAACTCCATGTATTATAACCCTCAAAACTAGTTGAGTAACCCTGAGATTGGAAGCTCTGAATAATTCAGGTGAGACATGGTATTACTCTGCTTTAGAAGTGTACAACTTATGCAAGTACCTCATAGTACAGCTGAAAGGTAATGATTGTTCGTGAAAATATGAATGAGTTTCCATTAATTGACTTCATGTGTTCTTTAAATATCCAGGGAAAAATATCTTTCAACCGTTGGTTAAATGAGACTTGAATATTCCTTTTCATTCATTGGAAACCAGTCAAACATGTTGCCTTTATATGAATTTGGCTGAATATGAGAAATTGTTTTAATGTAAGAAGGTGGGTGACGTACAGATACCATTAATGTGATTTTTAATATATGCTTTCAGCAATCATACAAATTTTTGTTGTTTCCAGTATTTTTTTCATCTGTCTGCTGCTAAAGCTAGAAATATAGTTCCAACTCGACCATGTTAAGCATAGTAAAGAGACGTGGCCCCGTACTTTATGTGCTGTTAACTAATGTACAATAGTTTATATTGTGTGTATATATATATACATATATATGTATATATATATATATGTATGTAAGTATGTATGGGAGTCACATCAAGAGAGGGAGGGACCTGATGAATTGGATTGCTCCTATTGGCTGCTGGGCCCCGTCATCAATTAAAGCCCCCCCCCTTTTTTTTGGCGAACTGAGCCTGTCCCGCGGGGAGTGTGCAGTCTGTGATCCCCTGCATTGTCAGGCCTGTCGGATACTTTCCTCCTGCTCTGTTTGTTTGAGGGGACCGAATCAGAAGGGACCGTTTCATAGGAGTCTCTCCCCCCAGAAAACTTGGTGCTACACTGTAGCTAAGGATATTCATTTGGTTTTACACGAAGAAACGAAGAAAATGACTCATTTTAATAAAGGACCAGCCTACGGATTATCTGCTGAAGTGAGGAGCAAAGTAAGTCTGACGTTCCCTTTTTGTCGGAGAGTAGGCTAAAGCCAGTTTTAGCCGAAACGTCTGGCTGTGTCGGTGTTGTCTTTCTAAGCGTGGAGCCCGTTACTTCTCGGCTTTAATCGCGCTGGGAAAACAGTCCCCGCGCTCGTGCCCAGAGCTGCACAACTTTCCCGACGTTTCCCGAAAGTCGCGAGCGTCGGTTTATTTTGAAATGAACAAAGTGTGAGAGCCAGTGTGTGCTCAGCTGCAGTCCACCTCAGTTTCCAGCAGCCGAGGAAAACAAACGTGGGCCACGTTCAGAAGCTGAGATTTCAGCGGATTAGTTTACAGCACGTTAAAGTCCGAATTAAACTCCCAAAATGTGACGGAGGTTCTTTAAAGCTTGTACAAAGTAGCCTGACAATGCTGACTGTAATCTGGATATGAAATCACGTTTTAACTCAATGATGGCAGACCAAATTTGCTTCCGTTCGTTATTGCTTATTCAATAATTCATAACATTATGAATGAAGTTAAGTGTTTTAAGTGATGAGGTCATTTCCATTGTTGAGAATCTTGAATAGGATTTTATATATTTCAAATCAAAACTATTGTTTATGTAAGCCCCGGCCCCCGCTTGGCCTGTGGGGGAGGCTCCTGCAATCTGTTACTTTATTGATTCTTTTGCTATGTTGTTTGGATATGTAATGTCTTCTAATTAGATTTCCTAGTGTGATTCCAAAAGTTTCCATTATTAAGGTAATAATTGAAGCACTGCTACTTTAAAAAAGTCTTTTAAAAAATAGCAACATAAATGAAAGGTGTCTGTCAGAGTAATTACAGACAGATGAAGACTGTTGGGGTTGAATGTCTAAAGGGTGACATCATCAGAAGTAGTTGCACTTCTATCTTAGGATCAGAGTGCATCTCTGTACATTTATATTAGTTTACGAATTTTATAATAATTTTACAACTCATTTGAAAGAACCAAGTAAAGGCCAAAATTAATTTTTCTTACATCAATTATTGTTATTTTTCCAGCATCTCAGCAGCTTTAAGTTGCCACTCATCTCATAAGTCTGGTGACAAATTTTGTTTGGGTTTGGTAATCCATATCCATAATGCAGATCAGCTTTCACACCTAAAGTGAAGTGGGGTCTATTACTTAATAAGTAACAAATCAAAAGTGGCAACAGTACAAACACACACTTTAAAGCCAGCTTGTGCAAACAAAAGGAAACATTGTAGTTTGTAGTAGTGACAGATTCTTGTTGGCATGTGATGTTAATGTAGTTGATTTTGTTTATCAATATTTTGTGCATTTTTTGCTTCAGCGTACTTGTTCCGTTAAGCCAATATCTCTGGCCCCTCTGACCCCATAACCATGACATAATAGGCATGAGTCTCATATTTTGTGTGTGCTCACCGCTGACTGTGGTAGTAGCTGGATAACTGCCTCAGTTTTTGCCTCTTACACAAAGCTGTTGATAGGCTATATTTGCAAAGCGTTTGTGTGAACAAGCACTGTCATTCTCATTTATTTGAATGGGGAAGTGTGTTTACATAGCAGAGACTGGCACCACATGAGGGGCTTGATTGTCTCAGTTGTACATTTAATAATGTACAGCCACCAATGCAGTTTTTGAAACTACTGCTTACGTGTGTTGATATCCTCAGCAAAAACAAGCCTAAAGGTTCATGTTACTGTGAAAGCTGCTCCTGTCTGTGCATCGGTCTGTTTTCAGCATCTGTCTGTTTTCACCATTAACATCCAGTCTTCTCTGTATCCCTTAACCCGCTATGTCACATTCTATGGACATGACAGTAACATCCTACAGTTATTTAAAGTTTTTATTCCCTTCCTTCATTTTTGAATGTTTTTTAAAAGTTGTCATGTAATAACAAGTTTTACACAAAGTTTTCATAATAGCTAAACCATGCAAAAATATCCTGCTTTAGCCAAATTTAAAATATAGTTATGACAAGATAGATATAAGGTAGATATGTATGTGCAAACGTTCTCCTAGTTAACTGAAGTTTTCTGCTGCCATTCATGGTTTCATCCTTGTTTTTAAAATTGCTTGAGGCAATATTTAAAAGTCAAACCTCTAGTGGCATTTTAGCCTAAACCACAAATACAGGCTGCTACAGAAAGAGAAGAGTGATACAGTGGAGTTGTCTGTTTGTGGTTATCCCATTTAAGTCTCAAGCATGTGTAAGGTCACTGTGGAAAATATTCCCCCAACAGGAAGTGACTCATCTGAACTTTAAGGAGTAGAACTGCCATTTTAAGAAATTAGCTCCTCTGTCTCTGAACACAGATTAGATGATTGTACCAAAATCATCTTTGTCTTCTTGGTTTTCTCTATCTAAATTATAAAGCATTTGTCATAAGCAAAGCTTGGACCATGTTTTTATTGAGAGTGAAGTACTCTTACTTTGTTTAACCCCCGTACCCCTCATAGAAGAGTTTCCAATTATCATCCATCCCCTCATTTTCTAAACAACTTTTCTTTTAAGGCTCACAGACTCACATTCACACCTACTCAAAATTCAGAGTCACCAGTTTACTTAACTGCCTTGTTTTTGGACTGTGGGAAAAAACAGTGTACCAGGAGGAAACCCAAACAGGCACAGTGAGAACATGCAGAATAAGCCACAGACAGCCTGCAAGTTCAAAGCCATGAACTTGTAGCTGTGAGCTACGAAAGATAACTACTCATTCTACAGTGCCACCCCACATTTCCACTTTAGGATACATTGTTGTCCACCAACACATTCGATGACAAAGGTGTTTCTGCACCTCAGGGTTGTGCAAAATGACATTAGAAAACTGTCTGTGATTTCATACAAGGCTCCATTGTTTATTTCATTGTGTTGCACGCCAGATTTATTACGACAATATCTTTTGTAATTTTGATGACACGTTGAGTTGTTTGACGCAGGAAGCTTGTACTTGCAGGAGGGGCGACTTCTGTCACGTGGTTGTTGTTTTGGTGTGAAAAGTCTGACTCGGGCCAGAAAACTGTACTTCGCAAATTACGCCACAGGCTGGTCTTAGCAACAGATTCCAGCCCCACTTATCCCCTCTTTTAATGCCAACACAAAACTAATTTTGTTTATTTGTTGAATAAAAATTTTATAAGAATTTGGCTGTACTATTAGTTGAATTTACAGACGAAGTGATCATAGTCTGGATTTGAAGTTACATATTGAGATAGGACTGAGATAGGAGATTTTGCCCTAGTGCTTTATGCAGGATGAATCTCACAAGTTAGGTATAGAGGTTCTAGTTTGTTTGTCTGTGAAGTTAAGCTGGCCAAGTCTTGCACTGTAAATTAGAGATGTCCCCAATGGATCCATAGAATTTGGAATAGATCTGCTATTGAAGATTTGTGTAAAAATATTCAAGTAGCAGCTTCCTTTACTTGGCACTGAATTTCACTTTCACTGGTTAAAATTGTTTAAGGAGACATACTCTTCCAGTTCAGTTTATACAATATTTATTCTAGCTGGTATATAAAGTATAGCCATCTATTCAACTATGCACAGATTTGGAAGGTTTTTAGCTAACAATTTTAGTCGAATAAAATGCTCTTGTTGGGTTTTTGTAAAAACTGCTATAGAAAGGTGAAATAAAGTGGAAAAACTTGTTTGCATGAGAAATATTAAAAGCAGCGATGGCCAAAATAAAAATGCGGGATGTTGGTACTGTACACCAGAGCGATAGTGTTGAATATAGCTGTTCATTTCGTTTGGATGACTATATAAACTACCACCCGCATAACAAGGGTTGTTTTGGACAGGCAGAGAAGTGCGTAAAAGGTGAGGTTCAGAGTTCATTATTGACATTGGAAACACCTATTGAGAAAACACCAGAAGTTCTGTTCAGTAGCTTTTTCTTGAAAAGGTGTTTAGAAAAGAAACAAATATGTGCAAACCTACAATCTCAATTTAAATAAATTGAGCAGTTTTATTTGGACACAAGAGTGGTGGGTCTGTGAAGGACGTTAGAGCACAGTTTAGAAGACTGAACCATGTCGGTGTTCCACCTCAGTGTATTAAGTGGTGGCCCCTGCTATCTGTTTCACAAGCTACAAGCAAAATAATATCAGTGACTGTATGCATGCACTGTTCCCACAGGCTGCATGTGATACTATGGCCTGTATGCTTTAGGAGGTGTAAACCACACTGAGTTCATTATGATGGAAACAAATCAATGGCAACAATGGCTAACTAGCACTTATGTTCATAGTATCATAGACGGCTTGACTTGACTGAAATCTGGACTTTGACAGCTAAACTGTCCCCGGTCGTTCTAGGTTAAATATAGAAAGTAAAGTACAATGATATGTCTAAAACTAGAACCATTGCAATTATTCCCCCCTTAACTGGGCAGGGGCCCAACTATGTTCCTGCTTAAGGTGTGATGAATAGTCTGTGTTCTTTCCAGAGCTGCATACATCACATTCCTGAAATTCTTTAGCATAAACCCTTTGACGAGGACCCATCCACCGGGCCTTGGCTTAACTTCACTTTTACTTTTGATTCTGCTTAACTGGTGTCCCAGAGTTTCTAAGCCTGAATAGTAGGCATACAGGTGAGGTAGAAGTGGCTTATTTTATTTAAAAGTTATATTATTTAATTTAATTTTTTAAAGTCCCAAGTTGCAAATCAACATTTTGTTTATGAAATAAAATATACCATAATTGTGAGCCTCTCATTCAAATGACTTCATTTCTAATTCAGTAGTGGTGTCTCCACTGCTTTTAAGTTGGAGGGGTTCAGACTATGCTACTATAAAAAAATATTTGTTTCCCTATATGTCTTTTATAAGTAAGTGCTTCTGCATTGAATTTCAATGCACTTGTTGATTATAGTTGATTAATAAGAGGTAGTAGTTAGTTGATAGTTGACAAGTAGGTAGTTGATTTATCGTCAATCCGGAGTAAAAGGACACAAATGTGCTGCAGTGTGTAATGTTTAAAAAAGAGTTCTCCTGGAAATTATAGTCTCACTTGGAGTTCATTTACCTTACTTGACATCACATGTTCTACAGTGGAACTATTATGCTTATCTTTTATTGCAATTACAATGCTAATATATTGTACAGCCTTAGTAAAAAAAAGATTTTCACGTCTGTCTTTTTCTGGGTGTTTCCCATTCAGCTAATGTGGCTTCTGGCTTTGTAATCCCTAAACAGAACATCCTGGGTCACTCTGTCATCCATTTGAGGAGAAGCATATTATCCTGCACTTGACGCAAAGCATGTATTTAAATGTGTAAAAATAGCAGTGTTGGTGGTTAAGTGGTGCCTTATCACAGCTGCATCATTACTGAGTATAGATCTGATAACACCAGTGTACAGTTTAAAGAATATGCTTCTGAATTAAAGCACACAAGCCTATCTGTGAAGCATGGTGGAGGTAGGATCATGACCTGGACTTGCACAGCAGGTTCTGAAACAAGCTCACTTACTTTTATTGATGATTTTACTCAAGATGGTAGCAGAATTTATTCAGAGGTGTACAGCATAATGTTCTCAACCAATGCAAAGAGAAATGCGTACAAACTAACTGAAGAGCTTCAGTATTCAGCATGACAGTCATGGAAAACACTGCCAACTGAACAAAGACTTTTTCAGAAAGAACAAATTAAAAGTTTTTAACTGGTCACACCTATAACGAAATTAACCCATATGAACATGTATTTCACCTACTGAAGAGGAGAATGAAATACCCCCTAGATGTAGATATCAGTAAATAAAATTTACAACTTTTACTTTAATCTTAAATCCATGTGTCTTCAGTGTGCTGCAAAAGCAAATGAATTAGCCTTACCATTCCAATACTATAGAAAAAAAGAATTCAGAAAAAAAGAAAAGCTTTTGCATGGAAAAAAAATTGCAAAAGTGTCGCCTAAAAACACTAAACTGTGGCAAACTTTAGTTGAGCTCTCGGGTGCTTATTTATTTATTTATTTATGATTATCAAGAGGTCACAATTGACCTGTGGTTGTACTGTTTGCCTAAAAGACTGACTGCCTGGGCAACAAGACTTCTCTCTCCCATGAATCTCTAAGCCTGTCTGCTCAGCCCGCATCTTTTCAACTGTGTCATGAACTCTGTGGTTACTGACTCATTAGGCCCTGCCAGTTTGTGTCAGAAGGAGTAGCGTGTAGTAATGTGGTGTTCAAAAAATTATATCACACCAAATGTACTCAAGCTTCAGTTGTGTCACTATTTTAGTCTGCTGTTTTACTAATTGAGGTTTATCTGGATGATACGTTTCCAGCACGTACAAATAAGTTTTCCTTCTTCTCATTGTGTGATGGACACACCTTTTTCAAAAATGTATGATGAGATCTAGTGTGATCAGCACACAAAATACTAACTAAATTCTTTAAAACTCCCATCCTGAGGCATCTGTTTGATTTCACACCCTAATGTTCAGTTTGCTTGGGGGTGGCCAACTGGGTGTTTGGTTGTATCAAGCAAACACATTTTGTTTGTGCAGAGCTCGTGGGGATGTGAAATAATTGAAACTTCCAGTAAAGCAGAGCTGAAAAGGACCTTCCTCTGACAGTAAATTAATCAAAAAGTTTCTGATCATTTGTAAAAGATTTCATATGTCAGGGTGGTCTGGTTTCCCAGTTGACTGATTAATAAAACAAATCATTCTGAAATACAGAGACAGAGCAAATAGTCTGTATTAAGTGGGTCACATACTTGTAGCCTTATAACTGAACTTGGACTTGTGGTTAGTGGTGATCACTCATGGTCAAATCAGTGTTTTCAAGATGGTTACACATCAGTTAATTAAAAATCTGACTTTAATCAGCTTGTATTCAATTCTTCTCTTTCTTGTGCAAATAAAACTTGTTTTCAGGTTACATTGATTGTAATGATTTAAAAAACCAAGATAAAAAGGCCAATTTATTTATGTTATTTAGTTGCAGCTTAACTGCTGTTGTGATACATGTTCATATTAAAGGCCACAGTTCCAAGATGTGGGCTGAACACACAGAAATATCATACAAAAACTATTTTTTGTCAGGACATTCCAAAACATTGCAGACAGTACTAAATAAGTAATTATTTATCAATAATACTGTTGTCTGAAAGCAAGGACCCTTCTAAATAGCTAAATAGCATTTGCACCTATTTTTTAAAATTGATAGTTCTGCAGCTTTTTGCTAGGGATTTGTTTACTTTGTTTATTAGTCAGATAGCAGAATTGTTTAAATGTTCACTCCCAGTAATGAGTAGTGCAATTTTCATGGCAAGGCGTGGCATTTCGCATACATGGTGCTGACACCAGAGTAGTGTTGATGAGTATTGTTGTGAGTACCACCCTTTTAATATTGACTGTGTACTGTCCACAAGAGGCTTCCAATTTTGAACTCACAGGAAATCTTCTTTTCCTGGAGCCATTGTTCAGCTCCAGAAAGAGAGTCAGCCTATATTATGGTGTTGTGTCTCTCTTTGTATAATTATTGGAGTAGAACTTTTATCCAAACATAAAACCTGAACGTAAAATTTAAATAAACGTAAATAAAAACGGTGTACCATGACCAGATTGATAAACTGTATTGTTTTGTGCATATTCACTCATTTTAGATTTGATGTCTGGAAGATGTTCCAAAGGAGCTGGGACTGGGTTTTACCACTGTGTGACATTTTTTTCTTTTAACAACATTCATTGAGCATTGAAGCTTTGTAGGTGGAATTATTCCCATTCTTGCTTGATGTCTCTTTTCAGTTGCTCAGCAGTCCAGGGTCTGTGTTGTATATTAAATTTCATAAGGCAAAATGATCTGGATTATATCCTTCGAGCCAATATCCGTATTATGCCACACTTTGCTCTGTGCCGTGTTTAGGATGTTTCTATCACTTCACTGCCGCTGTAGTCAAATGACTGAACGTTTCTCTGCATTTTTCTACCTGTTGGTACTCAAAGCACCTTCCTCTGCTTGTTTTTTACCCATTCACACACACACGCACCAAGCGTTGCAGCTGGCCAACAGTCACTGGGAGCAACGTAGTGAGGGTTCAGTGTCTTGCTCAAGGAAACTTCGACATGTGACCGGAGGAGCCGAGGATCGAACCAACAACTATAGGATTGGTACCTACTGCGCCACAGTCGCCCCTGCAATTCTTTGTAGAACCATGGCATTTATTGTTTGTTTTTGGCCTTACCGCTTACATGCAGGAATTTCTCCAGATTCTCTGAATGTTTTGATTATAACATGGACTGTAGATGACGAAATGCCTAAATTCCTTGCAATTGTACGTTGAGAAACATTGTTGTGTAACTGTTAAGTCTATTTGTTCACACAGTTGTCACAAAGTGGTGAACCACTCCACATTCTTGCTTGTGAATGGCTGAGCATTTCAGGGAGTCTCCTTTTATACCCAATCACGATGTTCACCTGTTTCCAGTGAACTTGTTCACCTGCGCAATGTTCCAAACTGGTGTTTTCTGAGCATTCCTCAACTTTGCTAGTCTTTTTTTGCCCCTGTCCTAGCTCTTTTGGAACATGTTGCAGGTATTTTCAGTTTTTCACGCTGGACTATAATAATAGTAATAAAATATGCATTTGACAGTGATGTTTCAGTGATGAATGCATATGTTTTGTAGTGATGTATCGTTCGTGAGTGATTCGTTCGATATGAACGAATCTTGCATATGACTTGGGAGTAATGAGTCCTCTCAGTGAGTGATTCATTCATTTTCCTGCAGTACCTTCTCTCACCACATAAGCTGCATAAGCTCAGTCAGAAGGACAGGGAACAGAAATGATTCAATCAACTCTGCATCCGTCCTCAGGTCCTCGTTCTTTTGTCATGTGACAACCAGACCGCTCCGTTGCGAACAGCAAGCACTACAGTTCTTTCACGAGTCGTTTACGGATCGTTCTTTTGTTCATTTATCACGTGACAGCCACCAAGTCACTGTCGCGCTATTAAACAATAATGGCAGGGAGGACGTAGGAAACAAATCACTTTATTGTGGTGTTTATTTGCTTTCCTCGGTTTTCATATGGTTTGAATTGCTTGTAGCAGTTTGTGTATTATAATATGTCAGCTGAATCAAACCATGTCGCTTTCAGTATATAGTGTTTGAGCCCTTTTTACAACGCCCACAAGAGGGCTACAGCGTCACGTGGTGTAATATGAACGAAGTGAACGAAATGACTCAAAATGATTCGTTCTATTTACTGTTCGAGAGTTAAAGATCCGAGTCAGTCAAAAGATTCGTATTTCCCATCTCTAATGTTTTTTGGGAAATTCCTACATTTCGTCCACAGTTACCTTCAGGCAAAACTATCCTTTCGTGCACTGAAAATATCTTAAGTCGAGTGGCGGGATTGCGTGGATATTTCCAGGATACTATGCACTCCAGGAAATTTGCTTCTTGGTAATTATGTGTACTTCAGAAAGAAATCCCAGGTTTCCCAACGAGATACTTTTGCTACATTGCCATGAATTTCATTCTGTTGACCCAGAACCTTGTGCTCCTTAGTAGAAACAACAAAATGTTGTTGTTGTTGTTGTTGCATCTCTGTAGCCCTAACTACAACATGACAGCCTTCCATTAAACTGTGTGTTCTTCTCTCTGCTTTTTTTACTTACCAGTACCAGTTAAACACATGGCAATGCTTGCCATAATATGTTGCATGTTGTGCATTTCTGAAGCTCAGTGGTGGTTATAGATTAATGAATTGCAGCCTCTCTGTTTGCTCAGCCTTGGTTCACTACTTGGTCATGTGTATGATGTGACAAATGCCATTTCTTTGTCTTCGTATTCAGTGTTTTAGGTAACTTTACAGTCACCCTGGTTGAGCTATGTGTAACTGAATTCCTGACTGAAACTGCGTAACATCTGACTTCACTAACATGGCTTAACTGACAATATTTTCCAAATGTGTGCAGTTTTGTGCTGTCATCAGGAAATGATTTTAGATACTGAAATGAAGTGGGGAGGAGATTTAAGAGATTTGTCTGCTTTTCACTTGCAGCACCCTCTATATTTTTCCCTTAGACACTGAGTTCAATGGTTCCATCAAGAGAATTAGATCCCTTTTTCCAATGCTGCGCTTTTTATGTGAGCTCTTGGCAAAGCTCCTCCAAAGTAACTGCTGGGAGAAGAGAAGAGAGAAAAAATTCCTTCCTTTTAGTCATCCAAGCTCTTTGGCCTCTCAGTGGGGTTTTTCTGTGTTGTCAAACTCCAGACACAAAGTGCTTCACATGAATTCCTAAATGACACAATTTTCACCCCTGATACTATGACCAGAGAAGCTCTAACCTTTATAACCTTTCACTGAGTCACAGTTTAGATCGTCATCTTTGGCCTTTAAAGACGGACATATGTAGACACAGTTATTTGTCTGTTTATTACATGACATGAAGATTTGACTCTGTTTTATCGTTGAAAAATAAATGTTTTTTTGCACTGTTGGTCGAACAAAACAAGTGAAGTAGTCTTCAGATTATAGAATATCATGTTATTAATTGGTATAAAAATTTCTCAATTAAATGCTTAGGAAAGATTTACCACATCTACAGTACATTTCCTTTGTTTTTATTGCAGTTTGCAGTGTGTCTTCATCTTCTGCAGATATTAAATTTGACAAGGTAGAAAACAATGAAAGCCATTGTGGTGTCTGTAGACAAAAGAGCACCCAGATGACTGCTGACATTTCCTTTAACAGCAGCTGGTGACAATGCTGAGGTATCATAACAATGTAGCATGTAGCAGTGCACAACCAGATTCTTTATCTATGAAAAAACACAAAGGCAAAACACAAGTTTGAAACCGGTTTTTAACATGTCCCTGCAACTGGATTACGTTCTGTTCTCATTTAAGACATCCTATGTTTTGTCTGTGTTCATTGCTTTTATTAGAACTAATTGTTTACATTAACACATTTTATCAAAGGTTGTTCTCTTTGATTTCTAATCAAAATTTTGGAGTTATCCTCATTACAAGACCTCGTCTACTGTCAGTTGAATGAACAGTGTTTATTGCAGGAAATAAGCCGACAGTTTAATGCATTGGGAAATACGTTGGTTCATGTATTGTATGCAAATATTATTCTGTGGAATTTGAGAATAAACTAAAACAATGATCTTTTTAAACTTATATTATTACAGTTCCCGTGCAGTTAATATTTACTTCAGAAAACAGGATTTTTAGGTCTGACATGCTTTGAAGTAACTGGGTTATTTAGAGAAATCAGCTTTCTCAGATTATTGTACAACATTTACATGCACTTATGAATCCTGTTTAAAGGAAATTCGCGTTTACATGCAGCAGAGGAGGGATATGATTTCTCCTTCACCTCAGGCTTATTTTAGTCTGGCACACAGACTTTAACTTTATACTGACAGAAAACACTGCTTCCTGACTTTTGTTCCTTTTATGTTGTGTTTGTTTGGCTCTGTTCCTGTCGCTGCGTGTCAAACACCGTCGTCTCCACTAGTCAGATACCTTTTCAGCTTTTATGCCTATTTAGTTTGATAAATCTACCTCAGTCGCATCAGCGACCTAGACTGGTTTTGTTAGCTGTTCATCTTAATAAATCAGTGCAAAAATTGGATCGACAACAGCAGAATAATTTATAACGTATTATCTAACACATCTTCAATTAGAAAAAGTTATGAACTGTCTGGTGAGCAAGAGTGGTGTAAAAATGATATGCTAATGATACTTTGTTAATAGTTTGTATATCTGGGATCCCAAAACTTCTACTTTCTCTTCCTCTCAGTTGCCACTTGTTGGCCCAGACAAATGGTTACGTGAAGCCTGCACATGATATCAGTTTAGTTATTTTGTTGTGCTGCTGCTGTGGCCACCATTACTTCAGCATGTTGACTCACCTTTAGGCCTTGCCAAAGAAATTTCATTTATTATTCCAATTACCAGAAGAAGTAATCTTGATATCGGGATTTAGGCTATTTAAACTAATCAAATAAATTTAATAGTAAAGCTAAATTAGTATTAGATTTTAGATCCCGCTTGCAGTATACTGATGGATTCAGAGAAATATTTTCATATTGCTTTTCCTAGCAAATGGACATCGCTCCTATATTTAGAAAAGGGAACTTTATTATATCATCTGTAAATTTGAGTGGTTATGCCTTTGTGTTCTGATTATGATAGATTTTGATAAGATTAGAGTTATTTTCACTGAAAATGCAAAAAGAGGCTGCTATGGATTTTAAATTGATAACCACAGGGTCAGTGGCTCGATCCCCAGTCTCACAAAGGACCAGGGCCATCGTCTGTGCGTACCAACTTACTCTGTAAGTTGCTTTGGATGAAAGTGTCTGACAAATGACTAAATGTAAATGTAGCTGCATTGAGGCTGCATTGTCTCACTGAACAACATCAGAGAGTGGGACTTCAAAGAGGAAAGCAGCAATCCTTTATTTTAGTGTTTTCATTGTGCACAAAGTGAGAATATACTGTACACAGTGATCTGTCCTTACAAAAGCATATTGAACTAGTTTGAAATAGACAACAGATGGTTTCTCTCTTGTGATTGTTCACTGACTATAAACTGAGACTGACTCTTTGTCCTGCTATGGATGAGCAAAGTGTCTGGGGTCTGTTTATTCAGTGTCAACTAACACTAAAAGGCTGTTTACACTGTCTTGAGAGCTAATGGGAGGGGATTACTGTACAGAAAGATTTACTGGCTTGTTTTACATTTACAAAAGTGTCAGGTGTTGTTGCTGACCTCTCTATGATCTCCTATCTTTCTTTTTGTTGAAGCTGTTAACTTTGTTGGAATTCCTCATTTGTCCGTCAAATGACAGCTTAAACTGTATGCAACAGGCTACAGTGTTGTGTTAAATAGTAACATAATTTTTTAAGTTATTAAGGAGCATATCTCTTATCTACGTTCCCAGCACCTCTTGATTCTGCTGAAACTATGACCTTTCCTGTACTACCGCAGAAAAGGGGCAAGTTAAGTTGTAAAAAGAATAAAAAAGACAAGAAATACAAAACTTTGAAGGATTATGTATGGTCCAGTTGTTGTTGGTGTTGTTATTGATTTTGAAAGTTACTATATTACCCTTGGCAGAATTTAGAGTGCAGTGCTATATTGTAAGTTTGTGTTTGTTGGTATAGAGGGGTATTACAAGTTGATTACCTCACTGATAATTATGCAGCATCTTTACGTTCCATACTTGATAGTGTTGCCCCTCTAAAAAAGAAGGCAGTAATTCTGAACAGGCGATCTCCATGGTATAGCTCGCAAACCCGCAATTTAAAGCAGGCGTCAAGAAGACTAGAAAGGAAGTGGCGTTCCACTCATTCCCAAGAATCACACTTAGTCTGGGAAAAGAGTTTATACTTATACAAATTAGCACTCCGTAAAGCCAGAACCGCATATTATTCATCACTAATAGAGGAAAACAAGAACAACCCCCGGTTTCTTTTCAGCACTGTAGCCAGGCTGACTAAGAGCCATAGTTCAGTTGAGACTAGTATTCCCTCAACGCTATGTAGCAATGACTTCATGACCTTCTTCACAAACAAAATCGTAGCTATTAGAAATAAAATTCACCAGACCCTCCCCACAAATACAACAGAATTAGAATCATCAGTAAGTCCTCAGTCCCTTTTAGACTGCTTTGTGCCCATAAACCTTGCTGAGTTAACTTCAACTATTATGGCATCTAAATCAACAACATGTCTGCTAGACCCTATTCCAGTTAGACTGCTCAAAGATGTTCTACCGTTATTAGACACGTTTGTATTAGATATCATTAGATATCACTATCTTTACAAACAGGATATGTACCAAAGGCCTATAAGGTAGCTGAAATCAAACCTCTACTTAAAAAACCTAGTCTGGATCCGGGTGTCTTAGCCAATTACAGACGAATATCCAATCTCTCCTTTATTTCTAAAATACTTGAAAAAGTAATTGTAAAGCAATTATGTGACCACCTGCGCAGAAACGACTTGTTTGAAGAATTTCAGTCAGGATTTAGAGTTCATCATAGCACAGAAACCGCACTGATTAAAGTCACCAACGATCTTCTTCTGGCTTCAGATAACGGACTTGTCTCTATACTAGTTCTGCTAGATCTTAGTGCTGCATTTGACACCACTGATCATAGAATATTATTACAGAGACTAGAACATGTTATTGGAATTAAAGGAACTGCACTAAATTGGTTTAAATCGTATCTATCAGATGGATTCCAATTTGTTCGTGTTAATGATAAATCTTCGACTTACACAAAAGTTAGTTATGGAATTCCACAAGGCTCTGTATTAGGACCAATACTCTTTACTCTATATATGTCTCCCCCTGGCAACATTATTAGAAAACACTCTGTAAATTTTCACTGCTACGATGATGACACGCAGTTATATCTATCTATGAAACCTGATGAAACAAATAAATTAATCAAACTACAAGCATGTTTAAAAGACATAAGGGACTGGATTACGTATAATTTCCTTCTTCTAAACTCAGATAAAACTGAAGTTATTGTATTTGGGCCTAAAAGTCTAAGAAACATGTTTTCTAACCATATTGCTACTTTAGATGACATAACTCTTGCCCCCAGTAGTACTGCAAGGAATCCCGGAGTCATTTTTGACCAGGATTTGTCATTTACCTCACACATAAAACAAATCTCTAGAACAGCCTTCTTCCACCTAAGAAACATTTCCAAAATTAGGAGCATCCTGTCTCAAAGCGATGTTGAAAAACTGGTTCATGCATTTGTTACTTCTAGATTGGACTACTGTAATTCTCTACTTTCAGGCTGCCCCAGTAACTCTCTAAAAAGCCTCCAATTAATCCAAAATGCTCCAGCAAGATTACTGACTGGGATTGGTAAGAGATCATATTTCACCTTCATTAGCTTCTCTCCATTGGCTTCCCATTAAATGTAGAATAGAATTTAAAACCCTTCTTCTTACCTATAAAGCTTTAAACGGTCAACCATCATATCTAAAAGACCTCCTAGTACCATATCATCCTACTAGACCACTTCGGTCCCAAAATGCAGGCCTACTTGTGGTTCCCAGAATTTCCAAAAATAGAATGGGAGGCAGAGCCTTTAGCTATCAAGCTCCTCTCCTGTGGAACCAGCTCCCAGTCCAGATTCGGGAAGCAGACACCCTCTCTACTTTTAAGACTAGGCTCAAAACCTTCCTCTTCGATAAAGCTTATAGTTGGTTATAGTCATGCTGCTATAGGCTTAGACTGCTGGGGGACTCTGCACTGAGACACTTTCCTCTTCTCTTCATTCTCTCCTCTCACCCCACATCTATAATGTCACCAGTGTTTGACATTTTCTCTGTATCTTCTTTGTCCCATAGTTGTCTTTCTCCTTCTCTGTCTCCCTCTCTCTGTCCCTGTCTTCAGGTGTCCCCGGATTTGGCGCTGTGCCCTCCAATGCGCAGCTACTTGTCCCACTAACCTGCCCAATGTTTTGTTGTTGCTTTTGTTGCCCTGTTCTTTTCTCTCTCCACTTTCCACTCAGCCCAACCGGTCAAGGCAGATGTCCGCCCACCCTGAGCCTGGTTCTGCTGGAGGTTTCTTCCGTTAAAGGGAGTTTTTCCTCTCCACTGTTGCCTATGGCTTGCTCAAGGGGGATTTGTTGGGTTTTCTCTAAATGTCTGTATAGTCTTGACTTTATTATGTAAAGTGCCCTGAGATGACCTTGTTGTAAATTGGGGCTATATAAATAAAGTTGAATTGAATTGAATTGAATTTGTCTTCCCTCTTTAACATCATTTTTTTGTCTGTCAGCCTATCCCCATAAGATCAGGGTTGCTACAGTGGATCCTTGGTCCGCATGTTGATTTGGCACATTTTTACGCCAGATGCCCTTCCTGATGCAGCCCTCCCCAACCTTGCCAGTGTTGGGACCGATACTGCACGGCTGGGGATGGGGACCTCTCTAGCATCAATATTTCTAAAATACAAATACACATTGTTAGGCCAAAAAACCTAAATCTAAATCTGATACTACGTATCTGCATCAGGGCCGATTCATACATATTTCAAAGGATTCATATCTGCCAAAATAGAGCCGATTCATTTTCTATTTTATGTTGCTGTATTTGAGCATATTAAGGCTCTGAGCACTTAACAAGTACGGCATGACCTACACTCTGTACACGTCTTTACCTGCTTCAGAGCGTCCAGCATGCCATTCATGCCAGTGAGAAACCCACTTGCCAAAAGAATAGAGGAAGAATCTGAATATTAGGATATTTATGATTTGCGACTATATTATATTGATTTCTATGTCCATCTGAAATAAAAAATGTTGATTTTTGCTCTGTCGTGGAGTTTGTCAAGCCACGGTTCTATCTATAGTACTGCATAAAAAAACACTACGGACAATATAGAGAGCAGCTGTTTTTTCACAAGCTGCTCATTTCTCAGCACAAACTCTTTTTAAGGCAAGGCAAGACAATTTAGACATTCACTACAGACTTATGCCGGAGGACTTTGAATGACATGAAGATGTGCAGTTTAGATGTAACAACCATTAACAGAGAATAAAGAGCCTATTTATCAGAGGTCAATGTAGAAAATGCAGAGCAGCAGCCTCAACTAATTGCGAGGAACATGTTGGTTAAAGTGTCTCTGTTGCTAGTTTCCTTTATTACTTAAGAAGTGTGAAGGAAGATGCTCTATTTTGTATCACTTGTACAAGTGGCTGGTGGTGAGCATACAGTCAGTTTCAGTCCATTTGTCCCATTTATTTGTACATTCATATCAATAGTTTATGCTGATAATTAATTTTAAACCTTTTAAAGTTAACTTTTACCTCCAGCTTTTGAATCAGTACACAAAATACACATGGATATTCTTAAGAAACCGATTCAAACCAGTCCTAAAGCTATAAACCAATGACACACATTATTTTGTAATAACATTAAGTTGGAGCAAGTTAAGTTAACGTACCCATTAGAGCTTAGATTTGTGTATAAAGCTATGTAGTAGGCAAATTTGCCTTCAAAACAGTCATGATAGTTTGTATAATCATTCTTATAATATGTTAAAGACAGTCTGTCATGTTTAGAATAGGAACCACAGCTTTAATTGTTTCAGTAATTGTAGCTGCTGTAATTTTCTGGTCTTTATGTCAATCTGTGTAATAATTGGCTAAAAATCAGATGCAAGGTAAACTTGCATCTGATTTTTAGTTTGTTTCTTAGGGTTTTGTGAAAAGAATTATGGGTATTCAGGAACTCAAATTTCACTTACTGCCTAACATGTAGTTGCTTACTGGTTAAGTGGGCCTGTGCAGATTGAATTTGTTAGCTCTTATGTTAAAGATTTCTCAAGCTGATCCTGAAAATTGGAATCAGGGCTAGTGTTGGCTTATTCTAATGACAGAGACACACGCTGCACAGTGTAAAAGCTGTGCACAAAGGCAATGATGGGTCCACTTGTGACAGGAAGAGAGGGATAATCCATCTCAGCTTGAAGGCCCAGAGAAATGTTGCTGTCAGCTATTTAATTATCTTAGCAGTGAACATTTGTCACACACTAGTCACGCAAATATTGAAACACTGATTGATAATTGGCAAGTCATTCTTGTTTTTAAAGCATTTTTTTCACTGGGTAAATTATATGCCGCAGGAGATTATAGGTATCAGATCAGCCTAAGTATCAGCAGATACTAAATATGAGAGGACTCAGTTCAAGGCCAAAAACTTGATCAAGACACGTGGAAGGCTAATAGAACATGATATTTTGTCTTTCAGATTGCTCAGAAATATGACCCACAAAAGGAGGAGGAGCTGCGCTTCTGGATTGAGGAGGTAACAGGAATGTGTATTGGAGAAAACTTCCAGCAAGGGTTGAAGGATGGAGTCATTCTCTGCGAGTAAGTGCTGTTTGTTTTTTAGAATGCATCCCAAGAGACTGTAATTGTGGATTGTGGTGTTACAACTTCATATTGAAAAAGTGTAGTTTGGGATCAAAAGACACCTTGTGTTTTTTTTATTTCCTCTCAGACTGATTAATAAGCTGCAGCCTGGTTCAATAAGGAAAATCAACCTTTCACAGCTGAACTGGCACAAGGTAAAACCTGTAGTTAACTGAAAATAATGCAGGGCTTTTACATCATCTGCTGTTAAACAATAATGATTTTAAAGGATGCAATATAGAATTCAGCAAGACATTCAGCTAGTTACAGCACGTCAGTAGACTTATTCACAATGCTTTAACTGCTCTTCACTTTATTTGTGCTTATATTGCTTCCTCTCTATTTTGTTGGATTACCCTTCTCAAACCCCAGTTACTCCTTTTTTTTTCTCTGTTGCTGTCTGCAGCTGGAAAACCTTGGGAATTTCATCAAAGCTATCTTGGCCTATGGTCTAAAGCCCAATGACATCTTTGAGGCAAATGACCTATTCGAAAATGGGAACATGACTCAAGTCCAGACCACACTGCTTGCACTGGCTAGCATGGTGAGTGAACACATGCTACAGAGCATCTTTGTCTGTTGAGGAACACAGTTTCTGTTGTTATAGTATACAAATCCAATCTCACTTTGACTAGCATGTCTTTCAGGCAAAGACCAAAGGTATGGACACAAAGATTGACATCGGGGTGAAATATGCTGACAAGCAAACTCGACATTTTGATGATGAGAAGATCAAGGCTGGTCAGTGTGTTATTGGACTGCAGGTAAATTTGCACTGGTGATTAATGTGGTTCTTAAGGCTAACTGATGAACTCATATCTTTAGGTTGATAGGTCAGTTTGCCATTAAGCTACAGTTATGGACAAAGACATACTATTAACTAATAACACGTGTGATTGTATTGTTTTTATTAATGTAATGCATAATTTTAATATATACAGGCTCATGTTTTAGGCTGGGAAAAGTATGTGCCCCCTTGACTAATGACCTCAGTGAAAGCTTACTGGAGTCAGTTGTCAGCAAACACTGATAGAAGATTGTAGGTGTGGGACAGAGACACTTTGAGCTATTAAAAGAACACTAAAACTTTAGTGTTTGGTACTTACAAGAAGTGAAGCACATTGTGTAAAACAGTCATAGTGTTGGTATGCATAAAGCTGAAAAGAATTAGATGATTTACATAATGATCAGGCTTCAGTAAAAATGTCTATAAAATGGTGACAGTATACTACTGTGGTTGGTCTCCTTAGGAGTGAACACCCAGCTTCAAAGCATTAGCATCAAAGTAAATCTATCCTTTTAAAGGGACCCGGTCAGAGCACACACACGAACCCAACAAAGATGTTGTAGAATTAGCTCAGTTGTTCACAGCCAAGAACATGGCTGCAAAGAAGCAGTTATGTAAAGAGGAACTGGCCAAAATTCTTTATAGCACTGGGAAGCAGAATCGTTTTCTCTTATGTCAGAAGTACAAAAATTTTCTTTTCCAGGTAACACATGTAATGTCCTCTATAGAATAAACACCATAGCCTAGTTTGGTGTAAACACCTTGTTTACAGTTAGGTATTGTATATGTTAGGTTTAGGTAAAGTATTGATGAAATTATTATGGAAAATCATAGCATATTAGACTAAAGAGAGAAATGCAGCTGCACACTGAATAAAGAAAGCACTCTGAAGACATTAGAACTATCATCTGGAACTTCATTTTTAAACCCCGGTTTTACTGGTGGAAATATTTATATTGTAAGGGAACCTCGAAAGGTTCCTGTTACCCAGAGAAAGTTGCTGCTGTTGAAATACACTTATTGAAATTAAAATGTCACTGGCTCTTTTCTAAACAGGTTAGGTTGAGTTAGAATTTGATTTTTTGAGATTATATCACTGGCCTCCTTTCCTCAGATGGGAACAAACAAATGTGCAAGTCAGGCTGGAATGACTGCCTATGGAACCAGAAGACATCTGTATGACCCAAAGACTCAGACTGACAAACCCTATGACCAGACCACCATCAGCCTGCAGATGGGCACCAACAAAGGAGCCAGCCAGGTTAAAAGCCACATTTCTCTAACTGCTGCACTGATTGGATTTTTTTCAAAGATTCTTCCCTAGAAAAGACTAAACCGCCAACCACTTTTCAATCAAAATCAAATCAACACTTAATTATATTATTACATAGTACCTTTTTATGTAGTACAAAGTTCTTTACAGATGATTGAAATTTTTATGAAAGGTGTACCAAACAAGGAAAATAAAAGATAAAAAACAGTCAAAGTACTGATAATAGTACCCATAAAGGAGGATTATTATAATCGAAAGTTCGACAACAAGGCACACCAAACAACAATGAGATAAATATTTTCTATATATCTAAAGCCTAATGTAGCATGTGGACATACTTCCAAGTTTACTCTTCTTACATAGCATTTTGAAAGAATAAGCAGCATTTGTTCTTTTTTTTCAATGCGGATTTGTTTTATCGTGTCTGTACTGCCAGACTATGCCTAAAGTATAAAGCCAAATGAACCAGGTAAAAGAACTGCACAGTTGTTTAGAGACCTAGGTCTCCAAAATTACTGCATCGTATTTTCTCCCCTATACCTAATGATATTTTATATCATTAGATGTTAGAGATCACATTTCATGCAGATATGAATGCTAGATGACTTCAACAGGCTGCCTCTGTGCTTATTTTCATCTGAAGTCATATTTTACTGTGCAAGTTTCTATGAGATCTCAAATTTTAAAATTATTTAATATGAATATCAAGTCTGTCATTTTGGTTCTTGACTAAATCTACTAGTGTTTACTAGAAGATTCAGTCTTCTAGTAAACTAATATTAAAAATAATTTAAATCTCTTATATCTGTGGTCTGTTTTTAAAATCTGTAAAGATCTGAAAATTCTTTGCTGTGCTCCAGGCCTTGGACATGTATTGAATGTGAGCAAGTGGTAACTCTAATATGAAAGCCAAACCAGTTAGATTCTTGCTTTGTGCAATGCAGAATACAATAAAAGTGCATACTGACTAGTACATTTTCTTTTTTAGATTCAAATTTGTTCAGTAACACAGCAAGTTTCATTTTAAACTAACCATTACCATTTTTATTAAAAAATGTACTACAATGTTGCTGTGGCTTGTTGATTTAAAAATTGTTACAGTGTTTAGAATGTCTGTGTCCAGATCAAAATCAGCTCTGGGTCAAAACAATAGTAAAGAGCTGTATGGTTGGAGCACTGGTGAGATATGAAATATGATCCAGGAAGTCCAGTTTAGGTGACCGCTTATTGAACATGAGTATTTATCAGACACCATCAGCACTGCAGAGTTTTCTGAAAATGTATTTATTCTCTCACCATAGCAGTAGTGTGTAGAAATACTCTATTCACTGTCATTCTTGCTTTTGGTTCAGCTCTTTTGGCAGATGACCATGTGTTTGCTGCTTTCTCAGATTGGTCTTATGCAAATAATTAGAAATAACTGTTTTGTTTTTTTGAAAGTTTTGGGCAGCATCAAATCCCTCTTCCCACTATTCTGTTTGTTAAATGTCAGGTGTCTGCCTCATTTTCTCAACACCTGTGCAAGTTAAACCAAAAGTGGTTTCACAGATGGGAGTAGAGAAAAGAAAATGTTATGACATACAATGTTTACCACTTTTTTCTCATGATTTACAATGTGACCATAACTTGTTTTTCATGGCAGTAGATAAGGTTAAATACATAGCCTCAAAAAGCAATTTATAATCATTAACTTGAATCCCTAGATGGATTTTTTTTCACATTAATTTTTGTAAAAGAATATGTTGTAAAGTTTCTGGTTTTGATTTCCTGCAGGCGGGTATGTCAGCCCCTGGTACCCGCAGAGACATATTTGACCAGAAGGTAGCGCTGCAGCCTTTGGACAACTCCACCATTTCCCTCCAGATGGGCACCAACAAGGTGGCATCTCAGAGAGGTATGAGTGCATACGGTTTGGGTCGACAGGTGTATGACCCTAAATACTGTGCACCCCCAACAGATCCAGTCATCCACACTAATGGAAGCCAAGGCACCGGAACCAACGGCTCTGAGATCAGCGACAGTGACTATCAGGCCGAGTTCCAGGAGGAGGAGTACCATGGCAGTTACCATGATGATTACAGCTCCCATTACAACGATCAGGGCATTGACTATTAGTGGAGACCACCACCTCCAATGCAGTATTAACAAGTGTATTTTATCAGCTACACAACAGAGCAAGTCTTTTGCTATCCTCACTAGTCTTTTTTTATTCTCTTAAAGCCTAAATGAATTGTTGCCTTGAGTGCTTTCCTTTTTGACTTAGACTCTTCGATCTAAGAAGCAAAGGTTGTAAGAAGATGTAGTCACATAGAATGAGATACAGAGATTCAGTGATGAAAGTGTATTTTTAAGCTTAAGAATATTATTTTTAATACTCACTTTTTAAAAGAAATGATGGAACACTGAAGTAGCGATTACTTTCCATTGTGTTACATTCCATTGATTTTATTTGTGAACTGAAACCTTGCTGGTCCATGTGAAAAATTCCTATGTGTAGTCCTCAACAACTGGCTCTGTTTTGTGCCTTCTTCCACCTTCTTGTTTGTCTTTACACACCCAGCCACGGGTTTGGATGCTGGTATTTCTTACATTTATTTACCACATTTATTGTCTAGATTTTTTTCTTAAAATGAGGAGGATAAAAATCCTTTTCGCTGTCAGATAGGGCAAATGACCAAACCTAAGCAAACACAATTTTAGAGCTGGACTTAGCATGATCTGTGTGTTTTTGTTCCCTTTGTTTTCCAAAACTGTATTTATTGCAATGACCCTCATTGCAAAACAGTCCACTGTTATATGGTTCATAAAGAAACTGGTATGTCATAAATAAAGCCTTTAAATAAAGCTCATCTGCAACCTGTTGTTACAAACATCACATGTCCAGTCATACTAAAAAAATGGCCACGTGCTACACATATTGCTACAACCCATGCTAACATTCAGTATATGAACATTTAACTTCTTATTTATGGAGTAGAAAGACACTTAAAGACATTAGAGAAAAATACTAATGTGTAGTTTGGAGGTGAATGTGTTCCACTTGTTAATTAATAGCGAGCAATGGTAATGTGGGAGCTGGTAAGAAATTGTCAACAGGAATGATATGGGTTTTTCCAGGACAGACAACGAAATCAGATGTGTCGTAGGACTCACTTCAGACCAAGTAGATTACATATACATATCATATGATTTCTGACCTAATTTGAAAGAGTCATTTAGGTTATTGTGAAAAAGATTCAAGGGAAAATCTGATCATTTCCTGGTTCAGAGCCAACCCAACAATGAATTGATGCTACTAACGGTGTCTGTGGATCCAAATGTCGATGCTTTTTATTTAATTTTGTCCATAGGTAAGAGTAAATGATAAATGCATAAGGGTTGAATTAACATTATCGTTGGGACATATAAAGCACCATTTTCAAAAACAAATCAGTGAGCTGCACTGCTCCTATTTTTC
Source organism: Channa striata (assembly GCA_033026295.1). NCBI lineage: Eukaryota > Metazoa > Chordata > Actinopteri > Anabantiformes > Channidae > Channa > Channa striata. The sequence continues at coordinate 23,152,220 of CM065169.1, read as the reverse complement.
CAGGAATACACACATTGCAGTGTCTTTATTGCTCACTACCACATGAGGCAAGTTTGTAAAAGGAGGAAATAGATGACTGTAACTGGAAGACTGCCAAGAATATAACTTCTGCATATCAATTTTACCCAGAGGATGAACTCACTTCATATTGAGAATGTTTGGAAAGAAGCTGTTTGAAGCTCTCTCCCAGGATTTACTGGAAATGGACAAAGGCTCAGTGAGGGAAGAATGAGGTTCAACAGCTCAGCAAAACAAACACTGCTGCAGGATCCAAGCTGTTCACACGCTTTAAGAATAGTTAAGATGGAAACTTAGAAAATTGTGCATTTGAATACACTAAAGGAAGCTGTTCATCACAGTGTAATCAAAAGAGTAAATATCAGATCAGATAGATACATAGTGCATTCCACACATCCAGAAAGTCCAATTTTAACTTTCCACTTGGAAAAATTCAGTGGTATGGCCAAGTAGAACACTCAGGTCAGGTTTCAGTCCAGAATTTTCCAGGATGCAGTTACTGTATCAACATGCTGTCAACATGGCAGCTCACAGTGGAAACACTGTTTATAACTAAAAATGTGATGAAAACCCTCAAAATCTAGCTTGATTTTTAGAAACGGGAAACTTTTACTTTTTATGTATCTCTTTGGATTTAGATTTCTTTTGTTGTAGTTGTTTACGATCCTATGTAGTCATGTTGTGTCTATCTGTTGTTGTTTTTATTCCTTTGTAGTTATTTGAGGTTAGGGGATGGTCCTTTTGCATCTCTTTTTGGTCTTTTGTTTTGCATCCCCATGTGGTCATTTTGTCTGTCATTGTTGTCTGTTGTCATCGTTTGTAGTCATTATGGTTCCCTGTGTAAGGTAAGGTAATCTTTATTGATCCCACGAAGGGGGAAATTTACACGTTACAAAGATATAAAAAGCAACAACAGTAGTGCACTGTTACACTGATAGTGTAATGTAATAACGTGCAAGTAATGTGCAAAAAATTTAAATTCAAGTCTATTTACAAATGTACAATGTACTACAGAATATGTACAATATTTGAAGGTCAAGTAGGTTAGACTGTGGAGTTATAGAGTCTAACCGTGGTGGCAATGAAAGACCTGTGGTAGCGCTCTGTCCTACGCTGAGGGTGGATCAGTCGGCCACTGAAGGAGCTGCACAGAGCCTCCACTGTCTGGTGCAGCGGGTGACAGGTGTTGTCCATGATGGATGTCGGCTTGGCCAACATCCTCCTCTCACCCACCTCCTCCACAGAGTCCAGCGGGCAGCCCAGGACAGAGCTGGATCTCCTGACCAGCTTGTTCAGTCTGTTCCTGTCCTGGTCGGTGCTGCCTTCACCCCAGCAGACCACAGCGTAGTGCAGAGCTGAAGCCACCAAAGAGTCATAAAATGTCCTTAACATGGGCCCGCACACGCCGAAGGACCTCAGAAGATGGAGGCGACTTTGACCCTTCTTGAAAAAGGCATCTGTGTTGTCAGTCCAGTCCAGTTTATGGTTGAGGTGAACACTTAGGTACTTGAAGCTATCCACCCTCTCAATGTCCGAGCCCTGGACATTGAGAGGGTGTAGTTGGTTTTGGTCTCTTTGTGGCCATTTTAAACATTTTCACTGACTTTTCTTAGGCTGATCCCAGAGCATCAGTAACCCATGGGCTCCTGGGCATATGTCCAGTAATCCAACACACAATTAAAAATTAAAGCCGTAAATTACTACAAAATCAACCTGATATCAGACTAAATATGAACGTAGCAGAGATGCATCTGTCCTTGGTTTTTTTTCACTTCTCTGCAGTTTATATGTTGTTGTTTTGGTGAATATTTCCTGCAACAGGATAATCACTGAAGAGCCATGAGTGTTTTCAGTGATAGTGTAGTCGCACAGCAGCACCCTGCATCCCTGAGGTTAAATTTAGTCATCTCTCATTGTGATGAGTGGATTAAACAAGCTTGTGTCTGTTTGTGGCCTCAGTCAGGCACTCTGGGATCTCACAAAGTTGAAGACAAAGAGTGAGCAGCCAATGGTCTTCATGAGAATGTAATGGCATTCAGTCAAAGCCCCTCCTAACCAAAAACCCTCCCCCACACCCCAACCCATTCGCCGCTCTGGAATAATCACTGCTTTGTGCAGGCCTGCAGAACTCAGGGTGAAAATGCAAGACTCAATTATAGAGAGAGTCCAAAAAAGCATGGTAACCACAGCAAGCGCAGAGGGCCCTTAAAGGGAAGGCATGAAACACAACCAGTCCTGCAGTCCTGGCCTGTTGCAAGCAGAAACTAAGCCGGTGGTACCCTCCCATCTCACACATACTGCCAGGGGCTGAAAACGTGTGACAGCGTTTCTGTGCCAAATACTTGATAAATGATGCACAGTGTCACTTTGTTAGTCCAGAGGCAGCTGGAAAAGTGTTCTGCTTTTACATCTGTGTCCGACCTGAACCTAAAATTGATGAGTGTGTTTGAGGTTTGGAGATTTATGCTGACAGCGTTCAAAATGAAACCACTGATCATTTTCCATCCTCTTGAGGGACGGTGATTGATTTTTAATTTTCTGCATGAGTACGTCCTGGTTTCCAGCTGGATCATTATAAGAGTGTGATAAATGCTGCCCATCCTACAAGTACAAGAGCAGTGCAGTGGATATCTGAGGAAACACTCTGAAAAGCCTGGACGTTATTAGAAAGTAGTAGAGGTGGAGTTCCAGTGCTCCTCCTCCTCAGGCTGTAATTCAATGCTCCTCTGCACTGGGAGTGTGAGGGAGGAAGGCGGAGGTGTGCAACCTTCTGGCAAACATATGGACGAGCGGGATGTTGAGAGGATCGGAACACACTTGATTTCCTGTCAATCGCAGGCTGTTCATGATCCTCAGGTGGGGCCTGTATCCGAGCTGGCAGGGCCCTGGCTGACCATTGGGACCTCAGCTCAATTTTTATGTCAAACTCATGTCAGTCTGACATTTATTCAAAACACAATATTAGTTTCATCTCTATTAACCCTTGCGCCACTCCAGGAACTTGTGGGCGGGGTTATGGTTTCTCAGCGCTAGTTCGTGAGATTTGTGACCACATGGGAGAGTGTTTAGTTCCATACGGTCACGTATGAAGGCATGGTGTCAAAAACAGTGGTAAGAAAAATGTCTGTAATTACTTAGATTAAATGTGTCAACACCCTTATGGTGAAGAGCCATAAGGATCCTAAATAGCAAGCAGCTTATTTAGGTCACGGAAACATATCCACGACACTAGTTTGATGAACTTAGTTTCCCAGTGCTTCCTTCCAAGTCACTGATGGTGTTCTAGTTTAAAAAGAAAACAAATCCAGAAAAAGCTCTGACCAGGCAGATAACAATTAAATGTTTTATTCTGTGGTGTAAAAGTCCAAACAACATGAAGAGTTTTTGGAGGACATGAACCAACATCCATCAAAATCCCTGTGATAACAAGAGCTTCAGTTTGTCATCAACATGACCTCAGCGCTAAAGTCTGGAGAAAAACAAGTGCAGGTTCTCCTGTGTAGCAGTTACCCTTTTCATTATGACAAGCTGTGAGGTTTTTACTTTTGGCTGGAAGGTTTGGAATTTTACCAGTATGAGTAGGACTGCAGTGAACCCTTTCAATCAGCAGTAGATCAGAAGAATGATCTAAGCCCAGGAGCTATGACTCAGGGTCTTCTACATCATCTGCATTGTGAACGGTCCCAAAATCAGGAATGTTGTTCAGAAAACATGTTCACATAAATTCATCAATGATCAGTAAAGGCTGCACTCTGAGACTGTGTGTGGATGGGATCCAGTTTCAACATCCACCATGGCAACTCCGAAATTCTTACTATACTCCGCAGATTTCTTACTGTGAATTGTGTGCTTCTGCTAGAAAGCTCTATTCCCTCTCCCCTCCCCTCCCCTTCTTCCAGATCTTTCCATTGCGTGCACTTTGCTCCCTCCGGTGCTGCTCCAGAGCCTTTGTTCACAGATAACTCAAAGCCAGTCTCCAGCTGACTGCTCTGATGGAGTTTACGGTCTGTTGTGTAATTCTTGGCTCAGAGAACAGCAGGCTTCACACACACACACAAACACACACGCATAATTACTCCATTTGTGAGGCCTCTCATTGACAAATGTATTCCTTATTCAAAAGTTCCAAGCTCAAAGGAAAATGTATTTCCAACATTTATTTATGTATAAGAAAACAAAGACATTGTATTGTGTGATCATGTAATTTAGTGTGTGTTAAGGATCAAAGCCTTGCTATGCTGTAATTTTTATCTATGCTTTAAATTTGTTTAATTTAATTTCATACTTTGAATTAAGCTTTTTCCTTCTTATTTCTAAAATTAGAAATGGAATAAATTCAAGGGATAATATAAAGCAATAGTGAAATGAAATGAAAAATGGATCGTTAACAAAAGGAAAATTCATGTATGTTTAATCTCTTCTTTAGAACAAATTAATCATAAATCAAATAAGGATGGCAGATAATTGAATTAATCGTGTGCAGGTTTTAAATGTATTGACATTTTTGTAGGTGTTTTTCACGTTTCAGTTAAACACATAATTGATTGCTAAACTAATTAGTAGATCCTCAAATGGAGCAGAGCCCACACCAACGCAACAGCTGGATAGTACATCTGATCTGTTAACCACAGTGAACCCTGTTTGGAGGTCACCTGACAGTATCGTCAGTCACTTTCAGGTATGTTGAAGACCAAATTCTAATTACCTTTACTCACTCATTCACCTTTACTTTAATATGATTTATCAGTATATCTTTTGCTGAGTTTTTTCATGTAGACCATTTCATGCAATGAAAAAACAAAAATCACCATGCCTAAATCACTGACATTGCACTAATACAGTGTTTTACAATCTGAGCAGTTTTTGAAACATTCTTTGGCTACATCGTCCTTAGACTCACCAGCCTGTTCCTGGATTTGTGATGTAGCTTCCCCAGCTGTGATATTACAAACCTGAATCTAAAGGCTGATGATTACATGAAGACTATTACACTCAGTTTTATTCTGGAATGCACAAAAATATGTAGTCTTTTATTTATGGTCTGGTTGTAGGTCTAATGTAAAAAAATGTTGTTTTTTTTAAAATGTGGAATAGTAATACCTGACCAGAGGGACGTTTCATGTGAAATTCACGATTCTGCCAGTAAAGATAAAGATGATACAAAGTCAGCACTGCTCATGACACGATGAAAGCAATTACGGTAAGTGACGCCATATCCTCACCACGGAGGTGAAAGCCACGTTGGTGCTGAGTCTGGGATGATACTGACCTCTAGTGGATTTTCTGCAGAATTACACTTTTACTTAACTGTAATATGCTTTTTTTTCGACTCAACTACTTCCCCCTCTTAATTCTAAATGTTAAAATAATCATAGTGCTGGACACTAAATTGGTTTTCATCTTGTTTTAGCTCATTACACCAAGCAGGACTAATTGGTGCTGTTTTTGTAACTTTACGTAAGACATCTGATCCAGTCAATAATGGCATTTTCATTTCACAACTCTAAATTTCAAACAGAAAAACATTATAAACTCAGAATTTTATTTAGCAGCTATGTTAGGATTCTGGACTCTGTGCGCCTTCAATCTTCGGCTGGTAACCGGTTGACTAACCCAACGCCTTTCATCATCATCGTCATTGTCCCTTGCATGTTTGTATTTAAGGCCTTGTGTTTAGGTTTGGGGTTTAGTGTGTCATGGTTCGTTCCAGTGCATCTCCCTAATCCTGTTCAGCCTTTCCTGATCTCGCCTTTGATGATGTTCGGGATCCTGTTGATAGTTCTAGTAGGTTTGTTAGTCTCCTTACTTTGAGTGAAATTTTTACTTCAAAGTGTTTGAATCCTCACTAGAGTCATTTTGTTATATTCCCTGTCTCTGTCTTTGCACTGTGCAGTAATATAAAGTTTACAAGTGGAGCATGTCAAGGATCAGTGTTTGGGTCCCTGTGGCTTTCTTTATATATCAATGATCTTCCAAAAAAATGCACTGTGCACAGTGAATTGATTATCAACTTATAGGGATGACAACAAAAAAAACTTGATTTCCCTGACTGAAGTCAGTGTTTACATTCTCATTAATGGTAAAAGGTGCAGGATTGTCCATACATACTGTAACATACATATAATGTCCAAAAATAGACATGGAGGGTTAATATGGCACTTGTCCTACTCAAGTGCACAACCATGTCCTTGGTCTCAACCAGATTTATTAGCTGCTGGTTGTTCCCACAGCTTCACTCCACCACGTCCACTGCCCCTGGGCACAAACCTGAGAAAGCCACACACCTATTTAACTCGGCCATATTGAGGGTGTGTATGGTGAGTTGTTTTTGCTTGTTTTCTGTCTGTTTTTGTCATTTTCTGTTTTGGATCATTTTGTTTTGCATGTTTTTGGGGGTTGTTTTGGACCTTTTGCAACTTTGAATGCCAGTAGTTGTTTTCCATCTTTTTGTGTTTGTTGTGCATCTCTTTATGGTTATTAAGTCTTTCAACTGAGCTCTGGAAGTAAAATAACTTCAGAGGGTCTAGGGAATGGGCCCCCTGATTTCTCAGGCCCACTTAGTAATCCACCCATGACCATGATCACAGATGTACTGGGCGAAGAGGAAATGTGAGATGACATTCTGCAGCTTCACAAACTATGGTCTTTGTTGCAGTTAAAAATAAATAGTATCCAATACTATTATAAATACAGTATCAAATCTTGAAAGAGTGGAAATACTGTAAGCTGTAGCACCTACTGTAATGTATGTAATGTATACAAATACATTCCAGTCGGTGCTACAGCTTACAGTTGTAAAGGGGATTTGAAAACCTCATTGTTTTTACAAAGCTGAATTGTGGACTGTGCTCTGTTGTTGAGTTGTATCTGCCTCTTTCTTGTATTTACATCTCATGAAACAAACGCTTCTTCTGATAGCACTTTGATATTTTGTACCTCTCTTGTAAGTCCCTCTGGATAAAAGTGTCTGCCAAATGTAAATGTGAATTTCAACATTGTCTTCATGGCTGTACCCACCTCTGAGGTCCCACCGGTCTGGACCTTAGTATTTTGTTTTAGGAATATTTTGCTCTGAAAAACACAAATTTTTTTTCACAGGCCAAAACAGGCTTCCACTGCTTTCTATTCTCACAGAATTAAACGTGCGATGGTGGTATAGTGGTGAGCATAGCTGCCTTCCAAGCAGTTGACCCGGGTTCGATTCCCGGCCATCGCAGACCTTTTATTTCTCGTTCTTCATGAGGACGGATCGACATTTACTTTCCGGTTCTTTATTTCAAGTTTGCAAAAACGTGCCAGGGCATATGGAGTCGTCCACAGAAGCAGACAGGCAGATATTATAAGCAGATGAGACTGTGCCAACGTCATCACCGCGGACTGATCCTTCTTCAGATGGCCAGTCAGAGGAGAGAACGTCTTGTTTCCTCAAGAACCTGAATTGTTTTCCTCTCGTACCGGACACACTCAAGCTGTATCTGGACATGATCCGTGCTGTCAACGCGTTGTTTTTTGTACGTTTTAATACAATAACTATCGTTTCATACGCTTCCACGTAAAAGTGACAAAAGCCACAAAGAGGGTGATGTATGTATTTTAGTGTCTTGTTCTTTAAAAAGTCTGCAGTGGCCGCGAATGGAACGCGGGTCAACTGTTTGGAAGGCAGCTATGCGTAGCTGTAATCGACCCACATTTTGGTGGCATACATATGTAGAAAGAGTCAATAAATCTGTTTAATGAACAATTTATTTGCATATGTATTTTATGATTTTCATATGTACGATAAGGGTGAATAACATTTGTATTTGTATATGAATAGTCGTGTGAAAACCTTCAATTTATAAATGTAAATGTTTGCTCGCATATACGTGCAAATCAGTGCTGAAATTAGCTCCACAAGAAGCGTGAACATGAAACGTTAACTGCTACTTTTGCCCACAGAGCAGGCGTTTCCACTGGAAGAGCTAAAATGACAAAATGCCAGGCATGCTCACAAATTCACATTTAGGAGCTAGATGTGTCCGCCGTCTTCATTAGGTGGCGCTCTGACTCTGTCCCAGCACATCACTGAAGGCCACAGTGACGCCCAACATCCACCACAGTACGTGCTTTTAGAAGCAGGAGGCTGGACAACAAACAATCAAAAGAGGAAAAGTTACAGTGAAGTCAGGTTAATATCTGCAAACTAACAGACCAGAGCAGAGGCCTTTCTTGGATTTGATGTAGAGAGTGAGAAAAGTATAAGTGTTTTTTTTATATTTAAGGTTCACACATGAGTCTAAAGATGATTATCATTCATGTTTTATATAGTGTTTGATTAGTGCATTACAATGATCAATAATTTAACAATCTCACCATCAAAACACAAGATTTCATTGTGATCAAACCAAAGGATTTATTGACCCTAAATAACAGAGGGAGTGTGACCTTATGTGTGACCCTGAAGCATAGTCTCCATCATCTTGAGATGCAACACAAAACATCATCATGCAGTATAGTAAATTTTGTGATAAAGGCACAACAGTGGCTTTTTTTAATATAAGAGAATATGTGAAAGAGTCATACAGTATATTATTTATTAATATATTTCTCAAACTCCTTTTAACAAGCAAGGCTGTATTGTTAGTAGACCCCAGCTCCTCCAGTCCATATGTCCAGGTGTCTTTGGGCAAGACACTAAACCCCAAGTTGCTAGCAGTGGGTTACAGGAGCTCATCATCAGTGTGTGTGTGAACAGGAGCATGACAAGCAAAAATGTCATAGGTACAAAGGTAGAAAAATGCAGTATATTGTAGGTGCAGACCATACAAATTAGTGCTTAATGTTAAAGGGGCCAAAAAAGGCTCACTCAGTGTCAAAAGTGCTTAAATCAAATCATCAGGATTGGCATACAATCCTATTCACTGTACTATATACAATGAGTGTAAACCCAGCAGCAAAAGTTTGTCCCAGATTCCCCCTTACATGTGAACTCAACCATGTCTATATGACTACATCCCCACCAACACGGGTGTTTAACAGTTATATACTGTATACATTTTGAATATAATGGTAGAGAATATTGTCTGCATCATATGACTGATTATAATGATGAACCAAACAGAGTCAGAGGCGTCTTGCTTCATGCAAAGTTTTTTATTTACGAACAGTCTGTAGTACTGTACAATAACACGCACTTGTCTCTATTCGTGATCATTTTTAATGATCACAGACAAATATTGTGCCTTCAAAAACTGTTCACTTTCACATTAATCTAAAAATAACTTGCTCTGTTTTAAATATGTAGTTTAGCTTTTGAAAATAAAATATACATTATATGAAATATAACACTTGTTTATTGGATAGACTATATAGTACCAAATGCAATCATATGCAAATGCACCTTCTCTCTGTGACTTCTTACGCATTACATGCACAAAAGAGAAACCAAAAGATGCTGTGCATACAAAAAAAGCTGTACATACTTCGGTATGAAAATAGAAAGTATCAAAGCAAGATGTGCACCAATAGTCTATATTATGTTACAAAGAACTTGCAGTACAAAAAGACTTATGAGACTTATGAGAATGACCAGATAACACATTACCTGGAACACAGAGGTGCAGTACTGGGTTGGTACCAGGACAAAGACAAAACCTCGGAGCCACTTCCATGCACGTCTACAACCAGATCCAACAGGTTCAACATTAAATGCAGCTGGATCAAAGAGTGACAGGGTCAAACAAGCAAACCAGAAGTTGCAGTTTTAACTTTGAAATTTGGTAGTACACCCACTGAATGGTGATGTCCAATGCATAGCATAAAGTTTGGTTTGGTATGTTTTTTATTCCACTTATTGCTATCCCACATGTGACATGAGTCTAAACCAATTGTCAGTTATACCCAACTTACAAAGCAGTGATATGCTAACTTTAAAGTATTGAACATGTTCAGATACTTTCATGAGTTTTCCAACTGCTCACATATGTACAGCATCAATATTAAACATCTTCAACCTAATATTTTTTATTATTGCCAAAAAACAAAACCACAAATGTTTCCTGTTTATTTTCCACCAAAGTAAAAACAACTCATAATCAGCTTAAATTAGGATATGTAAACCAACATAATTGGATGTGTTTCACACAAACTAGGTTCTCCACAGAAACAGTGTACAAGGCACACTGCGATCACTATAGCTACATCTATCATTTCCTGCAAAATAAAAAGCACTTTTGAACAAAGAAAACTCCATGTTTAAATACAAATCTCTGTTACTGACACAAAATATAGATTTTCTTTTTTTTAACACTATAAGGAATAATTAAAGTAACAATTACATCAGATGAAACATGTTGTGATTGCCGATGCTGATGCTGATCACCCCGGAGAAAAGGAAAGGTGCGAACGTGAATCCCTCCGAGTGTAATCTGTCGAGATTATCAGGTGCTCGCCAGTAACATAAAGCCAGAAATCTCACCAGTGCAAATCTAACACTTGTACTAATATGTAGCGTTTCAAAGCAAACATTTACATGAGATCGGCTCTTTGAAATGGAGACTTGCTACTGAAATCATGTCACAAACGGCTATATTGCTCTTGAGTGAAACTATTCAAGGACCACAGTGTTTCTCATTGCAATCCAGGCTCTCTGAGTACATTCTCTATCACACAAGTATAAGAATAAGGAGCACAGGGTTTCATTATTAGCAATACACCCAAAGACTACACTTCCAAAAATCTAGTCTTTTTATACCATAGATAAGAAAATATACATTTGTTCAGCAATTAAATGTCTTAAACTGATTCATTATATTCTTAATAAAATCTTGTAACTCTTCTTTTATTTACATTTGGTGTAATACTGATTGTAATGCAATACTGATGCCTCCGTGTTTAATTCTGTTACATTTCTTTTGTTTGAAACACTGTTACATTCATATTTCAACACCCAAGCTCAAAAAGGAGCCCGAGTACAGAATGGGAAGAATGACATGCGTTTTTTCCAAAAGCAAGGAAGTCCACTTGCTTGAGTAAATAAACTTGGTAGAGGCGGCGAAAATGGAAGAATGACAAGGTTGAAAAGGCCTGGAGAATTGGCACCGGGAGGGCCTTTATTTGGCTGTAAAAATGCTCTTGCAGCACCAGGACAGTCAGTTCTGTGAGAAGTAATGTGTAACAATGTTGGTGGGACCTCACAGCAGACTAAGCCATGAGGTCCCACCTCATGACTAAGCCATGAGGTGAGATGAAAGCCTTTGTTGTTGGAAAAAAGCTGTTAACTTGAGAAAGATGGATTCGGTCAGCGGTGAAAGCAGTGTCAGAGGTTACACTCTCTCCACTCGACTGGGGTCGTAGGAGTCTGATAAAGAAAGAGAGGGAAGAAAAGATGAGGCAACACAATCAAAAACAAATCAGAGCTATATTATTTGTTCAGACCACAGTGGATTTTAAAAGGAACGGTTCAACATTATGTGCAGAATTTTTCTTTCCTCCAAAAGTGAAACTGTGCACAGAAGTCAAGTGTAGTCTGGTATAAAGGCAAGAAGCAGTAAGTCTGGCTTATAATATACCCAACAACCACCTCAATAATGTCTTGGTTAAACAAAAACATTGGTTGTTCAGCCAAAAACTCGACTTCTGCAGTAACTGACCTTTAAACCAAGACACAATTTTCACAGCTGACAGCTGAAGCTTTGTATTTAAATGTATAGTTCAACCTTTATAGAAATTTGCTTAATTATATACTTTGTTTGCTGAGTTAGGTGGAAAACCATTGTCTCTTTGTAATGGTTAGGACACTGGATACAGACGGCAGCTTAGGTTTTGATGAGTTTCTACCACAAAAAGTTTTTTTTCTCCTGTTTCTAGTCTTTGTGAATGGAAATGAAACAGATCTTCTTGTCTCACTTTTGAAAAGAATGTAGATTTAAAAAAATTCCCCAAACTGTGTAATTATTTGTGAGAAGTTAATATCTTAAATAGCTAATCTTGTGATTCCTTAGTACATACCTGAGTCAGAGATTTTGTCCTCATCCTCCATATTTGAGGGACCACAGATCCCAGTGTTGAAGCTGACTGGCAGTGTTATTTCTCTCTTAGGAACACTGCGAGGTTTAGGAAGAAGAGGAGGTTTCTGGAGCTTGGTGCGCTGCTTTGGTTTAGGCACCTTTTCTCCCTCTGCGTTTGGAGTCGATTCAGCTCTGCTGACTCCTTCTGCCTTCTGTCCATCTCTCACCCTCTCCCAATCATTTTCTCTGTCATCCTCCACAATTCTCAGCTCCACCTCTACTTTAGGTTCATCTGTTTTTAATACAACATTTATTTCTTTTCCCCTGTCATTGTCTGCTGTTAGTGCAATCTCTGAGTTAGCCTCTTCTTCACACACACCTTCATTCACTTCTTTAGGCCGATGGTCTTCTTCAGGATCTCCGACAGTGTCATTTCTGTCACTTGCAGTCTCGTATTCATCTGAGTTTTTCTCCTCCTCCCTTCTCTCATCCTCCAGATTCTTGTCCTCGTCTTTTTTCCCTTCAACTACCTCCTTTGCCTCTTGCTGAACCTCACTGTCCTCTCTGTTTCCGTTTTTCTCCTCGGATTCAACTTGTCCTCCAGATTCTGGACCTTTGAGACTGAGGCGTCTTATTCGAGACACAGAGTCCAGCTCTTTCAGACGTGCCATTCTGTCAGTGGTGGACTTGCCCAGAGATGCAGCAGATGAAAAAGCAGAAGAATTTAGCTTATCTTGCAGGGATTCGATTAGCTTGCATGTCCCGCCACGCGCCTTCTTCTCCCCACTGCACATGCTCCGTGTTAGCTTCTCGTTAGGTGTGACAGGCAGGGACAGGGGAAGCTTACTGGGTGGGAACTCAGGCAGGTCCAGTACTACTAGTGAGTGAGGCTCAGCGTCCTGGTTGTCTTCACCATCACTGTAGCTGCTGCATTGCTTTCGTCTGTCATCTTCTTCTTGGTCCACACCTGATCCTGTCTCAGTCACCTGTTCTGTCTCTGTCCCCTGAGACTCCTTTTTGACTTGCTCACACTCTCTTAACACCTGCTGTGTCTCTTCACATGAAATCTGTTGTTTGTCAGTTACAGTGGTTTCCATTTCTTCCTGACTGTCCTCAGACTGTTTGTCAGCTACACCCAAGGCTTCAACTGGAACAGCTATACCCAGGATCCGTGCTGCCCTCTGCTCGATGGACTCATTTTCCGGGATACCTTTTGCGCATTTGACCTCAAACAGGTTGCTAAGGTCCTCTGCAGGTAAAGCATTGGCCTTCTCTTGAATCAGTAAGTTCTCCAGATGCTTGTCTGCTATTGTTGACTCGTTCTTGTAGCTGAGAGGGTCAGAGATGGCATATCTCTCATCAGTGTAATCCTCCTCAAACACAAAGGAAACCTCCTTGATCAGTCGTGTTTTATGTGGAGAGCTTTCTTTCGGAGGCGATCTACTACTTTCACTGCTGGTTCTACCTTTGAATGGTAAATCATTACCTGATTTAGCTCGTCTCTCTGTATCCACATCAGCTTGAAGCTCTTTATTTAAAGTGTGCTCGGGGCTACTACTATTTTTAACAATTTCTGTCCTGCCCTCCCTTGAGAGCTGCACTGACTGACTCAGCTCCTTATGGCTGAATGGAGATGGGACTGAAAGGGAGCGCTGCACTGGCTCCCCAGGACCACCAGGGGTCTCTGTGTATACAGTTAGCCCCACATCCCTCAGTAAGGACTCTTGAGGAACTGGGATGCCCTGTCTATAGAGTTGATTTGATTCATTGTGTGGTGGTAGTGAGGCCAGGAGGCAATTGCCTCTGGGGCTTGTATTGAGGAGTAAACATAGCTCATTTGGTTGTGGTATGTTGTTGGCCTGTGGCCCACAGAAAACACTCCTCATGTCCGTGGAGTCTAGATCAGCAGTAAAGGACTTTGATCTGGCTTTTATATTGATGGGTATTTCGATGTGCATTGGTGGAAGACTGATTGCTTCCCTACCTGGCTCTGGACCAGCAGTAAAATGTGCTCCTGATTTAAACTGACCCAGTCCATTATTCATGCCATCAGGATAACCAGTGCGCTGACCTACATTGGGTCTCTTGCTGATTGTGTCTTCCATCTCCTTATTAATGCTCTCCAGTTCACCAATGGCATCACAGGGTCGTCGGTTTACTGGCTTTAAGAGAAACTGACCAAAAGTCACTTGCTCTGCACTCTCTGGGGGACTGGAGATGCTCTTCCTGGGAGAGGGTGGCTGTTGATCTCCTTGATCTTTAGCCTTGGATGGGGATGATGGGCCATGTTGAGAGGGCTCCAGTGATGCAGGTTGTGTCGAACTGAGGCTAAGACGGGAGAAGGCGCTGTTACTGGAAAGATTAAGGTTTTTCAGGCCTGCCATGGGACAGCCATATGTGGAACTACTGTCTGCTCCCACACCGGTGCCTGCGGTTGTGTCTGAGGCAGACTGAACAGGCTCTTGTACCCCAGAAGGACTCTGGGGTTCAGGACTTTTAACTAAAGGTGAGCCAGTCTGGGTTTCCTGATTACGGTACTGGTTTCCAGGCCAAGACCCAGCATAGCACAACTCTTTGTCTTCGCTGGCTTGCAGTGCCCAGGCATCAATAATCTCCTTTCTTAAAGGAGCCCTCTTGTAATTCCTCATTGAGGATGTGCTGCTGGTGTGAAAGTGCGAGTAATGGGGTTTGATGGGCATCTCATTCACAGACTTGCTCCGAATATTTGGGCTCTCTTTGAGGCCTACAGCAAAGGTTTCTGTGGTAGTGACAGTTAGGCTTGATGTCTCATTGTTGTTCTGATCTGCCCCTAAGTCTTTGTTAATGTTAGTTGGTGTGTGAACTGGCACAGACACAAGGCAGAAAATGGTCTCACTCACTCTTCTTTTTGTGTGTCTGTTGTTCTCTTGCCCTGAATCTGGGACAATTTTCTTAACTTGGGTGATGGTTTCTGCAAAGACCTGGTCTGAGCTGGAGATCTGGCGAGACGATGTTCTTGTTAATGGGGCTTGGAAGGTTGAAGAAGGAGATGGAGGAGGACGTTGGTTTTTGGAATATCTGTTGTTGCAGTTTTGGTCAGTTGCTGGGAAGTTATCGACAGTCTCTTTGTGCAAATCTCTGTGCCAACTGTTATTGTCATTGTTAAATTTGCTAGAAGCTGACTGGTTAGCATCATCTGCCAATTTGGCAGCAATAAAAGGCCCCAGCGGTGGGGGCAAAAAGGCACTGTCGTCGGATGCAGGCTCCGACACGGTGACGCTGGGAAGCTCGTTGCGAATATGACGGATTTTGTCAGCATCCGTCAGGGAGTTGCCACCAAGGGCTGAGGAAATATGGCGGATACGGGGGTCATCAAAGGGGATGTATTGAATCCCTCCACCAGGGTGGTCCTTGGTAGTATACACAGGGTAAAGCTGCTTCTGAGTGGACATGCTCCTTTCTCTCTGGGGATCAGGCCAAGAACCGGCTGGATGTCTGGTAAACCAGTGGGATCCATCTGGAGCCACTATCCGATGGTACATGTCACCTCTGTATCTAAAAGTAAAAATAACAGTTGTATTTTATCTAAAAGAACTACTTTTGCAAATGTGGACTACATATTTGCATGTATATAACTATGTGTATAACTATTATATATATAACTACTATAACTATTATTAACAATCACAGCATAGCATAGACAGCAATTGAGTTTAAGAACTCCTGCATGCCACAAAATGCATCTAGAGACATCAAATAGTTTCAGTTCATGCTTTGTCACACGTTTTAAACACCACAGTGTTCAAAAATGTTTGTTGTAAGTGGCTACTATATTTTGGTGGCATAAAATTGCAACTCTCATGTCTAAATTTATTGCATTAAAAATATTTTTCATCTCTTGACTACACTACAGAATACAATATTACTATCATGTAAAAGTAAAAAATGCCTTGAACTTAGTTTAAAATAAAGAAAAAAAGAGTAACATACCTGTAGTCAACAGGAATGTTGCCATATCCCTGGCGCCCCCCTGCCATTATAGGAGCTCTTTTATATGATGGGGGAGGGATGTATCCTGGGGGTCCAGAGTCGGGTGCAAAATAATCCAGTTGGGGGTCACCGGCCCTTGATAATGGAAGTGGTGTTCTATCCCTGGCCTGGGGAATGACTGAGTCTCTCCCAGACAACACCTCACAGCTTCCCCTGATTTGCTGGTGCATCTCATAGGAGGGAGGTCTAGGGGGCCGGGTGAAGCGGGGCTTTGGTGTCATTGAGAGTTGGTTGGCGCTAGCAGGCCTGCCATTGTCTGGCCAGCGAGGGGCCCTGTAAAGGTCATGGTGTGACAGTGGGTGGCCATTAACCCGTCTGTACAGTTCCTGACCTGGTGAGGGTGCGTCTACATATTGCAGGCTCTCAGGCTGCAGCATCCTGGGCAAGGACTGGGATTTTGCTTTGGTCCTAGGGTGAACTACCATGCCCTCTGGTGCCCTGGCATTGAGTCGCTGCTGCTCCTTCACCCAACGCTCACCCTCATTCTGTGACAGCTGGCGACCAAAGCTCACGGCTGGATGCCAGTCATCTGTCCCAAGGCTTTGGCACTTCCTCTCAGTCACCATCCTCCATTGATGGAGAGCAGCCTCCCTCTCTCTAGAGCGGGCCTGAGCCTGGCCCTGGGCTGGGGCCTGAACCTGGGCTTGTGTTGGGGCCTGCGCATGAGCCTGAGCCTGAGCCTGGGTCTGAGCTGCCCACCGCTGTCTCTCCTGAGCTGCCCTTTGACGCTCATCTGAAGACAACTCTTGACCTCTTGCTTGTTGAGGCCCTTCCGGTGTCCCATATCCTCCCTGCCCTCCTCCATGGGACTCTCTGATGTCAGCATAATCTAGCAGTACAGTAAAGTCCTGCCCTCTTCTCCTCCAGTAGGCTACATCCTTTGACTGTGGCTGTGGACCCCTCATACCATCACAGAACCTGAAAGGAAGCACAAGTAAAGGTACTTTAACTGCCACATAAACTTTGTCAACTGATTTGTCAAGGCCCTACTCCCACACCTTTCCTAAATCAAAAGTGGGGACGGGGTCCAGACAAACAATGAAAACATTGATTCACAGCTGTTTAGAGCCATTACACATCAAGAAGTAAGTACTGTTTGCTCTTATTGGTCCTTCTCTGTATTTGCACTGAATTCATCTTTCAGTAGATGGAGACATAAAACCAGGAAGGGCAGTGTGCTGCCTGTTAATTGAGATTTCTTATGTAACATAATGAACCCATTACTCAGTGACACACTGTCTATTATTCTCAGATGTCCTCCAAAACAAACTAATATTTTTGGTATGATAATAATATTTTATCTGTCTTTCGCATTATTCCTAGCTTCTACTCTCAGAAAATACACATCAAATCACTAGCAACCTTAGTATCTATGAGAGAATGTTTGACATCAGAGCTGATGGACTATGACAAGATGCAATGGGTCTCTACATACAGTCTGATCATTTCAGGCTATTTGTGGACTGACTGACAATGTAAACAAGAAGCAAGCACATGTGTACACCCCCTCTAGGCCTACGCCACTGAGCGTCCTTGACATTTCCATCCATGATCATCAGTTGCCAGAGATGTTTGCTGGGGGAAGAGGCGCTAGCTGTGCCAATTTGTTAAATGTGAGAGCATCTCATGTAAGATGAGTTACCATCATTACTCTAATTGGGTCTAAGTAGCATTGCCTAATGGGAGTGCAAAGTTAGGCCTGTTCCTTATCTAAACTAAAGCTGCCAGGCAAAACGGATTTGGATGAGAAGAAAAAAAGAAGGCTGAACAAACAACAGACTTAAATCTCAGAACATATGTCTTAGCAATTCCCACATTCCCAATAGAAAGCACCAATAGCACTGGCAGAGCAGTGACATTAAAGTGCAGATTACTCGTCTTAAAGAATAAAACCAAGAAGTGGGGAAAAAACCCACTAACATAACCACTGACATAATTCAAGGTCATCTCACTATTTTCAGATGCACTGTCACTGACTGGTGGCTAAAAGTGATTAAGGGGAAAAAAAGAAAGTCATATAAACAAATGTAAGGAAAAAGTCAAAATTCTGAATTCTAACACGCCTGACTAATTGTGTGGATACGGGAACAGCTGTATTGACTTTGTCTCAGTTACAGCAGTCTAACTCCCAGAACTGGTGCAAATAGGCAATCTAAACACTTCTGTTTTCAGGAAACAACAGATATCGCTGGAAAAATAATACATTCTAATAGCCCTTACTCAAGAGTAATTTAATTGCATAACTCCAGAGTAGGCTAAATATAGTCAAGCCCCATATACATATTTTAACAACCATATATGAATTCTAAATTATTCACAATGTGTGCATTATATAAGTTGACATAATGCTTGTGAAACAGTGGAAGGTATTTAAGCATATTGGTTATGATTGGGGGTGTAAAGCATAAGGTGGTATCCTTACGAACATGGCAACTCATGTTTTTTAAGACTGGGTGTGCTCAAATGGGGCACATGATTTTTCCCAAAAGCTGTTTTGATTACAACTCCAGGGTCCCATGTGGAAGATTAAGATTCTGGCACACATTATTCCTCCTCCCCTGTCTTGATTGGAGAAAATGAGGAGGGAAGTTACACACAAGGGGAAATGGTGGGAGGAACAGAGCGATGGTATTGGCTGCTTCCATTTAAGATGTAATATGAGATTTCTATGCAAATTTCTATCGGATTAGCTTTTTTGAATTATATTAATGGGCTCCCTCAAAGCATGATAACAATGAAAGATTGTGTCAGTAATCGATAAAAGGAGGACGATAAAACCATAATCAGGACAGTGCATGCAAAAGCCTTGGTCATGCAGAAGCACATCAATAGTCTCAAAGTGCAGCACAGATAATGTCTTACCCACTGTCTGAGGTCAACGAATCTTCCAAGGAGTGGGTGTCAATTTGGCCCTGGCTCTCCCGTTCTAGCCTGTGTTGGTTCCTGTCTCTGGGTTCGTTGTTGTTGGGACAGCTACTGCTGTATGCTTGGTGCTGTCTGGTTCCACCACCGTTCCCATAGGGTGCCCCAGAAGCTCTTTCATAGCCATTCACTGTCCTGGGGCCAGGCCTGTTCTCCAAAACTTCATGGTGTTTGCTGTAGGGTGGCGGTGAGGCACAGGGAAGCTGGCGGGATGAGGGTGCGGGGGCAGGGATGGGGGTGGAGGAGGAAGTGGGATGCTTGGGCAGCTTGTATCCATGAGAGATGAGCAGGTCCTCCACGCTGTACATGGTCACATTTGTTTACGCTGGTGTTTTTTTCTTTTCCCTCTATCTGCTTGTTTTTTTTAAAGGAAGGTAGATCAGTTGTAAAGGCGTCTCTGCTCTTTCGGTATGTGCAGCGGCAGGATTACCGACACAGCCGCTCAGCTGAGGCCATCACTGGGAAAAAAGAAAGAGAGGGGAATGACATGAAGAGACAAGGAGGGAGACAGAGAAAGGAAGATGATGGTAAAACCATTATCTCAGCTAACCATGTCCAGTTTTTGTCTATGGTCCCAACCCATGTGGACAGTTGAGAGACGACACAAAAAAAACCCCAAACCCAAATCCTGAGCTGCTACGACAAAACTAAGATCATCTGCCTTCCTGGCAGCCTTTTCCCTCCCTTCTCTCATCTTCAGTCCTCCTAGCAACAACCCTCTTTCCATCTCACTCTGAGATCACCTGACCCAAACTTGGGCTGGGACACCAAAACACCCTCAAACCAAACCATGAAAACATGATAATGAGCGATGATAATAGTTTCAGAGGACTGTTGGCATTGCAGTGCAAAAACAAAAGTCACTGTTTACAGTGGGCTTCCTTTACACCAGTGGTTGCGAGGTAGCTGCTAGCTGCCAACCACCGCTCACGTTCTGAATAAGTGAGTCACCTGGGGCATTGTGTTCCTCTCTGATCACCTCCACATTCTCTCCCTGAACATCTCTTCTCAGAAGTATTTTATTGTTAAGACTCTAAAAGATGAAGGCGTTTTTTTATGCCAACCATATGCCCTAAATATTTCTAAGGCTTGGAAATGGGCTGGGTGTATTTCCAAACCCCTTGAGAAATTGTGGAATTTAAAATTAATCTAAACAGTATATAGAATATACCCCATGCCTTTTTTTTTCTTTTTTTTTGTGACAGAAAACAATTCTGACAATGATCAGATTTTTGTTTAAGTTGCTATTGTATTATTCAACAAACAATCCAATAGTTCATTAGTCTTATATGATAGCTAACTGAATTTCACTGTGTTGTGGACTGTTGGCAAGACAAAACAGGTAATGTTAAGAAGGTGTCCTGGATAGCAGGATTTTTCATTGACATTTGGTTTGGTTCATAAATGACTATAAATGAGGAACTGCATGGGTGATAGCCAGTGTACATCTGGTCATGATGTAATGCCCTTGATAAAGTCATGCTCACTGCCTTGTCAACAGGACAGATGCTGCTGCAGTCCACTCATTGAATACTCCCTACTGTAGCAGACTGCCAACAACCTGGCTTGTCCTTAATAAGAAATGGCATTCAGGAACAGAAGCGGGTGACTCGTTGCCAGAATCAAATGCTGTTCAGACAGTTTAAAAACCAATGACACTATGATTGTTTAATGGCCTGGCCAAATTACTTGTTCTGGATCTGAAAACCATGCGCCAGAGACAGGCCTGGCGAAATGTATTCAGCTGCAAATACATTAGTATTTGTTTTGCATCATAGAATTTGTTTAACCATGATAGGTCCATGAAGTTAAAAAAAAATCCATCTATAAAAGGAGTCCAGACTCAGAAGGTAGCATCACCACTTTCTCTCTCTCATTTGCTTCTCTCTTCCTGGTACCTGAGCCTTAGGATACCCTACTAGGTGATTAACAGGATCCAAGACTGTGAAATACCACTCTCTTTGTATGTCTGGCTCTCTAATACGATTATCTTTTTCATTTAAAACCTTAAACCTGTTAGTTTTGGAGGATTGACTCTTGGTGCTTACCCAGTTAATACTTTTGTTCAGTTTAACTCTTTCTGTTTAAGAAATCTGCTCAAGGAGAGGCTAATTCTGAGTTCTGTAAGGACGTTCTTATAAACAATGTAATTTGCTTTATTTGTTTCCAAACAGACCGTGAAGACTGGGGACATACATAGTTTTCCATTCCACTGCTATTTTATGAACTGTAGCTGAACTTGTGCTGGGCAACAGGCCAGTGAAGTTCAATAACTCAGACAGTGTCTCAAAAATACTGTAAATTGCAAATAAATGTATCCAACACAATAATTTCTGTGTCCATCTGTCACTTTGGATTATTCACTTAAATTCATTTGATGATTTATCCTGTTGAGTGCTTTCTTCTATAGGTCTCCCTGTGGTGTTAAAGAGGCTTATATCAGACTTGGAGATGAGTCAGAATGCCCTCTCCTTCCTGTAGACAGAGCCTATCCATCCAACCAGCAAAGGTTTAATTAAGTGAGCCCTGGGTCAAAGGGTATGTTCATTAATATGATGATTCCCTTTTGTAATGATATCTGCTTATACGTTTGTCTCAACTAAACATCCATATGCTCTATAATCTAGCTAAATCTTTAATCTGAGGCAATTGCTCTATGTCATCACTAAATGAGGATTATCTTCGTAAAAGTAAAGGATGTCCTCCTGTAAAGTGACCTGCTCTTAGTCTGCCACCACCCTCCATTCCAACCCCCACCCTCACTCTTTCCTTCCCACGACAAGCTTTGTTTAAATACTCCTAATGCTGTTACACAATTGAATTACCAATTTCATATCAAATAAAACTTCGTATTCAAGCAACAGTATGCAACAATGGCCTGCTTTCTTCTGCCAAAACACAACAACATTGTGTTTGACTACAATGCCTCCTTGTGTGAAAAGGACTGGCATTACAGGCGCTTGAATTTGGCAACTGCAAAAAAAAAAACAACACACAAAAAAGTACAGATCTGCTGTACTTTGTAATTGCCCCGTCGATTCAAACAATCACTGATATAATTTATGGGCAACTTATGCTCCAAAGTAAGATAAAAATAAGTAGAAACACATGATGACTGGCATTTCTCTACAGACGACCCTTACAGCAGCCCCCACATTGTCTCTAATTAGCTACAGTACACCACTGCTGTAACATGGTTTGCATTTACTACGCACTACAAGATTTAAGATCACCTCTTTTGGGGTCAAGGCTGCGGCTTATTTATTAAAAACATGTAAAGGCATTGTTTTTTGCCATGTGAGCAGGGACCTGAGCAGTGACTGGTGGCTACACTAGAAGCAGGCTGCAGGGGCATGATGGCTTGCAGGTTGACAGTTTGGTGTCAGCTTCTTTTTCATTGCCCAGCTGAGATGAGGCCAGGCTGGAGAGGTAGGTAGGAAAGGAAACAGAGGTGGCAGACCACACTGGACAGACTCAAGGAGGACAGAACTGCAGTGTTAGCCCAGAATGCACAGGTTACATGCCTAACATGAAAAAGGCTCCCTGAATAAACTTTATATGTAGTGAACACTCATGACTTTCTATGAAAATGCACTGTATAAAAAGCAGAAAACAGAAGCATATCTGCACAGTGGTCAAAACAAACTGAGTAACAGTGATTGGCATTGTGCTGAAGAAGACACAGATGTGTTAAAATAGCACATCCCTCCCAAAAGTAAGGAACTACCGACAAAAACAAATCTGGATTTAACAGGCTAAAGTGTAAAGGCACCACAACAAAAGAAATCTCAAACACCAGAGCGGGGAATCAAAAGACGATAAGCCAGCTTCCTAAAATATTCCACAAGAGCCGCACCTCTTCAACACATTGTTCCTAGTCTCCTTGGATCTACAACAACTGACCCGATTGGGTGTGTACTTGGCTAGAGTCTGGCCTGCATCTGTTACGACTGTGCACGCACACGGGTTTCTCCGAGATGACAGCCCATCACATTCGGCAAACAGCAACAGTCTGCAGATTGTTTATCTTTGTGACATCATTGTGTCCAGTGGATGGGGCCGTGTCTCTCTTCCTGAGGAAGTGCGTCGCTGTGAGGTCGGAGGAGAGCCGACAGTGTCGCAAATGTTTCCAATCAGGCTCTCTGTGGGCTCCTGTTTGTCCCGAGGAAACGAGTCGCAGGCTTGCTTTTGGCTGGGCTAAACAGCCAAACAACCTCAGGCCATATTTTACCCAGACTGACTTCTAGAAAATGCATTGTACCATTGTTACCACATCAGGTGCACTGTAACTGGGTAGCGGAAAATGTGAGCACCTAGGGCCTTGTGGCTCACTTAGGGCCCCCACCATACACATGGTTTTGTTCTTGTAGAATCATAAGAAGAATGCAGTTTTTTTCTGGTTTGTCAAGATGAATACTACAGTCACTTTTAAGTCTGCTACACATATCCAACTATATTTATAGTGAAGCGATTACAGTGAGAATAAAAGTAATTTAATAAAGTAAATGCAAAGAATAACAGGACAGGTTATAAAAATATATTCTATTGATCTTATGGGGAAACAGTAGTTCATGTAATATATATTTGTTGTACTACTAGATTGTACAGTCTCACAATACCTGTATTTTAGTAAATTAAATTCAATTAATTAAAAGCAAAATTTAAAAATATCTGCCACTAGCAGTTTATCTGGCTACAGGTTCCTATGTTTTTGCGTTTAATGTATGTCTTTTACGACACACTGCCTCATAAGGGTAAACTTCCCATGCGATTTAAAGGGTACAATTACAAATTGAACAGTACATGTTTCTCTATAGTTGTATATTCTCTTTTAGATACTGTATATTCAGTTTGAGATATTTGAAAATTTACTATAATAAAAAGTAATGGAAGTAAATAGGATTTGCTTGTTGTGCAGCATTAAAAATGTTGACATTCTACATTCACAGATCACAGTGTGTACTTTTTTCTAATGAACAGCACTCATAAAAGCTGTTGACAGTCTATAGAAACACACCATCGATACTCTGAGATTGCATGATAATGCAACATTTAGTCTGAGCAAAATTACCATCCTGTGCAGCAACAAACATGCACCAGACCACTGCACCACAAAGGTTAGGGGCCGGCACTGTGCATCTGTCAACCCCCTGGACATAAATGTGAAAATATAAAATTACGATTAAAACTCTTTGTTTTGTTTAGTTTGGAAACTAACACCTGAATGTGGGCTTAAATAAGGAGTAAGATTTCACCATCCTTTATAAAACACAGCTCATCACCACGTTGCAACCCATGTGCTTCCTCTACCATCCACGCCCTCCTGCCAGAAAGAGTAGCAACAGGCAGGGCTATAGCATTGTAAGTTGATTAGCTCATGCAGAAAGCTTTGGCCAAAAAAACACCCACTAACATTATTTTGTTGTGCATATCCCATGGTAACAGTTGTTTTGCTTTTGTGAATGGCACCTCACAGACAATAGCATGTGGGCTGCTAAGATATTCTCGCTGCATTGCTTCAGTCCAAAACTTATTACAGTCAGACTCCACTGGCAGCGAAATCAAAGGCAGCATGGGATGAAGAGTAGGGGGAGTCTTCGACAGTGGCGGCAGCAGTAGTGGTGGTGGGGGGTTGTTTTTATTCCACCATATTCCAACACATAACACTATAGTGTGGTTCTGATTCATTTCAGACTGTCAGAAAGTAGACCAGCCAAACATTTGTCCTCCAAATTTAATGCAGTGTCAGTGTTTCAATCCAAAGAGTTTTTTCAGTTACAACTGGCTTACACATGAGAACACTACAGCTAATAGCTCATTAATGCGTAAGAAAAAGCTGTTCAGCAGTAAGACACTGCTGATGTTAGGGTAATTATATCATTGGACTCATTTTCCTTTGCATAGCAGGCTTAGCTCAGCTCAGCTGAAATATAGAGATTTGACGTCATGAGATATTCTCCAACTCAGTGCGTCCAACACTCATACATTATGTGCAGGGAGATGCACGGCTGCTCCACAGCACCACAGCTCAGGCCAGCATTCGACTGGGAAAAGGGCACATAAAGGACAGGCTATTAGGCAAACTAGTCCAACGAGGCACTGCATTGCTACACAGTGGGCTTCACCTGCACTGAATTATTCGCAAGCTGTGCTGTTTCTGAGCTTGCCGAACTGGCTTCATGGTAATTAGTGTCTGTCAATGTCCGGAGCTTGGTAGAGATGACAGTGGCATGGTTTATCAGCCAGGAGCGCAGTGATCAAAGGGTTCTGGCTTTCTGCTAATCAGATGTCGACTCTTCTGGGTGCACCATGCTCAGTATATTGAAAGGCAATAAACAGTCCAACCTAAACAAATTTACACAAAATCAAAAGGGACTACACCAATTCCAGACTGCTTTAACACAGACTGAGAATGATATTTACAAAAGGTTGACAGGATTAAGCAATGGCAGAATTATGCTGACAGATGACTCGGATGCAGATTACAAGTAGAATGAAAAGGCTGTACCGCATTATGTCACAAAAGTATTGTTACAAGAACACATGAAAATGAATGGTCAGGGTTATGTTAAGGGTTTAATCACTGCATTGGGATAAAACTGACTAACTGAAATCAAAAAGCATCAAGCTAAACATATGGATATGCAGCGGCACTCAGCCAGGGTACAACGTTATGTACGCCGAGCGTGCAATCCGTTTCATTTCACGCCTCTAATTCATTGCCCTGTGTCCTCGCTCTGAAAGGCACACTGGCAGATGTCACTAGCTTTCACACATTTCAGGCTGGCATGATCCAGCATCCTCCTTCCTCTTGCCTGCGTCACCTCTGCTCTGACATCACACGTGACATCAGGCAGGACCTCTGAGGGGATCCCTGTAGCCAGGCAAACATCAGCTGACTTTCAAAGGCTTCGGCTGCAGCTCCTTAATGGCAGAAATAAACTCATTTTCTTGATGTGAAAGAGTGACAGAGAGAGGACAGAGCTCTCTACCACTGAAGATAAGAGAACAGCCAGTGCACACTCACACGCGCACACACACACGATTACTGGAAAGGGGAATTCGTGCCCTAGGATAAACAAACTGGCTGAAATGCCACAAAGTTGTAAGAGAGCTGTTTGAACCGTTCCTGAAAGTTGAACCGCTATGACTCATTTCATAGCCGTGGAGGGCCCCTTCAGTTTCGCTGACCAGCCCTTTCCTCCACTGCTGGAGGGAATTAATGAGCGGCTTCCCTTCTTAATACACTCCCCATCCCAGCACACACATACACACACCCCACCCTCTATGCATCTAGCACGGCCTTGTGTTCCCACACCATCCCAGTCTCAAGGATGTGTGAAAGATCCTACCACATAGCACACCTACGCACTCACAGTCTTTCTTACCTTTTTCTGTAAAACTGCATGTTAGCTGGTGCAGGTCCGGACTATGTTTTGCAGTATTCTGGCTTGTGAACTTGTCAACTCCTTTACAGCCACAAAACCTGCACACTGACTAGAAACCGCCTCTTTACTGACATTTACTAACAGCTTTTGATGTAAGCTCACTGAGCTATGAAAGGTCTTGGTAAGAAGGAACAGATCACTCCTGGGCAACGTTAGCAGGATGTCCATAAATACTATAAACAACACTTCCAGAAATAATCAGACCTGAGGGCATAACAGACCAGCCCAAAGCGCAGCGACTTCAAATCATATCTGGTGCGATAAGGCTATTATCTATTCAAGAAAAAGGTGTTTCAGCTCACTGCAGCAACATTGTGGTAACTAATAACACTGTAATGACAGTGAACACATCAGGTGAATTCTTGGCTTTGACAGTCTTGGCCTCTAGAGGTCCCTAAGTGACAGTAACAATTTATGTGCAAGACCTTCTAAAATTAAAGCCATTAAGCATCACAAACACTGACTTGATTTGAGGTGTGCGTAAAGGGCAAGTGTTTTATCAGTTGAGTCTCGTAGAACATTAGACATAACTACAATAAGTTAAGTGTTCAGGCATGTCATGTAAGAATGTAATCACATCACATTCATTTAATGAAACTGACAGCTCACTGTAGCTGATCGGGCTGCAGCTATATCCATGCATCCATGCAAGGTTGTCAAATAAAACAACGGGGTGCTGATGGGGAAGGCGGCGTTGCAGAGAGGAAGGAGACGAGAGGTCAAGGAGGCAGCCGTCGTAACGCAAACATGCTGCAGGTGTGACAAAGTGACAACATGCAAGACATCAAAGCGACCTAAACTTGGCGGACCATTTGCCAAAGGAGCTGTTTGCAGCTCTCTTCCATCGCCATTTGGTGCTTCTAGACATACCACCACAAGAGACAGTTACACGTTTCCGGAGCCCCAGTGTTGTTGCGTGTCCTTCTGACATGACTGACAGCCTTGGCATGATGCTAGCCTCACTGGCTCGGTTGCAGCCTGCTGCCGTTGCACACTAGCCTAACACCGATGCGCGCAGTTCACAGATGGAGGCAGAAAGTGAACGCAGAATTCCGTTACAACATCTGCCGGTTTAAGGTCTAGTTGCACCGAGTATTAAGTCCATACCTGCTTTTACAAGACTTAAGACCTTCCCCAAATCAGTAGAGGTCTTTGGTTTAATTCGGCATAGGGACAACCCTCTATACACACTGTGTGTCAGTGACAGTCTGTTTTATAACTCCATCTGGCAATAGCCCATCACACTACCACTGGCTGAACTACCACTGTGGAAATATGAGGCAAAGCAATTCCACAAGTTATAACTGTTTCTAAGTAAAAGCTGTTTGGAATTGGACACAATGTCTAGAAAAACACGCCACATCTACAGTATTAGGAATAAGTCCTCAAGTGTCTGTTCTCATTTTAAAAAAAAAAGGTTTGCTCGTGAGCTAGGGCATATACAACTGCGTAATTTGGACGGAGTTTGGCCTCTCTTCCACAGCTCAGAGAACGGCACAGAACGGCGCTAGCGCTAGCCCGGCTAGCTCCATCAGCGAGCTTTAACCTTCAGCTGATGGGAGCGCGTCCGCAGATAGTGGCACGGCACACTATTTTTTTAAGTTGGAAAAAAACAACAGCAACACATTAACCCCGCCATCGTCTCACTCATTCACCTTCTAATGACGTGTACCGAAAGTGTCACAGTATTGTCCTAAATCCTCTAACCCGCACCGGCAGAGGAGGCAGCCACAGCCGGACAGGAGAGCCCCGAGGTGGCTGGTTCGGCTGCAAGTTGAGGGACCCGCTGCAAATGTTGAACGCGGAGCAGATGCGATTCTCCACCTCTGTCTGTTCCTCACGGCAGCAGCTCGCCTCCTCGGCCGTCCGCATGTGTCACGCAAATCGAAAAAAACAAAAAACTAAACAAGAAAAAAAACAAGCGGCAGCCTGCCAATGAAACGCGGCGTCACGTTACCGCTCGACCTGGAGCCACTTTTACCTGGAGATATGCGTCGTTGCGTTGCCGCCTAGTCCCCAGCGGTGATTCCTGCCGCTGCTCTGGATTGACTGAGTTGTGATCTGCTGAGGGAACGGCCCCTCTACACTAGAGCACAGCAGCGAGTAGACATCCCTCTTCTCCAGCGGGGAGGCTGCTGGATGCTGCTCAGCAATAAGGTCATTTCGCTCTGAGCATTTCAAGGCAAAGTAATCCAACTCCTGCACACACAGGCGTTACATCGATCTACCCATCTATGTCCTTTACATAGTGCAAGTACGAGACACATATAATTCACTTGCATCAGGATGACTGATATCAGGCTTTAAAGATTGATGATTTCGCAAATATGTCAAAGATTGAAACTCATCATCACCTCCTCATACATTCTTGGCTGTTTGTATAATACTGTGCATGCACATACTACTGAGCATGATCTCAAGTGCTTTTGTGTTTACGAGCATGTATAATGGCAGATTTATTTAAACCCGTATAAACTCGTTTTCTTCCTGTGAATATGTGTAAACATTAAATATCAACAGCCAACACACAGTATTCAGCTATTTTGGTTGAGCTGCTTGAAGGTGGTCTTTTTTGTAGCTTAAGAATAACTTAATTGAGGGTGGTTATATGAATAGTTACACTATTGATATCAGTTGATCTAACTTTAAGGCCCACTATTTTGTTTTGGTTCTCCTGTAAGGTTTGCCAAAACCTACTTTACATTAATCTTCCTCCAAGCCCTGAGAGCTCCTTTTCCACCTCTTAAAAAGAACAGAGGGTCCTAAACGCTCCAAAATATTGACACAGATGTTGGATATGATTGAGTTCCCCAGAAACCAAGGGAGGTTGGTAGGGCTTCTGTGTGTATTCCCACTGTGGAAATAACTTGTGTGGACTGCCTGGTTTCTGACCATTGAAATACATCCCCTCATTTGTTTGGAATGGCTGCTTTGGCCATCCACTTTGCTTGATCCCAGCTGTTAATGTGCTTCCTGGGTAATAGGCTCCTAGAAATAATGGTCATGTTTACATAAAGTTAGCTTAACTTGGAATTACCTACTCGATGATTATCTCTTTTCCTCTGAAGCTAACCATTGTTCCAGCTGTTGACTTAGCAAGTCCAGCGTAGAAAAACATCTATAACGATTTAATAAAGTCAAAGAGACAGTGGTGTTTGAGTTTCCCTGTGGCATTTTACCACAGCTTGTCCAGCTGAATTAAGCATTTAGATAGCAGAATTTTTAACTCCACACTGCATAACATGCTGCAACGAGAAAGAGTGAGACAAACCTAACAAGAACAATTGGAGTGATGCGAGAAACTGTAACTGTTGTGTTACAACAAGTTGGAAAATATATGTCATTCCATTTGACCTGTGACTTACTGGCATCTGCTCAGTGTCACTGCAGGTCAGCACATCAGTTACTCCCTGCATTCACACGAAGGCCATATCTGTTTTCCATTGTACCGTACATATGCAGCTCATATGCGGCGCTGAAATGTGGCGCAGAGACGCTGATGTCACTGCTCAGTTTGCCAGTTGTGGTTTTGAGGTTGAGCGTTTCGGAGCTTGGTGAGCAGCGCTGCCCGCTGTGGGCTGCTGCAGTTGCCACTCCTTGATTCTCTAGAACTCTGGTTTAACATCTTGTCTCTGTAGGTGTGTGGGTTTTTTGAGGATATCTCCCTACTCTCCTAGTCAGTGAGCAAAACTAACCCCGTAGAAAAGTCCATCATGAATTCATGATTCTTAAGAGTGGCACTGTGTACACTGTGGTTAGCTGCATTCCTCACAGAGCAGGAAATTCAAGTAGCTGAGTCCAGGCAAATTTGTATCCATTGCTTAAACATTTTGTATGCATGAGTGTATGAAATATCAGGGACATCTTGATAAAGAGGCAGTCTAGTTTGCAAAATACCAAACTGGAATGTTTTGAAATCCTTCTCTGACTCCTCTGATTCGGTTTATACCTCCAACCTGTGTGACTGGTAGATTTGAAGGATAGTGAAACATTATAGGGAAATATGTTTGTTTTGTTTCTTCTGAATTTGAAAATTGATACCACACACATTTGTACATTAAATAAGTACCTATGCCAAGAAAGAGTTTGTTTTAGTGTAAATCCTGAAAACAGGGAAAAGCTGACGTAGCCTGGTTTGATTCAGAGGTAAAAACTCCACTAACAGAACCTCTAAAGTTACAGTTGGCAAGAAATAGTCCTGCATTATAACAACTTGTGAAATGCCAACCTGTTGTTGTTGAACAATAGGCTCTGATAAGCACATTTGTTTTTCTTTCATGCAAAGGCAGCCTAGGTCTTTCCCCCACTTCCAAACTCCCTCACTAATGCACTAATGCAAGTGATGGACAAAATTTACAACTCTCGTTTTATGCAAAACTCTTATTGACATTTGTGAATCAAGGCTCGCACAAGGCACACAGTGTTTGACCATTTCTGATTGGACAGAAGGATGAGCCTCGCTAAAAAGAGGATGAATATCATATATTCATATTGAAAGTACATTAGGACAGGAGGTCTTAGTGGCCAATCTGACCAGGACGAATGACTATAGCATGTGAAACATGTTTCAGTGGTCCTATGTGGAGCTTTAATGCACCCTTGAAAATCTGTGAACCTTTAATTTACCGCCACAATATTGAACAATATGACGGCCTCAGTAGTATTTCATTGCCAGGAATAATATGGAAGATACCTACTTTATTGTACTTAGGCCTATTAATAAGTAGTCACATTCAGGATACAGAGCTCTAAAAGTACTGGGGGCAGCCTTTAAAAACAAAAATGAAGTAACATTTTAGAATGTAACCTTTCAATTACTAAAATTGACAGGGGGAAAGAAAGCTATCACCTTGACCTTGTGTTCTCAGCTACAGCACAGAAAGAAACATGTCCCTTTCATTATGTCTAATCAGTGTATGTACTGTGCTGTATAAGTTACGTCTGCTGAGGTGAAGCTCACATCAAAGGCCGCAGCGAAAAGAGGCTTGCTATAGCAGCTTTAAATAGATCTGCAGGTAATGGGCTTTGGAAGGCTGTAATTGTAGCAGTCCTAATGTGGTAAGCGTGGCCACCTTTTAAATCTTGGCATGGGGCAGACAGATTACCATCAGGAGTCTATGGTGCCACTTGGCAAACACCTTCCTTTCTGTGATTGGTCTAATTTACGTCCACTACTGATCCAGGAGCTGGCTCGTAGGCTCCTGTCTCAGCATTTGCTTTGAGTTCTCTTCTGACAAAGCACCGATGATGATTTAACCTTTCATATTTGACAAGAATAAATGAAAATGTGCCAGCTGCAGTCTCTGTGAAACCATTTCCAGACAGATTTTTATCTATATATATTTTATAATGTCACCTTGATGGCTCGCTCTCAAAGAGAATACCAAAGAATTATTTCAGGCTGCCTCTAGACTATCTTGCTGATTTCAAAAGCTGCATGTTTTTTTTCACAACAGAAAGAATGTGCTAAACTTGGCTGGGCTATAATAGCTGCACATTTGTGGGTCTTGAGGACCAAAATCGTCCTTTTCCCATCAGAATCCATGTGTAGACCTATAATTTGGATTATTTTAGGAACGGCAGAGTGTCCAGTGGTCACTGCATCTTCTGAATCTATCTGGCAGAACCACAGTAGCTGAACCCTAAACACAAACAATTGCACCACAGTGTAACGTAAACCCAAAAGTGATTCTGTGTCACATTCCTCTATCTGTCACCACTGCCTCGGAATAAATAGCGAATCAACAGCAGGAAACCATTGTCAACATTTGGGTTATTGTTGGGCAGAGACTGCGAACATGTGCTCCTTGTTTACTGCTCAGTAACACTGTTGTCTTTTGTCTGTAACAAAATGTCTGAAAACAAAACTCATTCGAAAACAAAATGTGCCACTCAGCCATCACATGCTAACAGATTACTTTTTGGAATAGACTGGGAAATGGAGTGAGCTCACTGCATCATATCCTAACACTTGGTTATCTAATCAACTCAGTTTCTTCCTGTGGAAAGCTTTTATTTTTCTGGGCTGTGATCCCACAGCAACTGGTCAGCAACTAGCTGAAACAGCAAAGGAGAGAAATGTGATTTGAAAGAAATTACAATTTTAAAGGGAAATACTAACACACACTCAAACACAAACAGAGGCACTGAAACTTCTTAAATATGATTTTGCAGGCCCCATCCTACATAACACAGCCGTGATCAAACCGGCTCTACAACAAAGCAAATCCCTAAACAGCTGGGTTTTGACAGAGTAAAGTGCCTACCGTAACTCAGGACAGATGTGTGGATGGCCTGACTGTATGAGGTCTAAACCTCCCTGGCGGTATCACACCACCCTGGGACATCTGCTCAGGAGATCTGAGGGACTGACCGGGGATTTCTGTGTGTGTGTGTTTTGGTCCGGCTGTGGATTGTGGTTATTGTTATAAGGTAAGAGATCTGTGGGGAAGAGGGCACGCAGGCCACTCTCAACACATGCAGATCATGATGTAAAGTCCCCTCTGCTTCTGAACCATTGGTGTGAACAGCTGCATTGTGTTAATGTAGAGATTCACTTTGATCCACCTTGATCTGGATTCAAGCAGAAGGAGAGGAGGAGCTACTTTTGGAAACTGCATATTGTTCATTTACCTGTTTTTATTACCTACCTGTACAAATGAAATGTTTGCCCACCAAGGCCGGATCAAGACAACAGTGAGCTTTGGGGAAACATGAGTATGAGCCTCATGAGCCTCAACATTCTCCAGATTATTACAAGATTATTAAGTGCACTATACAGCATAATTGAGTTTAAGCAAGACAAAAGATTATGGGGCTGGTCAGTTGTAGAATAATCTTATTCGTACTTTGTCAAGTTTAGTTCTCATTTAAAGCATGTGTTTGACCTTTGACCATTACAGCACTGATCAGCCACTACATGAAACGATGATGTGTTTTCAGCCATTCCTGTCCAGGCACTAAAGCTAAAGAGGCATTGCTTTGAATGTGGATGAGTTCACCTACCCACAAAAAAGACATCTCTTAATTCTTAATTCTGCTTATCGGCCAGTCAGACAACATCACATGCTGTTGATTTACCACTCACAACAGCAAATGGAGTAGCTTCAAAAACTGATGCAGTTAAAGGGTCCTTCCACCATTTCTGATCATTTGTTTTTGCAGTTTGCAGTTGACAGAGATTTTAACAAATCATTCTTCAGGAAACCAAAACTACTGTGTATGATCATATTTTTTATATTGTGTGGACCTCTTTGCATTGTTTGTTGACTACATCAGATTTTTTAAAGTAGGTCTTGGTTTTGTGCATGTTAGAAATCTTGGTGCTAAAATGAATATGATCAGAATTTGGGCAAATACCAACATAATGGTTCTATCAGAAACTTGGTTTAAGAAATCCGTAACTGATCATTTTTACTGAACTGAAGGTGTAGGTAAATGTGGAGCAAATTGACCATGTATATCAATTCAATGGTCATTAGCTCTGTTTCTTTGTCAGTCACTAAAGTTTCAGTTTGAGATCCTGGCTGCTAAAGTGGGTGTGTCAAAGGACTCTTACATCACTGTGATTGGCTGTTACAAACCCCCATCTGCTTCAAAAGATGCCTTTTGGTAGATTTAAACTGGAACTGGCTCTCTTGGACCTCAGATTGTTTTAAAGAACTGTGTGACTCTCTAAACCTTGTTCAACTTATTAATTGTCCAACAAATCTTAAATCGGAAAATTAATCTATTTTGCTTGATTTAATTACAACAAATGCAACAAATGTATCTCATGCTCTCAACATTCCTCAAATGGCATATTCTTTAATGACATCAGTGATCACTGTGCAAACGCCTGTGTCAGAAACACAAAAATCCCAAAGGCAAAATCAGCTTCATTTTTACACATAATAAAAACATTGACGTGCAGGCCAAGCTGCATGACTTGTACAATAGTGATCTTAGCAGAGTCTCTCAATTTCCCGTAGTTGAGCTGGCATGGGATTATTTTTAGGAGATATGTTTTTGTGTCAGTGTGAGGATTGGTCGAAATACAATTACTTTGGAAAAAGACTTGCCTTGATCAACACATGTTAAAAAATACTCAGCATTGCAGGTGGCTGTGTAGCAGAGACTGGTCAGAGTCTACCCATCCTGACCCCTGTAAAGTATATGACATTAGTTGTATCTCCTTTAGATATTCTTCTGTGTGCTTGCCAACCTGAATTCTATCACCAGGAGGACCTCAGAGTATGGCTTGCAGAGAAAAAGGACAGCAATGCACTTAGAAAGCAGTTGCATCAATACAATCCTGTAGTTAATTGCTTGTTTCAGTGGATATTTTAACCAGAGACTGCAAAATAGTGAGAGCCATCTGGCTGCAGACCTCATCAGCCTCTGGTCTTTGCACTGCTAAGATTTAATTTAATGTAAGGTTAAAGCTTGTTTAAAAGTGAGGGGATAATTGGTGGGAGTGGAACCCACGAAGTAATGATCCACCCATTCTCTCTTTGATCTAATTGGTAAATGAAATGAATCTGCTTCTTTTTGTGTTGTTGCCAGTCTGAGATCCTGCAGAGCCTACAAGGTCGCTAGAACCAACGTGCAGGAAATGTATAATTTTAAGTTTATGACTTTTACACATGGCAGAATCTAGGATGATCAACAATTTTGTGTTTTTGCATCAGATGCATCAGGTTGGAAACCCATGACCCTCAAAGAACTGATGGAGTACAGGGCAGTGGCCTGCTGCTCTGTCTGCGACATGTCACATTGTTTGAATGCAAAAGTATGCCGTATCTGAAATAGATAAGATATAGATGCTTTGTGAGTACAGGACAAGAGATATTTGACCTGTGTTTAGTATATGAGTCATAAAGACAAGTGCTTCTTGCAGACATCGTGGCTAATGTTATGTCCACATCAGGGTTGATGGTGCCAGATTTGACATCAGTACGCAAAGGGACGACACATGAGAAAATCTGTGCAACTGATAGCTGCCATCTCCAGTGTTTCTACAGATGAAGTATCAGGGGCTAATAGCAAAGTTGTGCTGATCCAAGTCACATGAAGCATCTGCAGCAGGGATACTGAATCCTGTTGCACAAAACGGCCTTAAATCATCCTATTGGATTTATTTCACCACACGTTTCATTTGGATGACAGATCTACTTCAAGTATGTGCACCCAGACAGATCACTCTTTCAGAAAAAGCTTGCCAGACTTGGTCGACAACTCTGTGAATCACTTTGTGTGTGTGTACGTTCATTTTGTCATCTCAGTGTGGTGTTTGCACTCCTTCTTGCACCTCTATGTTTCACTGGGCTGTTATGTGGCAACACACACAATTCCTTAAACACACTCTCACACAAACACACACAAATACTCGTTTGTACCTCTATCCTTGTGAGGACACTAATTGACTTAATGCAATCACCCCTTACCCTAACCCTAACCAAAACCTAATTCTAACTCTGACCCTAAAGCCCAATCTTGATCCCACCCTTTTTTAGGGTCAAAAATAGTGAGGACTGGACAAAATGTCCTCACTTCCCAAAAATGTCGTCACTCTGTTTTTATAAAAACGAAATTTGGTCCTTTCTAAGTAGTATCTACAGGAACACACAAACACACACACATGGTTAGAGTAATATAGACTGTCCCTGGTTCCTCATGGGATCTGAGTAGAGGACTGCAGAAACACTAACAGCCCCAGTGAGCCAGACATGGAAAAAAGAGGCAAGGAGGATGGAAGAGTGCCAGAGGGAAAATACAGGCTTATCGTGTAGACAGCTCAGCGTTTCCAATGTGCAAAAACTTTTATAAGTTCGCAGTAGTGTATAATTACACCACAGCTAGTCTAATTATCAGTATGACAATGGAGAGAAAAAGCATTATTTCTGGGCTAAGTGGTGATATAAAGGGTGGCAGACTCTGATTTGCCTCCCCCAAATTCTGACAAACAAATGTTCTACTTAATTCTTATGTCACCTACAGGCAAACAAATACATTTTATTTTATATTGGTTAATTAAAGAAGTTAATTATTTTCTTTAAAATGCATAATGGCAATGTTTTGTTAAAGAAAATATAATTCATAGAACAAAATACTGTCTTTGTTACCTTTATCTAGCAAATAAATAATTATTACTAAATGTGACCTTTAACATTGAACAACACAACCAAACATTCTTCACTGTGCTGAGTCCTAGTGTTTCACTTGCTTATGCACAATCTCAAACAGGAGTTAATTCTTCTGTTGTGCTGAAAAAACTGTCCCTGAGGTTTCTAGTCTACATTTTAAGATATATGAGTATTCGCCAGTGCAATGTTAAAGAACGATCCCTGCTCTATATACACTGCTGTGAGGGTGACATGGCTACCCAGGCTTTGTGCAGTGTAATCATTTTTTGAATATGTAGATGGAATCTGTCAAAAACATCTGGGCCTCTCTGTCATGCCACGGGTACAGTATGGACAAGTCTGGACAAAGCCCCTAGGAACAGCCAGTAATGATCCAAAACTCTAGGGGGTCCCAGGCAAAGAAGCCCATCGACCCCCTGCCCTCAGCTAATCGCTTTAGTTTGTGGTAACTATAAAGATAAGCTTCATTCAAAAAGCTGAAACGGATGTTCATAGGCTAGCACCATCAGGGCCCCCTTTTCCCATCTTTTTTGGAGGAGGCCCTAAACATTTACCTGATTTGTGTCTTCTGAGGTACATTCCTGGGAAGAACACTGGCCCAAAAGCCTTTTTCATGTAAGTAGAAGCCATGAAGTGCTATTTGAAATTTAATTTATTTATCCTCATTCCCATTATCCCCATTCCTGTGTACAGGAAACCAAAAGGTTTAGGTGGACGAGGATGCTGATAAGCCTTCAGTATTTAGGAGCCTATAGAGGTTCTTGTAGGTAAATGATCTGCTTTCCTCCAAAGCACTATACAACATTTCTTGTCATTCTCACACACACCCAGATGATGAAAAGTGTCATGCAAGATGTTCGTCTTACCCACCTGGAGCAACGTGATGTTCAGTGTATTTCCCAATAACACTTCAACATGTAAGCAGGAGAGACGGGCAGTCAAACCACTGATTGTGTAGTTTATGGACAACGGCTCTATGTCTCTAAACTGGACTAATTTGGAAGATTTTATTGTACGTATCTTATTAAAAAATGATACATGCAGCTTGTTGTCTCTATCCAGTTCCTCTATCCAGTTCTTCTCAATCCATCCATGGTCTAGACTAGCACATATACATCACTGGATGCAAACAAAGGGCCCATCATTGCTTCCACTCCGTTAAGTTCATTACTGTGGGACCAAACATTGTTTGAATTAGTTACCTGCAATGAGCCAAACAGCACTATGATTTTGCTTTTAGCCCTAAACAGGGCCAGGGACTGGGAAAAGAAGGATCCTAGAAACTATTTTCTCTACAGACATGTTACTGTATGTTACTGGAACACCACTACTTTGTCAGGTTTTTGGCAAGATTCTGCCTAGCGACCAGGGAAATTTTGCCCTTGTTTGCTTAAAGTTGCAGTCATTTTTAACTTTCAACCATACTTCTTTTGTCATTTTTTATCTTTATCCAGACCTGGAGAACCCTATGTCATAGATGCATGTATGTTAAGAATTTACATTTTGGATAATTTCTAAAAGGAAGTGTAAACGAGTCAGTTTTCTCTGTCACATTTTCCTTTAATACACCAACTAAACTCGCCCACATTTAAAAACTTGTTTCATTTCCACTTTATTTCTTTTTGTTGGTGGAACAGGGGTCGGACAATGACCAGAGTGAATCCACCTTGATTTGATATTGTCATTTAATACCTTGTTATAACATTTTATTATGACCAAACATGAATTACTTATTAAATAAATCATCCTTCCTTCCTAGTATTGCCCAGGTACGATTTGTATGCTTTTCATGTTCTGTGTTGGGAAGGAGAGACAAACATCAACTGACTAATCAAACCAAAACTATTGTCTTGGTTAACTGTCGTCACAAGTCTGTTAACTAATGCCTGAAGCAGATGATTTGTGTCCTTGTAAAATGATTCATGTCCTGCCCTGTCCAATACCAGACACCCGTCTCTGCCCATCAATCCCCAGTTAACTCTTTTCCCCTTATTAAGCGCCTACACCCGAGCAGTGGGTTGATGATGGGCATGCTGGACCCACTGACATGAGATTAGACAACTCACATCTGGAGCCACAACCAGGATCTCATTCAGCTTTCACTAGAACGGGAGGCCATGAAAACGCTTACTTGACTCAGAAGAAGCATATCTTCCCTAGTGTAGTCTACTACACTGGGCCTCTGCTTATTCATTGTTCAGTGAGTGAGCAGATCAGCGGTTCAGTTAACAAGAGGCAGAACGGGAACAGCAAACCACAACCACAGGATTGAAGAATGTCTATAAAGTCTTTCCTATCAAAACTATAATGGAATTCCAAAATAGCTGAATGGGATGATAACATTGAACTAAAACCAGTAACCTTTTGCTACTCTTTGCCCATCTTTTCTTTTTTTAACGCACACTACACATGCAAACATTATTTACTCTTGTGTGCGTGCTATAGAGCCTCACATTATCACTCACTTCCCAGAACAGATATTAGCAGTATGATATGATTCGCTCTGTGGGGGCCAACAGGTGTGAGAGATGGATGACGGCGAGCACACACACACACACGCAAAATTCGTTGTTCGGATTCCTCAGCTGGGTCCCTCCCTCTCGATATGTTGCTCAGGGATAAGGAACTCTCTCTCCACCCTGAGGACTCACAGCAGCCCCCATTAGCTTTTCACGGAACTCGTTCAGTGACTAATTATAGTGTCAGCCTATCTGCACCCATTTCTCCATCCAGCTGTTTCACTCCCTGACCTTCACCTCTTGCACACAATATTGCAGAAAAAAATCAAACATACTTCTTACTGCACCGGATGGTTTCCGTAGGAGTGGAGTGGGAGCCGATGGCATGAAAAGCACTTCACATAATATTACATAAGTTATATTGCACTTAAAAAAAGGAACTCACCTGTGGGCCCTGCTGCAGCTCATACCAATGGAACTGCATCTTTGGCAAATGCTGCCCAATGCAGAATTTTGAGAGAAACTGAGCCAAAGTGAGAAAAAACTGAATTAAGGACAAAGAAATGAGAAGATACATGGCAGTTTGAAAGGAGTGAGTGGGAGAGGTGTGTCGTGAGTGTATCAAAAACAAAACCACTCAACTTTTTCATGCTCTATTGAACGTTAAATCACTTTGGGCAAGGGAAATATGACACTGTGTTATTTTTGCTCAGCTCCAAAGCCCTCTTGAGAGGTAAAGACTGAAAGAGACTGAGCCAAGACGACTAAAAGCGTTTGTTGTTTTTCAGCATGTTTATCCTGAGTGGAATCTAACCTTTGTATGCTGTTTTGTTCCGTGCAATGGTGGAGGTCTGCAGCAAGGAGTGTCTCAGGAATTAAGTTAAAGGCTCAATCTACAACTGTCAAGGGCCCATGTTTGCTTCTTTTTATTTCTTCAAGGCTGCATGCTGTTAACGGTGTCGTCTCTGCCACGCTCATAGACGACTGCTCCTTTTCAGTGCATTGTGCATTGTAATGGGAAGAAAGAAGCTGAGCAACGTAATCTGGATACTCCATTGTGCCCAGAGCCCCACCCCATTAGGTCTGCTTTCAATCAGCAACATGTAGACCTCCTACGACGCAGCTGCTTGTGCACACAGTGCTCAACACATTTCACTTACTTCCAGCAACTCATTTATTAACATAATCAGCAATTGCCCAGTGCATGGTGAGTTTATGTGTATATACAGAATAATGTATGCAATCTCTAATTAAATTTATGTGAATTTTTTGTTTAAACAATGTGGAGATATTTAGCTCCATCAGTAAATTCATTTATTAATTAGAAGGCCACTGTACATATGTCAGGGTGGGGCATTTGTGCAGAAGGTACATAATGGGTAAATAATAAATCATAATTGTTTCATAGAGATTGCTGTTGCCCTCATGTCCTGCTTCAACACAGTAAAAGCACTGGACACTAAATTATACATTTGACATTAAAAAGCAACTTTACACTGGAACAATTTTTCCTGACCATCCAAGGCTTCACATTTTGCCTTGTCATGGGGATTTGGTGCAGGTGTGCTGTACCTCATGTCACGACTAAATTCGGGTCTGATTACTCTGAACAACATAGTAAGGTCATACATACTGAACATACCTTGTGCATATAAATTAGTAAGCTGCTCCCACTATATATAAGTCTAATATATTTTATTAATAACTCCTGGGCTCTGCAAAATTCAAAATCAGCTTTATTCTGCAATTGTCTCCCTTTACTTTAATGCTTGAAATTGTGCCTGGAGGAAAGCATTACATTTTCTTAAATTCCAACAAGGCGTGCATTCCCATACCGTACTTTTAAGCATCTAGCATTATTTTGCCAATTTCCATTTGTCTCTGGTTCTGAGATTTGAGCTACTTGCCTCCTGCCCTAGAATGCAGTGATATGGGTGCTGGTGAAAGCATGAATGAAGCAGTGCATGTTAGAAGCCCAGTCATGTTGCAGATCTGGAGCTGCCTGGCAGAGACTGTTTTGCTCTGAGGTTTGTATGCACACAACCTGTGATCTAAAGCCAGCAACCAACCATCCAACCCGCCACCTCCACCACCTCCCTCTTGCTCTGTAAACAGAGTAATCTGTAGTCCAGCTGCAGCTCAGGGACAGTGGTGGGAGTCAGGGACACGAGGCGGCCACAGAGTCTCAACAGCAGCCAAACAGTGATGGGATCATGTACAATGTGGTTAACAATTGACTGGATTGCTTCTTGTTCTTCATCTTTAAAAGATTCTAATTAATATCACACCAATGCAATCATCCCATAACAGCTGGCAGTGTCTCAGCTATGAGAGGCAGTGCCTGCTTTATAGTAGGTTCCAGTGCCATCGTTGTTTAAGAGAAGAAACTCCCCACACATGCACACACAAGGGCGATTCCCCACATGTAATGTATTTCAGCATTCCACACTCTTTTCCCCCATGTACCATCCAAGAAAGCCCCCCAAAAACTGACTAGACTCTGCCATAAAATCTGATGTAAGGAGGACCACCAAAGTAGTGAGGCCTGTTGGAGGGCAGGTTAAGTGATCGCTTTCTACAGCCTCCCTAACCTCCCCAAGGTAGTGGGTATTACAATGTTTTACTGTCCAGCCACATCAACCTTAGTGATGTCTATGGGAAATGAGACATAGAAAAAGAGAACTATGAAAATATTGATGCAAGTGTTTGGTGTAAAGGTTGGCAGTGAGGTAGATTTTGTGATAACACTGCTTTACTGAAGAGTGAAATGATGAATGCAGTGGACTGGAGAGAAAAGCCCCACTGTGAAATCGTTTGGTGCTGTTACAAGCTGTTGGTGAAGTAACCCACTTTGTTTTAATGTTTTATTTCAATTAGCCAAATGTTGATGAGTCAAAAGCAAATATCTTTACTGTAAAGTCATTATTTAACAGCAAAGTTTAGTCATCCAAAAACTGTCGTCACTGTACAATAGAAAGCAAATGCAATGCAAAAAAGCACAGGTTTCTTTGAGTATTAATCAACTACCTCACTTGGACAAACTCCCTTGCCATTAGAATCTGGACATTGACCCTGTGATTAGTGGACAAATTGTTCGACATCCTGTGCCACAGATGCCTTCTCTGCGAACAGATGCGTTCATCATCTTTTCTGATTCTAATCATCTGGTCTTTTCGTATTGTCCTATTGTTCACCTGCAAGTTTCTGGACTTTGATTTAGTACTGAAAAGTATGTGAGGGGTTTAAAATTAAGCTTCCCACAACCCAAACGGAGGGAAAATTTTCAGTTACAGGTGAGTAGATTTCAGCAGTGGAAAAGCTGTACTTGAGACAGGCAGCCATTCATGGTCACATTCAGAGTCAACGGTTAACCTAACCTACATGTTTTTGGACTGTGGGAGGAACCAGAGTACTGTGAGGAAACCTATACAGGCACAGGGAGAAAATGCAAACTCCACACAGAAAGACCCCAACCTGATTCAAACAGAACCCAAAGCCACAATGCTACCCCACATTCCAGAAACCATGAACAAATATCACCAATGTCTGGAGCTTCATTTTACAGCCTGCAACTTTTGGTTCACTTTTAGTTCTCTGTCCCCTGTTTTCAGCTACAAGCAACAACTGTTCACAGGGGGATAACAGATAGTCATCAATGAGCTGGTGAAGAGCCAGAAGAACATTTCCCACTGCACATGGTGCACATGGACATTGCTAACATGTTGATGATGATATACTGTATGTGTAGTGTGTGTACAGCTTGTTCCTCTGTTGAAAAGTGATCAAGAAATCCTTTACTAAAATGTAACCATGCATATACTGTAGGTCCTATAGTACGGTGCTATGTAAAAAAAAACATTCATTTTCTCAGAAAGTAATTACTGGCAATGGGAATATACTTGCCAAATAACACTGACCAAAGTGTAGGCTTTAAAGTAAAAGACATTTTCGGTTCAATGAGATCTGTAGGGTGACGTGTTGTTGAGCTGGGGAAGTGGAAGAGATTGTTATTGGCCACAGATGAATATAAATATGCATTATTCTGTTTTTTCACGGGATGCACCAATAATCAAAAAACACATCATACACTCTGCTGTACAAGTGTCTGAAGAAATTTTCTGTCATGTAGTTTAATAAATTAAACAAGGATGATACTACATTAAATATTCATGTTTTTCTGCAGCGAGTCTCTCTCCTGCACACATCTGCACCTCACACATTCAGTGGGTTCAGTCTCCACATCCAGATGTCAATGCCACTACTTGATTTCCAGGAAAACTGTGATTTCAGCAGGGTCCTCACTCTGGTGGGAGACACACCCAGCCCATCGCTATGGGAGCTCTAGTGGAGATCCACATTCCAAGAGATAACAGCATGGGAAAACTGAGAGCACATCTTTGTGATAGCACTCCAAAACAAACCTGATAACACACTATAAATACAAGACTTCAAGACATTCCACCAATAAGTATATATATATTTTTTGCCTTGAGTGCTGCACTGGCAGCAACTATGAGCAAGTACAGTAACAAAAGGCATCCATCATAATTATATTGTGGACTTTTAAGTTTACACCCACAGGCTGATTGTTTATAGAGCAAAGACATTCCATTTTTCATGTCAGTTTAATAGGCTACCATGTAGGTCGGAGGAGGGAGCGAGTTGTTTTGGGCTGATGCAGTAACACCTCCGCACTTTAACAAATAGAGACTGATTTCAGGAGTTCAATCTAAGCAGCAAGTGCAAGTTGGAAACCGTTCACTACAGCCAGTGGCTAAAAAAAGCATTTCTGTAAACAACTCACCAGTCCCTAAAATGCCACTCCTCCTCTAAGTGAGCTGACCACAACAATTAGTCTATCGTCTTCATTTCAGGGAAAAAACACTGGATGAGCTGCAAGCTGAGGCTGCACTAAGTTATGAAATGAAGGGAGTTTGATGTCCCAGAGGTGGAGAGGAAATTATACTAATAAATTGCTTTGGGACATACACAATGGAGTCATGTCTGAAACTCTGTGGCTTGTGCATGCTGGAGTAAACACTGAAAGTGATTCTCAGGGTAGTAATCTGAAATGCAGTTTTTGGTGTATTTGAAAGATGAGTCAACAACACCCTGTGTTACGAGCAGCCAGGGCGTCTATCATCTGAATGGGGCTATGTTAGGTCACCATGGGGACTGGATGAAGGTTGAATATTAGCGAAAGTAGAGGTCAGGGGTCAGGTGGTCACTTTCATGGATAAGCACTCAGGGGCATTTCAGACCTCAGGGGTGTGAGGTGGGGAAAGGGAAGAGACCCTGCTGGATCACTTTGCATGCTTGTGCACTAGTGAACTCCCCACTAATCTGGGCATTAGGAATATAAACAAACAGGAGCTCTGGAGAGAAATCCGCCTTTTGAGCATTTTGTGTTCTACATGGACATCAAATGAGATTTCCAATGAGGTTGGAATCTTTTCCAATGCAGATAAAAGAAAAATAAAT
This sequence comes from Channa striata, assembly GCA_033026295.1. Lineage (NCBI taxonomy): Eukaryota > Metazoa > Chordata > Actinopteri > Anabantiformes > Channidae > Channa > Channa striata. Next base: position 23,107,752 of record CM065169.1, on the reverse strand, counting down.
GGATTCATAGTTTAGAGCTACAATAAAACTTAAACCTCTCATCGCCAGCTGTCTACTGCGAGATTAGTGTATGCAGCTAAATGTGGAGCCACATGTAAAGGTATGATTAAGATGTGATCACACAGAGCAGGTATAGTAACCCCTCCCCACTGTCACAAGCACACACGCACACACACACACACACACACACACACACACACACACACACACACACACACACACACACACACACACACACACACACCATCCCCCTTAGTCTAACTCTACAGATTGCTCACACATGCTCATAGCTCCTGGCTGCCTGCCACCCGCCTCCCGCTCAAGCTCTTTCCCCAGTACAGGAAGCCCAGCAGGCAGGCGAGTGGAGCTGAGCGGGGTGGTGAAGGTCTGGTGAGAGCACGGATCAGCAGGCCCAGTCTGGATTAACCCAGTGAAGTTTGCACTGGCCTCTAACAGCAACAACAGCAATGGCGAGTTCTGTATCACTCACGGCAGAGTGCATCTTCAACTTGCCACATGGCAAAATGACGGGTGCAGCATAGTTCTGTTTGCCTGGCTCCTGCTTTCCAATACAAAACATCTCTAAACATTATAATCCCTACAAAAGGATGGTATATGGGGGAAGTAATTAATGTAAGTAGTAAGTAAGAAATGTCCTTAGTCCCACCTGTCATAGGGTGATAGGCAGGGTACACCCTAGACAGGTCAGGGCCAGCGCAGACAGACAACCACACACATTCACACCTACAGGTAATTCAGATTCACCAATGAATCTAATATACGTGCCTTTGGACTGTGGGAGGAAACTGGACCACAGGGAGAACATGCAAACCCTAGACAGAAAGGTTACAGCTGGGCAGGGGTTCAAACTGGGGACCTTCTAGCTGTAAGGGGCAGCACTAACCATTCAATTGCTGTTCTGCACTGACTCCTGTCCCACTTGTCTCATTTTATGGTGTGAAAGAAACCACCTGTGCTTAAACACCAGTAAGTCCGGAGGAAGACACTACCGTTCACATCCAGAGCTCGGACACTGAGAGGGTGGATAGCTTTAAGTACCTGGGTGTTCACCAACCATAAACTGAATTGGACTGACAACACTGATCTTCTGAATCAACATCTTCTGAAGAGACTGAGGTCCTCCGGCATGTACAGGCCTATGTTAAGGAGATTCTATGACTCTGTGGTGGCCTCAGCTCCTCACTACGCTGTGGTCTGCTGGGATTCAGGCAGCACCAACCAGGACAGGAACAGACTGAACAAGCTGGTCAGGAGAGCCAGCTCTGTCCTGGGCTGCCCACTGGACTCTGTGGAGGAGGTGGGTGAGAGGAGGTGTTGGCCAAGCCGACATCCATCATGGACAACACCTCTCACCCCCTGCACTAGACAGTGGAGGCTCTGTGCAGCTCCTTCAGTGGCCAACTGATATACCCTCAGTGTAGGACAGAGCGCTACAGCAGTTCTTTCATTCCCACCGCGGTTAGATTCTATAACTCCAATATATAACTACATTTTTTGCACAACTTAATTTTTTGCACACTTTATGACATTAGTAAGTGCACTACAGTACAAGACACTGAACCCCTAGTTGCCCCTGGTGGGCAGATGAGCACATTGCATAGCAGCCATTGCCAGTGTGTGTGTGTCGCTTCGGATAAAAGTGGCTGCTAAATATAAATGTACCCAGAAGAAATTTACCTTCAACACCAGTCTGATAGTGCCTTTTTGACACAGTCCAGACACAAAAACAGACTTTTTTTTAATTTCAGTGTCCACATTCTGGCCATTACTGTACATGTAAGTCAGTCTGACTCAATCTGACTCCTCCATGAAACCTCCTTCTCACTATTTAAGAAGAATGAAATCACATACCGCAAACAGTACCCACCCCTTCCTCCTCAGTTCCCACCCTTCAGTCACGTCTAATGTAGTCACCAATATTGACTGTGAAGACGCAGACGACAATGTCACCTATGTGTGTCTGGGTTTAAGGAGAGGACAGACTCTCAGTTTGCCGATTGCTGACCAAGTCAACTGAATGCTTCCTGTCTTTAGTCTACCTCACGATGACTCCTGCCTGTCCACCAAGGCTTTTATTCATTAGTTCTATTCCCACTCTCCATCTCTCACCCGCTTTCTGTAATTGTATGTGATTGAAAATACTGTCTTGGCATCATTTTGCTCTGTGAGGTGTTGAATATCTCTCATCAACAGCCAAAGAGAGGAAAAAAAGAGATATTTCAGGAAAAAAAAGAAATTATTTCTTCCTTCCTTTCTTCCCTCTTTCTCCAGCACACACCCATGTTTTCATTTGCAGCACTGGGTGGAGAGCAGGAGTTGGCTAGACAGCAGGGGTGGGTTTCATATAACTGAAACTGGTGCAAAGGGCTCAGAGTTGTGCTTTCTTCACTTCCTGCTAATAGCTCATTGCGCCACAGTCATACGTTATCCCAAATACAGATGACGGAGATGAGTGGCTGTCAAAGTGCCAAAATGTTGTTGCATCCTAAGGATCTCCTTCCTTTTTGCAATATCCCTTTTGCAGATCCAATAAATTTTTGAGATTTTCTAAGATTGTGACCCAGACAAACAGAAAGTAGAGCAAGGCCTAAGTGTGGCCTATTCATGCTTTACCGTGTGCTGCTGATTTCCACAGAGTGAATTCTCTTTTTATCCGTGCAGCTGGCTTAGTGCCATTAGCTGAGAAAGAAGAAGATGCGAGTCATTACATTCTGTATCAGCTTGAAAACGAGGTCTTCTCTCATATTTTGAGAGAGAGAGAAAAAAGTGCACGTCTCTGAAGTCAGTTTGGAATAAAGATCTTTTTGGAACATCGACATGTTTATTATTCAGTAGAATGGGAAGTTTCTCTCTCTATTACAGCACTGAGAATAGGAGACTTGAACGCATGCTCCCAGTATCCAAAATATCAAAGCGTTAGCATAATTACTATTCAAGTAGAAGGGACCCAACTGTTTCCCCACTCCTCTTTACAATTTCTCGCAAAAAAAAACTTCAAAGGCCTTCCGTCACTGTTCTTTTTATAACCCAGCTTTTTTTTTTCAGCAGTTAGACAAAAGGAGCAGAAATCAAGGACATGAGTACAAAAACAGGCCAGGCAGTCAAAGGCAGAGCCATGGATCTAGCATATCTGTCAGAGCCATCACGCAGTCAGTTATTGGATTACTCATGGCTCACAGGCTCCCCAGAGGAGGATGAGTGAGACGGAAGAGGAGTTGTTTTGTGGGATGTAGAAAATGTTGTGTTTTCTATTTTTATGTAACAGTGGTCATTATTCTGTCGGGGCTCAAAACTCTATAAAAAGACATGACTCACTTAACATTTAGCTCTTCATGTGAGCGAGTAATGGGCCCACATTTTCTGAATGAGTTCAGAGGGAAAAGTGAGAGAATGAACCAGGTTCATTTGGGTTACCGTGAATATTCTTGCACCTGTCTTCTCTTTAGTCGTTCTCGATTCTTTAGCTCACAGATTCCATCGAGGATGGCATTATTTATCCGTTGGTCAGACCTAACCTTCCCAATGTCGTCTCTTTTTGCTGCCACGCTCACTTGCGCTCTCCAATAAACACAGGCCTGAACAAACAAGAGCGAGTGCTGCATCCTCTTTCGTTTAATCAGCCATTAACCCCCCCTTCCCCAATTTGCTGATACACCCCCCGCTTCTTTTAGCCTAATTGCTCCTGTGCTCTGGTCGAAGGAAAAAGTGGAAAAATTCATAACAGTAAGATAACTTCACTCCTGAGCTGTTTTATTGCAAATTAAAGGCATGTGTGGAATTTCATGGCAAACACGTATGAGAGAAGAGGAGAATGGAGAGGAGGGGGTGTTACCACAGTTTTAAATGTAAAAAAAATTATTTGCACTGAATGTGGAGTGGAAACAACCTTTATAAATATCAGCCTGTTTTAATGCTTGGCTGAGGTGAAGTTATTTGTACAGCAATTTGTCCCCTTATCATTTTGTCAGCTCGTTGAACCCTCTTCTTCTCCAATAATTTGAAGGCACCACTAACAGTTTCTTTCCAACTCTTACTATTTTTAGTGCTTTGGATAGAACGTGCATTACTTCACATTTTTGTTTACTGATTATCTCAAAATGATGGGTAGACAATGGATAGGTAGCATCATCAGTGTTACTGGTCACTTACTTCCTCACATACTTTGTGTGTTTTTGGAGGATTTCAAATGTTATCCTCTAGAGGGAAGACTAGAGTTTCTTCCTGGTGAAATTTGATTCATAAACAGACGACATGGTGAAAAGATTAATATCAGGACAATAGCAGTGAATGCATCATATGTTTGATGCAGGTAGTGTTGACTAACGTAATGAGTTTCACTTCAACACTTCCTACTATTGTTGTGGTAATTCAAAGCTGCTCAGATGATTTCATGCCGCACCTTCCAACTAGTCATCCAATGGTAATATCTTATAGTTGGTTATAATCATGCTGCTATAGGCTTAGACTGCTGGGGGACTCTGCACTGTGCCACTTCCTCTTCTCTTCATCCTCTCCTCTCACCCCAAATCTATGTCCCCAATGTCACCACTGTATGACATTAACTCTGTATCTTCTTTGTCCCGTAGTCGTCTTTCTCCTTCTCTGCCCCCCTCTCTCTCTCCCTGTCTTCAGGTGTCCCCGGATTTGGCGCTGTGTGTCCTCCAGTGTGCAAATGTTTTGTTGTTCCTTTTGTTGCTCTGTTCTTTTCTCCCTCCACTTTCCACTCAGCCCAACTGGTCAAGGCAGATGTCCGCCCACCCTGAGCCTGGTTCTGCTGGAGGTGTCTTCCATTAAAGGGAGTTTTTCCTATCCACTGTTGCCTATGGCTTGCTCAAGAGGGATTTGTTGGGTTTTCTCTATATGTTTGTATAGTCTTGACTTTATTATGTAAAGTGCCCTGAGATGACCTTGTTTTAAATTGGCGCTATATAAATAAAGTTGAATTGAAAAGTTGAACTGAATCTTTGTCGCATTTAGTAATATAGCAGATGCTTTTATTTCGTTGCCGTCAAAAAGTGCTGCTTTGTCTACTCCCTTTGTGTGACATGCTGATGCCTAAGGTACCCATTTAACGTCTGTGACTGACGCTCTGAGCTTTCGATGTAGTACAATGGAAGCTTTGGCCCTTTAATATTTGACCGTTAAAGTTTGAGTATAAATATAAACTTTAAAAGTTTCCTAAGGTGGTGGACAAGGTGGTAGATGGTACAAATAGACACAGGAGTTTTCCACATGAGAACAGGGTTTGACTCTAGTGCGAGATGTGCACCTTAATGATGATTGTAACACAACGTGGTGTATATGGTTGTTACAGAAAGGAAGTACGTGTGTACTGTTGTCACTGTTTGTAGCGTTTTGTTTTTATGTAATTTAAACTAAACCTTGTGCTGAACTTTTTGTCCCTGACCTTAACCGATGTTGTCTCTTAACCTGAAGTTGTTTTTCTGTACAACTTGGGTACCTGTGTCATCAATAGGACATGACAAAGGATGTATAAAGCAACACAGCTTGATGCCTGAGGAAGAGTCATTATCTGATGATGTGGGTTGAGAACTTGTTGGTAAGGAACCCAAACCAAGTGCAAATTTGGACTAAAAAAAGGAGTCACAACAGAAACAATTCATGACTCCTTTTTACTTTTACTGTTGTCTTTATCCTACTCCTCTTTCACCTTGTCTTCCTCCACCTTTCCTCCCCACGTTAGTTCCTTGAGAATAAAGGAATTATAGAGGCTCAAGCCCGGCTGCACATGCCCCAAATGCCTATTTAATCAAAAGAAAATAAACTTGCCCAAATTCACATATTGGTGTCTGCCTAAGTTAACCTGCCTTACTGGTGGTGGAATTGAAACCTGCTGTTGGAGCATGGCCCATATTTCTTTACCCCCATGCCTGCTACCTAAACACAGCAGAGGAAGTCACTCCCTGCACTTAGCTCATACATTATGGTTAGGAAAATGAACCCAGATGAAAATATGGTTCTTTCATGTTTATGTTATTAACAGTGTAAATAGCATTTTGTCCAAAGTCATGCATGCGTATGAATATTGAAATATGATACATAAATTTAATCCATTTTGGGTGTTCGATGCCTCAAAATAATCAAAAGTTATCCTGCTGTAGCAATTGGTCTTCCAGCATTCTTCACCATCTAAAGACTAGCAGCTTTCCATGGACTCCCATTTGCCTCTAGCATAGCTGAATCTGTATGAGCCCTCCATCTCCGACACAACATCTCTAGGGGCTTTCTCTGAACCACAACACAGCTCTTGTTACAGAGTATTTGAGGTTGAATATTTGCGGAGAACGGCCTCCATCCAGGAAAAAAGCATCAACATCATGCTGCTCTTGGCCTTCGACCGCACGGCCTCTTCCTCTGCTCTGCCTGGTCCCAGACAGGGCTATCGTGTTACCATAATGATTCCCTTTGGAGGAAAGGCCTGTATCTCTCAGGCCCCCATTCACGCTTCAGTCCTCTATCTAACTTCTGGTTTAATCTTGCCTTTCCTTGCTTCTTCTTACTGTTTTTTCCAGTCTATCCTTCTCCACTGCTGCTTACATGTCTCCATCCCATTTGCAGAAGAAATGCAGCTTTCCAACATCAGCTTTCTCTGAACTACCACACAGTGAAGTTTTATTTTTCAGGGGCCTCATTGAAAAGATGATGGGACCCTGCCTAATATTAAAGGGCTACAGGGCCATGCAAAATTTAAACATAAGTGGATGTGTTTGGATGGAACAATAACGGTCTGGCCTTATAGCTCCAGGGGGGCTGACCTTCAAAACCTCTTGATTTGACCTATTGACTTTGCTTGAGGGGAGCATGCGAAGACCAATCTCACATGGAGCACCTGGACTGGAGTGTAAAAATATATTGACAAGAGTGTATTATAGAATAGAGTGATTGATTTGTTGTTTTGGCATGGTCTTTAAAGAGTAAGATTTCTGCAGGACAGCTTCACCCAACTCAGGTAGAAAAAAGAATAAATCATCCTCAAAAAACGTAGTACAACGTTCAACAGTTGATAGTCAATCAGAGAGGCAGATAGGACTGTCTCCTCTGAAAGTAGCTTCCCCTGACCATGCTCTGCAGAATACGTAGTCCCAAGTGATTGGCATGACTCTAACTCTTCTCACACAGGAAAAATATGTATGCATTTACGGCGCTATTAGTTCTCTCCACCTCCATATGAATAAACAAAGACTGCACATTCCAGTGGAAAAATGTTTTGCAAATGAGCTAAAAGTCTCTCCATAGTTTCTCTGTGCACATGTGCAAACATTCCATTCATTCAGTGAGACCGTACAGTGACTACGTTTAAGACAAAAAAAAGAAGTTACTTTGGTGATAAAAATATGCTGTCCAGTTATAGGTAATATGTCATGTTCTTTATTTGTCATCTTTCAGATTACACACATTTGCTTGTTAAACTTAACTCGGGTTTGTGCCTTTTATTTATTATTATTTGCCTCAGAGAGCTACGCACCAGTTTTGTCTGAACAGTAAATCCTTTACAATCTTTGATCTTTGAAAAACCCGAAAGGTCTTTTAACAACACTTACAGATGTACTGAAGCTATTTCCTAGAAACCCCAGAGACTCTTCTAAACTCTGGGTATAAAACAATATCCATCTGCTGTCCAACATAATAGTTTTTAACCCATTTTACAAGTTGCAAATCTTTTAAACATAAAAATATTTTTATCAGATGAAATTAATCAGTGTGGTTGTCTATACTCTCCAGTTTAATATGTTCATTCAAACAAAAAGGCTCAATTATTGTTACTTGGTCCAAGTGTTAAAAAAGTTTAAAAGTCTTTATTATGTTGGAACCCTTTTCCCATAAAAATGGTTTGAGGAATCTTTGTGGATTGTCCAAATACCTTTGGAGTTTTTTTGAATGAGCCTCTGGGTTCATTTAAAGCGCACTGAAAAGTCCATGTAAGACAAATGCATGTTTTAGGTCTGCATTAGCTCTCAAGTGCAGTGATAATGTTTGAGAATATAACTGGGTTATAAGTGTAATAGAACATGAACAAGCAGGAAATTAACATTTTGCATTGCCACCAACATGATTTGTCCAGAAATGCCCATGAAACTAGATTCAACTTGCTGGTCTATATGCTACTATGCAATTAGCTTTAAGCTACAATAATGAACATTTTTATTATAACAATAAATTACATAGCTATGTGTAATGTTAAAGAAGTTCCATGTTTGTGATTGACCCAATCATAAATGTCTCTACATTTCCCTCCAATTCTATGAAGCAATTGAGCATCTTAAAGCTATATTGTTTTGGTTTCACCACCCACAAACAGTTATGGTTCATTCTCACTGGCATTACTTCCAGATGCAGCACACAGATGTTTTCAGTGAAGGCTCAGTGAAAACCCTGCTGCATACTACCTACCCAGCACCAAATAGCAAACAATATGAGCACATTATTTACCATTTAGCAAACTGGACTGAAACATTATTAAATCAATGTTAATGTGTCTCTGTACCTATTGGATGACAAGTTGCATATATCAACCTTACAGGACAATAAAGTACTATGTATCGTTTATGTTGACTCAGTGCATCTAAGAGATAAAATATTAACATTTTAAATATTATTGGCCAATATCATATATGCAATTACACATTTCACTGTCATTGTAGGATCATAAAATTTCGGATTACAATGAAGGTCACTGGTATGACCTAAAGATACTGAGAATTAGCTTAGAGTAAGAAACAGTACAACTTTTCACCAAGACCTATGCTACGATTTTAAAGATGCTATAGTCGCTAAATTGTCCTTTACAAACGTATTTCAACAATGCAAATATGCCTTGTTGTCTAAGTATGGTTTATGGCTCAAAATTCCCAAGAAAAGCCTTAGTAAACAAGTTACATTGAGAGAAAGTGGATACAGTAAAAAAGTACAGGTCAAGCCGTCTGGTCAGGCAGACAGTCTATGACCCAATCAGCCAGTAAGTCTCCCATGTTAGTGGACCACTACAGATGCTCTCTAATGAGCTGGGAGCTTTTGAACCAGTGGGCCCTACCACATTCCACAGGCTCTAATAAGACTTTGCCCCACTATGTGAGCTGATAGCAGCTTCATTAACCAGATTATGAACCTGCACAGGAAGCAGATAGGGGGCTTTATTAGGGTTTTATTACACAAGAGGAAACAGGGCCAGTTTAATTGAAGACAATAAGGAAGGTGGGAGTCAGCTGGAGGGGGATGGGGAGCAATGGGAGAAAGAAGGGAAGAGAGGTGGTAATCTGCATTTCATCTCTGCCTTTTCCGCTATTCTATCTGATCTTAAGGAAATCAGAGGTGGAGGCAAAGGGAGAGATGAATGGAAAAGCATTGCAAAAATAGGATAATGCTCCTGAGGATGAGTTTATGTTTGTTTCCTTTCTCTCCTTCGAGCACAGCTAACTTAAGTCTTGCTGTGCCCATAGCAGGAATCAAGGCCTGTGAGAGATGAAGAGTTGTGATGTATCTTCTCATATTTTAGAAAATTTGGGTGTAGTCCAAGAATGGATGCCTCCATAGATAGTACAAGGCCTGTATTTATCCAAACTAAAAGTGTAGATTTTTTACGTCAGAGCACATGAGGTGATACAAGATCTGCAGTCCTAATTTTAGCAGCAGAGATAAAGAGGTGTAGGGGTTGTTCCAGATGACAGCATGCACTCGTAGTGACGCTGTGATACCAGAGATAGTAGTTATTGACCTATTTTTGTATTTTCTTTCGATACAAATGTGCAAATGTGATTCCGCTCTCATGATGCACACTCAACCCATCTGGATGAGTTCATGTGACATTGTGGAGGGCGTAGCTGAACGTTAGGTCCCATCAACTCCCCATAGACACAATGCTGATCTATGTTTGCCTGCCAGCAGAGCCACTCAGAGCTCAAGCTGAAACACAGAGCTGCCTTTGTGGCTTCCACCCTCACATACATATTGTCCTGAATTGAGCCCCACCAACGGTAGAGCGTGTTTCCATCGGCCCCTGGTAGCATCTTCACTTTCAATGGAAAAAAGCTAAAATAAGATTCATAGTGCCTTTACACAGCCAAAACGAGAGTAATCAGTCAAAATTTATTAAAGACCAAGCTTGACCTTTCCACTGCCATATCAAAATTTTAAAGTCAGCATAATAAAAGTGTGGTGAAAAATAAAATGTTTAGGAAGCAAAACGTTATCTTCAAAGCTTTAGCCAACAAGCAACATTCCCTAACTCTACGGTAGTATAAGCCACAGTCATCTTAGTTACAACTTAGTTACAACTTGTGGTATAGTACACCAGTACACCAGTACACCAATGTGCTAGACATTAATACGCTACTGAGAAAAAAGGTGCCTATGTCTAGCAAAAGAGCAAATATGTGCTTCAATGCTTGCTGTCTGAAGACTTTTGCCGCTACCACATAACTTAAAGCTTACAGCTGTTTAGGCTGATTAATGTTTTGGTGAAGTTTTTTAATGACATATTTTTATTATTTTCAATAGACCCCATACGGACACTTAAATGAACAATTCATAGCAGCCCCAAATGCAGAAAACAATGCACACTAGGTCTTCTATGAGATAGAACCAGGCACTAGACAAACATCAGTGAGCTTTGGGTGGCCATGACCCTCTTGTTGGTTCACCGTCAGTTCTTAGATCCTTAGACCATCCCTGGTCGATATGGCAGGTACTCTACTTGAAAACTAAGGTCTTTGCACTGCACTCTAGTGCAATTTATGTTGATGTTTTTCCCTATATATCACTTTCGCACATGGACAACCATGTCTCAGTGGCTGTGGATGCAACCAAAACAATGCTAAATATACTGGAGCTTCAAAGAGACATTTACGCATTTTAATTGTGTTGTGCATTTGGCATTTGGATTGTTTTTTATTCCTGACATTCTGCTCTAGTTGGAGCAGCTGTATAGTGAGTTTGAACAGGATCTCTCTGTAGGGCACCAGCAGCACAAGGCTTTTTTTCAGTCTGTCGCATTTCATTTCCATCGCTCTTTCTTGTGCACAAATCTCCAATTTGTACTTACTGGAATACAATAACACAGGGAGAAAACAACATACTAGTATTTTAGGAATTCACCAGCCACTTACAAGTGACATCTGAAATTAATTGTGCTTGTAGGAGTTCAGGAGAGTGGGGTGGGGGGATTTTTTCCATAGAAGTAAAATGCATTAAAGTGGCACTCTATACTACTAAAGCAAAACTGCAGAAGGAAAGTAATTATACTTATGGGAATAAAGTACTGCAGAACTGATTGGAAAAATAATATGTAAAGTAGAAGAAAAGAGGAGCCCCTAATTTCTGATCTGAATTGCTTCCTCACGATTTCCTGGAATTATGTAAATGGATAGGATCCAAACACAGATCTAGGATCTAGGGTGAAAAGATGATTGAATGATATGATGCCCATTTTACCACATGTACATGTATTTTCTTTTGGTTAAACAGCTCATTGCTCATGTGAGTACAGTAGTACATAGACATCATAACTGACAAGGGGCCACTAATAGAAAAAACTTGGCTATACTATACTGTAGGACCAGTAACCCATCTCGTAAACTGTTCAGGCACCTGAAGTTCCCTGCTCTAGAAATTCTGTTGTTTTCCAGTGCAGATTGAAAAGTTGTGGCTATGCATACATTACATGAGTCCACAGAAGTGTGTTTCTTAGCCATGTCCACCCAGAGGAGGACGGCCAAAGCCAGAGCTGACATGCAGGCTCTCATATAGCTGATAAGGAACTCACTGGCTGTAGACTGCAGATTAAGCTCTTCCAAAAAAAAAAAAAGGGGGGGGAGGTTATCTGGCTTATGCGGACAAGAGAGAGAAGGGATATTAGTGATCAAGCCTGTGGCACAAGGCCAACATAATTATCTGTACAGCCCCACTGTACCATCAATGCAAACACAGACCTGATACTCAGGTCAGGGACAATGTCCTTCACTTGAGACTCTGCTGAGTCTCACATAAAAAAATAAATCAGTTGTAAAAATTCATTTAATAATTCGATAGGTTCGATAACAACTGAAGTCTGAACTGATTACTAATATCCAATATATACAGTAGATGATGATATATATATGTGTGTGTGTGTGTGTGTGTGTGTGTGCAGTATGTATATGCAGCATATATACGTATGTAAACTGGTCTTTTCTGATACTTTTTACATGCTACTGTACACAGGTTTTTGTTTAGTGCAAAAGTCAAAGTAATCTTTATCGTCAGGCCCCGGGGTGTATACAGTTTAGATCAGAAAAAGAAAGAAAAACTAAGGAAACATTCAAAGATAGAATTTTGGAGATTAAAGATAAAAAAGGGTCATTCAGATCAAGGCTCTGGAACTCAGATAAAATGTTTATGTCTCACTCGGAGTAAACCTGAATAGCGTCTTATGAGTTTGAATATTGCAAATTATAATAGTGCATACTGGGAAGAAAGAAATGAAACATGTTTTGATAATACAGCTAACATATTCATGGGAAGAACACTAAAAGGCATGGAATTGCTTTTATTTTTTAAGGAATTATAAAAGAGAACTGGCATTTATAAAAAAATATAATTTAATTTCTCCGAATATTAGACTACTTTACAAAAGCAATGTCTCTCGTAACTGTTAATATTATGCCTTAATATTTATTAATATTAAACTATCCTAACCTGAAGGATTACAATCGACTTCTTACACTAAATTATGTCAGATAAAATTATTATTAATTATGACTGATAAAATCTTGAAAATCTTTTTTATAACAAGATCCTTGACCTGTATATGAAGCATTACCATTAGACTGCATTTAGTTTAACAGCTAAATTCTCTATCCTCTTGCTGACAACGTAGCTGAAAGATGTTCTGGTATAAATGCAGGGCCCGGAGGATAGTAGTATCACACTTGTATTCTGCCCAGGAGAGCTTGGTGGAGCAGTTTGCACAACGGACAGAGTGCGTTTCCTCGGTCATGGTTACTCGGTCATGTCCATGATCACTGTGACGGCAAAGTGGCAGGTCACCCTCTGTCACAATGCACAGTTTCTTCTCAACAGGGCCTCATCGAGCCCTTTTGAATAAATGTAGGTGCTGGACTGTCCAGCAAGGAAAAGAATGTCCAAAACACCATGGTCACTGACACTCACAGGACCTCTGTGCCAGGCTCCAATTAGGCAACCATGCATCCTTCACTCAAACAATGGTACTGTTGGCGCGTACAGTAAGTCCCAGGCATTCACATAGACACATGGCATACATTACTGCGTTGGTTGCAAACAGTTTACTTGAGTGTCTTCATTGTGGAGGGAATCACAGACACACAAACTGCTGCAGTTTGACTGGAGCTGTTGGATTGAAACTTTCAATAGCTAAAGGAGTACATACCTCTGCAGATACGCATCAGAAGCTCTGCAGGCCGGAGACACACACACAGTGAAAACCTCAGAGGTCTTGGCATGTATCTTATCACAACTTTTTCCTACTTATTTAAGTAGGAATGGCGTAGATTTAAATAAGTAGGAAATCTCAGGGTAAGAAAGAGGTTGGGAGAATGCAGAATGGTGATTGGACAGCCTGATAAATCAACTTGTGAAAGTACTCTGTCCGATTAGGGCTCCACATCAAACCTGAGTTCTCCAGAAAACATTTTAGGGGCATATAAAGTAAAACTCTTGCCATCGCCTCAACAAACCTCTGGACTTCCTCCACAAGGGCCAATTCATCTTTAACTTTTTTCTAGTTTTCCAAATAAATCAGAGCCCATGTTGGGCCACCTGCAAACACCCTGCTAGCAGGTCACTGCTGGGCACGTTTGCCAAATGCAGCTTTGGCCCCTTTGCAATTTTGTTTCTATTACTGGGAGACAGTTACATAAAATCTTTACTTTGCTGTGTTTGGAATCAAAAATAATTAACCTTGACACTGACCTGAGCCAACCTTCTTGGGAGCATGTATCCCTCTAAATATGTTGTAAACTGTTCAACAGATGGAAGCTAGTGCCATCAAAGAGAGGTTGATAAATTAATAAAAAACAGAACAGCACATTCACACCACCACAACCCAAATCAGAAAAGCCACAGCTCTGACTTGTAGCTCTTTCACATGAACCCCACAACACCCAGCAGTGCCATTTCATCAAATCCCCCTGAGGTGCTGATTTCCCCACCCAGTGCTTCTCTAACCACCACGTCTCATAACTGCTTTGTCGCTCCACCAGAGCATATCCATCAGTCAGAAACTCCGTCATGGAAATAAATAAACTCTGCAAACCTCAAAGAATGCTGCCACTCTGAGAGGAGAGGAAAAAGATGACTGCGATAGAGAGGGAGAGAGAAAGAGAGGCACATTGAAATTAAAACAGAAATGAATGATAGAAGAGAGGAAGCAGGGACAGTGAGGATAGTTCAAAGCCAGAGGGAGTGTGAGGGAGTGATGGGCTCTCTTCCGCCTCACTCCTTTCCTCCCATCCGTACCGTGCCCCTGTGGTGGTAGGAGGGGAATGGGAGGTAGTTAAAAGTCTGTCCTCTCACCCCCGCTGACCTCCCACGGCAATGAGCGGAAAAACAGCTGTGGGCTGCACACTCCCTTCTCCTCAAACACCGTCCCATGGGCCTGAAACGCATTTACAAACACACTTAGAACGTGAACCTGCAGATGCACTCTCAGCATATTCACCCTAAGGCATTTTTCACTTTTTTCTACCTGTCATGCACATAAAAACACTCAAGTTATGAAGCTTTCTAAAAAAAACATAAAAAGATTTTAATGAACTTTCCCTTCTTGCTAGAGCTTGGACAACATTTCATAGATTGTGATTACATCCACTGTGCAATGGAGACTCAATTAGAGGACTTCTCTCTGTATAAAAAGATGTTGATGTGGGGTGCATTTTTTTACATATTTAACATGACACATCAACCAGTGGGTTTTCAGAGGTCAATTCGTTCTACAGGCTTTGCCACAAAGCTGGCTGTCTTTAGGTCCAGTGAACTGGGTGATCAAGTTGATGGACTGGACAGTCCTATACAGTTACTTTAAAAAATATTCAGACATCTCTTCCTGTTTGCACACTCTGCACTGTATTTTTGCAGTTCACTTAATTATTCTTCACAGACACTCACAGGCTCCATCAGATAAGATGGGAAGCAACTACCATTTTCAGGTCAATGTCACAATGAAAGATCAAAATTAAATAATCTGTTTATGAAGCATTTTTATCCAAAGCCCTTTACATTGTTGCTTCTCACTCACACGCACCCACCCAGATGATGGCCGCTGCCATGAAGGATGCTCACCTGACAAGAAGTATAGATTGAGAGACCAAGATATGCACCTTTCTAAATAATAAATTACAATTGGCAACTGTATGCATGCAATTTGATGGCCAAAATTGGTGGGTCAACATCTCAATTTACACATTTATTGGGTGAAAATTTGTATGTATTTATGTCCTTAGAAAGCACCCTTCTAAAATGATAAATCTAGGAAATATTGTTTATTATTTGCACCATTTTAAATAATCATGTTTTAAAAGTGATAACCGATAAGCCTAAAGAGACGTCCAATCTGTTTAATAAATAAGAATAATTGTTTTTCTATCCACCCAGTGACATTGTAACACCTTGAATACCACTCTGGTATTTGTCTTCCACTAACACATACATTTCCTATTATTTGCTTTTTTGTCAACAGTAATCCCTTTTATAAGATTATCATATCGCCAGTAACATAACATGGAAAAAAAGGGTTTTAAAACAGGGGTTGAGTACTTTGAGCAGTAGCAGGATGGGATTTTAGCTTTATTTGCTGTAGTGGCCTAGGATTATAACTGAAAGTTTGCTTCTGCTAGGTAACTTTAGCTGAAAAAGGTTAAAAGAGTTAAACACAGCGGTTGAAACACGGATTTTTATTGATTATTGGGGATACAGGGAATATCTTAACTGAAAATAGTAATCATGTTTGTAAATTCTGCAGCCCATAATAAGCGTTTTCAGTTTGCAATAAATCTTGATTATTTCATCCATATTGTAATATCAAGAAAATAATCAAAATAAGTATACATGATGGTTTAGTGTAAACAGATGAGGCTGATAATCAGTGTCATGGTACAACATGTATAAGGTTTCACTAAGTCCTACATGGGCAACTGGTAGGACTCATCAGTATCATCAGTATGGGCTTCTTTTTCAGCAGAGTAGGTCAATCTACAGATCAGAATACAGAATTCACTCCCTCCATCAGGTCCCCGACAAAGGTACACACATGACTCAGTACCACCCTCCAGTGTCCATGTTGGAACTACAGTCCAGCAGAGGGTGCGCCTGTTCTCTTCTCTCTTCCTTTGTGAGTCAGGCACTATACCACCAGTGCATGAGATGAAGTATAATATAAAGATGGGGGGCGTTCAAAAAGTCTTATCTATTAAGTTAGCTAACTTTTATTCTTCAGGGATTCTAACAAGCTCTTTATCCTGTCACTGGCTGGCTCTCGTCTCTTTCTCTTACGACCTTTGATCCCTGCAACCTGTGAGGGGAGGAGGAGAGTAGCTAGTCCCCAAGTTGTAACAGTGTCTCCACCGCTGCCACCTCTGGGTGTGTTTGTGTCACTCTGCTGGAGCAGCCAGGAGCTCTCTTGACACAAAGCCACAAAACGCTCTAGCTGGGTGGCATTGACGTTCTTGCTGACATTCAGAGACGTTTCGAATGGGTTCTGGATGTGCAGTGGGGTCGTCTCTGGTTTGTTCTGTTCTTTGCCCTGAAGAATGAGACGGGGACAACTGACAGTGAAAAATGCAATTTTGAGCATTTTTAAGTACAGGCCTTTATGTAGTGTATATTGTGGTCCCTCTATCTTGTTGGTCATGGTTTTAGCTCTTTGCTGCTGTATCTGGGGCAACTTCTCCACAGAGTAGCAGATGCCAGAAGGAGCGACATGGATATGGCTCCGGAAGATATTTGACAAGAGTTAAGAAGAAGGAACTTGTAAAGGCCAAAAGTGGCTAGCTATACTGTATAGGGGAATCTATGGTCTACGTTTCCATCTATCATCATGGCAATCAAATGAACCATCATTATGTGGATCAAAGAGAAGTCAAAAACCTTACATGGTACTGTGCAAGCCATTTCCTGCCTAAAGTCTGACAATAAAGGAACTGGAGAATACAGGGATTAAGTGCGAGGGGGCAGCCAGGACAGAGGATGGCAAATGTAAAGCCATCAGTCAGGGGAGTGCAGCAGACAGCAGAATTGTAGCACAGTAAAGCAGATTTATGGCCATTGCTGCGCTGGTGAAAGTCTATAGGCATGGGTCATGGTCAGTCTACGTGCAGGCTCCCTCTGCTGTGTCAAACTTGATATTGGTCTCATATATTAGGCTGAAGGCTCCTGCATTCCCAGCAGCAGCAATTCATTAAAGTTCAAGTGCATACAACTCATATACGTGAATGAAAAGCTTCATGATCAACTAGACTAAATAGGTACATAGGATATTATTTAATTTTCCACATTGATGCAGGAATATTAACTATGCTGTATTGCTAGAAAAGAAAAAAACTAAAATTTTCCTTCCTTTGAGATACTGCTTTCTGACCCATTTGGTTTGACGTTTAAGATTATTAATTATACTCTTCATCTTAGTGCCACCATAGATCATCATTCACACACAAACACACAAAACAATTACACAGAAAGAAACAACAGGATAAATATGGACCTAAATAGACCAAATATGCCTTTGTTTACACTCCTCCTAATTGGGATCTTAGCTCATGGCCCTGTGGGGCCAGCATCAATCACATATGACAAGGACAGCTGTCATCTGTGTGTGTGGGAAGACACCATCTACTAAACACTGCCTTTATTACCAACAGATTTCCCTGCTAGAGCGCAGCTCTCAGTTCCAGTTAGGCCCTCTTTCAACTTGTCCTTCCAGCTTCAAACAATTCTGATGTTTTTTCTGAATATCCTTTAGCCTATATTGTGGTTTTTCAAGAATGCTGCAGTTTTTACTTTAAAGTAAAATTCCAAGTGGCAAAGATGGCCCTAAGGAGGGACTGACCAATAGGTGTTGGCAAATAAAGAATTTAGAAGAAACTGATGCAGATTTTGATCGACAGTTACCCAATGAAAGTGCGCCTCAATTCTATGAGCCTAAGAAATTGTGCATTTATTAGACTTTTGCTACCGCATGCATCTCTCTTACTTTGCATAGTACTGGTGCTTGACTGTCTCATCTCAAAAATCACAAAAGTTCCAGCTCCTGTCTACTAATTCAAAGACAGTTTCCAAAAATTAAGTTCTTTTTTATTTCAGTTGAATTTGGAGAAATTATTACCCATCATGTTTCAGTTTGGCCAAACATTTTCTTATCAAGTCTAACAGTGAAAAAACTAAACAAAAATAACACCAAATTTCTGTGCCTTCTGTTGTAAGGTATACTGTAACATACTGCAGTATTGTTTAGTCCAAGATACACCAGAGGAAGTTTACAGTTAGTTTAATAAAAATCAAGGTGCACAACTGATAGGACTCCACAGCTGGCACTGGCCTCACTACACTAGCCAAGTTCCCCTTGTGTCCAAGCTTTTGCTGTCTTGGGCCCGAGTTATGGAACATTGTCTGCCTGCATGGAGACCAGATCAGCAAACTCAGTTGAGCTGCCGTTTTTTAATAGTAATTTACAGATGCCTCTTGTTGGGATGGTCTTCTCTTTATTTTGATTCTTTTAATAATAACATTTTTGTTACCTTTTTTATTTGCACTTTTTGAAACACTTTGTAACACAGGGTTTGAGAAGTGTTATTTAAGAATAAGAATTCTCTACTGTTTACATTGATGTGGC
This sequence comes from Channa striata, assembly GCA_033026295.1. Taxonomy (NCBI): domain Eukaryota; kingdom Metazoa; phylum Chordata; class Actinopteri; order Anabantiformes; family Channidae; genus Channa; species Channa striata. The sequence continues at coordinate 23,088,875 of CM065169.1, read as the reverse complement.
TTTTGTGGTCATTCAAACATGAGCTTAACGTCTGAAACCACTCAAACATTTAGATGCCTGTGCAGGGCTTACATCACTTTCACTTTGCTCTAAAGATTAGTAAAATAATATATAGACAAATAGTGGAAAATGATCAGGCAAATCAGGAAATTATTTGGTAACATAGAACCATATGGATCGGAATCACCATACATACCTTCCTAATATTTATAGACATCCTGCTGAATGGAAAAGTGGCATAGAACTCAAAAAATCCAGACAGCAGTTGCTCTGAAACAAGAAAAGAAAAGTTAGCTAAAAGGGCTGCTAAGAGAAATGCTGTTATTCATCAAACTTAATTGTAGCCTTACAGCCCTAATTCCACGCTCTCATGCTCACCTAGTGTTTCTTTGTTGCTCTGGACCTGGATCTTGCTGAAGTCGCTTACAAACGTGCAGTCGTTCCCCTCAATCATGCTCTTGTCCGCGGGACCTTGTGGGACAAGAACAGAATTCAACCTTTACACGCCTATGATGGCCATGAACAAGACACAGATAGATGTGTCTGTACATTGTTGAAGAGGAAAGAGTGAGACACCGAGGGAAGGAGGGAGAGCAGTTGCATGCGCGTGCTGGTGGACAAAAGAAAATGAAAAAAACAGACCATGGATTATGTCCTTTCTGGGCTGTTTTATGTCCCCTGCAGTGCCTTTGTTACCAGTGTCCTTTACCATACTCAGGCTGGTGCTGGTGTGTGTCTGTATGTTACACCGCAATTAAACAGCTGCTTGTGTGCTGGTGAGTGTGGGTCCAAAGGGGGTGGGGGGGGTCACTGACCTTCCCAGAGTGATAAGTCTGTTATTGCCCTGTAATCGTTCTGTGTGATAGAGATTGTACTAAACGGTGGCCGAGGAGTGGAGGAGGGGGTGAAGGGGTTTAAAATGCTTTAGGATGGCAATTATAAGGCAGCCAAGGTGACAGAGAGATGGAGGGAGTCACGGAGGAGCTGCAGCAGACTCATGGCCAGACTAGTGGGTTTGAGGTCATAGGAAACAATTTTAGAGGTTTGTTACAGATATATTATATGTTGGGGGCATTCTCAACATAGCTGCTGGTTAGACATGTTTCAATCCTGTCTAATTTCTTTACACATATCAAGGAGGGGTGAGGTACGTAATGCTCTACTAACAAAAGATAGAAATACGGGAGGTTAATAGAAAAACGTCCCTAAACTGTCAAAGTAAAAAAATAATAATAAGCAGCAACCACATCCACAGTACTGTTATTGCTAGAATGGAAGCTGACGTATACATGGTAATGAGAGAGCAAGCCAAACACACCCTCAAAGCACCTACTAGGCCTGCACAGTAAAATCAGAAAATCTGTAACAACATTGTTCAATATGCAATGATGATATTATTTGCAATAAATAAATATGGAAGTGTGTATTAGGACAAAAGTTCCAACGTCTTTATGTTCTACATGTACACAGAAACACAACCCTGAAATACCTCAAAATTAAAAAATGATATTGATCACAGAGTGAAATTAATAAAGAATAAATATTACAGAAACCAGTCATCAGTCACGGGCCCTTAATAAGTCCTGATTGACGCAAGTGTCGCCAGTCACCTTTTGTTTTAGCGCCTTCATAGAAATTAGTGATTAGACAATCTATACAAAACAGTCGGAAGCAAGATAGTTACTTTAACGTTACCATTTCCTACAGGTTTATGTGTCTTAATAAACTACTCTATTGTCATTTTACCTGCTGAACTTCAACTGCATATGAACTTAACAGCCAGTATGTCTCACCACAGCTGGGCTAACTCTCTGCTCGCCGCCCAGAGGAGCTGCACTGCGTCTCATCCCATTAACACAAAGAGGGGAGAAGGCAGCATCATCAGCTCCACACCTAAACTTTTAGATCTGCTAATCTCAATCACCAATAAAATGCTGATTCTGATTCTTAGTCACTTGCATATAGGCGACAATCTGACAGATCAAATATTCGTAAGCAGAGTGAATGCATAGCATGTGTAAATAAATGTGTTTTCGTATTTGTCACAATTTAGGCACTCATGTGTGACGTCTTTATTGTGCATTTTCATATCTCTATGACAAAAATAAAAATTTTTTGTCAACACTATCATCTACAAAGTGAAAAAAATAATCAACAAAGCAAAGATCCAGAAATGGTTCTCCTGCAGACTTAACTTTCTTTGTGAAATACTTGACATTTTCCCTTAGTTCTGATGCTTCTGCTTAGTTTCCCCATGATCTCCCAATGTTCTGCTGGAAATTTTAGGTGCTGACATATTTACAACAGGTGACTGCAGATTGATTTACTTAATAAGATAAAAATGAAAAACATAATAATGAATAAAAAATTGCCATACAGCAGTTGTCAGAAATCACTTCTGATGCCATCTAGGTCCAGAAACATGTCCAAGTCACAGCAAAGCTTCCCAAAGCCATTCGCTGATGAGCCAAATGGCTTTGTGCAAAGGAATATATGCAATAATATTATAACAGATCTGCATCATGTGTATAACATAATGCTCACAGTGCTGCTATTGTGACTGTGGCAAATATCCATTATCGTTTATTTAAGTATGGAAGGAAAGAAATGTAAGACTGATATATAATCATATGTACAAACAAGAGCACTTTGGGGGGAAATGTTGAAGTGCCTAAAAAAAAAAGAACACCATCTCCTGAATGAAAGATAGTGCTGGGTTGTACCTGCAAGGTCTCTGAGGTGGTCCAGTGTGGGGATAATGCGAGGGTTTCTCCTCTGCAGGAAGAATAACACCATGACAGTGAGGGAAAAGTTAGTAATCCAGGCCCCGGGGATACTGCTGGTGATGCCATGAGCTCGGGCCCAGCAGCGCACAGTGAACACGAGGCAACGCACCCGTGGGTCAAGCTCTCCATACAAGTAAAGCAGCTCTGTGCTCTTCATAGCCACCCTGTGAAGAGAACGCACAGTATCATTAACTGTCTGAGTTACCTGACTGCTTACATAACACTTTTTCTACAGGGCTGTGATCAAACCGTATCACAACCAGTGAGAATAGAAGCATCAGAATAATTTTTGAACAAACTGAATGAAAAAAATTTAAAGCCAAAAGTTCAGGGACACTGAAACACCAAAACCACCACTAGAGAGCAGTCTTCACTTTGCCATGGGAATTTACTCAGCCACAGTTATTAGTTTTCCTTTTCTTTGACTGACAACAAACAGGAAGGGCTCTACATTGCTATGCTTCAAAGATCTCAGAGTACGATTTGAGAAAAGTTCCCCTCATATTCGCCCACAACGGATGGCTCCACTCCATTTCCTTAGAAACTGCAGAGTGGTTTTCTGTACGTTAGCAGGTATGTACGTGTTTGTTTTGCCATCCACAAAAACCACAATATTTTTTAAGGCTAGAAGGGAAGAAGAAGTGAAAAACAAACAAGCCCCCTCATTGGTTTTGCTGTTCAGTTTCACCATGGCAAACATGCAACTGAACCACTGCAGCACATCCTGCCTGTGTCTACTGAAGTTTCTGTTTGGGGCTTTTGCAACACCAGAGTGGCCAAGACAATGTTAAGGACCACATAAAAGTAGCAGTTTCTGTGAAGAAAGAGGCCTAATGTGTCAGCTTTAGTAGACATTTCAAGAGATGACAGATACCCTGGATGAAACTTACATTTTCACAAGTTTTCTTATGTGCACAGGATAAATACCTGTTGTTGGCTGTGAGGTCACACTGAAAGCCAGAGGGCTGGTGGGCAAAACGGACAAGGGGACATCGGGCATTGAGAATTTTCTGCACCCCAACACATCCAGGTCCAAACTGGTCTACACACTCCCCAACGACTGACAAGATGCTCTGAGTGACAGCCCGCTCTGAGTTGGCCCTCTTCATGTGGTACTCCAGGGACATACCTGATTTTGGCTAGAAACAGATTCTGATGTTAAGTAACCCACTCTTTTTTTTACCTGGTGTGCTGTGTTTAGGGAACAAAAGAACAAACGAGCAATTGATTTCAAAAACAGATTTTTAACTTCTCTAAACAAAGACTAATGTTCAATTTGTCAGATACAAAACACAAAATAAAATTAGCTGGTAGACACAAGGACACATGAGCAGGGCCCAGCTTTAGCTACTAATTACTCTACTTGAGCATTTCAGATTAAATGAAAAAAGTAAAAATGATCACATGAGACTAAGGCTGTAACTAATGTTACAGATTAATCTGCTGATTGTTGATTTTGGGTGCAAAGTTTGTATTTTGCTGATAATACATCCCAAAACACCAACAGTCATCTTGAAGTAAAGATTAAGGCAAAGCATAGAGGTAAACTTTTTCTCCCTTTAGTTTTAAGCTGCAGAACTTGCAAATGACTGTGGCCACAGCAGCTGTTTGTGGTTTCACTTTTGCTTGGAAAAGTAAAAAGTTGGGCTTCATTGTGTCCAGATCAGTAGTGCATCCACAAACTGTGGATTTGCCAAAAAAAAATTTTTTTGGGCAGATGTGTCACACTATTGGAACATTTAATGTACAGTAACTATTTGATTATGTGTATACTGAAAACATTACAGTACTAATGTAATGGTTCCCTTTATGCTGCTAGCTTTTGTTTCCATAAATAAACCATACTTAATCTAAAACGACAGGAAAAAGCCCATTATTACTATCTTAACATTCCATCCACTGATGCCATCCAGGTCCAGAAACATGTCCAAGTCACAGCCAAGCTTCCCAAAGCCATTCACTGATGAGCCAAACGGCTTGATAGTGCATTCTGGGAAATAAGCTGCGGCAATGTCTTTAAGCAGAGAGCAGACTAGAAAACGCAGCCTGCTGTTCTCCTCTGTTAGCTGATAGGCTTCTGTCAGGGAGGTCATCTGTTGGTCTATCTGAGGGCAAATAAGAAGAAAGGCTACTATTTATACAATCCTTTAATCATATTCTTATTTTTCATGCTTTATGAAATGCATGTATTCATTATTTATTTTGACTTTCTGAGTATGGTATTCCACTTACACTCTCCTCTCTGGAAAGTCTCTGTATGAGCTCATTAATGAGAATAGTGGTTTGTGGTTGGCACGGTTTGCCAGACAGCTGGTTAGGAGACTCAGCTGAACCCAGGTTCCTCAGTGACAGGAGTCTGGATTTGAAAGGCACCACTGACTCATGGCTGATGCTTGGGATGGCGACTGCTTCAAGTAAAGAGGCAATACTTTCCCTGTTGGTAAACTCAACTACAGCATACAAACCCTGAGGAATAAAAAAAAAAACCCATCTCAGTATCCTATTGAATTACAGAACTTTGATAGCACTTTACTTTGATGTTTCTCTCCTAAACTTAGATTTTATTGCTGGTTTGTTTCTCACTTGTAAGTCGCTTTGGATAAAAGCGTCTGCCAAATGCCTAAATGTAAATGTAAATGTATAGGGTAAAACTGAACTTACTGAACATATATTCACCATAAATTAAAACAGAGAAAAATGTTGAATCAGATGTGTATGCGTTTTACTTACATAGCTTTGATAAAAAAAGTATTTGTTGATATCTCCATGCTTTGATAAATACTTGAGGAACTTTTTCTCATTGGTTGTGGACTGGCAGCTGATGAGCACAGATCTCTCTGCTTGTTCTTGTCTCTCCTCCTGGAGAGCATATAGTGACTTGCGTCCATTCTTTTCATCTGACAAGATACAACATTTTCAGCAACAACATATCTACTCTTAAGTATTTTGAGAAAACGTTGTCAATGTTTAAATGGTAAACTGTCTGCAATTATAGTGCTTTTTTTCTACCTTACTGGCACCCAAAGCACTTTATACCGATTCTGATACACACCAATTGCACTCACAGTCACACACAAACAAACTGATAAGGGAGTTGCTATCCAGCCCCCCTGCACCCGGAACAACTAAAATGGGGTTCACTGTTCTTGTTAAACGACACTTCAACATGTAACTAAAGGGGGATCAAACCAACAACCCTGAGACTGGTGGATGACTACTACACCTCCTGAGCCTCATTTGTTTATACCTGTGTTTAGCATGGCATTGATGTAGTTAAAGCCGACACCAAACTTCTGCCTAACCTTAAGCAAAACCTCTTTCTAACCCTGACCCTCAAAAATCCCTTTAAAGTTGTGTGGACTGACTAAAATGTCCTCACAACACCAAAATGTCCTCACAACAATAGTACTGAAACAAAATTTGTCCACAGAGGGCTATAAAGACCAAGACAAACACCAAGCTCCTCTAAGATTCTCAATTGATAAGCTTGTTCCTGAACAACTTGCGCAAAAGTGGTTCCATTGAGTCTTCTAACTTTGTCCAGAAAGAGAAAAAAGTTATTGGAAGGTATTACTCAAAATGAAAAAGATGAAACCAAGCAATGTCATCAGCTTCAAAGAAAATGAATTGAATTTCAAAACAACTCCTGTCAGGAGAAATCTAATAGTGGATGAACTAAAGAAAGCAGAGGCCAAAATAATTCATCACTGTCGGCGAAAGAATTTTCAAGAGCAAACCAGTGAAGCAGAGCAGTCATGTACACCCAACTTAATCCAGTGCTTCAACGTGGAATTCTCCCAATGTAAGTAGTAGGCTGAGCCGAGCTGCCATGCCTGAAGAATTCAAACCCCCCACCATTCTGGCTAAGAATCATCGGATAAGAAACTCACAAACAACTACACGTTGCAAGTATATCGCAGACTTCTTTTGGAAACATTGGAATAAAGATCTGCCTGAGCTGTTAAGACGACAAAATGTACACATGCAAATCGAAATTGTTTCTACTAATATATCAGTTTTTAAAACGTTATTTTAAGTAATAAATAGTAGCCATCGTTGCCCAAAGCAAACTTATTTCTCAATGAAGTTTTGAATGTTGGCTAACGTTAATCTACGGGCTGTTTGTCAGGGCTAACCTGTAGGCTAACTTACTTTGTTTGACAGCATTATATACTAACCAGATTCCTCTTTTCGAGTTGCCTCAAATTGCGCAGCAACAACGTTTGTTCCAACACTTCTTTGAAGGAATTTATCGGCGTTCTGTAAACACTTCACCAAGCTGCCCCTTACCCTACCATGTAACATGCACACAGCTAAGGACGACGCCATTTCTATTTGTAAAGGAAATAAAAAGCGCATGCGCAAAGCTCTGTGTACGGCAACCGAGAGGCGCCACATAGTTGACAATCCGCACTAAAAACAGAAGAATGTAAATGCGTGTACTCTTGTTTTTTGCGGTTATGCAGTGTAACACAAAGTAAATTAACAATTCCCTCTGTTGCTTTAGCCTATGTTTAAGTATCTCTGATCTGCTGTTTTAGATAATAACATTTCATCAAGTGTTGCCCTTACAAAATGCAACAAATCACATTTCCGGAGGAAAAAACCCAGTAGTTCTTGGGAAGGTGACGCCCTGTGTATCAGAATTTACCATATCCTTAGAAATGTTTTTTGTTATCTGACAAAGTAGAAGAGAGGGAAAACGAAACCTGCAAAGAGCAGATCACTAGCACCTGACCTTCAAGCCTCCACCTACGGGCTGATCGACCACACTTCCTCTGTTTACTTCCTCCTAAACACGAACTGACACCTCCCGGTCAGTCACTCAGTTTCAGGCGCAAACGGCCGAGGAGAAACGACGGTCACATTAGGCTTCAGATTCAAGAAATACGGTAAGTAGATACCCGCTCATGTGTCCCTATGTAGAATGATGTCGAAATTAAAGATTTCGACTGTTAGAGATTGGTTGTATTTCCTGTAGGTAGCAACATTATTACAACGATAAGCTTTTTATCTTGGAAGAAGGATTTCTTAATTTGTTCTTTACATTCTGACATGACAATCTAAATTTTTTGATGAGTAGGAATATCCCTGTGTCTAACAAAGGCTTTGCACATGTGCATGATTTGCATGCCATAATTTGTTTAAGAAGCTAGATCAGTACATGCCATAATTTGTTTAAGAAGCTAGATCAGTATTTGTAATTTACAATTTTTACAAATAGATGATCCACATTGTGAGTATTGATTCAAAGCTTTCATTGGGACTTCCCAGCTTTTCTATGAAACTCCCTTCATCTGCTTGGAAAAGATATTGTAAGTCCCTCCCAGCTGCGTATCCAAACAGCTGAGTAGAATCTTCACTGCTTCAGTATAGTGTTGCAATTCCTCCTGTGAAGAGGAACTTTTTAAAGCCATGATCTGATCACAGAGAAACGTTATTGCCAGGCTGAATTTGTTCATAAACAGAACTCCTAATGTTTTATTTTAGATCGTGCAGGACAAGCCAGGCATCAAGATGGATTACAAATATGATAGTGGAATTGACCTTCTTTTGGCTCACATGAACATAGAGGACATTATCAACGCTGCAGAGACTCTGTACCAACTTAAGGAGGAGGAGGAGGAAGAAGGAGGATTGTCGTTTGAAGAGGAAAGTCTGTCCCACGAAGAGATGGATGAGAATGAGGACACAGGAGACTCAGGGGCGGAGCAGAAAGACTATTCTGATGCAGCTGGTGGCATTCGGTATGGGACAGTGGCAGACCTCCTGTCTTTTGTCAACAGGCTCTCCAACATGCATGCAGCAACCCTGCAGCACCTGCCTCAGGAGATGGGAATCCTACTGAATAAGGTATGTGCTTTTCTTTCTGTCTTTTGCCTATGACTTTACAATAAAACAGAATTTTTGAATGTACAGTATGAAAATTTACATTTTGTTAGTGTCAACCCTTGCAGCACTTTCTTTTTTTTAATTGACGCTTTTTTCCAGAAGAACATGGTTGTAAAGAAAGGACGTTACCAGATTAATATGGATGTGCTGCTGTTTCCATGGAAATTGACTTACAAAAATCACGGGTCTGGCCTGGTGCCCAAGGGCTCATTTGGGAAAGTCCACTTGGCTCAGGACACCAGCACAAGGAAGCGAATGGCATGCAAACTGGTGAGTCCTCCTGTGCAGCAACTGACTTCTCAGAACTCTGCCTCTGGGTGCCAGATATTTCACCTGCCAAGTACAAATTATTCAGAGAGCAACTACACAAACACACACTGTGATAATACAATGACTGTTAATGTCAGTGTGACATTTGGCTTGTTTTCTCTGAGTAAAAGCAGAAGAGTGCTTTCAAAAGAAGAACTAGGTTTTTTATGACAAACTTTCAAAATGGACCAAGATGGCTGCAATAATGGAAATTTAACAGTATCGTCCAAAAGCTTCTGTGGAAGTTTGAGCATTAAACTCATTTGTTATCTGTACAGAAAGAAAAAAGTAGAGAGGGAGTTTGAAGAGTGTGTTTGTGTGTTGCTTGGAATTTATTCGCACCCAAGTTAACTACCACACTGTACACACTATGTCAACATTTCTCTAGGTGAAAAACCACACACAGTACACCAGAAGAGACTTACTGTCACTAGAGTATGTCCTTGGTAACTGGGTTGCAATAGATTTCCTGCACATCAGCAGACAACCTCAGATAACAGTATGATCACAGAAACAAATCATCCATTGTGTAATAGACAAGATTTTAAAAAACAGTTGGGTCATTCAATTATTTGCCCTATTGCCAAGATCTAGATACGTAGAAAAATATGTGTATCTTTACACAAAGCCTGGAAGCATGGGAAACAGCCAGCCTGGCTCTGTCCTAAACCACAAATTGTTGTTTTTACATGTCTGTGTGTGCGTGTAAATGCACAGATCAGTTTAAAAAATTGTAATTACTGAGCTTTAGAGGTGCTGGAATCCAGATTTTCCCTTTTTTAGCTCTAGAATAAGAAGGACAAATTGATTCCTCTGCTTCCTGATTGTAGACATAATTTTATAGCTCTCTTGGTGCTACTCTGTGTGTATGCTGAGTGTGAAAGTAGAGCTGCATGTTAGTTCATTAGTTTGTGACAAAGACCAGATGCAGGAGGAACAAGCTTGCTTGGGCCACCTACCAGCACTCCTACACCTACATTGCCTTTTATCCCACTGGATCCAATTCACTGCTACAAAAGTTTAAACATTTCAATCTCTGCTGACAATTCTGACTAGACATCACAAAGCCTTAATTTTTACTTCAAATAGCACTATGGTTGTGGTTTATATGACTCATTTATTTATTCTTTGTGATCACATTCAAAGATTCCTATTGAGAATTTTAAAGCAGCTGACGTGGAGTTCCAGGCACGGTTTCGGCATGAGAACATAGCTGAGCTCTATGGCGCTCTGCTCTGGGACCAGACGGTCCATCTGTTCATGGAGGCCGGAGAGGGCGGCTCGGTCCTGGAGAAGCTGGACAGCTGTGGACCCATGAGGGAGTTCGAGATCATCTGGGTGACCAAGCAAGTCCTTCGGGGTCTAGAATACTTGCACTCTCATAAAGTCATCCATCATGACATCAAACGTAAGAACACAAGAAAAACTAAAGGTGGTTTTACTGTAGTGCAGTAAGCTTTCTGCAAAACTTACGCAATATCACTTTTACCCCCTTTACGTCAAAGCAAACACAGAAGGATGTAGTTCTTGTGAAAAAATCTAGAGAGATTTGTAAGTGCTGAGCAGGATGCAGGTAAATCCGCCACAAACCAAACAGACCACATAAATCTGAAACTTGACTATCATACCCACTGTTTGACGGAGTATTTGAGAGGTTTCCTCTGCTGTGGGGTTTAAATGATGCTTTTGGAGGAAATGTTCATACGAAGCCTGGTCGCATTAATGAAACAAATGTGGTAAGTAATGACTAAGATTACAAGAAGACAGGAGAGTTATAGGAGGTAAGGCCCACTTGTGGTTTGATTTGAGGTTGTTTTACGTTTGTTGGACCAAAGTGGCTCTGCTACGATCAAAGTCTTCTCCAGTGCCTCATGCCCTTAGGGCTCATCTGCTGTCTGGAAATTCCTCCCTGATTCACATGCTTTCTTGGGGTTAAATGTAGGATCCAGGGAGGCATGTGACAAACACCAACAGCCTGGCCCTCTGACATATTTGCTGAGGCTCGTTCTGTGTTCAGAGTGCAATGAAAATATGCAATTATACTTTAGTGAGGTTTTCAAGCACAAGGATGAGTCTTTTCATGGAAGACATGGCCTCAAATTATCTGTCAAATTCCTCTTCTAAACACTTGTGACTTACTTTAGCTCTTTTTAGGAGGGTTTGGTGGCATTTTAGCATGTGACTAATTAATGCTCATTACCTCAGCCTCTCTGAAAGATGCAGGTGCTTATGCTACATGTAAATCATAGCTATAATTCCTTTCCTTTCTTTTCTTTTCTTTTTTAGCCAGTAACATTGTCCTGATGTCAGACAAAGCAGTTCTGGTGGACTTTGGCCTGTCAGTTCAGATGACAGAGGACATTTACATTCCCAGAGACCTGAGAGGAACAGAGGTAAGAAGATAAGCCAAAGCTCTGATGCAGTCTCATTGTCTGCAATTGTAAGCCTGTAATGAATCTATGTACAGTCAGGTTTTTATATATTTGGGCAAGCTCACAGTTTTCATCATTATGACTTTGTACTTTATCACCGTGGATTTCAAATGCAACAATCAAGATGTGCTGAACGTGTAGCTTGAACTTTAGGGCTTGGTCAAAATAATATTGGATGAACTGCTGGCAGTTTGGTGGTGCATGAATATTTGGATAGTTGGCTGCTTAGCTTTTCCAGTCAGGTATGCTATTTCCTCTTTAGTTCATTTCCAAGTAAACAGGTCTAAGGTGTATGTGTTGCATTTGCATTTAGAACCTGTTGCTGTTAACTGGCAATAAAAAGTACCTAGAGCTGTCACTGCCAGTGAAAAAGTCATCTTTAGGGTAAAAAACAAAACTGATTAATCAGAAAGATTTTTGTAGGCAAAACAACTTCTTCCTGTTGGACAAGAAGTTGTGAATGCAGAAAGAGAGGTCAATGTCCAAATAGTTTTGAACCACCAAGTTAGGGGTTTGTGAATTGCAGTGTCTGTAACACCTACACAGGTTATGCAATATTTTTGACCAAAACCTTAAATTAAAGCTGATAGTCTATTCCTTAAGTACATCTTGTCTGTTTAATTTCAAATCCACTGATGATGCACAGAGACAAAAAACTGAAAGTTGTGTCCAAATACACAAGCCTCACTATACATTCATTTCTTACTCGAATTAAAAATGCATTTCTTTCTTTGAACTTAAATGTGTTTGCTAGGAAAGGCAGAAGTCATCTTGACTTGTGACTCAGGCTAAATTTCCCCAGAGATTTTGAAAAATCTGCCTTGATACTTTTCAGCGCTCCTTCCTTTCTCTCTGTGTCTTTCTCTTTATTCCAAAATGATTAGAGACAGTCAGTGATTGGCAGCAAAGCACTCAGTGCACCCAATGACCTCACCTAAGCTATAGTCTGCTCATGCTTGATGTTCTCAGTGCATTTGTTTTAATTAGTACATGGGAAGTCTTAGGTTAATCCAAGAGATTTCTCACAAGCGTCCTCTTTTCTCATGAATCTTCATACGGTAGCTTTCCCATGTTTTGGCCTGTTTTGAGTAAGATATATCTGTGTGCATGCACCCAAAGCCTCTCGTGGCTTGGCTTGTGGAAAGTCCCAGAGCAGGCACCCAGGGGTAATAAGAAGAGAGACAGCACAAATGTACTGGGCTGCTCAGGCTTACGTTAACATAGGATAGCAGCCTGGAATTTCCAGCAGAGAGAGAGTGGTGGGGATTATGGTGTAGAGAGATGACCTCTGGTATTGTGTTTGTCTTTCATGCTGCAAAGGTCAACCTGCTTCTTCACTTCATTTAGCTTGACATGCGCGCCATAGGTCTAAAGGTTAGTGAGTTTGTTGCAACTGAAAACCCCCTTTACTGCAAGAGGTTGTTTCCTGCTTATTGTACTGTACTGAAAAAAAGAGGAACTGCTTTCAGCTGTGCACTTTTTCCTTCCAATGGCCTCAGCAGAACCTGCTAAATCTAGTTCATGAAATGTGTCCCTTCTTCATTTAGATGTACATGAGTCCTGAGCTGGTTTTGTGTCGTGGACATAACACCAAGACAGATATCTACAGCCTGGGCACAACCATCATTCATATGCAGACTGGTAGCCCTCCCTGGGTCAGCAGATACCCACGCACAGCATACCCATCCTACCTCTACATTGTAAGTACTGTACATTGTAATTGCTTTGCTAGCTGTTTGGCTTTATGCACGCTCAGATCAGTTTGACACACAATTACAATTCAGTAATGAATTGCAACAGAACTGCAATGATTAGTTGCAAACACCAAGACACACTAAGCCAAACTCAAAAGAAAAGGGGAGCTTGAACGCACCGCAATGAATCCAGCCAACAACCATCTAGCACTTACATTCTGCAGTTGCACAAAAGGAATATAGGACTGAAGATACACTGTACAATTTGTAAGTGTTGTAAAGAGTTGGTCCCTCCTGAATCATGCTAATCAGTTCGGTTTATTTTCTTCTTTTTTGCCATGTTCTCCTGATGCTCGCCAGTTATTATTCTTCAGTTTATCACAATAAAGTTTCGGGCCTCAGTTTTTATCTCACATATTAATGTTCTTTAAAAGGGCACTAAACGTGCACAGAACCAAATATAGCAAACATTTTATATCACATTTACATTCCACAAGATTAACCATAGATCATTTCTGTATTTCATAAAGTGACACACTGTTCCATGACCTTCATATGTTCCAATGTCTTGATTGTTGTGTGATTAAAATAGGCTGTGGCTGGTCACAGTCTGTGACCTATGACCCATTGTGTCAGTCACTACTTCTGTTTCTTTTAAAAGGTTTTCCATGACACGAGTTCTGTGCTTTCAAGAAGTCCCGTTTGTTTTTTGATGATTATCAGCTCTTGAATTTAACAGTTACTCACTTCCTTGTGAAACTGCTGTCATGGAGAAGTGATGTTGCATAGTTAACACACTTCAACAGTATTTACAACTAACAAGTTAAAACTTATTAAGATCACTATCTTTGTGACTTTAATTGCTATTTTCTTTCTCACTGCAGTTTTCTTTCGCCAATTTTTGCTCTTTCTGTGTGTTCACAGATCCACAAACAAGCACCCCCTCTGGAGGACATACCAGAGGACTGCAGCTTGGTCATGAGGTCTTTCCTGGAGCGAGCCCTGGAAAGGAACCCTGCTCTGCGGAGCTCTGCATCTGAACTGCTAAAGGAGGAGGCCATCAACCCACCCAGGGAAGATCAGCCACGCTGCTGGAGCCTTGACTCCGCATTGGAGGAAGCAACTCACACAATGCTACGGCAACAGAGCCAGCACCATGACACAACACAGGGTGAGTACCCAGTTGCTAAGTTCGACTTGTTTTTAATGATAGACATATATTTACATTGCCATCAGCAATAACACACTCCAGCAGTTATTTGCAAGCTCAAACACTTAAAGCTAAATATGCTAACACTATTTATACATGTACCTTTTTGTTGTTCTACAGAATCTTCTCTGTACTCTGAAGACTCTTACCACATGAGGAGAAAAGGCTCCTTGTACATTGACCTGGGTGCCTTGTCAGGCTACTGTAAACTGGTGGCAGGTCCACCAGCTTCTGAATATGGCTAACACCTGTCCACAGCTCATCATTTGTGTGGCTGAACAAGCCAACTGATAATTCAGCTTTAGCCTTCTTTCATAGTCAGGCTCAGTCTTTGCTGTGAAGCACTCACAGATAACTCACGGCTGTAGGCGACACACACGGTTTTGGAACTGAAAGTGTCTACAAGAATCAAGATTAGGTGTAATGAATGGAACAATCTCGACCTTAAATGAATAACACTGCAGGACAGTGGCTGGAAAAGATCTATTGTCAATAATTGAGCATTAAATGTTGGCACAGTTTCCCAGGCGTCCTTTTGTTATGTTTGTACATGCTTTATTACAGTGTGGTAACAATAATTAAAAAGTACCCTGTTTTTTTTTTTTTATTAAACTATATGTGATGGGCTCTATAGAAAAGTTATTTTTTCACCTGTGTGTATGCACTATGCAGTATACATGTATGATGTGTAGTTTTTTATGGACTTTTTCTTGTTTATTCCTGTGGAATATTAATAGTGTGATTGTGCTATACAAATGGAGCTTTGGTGGAATGCTTGTGATTTTAAATTTGTGTTCTGTACATCCTGTGAGATGATGTCTGCTGTGATGTCTGCTGAATCTTTCTTAGTAATGGGAATGATAAATTATCCAAAGTTTGACTGTACAATTTAATATTAAATAAAAGGGCAATTAAAAAACCTCATATTGTTTTCAATACTGTACTACTCATTTAAGCAGTTTACTTATTTTGGATTTGCTGGTTCACAACCAAGAGAGGTTACCATGAAATGAAACATTAAATATGTCAGTGGTTTTTACATTCACTCTCTTAATTCCTTCTACTCCCTTTTTCTAACATATGTCCTGACTATTGGACTATAAGTTGTTATACAGTATATGTACTACACTGTCACATAACAAGTGCTATATAACAGACATTTCCATTAGTATATAACACATCTTACTATCAGCATAGCTTTGAAGATGTTTAAGATCTCTGACAAGTGGTGACGCAATGAACAGAATGGAGTTTCTACATCAGTAACATGAGTGGGTGGGGGATACTAAGGCCTCCCCCTTCTCTCTGTTTTGCTGTCTGTTTCTCTTTACTATAAAACTAAATAAAGAAAAATAGAGCCAACACCACTATGAAGTGAAACCACTTGATTTGAGACTTTGGTGTGAAACTATGTAAGTCATTTGATATTTAACAATTTTAGAACATGACCAAATGTCCACAGACATACCATTTGTGCCCTAAAGTTGTACCAGAATTGAAATGCCAAAATCTGCAGGAAGCTCTTGCTTGAGGTTATTTCTGCCAAAGGTGGTTCAACCAGTTCTTAAACCATTATTTAAATAGTATTACTTTTTCCACCATCGGTCTGTAGGTTTAATGGGTGTATCCAATTAAATATTAAACCATAAATGTTTCTGTTTTATCATCTTAGAAAGACTGCAGATAAATAAGAAAGACTTATTTATGTTTGAGACTACCTAAGAATGCATCACATTTCTTTACTACTTTCTGCTGCATATGATATTCTAAGTCTAAAGTACACTTACATATGTAAAGTACACATGTGTTACAAATGAAAGAGCCTTTGTAATCAACCTGGCAGTCATTAATACTTTGCTCATTTTACAATGCTTCTTATATATTTATATTTTTTCTCTATGTGATACACTGTTCATTTAAAATATCCCTCTTATCAAGTTTTTTCTGGAATTAGTTGTCTAGTTTTATTTCCTCATTTAAAGTTTTTTTTTAAAGTTTGTTGTTTTTTTAAAGTTTTTAGTTGGCATACTTTAACCTGTTCTCATTGTTCGCCACAACAACTGGCAGCGAGATACAAATACAATTTCCCACTCTTTATTTTTCATATTTTTAAGTAACATTTTGAATGCATGCCCTTTACTTGTAATGAACAATATTGTAAACTACTTTTACTTGAACAAAGAATCTACATATAAATTCCACAATTGTCCTCTGTAATGATTTTATGTCAAAAATATTTTTGGTATTTTTATTAGTTAAAGGGATATTAAAGTCTATTAAAGCCCACGTAAAGTAAAACCTTATGACTGATAATGTTCTTGAAAAGCAGTGTTTACACAAGATAGAACAACAAGATGATTAAAAGAAAAAACCAAAGTGGCACTTTGATGGAAACTTTAGAGTGTGGGTTTTCCTGGATTCCCCAGCTGGCAGCTGGGCCAAATAGTTGAAGGTTTAGTGAAGCGCTTTGCTATCATGACTTTAATTGTTCTTGATTACTCATGAGTAATATCTACTACTGACTTTGCATCAGGGAAATCCAAGTAGTTGAAACGTGTGAAGTGTATCTCCCCTATCTGCAGCTCAGGCCTACTCTTCTTTCTGTGGTGGGAGGGTTGCCTGTGATTCCACTGGTTTCACTATAAAAGCTGGACAGACAAATACTACCATCTGCTGGTAACAGAAGACATCTGTCCCTCAAGTATTCGCCACTGACTACCTTTCAACGGGAAAGTAGCTCTTCACAGACGTGACTCGTTGACGAGGTAGTTGTGGTTGGACTGTCTTCTCACTTTTGACATGTGACTTGGCAGCCAACTGAAGGTTGAAGTGATTTGCTCCAAACAGACCCAGATAACCATGTAGTGATCTGCACGGCAGATAATGGTAAAAACTGCTCCAAGTAAATGCTACTAAAACACTATACTACCACTAACTTAAAAATTACAATCCTACTCTGACAACACTGTCATCAAGAATGGTGTAAAGCAGGGATGTCCAAAGTCCGGCCCTGGGGCCAAATGCGGCCCGTGGTCAAATTTCATCCGGCCCTCGGCAATATCAGTGCGCAAACGAGAATTTTGCGCATCAGATATTTCATCTCTGGCGGAAGAGTTCGGACAACGCGTCCGGGATTTTGCAGCTATCGAGCAGTTGTCGCTGTTTCTTCCTCGCCTTTTTCCGTGGACACAGATGATGTTCCAGACCATTTGCAGCTGGAGCTCATTGAGCTGCAATGTGACGCCGAGAGCCGCAGTCGGCACCAGCAGCTCTCTCTCGCCAACTTTTACCGACAGCTGGATGAGGACAGGTTTCGAGAGATTCGAGCGGTTGCTAAGAAAATGCTGAGCTTGTTTGGGTCGACGTATTTGTGTGAGAAGACATTCTGAACTTAAATAAGAGCCGTGTGAGGACACGGCTAACGGACTCTCACCTGCGAGACACCTTGCGCATCAATGCCGCTGCCTTTGAGCCAGACCTGGCCTTTGTGCTGCAGTCCACATCTCATTAATGCAGACAAGTCATTTGTCATTTACAATAAGTCTCTGAATTCATTTTTGTTAAGATCAAAATCGGTCATAAATTCAGACAAGTTGTCAGTTTTCACTCCAGAATAAACTTTTAAAAGTTCAATTAACATTTATATTTACTGATATGTCATATTTCAAATGAGCCCTGCAATCGTGGATATGTCTATTGTTTATTGCTAATTTCTCTGTTAGTTTAATTAAAAGTTCTGTGAACATTGAACAGCCATGGTGATATGTTTCAGGTTTCAAATGTAATTTGCACTCAACAGTACAATTACTTCTGTTTGGGAAAAAAAGTTAAGTGAATATTCAATTACATGTGATATGCATGTTCAAATGAACCAAAAGACATGCTTAAGATTGTTAAAATAAGGCAAATGTGAAATGCTAAATTTATATATATATATATATATATATATATATATATATATATGTTTAAATATATTGTGAACGTCAGGCAAGGTCGGCCCCCGCCACCATTTACCCCATCAAATCTGGCCCCCTTGGCAAAAAGTTTGGACACCCCTGGTGTAAAGCAACCAGTTTTTGTAAATAATAAAGTACTCTATAAAGAGTGTTGATGATCAGGATTCAAACATAGACCTATTCTGACACTAACTTCACCAATGTAGTTAAAGTACAAAGATACAGAGAATGCAGTGCAAACGTGAAAAAAAAAACATGTTTCCAAAAACCTGGAGATGCCGGGGATTGAACCCGGGGCCTCATACATGCAAAGCATGCGCTCTACCACTGAGCTACATCCCCACTTGTTCCAGGGCGTCACCAATCTCAAGAAAAAACTTAGTTCTCCAAGGTTTGTAGTGGTGGGCATTTCAAATTTGCACATGAACAGCAGGCGGTCTACTCATGAACTTGTAAATACAAAAGAACGACGTGACAGCTCTCCATAAAAGAACCCACCGGACGTCGGGTGCCCCTAGTGGCTGGTTGCAGTACAAGTCACGTACCAGAGGTGAGTCAAAATTAAAGTTCTAGGTAATAATAATAATAATAAAAATAGGTAATAATCAAGTGAACGCGTCCCAATGGGGTTTGCTCTCAGTTTCGACAGATATTAGCACACTGCTTGGTGTCCTTTTTCTACTTTTTTAAACTTTTTAAATTTATTTGATGATATAAAACAGGGTTGTGTCTGTATTATTGTCAGCTTTAATTTAAGTACATTTTTCATGTATCTGTAGATGGAGATGGATGAAAATGGAGTTCGTCAACTTAAAATTACCTGTGCCTGCCTCTTCTTGTCTCTGTGCCAGAAGAAAAGAATTTAATATAGAGCAGTGCAAAGTGGCAGAGAGGTCTCTAATTTATACACTGATATGATTTATTGACAAATTTTTTTCCGTCTGTTTGTTTGACGGAACACGCGACAGTCAAGTCTTTGTTTTAAATCAGGTGCAAAACAGTGCCACAAGAAAACCACGTTTTCTACTTGTGGTGGGATTTCTCTGCTTTGTGACCTTATTTCCACCTTTCTTGAAGTTTTATCAGTGATCATACATTCCTTAAGTCACAATCCAAATACTGCGTGTGATGTAAAAACATAAGTAGTGTAAGTAAGTAAAATTGTAAAAGCATGAGATCAGAAAGAACAAAAAATGTTATATGTCTAGTACTATTTGAAGTATCATTATGTAACCCTACCCACCATCACTGGAATTTGGTTGACACAATACAGATACAAACTACTTGCAGTTAAGTGAATGCTTTGAACTCAATACACCTGAACATAAAAAAGACAGCATGAAAGCCACTTTAAATGATAGATGGAGATGTTTTGTGACTTCAGGAATGGAGGGCAACAGTAGACGAAGAAGAAGACTTCATGCCAGGCAAGGAGAAAGAGAAGAACAAGAACAAAAGTGTATGTATATAGGACTAAGTTAGTCCCTATGCCCTTTAAGCATTCTTCATGGGTACACTTTGCTGTTACAAAAACACAAAACATAAGCATAAAAATTTAATTATACTTAATTTTTCCAAATGATGTCTGTATAATGTTTCTTTGCTGTCTGATTTTATGTGTCATTTGTTTGTCTTTGAGCGATGATAAAAATTTGGAGCCAATTGTCAGATTTTTCCAGACAAGTCAAAAGTTTTGGAATCATAGCTTGAAAGTTTGGGATTTGTGTTCACTGTTTTGAAAGAGCCGAGATTTCAGGAAGTTAGTTATTATCAATTCAAACTGAAGATTTATTATAAGATTTCTCCAAACTACAATAAAGACGGGTCTCAGCAGTGATTAAACTGTCAGTATGTGACAAATATCGTTCTTGACAAGCTATTATATTTAGTTAAGCTGCACTAAAGCAGTAGTAAAAAAGCACAATGTCATAGTAACTATGACTATGACAGTGATGTCATAGTAACCATGAGATCAAGGCCACAGTCCCATAGTAACCACATTTTCCACAGAATTGTTCTCTGTACCAACAGTCCACAGTGACCACTTTCTGTGCAAAACTACACCTGTTTTATCAAAAAAAAGCAAAGTGTCTAAACGGGAAACCAGAGAGCTACGAAACAACAAATTAGAAATGGAAGAGACAAAACAATAAACCCAGATCATTTAAAGACGTCTGAAGAAAGACAGGTAAATGTGTTTTATACAAACTTTAAAATAATTAGAATACAGCCAAAAGATTATTTGCAAAAAAGCTTAATTTCTATGAGTTTACACTTTCTTTACCGAAAAATACGTTGAAAATGTTACATTGATTGTATACAAACAAATGCACATGTGAACTCATGTAAACTTTTTTAATCTTATAACAAGACCAATCAATAGAACTTTTTCACAAAACCTGGAAGTACACAAAAGCATAACAGTTTCCGCTCAATGCTGAACAAGACAGTGACATAGTAATAATGGATTGCAAGAGTGTTTTCACCTCCTTTGTTGGCAAATAAAATTACTGTATTAGTATGGTTAAAATAATAAACGTTCATAAAGCAGGGAATTTAGCCAGGTTGCTGTATTTTATTGGGATGTCTGTTATGTGCTACTTTACACGAAGTTTATATTCCACAATAATCACACAGGAGTCAATGATCATTACTGACTAGCTATTACTAATTATTAGTGATTTTCAAAAGTTTTTTTCACTGCACACCAACTGTGAACATAAAAACTGTAGAAAAGATAACACGTTTACGGTCTAACATCAACTTATTTTACACCAAGAGTTTCACTGAAGTTGTAATGTAACAAGTAAATATAATAAAATGGCATTAAAAAATCATATCAGATGTAGAGATGGGAAATACGAATCTTTTGACTGACTCGGATCTTTAACTCTCGAACAGTAAATTGAACGAATCATTTTGAGTCATTTCGTTCACTCCGTTCATATTACACCACGTGACGCTGTAGCCCTCTTGTGGGCGTTGTAAAAAGGGCCGCGGTTCTCAAACACTATATACTGAAAGCGACATGATTTGCTTCAACTGACAAATTATAATACACAAACTACCACAAGCAATTCAAACCATGTGAAAACCTGGCAAAGCAAATACACACCACAATAAAGTGACTTGTGTCCTACGTCCTCCCTGCCATTGTTGTTTAACAGTGCGACAGTGACAAATGAATGAAAGAACGATCCGCAAAGATCCGTAACGGAGCGGCCTGGCTGTCACGTGACAAAAGAACGAGAACCTGAGGACGGCCGCACAGCTCAGTGAATCGTGAACGAATTATTTCTGTTTCCTGTCCTGCTGACTGAGCTTATGCAGCTGCTGTCATGTGGCGAGAGAACGTACTGCAGGAAAATGAACGAATCGCTCACTGAGAGGACTCATTACTCCCAAGTAACATGCAAGAAACATGCAAGATTCGTTCACATCGAACGAATCACTCATGAACGATACATCACTAATCAGATGTGGTGATGAAGCCTCTGGCACACATTAATATGCTCAGTAACAAATCCATCACATAAAACATATATGTGAGTATGATATTAGGTCAGAGTTCAGTATGTGCTGGGTGCAATATAAAGGATTAGGGCTACTAAGACGTCAACTTCAGTTAAACTTGTAATACTTGTATGTGTTTGTTTCTCCACTAGAATCCCACTACAAGAACAATGGAGACAGACAACATGGATGAAACTGTGAGTTCTCTTGTCTCAGAGATAGTCCAGCTGTCTGCATCAGACCTTAATGAGCTGATGCAGTTGATCAAAAACTGGGATGCAGAGGAACGTGCAACATCTCAGACAGTTGACTCAGCAGCTGGTTGTTCCACTCAACAGAATATTGAAGAATATCTGAGGTGGTTCTTTGACCAGCGACGAAAGTTTGCTGAGCATCTCTGGGATGAAGAGACCAAAGAGGTCAAAATGGTTTCAACCAACGCCATAACTAAAATCCCAGATAGATTAGATGAAGTTGTGTTTGTCCCTGAGGCAAAACCAACTTCCAGCCTCTCCACCATATCAGAGGATAACATGAGGTCCTCATTTGCTTCCGGTTCATGCAGCACCTTAGCAATGTTAGAGGTGACAAATGTGGCTGTGTCTCAAGGGACTGAACAGTCTGTCAGGACTCTTGAGCAATCACCCGGGAAAACAATATTCGAAAGAATAAAGAAAACATGGAGGGAACAGTTTGGAAGAAAGAATGATGATGTATCAGTTTCAGAGAGCCAGGAGGATAAAGACACTAAGGACCTAAGTCTGTCTCTTAAATCAAACCAAATTTCCACCTCTTCAATGGTAAAATTACACACACAGTGACACTATGACCCCAATAGATGAGTTTGAACAGTCAGGCATAATTTTTGTTATGTATTTAATTATTTTCATGCTTTGGAAGCTTGTTTTTGTACCAAACTTGAAAGTCACTTTGGATAAAGCATCTGTCAAATGACTAAATGTAAAGGTTTTTACATTTGTCCTGCCACTGTTGTCCTTTTCTTTCTATTAAGGATCAGAAAGAGAAGGATGAAAATCAAACTGAGAGTCTATCATCTTTTGATCTGCAGCACCCGAGAACTCAGCCTCCTGAAGTCAGACCTATAGATTTGTACCTCACTGAAAGTCACTTTGCATAAAAGCATTTGTCAAATGACTAAATGTAAATGTTTTTACATCTGTCCTTAACATTGTTGTTCTTTTTTGTCTATGAAGGATCAGAAAGAGAAGGGTGAGGATCCAACTGAGAGCCTATCATCTTTTGGTCTGCAGCACCCGAGAACTCAGCCTTCTGAAGTAGGACCAAGAGATTTGTACCTTACTTGAAAGTCACTTTGCATAAAAGCGTCTGTCTAATGACTAAATGTAAATGTTTTTATATCTGTCCCTAACATTGTTGTTTTTTTTTCTTTCTATAAAGGATCAGAAAGAGCAGGATGAGGATGCAACTGAGAGACTATTACCTTTTGATCTGCAGCAGCCAATAACTCAGCCTCCTGAAGTCAGACCTATAGATTTGTACCTCACTGAAAGTCACTTTGCATAAAAGCATTTGTCAAATGACTAAATCTAAATGTTTTTACATCTGTCCTTAACATTGTTGTTCTTTTTTTGTCTATGAAGAATCAGAAAGAGAAGGGTGAGGATCCAACTGAGAGCCTACCATCTTTTGGTCTGCAGCACCCGAGAATTCAGCCTTCTGAAGTAGGACCAAGAGATTTGTACCTTACTTGAAAGTCACTTTGCATAAAAGCGTCTGTCTAATGACTAAATGTAAATGTTTTTACATCTGTCCCTAACATTGTTGTTTTTTTTTCTTTCTATAAAGGATCAGAAAGAGCAGGATGAGGATGCAACTGAGAGACTATTACCTTTTCATCTGCAGCAGCCAATAACTCAGCCTCCTGAAGTCAGACCTACAGATTTGTACCTCACTTAAAGTCACTTTGCATAAAAGCATTAGTCAAATGACTAAATGTAAATGTTTTTACATCTGTCCTTAACATTGTTGTTCTTTTTTGTCTGTGAAGGATCAGAAAGAGAAGGGTGAGGATCCAACTGAGAGCCTATCATCTTTTGGTCTGCAGCACCCGAGAACTCAGCCTTCTGAAGTAGGACCAAGAGATTTGTACCTTACTTGAAAGTCACTTTGCTTAAAAGCGTCTGTCTAATGACTAAATGTAAATGTTTTTACATCTGTCCCTAACATTGTTGTTTTTTTTTTCTTTCTATAAAGGATCACAAAGAGCAGGATGAGGATGCAACTGAGAGACTATTACCTTTTGATCTGCAGCAGCCGAGAACTCAGCCTCCTGAAGTCAGACCTATAGATTTGTACCTCACTGAAAGTCACTTTGCATAAAAGCATTAGTCAAATGACTAAATGTAAATGTTTTTACATCTGTCCTTAACATTGTTGTTCTTTTTTGTCTGTGAAGGATCAGAAAGAGAAGGGTGAGGATCAAACTGAGAGCCTATCATCTTTTGGTCTGCAGCACCCGAGAACTCAGCCTTCTGAAGTAGGACCAAGAGATTTGTACCTTACTTGAAAGTCACTTTGTATAAAAGCGTCTGTCTAATGACTAAAATGTAAATGTTTTTACATCTGTCCCTAACATTGTTGTTTTTTTTCTTTCTATAAAGGATCAGAAAGAGCAGGATGAGGATGCAACTGAGAGACTATTACCTTTTGATCTGCAGCAGCCAATAACTCAGCCTCCTGAAGTCAGACCTATAGATTTGTACCTCACTGAAAGTCACTTTGCATAAAAGCATTAGTCAAATGACTAAATGTAAATGTTTTTACACCTGTCCTTAACATTGTTGTACTTTTTTGTCTATGAAGGATCATAAAGAGAAGGATGAGGATCAAACTGAGAGTCTATCTTCTTTTGGTCTGCAGCACCCGAGAACTCAGCCTCCTGAAGTCAGACCAAGAGATCTGTACCTTACTTGAAAGTCACTTTGCATAAAAGCATCTGTCAAATGACTAAATGCACATTTTTTTTACATCTCTCCTTAACATTGTTGTTTTTTCTTTGTATAAAGGATCAGAAAGAGAAGGATGAGGATGCAACTGAGAGTCTATCATCTTTTGGTCTGCAGCAGCCAATAACTCAGCCTCCTGAAGTCAGACCTATAGATTTGTACCTCCCTTTAAAGTCACATTGGATAAAAATATCTATCAAACGAGTGAATGTAAAGGTTTTTACATTTGTCCTGCCGCTGTCGTTCTTTTCTTTGTATGAAGGATAAGAAAGAGAAGGATGAGGATCCAACTGAGAGTCTATCACGTTTTGGACTGCAGCACCCGATAACTCAGCCTTCTGAAGTCAGACCTAGAGATTTGTACTTTTATTTGAAAGTCACTTTGGATAAAAACATATGTCAAATGACTAAATATAAATGATTTTACATCTGTCCTTAACATTGTTGTTTTGTCTTTCTATAAAGGATCAGAAAGAGCAGGATGAGGATCTAACTGAGAGCCTATCGTCTTTTGGTCTGCAGCAGCCAATAACTCAGCCTTTTTCAATCAGACCCACAGAAGGGGACAATGCAACTGACATATACTTACCCCCAGGACTGACAGAAGAGGAGGAAGAACCTGTATTGTCTAAAGAGGTCACCTGCGTCAGCACCTCTCCAGTTGGGTCTGAGGATCAGATCAAGTCAGAAGAAAGTGGGATTTTGGCCTCTGGTGCCTTCTCTTCTTCCAGAAAAACTATCAGACCAGAGATTGGTAGATTCAAAACTGAAAGCCCAGATTCATTAGATGAAGTTATGTTTGTCACTGAGGCAGAACCAACGTCCAGCCTCTCCATTATATCAGAGGATAACATGAGGTCCTCACCTGCTTCCAGTCCATGCACCACCTTAGTACTCTTGGATGTTACAAACGTGGCTGTGGCTCAAGCGACCGAACAGTCTGTCAGGACACTGGAAACAGCAGATTCTGACAGCAAAGCTGAGCAACCAGCCGGGGCAACATTATTTAAAAGAATAAAGGAAACATGGAGGAAAAGGTTTGGAAGAAAGAAGAATATTGAGTATGGATCAGTTTTAGACAGCCAGAGAGATGGGGACATTAAGGACAGAAATCCTTCTCCTAACTTTGAACAAATTTCCACCTCTTCAAAGGTAGAATTAAACACACACATTGACAATATGAGAATAGACAAGTTTTGACAGTCAGGCGTCATATTTTTTTCATGCTTTGGAAGCTTGTTTTTTACCTCACTTCTGTGTCTGTCAAATTACTAAATGTGAATATTTTACATCTGTCCTTAACATTGTTGTTCTTTTCTTTCTTTAAAGGATGAGAAAGAGCAGGATGAGGACAAAGACCATGTCACTGACATATATTTACTCTCAGGACCCTTAGAAGAAGAAGAAGAAGAAGAAGAAGAAGAAGAAGAAGAAGAAGAAGAAGAACCAGTATTGTCTAAAGAGCTCACCTGCATCAGCACCTCTCCATTCATGTCTGAGGATCAGATCAAGCCAGAAGAAAGTGGGAGTGTGGCTTCTGGTGCATGCTCGAGTTCCGAGCCCAGTTCTGAAAGCCCAGCTCATCCAGATATATTGGAAAAAGAAGTTTTTGCCCATGAAGTAGAATCACCTTCCAGCAGGAAGTCGCCATCTGCTTCCAGTTCACGCAGCACGTCAGCTATTTTGGAGGCTCCAACTGAGCTATCAGTATTTGGTCGACGGGAGCTATTTACTGAGCATTTTAAAATTAGACCCACAGAAGATGAAATACCTCTAGAACCCCCAGAAGAGGAGGAATACAAAACTGACTCAGGAAATGACCAGCACGTGGTCCTGAATCCTTCATTCTTTTCTGTCATATTAGAGACATTTTTCCAGCATCTCACAGAAGAGTAGGTTTTCTAAGTTTTTTACATTGGTATATTTGAATTTGGGTGCCATGTTTCCAGTTTTAACCTTCTACTTGTGCTCTTTGAATTTTTTAAGGCAGTGGAGGGAAGTAGGTGAAGGTGTGTACAATCATGATGTGCTGGAGAAGCTGATATGCATGTGCATGACTGTGCTGAGGTTCATCTCAAATGCTGTCCTTAAAGTCGTCCTACTGTCACTCCATCAGTCATCTGACACATATGGAACATGCCATATAATGAACCCCATGACCTCTGAAGACCTCCTAAGGGTTTACAACGTCGACATCCGAGGTTTTGTTGAAAGCTGCTTCAGTCGGGCTGTTCATGATGTCATCGGTGCAGACACGCCTGTAAGGGTTTCCCCCGAATTTACAGACACATTGGCAACTGAGGTTCTTCATGAGGTCAACTCTGTCCTGTCAGTTAGTCAACAGGCCTCAGAGGATGGAGCTCCTGCTTCTCCTGACAGCTCCCAGGAGTTAAACAAAAGATCAGCAGAGAAGACACTTGCAGGACTTATTCCTACAATGAAATCCTTCCTCACAGGACGTAGTACTGCAGTGAGGAGAAGGATTGAGACACAAAAAGATCCAGAAGCAAATAACATACAAGAGACATCAGCAAGAGGACCTAACACCAAGAGCAAGCAGTCACTCTGGAACAGGTGTGTCAGGAGACAAGAGTCAAGAAAAATGCAGCCAGATCCAGCGGAGGAAGAGTGTATGAAAAAGGACAATAAAACCCCACACAGCTCCATCTCAAACATATTTGAGGAAAGGACCAGAAACAGTGGCTTCTTCTCTTCAAAAGTATGTTTTATTTCTAATAATCAGAGGACCACATTGTCTCTCTGATTATAATCTTATTTTTCTGATTATAATCTTAAAAATAAATTGAACAAGATGTCAGATATGCATGTACATGGAATAGAACTGTATAAATAATGTGAAGCGTTTGTGCTTCATGGAACAGACATTTTGTTCTGTGGTTTACATCCACTGCTGTACTTTTCTTGAACCGTAGCTTTTCTTCTTCAGTTTTTTATAATGTTATTTATAATTTCTAAAAAAGGAGAAGCAGAAGACAGAGAAGGAGTAGAAGAAGAAGACAACTTCTACCCGACGGTGTCACCTACAACTTTACCTGGGTCTGTAGCTATACCATATATCTTACTATTTTCTTTCAAACATTCCTTCTTATTTCTCTTATCCTTAACCCTCTCTCACATTTCTCTCCCTTCTGCAGAGATGAAGAGAAGGTCAATTCTCAGGGCAGCACGATGGTTAGAACTTCTGCCTCAAACCTAAGAGGTCCTGGGTTTAAACCGTTTAAACCAGGTCATTCCCAGTGACCTCTGTGTGAAGGGTTATTTTGGAGTTTGCATGTTCTCCTCATGCCTGCATGGGTTTTCTCCGAAAATTCTGGTTTCCTCCCACATTCCAAAGACGTGCAGATTTGTTTTTTGGTGACACTAAACTGGCCATAAGTTTGAACTCGACTGACTGTCTCTCTATGTCAGCTCTGATAAATTGGTTTCTTATCTAGGGGTTTGGTCTCTGTGTTTAAATAAACATGACTAGAATTAACTTCAGTTTGACGTACTTTGTCTCTGTTGTGTGGATAATGGTATAGTATTGCTGCTTTGTTGAACACCTGTATGATAATAAATAGTAACATGGAAACACGACTTTCTCTGATTGTGAGAAATCAGACTAACTAGTCTGTAGTTCTGCTAGTGTGTGTCAGAGGCCACAGTTTTCATTACTTCCATCAATGTCCAAAGCAGAAATATATGGCTATTTGATTAAAAGCAAAGTACATATAGCTCAATTATTCTTTTTAAGCTACATTTCAGCAACAGGGCATTAAACTCATTAAACTCTTTTTAAAGCCAACATTGAATCCACCAATTGTGCCCCAAGAGACATGAACACTACATCAGCCTCCTCTGCCTCCTCAGATACTTAAATCACATATTCAGATCTTACCCAGACTTACACATACCAACACAAAGGAGCATCTTGTACATATGATATATATGTTACCGTATATATGTGATGGAGATGTTCTGAATAGGTGCTTCCACACAAACATACTGTATTAGGAATTTGAGTTAACACACCTAATGCAAGTAATTATGGCTATAATTACCTGGGCATAGTTGAAAAAGAAAAGTCAATGAAGCAAAGAGCCCTCAAGCTCAAAGGCAACAAATCAGAGCCTTCTGCAATGGTTGGGAATCAAACCCAGGTTAACTGCTTGGAAGGCAGCTATGCTCAGCACTATACCACCATCGCATGACGAGCCTTAAAAATGTCATCATTTTCCTTCCCTGAGAGGCCTAATGAATCAGATTGTTGTTTGTCTGAGCACCACGAACTTCTACTGCACTGGCAGAGAACCTAATTTAAAAATATTACTTGGGTACATTCAGCTCCGCGTTTGCACACACACACATTGGCAGCGTAGAAAGTACATGCCAGGAAAGCTTCTCAGTCAAAGTTATTTGTAAGTTAGGTCATGTCAACTGGCCATTTTAGCTGAAAATTTTTTGGTTACTCATCCAAGTAGGTACATAGGTACTTGGTCGTCAGGGACCCTTGCCTTGCTTGTTTTTTTTTTCTTTTTAAAAAGTACTACCTATCAGGTTTGTTAAGCCAATCAGAACTAGAAGATACCTTCTTAGATTAGGGTGGGTGGGGGAAGACGAGGCAAATTGACCTTTTCTGACTCGTGATTGACTTAACACACCTAATCCAGGTAATTGCCAGTGGGTAGAGCCATAATTAGCTGGGGATAGTTGGAAAAGAAACAGGGCAGATGTCAGGGGTTGGTAGCAACTGCAACGTTTAAAATCCGTGTAAAAAAAATGATTTGTTGCAGTTGTCTTTGAGAGTCTAGTTGGAAGCATAGCAAAGGGAATGTTGTCTGCAATGCTCGGAACATAGGTTCACTTCTTGCAGAGATTTGTTTGCCTTTGATCGTATAGATTTATTGTATTAGCTTTTTTCATGAAATGTTTTTGTAGCAGATAGCACACCCATCATTGTCAGTATTGACCAGCTCGCCTGTATAACCGGAGAGCGACAACCAGGCCTCCCTGGGCAGGGGAGCACGAGGCAGGGCCCGGGAGCTCCAGCCTGGGCTGCTGAGCGTGACCCAGGGCTGGGAAAATTTGACCCAGGCTCTAGAGCTTTCCCCTGGGCTGTGGAGAATCACCAAGGGCTTGGTGAATTTCAGCCCAGGCCCTGGAGCTCTTTCCTGGGCTGTGGAGCATGAAGCAGGCCTGTGCAGATTTGGCCAAGCCCTGGGGACTTCAAAAGTCAAGGGCCCAGCCCACAACACTGAGATCAAGATTAAAGCCTTCTAAAAGCCCTGTTCCCAAAATGAGGGCTAAAACTTTACGAACGGCTGATGAAAATTCAATACAGAGAAGGCAGGCAAGAGACCCGCTTGCTCCCAAGGGTTTAAAGAAGCAAGTGGAGCAAGGTCACTCTGGCATCTCCTGCTCCCTCTTGTGGCCAGCGGGCAAAATGTAACTGCTACGAAGCAAGGGGCGTGCCCTCTGCTGCTCCCAAGTATTTGAGAGCTGTTGGTAGAGCCAGCCATAGCTTACGGCCACACCGCTCTTGGGTGCCCGATCTTGTCCGATCTCAGAAGCCAAACAGAGCCGGGCCTGGTTAGTACTTGGTAGGAGGGCGGAACAGTGTGAAAGACACCAGGTATGAGAAGGAGCTTACTGTCTTGGTGGAGGTTTTAGGAGAAGAGAAGCTGAAGACCATGGAACTGTTACGAGCAAGGTTTTAGGAGAAGAGAAGCTGAAGTCCCAGGGCCCTGGAGCTCCAGCCTGGGCTGCTGAGCGTGGTACATGGTACTCCATGGACTTGCCCCACCTCCCGTGTCTGAGTTTTTTGAACTGAGGACTTACAGTGGCTTCAGGACGAGAGCCTCCTCCAGAGTGGACTGAATTGCCTCACAGAAGAACGGCTTTTGAAAAAAAATGACTTGGTCCACCACTCGCAATAAGAGAATGTCCTACATTCTTCACTTTTATAACTCAACTCAAACAGTGGCTAAAGTAGTGTTGTGATCATTTTTATTTTCATTTTGTGCGTTGTTCTTCTTCATCTGTTTTATATGCATGTTTAATTTTCATGGGTTTGTGTTACCTGGTAACTACAGATATAAATTAGCATTTCTGGCTATAATCAGGCACATTTACATCTGTTGTTGAACTAACACAGATGTTCATTAATATGCACTGTCGCTATCTAATAAATAAATAAATAATATATAATCTGATAGTTGAAAGCAGAAAAAGAAACTGTAACCCTATTTATTGCACATAATTTTTCTTACATTTGAGTTTGCTCTTGGTGTTGATTAAAAGAAGATAACCAAAGACAGATTTCAACCCACTCATTACCCACAGCCCAGAGAAACAGAGTACCACCACATCGAAAAACCAGGGTTACAAAACAAACAAAGAGCAATTTGGGGCAGCTAGTTAAGATGGGCAGTTAAACAGAGGAAAAGCTCAAGCCCTGAGCTCATTGTATAATTGTAATAATATTTTACTCTTTTCTTACTTTGTAACTTTGAAGTACCAAACAGTGGTGTAGAAAATTTCCATCTTCCTTAGTCAAATGTTACTTTGAAGAACCGAAGATAAAGACTCAGTGTTATGAACCATCTCAATTTAATATATGCCTGCATGGAGAAGAGCACATGGATATTAATGTCTGCTTCTACCTGTATCTTTTAAACCCCTTCTACCTATACTCAAACACAACAAAGGAACCACTCTCAGAAAAACATGAATGTAGAAAAACATTTGCAAACAGGGATCAGTCATTCTTCCAGTTTGAAAAACAAAAACATTTTATATCATCTTACTTGCAAACTTTATAACCCCATAGCCACTACCTCTTACATTTCTTTGGGCCATAAAACAAAGTGCCCAAGGTAATCTCAAGCAGTCCTCCAATATGTCACCCCCTATGGATGCTTGTCCTCCATGTGATCCCATTGATGAGTTCTTGAAGGTTCATCCAGACAAGTAAGCCTGAAGCCAGCCTAGAGCTGGTTCAGAAATCCCCAAATTAGAGATTGCAATCAAGAGGATCTGATGCCTCACAGTGTCAAAGGCTGCAGATAAGTCTCAGACTTAAGACAGAAGAGTTACCTGCAGCTTTTGCATTCTGTAGGGATTCCACAACAGTCCAGAGGGCTGTCTCTGTAGAGTGGAGCGTGCTTAAGAGTGGATATGCACGCTTGGATGGTGGGCAAGGTTCTGGAGGTCTGTGTGGGGAACCAGAGAGGGAGAACCAGGCCTCCCCTGGGCTGGGGAGCATGAGGCAGGGCCCTGGAGCTCCAGCCTGGGCTGCTGAGCGTGACCCGGGGCTGGGAAAAGTTGACCCAGGCTCTGGAGCTTTCCCCTGGGCTGGTGAGAATCACCCAGGCCCTGGAGCTCTTTACTGGGCTGTGGAGCGTGACCCAGGCCTGGGTAGTCTTAGCCCAGCCCAAAAATATGGGGTCAAACTGTATGAACGGCTCATGAAAATTAAATGGAAAAAAGGCAGGCACTCTTCGGGGGCTGACTCGGGGGTCGGAGGGACCCCGCCTCCTGACATCCCATCTCCTAGGGGCCTCGGGGACCCCCGGGGCTCGAGATCGCAAACCTTCCCGGGCTCGGGCGCATCCTGACGTCCCGTCTCCTAAGGGCCTCGCGGACCCCCCGGACCTCGGGATCGAGGAGATTCCCGGCCTCGGACTCCGACAATCCGGACATCCCTTCCCTCAGCGAGACCCCGTCTCCTCGGGGTTGGACGGGACCCCGGGGGGTGGGGTTGAGAGAGAGAGAGAGAGAGGGACACAGAAAAAGATGAGTTTGAAGCGCATGCGTGGACCCGGGGCGGGGGATCAATGAGAGAGGGGGGGAGAAGAGAAAAGAGAGGGGGAAAGAGAAAAGGGGGGGAGAAAAGAGAGGGGGTGAGAGAGAGCGAGAGAGAGGGAGGGGGGATGAGAGAGAGCGAGAGAGGGAGGGGGGTAGAGAGAGGGGATAGAGTGAGAGAGGGAGGGGCATAGAGAGAGGGACATGCATGAGGAGGACCCCGAAGGCGCGGGGGGAAACAGCACCCCCGGTGGGCGCGCGAGGTAAAGGGTGCGCGAACTGCCAAAAAAAATACGCCCCACGGGCCACCTCCCCCGTGTTGAATACGAGCCTCCCCCCCCTCGCTCTCTGTGCCTAGAGCTACTGGCGGGTAGCGATTTAAAAAAATACCCCCCTCCTCCTCTTCCTCCCAGAATATCCCGTGTGAGAATGGGGTGGCACAAGGTATACCTGAAAAGACTCGTTTTAATCTTTACTTTACATTGACGCCACTGGATACCTCCTAAATAACCACTCAACCATTGTTGGTAATGACACCATGATTGAGTGTGTTGGCCAAAAACTAGGGGTGTCTGCCCAAACTCTTTTTTATCGCAAAGCCTTGTGGCGACTTCCGTGGTGATGTAAGCGCTCTTTGTGCTTCCTCAACCACTGGCATGTTCAAAAGAAAACTCTTTTTAAATTTTCGATCTTACATGAGCAGATCAGACCAGTGCCACAGGATGACCTGCCTTATGTAGAAAAGAAGATAGAGAGGGACGGACTCAATTTCTCAACCTTGCCTGGACAGATTGGAGTAACTCAAGGGTGTCAACAACCAATCTGTTAACCAGAGCAAGTGTGCAGCCTCTCTTTTATTAAAGCAGACACAAGACAGCCAACATCAGAAACCTCACATGTGAGGGGAAATTAAACTGCACTCGTCTAATAATAGCAAATTTAGTCTCCTAAATAACAGCTTGCTTCTAATATCATTATACCTCCAATATTCTTTGTCCCCTTGTCCAACTTAGGTGACTAGGCCAAGGATGCACAAACAAAATTATTGCAATCAATCTTTTTTCTGAACTTTAAATGATCAAACTCTAGCTCTCACTTCAACCTGTGACCTAAGGCAAAAAATGCTTCACATGGAAAACTTTTCCTAGACTGTCAATAAGTAATAATACTAAATAAAGAAGTACCTGAACCAAAACTAATACCTAAGCTACTTAATCCAAACTATCACTTGATTGGCTATGAGATACACCCTGGGACTTGTCCAACCCCAGCGGGGCCATCCTCGGGTGAGGGTGACTAGTGGTAATGGCCGAAACACCCGATGATCCTGAGGTACACTACTGATGATGTGTCTCCAAAATTTAACTAACTCTTAAATGGCTTGCCTAACCCTGAAACTACACTAGCCTTGACCTGTATCTTTTCTTAACCCTAACCAGTTGAAACCAATGCCTAACCCTAAAGACTCTGACGCTAGTGCTTAGTCCGAAACATCAATGTCTCTCGCTCAATGCTAACCTTAGCCATTCTCTTTTCCTAACCCTAACCAGTCGAAACCAATGCACCCTGGGACTTGATCAACCCCAGCGGAGCAGTCTTCGGGTGAGGGTGTCTAGTGGTAATGGCCGAAACACCCGATGATCCTGAGGTACACTACTGATGATGTGTCTCCCAATCGAGATAAACTAATTCCCCTAACCAGCGGACCGTATTGCCTTATCCTAACAGCTTAATCCACAAACAGGTTCCACACTTATCTTTTACAATGCAGCTGTCTCAGGGATAGAAAACGTCCGACCACCATAGAAAGTGTCTGACCGCCATTTAAAATATCCGACAGCAATAGAAAATGTCTGACCTCAGACCACCGCTTAAATTATCCAAACGCCATAGAAGTGTCGGACTGCCACAGAAAAAAATGGAAAACAAGGTTACGTTTGTTACTTACAGACACTGTTTGTTTCTGCTGATCGCGTGACTGTGCCGGCTTCCTGATCTGCCTTCTCTAAACGCAGACAGTCTGCATTGAGTGAACAAATGAGTGAACGAACGGAGAGAAAGCAATAAACCGTCAGTGAAAAGACACAGACACAGGCTGAAATTCCAACTTACTAGTGTGCAGAAAGTGGAGCAGGCCACAGATGACTACGGCTACATCTAGCTGCATGCAGGATGGCCCCTGTGGAGCATCCAGAATCCACGGCAGCCTGAAACCCTAAAGGACAAATGGACAGAAAGTCAACAGCAGTTTTTAAATGTCCGTTCACTGGCCCCATGTAACTTGGTTGTGTTCGACTAGTCAGCCAATCAAAGGCTAGCAACTCAATGCATGAATGCTAAAGTTGGACGTGACCATCACACACTGAATACTGCGTACCTAAATGCCTAATATGAACACCTGAATACCGAAAGTGGTTGTCTTGCTTGTTATTAGTCATATTGGTATCCAGACTGTGGAGACCTTTGTGAGGTGTTGGTAGGTTTCAAGTTACATTACAAGTACAGTTCACAACGTTGTAACATTTTATAATGTTAAGTGGTACCTTAGAAAAGGAATTACTGTTATTAGAAATAGCTTGGAGTATATGAAACTAACTAGCAGACCAACTTACAGGCTAAGCTCAGCTTCTTTGGTCCCCGGTACTGTGGGCAGCTGGAAGAGTTGTTTTGAAAGTGTACAGTAAAGGCACCGACACACTCATGTGTGGACAATATTGCCCACACGTGTGTGAGTGCATATGTATACACATACACACGTGTGTGAGTGCATATGTATACACATACACACGTGTGTGAGTGCATATGTATACACATACACACACACATATATACAATTGAAGTCACATCACTCAGAAATCCTATTTGTTTCCATATGTCCAACCTTTTCACCCCTACTCCTGTTTAGATGTGTAGAAGTCACGCTACCGTACAGTAAACACACCACTGATAAATAAAACTTCTCATCTGAAGATCCAAGCAGGGTTTAAAAGAAAACAGAAAACACAGATGACAATGCATTAAACGGCCCAAATGCCAAAAAGCACATTGGACATAAAGACGGAGGAAATGACGCACATGAAAGAAATATTAAAGCACCCCTTCCACCCCTAATCACCGTGGAGGATAGAAAATTTGAATTCGTACTCATTCAATAATCATTTCCAAACAAACAACGTCCGCTCCCATATAGTGACAGATAAGACTGTCCGTGAAAGGCAGCGCACAGCTGGCAAATTGGGAGGAAAGAGCACTGGCCAAATGCCCAATTAAACCTTTGCATTATTTAAGATATTTAGATGATATTTGGGGAATTTGGACAGGGACACTGGAACAATTTGAGGCATTCATAAATATCTTAAACACAGGATCCTTGAATTAAGCTCAAAAACAGTAAGCATCAACAGTGTATTGATTTTTCTGGATACAGCTGTGTGCCAATTAAATTCTTAGACACACAAATTGGGCATTAAAGTTTATTTTAAGGAAACCGACATGTCCTGTTCTTCAAAACAAGTTTTCATCCAAAACACTCACATACAGGGGTCTGGTTAAATCACAATAAATTCAATTTTGGAGAATATGTCCTAAGGAAGAGGATTTCAGGGGAGCTGTTAAAATGTTATTTAGGTTACAAGAGGGGATATTCAAGATCCTTTTTTGTAGGGTTGTCTGAAGTCTTTCCATCTTCCATCAAAAGTCAAAAGGACAGAAGGAGATTTTTCCTTTGAATACTACTTTTAACCATAAAATCTAGAATAATTATCAGACATTTATAGAAGATGAAAGCTTATTACCTGACCGCCGGGTAATTTCAGCATATAGACGGAATAGGAACTTACCTAAAGATTTTTTTAGTTCATGCAAAACTGAAACCTGTGCAAGATATTTAAAAATATCAATTGACAAAGCAATTTTGCAATCTGAAATACATTAGGAATAAGACAAATAAAAGAATATTTGAAATTCCACAAATGTTTAGTCGACATTCAACAAATTGTGTACATTTAATTTTCTGTGATAAATGTCTTCAACAATATATTGGTGAAACTAAAATTTCAAACTAACGATGCCCCACTTGACCCTAACCCAATATTCACAATACTCATTTATGGGTATGGGATTAAAACAATTAAAAGTAAGTGGGACAACAAAAACATACAAACAAAATTTAGAAAATAAAAATAATGAACAACAATAAATATAATTTAACAAGTTATATTGTATTTTGATTACTAAAAAGGGGGGCAATGAGGATTATTTAATTCATAGAATGACACTGGAGTTTGAAAGGAAGACATTTCAGTAAACTCATGTTTCTTACGAAACTCTGTAGGAGGGTTTCTTCAAATTTTTGGAAAAAAAAAAACAGGGGAGGGGTTAAATAGAGCGGCAGATACAACCTTTTCATTTCTGTGAACAGCTTCAAAACACTACAGACTGCAAAACTCTTTAGTGTGCGTAGGTCTGAAGAAGATCCACACGAATTGAAACATCACCTATTGGCACACCATATAAGTTTAGAAATTTTAATACATTTCTAAACTGTATAAAAAATAGATTTATATTATATATAACAACTTTAGCGAATTTAGATTTTTTGTTAGATTTCTTAACAAGTTTTATTTCATTTAAAAATAAATGTAAAATAACATACAAATAACCCCATATGGGTTTTGACAATGATGTTGGTGGACCACAGTCACCTATGGTAGGAGACACGGTCCACTCCAGCAGCACCTGTGGGACCGAGGGGAAAGGGCCCACCAGAGGATGGACAGCGCATGTCCTGTCTTCTTAAGGAGACAGGCTCAGTTCCCCCTCCCTAACCCAACTCTAACCTGTCCCTTGCTCGTGACCCTAACCCCTTATTACTTGGCCCCATTCTTGGTGAGGGGAGAAATTGTGTGGTGCATGCTGTGGTACATATGAGGAGTAGTGTTGCCTCTGTGGAGAGTGGTGGGGGACCGTTAATTAAATCCCCAATGGTGGCCCAGTCTTTCCCAGCTAGGGACATTGGTCCTCTTCCTCTGAGGTCAGAACAGCATAGAGTTGCTTCAATTTATATTGAGACGAATAGCTTCTAAGTTGTAGATGGTCTTGGTCTATCAGCTGATTTGGATTACAGGTCTCATAAAGAAAGGGGTCAGTATAAATTTCTTTGCTCGTACTTCTTTGGCGCCCTCTCACCTCTTTAGTTTTTCAACTTTTCGTCGTTGACAATGCAACTTTACTCAATGTTCCACTTCTAATTATACATACTCTTAAATTTTTGTAACTCCCTTTTTGAAACGGAATTTCAAGCAAACTTCGATTATTGTTGGTTTATTGTACAAATAGAAACACACCAACTATTCTAGCTGAACTTCAGAGATTTTTATTCAATATTCAATTTTCTGTTTGACTATTTTGACTGAATTATTTTGATTCAATATCTGGGCTCCAGTCGCTCTCTTTTGGCTAAATTAAATGGAAACTTGTTATTTCATGTTTTGTTGTCCATTCATTTATTCCATATGCATACTCATATTTATCTCTATTTTCTGTACTTGTAGAAAAATAAATAATTGAAAGGAACTGGTTCTGTGTTCGTCTTTCTTCAGAGAAACAGACAAAGTCACTGACACAGTAAAGAACTCATGACGAAAGACTGATCTTGGGTCAAATCGTATTGTTTACTTAATTCTATTGTTTCTGGTGTGGACCATCGGCGGTACAGGTAGTATTTTAATCATAGCTTGGTTCAGCTTAAGGAACCTGGTGCCCCTTATGGTGAGGAAATTTATGCTTTTGCAAGTACACAAGTTGCAAAATCTCTACATAAATAAAGTTGAATTGAATTAACCCCATCTGTCTCACGGTCTCATGGGGGCTAGGGCAGAATCTTAAACATTACAGAATTAGAAAACAGAGAATCTCAATAACATTATACACACAGGACTGGGAACATGAACGACATGCTCTGGCCCGTTTTTTTGCCTTTGGATCTCCACACCAAACCGCCCAGTCGTTGGATGAAGCAGGGAGAGTCCTCGAGAAATTAATTCCCCTAACCCTTTTAAAGAAAACATCTAGTTCGTAATACTTCTTGAGGTATAAAATCAAAGACATTGGATCATTACAATTCATAGAAGTACAGCAAAAGCTATATCCAGTCTTTTTCCCTAATGACTTTCTATTACAACACAGAAACATCTAAATCAGTTCATATACTCACGGATTCTACATGATTAGTATAGGATTTAAACATTTTAACAGGGCTATCAACACAGTCTGCTGTAAAAGCTTAATAATAAAACACTGAAGAAAATATCAGAAAACAGGAATGATCACTGAAAACAGTATCTTCACTTTCCTGGACGCAGGCTCCTACCACAAACTTTGCTTTGTATTAAAGGAGAGAACAGCTCCAATCCTCATTTTCCTTTTACAATGCAAAGAGAGAACATGTCCCAGTCAATAGCATTTTTTTTTTCACTTTCTAAAACAGGCTAGCCTGAAGAAGGTCCTTATCAGGACAGAAATGTTGTGATTTAAGCCTGTTCGTAGAAGTCTTTTGTAGGCTTACAAGAGCGGCTCTAAAATGTACAAATAGGAGCAGGGAGATGTTTGGATGGTAGTCAGCCACAGGCTTGGCCGCAACAAACAGCGTGGCTATGCCGTGCCACCGATCCAACCCTCCTGCAACCAGCAGCAGCGGCAACATGGCCAAAGCTG
This sequence comes from Channa striata, assembly GCA_033026295.1. NCBI lineage: Eukaryota > Metazoa > Chordata > Actinopteri > Anabantiformes > Channidae > Channa > Channa striata. The sequence continues at coordinate 23,049,579 of CM065169.1, read as the reverse complement.
CCGCTCCTAAGAGTCAGTCACTAGGGGAGGCACACTGAGGGGATACTATTACCCCCCGCATCAATATCTGGAGCCAGGCTATAAGCCACAATTTTTTCAACGCTGGATCCGTATGGGATCTGGCAAAAACAATAACAAGACACACCTGTCAAACAAGACAGCACATACAGACAATACTATGGACAACAACATGATGTCACACAGACACAGAATAAAACACAAACGGCTAGGTCTGATGACCCTGACTTTGGGCAGGTCAGGATTATTTACACCATTATTAAACTAGCCCATCACCTCAAAAATGCCTTGGCGGCCCAGTCGCCCCCCAACCATGGCCAGGCTAAGCAAAATCCTGGGCAAGGAGGAACCTGGCCGTGATGCACAGGCACCCCCACCCCTTTTCTTCAACCTCCGCCATAACAGAAACTCCATAACTGACTGAGCCAAAAGACCAAAGGCCCGCAAGAACCCCTCTCAACACAGGCACAACTCAGAACCCCCCCAATCAATCCTTTAATTATACATACTCCTGACTCCATTCTAGACCTAACTTTCCCCCAGACCATAATTAGTCTCTTCTGGGCAATCAAAGGGAAAAACATACCACCTACAGCCCAGTTCATACAGAAGGACTCTTGTTTACCCCAGTTAGGGTTACAAAATTAAAGGGTTAAGCCTGCCTGTACAGGAGGGGAATAAAAATGTTGTATTAGCCAAGAACTTCAAACTGACCTACCCCTTATCGCTCTGTTTAATAGGGGCCTAACCTTTGTCCCCACCAAGAGTGTTCATATGAACATCAAGGACAGATGGGACATTCAGCAGTACCACAGGAGGCTGAAATAAGCTGCTTACTACCAGGGCAAAGAAAATGTCCAACTGCCACCCTTCATCCCCAAATCAGAGAGGATGCCACCTAACAACAAAGTGCCCCTAGAAATCCCAGACCTCATCTGGGCTGACTTGGACTTTTTCCAGGGCCAACTTCATTTAAATAGGAGCACCTTAAGGTACCCAGTCAGTAATGGATGTGTAAATTAAAACACGGAGGCTTTAATAAAGAGGCCACATCAGTCATTGCTGGTTGACTGCCATAACGGCTATTTAGTCAAAACAACAACAATAACACTGAATCCTAAAAAGGAGAAAGAAAAGAAAACGACTAGTCCTACTGCAACTGGAGGACCGTCCACCCACTGGTAGGAGGCTGGGAGTATGCTAGATGTGCATCAACACAAAAGTAAGGCCAAGACATATTAAATAAAAACACCACCAACTATACAAACACAAAACATGCATTATACGAGTGAACTCCTAGTAAACCAACCAAGAAAATTAAGACTTAACCAGGTCCAACACAACCTAAAAATCTAAAATACAATATACATCCTGTACAACGATATTAAAATACTATTACTACATACTTTAAAACGAAATACACAAAAGTAATGTTATACTTAGTAAAATCACCAGCAGACAGAGGGCAACACAAGTACAGCTGAATAAGCAGCAGCCAGACTCCCACAGCTGCTTCACATTTCTCGTTTAATTAGTTTGCTGTCTCTCTCATTGGCTGTTGCTTCTCTCTTTCTACCACGCCTACATGAGTCCTAGTATCTACCTGCTACAATCAATACGGAGGAAGCGCGAGTCCGCCGGTGACATTGAGCACAACCCGCCCCCCCGTATCTTCTGTGAGCCTCCGCCGCTCGGCCTCCCAGGGTAGATTTGCATCATCCAGGCATAGCTGGATTTGGTGTCACAGGCCGCCCACGACTTGATCCCGTATTTCGCCGGCTTGCTGGGCACGTACTGCCGAAAAGGATAACGGCCTTTTGCGAGACAACAGACATAAAGATGTAGTCGTAGAAGTGGTAGTAATAATAGTACTAATAATATTGATGATGATGAAGATTGATAATAATAATAATAACTATAACAGATACAGCCTCGCCCATCTTTTTCAAGCCGTCTCCGTATTTCCGTGGTTGGATTTTTTATTTTATTTTATTTTTTTTGGGTGCGCAGCGCAGATTTTATTTGCGTGGAGACCGTGTCAGCAGAGAATATGGTATATATATGTGTAAGAATGTGGCTGCAAACACTAAGGGGCCTTAAGAAGAAGTGGTGTTGAGCTGGCTAAAGACGATGATAGCTAGTGCATTTAGTTATAACTACACATAAAAATAATAAATTACAAATATGAACTGTTATTTATATATTTTTATGATTACCTAACCCCAAACCATGTTGAGTTAAAATTTTATTGATTTAAGCTTTTTTTTATTTTATACACAAAAATTAAACCGATTTATCTGAGGATTGTATTGAATACATAAATATCAAAAGTATAAAAACTGACCATGATGCTGAACACTGTCTCACTATGAACCATTTTTTATGGGAATATTCTTTCTTAAATCCCATAGTTATCTATTATAATGTTATTGTTGTTAATGTTAATATAACGTTAATGTTGGACAACGGATTACCTCACCAACAGGCCACAGTATGTGAGGCTGCGGATCTGTGTGTCTGAGGTGGTGGCCTCAGGCTCCTCAGGGTACAGTGGACTTTGTGGACTGTTGTGAAAGCAACCACCTGTGCTTAAACACCAGTAAGACGAAGGAGACAACACTGAAGCTTTGTACAACAAGAGTCAAAGCCGCCTCCATCTTCTGGGGAGACTGAGGTCCTTCGGCGTGTGCAGACCCATGTTAAGGACATTTTATGACTCTGTGGTGGCCTCAGCTCTGAACTATGCTGTGGTCTGTTGGGGTTCAGGCAGCAACGACCAGGACAGGAAGAGACTGAACAAGCTGGTCAGGAGAGCCAGCTCTGTCCTGGGCTGCCCACTGGACTCTGTGGAGGAGGTGGGTGAGAGGACGATGTTGGCTAAACTGACATCCATCATGAACAATACTTGTCACCCGCTGCACCAGACAGTGGAGGCTCTGTGCAGCTCCTTCAGTCGCCGACTGATCCACCTTCAGTGTAGGACAGAGCTACCGTGGGTCTTTCCTTCCCCCTGCGGTTAGACTCTATAACTCCACCGTCTAACCTACTGAAACTAATATTGTATATATTCTGTAGAACTTTTACATACTGTACATTTGTAAATAGATTTTGATTTTATTTTAACTTTGATTTGTTGCATATAACATTGCAAACTACATTGAAAGTGTATTACTCTTGTTGTTTTAATTGCTTTTATTGTCTTGTATAACTGGGAGCTGTGTAACAAGCTTGAGATTGATTTGGGTTTATTAGACTGAATTTGTTTTGGGTCACTGCTGTGTAAAGTCGTTTTCTAGATCTTTTTCTTAAAATGAGACGTTTCAGTTTCTGTGAGCAGCGGAAGAAGGAAGGGAGGAACCTACAGAAAACATCACTTAAAACCATCTGCAGAAAAACGCAACACGCCGGAAATTACCTAATGCTCCTTCACAACAAAACGCGGAAGTACGACTGTAATTTAAAAAGGTCTAATTCGACTTATCCTTGTAACATCTGAACACAGATTTCATTTGAGTTTTAGTATAACAAACCACAAATCATATATAATTGTTAGTTGTTGTTTTATAAAAGAGCCGAGAAAAGAGTTTAAAGTTTTGCATTACACTTACTAAAACATTGCCTAATTCTATAATTCAAATCTATGTACTTACACTGCGCATAGTAAAGATAAAAATCGTAAAACTATTTAACTGAATAAAACACCATTGTCACCAGGGAACCTTTTATTTTGACAGTGGTGGACGCTCAGACAGGAAACAGCCCCTTCTTGTGTCATATGTAATTCTGGCACGATCCGGATTCTTTCGGTGTTTCGTTTCTGGGTCTAAAATCCCAGCGTCGGTGCGAGTTCCCACGCGTTGCCTATGCTTATTGGCTGACATCACTCTGACGCTGCACGGTTTAAACCCACGACCGTCAGAACCAAATTTCGGAGCAAGACTAGGACCACAGCCTGGCGAGTCTGTCGTTAAAATACAAGACAATCTTCATCAGCGGTGAGTCTTTCTTGGTTTGAAATCTGGGAGGATGTGGTCTTTCTTTGGTCTTGTTAGTCCTATTCTCTGACTTCTCAAAAGTTTTAAGGAACGAAAACACTCTTTCCCCTGTTTGAATCTTAACACCAGGTTCTATTAGTACCAGCTTGTGTAAGGATCAGCTTATGTTGAGATTTGCTGTAAGATCGTGACAGTTAGGAGCTGTGAAGGTGTGGAAAAAAAGTTTGGATTTTAGTTTTTTGTGAATTAAACCAGTATCTGTGAGGACACATTGAATGTTGTCACCCGTAAGCAGAATCAGGTGAAATTCAGCTTTGCTGACTCATTCTGAGTTTTGTGTTGGTGGTGGAAGAAGACAAAAGTTTGAAAAGAAAAGAAAAATACATGACATTTATCTTTAGTCATTTAGCAGACGCTTTTATCCAAAGTGACTTACAGAGTAATTTGGTACATACATACACAGTGGTGATGGCTGCCACGCAGGGTGCTCATCACCAGTGTCTTGCCCAAGGACACTTCAACATGTAGCAAGCAGGGACTGGGGATTGAACCACTGACCCTGAATGGAGCAGAGAAATAAAAGCTGACATATGTGAATGTCTATTTCTTTCCTTTTAGCCTTCTCCCCCACCATGAGTGTCCAGCCCCGCAGGATCCGATTGAAGCCCTGGCTCCTAGCTCAGGTGAACAGCGGCAGGTATCCTGGCCTCCAGTGGCTCAGCCCAGAACACAGACTCTTCCAGATCCCGTGGAAACACGCTACGCGGCACACACCAATGTCGGATGAGGAGAACACCATCTTCAAGGTCGGGTTCTGGTAACACTTCGAACGCCCTTGCTATAGGTATTCAGACGGAACCTCCCCTGTCAGCTGTGCAAAAGTTGTTAATATATGAACTTAAGTAACCAGAAGGTTGATTTTGGAACTGTTATGTAAACAGAAAGCTGGTTTCCAAAATATGGATAGGGGATTAGAGAAGCCTGGCTTCCGCAGTTAGATTTCTGTCATAGAAACACTATTTCTTTGCCATGAGCCACTTTTCAGCATTTGTGTAACAACAGGCCACAGACAGAAATACACAGCTGGGTCTGACAGAAAATTTAACTAACTTATACTCCTTGTAACCTTGTAGCCCTGTGTGTCTCCCCTTTTTTCTTACCTCTACCCCTGTGTTGTCACTCCGCGGAGACACAAACACACACAAAAAAGAAAATTCTGAGAGCAGTGTTTTCTGTCACTATACAGTTCTGTATAGGTGATTTCAGTCTGTTGTTAATAAAGGGAAGGATTCTGAAATGTGTGTTAAAGGGTCAAAGTTGCTATTCTCCATTCCAGTTGTGAAGAGTCAAAAGGCAAACTGTAAGGTACTGCAATTGTAAGGCCTATTTTTATGAAAAGCTTGAAAAGAGATCCTAAATGGTCTGGTTATTAAGCTTTAAGCAGTTTATACATCACAACTGAGTCTGCTCAACAGGTATAGGTGTGTTCATTGCAGGTAGTTGTTGTGCAAAATAAGTTTGAAGACAATGTAAAGAGAAAAACTAAAATGGATTGAAACATTTCCATTAAAAGAATAAAGAAGCACAGTTTGGTTTACAGCAGGAAAAAAGAAGCTGTTTGACTTCCTGCTGCTCAGTTTAAGTCTCCAAGTTTCATTTCACAGTTTGAGCATAATGGACTCAAGAAACACGTCAGTAACTTCCTCTTCTAAACTTCTGCTTTTACTTCTCCGTTGACTGAAAATTACTTTAACTTGAAGCATTTACACTTTCACACACATTTCTCACTGTATGCGTCAAAATATTTTTGTAAATTTTTACAGAGGCAAAAACAGTCAGAGAGCACACAGTGGAAGGTCAGATCACCTTAAAGGAAATACAGTGACATGTTCTCCCAGAGGAGGGTTTAGAACCCCCACCCATCCCCCAATACAAACATTCGTACAGACAACAACTCAGCCCAAACAGAACACAAATTACACTTCAGTATGTCTCAAATGTCATATTAATAATAGCTTTACTTATAAGGCACTTTTGAAACAAACTAAGTGCTGTACAGTAAAACTGAAGAAAATAAGCACAAGATTAAAATACATAAAATAAGATAAAATATACAATTTATACTCAAACAGCAGTCTCACATGTCAGGAAGTGCTATAAAATGCGTTTTAAAATTAGACTTAAAAGATCACACTGAGTCAAACCGCCGAATTTCCACAGGCAGGTGATTCCAGAGTTTTGCAGCCATGATGCTAAATGACTTATCCTCTTATCTGAGTATCTAAGTTTCATAATGGTACACGTGGAATTAAAATGAAAACACTTCATTTGGAACTAAAATGAACAAGGAGCCAGCATAGGGAAACAAGGCAAGGAGTAATGTGGCTAAAGTTCCTGGTCCTAGTCTTAAGCCAAGCTGTTGAGGTTTGAACAATTTGTGGGCATTTTGAAGTCTTATTGATTAAGTGAGGAAATAGGCTATTGCATTAATCACAATGTGAAGAGATAAAAGCCATGAATAAGAGTCACTACATCATTAAAATGTAACATAGGTCTGATTTTTGTAATATTACCACAATGACAAAAAAAAACAAACAACTGAACTAATTTGGTGAGGTGATGATCAAAACTCAGGCTGTAATCAAATAAAACCCCAAGAATTCTGGTAACTGGCGTAACAAATTTTAATAAAGGGCCCAAGGATGGCAGTATGTATTGATCCTTGGGGAACACCATCCTCAGAAGGGGAAAGGGATGACATAAATGGAATTGCAAGATTTCTTATTTGACAAATAGGATGGAAAGGAGTTTAACACTGTACCCCATGTACCCACCCAGTGCCTCAGTCTGTCCAACAGAATGTTATGATTAACTCTGTCAAATGCGGCAATAAGATCCAACAACACTAGAACAGAAGCCAGATTTGGCATTAGTTAAATGTGAAAGGGCTGCCTCTGTGCTGTGGTTTGATTGGAAAATTCCTGTGAGAAATGCCAATTTGGAAATGGCCCACTAACTGCCCAGGAGAGAAGGATGGAGACCAGCTTTCTTTGAAATGGGCTATATGCTGGACAACAGTCAGGGACACAACCAGCACTCAGTGATTTGTTCAATGTGATGAGCAAGTGAGGCACTACATACTCTAAACGTTTCAGTAAAAACTTGAAATAACATCAAGTGGACTAGTTGATGCTTTCATATGCAATATGGTGTCAAGTAGCTTAGACGGTGTAATGGGAGAGAAATGATGCAGGGAGTTCTGATAAGGACATTGTGTATTCTCTGACATCATTAATCACTGCTGACACAATAACAACCAATGGTTTTAACTGTTCAGCTCAAAGCTTTGCACAGGAACATGAAAATCTGATCTCAGCTGCTGTTAAACCAGTTTAACCAAACCAGTCACTAGTGAACCCCACTCTCTCTCGTCAGGCGTGGGCTCTAGAGACAGGGAAGTATCAGGAGGGCGTGGATGAACCTGACCCCGCTAAGTGGAAAGCAAACCTCCGCTGTGCTCTGAACAAGAGTCGGGAGTTCCAGCTGAAATATGATGGAACCAAAGAGACTCCAGTACAGCCGTACAAGATCTACGAGGTCTGCGAGCAGCCAGGGAGTGCAGGTGAGAAGGATCCAAGGTTTTAGCCTTTCGTTCACAGGGCAGCAGGCTGAGATAGCCCACACATACAGGTTGTCAGAGTAAAGTGACCACACAGAGGATTACGCACTGTTAGAGTTAGGATGAAGAACAGAGACATTACTTTTACTGGTGTACCTTCTGTCAAACGCTGTTGAGGATTAAGTTTTCTGCATCACTTCTAGTGACTGTATGACACTTGCTCTGGGTGAATCGTGACTGAAGTGTTTTCTCTTGTAGACGGAGTCGACGATGATGACGATGAGGTGAGAAACTAAAATTGGAAAAATACAGGCATATTTATTCATAAGAAACAAACTTTACTTTTCTTTTTATTATCAGATGCCGAATCTGATGGACCTCAGCATCAGTGAGTACAGCTGTTCTGCCTCCAGGGAAACAGTGAAGATAATGTACAGTCAGGTTCATACGTTTTGACCCAACAGTGAGAGTGACCCCACAACAGCGGATGGGGTAGTAGCTTGAATTCCTTGTGACCAGCCTGCTGTGGACAACAGTGATAAATGCAGTGCTGTCATCTATAAATAGCATTGTCACATACTGTATGTACCTTTCTTGTCCAGGTGTGTCAGTGCCATGTGGTGGGTGTCTTCCTGTTTATGTATTTCCATTGAATGGGTGAATGGGAAACAGGGTAAAGTGCTTTGGGTATAGATGAGACAGAAAGTCGCTATATATAAGTGTTGACAATTTTACAGTCCAAATTAATATGGATCCAACAGGAATAATGATGTCATGTGACCATGTCATCTCTCACCAGCCCCCAGGATTAGCGACTCTCCCTCCTACAACTACTTCAGTTTAACTTCTAATGGGACGTTCGGATCGCCTCATGTGATCCCGGTGCCCCTTCTGCCCGACAGAGTCCTCCCACTGACCTCTGAACTCTCCGTGACCTCTGATCACTCAATGAATGCTGATCTGCAGACGGTGGATCAGAGGAGCTTCGTACATCCTGCAGAGCTTCCCAATGGACTCCAGGCCCTGAACACTCTTCCCCCTTCAGCTGCTTCTGCTTCCTCTGGCCTTGACATGATGACTAACAGCAGCATGGTGGCCATCCAAGAACATCAGAACGAACCGTCCTGCAAGTATGACCTACTGAGCAGTGTCCCATGTGAGTATGTTCCCTCAACCCTGACCTTCAGAGTTTGATTGTTTGCTGTTATTGTACATCTAGTAAGGTCTTCGTGTATCCACAATGTCAAGACAAACCTACAAAAAATACTGACAAATTGAGACCTGATGAGAAGTCAATCTCTGAGCTAAACATGATCCATCAGTGCTAGACATGATCCATCCATGCAGAGTTTGTGGACCAATGTAGATTTGGCCATGAATCACTTGACATATAAATAACTAAAGGGCATCTTTCTGATAAGTTTTACTATTTTAACACTTAACTTGTTACAGTGACAGAGTCCCCTCCCTTTCTTGCTTTAGTAACAGATCTGGACTTGAAGTTCCAATACAGGGGCCGGACAGTGGGTTCTCTGACTGTCAGTAACCCTCAGGGCTGCCGGCTGTATTATGGACACCTGGAGCCAACCCCGGAGCAGGTGGACCTGTTTGGACCAGTCTTCCTACAGCAAGTCCGGTTTCCAGTGACATCTGATATCCAAAACCAGAAGCAGCGGTTCTACACTGACGCGCTGCTGGACGTGATGGACCGAGGACTGATCCTGGAGATCTGGGAACAGGACATCTATGCAATTCGGCTTTGTCAATGTAAAGTTTTCTGGACTGGACCAGGCATGCCTGACCAAGGGCCACCAAACCCCCTGGAGAGGGAAAAGAAGGTCAAGGTGTTCAGCCTCAACGAGTTCCTGCAAGGTGAAGTTCAAGCTATACTAAAATTAAATAACATACGGCAAGGCCCATAACACGGCAGAAGGAAACACCAAAGTTTAATCTGACCTGTCTCACTTAAATTTAACTTCTTTTCTCAGGACTGATTCTGTTCCAGAAAGGAGAAGCTCCAAATCCCCCACCCTTCGAGATCTATTTCTGCTTTGGGGAGGACTGGCCTGACAAAAAACCCAAAGAGAAAAAGCTCATCATGGTCCAGGTCAGCAGGCTACTAGTGGTGGGGGGGAGGGTTAACTGGGACCAGCCTAGATTTAGTTAAAACATACCAGATTTTTAGGAACTTTTTTACCTGATTTCCTTCTGCTTCTTATAGTTTATTTTAACTCTATTTATGTCCTCAGGTTGTTCCTGTTGTGGCTCGGATCCTGACAGAAATGTTCTCTGGAGAACTGAGCTGGTCCACAGACAGCATCCGGCTGCAGATCTCCAACCCTGATGTGAAGGACCAGACGGTGGAGCAGTTCAAAGAGCTGCAGAGGCTCCTGCAAAGCCAACACATCCAGGGCCCCTGGACAGCCAGTGTTCCTTGATATTGGAACACTGACTCTTGATATGCCTTTCAATACTTCGGCTGTAGCTGTCGTCCATGGACCACAGGGTCAGTGGTTCGATCCCCAGTCCTGGCTACATGTCAAAGTGTCCTTGGGCAAGACACTGAACCCCTAGCTGCCCCCAGTGGCCGATGAGCACCCTGCGTGGCAGCCACGCCACTGTGTATGAACCAAAAAAATTACTGTAAGTCGCTTTGGATAAAAGTGTCTGTAAATGTAAATGTACGTCATGCACAACAACTTCAGATACCTGAATCTGGGTCATGTCATTGAGCTCTCAACAGGATGTTATTTACAGTCAGGTGTGTAAAAATGTATACAGTGACAATTTTCATCATGTTGCCTACATGCCACCAGTGGATTAATGTTTAACTTGTCTTTAGGATGCTAATCTCTACAGACAGGCATTTTTCTTTTCTTTTTTTTTCTTTTTTTTTTACAAAGTACCTGGTCTGATTTCCATTTTATGGTAAACCATCTGTTTTTTTATCTTTGTCAGAGCCAGCTCTTATGTGAAGGCTTTTCTTGTTCTGACTGTTATAAAGGTTTTTGTCCACCAGAAAAACAATGCTTTGTTCCCAACATTGACACTTTGTTCTATCACACAAACAAGTATTGAGAAACCTGTCCTAAATTTAACTGAACTGGGTTTCTGGTAACATTTCCAGTAGGCGAGAACAACTTCAGTAAAGATCAGAGGTAATGTATGTGGTTCTAGACTTCAGTTACTGACTGCAGACAATTTAGAAATATTACAAATTACATTTTAATGTACAGTTAGTCTGTCCAGATTTTTTTTTAATAAAATGATATAAACACTATTTACACTTATTAAAAATTTGCCCACTTATACTTGTACAGAGTTGGACTGCCTTAAAAAAACAACAACCTAGTACCTAGTAAAACAAGTTTAAATGGCAATTCTGCTACATTAACAACCCTAGCACAGTCAGCGAACCCCATCTTTAAAGCGGTATAGAGGCTCTGCTAGACATTGTTGCAGTGTTACATTTCATGGATATAGTCTTTATTGTAGGGAAAACTATTTAGGTCTTCTTGTCTGTGAAAACTCATACTCACATTCAAAGATTACAGTGTTAAATTTGAACGAAAGAAAGCAAGCTGTTTTCCTCCTCATCCAAAGCAAACCTAATGAATATGACACACCAAGGGTCTGTCCATTAGCGTACTTTTTGCTGTGTTTCCTGCTTGTTGGTTGTCATCTTAGCGGTGCATTCTAGTGCCACTTGTTGGTCCAGACAAAGGTGACATGAGCCAACACAGCAGCTAGTCTTTATCAGTTCCTATGATTGGCTTGACATTGGCCTGATATGTCACATCTTTAAGTGTTGCTGCTGCAAATTGTAGCAGGAAAACCTTATTTTTATCACTTTAATACACTAAGTTGCTGTGTGGCTAATGCTAGCAGGAATATATTCAACATAATGAAGTATTTAAGAAGACATCACTTTAGCATGGTGACAGCACGAGCATGTAAACAGACTCTCCATGCAGATTCAGACAGGGAAAAATCCATAGCTATGCAGCCCTATGCCGTCATGAAAGATACAGGATTTTTGCTGATATTGTAAGATCCTGTCTCACTGACACATCAGCCACACAGTAGTGAAAAGAGAACACAGCTATATTGTTTTTAATTGTGTTCGGTTTATGCTGCACTTTGTGTTTATCGGCTTACTCTAGAATGTGAGCAGTTTATACAAGTACAAGTTTTTTGTTTGCAATTTTGGCCAAATAAATAAAAAGCATGTTAATATTGGCAATGCCCTCCCTCGTTCTTTTAACCACAACGTACAGAACTGAATGGCGTGAGCCCAAAACTGGATAGAACTTTGTAAACTGTTACACCCCTACTTTAAACACAACTAAAGTTCTATTTCAGATCCACTGTAGTTCCTACAAAGCCAAAATGATGGTGTCTCTGTCCAATTGCATAAAATCTGATTAGGATCTGTTTCCTGTCAGCTGACAGGTTTTATCACAAATTGTGTTTCTAATTTAACCACTTATTTTTTTTAGCAGGTGATGTTCTTCTGACCTAGTTCAGGTCTATGTTGACCAATGGAAACTGGTTTTATCAAGACTAACAGCAGATGGAGGCTAACTTTTTCATCAGGTGAGCCAGATGTATAAATGATGCATACAAATAATTTTCAAAAATTTTAAAAGCTTCATTTCTTTTTTAGTTGGTTTTCAACTGAGTGATAGATTAACCTTTTCACAGCCCCCATTTCTTTGTAAGCAATCTTTAAATGTCAAGTTAAACGGGACAGGAGCCTTTTTATATTATGTCAACACGAGAGAACTATAAGTCAAAAACTGATCATCTTTCAGATGTTTAATAATGACGACTGAGAGGTGGTTAACAGTTACATGTGATAAAATCTTGCAGATGCAGCACAATCGGTAAAACTCCTTCTCTGTCCATTCTTCACATTGTCGGCTATGATGAGTGGTGGAGCCGGCACAAGTATCAATAAGTAAATTTGCGTTAAAGTTTTTAAATCCATTCATACTGATTGATTAGAGTGGAAATAAGGCTGGTTGTGTAATCATTTACACAATGACTGAAATGTATAAAGCAGAATGGGGCATACATTTGATGCATCTGGCCCCTGGACTTAGATCTGCAGGTGGTTTCTGTCCTTTCAGGTTTTAGGTCAGAGGGTTAAAAAAAAAAAGAAAAAAAGAAAAAAAAAAATCAAGATTTTACTGGTTTAAGACATTTCCACAAATGTGTGTAAAATGAACTAAATTCACACTCCTGTATAGACCAGGTCTAGACCACAACCTAAACAGTTTCCTCTGATAAAACTGAAACAAATTTAAGTTAAAATTTCAGCTCCACGATTTTCACTTTTACAGTGTTGTACAAACAGCTGCTCCTCCGCCCAACCTGAATTCAGAGTTAGTTTGATTCTTACTTAAGGATCAAGATCTAAACCACAGCCAGAAACCCATCAATCGTTGCTTCAGTTGTTTTATTGTTTACAACGAGGCTACATCCCACGATGTTCCAGTCTCAGAGTTCCCTCTGTCTCTGTGGAAAACAACTAAAACTCAAGCAAAGTTAAAAAAGTTGAAGGTGACGTCAAACCTGCTGCTCAGCCAAAGAGCATCACAGGAAACCTCTTGGCTCTCTTTATGGCACCAGAAACAAAACCAAAAAAACAAAAAACAAAAAAAACAAAAAAAACAAAACATGAGTCCAAAATTATTTTTTTTTCTTAAAATCCGCTGCAGACAACTGATCCACATCAGTCCATTTAGTGAACCCATCCTGACCCTGCCCCCTAGCCTCAGGGGAAGACAGGTGTGGACAGGTGAGGTCAGGGGGGAGGACTCAGTCCTCACTCTGTCAGTCCTTCAGAGCGAATCGTCCTGTTTCACATTCAAAGTCCATCATCTTCATCATCCTCCCTTTGGATCCTCGTCACCTCTGAACGTCAACAAAACATCTGATAAACAAAACAAATTATTTTACAACAAAATGAAATTAAGTCATTGGCAGTGTAATTCATTTTAAACTTGAATGTAATAGACCGTAGAGATGTGTGAACAGGTATAAAAAGGTTTGAACAGTTAATCAGGGCCCCATTGTACATTGCTTAACAAAAATCCAAGTTCAAATGAGTAAAACTGGATGCTCTCAGACAAGTGTCTGCGGTGAAGTAATGTATAGCTTTCCAAACAGAGAGTCTCAGAAACAAAACAGCCAAATGATTGAGTTTCTGTTAGGCAAAGGATGTCTGCAAGACACATTTCGTGAAGGGTTTTCATGTCACTGATGTGAGCGGGTAATCCTTCGACATTATGTTGAACAATGGGGAAATTGTTTTGGTTGTTTGTAAGGTGTTGATGAGGGGCATCATGTCTTAGAGCTGGCTTGTCTCTCATATTCCCTAGACATTCCATATATCTTCTTATTCACATTTAGCAAAAGTGAACCACCCAGACAAGTCACTCTGCTGAGAGCTACATAAGCCATGCCAGGTTCAAAAATGTGTTTTAGTGAAACGACTGCTGATGTCGTCGTACCTAGAACTTTATGAATTGTGCAAGCAAATGCAAGTTTAAGGGGGAAATGTTGGCGCACAACTCCTTTCGGTTTTAAATTTCGCTGGCTTTTTTTATAATCATCAGCCTCAAATTTTACGATGTGAGAATAAAGTTCAGCTAGTATTTTGGAGTTGTGATCATCTACTTGTTTGTCGCAAAAATGTGTAGTACATCAGGGGGACAAGCGAAAGGTTCAGTGATAGTTTGTGACAGCAATACTCTATCTGCTTCAGACAATTCTTCTGATTTTACTTTCACACATATCCAATTCAACATCTCAGCAAATGCTACATTACCTTTCTGATGCATAATCTCAGTAAGTGGAATCACATCGTTTCAACATGTTTGGAGATGGTTCCTATTTCTTTGTGTGCTGATGATAGCTAATGCAAAATAATATTAATATTTTTATTAATTTTTATTCTGAATGCAGGTCTGTGGGGAAATTTGTTTTTTGCATTAGTTATAATTGTTATTGAATGTTTTAAATCTTACAGTTGCAAAAAAAGCTTTGCTTTTTTGATGGGGAAAAAAAATCTTTTTGCCATTTCAAAATAAGGGGATGTCATTTTTGCACCCAACTGTGACTTTGGAGGCATGAACAGGTCACTGTGATCATATTAAATGATCGACATTATCCAGCTAACCTGTTAATCCATTCATGAATAATGAGGCCGTGGTGATGTGTGAATAGGTGTGAATAGTTACCTGGCCTTAGGCAGCTATCGGAACAGTCTGGTGAACTCTCTGATGGCCCAACACACCTGTTTACACTCTTCAGCGCTAGACAAAGAAAAAACATCATTTGTCGGTTAGCAGATGTGAAAGATGCTGTTACCACAGTTACAAACATTCTTTGTTCCTGTAAGGATTTATTATTATTACAATTAAAAAAAACTTTAATGCAAAAACCTGGTTTAAAAATTTAAACCTGTTCAGGTGGAATCAGCTGTAGATAAATCCAGGCAAACCAAGGTGACACTCTGCAGGACAACGGTGTAGTCTGAATTATTAGGACAAGTCTAAACTTGTCATGAGGACTCTGGTTTTTCCACGTTCCACCTTCAAGCAGGCAAGTTTCAACAGAATCCTGTTAGCACCTTAGTGCTGCTCTCCTTGGTGCTCTCAGTAGAACTAATGGGGCTGTATGAAACCTCTTTTGATATTTAAATACAATGGCCAGAACTACAAAGCTTTTCTTATGCTTTAAACAAACTACACCACAGTCTCATGACCTCAACAAAACCACCACTACATGTCTAACTTGTAATTTGATTTATTCCAATTTCCTCTTTAGCAAAAAGCTCTTTTCTTATAGTAACCACGATAAAGAAAGTGATTGAAAGTTATAAAGTCAATAAGGCTGTAAATATGGACTGTGTTCGACATGCTTCATATTCCTGACAACCTTTGCAATCTCATTTAACCACTTAACAAATTTCTTTTAAAATAAAATTGAAAGCTTTTAGCTAATGCCCTTTATCTTTGACACTAAAAAGCGGTGATCCCTTTATATTGTGTTAACTACAGACCTTAATCCAAGTATTTAATCAAAACCCACTGATGAAAGGCATAAACTTCAGGACAAGGGAGCCAGAAGTGCAAACATGTGGTGTGATTTCTGGTTTTATGACTCATTTCCACTGCACTCCATGAAGCTTCATGTGAGTGTGGTCAAAGCGGCAAGCGGTCTCACCGTGACACATGCTTTTGTGTCTGTACAAGGTAATGTGGCTGAAAAAGTTGAACGGAACACTTCATCAGTAGCACTGATGTAGAAAAAGCTAGTGTTTTTATATCAACTTAATGTATTTTTCTGTTTTATGCATAAGTACATTTGCTTGGATGCTTTCAGTGGAGCATTTGATGCATGTAGACTGGAAATGAATACGTTTCGAGCTGTGTGTTTATCACTGTATGACCTGTTGATGGATCATGCATTTCTTGTTTCCTGATTAAATTGGGGTAAAACTCTGTGAAAGTTTAAGTAGAAAAAACCTCAGTCTGCAAGATTTAATCAGATTCAGCTCTGTGGTCATTTTAGTAAAGAAGAAAACGGGGCCACCCTAATAGTCAAATGGCTTTGCTACGTGTTATAAGCTCTCTTCTCCCATGTTTCCTGTCCAGCTGTTAAGTTAGTATAATCAAATAAAGGTTTAAAAAAAAAAAGCTCCCCACCAAAAAAGTATGATTTCTAGCATCAAAATGTGATATTCTTATTAATTAAAGGCCACATAACAAAAAACAAAACTCAATAAAGTGTTTTCTGGTACCAATGAAGGGAAACTGATCAGCACATAGGTCTATTGAGCCATCACACTCAAACCAGTATGACTAGTAGAAAAAGGGAACTTTTCCTACTAACAGGACTACAACCTTGACAACACACCACAGAAAACAGGGATATGAGTGCAGATATGAGTGATTACAATTTCACAATCCATCATGTGAAGGTTCTCACTCATCCCGGTTTGGTTATCCAGAGACATGACACACTTCTTCAGTCTGCAGAAGCTGCTTGGTGTGTGTGAAACAATTCCAGCCCAAAAATAAAAAGAAAAAAGAAAAAAAAAGGTCCAGTTGACATGACTTAATCTATGGCTGGCAACTCTGTAAATATTATCTAAACTTGATTTTCTCCACATCGTTGAGCTTTGTTTCTAGATATGATGGTGTCCAAAATGTCTGACACTGCAAAAGGATTTTTAGTAGCCCCTTTTAGAAACGGCTAATGTGCATTGCTACTCCACAGGGTTTGGTGTTAGGTTTGCATCTGCCTGCATGTAGTTACAATGCAAGCGGATACATTCCCTTAACTTAACATAATACCCTTGCACACTCAGCTAGTACAAATTCATCTGTCTTAACCCTAACAATCAGTGGCTTTACATAGACTTAAATTACCAGGTTACAGTCAGCTTTTTCATGAAAGCTAGTTTCTGAAATCGGGTAGGGGATTAGGGAAACCTGATTTCTTTAGACAGACACAGAACCAGGCTTTCTCCAAATCATCATGTGCATAAAAAAGACTGAAGATGGGAACAAGCAGCCGAGCGAAAAACTTATGACATAATATGACATCCGTGGGGGAGAAACCATATTCCTGTTCTGCTGAACACAGTGGATTCCCATGCACCAGCCTTTTTTATGTTCATGTACACTGTTTCCCAATTACTAGAGAAAGCTAATTTGTCTGAATAACTTGGTTCCTTAAATGTATGTTAGCATAGTAAATGAGACTTTCATAAAATTGAGGATTTGAAAATTTGAAAGACTCATCAAAAGCGTCAAATGGTCACAGTCAGAGGCTGTTTCAGGTACTGCAGGTGACTCACCTGGTGACCTGTTTGTGGAAGTCTGTCAGCTGTTTGTGAGTGACAGTCACCGCTCCTCCTGACGTCTCCTTGGGTAAACCTTTCAGGGCATTTTCCAACCAGCGACAGAACGTCTGAAAGAAAGTTAATTTCTAATGTCACACCTGAGGACAGACAGGTAAGGACACGTGAACAGGTGTATACTTACAGGTCTGTCAAACAGCATGATCTCCCACATCACTTCGGCAACATCGGGTAGCGTGTACGGTGGCAGACAGAAACAACACGAGTGCATGAGCTGAGTGATGAGCTGTTGCCCATGCTGCTCCATGGCCTGACGAATCAGCTGTTTCCTCACCTCAAAGTCGTCCTCGTGCTGCAGGGACACAGTCCGAGTTATAACATCAGGGCGGGACGTATTTAACCCAGGTTATAACATCAAAACAAGACAGATTTGCTTGTTTTTTTGAACTTTGATTCCAAAACTTTGATTTCTCACTTTAAAGAGTAAACTCCCAAATAAAAGAGAACAAGGTCAACAACTAAGCAGCTTTTTGTTGTTGTTTTTTTTAAATCATACTTTTGTTTATCATTTAGTTTTCACACTGTGGTTTAATTTGAAAGTAACTTTGAATCATTGAACCTGTATTCAATTAACTTCTTAAACTCGGGAGAAGCTCATTTGCTGACTACCGTGTTATATATGTTGTGCAGCATGGGAGATTCACCATGGCAGTATTCAGCCACTGAAAGCAAAATAAATGTGTTCGCTCAGGAAATCTTTTCGATTTTAAAAAATTTAGCGCTGAACAATCCACCACAATACAGATTCGGTCCAGATTCGGGAAGCAGACACCCTCTCTACTTTTAAGACTAGGCTCAAAACTTTCCTCTTTGATAAAGCTTATAGTTGGTTATAGTCATGCTGCTATAGGCTTAGACTGCTGGGGGACGCTTTCCTCTTTTCTTCACTCTCACCCCACATTTATAATGTCTCCACTGTATAACATTAACTGTGTCTTCTTTGTCCCCCTCAAGAGGGATTTGTTGGGTTATCTTTAGTTTGTATAGTCTTGACTTTATTATGTAAAATGCCTTGAGATGACCCTATAAATGAGCGCTATATAAATAAAGTTGAATTGAATTGAACAGGAGATTTTGTTATGCAGTCAGTCCTCAGTGATATACTAAAAAAATAATATACTGGAAAAAAACTAAAAATAACAGTTACATTACATGCAGTTGTTATGTAATTAATTCCTAATACCAGTTCAACAGTAGCGAGTTTACCCATTTTTGTTGCTTATATAACGGTAGATGTAGGTACAGAAACAGGTAACAGTTAGAAGTAGGTTATGTCTCTGAAGGCAGGCAAAGCGCAATGTAACCATTTAAGTGCCCTAAAACAGAGCTGAATAGACCAAAGGTTAAGACCTAACCACTGTTCTTTCCAAGCTGCTCACTGCTGACACGGTCTCCTTGCACAGAAAATTTGAGCTGCACACACACATTTACACACACACACAAAAAAAATCCACCTTGAAAATAAAATAAACACATAACAATTCATTCTTTTACCAATGACTGGCTGCTCCAGCCAATGATGTGATTCACGTACATATTTATGCAGCCAATCAACGTCACTGACAGGCTACGAAAGCACCCTTATGTGTTTTAACTTAGCGTAGCAGTGTGTGTGATGCTTATGTTGACCCTTTATAATAATGGCAAAACGAACGGGCAGTGGAACAACCGCTCACTACAGAGGTCAGGAACAAGATTTTTGTCATTTTCATTGTCAGTGGGCCAAAGCACTTCATTTAAAGTATTCTAACAGAAATGTCAATGCTGTAATTGGATTCTCCTAACAAACCATGTAACTTGGATGGATGTAGTAAATGTAGTAAAGTGATCAAGAATTCTACTGCCCATATAAATTTTATATATATGAATTAAGTCAAATCAATACTTCAGCATTCTCAAGTAAACTAAACCGCTTACAATGTTTTTCAATCCTATATATAGTAAATTTCCACCACTATATGTCAATCAGAAGTTTTGAATTAACAGCACAGTTTAGAGGTGATACATTTATTTAAAACTAACATTTTTCCTGAGAACAACTAGAAGAACACTGATTGTGAGTTATTACTTTTGCAAGATACTGAAACAAGATATTAGACTATCTGTAATGTAAAATGTAAAGAAATACTTAACTTGGGGCCACGGCTGGCAACTCGGGGTTATCATAAGCAGAATTTTGGACACTGACACCCAGAGTTTATTTTAACCTTATCTGGCCTTGTCCTATTCAGGGTCATAGGGGGCTGGAGTCTATTCACAGTTTACTGGGTGAGAGGCGGGATAGAAACTTGGACAGGACGCCAGTCTATGTCAGGGCCAACAAAAAGACACCTGGGTTTTCAGCCCGTTTCACATACAAATTCTGGACAGTGAGAAATCAGCCCTGGACATTGTCTTGAGTTGCATACACACACGTAACACACAGTAGGCGACTGTCTGCATCAGAAGTGCTGGTTTAGTGTGGAGGCTGCTAACAGACTATACCAGAACTCATTCAGTTATTAAGTTATGTGAGGAACCAGGCATACAAAATTCATCATAAACCTGTTACAGCTAATAGAACTCTACTGCCTAACACCTTTTTAAAGTCCTCACACTGGTTTCCTGTCAACTTCTGTGTTTAACATTCTTTTGCTTATCTTTAAAGCACATCATGGTCTTTATGTCTATAATTTTTTCTGATTATATTTTGTATAATTTTTCAAATTATTCTGTGCATTAGCCTCTTATAACTTCATACTTTTATGTCTTATTGCCCTCTTCTGGTGTGCGTCGTTTTCAACTTTTTTTCAAAATTCTTTTGTAGCCATTATTAGCACTATTTTGACTGATAACCTTTACTGTCCTTGTTTTGTAGACCTTTCATCCTCAGGAGCTTTAAACTTTTTTTTTCTTTGCTGGAAAACAAAGTCACCCGTGTGGTAAATCAAAAAGAACGCTTTTCGTGTGGTTGTAAATCTACTGTGTTAGTACAGTATTTGAAAATGGAAAAATAACTGTCACACAGGTGAGGCTGTGCTGAAAAAAGATACTAAATATTGGCATGGTAAAATATAAAGCTAAAATCAACAGTATTTAAAAAACAACCAGATTTACCCTAGACTCGTAAGGATTAAAGCACTTTAAATTGTATTAATCTGTTAAAAAAAAAAAGCTTTTATTGACTGATCTGTAATATATTCACACCTGTTAATCTTGCTCAGAGAACCCTTCGAATGCAAATAAAATGCTGAGAATTGATTTGCTGTCATTTCTACTCACGCACTTGCACTGTTGAGCTCTGCACAAACTTGTTATTAACAGCTTTGCTTTAACATAGGCTAGAGAGCCACCGGTCACTGCTTTCAGCTTCCACAGCAACACTAACAAGCAGATGCACCTTCTCTTTACAATTGTTACTTCAGGCTTTGTAAGACTACATTAACATCCAAACACATTTGTACAGCCTGCCGTGGTCTCTCTGCACAGTAACTGTGTTTGATTCAAACTGTAATAAACACTCCTTAAAAATACTGATGTTACAATATTAACTTTTTTAAAGCCTTGTTGCAATGGAAAAATGTCAAGGAGATGAGGAAAAACTAAAACATTTTTCTCTATTTTTTTTTTGCTAAAATACATAAAACTATATCATTTTTGTACAAATATCAAAGTCGAGTCAAAAATTTTTTTTAAACAATTCCCAGCCCTAGTAACTCACATCGTTGGCGAGTCCCGTGTGGACCAGGTCTCGGACAAACTTCATGACGCTGCAGTTGGCATCTCTGTGATCGAGTGAAGTTGCTGCAATAGCACACTGGATAATGTGAATGATGATGCTGCTGCTGAGTAAAGTGACAGGACTCCTCTGGACAAACCTGAGCATATACACAGGTAGAGCTCAGCTAGGTACAAAGTATAGCTCCAGTACAAGTATATGTGAAATGTGACACATGTTTCTAAATCAGCCCTCAGCAGGTAAAAAGCTGCTCAGGTGAATCTGCACACACCTGGTGGCCAGTCTGAACAGGTCATCCACAGTGTCAGGATGATTCCTCAAACCGTTCGGCTGCTCCAGCAGCTGAAAGGTTGGCATACACAGAGCCTATGGGGAAGAGGAGGTCATCTTCATCTATCAGACTCACATGCACAAGGAAGTTTACCTGATCTACAGGTAAGTTCAGAAGTGTTTGTTTACCTGTAACATGTCAAGCAGTCCCTGTCTACAGCCTTCCTCCATGCCATATTCATCCACCAGGATGCTGCCCAGGTAGAGGAAGCAGGAGTGTGGATACACCTGGTAAACACTCACCATCTAGCCAGACACCCAGTCAACAAGTAGCAAAAAAAATAATTAAAAGGCAATCAAGTGCAAGAGGAACATTTTTCAGTATTTTCCTACTGCAGATGGTGTAATATGCACATCTGTGATTATAACAGGTATGATAACACCACCAGTGGACAACAACAGGAAAAAATGGTTCACAATCTAACACCAATAATGAGCCCTTACAATGAAAATACAGGGAAACATGCACTTGGCCCTATGACATAATGGAGTGTCATGCAGGATTTCGCAACATCTTCTCCAGTGAGAACTAATGTGACTTCGGTCAGTAAGTCAAAGGCTGTCTGTCAGTGAGGGTTTTTTCTCGTGTCCCACCTGAGTGACGAGCGGTTGCAGCAGGGAGGCGGAGCCTTTCCCGACACATCGTACAGCAAACCTGAGACAGCGACAGCATCGCTCCACAATTCTGTTATCAGACTGATGAGTGTTCAAAGTCTCTGACAGCACAGGCCAGATCTACAAGTGAGTCAAACAGGTAAATATCTGTATATCAGTCACACGAGTACATTTACATTTAGTCATTTGTCAGACACTTTATCCAAAGCGACTTACAAGTGAGTTACGAGGCAGCAAAAACTAAGTCAAGGAGAAAACCTCAAAACAGTGCAATCAGAAGAAGTGCTTATGTTTCATAAGATGTAACTATCACATCTGATTAAGATGGTTTATTAAGAAAACACTTTATAAAATAAAATATAGCAATAGCCCTGACAAGGCAACTACAGGTGAGTGCAAGTGTTACCTCCTGAATAACTTTCTGACAGGGGTGTGTCTGTCCGTTTTCCACAATGGGGTTTGTGTGCCTAAAGCAAAAACAAACAGTATAGACATTGATCTTTTTGTTGATTTAAATTTACTTTGACTACAGGTAAATGAGCAGAACTCACCTGAAGATAACAGCCAGTCTGTCAAGCCACACAGTTGGATCAGCTGATTTCCCGTTCGTAGATTCTTCAGCCAGAAGCTAAAAAACGCAAATTTTGGTTTTAGCATAGAAAATATTTAGAAAAATCACACGGGTGTTTCCAGAAACATTCCAACAACTGACAGAAACTAAATAGTCACTATGATGAACACTGAATGGCACATGCTAACAATACGTTAAACACACGTTAAAACATGTGAACTAAAACGTGGTTCACCTTTTTCAGCGCCAGGACCTGGACAGCACACAGGTCACTAAGACATTCAGCGATTTTTTCCAGAGGAAGACGAGCTAGGACCAGCGCCGTACCTATACAGGTAAATATACACAACATGACTTCACCGCCACAACTAAGCACCACAGCTGGACATGTACACAGAATACTTCAGGTGTGCACGCATACCTTTGAGCAGCCCTACAGCAGCCTCAGTGCTAAGAGCAAAGGAATCAAGAGAGCGAGCTATGTCCAGGAGCCCCTGGAAGTGTTGAGCCATGTGGTCTCTGCAGACGGAGCAGATGTTGTGGATTGCCTTTGCGGCTGCTGATGCCAAAGGTTTCTCTCTGAGACCCTTCATCAGGTAGTTCAGGACCGGGTCTGGCATGAAAAAACAGGTCAATAAATTAAAGATTCAGAGTAAAATAAACATTACATAAAGACAGAGATTAAACATACAATACAATAAAGATACAGGAACCCTATGGGGTGGAACACACCAAGCCGTCAACCAGAGTCGGACTGTCAGGGAATGTTCATTAGCCTAGTCTTTGACAAAGCACAACACCCAGCCAACACCAGTACACCCAATACTGTTGTTATAGCTTTTTACCAGGCAAAACCTAGATTAGAAGTAGTAATAAACTGTATCTGGTGAGTCAGAGTGGTGTGAAAATGGTAAACAAATGCTGCTTTGTTTGCAGTTTGTATATGCCCGGTCCAAGGTCTTCCTCTTTCTCTTCCTCCCACACAGGCACAGAACTTGCAACACTATGTGCTTGTCAGATCTCGTTTTTGCTGTGTGATCTATCGCCACGTGTTGACGCAGACAGAGCAGGCCTAACCCAAGGCAGCAGTTGGTCTTCTGCAGCACTGGTACTTTGACATTGGCTTAGTGTGTCACGGCCCTGTCAAAACCATCTCATCAGGGCTTTGTGAAAACAAAAGAGCTGATTTCTTCATATCAGTTTTCTCTTCATACCGAGGAATCTTGGGTTTCTGTCCACAACTTCGCTCATCTCTCCAACCAACTCGATGCTCGTGTATCGAACTGCCATGTGTACAGTTTCTGGGAGCAAAACCACCTGCTGCAACACCTCCGACAGAGTTGGGTTGTTCTCTCTGGAAATTAAACAGCACACAGAAATTATACTAAAATGTATTACTGACAGCATTAGACTGACTTTTTATGTTTCACCCACGTTCCTCTTTCCTGTTTTCAGAAGATAACCTAACACATGAGACACTTACGGATCAACACTTTTTGCAATAGAAGCCATGATAAAGAGAACAGCCTCTGTCACCTCCCAGGGAGGGTTTCCCTCTTTTAACGTTGAGTATAACTAAGAACAAAGCAGAGTGAGAACAGAGCATGTCATCCCATTCAGCAAAAAAACAAAAAAAAAATCCTGTAATTTTATAAAATAATCAAATTACTTGAGAAAAACACTCCATGGATCCAACAAGAAAAATGACATCTTTAACGAGGTCAGAGACTCGCATCCTGAATTCTCCAAAATCATCTGTGTCCTCTGGGATTCCCTCCTGTCAAACAAAAACAATTTTATCAGAATGTTCTCACAAATCAAGATGATAATCTAAGAATCTAATCGACCTTTAAAGATGAGGTTCAGGATTTCATTAATCTTAGGTGGTGGTGTAAATTTGATCAGAGTTCTTACATGATCTGGATCAAGCTGACAGTGTCTGGCCAAACAGTGCAGAAGTCTCTGTATGTAGGGTCTGAAGATGGTGTGAAGAGCTGCATTATTGATTTTATAGAGATGTTCTCCAAGACGGTACCAGAAGTTAAAGGAAATCTCAACAACCTGGTTCAGAATACAGACCAAATAAAGACTAGGGTTAGAATCAGAAGTTAAAGGGTGTCGTGATTTCTGTCTCAACGTTTACTGCAGGTGATGTGGATACTGGTATACCTCATACTGTGGGTGTCCCGCACAGATCAGCAACAGTTCCAGCATCCTTAGGTCTCCCATACCCTGACCTGGACTCCGGACAGTTGTCTCTAGAAAGGTCTCACACAGTTCAGTGAAGATCCTGCAGTAGTTCAGCACTCTAAAGACACAAATCAGAAAAAGTGTGTTCCCTGAACAACGTAACTCTGGCAATCAGAAGCAATTTCTTGTGAGTCCTTACTTGTCAAGGTCTTCCCGGGCTACAGCCATGTGATAGGCTGTCTCCAGCGTCAGAACGCCTTGGAACAGCTGCAGAGCTAATGCCATGTTGGTGTCGACATTTTCTATGGCATAGAGAGCTGAGCAGACACAGTCTGATGCTGCTTCGTGAAGGTTGGTGGAGGTTTCATCTCTCTGCTGTGAATCCAGAATCAAAATGTGAAAGTCAGGAATTATCAGCCACTTTGAAACAAAAAGAAGGTTTGATATTGTGAATAATGCAGTTACAAACTACTGCCAAAGGATTTTGTGGCTCTGTGGTGAGTTGACTTGGGACCCTCTAGGGAGGCCGCAGGCAAGGTTCCCAATAAGATAATATTGTTTTTAAAATTTGAAAGTTCCATACAACAATAAATCAGGTCCAAAATAAAAACTACGCCAAGATAAGAATTAAGCAGATCAATGTATGGGCAACAGTATGCCCAATAAACAAATTTCGTAATTCTGTGCCCTTTTAGCAATGTTGTTATAAATACATAGGTTTAGATTAGATTCTACTTTATTATCAATACACATGTACAAGGCAATAAAATGTAGTTTAGTATCTAAGCAGAAGTGCAAAATACACGGTGTCTACAGTTTGTACAAGATTATGTACATAATGTACATGTGAAGGTAATATGGACATAATATACAGATTGAGTATTATGGACAAGGTGTACAGATCAACATATGTTATGCATAACAGAATACACAACAGTTGACATTGCAGTATATAACCTAATAGATAATATTCAATTTATGAATGAGTGAAATGAACGAGGGCTTGGATCAGTGTGTGAGATTTCTAGCTGAGAAGTGATTGTCAGTCTAAATTTTTTTTTTTTTTAGGGGCACCAGGATCTCTAAGAAAAAAAATGAGAAAAGAACTGGCAGCTGATGTGAGATCAGACAATGGCACTACAGAGTCTAAAAGTTAAGCTGAGTGATGCATCTCACCTAAGTCCACACGGGACTCGCCAACAATGTGAAAAGGTTTGTTTTTTTGTTGTTTTTTTTTTTTACACATAGCCATGTAGAAACCTCTTTCCACTGACTTGCAGAAAGCACACATACCAGACAAAAGTTTCAATGTGGCCTACCATCGATTAAAATAATACCATGGAATTTAGGTTAGGTAGCGACAGCTGATCTGAGCTGATGTTTGACTCTTTAACTGGAAAAACAACTGATTAGTGTTGGCTAAAATGAGAAGTTCCTAATGTTAAATGAACAAGTGCCACAAAAGGGCTCAGAATCAGTTGCAGGATAGTTCAAGTCAATATGCGAAGTTTGAAAAAGAGGGACTCACTGGGAGTAAGATATGTTTGCCAATGCAATGGCACAATACACAACATTAAAGATCATCTTGGCACTTTGCATAATATATTTTCAGTTCACTGTGAAACTGGCGGTACGAATTAGATTACGGTGGGCCGCCAAAGTCTTGATAATTAATGGGAACCACTGACTGCTGCCTCGTATTCTGTTAACAGGATCAGACTCACCAGCACTTGGAAGAGGACCATGAGCAGCTGGTTACTGGCCATGAAGTTACTATCCAGGACTCCTAGGTTGAACCAGCTGCCCAGGCACCGAAATACTTTGATGAACATCTTCTCATCGCTACCCGTCTTCTCCACACACGATGTCTGTAATTAGAAACAGTGCGATGAGTCCAGGCTGCAGTGAAAATAGAGATATATGCCATATTATTATATTACTATTACTATTACTATAAACAGACCAGCAGCGTCACCACAGTGCTGGAGTAAAAAGCCAGATCCTCTATGATTTCTGTCCTCCGATTGGCGCCAATTCTCAGAGACCGGCTGTGAACCTCCTCTGGCAGAACTGTGAGGATCTCGATGAGGAACGGCATTGAGCTTATGTCGTTGTTGTACCTGAGAAGAAACAAAGATATGAACAGGTGAGTCACAACACTGATAGGAGTTCTCATATCTTTCATAAAGGTTTATGTGATGCTGTTGTCTCCTACTTTTCTATGAGTGTATGAACGCATCCTTTCCAGGAGGCCATCTGCAGGGCAAGGTCTGCAATCGCCAAAGCAAGCTAAAAGAAAACATATAAATTGAGGATTTAACAAAGGCAATAAAACAATAGATCTGCCTGTCTTATTTTAAAATAGAGAGTGCTGCACAATGCACCACGGTGTAGATCTAACTTATGAACATGTTTCTCTGTTTCCATTAGCAGTCTGGTGACATTCCCCGCAACTAAATTAATTTACTTTCACCTGTTACCAAGTTGGTCCTATGCTTGTACTTACTCTGTATTTAATGCACAGATATATGTGTGCATGTGTCCCTGTAGATATTACTTATTGAGCACCAGATTTAATTTTTATCAACAGAGTGAGGACATTTTGGCCTGTCCTCACAATTTTTAACCCTCAAGACATGGTTTGGGTCAGGGTTAGAATTAGGTTTAGGTTAATGTTAATTCAACTAAATTCAATTCAACTTTATTTATATAGCGGCAATTTACACAACGGTCCACACAACTTCAAAAGGCTTTCTGAAGGGTCAAGACTGGATTTTAGGGTCAGGGTTTAAATTAGGATTTGGTTAGGGTTAGGCATTCAGTTGTGATGGTTAGGGTAAGGGGCTAGAGACTGCATTATGTCAATGAGTTTCCTCACGAGTATAGAAAGACAAATGTGTGTGTGCGTGTGTGTATGTTTCTGCTGTTAAGCTGTCTTGCTCATTAGGGTTTCTATTTGGTCTAGTCAACAACCATAACAATGCACAATTTTCCCATATTATTAAATCTAGCTTTTCTAAATGACTTCTTAAATGGGATGAAGAACCAACAAAGTCAGATCATTTTATTCAGAGTTAAAAATCCAGCATAATGATAGCATGTAATTTACTGCAGCTGAGAACATAAGCAGACACAAAACTGATAATAAGCAACAATCCTCACACTGCAAAAAATCCCATGGTTGTTTGTCTGATGTTATTGATCATATGCAGCTCATGTTAAAAGGTTTGTTCACTGTGTGTATGTGATTCCTATTGTTCCTCCAGGTTCTGGTTCTCAGCAGAATATAACAATGATTCTACCATAAAGAAAAGTGGCTACAGGTTGTTCATTTGTAACTCTGATGATAACATGTCTAATTGTTAATCACTCGTAGTCTGAAGACAAATCCCAGGACTTTTTTCCCAGATAAATCCCAGAATCAGTTTATAACTAGTATCATGGTTCCGTTATCAGGGAAAGACCCTGTTCTAATTTGTTGCACACTTTAATCATGTGGTTCTGGAAAACTCTGTAAAACTCAGAACCTGTGGTTCTCTTAACAACTAGATTCCAGGTGGGTTGGGGGGATGTAACTGAGCTTGTCAGGGGTTTGGTGTTACCTGAGTGACGATGATGGGGGACAGGTCTTTGAGGTTCTGGATGTGGCTAAGCAGGGAGTCTCTCAGGGCATTGTGGGTTTCAGGTGGGAGCTCGTAGAATGAGCTCTGAATCTTCACCTTCATCGTCTGAGCAGCAAAGTAACAAGACTCCACGTCCTGTTTGAGCTGCAGTAGCTGGTCTGAAATCTCCCACGCATACATCTGTAAAACAGGACAGAACGTGATGTCATAGCACTTGTCTGCACCCCAGCCCCTTCTTTATAGTGAAATCTCAGAGACAGGTAAACATAGACACCCAGAGTCCAGAGACACATTAAGTCCTGATCCTGAACAACCCAGGAACCTCAACAATAACAATCAGAATTAAATTATTCCAATATGGTCCAAACTCTAGGTCTGCTTGTCCATGCCTGAATTTATGTTTCTATTCAATTTTTTTCTTCTGTTTAATCTCCAATTCCACAATCAGATTTAGGCTTCTGAAATCAAAAGCTAAGGGACAAAATAACAGCAATACAGATGCTCAGGATCTCAGACCTGAAGGATGGTGGTACAGAGACTGTAAATCAAAACTTTTTCATAAAACTGGACAGAAGATGGTTCATTTAACACTTGTTATAACGTCAGACACCTGTTGGGACATCACCAGTATGTTATCTTTCTGATGGGGTTCATGTGGGATTAACAACTCACAGTTCAAGGTTAGGGTGGCGTCAAAACCAGATTCTGGATCAAGTCTATCTGAGACGATAACAATCTGTGCTCGTATACGATAAAACAAACATTAAAAACTGAGAAAAAGCTATGATTTAATCCTGATCTAGGTACATGTTTGAGTCAGAGCCCCAGAAACACCCCAAAACTAGTATGATTATTGATTGACGTTCCTGTTTAATTGACTTACTGATAGTTAACTGATGAAAGATAAAAGTTATCTGGTTAAAACTATCACATTTTTAACGTTGTTTGGTGTTGGTATGTCAGCTACGTTAAACACAGACGAATCGGGATCACCAACTTCAACTAGTTTAACGAGTCTGACTAATTGCATGAAGTCTGAGAGTAAACTTGGCCATGCTATCATGCTAGAAGAGCTAGGAGACAGGGCCTTCTGAATCCTCTGAAAGTGAAACGCAGAACCTCGGTCAGAAACAGGCATTTTTATTCCTTTAACAGGAAATAGACTTTGACGAAAACTTCTGTGATTCTGTTAAACTTTAAGCGAACACAGGAAGCTAACGAAGCTAACATAATATTTTGGTCCATTCATTGACATAGCTTATATTAGCTGTGGTGCTAACAGGAACCTGCGGTTCTTCTGAGGCTGCGCACTTTATCGTACCGGGTCTCCTTTACACAGGTAAACCGACAAAACCCGGTACCCACAGGCACTGTCAGAACCATCTCTGTCCAATTGGTTCCCCGCTCCGATCCCCCGGCCTCTCCCATTTTCTTACCGATCTCTGGAGCTCCCCGAGCCACACCGACGCTCGCTCTTTCCCGGCTGGGTCCGGGTCGTGGTACAGGGCCTGGACCGCCTGGTAGACCAAAACCAGGCTCGGTTTCCCTCCCTCCATTACCTGGGTCAGAAGCAGGGATTAGATAAGGCAGAAATTTTTACCAGCACGGAGGATCCGGCTCAGTCCTAAACGGTCTGAATGTCGACCGCCATCTCACAGGCTTCCCGCGTGCACCCCCGATCCTTTCCCGGCTGGAAACACAGGCAGGGACATTAGTTCCGGACCCGATGCAGAACTTTTAAAAAATGTGTAAGATTTTTAACAAGAATATGTTCGTGGAATACAATAGAAAACACCATTCGAAATACCACAGCCAAACACATACAACTTCATTAAAAATAAATAAGATTGAAGATGGTTTTGTTTGCAGACAAATGACCATTAGAGCTAAGTGTAACTATTTCAGACAAATCAGAAATGCTAAGTAACAAGTAACACTATCACTACACGTCAGTAATCAGAGAGTGATGGATGATGGGATAATGAATGGAGGTCTTTCCCGTCCAAGCACTTTGTGGTACTGAAATTGAATTGTTCTATCTTAAACAGCCCATTGGGAAGGTTCTCAGACCCTGTTCACTATTTTCATTTTGGTTATGTTGCAGCCTAATACTACAGTTGTTTGAATATTATTTTCTCATTAATCTACATTCAATAAAAACAGAATTTTAAAAATGCCTGTAAATTCATTTACAAGTAAAACTGAAACATCACATGTACATAACTATTCAGAGCATTTACTCAGTACTTTGATGGAGTACCTTTGACAGCAATTACAGCTTCACAACTTGTCGTTTAGCTCTTCTTCGTAGTTAAACATCTCACGCTCGCTCCGGTTGGTGAGACGTTGTCTTGGCTGTGTGCCCAGGACTTTCATGAACCTTCAGACTGTTGGAGTGAGCCCCCTCCTCTACAGCGGTGTGCTGGGGCGGCACCGTTGGGAGGGAGGTCGCCCCAGCACACCGCTCAAAGCTGGACAGCCTGGCGTCTCCAGGTGGAGGAGCGGCTTTAGTGACAGGCTGTTGCCATTGTCCTTTTGACATTCCTTCGCTGTTCTGTACTGTCTGCATAGTCTGGACTTTATTATGTGAAGTGCCTTGAGATGACTTTGTTGTAAATTGGCCACATATAAATGAAAGTTGAATTGAACTGTACTACAAACATAATGCACCCTAAACACTCTGATTTGCATAGGACAGAGGACATTTAATTCCTTTAAATGTGATACTGCTGGTATTTGTGCATTACATGTTGGTATAAATAAAGTATCTATCTATCTATCTATCTAGAATTGAGTTCAAATTGTTAAATTTTGTCTCTCACGTTCTGGGAGTCCTTTGGGTGCTTTTTTGCAAACTTCGTTCAGGTTTATTATGTGTTTGAGGAGAAGCTTCCTTCTGTCCACTCTTCCAAAAATCCTGGGTCTGTGAGCCTTTTGGGACTTCCCTGATAGCTCACTTTGGACAGTGGAACAACTCTTAGAGTCCTGGTTCTGCTCTCGGCAATCTGCAGTGCAGCAGAATTTCTTTGTAGCCTTCCCCAGATCTGTGCCTTGCAACAATCCTGCCTCTGAGCTTTGCAGGCAGTTCCTTTGACATCATGGCTTTTGCTCTGATGCAGTACAAATTGTCACCTGTGAGGCCTTTTATAGAGAGGTGTGTGCCTTTCCAAATCATGTCCAATCAATTTAGTTTATCACAGGTGGACTCCAGTCAAGGTATAGAAATATCGGAGCTACAATCAAGAGAAGTTGAAGGCATCAGAGGTAAATCTCAATTGTTGTTGAAAGGGGTCTGAATACTTAGGCCAATACAATTGCATGATGATGGTTTTACCATCATAAAGGGGGTCTGAAAACTTTCTCAATGTACCATAAAAGCCAGCTATTGACCCAATACATTCAAACTGTAAAACAGTAACCAAAGAAAGTTACATACAAATTTTGGTCAGGAAAAGTATTGTACAGTTAATCATATTACTATCTTTATTACATTTAATAAACTATTTAGTTTTAGTTACTGAGAACTTTGTCTATACAAGTTTCAGCTTTTCACATAATTTAAACCACAGCATATATAATGAACCATTATTGACTCTCTCCCGTCACTAAATCAATTAAAACATTTCTACAGATTTATTTATTCCTACTCTTGTCTTCAAGAATAGTGTTTTGCAAAGGTCTGTCCAAGCCCAAGGAACATACAAGAGCAACCACTTGGAGGCATCCAGGGCAAACGCCATTTTTAAACGTGATTTTATTGATATTGATATTATTAAACTTATATAACTGATGTCAAGTTACATGTACAGCTCATCTCTGAAAATGTGTGATAGCATCTTATACAGAAGAAAACCTGTACCAGTGAACTGTCATGCATAACAAAATTGTTTTGCTGCAAAAAACAAAACAATTAAACAAAATATAACATCTCAGTCGACACTCAAAGTGATCAGTTTTGACAATGTAACAAAACGAAACTTTGGCTGTGTAAAGTTAGCCTTGCCTCTAAAACTCATCGTGTTGCATTAACGCCACCCCAAAGTCTGTCACCTGGCTTCCAACAAAAACTTCATATTTGTCCAGGATCTCCTTCTTCGTCAGCTTCCCATCCTGCACAGAGACCAGGTGTCAAACAGCTCATAACCAGCAGATGTTAAACAAGTGCTGTCAGGTGTTAACCCACCTTGTTGGCATCAGACTCATTCAGCAGGTGTTTGGCCTCAGCGTCAGCATGGTCGTAGTCTGATGGGAGGATCCAGTCCAGAGTTTCTTCTCTGTCCATTTTTCCATCATTGTTTTTGTCTCTGAACTCAGAAAACTGCTGACGTTCACTCTCCAGCCACTCAGGTTCCTGCTCACCTTCCTCTGCATTGTATAGATCACCTGGAGGAGACAGCCAATCATCACTGTTTAAACAGACATCATATGAAAATACAGCAAATGCACTAATGGTCACTACAAATGTCATAATAATTGCTGCTGTACATGTCACACTATTCCACACCAATGTACTCCTTTAAGTCGATGAAACCATCTCCATTTTTGTCGATGTCCTCTATTGTTTCCTGTGGAGAGAGGTTTACACATTAAACGTATTTAAAATATCTGAAAATACTTTAAAAGCCTTTTGACCTCAACGTATGATATCTCCATCACCTGCACCACAATGTCCTTCATGTACTCGTGATGCTCTGGATGAAGAAAAGCTGAGAACTCATGTTTGTCTGCAGCCAAATCCCCATTTCTGTCAGCAACTCTGAAACGTCTCTCATCCCTTAATAGCATCTGGGTGTAGTTGTAGTCCAAGTCTGTCTGAGGCCCATCTGTAATCAGTTAACAGAATAAATAACGGTCGTCTGTAATCAGTTAACCAATCAGTGAGGACCATCTGTAATTTATCAATCCATCAATGTTGCATGTTTGTCAGGTGTGTCGGCTCTTCACCTGTTTCTCAACCCTGAGTATTACTACCTGCACCTGTTCCTTTGTACTTAGTCAGATCCTTTGTTGTGTTTTAATCATCTAGCCAACTGGTTTTCCCCAGAACCTGGTCTAGACTAATGTTGTTTTCTTTAGAACCTGTTCTGGACTCTCCTCTATTCAACTTCCAGTCTGAAATTTTGGTCTTTGCCCTGTTGTAGTTTCCTTTGTACCCAACTGTCTGGACTGATTATTTGAGTGAGACCCCATCTGGTCTTTCTCCTGGACATAGCAGAATCCTTCTTCTTTGCCCAGTTCAGTCTGCTTTCTAACCGATATATTTTTTAGGATTCCTTTACTCATCCTCATCAGACAATAAGTGAGTTGATCAAGGAATCAATCATAGGATCAAACAGAGTTAAACCCTGTGTGTTTACCAAGGAAGCTGCTGTAGGTTACGTTTTTGTACTCATCCCAGGTGATCTGTCCATCGTGGTTCAGGTCAAAGTCATTCCACTGACGTTCAACACTGTCGACTACATGTTTCTGCTGAGAGTGTCTGATCCATAGTTTCAGCTCGTCTTCTGAGACCGAACCGTCTCTGTTAGTGTCGATTTTATCCACAATGACTCTGCACGGACACAGATCTGTTAGTAAAAACCGGTTTATAAGGCTATTTTAGTAATTGATAGTTTATTATAAAACCTTAAGGACTTTTTTCTGTGATTTAGATGTAGAACTGACCCAAGTCTGCGACGGCTTTCCTCTGGCGGCAGCTGCTCAAAGGTTTTCGCTTCGTCTGGACCCAGAAAAGCTTCGTGGTTTTTGTCATCGTGTTGTATGTGACTCAGAACACGACTCCTCTTCTCTGTGGGTTTGGACCTGCCACAGATGATGCAGAGGGCAAAACAGCCCAGCAGTAGACGTAGCATTCGGATACTGAAAGTAATCCATTACTCATTAATCATCAATTTACTTTAAAGCTGCAATTATGTAAGTAGATATACTCAATTTAGCAATTTCAAATAAAACAAACTAAAACTCGCTAAGGTCTTGTTTGTCTGGCATGCTGAACAAAAAAGAACCAACGCAAGTTTATAATACTTATGTAATCAATCTATTTGAAAGATAAACAAAAGAGATGATTATAGTCACGTTGATAGCTAAATTGATAAAGATCAAAACATTACAGAATATAGCGACCTATATAAAGCCTAACAAGCCCATTGTCCCTCCTTTCCATGAAACAAAGTTTGGAATGATAATAAAATGATAGATAACACAATTTTGCCTGCCCACTAGAGGGCGCAATGGATCCGTCTGTAGACACCTTTGAACTTGTTTGCTTTTTGAGTTTGTCCCACTAAAATCCCATTAGTTGTTAGAATCGAGCTAACAGACTAATAAATTGTCACATTTTGTAAACAATGTTTTTTGAGCTATGTCAGCTGTGCTCTACTTTTATCTTTCCTTGGATTTGCTGTTAACTTTAAGTTGTTGACTTTGTATATCCAGAATGTACTATTTGCATTTGAGATTTTATTTAGTATAAAATACCGAATGCAAATAGTACATGGTTCCCACAATGAAACACTTCATACTTTAAATCTATCTGTATTCCACCTGAGTTTTTTTATGCTTTCAGAATAAATACTGAGATTGTTACTAGAGTTATTTTACTACCAATTTGATTACTGGGCCAGATGAGCACCCTGCGTCGCAGCCATTGCCATCGTGTATATGTGTGTGTGTGTGTGTGTACCAAATTACTCTGTAAGTCGCTTTGGATAAAAACCATCTGCCAATTGACTAAATGTAAATGTAAATTACTGAAAATAAATTAAAGTACTGATCAGTGTTGGGGAACGTTACTTTTAAAAGTTGTCATTAAAAGTAATCGGTTGCATTGTAGCGATTCTTTTTGAAACTAGAGTACTTTAGAGTACTTTTGCATTTGCTGTAAAAGAGAACTCCTTTGTGACTCCTCATGCATGTTATTTTAGTCAAGACCTTTATAATTACTCTACCATCATAACACAGCCAAGTGTGGCCCTGACATGTTGCCCCATTTACATTCCCTTATTGTAAAGCCTTACATTTAAAAATATATAAAGTTGGCTAGGCTAGTACATATTCCCACAAACACATAAACACAGAAAACCGTTTCATGTCAAACATTGGAAGCAAGTCGGCACTTGGTGGTGTGTTGTGGGGAAGGAGGGCACAGCTTCGTATGTAACATGACAAATATGTACCTACTTAATTATTATAATGATTTATTACTGTTTAACTCTGTAGAAACAGTACAAACAGTAGAAACATGAGAGATTTGATTCAAGCAAAAACAGGAAACAGATATAGAGTTAATATAGTTAACAGTAGAAATCTTCATGAGGTTTGGAGACAGAAGTGATATGTCTTATTTTAAAGTAACATTAATAACTAATGAATATACCCACATACAACATAACTGAGGCATACTGTAATTAAAACGGTAAATATGACAAAAACACGAGTTATTTAAAAAATAATAATTCATTATGTAAAATGAAACCAGACCACGGGTGAGTTATTCAGCGAACGATCTAAAATGCATCAATGTAGGTCACAATAAAGCCTGAGCAATTTGTTCCAGTAAAAACATTCTTTTCAAAATGCTAAATAATAAAAAGATTTTTTTTGTCGAGTCCAATAATACATACAAGTAAAATGAAAGTTTCTCCTGTCAGATTTTTTAAGTAAACTGATTTCATTTAGGTTTTCTTCCAACTTGAATCAAATACACTTTGATTTCCTCTTTCTTTCTTCTAAAATATTGTCCATATAATCAGTTTTAAAAAGCTGTGATGCGAATGGAGCTACCTACAGTTAACCAGGTGAGCGAAACCAGTTAAACCAGCGCAGATATCTCCTGTAAAAAATCCGTAAAATGAAATAAATCGCGTGAGTTGCTCACCTGTCCGGTCCCGTCTTACCTCCGTCGGTCTAACACTTCTCCACTTTTCTTTATCTCCTCTGCTCCTAGTTTTCTCCTCAGAACATCACCCCCTTTTCCTCAGCCAAGGAGTGGAAACAGCCAATCCTTGGCTTCCTGCAACGATCCTGCAAATCGTATTGGCTGCTGGCCACATGTAGACCAATGACAGCAGTAGGGAGGGAATTAGCGGTGAGAAACGTCACTGCAGAGTCCTGCCACGTCCTCGGAAAATTCAGTTTAAATATTATCAAAAATTATTCTTCACATTTTAAAATTCAAAGTAAATTATCATCATATGAAGAACATTATAATAAATAATTATCATAAAATCTGAAGTTTGATTGTAAGTATCTTGAAACATTAATAAAATATGACCTCCAGCTGTAAAATTACCAGAGGGCAAAATACAAAAAGTTAAATATAAAAAATAAGATTTAATGAAATATATTTTTGGGCAGAATGGAGGTGGAGTGGTTAGCACTGCTGCCTCAGAACCACAGGTCCCCATTTCAAATCCCTGGCTGGCGTTGGCCCTTTAGTGTGGAATTTGCATGTTCTCCTTGTGCATGTGTGGCCTTCCTTGCACAGTCTGAAGACATGCGTGTTAAGATAACTGGTGAGTGTGAATAGTTGTCTGTGCATGTCTCTCTGAGTTGGCCCTGCGACAGACTTGATAGCCTGTCAAGTGTGGACCATGCCTCTCCCCCAACAATAGCTGGATAGGCTCCAGCCCCCTTCCCCTTCAACCCTGACCAAGGTAAGCAGTTACAAACTTCAATTTTCAAGGAGGGGTAAGGACCAGGATTATGGAAACTCCAGTTCTCTTCATCGGGTGGCCCATTGTCTCCTAAGAACAGTTGGTCTTTATTCACCTGTCTGATCTGTTTCTGTTCAATCAGACGTCTGCTCAAGATTCATATAAAATGATTTTGAAACAAGAAGACATTTCAGATGGGTTAATGTTTTTAGAAACACAGAGAAAGTGACTTTAATCCAGTTCCAGAATGTTTGTTTGTCGAGCTGCAGCTGATTATGAAGACAGATAGAACTGCTGAATTTTTTTTTTACAGCTTAAGTTCTCAGTTTGACCTCTGACAACTTTATTTAGCGGCAGTTCATTCAGTTTTTACACTCATTGGCCACATTATGTACACCTGTAAAATCTACTGTTGTACAAATTGTGCTGTTGTTCCTAATAAAGTGGCCAGTGAGTGTGTATTTAATATACATATCTCAACAGTTAGGATGATTTTTTGTTTATTTGTTTTTATTTTGAACAACAAGTTCAAATTTTAGTCCGTGGACATAGTAAGACTCCTAGGAAACTTTTCACTGACAACTAACCAATCACAGAGGTTCACAAAAAAATTGAAGCAAAAAAGATGAACTAAAAGATTTTACAGCAAACATTTTGTTTAATATGAAATTATTATTATTGCACGGTGGTGCAGAGATTAGCAAGGCCTCCTCATAGCCAGAAAGCCCCCAGTTTGAATGCCCAGGTCAGTTTCATGTTTTCCCCATGCTTGTTGGGTTTCTTACATGCAGTTTCCTCCCACAGTCCAAAGACATGCATGTTAGGATAACTGGTGACTCTAAATTGCCTTTAGGGATCATGGATGTGTGAATGGTGGTCTGTCTGTGTATGTCTCTCTGTGTTGGCCCTGAGACAGACTGAAGACTTCTCAAGGATTGTGCCCAGTGACAGATGGAATAGCCTGTGGTTAAGATAATGGGTGGATGTTAGAAACTAATTTTCATTGGTCACCTGTTGAAGGTTCAATCAATCATGAATGAAATGTTTCATGTAGATTTATTAGCAGTTGCTTTTTGTTGCTCTTTATGCTTTAAAAAATTTTTTTCAAATTTTTCTCGGGGCTTTCACACTAAATGTTGTGTCTCTGGTTTATGTAGAAATTAGAGGGTAAGACTATAAAAGCAGCAGATAATGAAGTGACAATGATGAAGATTATGTAAATTTTTTTGTCACCAAATCATTTTTTCCCGTTGCCATATGGGTCGTTGGTGGCGCTGCCAGCTTTCTCATCCCCAACCTGCAGAGCCGAGCCGAGGTTTGCCGTTCCACATGTAGGGAGGAAGCAGCGTTTCATCTCACTATGGTGAAAGATCTGAGCATACCTGTAAAGAGTAGAGGTGATGTACAGGTGTATATCTTTACACACATTTAAACAATTCCAAACATTTACTCACTGTGAAATGGTGCTGTTCATTGTGTCGTTGCTGGGAAAAATAAAATCAAACAATGTCACATTTTCATGCCTAAAGCTGCAGCAATGCTTGGGAAATTCATTGACTTTCATTATGAAGTTCAGTATTGTCATGATTATGTCAAAATCTTTTAATTATAAGAAAAAAAATTTAAAAACTGGTAATCAAAAGAGACAGCTATTGAGTTAAATATATCATAATTTATAAATGTTCAGATTTTATTTACAGTGAAAGACTAATAATAATAAAAATTAAAAATTAAAGTTCTTTGTCATCACTGTAATAATCATATCATAGAATTAAAATTACCCAGTAGAACAACTGTACAATTCAATATGCAAGATATTTACATTAAATGTAATTGCAACATTTCAATAATTATTGTTTTATACATTTCCTTATAAAACAAAGTGTACTTTAAAAAAATGTCCTTTAGACTCACCTGGTAGAGTTTCCCTCCTTAATCAGCAGGGGAGTCACCTGATCTCCATGGCTACAGACAGAGACAATTGTCAGTGATCAGATTTAAGTCACTGATTCAGCATCAGACCTGAGCACTGGTCTCACCTAGAAGGGACATGTGTAGGATGAGAAGGAGCAGCACAAACCATCATCATTATCATCATCATCAGGGCGATGAGCTTCATTGTGTCAGAGACAGAAACACATCTATGATTCACCTACGGCTCGTTTTATACTGAGCCCAGCTGAAGGTCGGTTTGTTCTGCAGCTGATTGATGAGGATTCTCAGGGTCAGCTTAATATTTACTTTAGGATGTTATCAACTGCTCTGACCTTCATCACTTACAAGCACAGTCCAGACACCAGATGAGTTGTGAGAACAGTGACAGCTTTAGAAAGAGTTCATGGACTTCATGTTTTGATTTTTGTCCCGGCATGCAGTGTTAACTGTGAGATGTGTGCCTGTTCAGTCAGATGGATTCCAGTAAGGTTCAGGCTGTTTGCTTTGAAGAGCTTGATCACAGGAAAGCATCCCGGTGCTTTGTAAACAACAGATTTCCAATTTAAATAATTTTTCATCAAAATTCAAAATTGACTGGGGTTCACAACAGTGTACACCTCATTTCAAATATGTGGGACTTTCCTTTTCCCAGGATTAACTGGGCAAAACTAGTTCCATCTGGTTTTAATAAGGGTTTTGGAATTTTCAGATTTTTATTTAGGAAACCTTTCTAAAATCAGGTTTTTATTTTGTCACTAAAATAAACTTGTAAATACTGAAGTCAATATACATCTATGCAGATGTAACAATATGGATATAAAATATTACCATAATGTCCTGTCTTTCACATTTTTGTCTCAACTAAATTGAAGACAGTTAACTGTAGAAAGTAATTTTGTGTCATTCACTCAAATAAATAGTCGTCACATTGTCTTCTCTAGTCAAAATCTTTGAAACAAAGTTTGTTTAAGAATTTAAATATAAAATACATGAAGATGTTCACATCTTATAACATCATTTATTTATAAGTTAACATCTGCACAAACACAAACAGGAAGAAAAACTTTAAAATTATCCTCAGTCACATGAAAACTGAAACATGTACGGTTTGGTGGAAACTTCTTGTTTTTACAGAAACTGGAACAAATCACTCACACAGAGAATTTATCATTACACAGAACAACAACAGGGACACAGTGAACAAACAGCCTGTTGGGTTTTTTGAGGGCTGGGGTGTTTATCGGAAGTCTTCAGCCGAGAACATGCCCTTGGCCCGGCGCAGAATTGAGTCCTTGGATGCGTCGTATGGATGCTCTTTGGATGGGATCTCGAGCACGGCTGGGATTGAGTGGAGGTGGGCATCGATGGCATGACGAATCATCTCTGCAATGAACTGGTTAATAAGGATGATGCCGATGTCATTTCGAGTCAAGAAACTCCTGCACAGAGAGAGGAAAAAGTGATGACGCCATGCCAGACTCCTTTTAAATTTCTAGCAATTTATCATTTTAACACTTCAGTGAATTTTAAATAAAACATTTGCCGTTTTTCCTTGCTGAGTTGCTTGGTTCACTTGTCTGGGAACATACTGTAGGGTTAGCTGGAGTTTGGCAGCATCACAAATATCCACCTTACTCGTGAAAATGTATTCGTCATTTAACTAACCCTAGAAAGTTCGATTTTCAGAAAACCTGATAATTTGTTTAATTAGAATATTACAATAAGTTTTTATAAAACAAATTTAAAAATACCACTGCTGTATGCAGGGCTGATATAGAGAATTTCAACAAGTGCCTGATAATTACCAATATTTATAGCCAACAGATAAGCTAAACTCACAACAACCTGTGTTTTGAATGGAGTCTTGTGTGAGGGTTCCAGGAAAAACACATGTATTTACTGTTGGGAGAAGCTAAATGTGGGTTCACCGACCTCTAATACTACAGACCGAAGTCTATTCACGTTTCTACAAATGTAACATTCTTATTAATGCTATAAAACTAAAATCGCACTAGGCTTTATTTGAGATGTTTTCCACTTTACATCTCGGTGGTGAATCGTTTTTCCAGTTAAGGAAATCAGTAAATAAACAGTTAAATAAAACTTAAATCGGCCTAATTTCAGACCGACAACCGACTCTGTGTGTTTTAACCTAAAACCTCGGATTTCCCAACCAGGCCTGGTGCATCGATGATCTTACTTAAAGGTCTCCTCGATCTCCGTGATGCTCGTGTCCTTCTCCACCACCAAGAAATTCGGTTTGCGGTTCTTGTTCAGTTCTCCGATACCGCCGAGCAGGAAGCCGGTGCACGTGTCCTCATCTCCGATAACAGCGATTAGCTTTCCGCGGACGGCCATCACGGAGACAAAAATCTGTCCCTGACAATCGAACGTTTAACGAAGAGACGGAGATCAACGTTTAGCTTCACAACGACGGATCATATGAGAGTCAGCTGACCGCCACTTCCGGCAGACAGCTGTTAGCGCGCACCCTGCTGCTCGGAGGCCAAACTGACATGGACGTATTGTGTTTACACACTGACGACAAATGGTTTGGGAACATGTAGACACTTTTGTATTTAGTCATTTGGCAGACGCTTTTTTACAGAGCAGACTGCCACGCAGGGTGCTCATCTGACCCCCCGGGGATCGAACCTCTAACCCTGCAGCCTTACCAACTGAGCTACAGCCGCCCCGAATATGTCCTTTTTCTAATTAATGTTTGTAAATTGATCACACACAAAACTAAGACGATTCATTTTAAGTATATATTTAAGCAAAGAATAATGATCAAATCTAAAGTCCCGTGCTGCATTAAGGTGCTCACTGTAACTTTAAAACTCAAACGTTGGAATTTAATTATACAAATATACTGTCTTAAAAAGCCGAAGTGTCTTTTTTACAGATTCACTAGTTTTGTTAGTAATGCTAATGTAGAATCTTTTAAACCAACATGTGTGAAAGAGAATATAAAAGTAAACGGAAATACAAATGAGCAACTAAATAATTGTCTACATGAAATAAAATTAAAAACTTTGTCAAATAAAGTATCTAGTAAACATGAAAAATAATTTGTTATTTCCGACAGCACTAGAAGGCAACAACTGTCACGTGAAAAATCACAAGAAAAGCCGGAAATACTGCAGAGCTCCAACTTGCACAAACGGAAGAAGAAAATGGTGAGTGAAACACGTTTTGTTTTTATTTCTCTCTCTGTGTATGTAGTTGTTTTTTCTCTCACAGTGAATCCGATCACCGGTTAGCACGTTAGCTTCTGACTCTATAGTTAAATCTGACTAGCTTGTTGAGCTTCTATCTTTACCTAAGCTGCGGTTTGCAGGCGACTGCGGCTATCACTGCTGGCCTGGAGCGGATCCCGGACCAGCTCGGCTACCTGGTCATCAGCGAGGACGGGGTTCTGGCCGTGAGTGTCTCCTTTATCCTCAAACAGTAACGCCGCTCCGATTGGTTTACTTTGCAATGTAATTTTAATCCCCACGTTCACTGAACGAAAAAGCAAAAAAATATATTTTAGAAATAAACAGCAGCTTCTGGTTTATCTGTTGCTGTATTATTTATGTCCCGCTTTCAGTAAATTATTAAGGCATATTTCATTCAAATGCGACATTTGGACGTTAGACAAGACTACGTCAATTAATTATATTGTAAATGTAGTTTGGCGTGGGGTTATTTTAATTAACACCACACCAAATAAACTATCAAATATCACTTTAAATTGTGTTGCTACTTGTAGTTTTGCATGTAGCATAGAAAAATATATTACATTAATTGAAAGAATAGGATTTATATCTCGTATTATAGTCGTATTTATATCTCTTAATTACACATTTGTTTGTACAGATAACGTTTAATAAATAGAATACATTTTTCATTTGTATCATTTACCTCTGAAGGAATACCCCCCCCCAAAATAATACTAATACCCAAGATAATATATAGAGGTTAACTTACCAAAAATATTTTCTGTGAATTGTTAAGAGGATTGATTAAGTTTAAACAGCTTTTTAAATGGAGTTTGGGTAAGTTATATTAAAACACTGTTACTGAATAACAAAGGTGTTCTGTAAGATTATGTAAATGTTAGGAATTTAGAATAGTGGCTGGTGTTATCACTTCAGGCAATTCTGATTAGCTTATATCCCACTCTGCTGACCTGGAAATTGTTTCTCAGTTCCCATATGTCTGTTTGGAGGAGCGATGCATGAAAAAGACGTGTGAGGAAGCATGGGTACCATCCTAAAGATGTACATTGTTCTGTGCAGATTCTTTGTTTTTTGTCTATGGCTGCTTAAACACAAGAATTTTATTTATATATATATATATATATATATATATATATATATATATTGAGGAAAGGGCCTCTCCTATGTTCCTACCTCCTCACATCGTATGTGAGAGGGACCAAGAAGCCAGAATAAAAAAATTAAGTTAGAGGAAGCACAGATTCCAGTCAGACTTGACCTTTCACCTCTGTAGTCTGCAGGTGAGCTGGAGAATGATGAACATACAGCAGGTGTAATGATGCAGATGGTTCGAACTGCG
Source organism: Channa striata (assembly GCA_033026295.1). Taxonomy (NCBI): domain Eukaryota; kingdom Metazoa; phylum Chordata; class Actinopteri; order Anabantiformes; family Channidae; genus Channa; species Channa striata. Next base: position 23,005,811 of record CM065169.1, on the reverse strand, counting down.
TGTCGCTTCAGGTTACCTGGATCAGCAGATCCTTGCTTCAAACGCATGTCAGGTAACACACAGCATACACGTAAATAGGAAATCCTCAGCAAACCTCTCACCTGGACTTACCTGTGCTCGTTTCTATCCTCAGTGATTCTGGAGGATTTTGTTTACACAGTCACAGTTTCTGGTCAGAAAGTGTTTGTGGTGAAACGTCAGAACAACCAACATGAACCGATCAACGTGTGATGGCCTGAAGACAACAATGATGATAATGAAAGTTGACAGATTCCTGAGCAATTTTGTTGAACTCAGGTCCTGGATAGTGTGCCTGTTTTATTTAATATGTTTGTGTGATTTAATCCTTAAGATTTAAACTTATGTCTGTCTTATTAAAACAGCTTTTTCTCATTTCTGACATTTGATCAACTGTTTCCTCTGTGGACTCATTAGTTCTTTACACACATTCAAATTTTGGAACCAGCATCAGGTTTGATGAGGAGCAAGACCTGAAGCAAGACACTGAACAGTTAGTTGCGCTATACAAGTGCAGACCATTTACCATTGAGGGGAAGCGCAGTGGTAATTCATAGGCATGCATGTTAGGTTAATTGGTGACATTAAATTGCCATTGGGTGTGAATGTGAGTGCTAATAGTTGTCTGTGTTGGCCCTGTGAAAGACGGGAAGAATGAAAGAAAATGTATCTTGACTCATCTTTTGCTCTCTGAATAATAATAAATTTTAAGTTTCCATTTAACTAAGCCAAGGAGTAACACCTAAAAATGCCTGATTTTCCAACTACGGTAGTAAGGTGCATCTCCAAAATTACTTATTTTTCCACATCAATACACATTCAGAGCTGTTGTTTCAGTACACTTGTACAATCTAATGTAACCCACTACAGCAAATCTACAATGAATTTTACTTTTGCAGTTATGTCTATAAGGTTTTAAGTTGAAACTCTCAGGAATGTGACAATTCTACTTTGCAGCAATGTCTGGCCTCATCCAGGCTTTTTAAACCCCACAAACGTTTGTCCAAACGTTTTATCATATCAATTGGATACCTTTCTTCTTGGTCAGAAGAACTTTTCTCTACCAACCCAAACAGCTTCTTCAAAGAAGAATCCCCTTTTAGATAATTCCACTATCTGTATTATTAAGGTCATAGTATGTGGTGGAGTCCTAATGTATTTCCTTCTGATATTTTGGCTCTCTTATGAACTCAATAACTTAAGAAGAAATGATAACCTTGTAATAGTAGGATTCATGGCAGAGCTGCTGAATTGAATTGTATTAGACTGAACAGTTGTACCTATTGAATGTTTTTTATCTATCTCTAACAACCTGAAAAACAACATGAAGCTAAAATCTGGTGGAAAATGTTAAAACAATATTATTGCATTTGAATCAAATTTATTAGAATAAATAGATAAAGCAAATGTCTTTCAAACAGAAATACCTTTTATTGCATCATCATCTCAGTTTCTTCTTCACATTAACGAGGAAATAACGAGGCCTCAGGCTCTGGAATGAGTCATCACAGGTAACTGTCACCTGTCCTAAACACCACCTCCTTCCTTCAGATAACTGTCACCTGCCATTAGCCCCGTCCCTCCTATTCCACTTCCTGTCACGTGTTTCAGAGTTAAAACATGCGGAATAAAAGGAAAATGAAAACCAGATTGAACACCTTCAGGAAGAACAGAAGAAGAGGATGATGGGAAATCAAGGTGAGCTCAGAGTCCATGACATCACTTCCTCCTACAGACATATTTATAACTTAAAAAAACAAAACAAAAACTGTCCCGTATAACGCCGCTCTTTATTCTCCTCCTCCTCAGTTTGTACATGTTGACATCAGTCAGTGACATCATCTGCTGCTTGCTGTTACCTCTCAGGTGGTCTAACGTTTTGACAGCTCATTGGACAACCAGTCTAGGCCCTCGTACAGACCTGTACCCTGAGTGGCACAGGTAGCCTGGACATGCCACTGGGGAAGAAAACAAATCTATAATTAGATACACCTAGGTGATATTCATTTCACATGGCTTAACAAATGCAAGATTAAATGAGTAATCCTGGATGTTCTAATCCTGGATCAAACTTTACTGCAGGTGAATTAAGAACTATCAATAATTTAACCAACCACCCATGCTCACATTAACAATTTTAGAGTCCTAAATTAACCTAACACGCATGTTATGTTCATGGATTCCCACAAAAAGCACTGGGAGAGCACAGAGAGGTTATGGTCGGTCAGGAACGCAAACCCGCAATTGCCTAGCTGTTAGGCAGCATGGCTAACCAGCAACATGCTGCCCACAAAAACGACATTTAATGTCTTTATGGAACAAACCCAATAGACATGCAAAGCAAGGGTGGAAAAAGTAAAAGTAAAACTAGGCTTCTGATGTCACTGAACATCTATCTGAGTCAGGTGTCAATGAATCAATTAAAAAAGAGAATGGAGGTGTGGTTTAGAAAAACCTTCCATATTCACAAAAAAGGCATTATATCTGTGGCAGGATATTACAAAGGAAGGCATTGCCCTCAAAAAACATCACTGCAGCAACCCCAAAGTTTTTTTTAAATTTCACTGTGATACTCTACAACACCATCTGTATTGTGGACAGATTAAGCAAAGGTAAAAGTGTTTGGAAGGAACACACACAGCACTTCGAATGGGGCAAAAAGAGAAGCGTGAACCAACATGAACGCTTCATCCAGACAGTGAAGTCTGGTGGAGGGAGCTTCATGATTTGGGGTTGATTTGCTTCCTCTGACCCTGGACCAGCTGCCATAAAAAAAGGAATACCCAGGTTTATCAAGGTCACCTATAGGTTAATGTTAGGGTTGCTGTCCGCAAGCTAAAATGTAAAAATAAGCGGGATGATACAGCAGGACAATGACCAAAAATATCCAAGCACATCTACTAGTGCTACACAAAATATATCTTTAGGAGTGGCCTGTTTAAAGCCCAGACCACAACCCAATAAAACTGGTGTAAAATCACCTTAAGAGATATCCTAGGAAAACAGAATGGTCCAGAATTCATCCTGAACATTGTGTAGCTTTAAACAACAGCTACAGGAATTGCTTGCTTGAAGTTACTGCCACCAAAGGTTGTTCACCAACCATACACTGTTCCCTTTACTTTTTCCACCATGACTTTGTATGTTTGATGTGTGTGTTTACTAAAGACATCACTGTTTGTGTTTTATTAGCTTAGAATTATTTTTGATGATACTTGTGACTTCGGTTAATATCAGTCCACATTTCATGATCAATTTTTGCAAAAACTGAACCCTGCAAACAGAGCCAATAATTTTCCCTACAGCTGTATTTAAATGTGTTGTACTTAAAACAACATGATAGAGTTTTTGATTAAGCTGAATTTCTGCTGGATACAGACTCAAAATCAAGAACTCTGAAAATCTGTTGTTAAATGTTTATGTACTGAAACGGTTATGTAAAAACATACAGAAAACTGCAATGTTGTTTGTTTTGCTTGTTTTCATTCTACAACAGCCTCCTGTGTTTTCACAAATAAAAAAGGAATGTTCTTGCTCTTTATTCAACATTGCCAAGCTGATTTTTGTGAGCTACACTTATGAAACTCTTTATATACATTATGCATAAGCTGAACTCATGGGAGTGAACAAACTGAGTTGACTGAGCTGAATCTACTCAGCTTTTCTGGAACTGAAAACCCTGAAGCATTTTTCACCCATGAACTGGAATCCTAACTTTCTCCTGACTATATCTGGAGGCAGTTTATGGGGGAATATAATGTGCGAGTGAGGCACTCCTAACGTTATCCACACTTTATCCTGCAAGCCCCCATTATTGATAGGAGGATAAAGGAGGAAAGCGAGCAAATGAGTGTGCTGATGTTTCAATCAGTTGACTACCGAGATCTGTGATGCACAGCTCCCATGTGCCGTGAACAAAACACAGTATTCCCGCAGTTTTCTTTCATATTGTGAAATCAAGCAGATTTTGTCTACTGAGGACGTTTCTGACTCAGACGATCTTCCTCTTTCTGTTACATGCGAGAAACACAACTCCAGATAATGTCTGGGGCTAATTTCTTCAGACATTGTCCGGAGTGCATATCCCAAAAAAGGCTTAAGAATCAAGCCAGAGATCAGGTTTAAGCTTAATTAAATGGCTTTCTGGACATAAAAAACAAGACAGGTAACAAAAGTGTGTTTTTTTTAATTACAGTTATAAAAACTGATATGGACATTAATTTTAGTAATACTATAATGTATAAAAATTTGTAATTAACAACTCATCTCTGCCTTTAAAAGTCCAATTAACCTTTTTTTTAACAAACATGTATTTTTAGATGGAGCCTGTGGAATGACAACAGAAATACCTAGCCCACGTGTTCTACGACTGAATTGATCAGTGGCCCAACTGTCAAATCACAGGACCTCCTGTCTGGACAGCTGCAGTAACCCATGACCACATTTCAAACGAAGAGAAGTGTTGGACAGGTTAAAAGGGTTATGTTAGCCCAAAAACTTCCTGTTAGTCTGAGTTAATTACACACACCGGTGTGGTTACTGAATATTGATATTTGTATTGAATGATCATTGATCATCATCTGTATAGTCTTGACTTTATTATGGCGCCTGTCGCTATATACATAAAGTTGAATTGAACTGATCTGTGTAATGACTGATTGATAGATTTTGGGTCCTTACGGTTCTGCTGCGCAGACTGTGCAGTCCCAGTTTGTCGGTGAGTTCACTGACTCCCATAGCATTGGGCAGATCCTGTTTGTTAGCAAACACCAGAAGAACGGCATCCTTCAGCTCATCTTCCTGGATCTGCAGACAGAGTCATGTGGAAGATGATGCCATAGGTCAAATGGTAAATGGTCTGCACTTATATAGCACTTTTCCACCTACTGGTACTGGCGCACACGCTGCTTCTCATTCACCCATTTGCACTCACAATCTCTCTCACACACACTCAAAAAACACACACGTTTGTCTTTCTGTAGTTGTGAGGATACTCACTGACATAAACGATCTCTAGCTCCTTCCCCTAACCATCAAAAGTGAATGCCTAACCCTTACTGTAACTAAAACCTAATTCTACCCCTGACCCTAAAGCACAGTCTCGACCCTCAAAAAGCCTTTTGAAGACCAAAATGTCCTCACAATACTGGTATTAAGGGCTATAAAGACATGCCCACACACACACACTTAGCTATGGGGGAGCTGCTATGCAGCTGGCCAACACTCACCAAGAGGTGATGTGGGGGCTCAGTGTATTGCTCAACTGGGTTCAAACCAACAGTTGTAGGATTGGTAAACCCCTCTACATCCTGTGCCACAGTTGCACTCCTATCAACAGTCATTTGACTGATGATGTCAGCATAAACAAAACTTGCTATGTGAACAATAAAACCTAACAACAACTAAATTTAGTATTTTACCTAATTTAATGGTTCACACATGGTAACAAACAGTACAGGGCACACTATGGGTGCTAAAGGTGGTATCCCTTTATTTTAAAATGACAAAAAGAACAAAACCTAATATTAATATTAACCTAATATTTAATGCACATTGAGCTAAGCTACTATCATACATAACCATGTTTCTAATAGTCTTTCTCCAACTGCACGTGTGTGTAAAAAAAGGCTTTAGACAGGAACACGCAGCCAGGTGAAAAGCTGAATGAAAGGAAAGAACATTCCGGCGACCACCAAATTGCCTTGTAGATATCTAAAGCAGGTCACTTTCCCATGCTGATCTTTTAAAATTCAGATACTTCCCATTGTGGCTCAGCTGTGTCTTTTTTTTCGCTCTCCCTGCGCTGTCACTCTGCTGCGACATAAACACACACAAAAAAGACAGAAAGCAGCATTTTCTGTCATTATACTGTTAAAATCGGTGCACCAGGCTTCCAAAATAAATCAGATTACTCTGCTGCTGTATGTATACCTGGATTTCCAGTAACTGGTTTTCTTAAGTCCATGTGAAAATCATTCCCCTACTACCCGAGAGCTGATTGGGGATCAGTGAATTGGGATGTAAACTAAACCTAACACAATAATACATCCTCAGCTAGTATAATGCCTTTCCGTCTAATCAGAAACAACAAAAATGAAATTATAGTACAATTACAAAAACTAAACTAGTGCAAAACTAGCCCCTTTTGAAAAAAATTATAAAAATGTAACTATAATTTTTTATGAATTTCAACTGCAGTTCTACTGTGTAGCTGCTTAAGTTTAGTCATTTGGCAGACGCTTTTATCCAAAGCGACTTACACACGCATACAGTGCCCAAGGACACTTCGACACGCAGCAAAGAGGGACCAGGGATCGAACCACTGACCCTGTGGCTACTGCCTTACCAACTAAGCTACAGCCACTTTATTCTGTCTTTGACCTGTGGTTTAGATTGAGCTGCAGGAGAGGGAGACCCTGAGCGTTTTGATTACAGAAACAACAGGAAATAAATCTAGAGACTGAACAAAAGTTTGCATTTTCTCCTCAGTCAGCGACAGAACATGTGTCTCCACAATAAAAACATAAATTATTTTCATAAATACGCAATAAATACAAGTGTAGGGTTTCTCACCATCTTGGAAAGCTCCTCAGCTGACTCTGCTACTCGCTCTCTGTCGTTACTGTCAACCACAAAGATCAGACCCTAGACAGCAAATACAGAGGTCAGAGGTTACAATAGACAGGCGAGTCCACGTGTCCAGATCAGATATTAGTTTCTGCTCAGTCTGATTAAGGAGCTGAAACTTTGAGAACATGATATCCCAGACTGCACTGTATGCCACAAACCAATGATAGTGTTAAGTTAGAAGTTAAACTTCAGAGCTGTGACTGATCCTAATCTTTGTTAACAAATTTCCCATGGTAAACAGGTATGACTGTGGATAAATCCATGCTAAACTACAAACACACAAACTCAAAATCGGTCAAGCGTGTAGGTAATAATAGAAACTTTGTTACTTATTGTTTCTGTATTCCCATTTATATTTGGAAGACACAGTAAACTTACAGAAATAATGTATGATTTGTATGTAATTATAAGCAGTTATGAACGCTAAATAAATTATAATTAATAATGAATTCTTAGTGTTTTAATTCACAGGTAGGCCATTTATTTTGTGTTACTATTAAACTGGTAACGTGTGTCAATCAATTAAATAAAAAAAATTAAATAAACATAATCTAATTTATTACATGGACAGATGTGGTACTGTGCCAAATCCATCTTCAGTGTTGTGAAAACTTTATTTCACTACACATATGAGGTGAAACTAAGGTCTCATACTCATAATGTTTTGTCCATCTTTAGATCAAACTGTCAAACAAAGCCTCAAAAAGTATATCTTGGCAGTGGAGGGAACATTGTACAACACTGTGTAAAACACTATACTGCTATACTTAAAAATCTGCTGCATTATCAGAACATTTCTTAATGCTTTATAATCTTTTTGTGAACTGCAGCTGCAATAAAGTTTACCTATTTATATGTCTCACTTCCTACATTTGTCCAAAATAACTCTACAAGGATTTTGAAGATGCTGTGTGGTATTTAGAATGCATTTGTGTATGTAAAGGGAGTTGAATAAAGAATAGTTGCAATTTTTTATAAATTCTCTTAATTACACAGATCATTCAAGGACATATCTGTTCCACTCTATGTCTCAATAAAATAAAAACGTGTGAGGTCAGAGGTCACGGTCATGTATGGAGTATGGGGAGAGTCTCTAATGTGGTTCAGTAATTGCGAGTTCTGCTTCTGGTTAAGTACCTGTGTGTTCTGGAAGTAATGTCTCCACAGAGGTCGAATCTTGTCCTGACCACCGACGTCCCAAACTGTGAAGCAGATGTTTTTGTACTCGACAGTCTCCACATTAAAACCTGTGGCACAAACGTTAACAGCTTATGTTTTTCTTCTGTGTCACACCGACCCAGATCCAGTTTCCACTAACACAGAACCTAGATTAGTCCTTTAATACCACAATAAAACACTGAGGAGAATTCCTCATCCTGGGATTTTAATAAGGCTTTACTTGTTAATACTTTTACTCCAGCATCGAAGTACTTCCTAGTGGTATCAATATTTTACATATACACCACAAGTAAGATACCCAGTACAATACAGGAATGTTGTGGCGGTCTCTTTGCCACGTTACATGTCCATTAATTATTGATTGATAATTACCAATAGTTGGGACAGCGGAGTCATGCTGTTGATTGCTAATTACCTATAGTGGGGATGGTAGTGACAATCTCTCCGAGCTTCAGTTTGTAGAGAATCGTTGTTTTTCCAGCTGCATCCAAACCCACTGAAACAAATCACAACTCACTGTAAACAACACAAACCGATCACTAATAGCTCAACTTTGGTAAAAACTATGTTACATTTAACATCATATATACACAAAAAGTGTTTTACTGTTTTAAACGGCTCCGTTAATGTTAATTTGTGAACGTTAGCTCTGAGCATTAGCCTGGGACGGCTAACTACGTGAACTTCTGCTTTGACGTTCTCTGTGTACTTTAACCAGCGGGAGCTTTTTAACTGAAACCTGCATAATAATAATAATTATAATAATAATAAATACAAAACAAATACGGTATAAATGTCGTTTTATCCCTATTGGTGCCCGGCCAGTTAGCCCGGAGCTAGGTAGCCTGGCAGCAACGCTCACCCATCAGGATACGCATTTGCTTCTTTCCAAAGAATTTCGAGAACAGCGACGAGATCGTCAAACCCATTCTGGTTATAATGTGCCGGTTCCGTGGCGGGAGGAATAAAAAACCTGGCTGCGAATAAAGCGGTTAGTCTGGGCGCAGCTACGGTCAGAGCGGGGAGTCGGAGCGGGGATAGAACAGGGACAGAGCCGAAAGAAAGCGGAGAGAAACCAGAGAGGTCGCAGCTCCGCCTCGCTGCCACGTCCAGGCCAACGCGGAACAAATGACGTCACTGCTTTAAAAAACTTTATTAACAGAGCAACACATTGGCTGCTTTCACGATCTAATCGATAGACTGTAAATTCGGAAACTGTGTCACGTCTTAGTTTAAGATTACATTACATTTGCTATTGGCCAATTTTTTACACAAAAAAATTAGACAATAAATTACATATAGTTTTTTTAGACGATGTAGCTAAACATTATTGGAACTTTTATATAGGGTATATGTCAAAAAGCTAGTTTGCAACCAACATGCCTGTTTAAGGTTTTAGAAAAAAATTGTAATGCTTAAAATATGCATAAAACAGAAAAGGTAAAAACAAGAATCAACATGTATATACAGATATTTCACTGTGTGTACATCACACATGATTTAGCTCATTTTTGCACCTTAACTATTTCTCACTTACTGCCCCGCTGGTCTTCAAACCTTCACTTTCGACTGACAGACTACATCGGGGGCAAGGACATTTAACCACTTCAATATTTTTTTATAACTGCAATTTTTAAAAATGTTTTTACAACTTAAAAAGCTATGATATCAAAGTGCCAGTGATGCCATTGACTTTATTTCTGATCCATCACCTTTCAAGTTTGTTTGTATAATGACATCACTGGCTTTATCAGTGAGAGAACTGAGAGAATTGCAATGTATTTTTTGCTTCAACTAAAAACACATACACAGACTTTCCGTGTATTTGAACAGTTTTCGTACAGCCACCGGGAATCACTCACCAGCTGCCTGGTTAACAGCTCTGCAACCTGGTGAGGAGGTTCTGCTGTTACCTAAATGTTTGTGTCATCTGCATACTTTTGGCAGCCAGCCTTTTTTCTATCTACCCAACTTTCAGGTAGATCATTTGTATATAAGCAAAGAAACCAAGACTGACCTGTGGTAAGTTGTGATTTAGCACAGTTAATTTAACTGCTGTCTACAACCACGGTATGATTTAAACCAGCTGAATAATCTGTTATAAAATACGAACATCAACACAGCCTGTTGTTATATAGTAATTTATGTAAATCACAGTTAGTAAATAAAGTTAAATTGCATTGATGTAACAACCGCTGACCGTTTGTCATTTTAGTAGTTTATAATATCCCTGACGCCCGTGAAGACAGCAGCAGATCGCTACCTTCCCTTTCCTCATTTCCTGCAAAGTCCAACATGGCGGCTGTTTGAGGACAAGCTCAACTCGGAGTTCAGCTTGCATATGTTTTAAATGTCTTTTTTTTCCTGATTGGATAAATAAAGATCCAGCCATTTTCTTTTGGATCGGTAAAACAGAGGTTTGTTTCTGATCGACTGAGAGCTGATTAAACAGGTAAAAACCGGAGAGAAGGAAGTATGTATTGAAAGAGTTTGATCATAATTGCTTATGTTTGTGTGTTTTTTATATTTTTTAAGTTTACATATTACAGTCAGTAATGTTTAATATGTAAACATATATTGGAACAATTAAAAAAACTATCATGTTTGTGGACCTGGACAATTAACTTAATTAACTTAAATGTAAATCAATGTGCTTACGCAGGAAAACTATAAAATACATCGTGAGAAACAAAATAGCCATGCATAAATATAATAAAAACTTGCAATCAAAATAAAGCTTTAACACTCATCCATTCTAATGATAAATGTGGGTATGACTGTTTAAAGCCACATAGAGGCTTTCGTCTATATGTTTGGAGTTTACATGTATGTTAGGTTAATTGGATAGATAGAATAGACTCTATATTGCTCTTAGGTGTTAGTATGAATGGTTGTTTGTCTACGTATGTCTGGCCGTGAGACGGACTGGAGAAAAGTCCAGGGTGGACTCCACTTCTCGTGTCCAGCTCAACAGATTATGGATGGATGGATGGATGATGATACGATGTTTTATTAGACTTAGGGATGATTCTCATGATGACAACAAGTTGGCCAGAGAAACCGAATATGTTTTCCAGATTAGGGTGGTTAGGTGGGATGTGAGAGCTGGGTGGAGTCATCAAGATGTAATGATTACAACCCTGTGCACATTTTGGACAGAGAAGACTGACTGTATAAGAGTTGAGTATGCCTTTTATGTCCACATTAAGAATCCTTAAAAAAAAATCCTCTAAATAGAGGAGGCCGCCTCAGGCACAACCTGTCTTCCAGTTTCTATGCTGCCCTTTCATCGATCCCCATAAAGGCTAGGGTTTGGACCTAACACTCTGATTTTATTTTTTGTACTAATAAAAAAAATTAAATAATATATCAGACTATATCTTTTTTCCAGAAACCAGAACACACTTTTATCATGATCAGTCCTAGATGATCCATTTCTGGTCAAGATGATGGTTCCAATCTGACCCTCACCCTAGACAAATAGAGCTATGGAGAAGTTTGGGATGAGTTTTGGGGGTGGCCCCGGCAGGAAAGAGCTGCTGGACACCATAGACTCCCAGAAGAAGCAGCTGGTGCAGTACCAGACCCGCTTCAAGGACGTGGTCCAGGCCTACAAAAGTCTTCTAAAGGAGAAGGAGGCTCTAGAGGCCAGTCTGAAGGTCCTGACAGTAACTCAGGAGGTGGACCTGACCCATCAGGGTCAGGAAACCGCCATTATCTCTGACCTGCCAGAGGATGGCTGCTCTCTGCACAGTGAAGACAGTGTGGACACGGCAGCCTCTGTAGACAATACCAGTGAGACCACCAGAGGGGACCAGTCAGAGGAAGACCTAGGAGAACCAGGTTCCAAACCCTGCTCAGTGGTAGGTTTCAGAAAGTTGAAGCAAAGCAAAAAGGAAATAGAGACAACTTTATATAAAAGCTTTTATTATTAACTGAGTCTGAGTAGTACACTTTTGCTTCTCTTCAAAGTTTCATGTAAGCTAAAACTTTTATATAGCAGCTTACTGTTATTAGCTGGCAATTGTTGCTGTGAAAAGTTAATGTGAGAAGGTCCGTTATCTATCCCTAGCAAACATTCGTTGTCAGAGCTCAATTTATGAAATTTGGGTGCGCGTGTGCTCGTGAGTAGAGACCAATAAAAACGTAACGCAATAATTTTAACAAGATGAATCAGTTATTCTGTTTCTTGCTGCAGATGCTGAGGGTGGAGCGGTTAGAGGCTCAGGCTGGCTCTGAGATTGTTATGCTGGGGGCAGGAGCTCCTTCCAGTGTGGAGGCAGAGCGTCGCATTTCACAGCTAAAGAGCCAACTGAGCACCCTCACTGGCGCCTTGGCCACAGTGACCCAGGAAAAGTCTCGGATGGAGGCGAGTTTTCAGGCTGACAAGCGGCAGCTGAAGCAGGAGGTAGAGGAGCTGACAGACCAACTAGTCACTGTGACGACGCAGCAGGACGCGGAGCTGCGAGTGCTGCAGCAGCAGCTTGCAGAGAGTCGCGCTCGCATCATCACACAGCAGCATGAGAGGGAGCAGGAGCAGGGCGACCATGTCCAGCAGCTCAGGGAGCTGCAAAGGATCCTGCAGCAAGAACGAGACCTGCGGCAGGAGGCGGAGCTCCGCTTACAGGATGCCAACGCTACCCTCCTGGTTACATCACAGGCCATAGACCGGGGAGTGGAGTCTGAGGCTATCCTCAACCAGTTGAGGGAGGAGAGAGACACACTGAAGAGGAGGCTGCAGACTGCTGAAGAAGAGCAGAAGAAACCAGATCCAAAAGTGGAGGAACTGCAGCGAGAACTTGCTGAGCTTAAAAAACACTTCCAGCTACAGATCCACAACGAAACCAGGAAGGTAAGACTAAGACCACGACCGTGTTAAACTGGGGCTCTGTTCTTCAAACATGGGTTAACAGGTAAAATGGATAATTTTGTTGATTACCAAACATGATCCTGGATCTGTTGATTCTTCCAAAGTCATGTTGAGCTTGTTGTCCCGGCAACAGATCCACAAACCCCCCAAGAGCAGTTTTTTTTCTCCAATTTATTTCATGTAAACAAGTAAACCAAATTCTCAGAACATTGTTGGAAGAGAAAATTCATCCAACTACAGAGCTGTTCTGATACAAGCAAACCATTGAAAATTAGATAATAGTAAAAAAAGAGATGTGTTGATAAAGTTTTAGAGTAGTGTAACAGTCTCCAGATCCCAGGTGGGGAACAAATTCTGGCTCCGAGTTTAAACTTAAATCTGAAGATACTCAAACAAGAATTAGGTTTAACCAAACTAAAGTTCAGATGGTTGTGTTGCTGTTTAAACCAATGATCCAGACCAGGATTGTGATTTTCAGATCTGAACTGTGTGTGTTTCCAGGCCTGTGAGGCAGAGGAACATGCTAGTGAGCGTGCTCAGGCTGCAGAGACCAGGGTTGCAGGCCTGGAGCAACGGGTCTCTGAACTATCTGAATTGCTGGGTTCCTGCGAGAAGGCGAGGCAACGAGACCAGCAGACTGCTCAGAGACTACGAGACCGGATCCTCCAGCTTGACACAGAGAATAAAACTTTGGCCCTTGCCACCTCCAGCAGGTCGAGCTGCGACCCCTGCACGGATGAGTCACAGCTGGACATCACCGTGCTAAAGGAGAAGCTGCAGAAGGTAAAGAAACTGCTGCTGCTGGCAGCCCAGAGGAACCCAGACCAGAACATTGAAGCCCTCGCTGAGTCTGAAATGCTGGGTGGGGACAAAGCCTCTGTGTTGGCGTACCAGCAGGAGCTACGGCAGCTAAAGGAAGAGTTTGAGCGCTACAAAGTACGAGCGCAGGTAGTACTGAAGAACAAAAACACCAAAGACGGCTGCCAGGCCAAGGAGCTGGAGGAGGTCCGGGACCAGCTGGCCGAGCTGAAGGAGAAGTACATTAACCTGCGGATCCAGAGTGATGAAGCGGAGGCCCGACACTACCGCGAGCTGGAGGAGCGGCAACAGCAGATGGCAGCATTGCAACAGAGCCACAAACAGGATTTGGAGCGGGCAGAAGCACTGCACCGGGATGAGCTGCTGCGGTTGGAGGCTGAGCTGCACAAACAAAGAGAGCGGACCATGGCGTTGCTGGACGAGAAGGACCAGGAGCTAGAAAGGCTACGAAGTGCTGCATTCAGCTCCGGCAATGACTGCGATAACACATCTAATGACGAGCATGAGCCTGGCCCTGAAAGCGAGACCGATGCCATTAGTCTTGCCCTACGGCGTGCAGTGCCCACTGAACCCACGCTGCTGCTGTACGCCGAGCAACTGGCCAGGAAAGATGTGGAGGTGGGCGGCCTAAGACGGATAAAACACCGGCTGGAGGAGGATCTGCACCAGCTACAAGCAAGGCTCATTGCTAATGCAGAGCGGCATGATGAAGAGATAACAGAGCTTCGGGGACAACTAGACAAACTGATCCGAGATCAAAGCAGGGAGGGTGCCAACATGGAGTACCTGAAGAACATTGTCTACAAGTTCCTGACGCTGCAGGATGCCATCGGCAGACAGCAGACCCTCACAGCCATCCTCACCATCCTGCACTTCAGCCCACAAGAGAAACAGCACGTATTGAGGCTTCAGGGAGGAACTTGGTGGCCCAGCAACAAGAGATAAAACCCACAGAGAAGAATTTACATCCTCAGCTGTAAACCTGCAGAGAAACATGAATTTTTTTTAAGGCATGCTTTTGCGTTGTCTCCCAGTGTAATTTTCTTTCTCCCTGGTCTCTAAAGTTCCTGTCCAGTCCACGTCAGTTCTGGCCCACCTATTTATTTGATGTTATTTTATTTACAAGTTCTCAAATTTTCATTCTGATGTTTAGTTTCTGCTGCAGGTTTACCAACTAAATTTAAAACCAGAGACTGTGAAATCAAATGTTATCCTATTATACTTTATTAAACCGAGAATTACTTAATAAATTTTAATTGTGGTTCTGTATAAACTGTCTAATAGGAATACTTATACAATAAAAAAATAAGACTGTCAGTGTGAAAAAAGTAAAAATTGCAATTCTAAATTTTGATTTGTATATTTTCTTGCTAAAATAAACTATTTTTCCTTCTTCAAACTCCCTTTGTTTCAGTCACATGTAAAATAAAAATTTGGAACATTTGTGATGTTTTTGTAACTTCCCAACTTTACTTAACACACATCCATTGAGACTTTCTCTGAACTCAATTTTTTTTCTTAAACCTTTTTCTGCAACTTTGACATTTTTCTGACACTGCAACATCACAAGTTTTTTTCCCCCTCATTTCTCTGCAACTTTGACATTTTTCTGACACTGCAACATCACAAGTTTTTTCCCCCTCATTTCTCATTCATTCCATACCCAAGACGAAATAAGGCCTGTTGACGTGACTCAACCTTTGGATAACCCAACCTGGATGATTAAGAATCTTCACTGACATATTTTCATTCTAGTGCTACTTCTCTTTGGGCTTTTCCCATCAGGGGTCGCCACAGCGAATCATCCGTTTCCACCTCACTCTATCCTGGGCATCTTCCTCTCTGACACCAGCTAACCTCATGTCCTCTATTAGGACGTCCATATATCTCCTCCTTGGTCGTCCTCTCGCCCTCTTGCCTGGCAGCTCCATCTCTAACATCCTTCTACCAATATATTCACTGTCCCTCCTCTGCACATGTCCAAACCTCTGCACATATGGCAGACACTTATTATTCAAAACATACAGAGCAAAGAAATAATCTAAGTAAGGTAAAAAACATTAAAAGGAGCTGCTATGAGAGAAAAAGTTTCAGTTTTATGAGACATTTGTGAAGATAGTACTGACAGGAAAAACAGAGGGATCTGATCTGATAAGTGTTAGGATGCAGCACATACTTGTTACAGTAAATATTCTGGTAAATTTGAAAGAACTTATGATCACAGGAAACTACAATAAAAATACTTGTTTAAATTAAACTCACATTAACTCGGTTCTGTTCCCTCTTGGTTGTTCTGTTTTTCTTGTATGATTCAAAGAGCAGGATTAACCTGTTATGTTAGTGCTTAATGAACACAACCCTAAAAACTTAGAAGATTTTACATATTTTATTGAGTTTTTTGGAGACATATTTATCAGTGTATGTTGAGAATAGTCTGCAGGTCTGCAGGCAGTGAACTGATGATGGAGGTTATGAAAGCATCAAGTTTGTCCAAGACCCTGTCCTTCACCTGCAGCTGCTGCCGCCGAGCTTTGTTCTGGAAAACATACAAACCATCTTTGTGTAAAAAGCACAATTACAGTCATGTTAAATGTTAAAACATGAAGGAAGACCTTGTGAAAACAGGAAACAGGTTTTACCTTGAGAATTTAAGAAATGTTTAATATAATAAGATTCCACCTGTTTATTTTTCACCTATTGTCTGACTTTAATCTTAAACAAACATTTTTGTATTAATTATTTTGTACTACTTCTTCATAAAAAAAAAGATTGACAGACCCGCCATCCCTGAAGACAATCTGTGAGTACCATCTTATGTGAAAAAAATTCAGTGAACAGGTATAACACACAGTAGTGCATGTTGTCAAAAACTGCAAATTTGTCTACCTGTACATAAAAACTTAACTATTTACAGTAGCCTAATTTGTCTGACAGGAAAGGGTTTTAATGAATTATATTTTTTATTTTATGCAGCAGGGTTGGGTATTGTTTGAATTTTAGCAATTCCAATTCCGCTTATGGATTAACTGTTTCTATTCCAATGTGTTTAATTGCTTGGATATTTAGTAGAGAGCTGACACTGTGTTAGAGGCAATGTGCAGCTACAAGTGAAGGGACCTCAGGGGTAGAAGCAGCCATTTAGCGTCTGTAACATCTCCATAGTACACATAACCAACAGCGATCCATAAATTCATGATATCATGTCCCTCATTCAACAACTCACTAGTGCCACCGATGCACATCCAGGCCATACACTAAATCTGCACCAAAATAAGGACAAGACACAGCATTTAGTTAACATAATTAGAAAGGCGACACAAAGGTGAGATTTTTGTTTTCAAACATCGTGGTCCACTTTTACAAGTAAAAAAAAAAAAAGACCTTAAAAATTATAATTTGTTTTTTTTTTACACCAAAGTACATTCTGTTTGTTTGCCTTCACCTGTTAATGTTAAATGCAGAGCAGTTTACAGAGTTAGATTTCAGATGGCTCATGAAATGCAGTGGGGTAAACAATACAGGGAAACTACTAAATTGCAATGTTTATTGTGGTTCTGGTTCTGTTGATTATCGAAGAAGAGATGGATCTAAGGATCAGCTCTGACAGAGCTGATAAGGGCACACCAGCCCCAGTCCTACAATTACAGGGAGATTTTTACAAATGCAAGGGCAGCTGCAACATTTATACTCTGCTTATGAGGTGTCACTGGCTTTTTACATACTTAAGAGTGACAACCGTACCAGTATACTGTGATATCAAAATTAGGAACTGCAAATGCAAAATGTGTACAGGTTGGTAGGTCTGCACATTTGAGTAAATACTTAATTTTAAAGTCTCATGTTCTATTTCCCAGCAGTGATTCTCACCAGCTTTTCCCTAAGCTTCAGAATCAAATCTACGATTTCCACCTCTGACTTGTCTTTGGTCCATCCCAGAAGGTCCTGGAGAAAGAACAAAATGGTCACATTGTTTCACACCTGTCAACCATGATCCAGGTGCTTATTATTTG
Organism: Channa striata; assembly: GCA_033026295.1. Classification (NCBI taxonomy): domain Eukaryota; kingdom Metazoa; phylum Chordata; class Actinopteri; order Anabantiformes; family Channidae; genus Channa; species Channa striata. The sequence goes on along the minus strand of CM065169.1, from coordinate 22,988,285 downwards.
AGGACAAAAAGAATCTCACAGCATCACAGATGACCTCCAGATGAAGACTCTCTAGTTTCTGAGTCATCTCTCTGTGCCGCTGACGATACCATCCATCAAAGTTTGGAGACCTGAAAAACTTCCTGGCAAGGCAAAAATGGTTTTAACAAAACATCTGACAACAGCAACATAAGAACTTCCTTACACCTGAGTGACTGACCTGTATAGTCCCATCCAATCACCTTTGAGGACGGAGGTGAGCTGAGGGCCAGTATGATCCAGAGTGGACATGAACTCATCCTGACTGAAGGGTTGAATCTGAGGAGGTGTCTGAATAAACCACAAACGTGCAACGTGTCATATTCCAGCGATTTACACTAATTTCATCAATAATAATCCACTCGTATTTACCTTCCAAGGTGTTACAGATCTCTGCAGAGGCATCAGGCTCGCCATGTACCGTTCCTGACAGACAAAACACAGTTTTAACCTCACGAGTTCGTTCTTCATTTTTACATTTCGTTCAACTTTTATGACTTTTAACTCTAATTAAAACGACTTTTATCTGACAAATGATTTCTACGTTAGAATAAGATGACTTTTCTATAAATATTTACCTGTCACTATTCTGATTTTTACTTCTGAAAGTTATTGCTTTATCTCACAACAATATGAATTCGGACTGAACAGGACGCCTTTTATGTCTGAAAATTACATCTTTTATCCAAAATTATATTTTGTAAATTTGGTGACTTATTCAAAAACATGCCCTTTTTTTGCTGATAGAACTTTACATACACCTCAAGTTTCCTTAGATAAATTGTAAATACAACGACAGGTGTGATGAATAGGTAAAATGTTTGTATGATCTGATTGGCTGGTTTCTTACCAGAGGGATGATGAAGCTCTGGGTGAGCTCTAACAGGTGTCTCCTAAGTATTGCACTCTGAACCTCTGATGGCCTTTTCCTCTGAAAACCCTGAAAGTAGAGTAAACCCTTACTCTTTGAACCTGGCTTATCTCTTTGTGAAGTGTTGATGTGGGTTCTGGTGTTTAACTGGTGGTTTACCTTAAGTAGTCGTTTAATTAGAATCTTGTCTTTGTGTAGAAACGTCTTGTATGCTGTGTAGATCCCTGCACACAGTAACATAATGTTTGTAACATAATGTTTGAATTGAGCTATGAGTCATTCTGAACTGTCAGGTTACCTGGTTTAGTGTCAAGTGTCTTCAGTTTAGAAAGTTTCTTCACCTTCACCTGTTTAGGTAAATCCCCTGGAAATGATCAGACAGGTTCACCTCAGGTGTCGACGCAGGTGTCATCAAAAATCAAAAATCAGATCATACCCAGTCTCATCTAACAAACATGACGTTTTATCATGTTTATTTAAATTGACATTGATTTGAGAAAAATTTACATTACAGATATTTTACACTGTTTAACTTTTAACTTTAATTGCCATGAAAAATGCTGGACGTAAACATTGCTGAAAAATGCCTGCAGATGACATCACTTCGAGGAACCTTCAGTTCAGATTATGTCATCTCGTTGCTCTTTCTATCAAGTTTGTAATCTTGGTCAAGTAGCTTTTCCAGAGCTCCTCCAGATGGTATTATCTGAACTCTTAATGATGAAAAACTCCTCAGGATGACATCTGGAGGAGTATTTCAGCTAGAAGCAGAGATTTAGGGTAATGTACATAGTCATTTTTAACATAAAAAATACAATAAAAACAAAAGGAAGAGGATCAAGAGCAACCAAAGTAAAGAAAAGTAAAGATGGACCATATGCAAAGAAAGAATTAAAAAGAGTGTGGTACCTGCCATCTTGGTCTCCCCCAGTTTGAAAATGTGAGGCCATGTTTGAAATGTCTTGATGAAGAACGGGTTGGTGACTCCAAGAAGAATGTTTGGTCTGTCAAAGGGAAACATCTTTGTCAGTTTCACTGATTTGATGCTTTCAGATTTGAATAAACTTGTGCTTTCCCCAGTCATTTGACAAAGGGATAACTGCAAACGTGAGTGTGTTTTGCAGGTACGATGCTCCTCAAGTGTGTACTCCACAGTTGTGATGTGTTTTAGGTGTGTGTGCTGTACACGCATGAACTCACGGTGCCTGGGTCCTGGTGGTGTACTCTCTGAACTCGCTGTCATGAATCGTAAAATACGGACGAAAGTCGCACCAGAACTTCAAAGGACTGATGCAGCTGATGACACAAATACCATGACCATGGCTGCTCTGACATCACAGTTTACACAAATAATAATAATAATGATAATAATCTGTAACTTGGACTGGTGGCTTGGCACTAAATAATTTAAGCCTTCAAATGTTAAAATATTATACAAAGGATTCAAATCTGGTTCTGATTGTCTTACCTGACGAGAGCCAGCACAGTTTCCGAGGAGATGGTGGGAGATGGCGCCATGACAACTACTGGTTCCCCGAGCAACATGAGCTCCCAGAGCATCTGCAAATGGATCAGGACCGACTGGAAACACCTGAGCAACCGTGAGAGTTTGTTCAGCTAAAAATACATTGCAGGTGCAGGAATGAAATGAAAGGAAACAAACAGTGATCAGGAGGTTTAATAGGAACAGAACTTAGGACTAACTTGAATAGGTCCAGTTCATAAATAGTCGGCAGCACAGTTGGAGCTGGCAGAAGGTTCTGTCCAAACAGAAACACCAAACATGGTTAAGTGTTAATATTAATAGAAAGTGAGAGTGAATGAACCTGAGACAGAGACGAAGTCTGACCTCCCTGTTCACTGCTTTGACCGGACTGCCTCCTGGTTTATCGGTTTTTGAAGGAATCCTCACCTGCAAAATTCAAAACTGGTTCATCAAAGACTGTACATGTAGTGTAGTGGAAACCTTTAAACAATATTAATAATAGCCATGAGACTCAAATGCTGTTGCTACACGGACAAACACATTCAGATGTGTGAATATCTAGTTTCCAACACTTCCGTAGATTTTTTACACCCACAAGCTTTTTTTAGCTTTGATCTTTTACCCAGGAACCAGGTATTCTGGACTCACCTGTAGGACGACGCCCATGAGCGGTAGGTTGAGGGTCAGGCCAGGTACAGGCAAAGGCCACTGGTTGATTTCATTACACACTGTGAGGATGAAGAAACATTTCAGAATGAAACTTTTATTCTGATTAGTTAGCAGTAATGTAAGCATGACATCTTCACCTGCTTCGAGACATGGCTCCAGCTTTTCAAAAAACTCAGGTGCAATGATCTGCAGCAGTGAGTGGAACAGGTGAGTGTACGGCAACCTAGAGACCAGCACCAGAGACTGAAAAACAGTCATATGATCACAAAACTGTTAAAAATGAACAGGTATTATTGCTATGACCAGGGCTTTTGTTTAATTTACAGTGGGTATAGAAAAGAATCACCCCTCTTTTGAAACCACCACATTTTGTTTTTTACAGCCCGAGATGAAAACCACACCATTTACTCCATGGAGGTTCCAACATACAAGTCAAGCAAAAAACTAATCACCTTTTGGTTCAACTGGCAGCTTTAGCCTAACCCAGATCAAACTAATAATCCTGGCATTGTTGGATGACTGCTCTACTTCCAGGTTTGAAAGAATGTTATGTTATAGTCGATGCGCTCTGACATATGCTTAACATTACCTGCCTTCAGGTGACTTGTTCTGCTGTGACCTGCAGATATTTTTCCTTCTTCCTTCCTACGGTAGTAGGGTAGGATTATATAAACACCAATCTTTTCAGGTTATCATTTACTCTGTGTGTAGAAAGTCCAAGTTCACTATGAATTGTTTTCTTTGCTTAAATTCTGTATGTAGCTTATTCTGCATTGCTCATGTATGTACCGCTGCAGTCTGGGACATGGTCTGCTTGTACACAAGCATCTATGGTTATAATTCTAACCTACAGAAATTTGAAAGTTTATGTTAAGTCAATTAAATTTATTACTGAGATTACTTTTCAAAGTATTTAAGTATTAAAATATTTACATTTAGTCAAACGGCAGACGCTTTATCCAAAGGGACTTACAGAGTAATTTGGTACACACACACAGACACACACGATGGCGAAGGCTGCCATGCAGGGGGCCCTCATGAGCAACTTGAGTCTCGCCCAAGGACACTGGCATACAGCCAGGAGGGACTGGGGATCAAGCCACTGACCCTGTGATCCCGGGACAACTGCCTCACCAACTGAGCTACACAGATGATTGTTGTTTGAGAAATAACACAGCAACAGTGGATCCAACAGGTCAAAGTTATTTAGTACCAACAACAGTTTTGCACAGACTGCCACCTGCTCTGTCCATTTCTCTAACAAACTAAGAACTTATAAAATCTATAGTTTAAAAAAGGGAAACAGTTTTCAATAGCAGCGTAATCGCCGTTCACAACTGGCAGCTATTACCTGAGAGATAGATCCGATTAAACATAATTCATAAAATATTCTTAAAAACATGTTTGTGCGACAGATACTCAGTTTACATAGTTAATACTGTTTACATAGCAACAGAGGTTACAATTTTTTTATTTAATTATTTGTTTGATGTTTTATTCACGTGTTTGATATAAACTGAGGTTTATGAGGGTCCATGCAGTCCTAAAAAAATAATTTGAAAATGTGTCTTCATATACCATGTCAAATAAAGTATGTTTGGTTAAAACTGTGCAAGTCTTTGTGTAATGTTTTATTTTGATGTTTGAGTCATGACTGGATATTAGAAAGGGGCATACCTGTGGAATTATGGGTCAAAGACAACATGGGCACACACTAACCTCATCTGCACATAGTGTAAGAGGTGCACACTCTAACAAGCTAAGCGTCCATTGGTAAACAGGCCCACAGTAACATAGCAGGAATGCAATATTACAATTTCTGAAAACTGTCACATCAATCATGCAGAGTTACCTTCCCCACGTTATTTACAAACATAACGAAAGGACAATTTAAAAAGTTTAAAAATGGCAGTAATTTATGTGTCAAACTTAAACAGAAATATGTATATTCTATACACGTCAACAAATTGACGTCAACAAATTTGATACATTCATCCGAAAGGCACCCAGTCCTTTAAACCTCTAATAACCTTACTCCTATTTGTCTGTAGAAACAAAATTATTTTAAACACAGAGAATTCTAATAATCCTTAGGCAGATATTTTTTTCATTATATTTATGTGAACAGCTCAGCACAGTTATGTAAACAGGTGAGCCTACCTTCTGGAAATATCCTCTCTTCACAGAGACATCTTTGACTTGTCTAAAGTAGACAAAACCAAAGAAGTGGGAAGTTTCTCTCTGAGGAAAGAAAACAAAGCCATCACCATAAATTTTTGTCTACAAACAAACAATCGTCGTAAAGAAACTATAGATTGACCAGTAATCGGTAACGAGGTACAAACTCACCAGCAGGGTGACAGGAGCATCTCTGTTATAAACATCATCGTTGAACCTTGACCTTCTGCGTCCAACCGACTGACGCAGCCTGAAGCTGAACTGAGTGTCCCCGAGGCATCCTGAGAAGTAACAGTGACTGGGTGACCTCTGACCTCTGATATGGTACCTGTGACATGCAGGTGAGAACTTACCTGAGTAGGAGTCTGGGAAGGAAAGGTAGCAGATGCTTGTTTTCTGAGAACAAATCAGAAAGAAATATTATTCACAGTAACGAATAGACTACATCATGCAATAGTGAAAAGTAGAAGGAAGGAATGTACCTCTTTCTCAGTGAGTTTGACATCCTGAGGATACACCAGCTGAAATAATACAGAACAGGCTTACACGTGCATGTTTGTCTCTCCACAAGCTGACAAACCCCGAGCGTCGCACGTTCATTTCTGCTGAAACATCACCATCACCCGTTGATTTTTAAGAAAGATCCCTTTATTCCCACTATCAGCAGCAATGTCAGAAATATGTTATGTCCATATTTATGGACGTTATAGGTGCGACGATCCTGAAATCAACATACAACTTTGGCTTTTGTTTTTTAGAATGAGACATTACTTTAGAGATACAATAATTGATGTTTTTTTTTAAACGTAGTCTGGTGCACCTGCCACCAACAATCAACAACAATTCAGATTTGGTAACTCTATTTCAATTGTTTGGCTAGTTAAGGGTTGGTTAGTGATTCCTCCTGTGTCCGATTCCTCAGATATTGATCATTTATATCATTCATCTGATCGACAATCTTATGGATTAGTAATGCTAACGATGCTAGGCTAACGGTACCTCTATGGCTTGCCCGAGCTCCAGGTCGAAGGTAACGACGCAAACACACTCGAGCCAGGAGGAGAAGCGGTCCCACGGGCACCGGGGTTCCTCCTCATTTTGGACAGAGCCGGAGGCGTCAAACGGGTCCATCACGATGGTATCAGACCTCGAAGTCCTCCTGTCCTCTCCATCAGTACAGCGTAACGGGACAGACGGCTGAGAGCGGGAGACCTCTACTGTACAAGCGGAGACACTGCGACAGCAGCGCCGCGAGACATGTCTCCGACTGCACTGACCGAGGTTATGTTTATCCTGTCAAATGCAGCTGGGGGCTGGACATGACACTTCATAAACAAAGAAGCGCTACAATTCAGTTAACGGACACACAATAATTCTCATCATTCCGTGTTTTTGGCGGCTGCAGTGGAATTATCATCTACAGAAATATAGAACGTGGTCAAAGTCTCCAATACGACACCATGCTTTGAAATGGGAGCAAACGGATGATCAATTCAGAATCTTAGAGATGTTTGGAGAGGAAAAAGAACTGCCCCCCCCCCCCTCCCCCTCTGTTATCACGGGCAATTTAGCAATGAATAAATTATTTCTGGTTCTGATCAATACAGCTGCAGTAATCTTTAGTGCACAGCGAATTTAAGACTTTGAGAATCTGATCAAAATTAGGAAAAAAAAGATGCAGAAACATGAAACGCTTTTTGAAAGTGTGTATACAATTAAATGTAAATGTAAAGGAGAACAAAATTTCATTTGAGATTATTGTCACCTAATAAAAACAGAATAATGAACCAACATCTGCAGCTGCTGTGCAGTAAAAATATACATAAGAGTTACATACCTAGAATGAATGAGCTTAATTACTTTTCAGGGTAACTTTACTGGACAGAAACCAAAACGAATTTCTATATTTTCAAATGTAATAAGTTAAATTTAGGGTTAATTAAAGGACACATTTTTAAATAGGTCCACAAAATAAATGCGTGTTTTTCATTGATTATTTTATTGTGAAGGGGCCGGCACCGGATGTGGAGCATGTTCCTGTACATAAACCTCGCCGTCTGCCGTTCCGGAGCAGTTTCCTCTCGCCGCTCTTACTGAATCCAGCAACATGAGTCTCGACCCGTGCTCGTTCTGCTCCTTTACCAGGTGTGTCACCAAACACCTGAACCTAAACCTGCACCTGGACTTCGACAGACGCGTCATCCGGGGCAAAGTGGCGCTCACCATTGAAGCTCTGGAGGACCGGTTCTCTGCTCTGGTAACGTTAACGGTTCCGACACGGTTGTATGTTAGCCTGCAAGCTAACGGAGCGTTGAGTCGGTGACAACAGGCGAGACTCCGCCGACACCGGGGGATTTATTTCTCGTGGAGCAAAAGTGGCGGATGTTTCCCCTCAGCCTGTGTCACATGCGTTAAACCTTTATTACTAGTGTCTAATCACCTGGAAACCATGAATTTTCAAATCTTTACATGTCGCTTGATGCAGTTCATAATTCGAGCAGCATGACCTCTTTAAAACTTGTAAAGCATCCAAAACTTGAATCGCACTTTCCCGGACTAAGTTCGGTGTGATCGTGGTTTCGGGCTTAAGCTGGATGCAGTAATATGCAGCCTTATAACATCTGCCAGAATGTTACGATTTCATGTGATTTATTCCTTCGGGTTTCTCCGATTCAGCAGAAATCTGTTTATTCTGACTCCGCTTTGAATTGTATAAAAATGCTGTAAGTGTTTAATAATCAAGATAAGGACAACCAACAAACAAGATTCTTCCCCCTGATCCCTTCCCCTTTGGCTTTTACATATAATCAAAATTCCAAGTGATGGAAATGCATTTTTAAATGGAGTTTGGTTTGAGACTGGTTTGAGTCTTATCAGTGACTATAAAGACTAGGCGAGTTCAGGTATGTTCACGTGTGCATCAGTTCTAACTTTTACTCTGCAGTTTAACGAACAGAATTTTGTAAAACCATTCTTGACTAACAATAGCAATAACCTTTGCTGTTCAGATTCTGCTGCTTAATAAGATAAACGTTTGTAATTCTCCCGTGTTTTGTTTTTAACGGATCTCTTTCTAGTAGCAGATTGATTCATTCTAAACATTTCACACCGAGTCTCACCTTTTAACAGTCGTGTGTTTAGCTCTCAAACTTTAAATCAGTAAGGACTTTATTTTAGACCTACACAGTCTGTCTCAAAGGTTTGGTTATATTTTTGGTACTAAGATATTTGTAAAAATGCTTTTGTTTGTTTAATGACAAAGGCTGGCTTTACACTGCATATTGTATAATGCACATACCACAAACGGTACACACAATATCCCGTTTAATGAACAGAAGCAGTTTGTGAAAATCAGTTGAAATTAGGTGATCTCTTATAAATCAGGTAATTTTTAATAAAATGCTTCAAACAACCTGGAGATTTTAATCTGTAAATATGTAAATTCACTCCATCTCCACTCCTGTCAGTGCTGAATGACTGTGGAGTTTGCCCTGCAGTCTGATTAGTGTGCAACAGGTGAATCAGGCTTAGCTTATGGTGCTGACTCAGAACCTTGTTAATGAACATCTGGTTTTATCTGCTGCAGACTCTGGACACCAGAGACCTAAAGCTAATGTCAGTATTTGCGAATGGACAGCCGACCCGCTTCAATTTGGGCCCCAAACACAGCTTTAAAGGTACACCGCTGGACATCACTCTGCCCTTTGATATTTCCAGGTGAGCTCACCTTTGTCCTTATATTTGCACACTTGATAAAAATAAATTTTAAACAAGACGTAATTCACTGTTTGTGTTCCTGACCAGAGGTCAGCAAGTGATTGTGGAGGTGACCTATGAGACGTCTCCATCTGCGTCTGCGCTGCAGTGGCTCACACCTGAGCAGACTGCTGGGAAGAAACACCCTTACCTGTTTAGCCAGTGTCAGGTACAAAATCGCAAGTTCAAACCAGCTTACTATCAGCTGATTCATCAGTTATCAATCAAGGATTTATTTATTTCTCTAATTCCTTGAATGAAAATATTTTAAAAGATCCTCACAAATAAAATGGGTTATCATTAAAAGTAACAATTGGTAAAAAGATAAATGATAAAAATCAAAATGCATCACTGAAATTCTAAAATCTTTTTATGTCCCACAGTTTATCTGTGGATGTGTGAAGTTTTTTTGACCTTGACCGCCTGCACTTAAGCTGCTTTTCAATGATTTGTATCAAATATCTGGAGCCATCACTCAGCAGCACTGTTATTTGAAAAGTGGTCCGTTGTTTAAGGCCGAAAAATTTGTGGCAACAATGTAAAAAATATCAACCGCCTTACAAATAACTCCATTTGTTCTGTTTTGGTGTGGGCCCTCTCACACTGCAACAGCTCAACATTTTCAAACAACTTTGAGCAATTTTGTCTTTGGGATTATCAATGTGAACGTTGTAATGTAAAAGTCTAAACTATCGCAACATGGTGTTTTCCCTCAAAGAAAAATAATTTCTTTAGTCAGATCACTTAGTGCTGAAGATAAAGACATTTTTCGATGTGCTGTTTGGCCATCTCTGACATATTACTAGGGAAGGTAAAGTGCCTTATTTATCATTATACATGCAAAATGTGTCGCAACCCACGTCAAATAAAAGTGGCCTTTTCTGTGGGTAATCTGGTCTTGAATCTTGTGAAATTGTAGACCGTCCCAGGTTTCTCCATCACAATTTCAGTGTTTTGGTCAAATGTGATGACAGACAGGAGTACAGTTTCTTTACTTCCTCTCTTTCACCGCCTTTGTCTTTCGATTTTTACACCGTTTTCAAATGAGCCAAGTCATTAAGTTTGACTAGGCCATTCTTGTGTTTTTTTTTTTCCATTGGCAAACCCAAACAGCCCCTGTTCCACACTGATTTATATCATTAGAAGCATGTCTAATGTTTCTTCGCTGACACTGGCTCAGTTTTTATTTGGACAGAAAACCTGAAACATTCTGTGAAAGTTAACTGTCATCCTGCAACTTTGTCTTACAGGCTCATCACTGCAGGAGTATGGTCCCCTGTCAGGACAGTCCATCTATCAAACACACCTACTATGCTCAGGTAAAACGTTTCACCTCAGGTGTCCGTGTGCTTGTCTTGGGTGTCCGTGTGCACGTCCATCAGGTTTGTTTCTTTCCTCCTTCAGGTGTCTGTTCCTAAAGACCTGGTGGCGGTGATGAGTGCCATGAGAGATGGCCAGGAAGTGGATCCTCAGGACAACAACCGCATCATCTACAGATTCAGACAGCCGGTAGGGGTCCTCATTGTCTTCTTTTGCTGTTGTTTGTCTGCCGCTTGATGTGTCAGCAGTAAATGGTTTTAGAAAGCTCTGGCAGAAACCAGATAAGACCAAAACATTGGTACAGGCGTTAATGATTATCTGATAAATTTGTTTCAAGGGTCACCACATGAGATGATTGCACCTGCCGGTTACATCCAATATATTCATAAAATGTGCCACTGGTTTTAAATGTAACCAGTCCTCAACACAGCTGCTGGAGACAACTATAAACTTCTACTTCTGTCCTCAGGTGCCCATGCCTTCCTACCTGATAGCCATTGTGGTTGGAGCTCTGGAGAGCAGGTAGTCCCCCTCACCTGATAACTGATGTCCCCTTTTACCAGCAGCAGTTAAACGATGTCTGTGTTTTGATTGACTGATAGGGAGATTGGGCCGAGGTCCAGAGTCTGGTCTGAGAAAGAGTTTGTGGATAAAGCAGCCTTTGAGTTCTCTGAGGTAGGTCACCACCACTGCTGTTACAACTGCTGGTTTTACTTCTTGAACAAGCTCCTCAGCAACTGGACCACGTTATTAGTTAGTTAAATAGTTCATTTAAACCTGTGTATTTGTCTGGAGACTTGTTCCTAGTTAATACGTCAGAAGTTATTTTTGAAATGTTTTCACTTGTACCTACTGAGAAGATTTGTCAACAGCAAAACTAAAACCGCCTGTGAAATTAAATATACTTATACTGCGTCTATAAAACACCAAAACACTGACCTGTGGACTGACTGAACGTCCTTGTGTCTCCCAGACAGAGAACATGCTGAAGACTGCCGAGGACCTGGCTGGACCGTATGTTTGGGGTCAATATGACATCCTGGTTCTGCCTCCTTCATTCCCTTATGGAGGCATGGAGAACCCCTGCCTGACCTTTGCCACACCCACCCTGCTGGTACACACACACACATAGATTATCAGATTAGAGTAGACAACACTACTACAACACAGGAAATTCAACAGCTTATTGGTAGTAATAGCAGTAATATCAAATAGTAAAGTATAATAAATGATCCCAACTAAATCAGCAGTTTTCTGGGTCATTACTCATTATGCCATGTTCTGGTCTGGTCCTAGATACATGAACATTGTCAGATTCTCACCACAGATAAAGAAATCAGCCTTTTAACCAAAGATTGAGTATACTTGAGTCAACTGGACTTCTTTCCTAAAAACGTTTTGCTACTTATCCAAGCAGCTTGTATCAGAGGACACCAGCATTCACTGAGCAGAGAAACTGCTTGGGTAGCGATACGTTCTTAACCAAGAAGAAATAACCAAACCTCTTCACTAACCTCAACCTGTTACAACTTAGATTGTAAATTAATGACTGCACAACTAATTCTGAATGTTATTCAGTCTGGAGGACTGGTCAAACCTGTTTAGTCCATGTGTGTTTATGCAGAAAAACACGCAAGGATTTTCTGCTCTAATTTTGATTTAGGGAGTGTGTCTATTTCCAGAATTTCCAGTTGTGTGTTTCCCCCAAGTATGTGCCACTTTCAGTGTCAGAGACTAGACATCTGTGAGAGGTCTTTGTGTGAACTGTTTGACACTATTTCCTAGGTTAATTTAGGTCTGTCCAGAGCTTTAACATAATCTGCTGGTGTGTGTCTGTCTTTTTGTTTACAGGCAGGAGACAAATCTCTGTCTAATGTGAGTATATAACTCCTGACACTGTGGCCAAGTTGTCATTCGTTAAACGTGTTCATACGTGTTGACATGTTGCTTGTCATTCAGGTGATCGCTCATGAGATCTCTCACAGCTGGACTGGGAATCTGGTGACCAACAAGACCTGGGAGCATTTCTGGTAAATGCACCAACTATTTGGCAGGGCTTTACTTGGAAGCAATAGAGTGAGCTTCAGACTTTGTCCAGTTTGAGACTGAAGTAGATCTGATACTGATAATTGATTTTCAGGTTCACTCTAAAAAGTTCTTGGGTTTAAAACAGACTTGATGCTAAGACCTGAGCCAGTGTGAGGCTCAGGAGCTTGACAACATGTAATAGCTTGTGATGGACTACATCACATTCACTACAACAACATGAAAAAAGATCTGTTTAGAACAATGGCTACAGTTATGAGGTGGAGACTTGATGTTTGTTCCTTGAACTGTTTGCTCAGTCTGAAGATAAAAGCTGCAACAGATGACAGTGATCACTTAGAACAATTTAGTTTTCTAACGTCACTGAATCTGGAGCTTACCAGTTATTCTGTTCTGAACAAGAACACAGGGTGGCTGTAGGTCAGTTGGTAAGGGAGTTGTCCACGGACCACAGGGTCAGTGATTCGACCCCTGGTCCCTCCCTGCTGCGTGTCAAAGTGACCTTGGGCAGCACTGAACCCCTCAGACGAGCATGATTGTCATCATGTATGTGTGTACCAATGTACTGTAAGTCGCTTTGGATAAAAGTGTCTGCCAAAAAATCACAATAACTATAAATCATGATCATGTATACATATCTATTCATTATAGATGAACTGTGTCGAGTTGCAGGTGGCATGGTGCTTTACTTTCTTCTCACTGCTGCTCTTGTGTCTTTAGGCTGAACGAGGGTCACACGGTATACCTGGAGAGGATGATTGGCAGGTGCTTGGAAAGTGAACAGTTCAGACAATTTAAAGCCATGGGGGGCTGGAAGGACCTGCAGGACTCTGTAAGGATCCACAAGGAACTTTTCCACTGCACTAGCTTAGTGAGCCAGAAGTCAACTTTAGCTCCTAGGTTCACGTTCTGCTGTTGTTTCCCTGCCCTCAGCATGTTTTGGAGGCTCTGAGCAGGAGGTAGTTCAAGGAAAAAAAAAGTTAAAAGTACTTGCAGGGGGGCTAAGTGTATGTGGGGTTGTCACCAGTGACTAAAATGAAGGACTATCTCCTCTAAATCCTTGGCATAACATAGTGTGAAAATGCACATGCAGTGTACACAGAAATTCACACTCCAGAAGAGGGAGAACTTAGTGGGAACACAAACAAGAATTTGCCACATTTTCCCTACAAGTTAAGGTTCTCAAACACAGACTTGAACCCTGGCTCAAATTATGAATCATTGATTGGAGTTGCATCATGTGTCAGGTGAACACCTTTGGAGCCAACAACCCGCTGACTAATCTGGTGCCAAGTCTGCAGGATGTTGACCCTGATGATGCCTTCTCCTCAGTTCCCTACGAGAAAGGCTTTGCTCTGCTGTATTACTTGGAAGAGCTAATGGGAGGTCCAGGTAACAATTGTTTATGTCACATAGAACATCTTCACTAGAGTATTTAAGGTGTTTATTCAACTCTCTGTGCATCTCAGAGGTGTTCATGGGGTTTGTGAAGTCATACATCCAGCTGTTTGCCTACAGCAGCGTCAGTACAGAAGAGTGGAAAAACTACCTGTTCACTTACTTTAAAGACAAGGTGAGAAACTCCTGGGTGCCCTCAGGGTCTAATTCACTGCCCTCAGTGACTAGCAAATTATTCAACCCTGGACTATGAAGTCCAAGGTAATGCTTTGGCTGTCAGCTCATCACGTAGCAGCTCGGGGCAAAGGGCTGGCTGTTTGGGAACGAGCACAGATCTTGGGATTTTGCAAAAGAAGTCATACTGTACGTTGTCTCAGATATGTGAAACCATGTCACCTATTTATTAAAGATCTCAAGGAGCTCAAAAATGTGTGTTCTCTTGTTCAAGGGGTTTTCTGATTCACTGTCATTGTTTCACCTCTCAGGTTGATGTCCTGAACAAAGTGGACTGGAATGCCTGGATGTTCACTCCTGGGATGCCTCCTGTCAAACCTCAGTGAGTGGATACACACATGCATTCAATATTGTCCTTTTACTGCACATCCACTAAATGTAAAGTATCATCATACATTTCTAAATACCTACATTATATGCAAAAATGTTTAGTCATGCTTAAATACATTGTTTTTGTATGCAAGAATAATACTAATAGTAGTAGCCGCTTATAGCACACAGTTTCCAATTAAAGCATGTTATTGTATATTACAGTATGTATCAGAGTTGTAGTTGATAGTATGATGTGAGGTAAGTGTAGTATGTTTTGTTATAGTATAGCATCTTACGTCTTAATACTGTGTTTGCTGTACAGACTGTAAAGTCAGTTTGTACATCTGAACAGTCTGTATGCCCACGTCCTGGATGATGTTGGAATATTTTCTCCTGACAACATCCCGGTGTCTAATAAGACCTGCTCTCTAGTCTTGTTATATTGTTCCCAACAACCGTGTCATCAGTGACGGTGTTTCTCTTTTCTTCAGGTATGACACCACATTGGCTGATGCCTGCATCGCTCTAAGTCAGAAGTGGCTTAAGGTAACACCTGGACCTCAAATGGACCAGTTTTGATTGATGGTATGTAAAGTTGGGTTACCTCTGTCCCATGTCCCCCTTCAGGCCAAAGAACAGGACCTGGGCAGCTTCAAGGAGTCCGATGTAAAGAGGTTGTCATCTCACCAGCTCACTGAGTTCCTGTCACTACTGCTGCAGGAGGTAAACCCCCTCACACAGTTCCTGTCTTTTTTTTTTTTTTCCTCAGTTAACTCCTGACGCTTCCTGTCTGTCCCTTCAGAATCCTCTCCCATTGAGTCATGTTAAGAAGATGCAGGAGGTCTATAAGCTTAATGCCTGCACCAACTCAGAGATCCGTTTTAGGTGAGTGCTACAACAGGTCCTCACTGAATTGTCTTACACTAAAAAAACATCTTCCTCCTGACTGGGGGTCCAGGCAAGATACGGAACTCTTACTTGCTTTGAATTTCTATGATTGAAGTGAGGACAGTCTTCCTATTGTCACACCCCTTCATAGAGTTCTTTGAGGGTAAAGGCTTTGTTAGGGTTAGAATTGGGTCGGGGGTGTTAGAGAGATTCATGTGCAGACCATTTACCATTGGCTCTTCTCATTTCTAGATGGCTGAGGCTGTGTGTTCGGTCAAGGTGGGAGGAAGCAGTTCCCTTAGCGCTCAAGATGGCAACAGAACAAGGAAGGATGAAGTTCACAAGGCCTCTGTTCAGGTATTTACCTCACCTGAATGAAAAAAGTGTCTAAATGCCGTATTATAAGAAAACAAACCCTCACAAATGTGTAAAATATTGCAAAGTGATAATGAAATAAATAAGAATTTTGTCATTTGACTTCAGTAATCAACAAATATGACAAATTTTCTCTAACAAGGAATGAGCAAGTCTTAACTGGAGATCTGTTTTTTACAGCCCAATCAGAAACTGTTGCCTGGCACAGTTAAGAATACTTAACAGTACTAGGAATTTGTCTTGGTGTAGGCACGGCACAACAAAATATGAAAAAAAATGGAATTATTTAAACAAGTACTATAATACCATAAAAGTAAGAAAGTGAATATGTGCAAAAGCCAGTAAATCGGCAGTGGAAGCTAGAAAAGTAGGAAATAAATCCACAGGGCTAGTAGCTCTGATGTTTATGAGCTCTTCCTTGGAGTAAGAGACACCAGAACAGTGGCAGAAAACTGAATTAAAACACTAAACAACATAAAGTAGGGTACACCCAAACACAGAGGTGGCCATACTGTCACTGTTTGGTTTATTTTAATATTCCGGTGTGTGTACACTTTGTTTTTATTACTCTTTAGGTTTAAACAGCAAACTATAAACCTATTAAACAGTAAAATGATGTGTTCTTCTGATTTTTCAGAGAGGTGGTTAATTTTGAAAAATACCGTGATCAAGCAGTTCAGTTGTTTCTGGCTCATCGAGCAGGGATGCACCCAGTCACTGCTGGACTTGTTGCCAAAGACCTGAAGGTGAACACCAGCGACAGCACCACACCTTAGTAAATTAAAACAGTCTTAATGCAGTACCAGAAACTAATGACTTCATCTGCATCCAAAAAAAAACCCAACATACTTTTTGCTTTTGTGTTCTGATTTTCCATCTCAGGGCAAACATTTCTTTTTAAACAAATAAAATCTGATTTGAATTCTGTTTAAATCTGTTGTCTACTATACTGATCTATAGTACATAGTCTGCACTTCTTTAATGCCTTTCTACCTTTTGGTACTCAAAGCGCTTTTCGCTGCTTCTTATTTACAATCTCACACACTGATGGGGAGCGGCTGTGCAGCTGGCCAACACTCACCGGGAGCAACTGAGTTGGAGGTTCAGTGTCTTGTTCAAGGACACTTGAACATGTTACTAGAGGGAACGGGAATCTAAGCAACAACTGTGGGATTGTTGGTGAACGTCCACTAACTCCCTATACTATGACACATTGCACTGTAGAACATAAAACTATTGTGCACTATACTAAAACATACACAAACTATAAAACGGGTCATCTACTCTCAACAAAGTGCTGCAGTGCAAGTTCACGTTTCTCAGTAAGAAATAAAAATCCCTGATTGTATGAGAAATCTAAATAAATATAATTTCTCATGGGCCAACAGTTCACTGAGATGCTAGTAGAAAAATGTCTAAACAAATTCTGTGTAATGTTCCTATTTTTGTCTCCAGTTACGGTTTAACGTGCAAACAAACAGGAAGATTTATTGCACAGAGACATCTTCAAGAGGAAGACAAAAAAACAGGAAGTGGGGAAAGGAAGTGGGGAAATGTAGACTGAAATTTTCAACAGTGATGTAAAAATGTTGAAAACTGTGTCCATGTACCAAAAGAACAAATCAGACTGTGTAGAAATCAGCAACAGTGTGTAAAAAAAGAAGTTTTATGTGCAGAATCACCCTTTTAAATCAGACAAATGTGGTTTGACCTCTCACCATGTGGTAAACAGCTGCTGAGGATTTGGAACAAAACAAGCTTAGTTTACTCAGCAATTGAAGAGATGACAGGTTTTTAACAAAAAAAGTAGACAGTGAGAACCACGAGTTTTAGGAAATATAAATAAGCAGCAGGCAAATAGGCCATTTACTATCTGATCTGCCAGGAATGATTGAGAAGAACCTGGACCCTTGCATCTGTTCCGAGAATAACAAGGTAATGGGTTAGAACATACCTGCAGGATCCAGTGTGAGCCAGCTCAGGGTAGAACTGAGGGTTCAAGGCAACATGAAACGTGGCAACGAGTTTTCACATTAATCTGATCAGAAAATACGTGAGCGTCCATAGTAACCACACAAATCATGTCACATGTTAAGTTATAACAAACCATCGTCAGAGTCTTTAAACAGGAGGATTGATGAAATGATTAGTTGGCAGGTGGAGATGAAAAAAAGGCAGAGTAAAACCAATCAATAACTGATGGCGTTGGCACAATTATCAGTTTAAAACAAGCAGCTCATTAAGTATGTACATTCGACACGTGCAACGGTCGTGCAGACTGAAGCTCTGATAGTTACTCACGTAACTAGTTAGGGTTCCTCATTTTCTAACTTTCAGAATCTCTACCACACTGAGAACCATAGCTCAGGAAAATACATCCTGTTTCTCGACTGACCCTGAACACAGTGATTCCTGGAGGCTGAATGACACTAACAGAATAGTTCCCCCTGCTGATCTTTAGATATGTTAAGTTTCAAACAACAACAACAACATACAGTTATGGTGGTATAGGGCTTTAATAGTCAAAAACCCAACATTCTGGTGGATTCTTTTACTTGGGGTTTTCTGACATCGACACAAAATTAAATTTGCCAAGCCCAAGGACTCCTAGCTTCCTGTTAATGAACTTCCTACTGACCAACCTATAATGAGAAAGGCCAAGCAGCTCAGCGCAGGTCTGAGAAAGAGGATTTGTAGATTTACACACGACAGGAATTTCTAAACAACTTTAGTTGCCACGATCATTAGTGATAACTATAAGACACAAATGCACATTTTTGGGAGGTTGAGTTTCCAAGGCTTTGAAGAAGGCCCAAACTGTCTCACTCAGCTAAGAGGACACTAGTTTAACACCAAAACCATCAAGGAGAAGCTTTGTCACAAAGTGGTTAGTGCTGGAACGTGTGTGTTTTTACCTCACCAAAGGGACTGCTGTCCAAGAAACAAGCTCATGTTCCAAAAATCAAAACCTTACGTTACCAGTGACCATGTACAGAGAAAGAGAGGCTACTGCATGGTGCAGCTACAAAGGGCCTGAGACAGCACAATTTGCGTCCCCCTTTTTTATAAAAAGTAAAAAGACGAGAGAGAATATTTAACGAACATGTAGCTATTACAAATGTTGCTTAATCAGGTAATCTTTAATTATAAAGAGAATCCAAACATTCTGCACCAATGTTATGTTTATTATTTACATTTTTTTAGGATTGGGGTTAAGCTTGCATCCCCTTTGCCATATGCTATTTCAATGTAAAGGGATGCACCAAAATCTGTGCATCAGCACAGTAGTAGAAGTATCACTTTCTGAACCAGATCTTTCATTGGATAAAATCAGAACCTCAAACCAACAGAAAGATGGTAGAAACTTGAATCTGAAGAAAATACTTGGATTGTCAGGTCTGTGCCAACAGACCAATTTAATTGAGCTCCACTTATTTTGTCCAACCACATTTTGGTCAGATACTTGAAGTCTACAAAAAGTGGAGAAGCTTGCAAAGCCACATATACCAACTGTTAGGCGTCCTCACGTGTAGCTTTGAGCCTGCGCAGATGACAAAAACTCACTCATCAAATGTGGTTTAAAGAAATCATTTAAAGGCCAAGGTTGTCATGATGAGTTTTTGTAAACTTTCATGTGCACATATACAACATCGTCTGTGTGTCAGAATCCAGTCTAGCAGACCTGTGATTTGCACTGCAGGCTGTGTTACAGTGTGACTCTTTGAACTAAGTGTGAATGAAGCTTAAAGTAACCTCGCTATTGTTCCAATTGGAAATGTGGAAGTCACCTAGCTGGGATCGTGTCGTTTGTTAATACTAATATGCTTCAGGCTATCTACATTGCTGTTAGGAAGTTTCCAAGCTCTCAGTACCAAACATGTACTGAGACAGATTTCATTGGGCTTAAGAGGTCAGACTCGCTCTGACTGTCCTCAGATCTGTTTGAGATCTGGGTGTTTGATAAGTGAATATATGTACATGTGTTTTAGTTGGATTTGTAAGAGTCCACTTCAGATTTCATTAGCAAATTATTTCCTCTGAAACAGTTAGACTCCTGGTTTTTATAACATCACTGCAGACTTGACCAGGTCCAACAGAGTTCCAGCAAAACTGTTCAGAGCAGCTTCAGACCAAGCTGAGTCCCCATCCTTAGGTCATCATGACCTGCTCCAGATCCTGGTCTTCCTGTCGTTCCTGCAGTCTCTGTTCCTCCAGCAGAGACACCAGAGTGTCTCTCTGCTCAACCACATCCAACATCTCCTCCAGGATGAGACGTTCCTCCGCCAGCTGCCACTCCTCCTTCAGGTGGTCTACACAGAGACAGAGGACACAGGTTTAGATCTGGTTATACTGAGTCATGTTTCTTACAGAAATTTTCCAGAGGAATCACTCAGGCATTTTCTGAGCCTTCCCTAACGGTACAGTACTGTCTCCCCTTATCTCAGTAACTCCTGCTGGCTTGAAGAAATGCTGCCCATAAAGTTACCGTCCACAGCCATCCTCTCTCTGAGCTCCCGCTGCAGTCGACTCTGTCTGTCCTCTAACTCCAACTCTCGAGCACTGAAACACATCAGAGGACTGTGAAATAAGATGAGAACACTGATTCATCCGTTCATTATTCTCCCCGGTCCAAGGGTAAATACTCACAATATAATGAGTTCAGATTCATATCGAACAAGAGCGTTCTTCTGCTGCACCAACTGGAACCACTGGTGCATCAGAGCTGGATTATCCAGTTTACCCAGTCCTAAAGAGACACACAGATAATTCAGTCTATCCAGTCCTACGTACATATTACATACACATTGCACATACATGTGCACATACACCCACATACCCCCCTAGGGTAATGGTGAATGAGAAGACAAACCAACCTCCTAGATGAAGGTCGAAGTCTTGGCTGTCGTTAGAGTCTCCCCAGTAATCTGACACAGAAACACACACATAGGTGACTTCAGTATTCACACTCCTCTTTTACACAATTGAAATTCACATATTCAGTATAAACTCAGGTTTTCTTACAAAGTCAAAACCTCTAATGATTAAGATTCACAGACGCTTCCTTTTTCATGCCCGTATACGAAGGTAACAACAATTAGGGGTTTGACACTTTTTATGTGCTACCAGTAATATGAGTGCACATTAATAATCTGTATACTTCAGCTTCACTATCACTGAAGAGTGCTGTGCTGTTCACTCTTAATGTTGCTTTCACGTGTCACAAACCCACAGTTGGAATGAAGTCTTGCAGCAGCCAGGATCCTGAGACTCCGATTTAGTTGTTCGTAGCGTTGTGACCTAATAACCTTTCTCACTGCTACGGAAAATAAAATCTGGGACTTGAGTTTGATTTAAAAACGTGTTGTTGCAAAACACAGTATTCCACGTTTGTGTCCTCTAACAGGAAATGTATGTCATCAAGTGTTGTGGCTGGAGACAAACCTCATTCAACCCAGGTCTCTGAGTAAATGAGAGGGCTCTGAATGGAATGAACTAAATGAAACGTCTACATTCTTGAGAGAATGAGAGATTTCAGTTTTAGACCTACTTGGTAAAGTTCCTAAAACATGTTTTCACTTTGCCATCATGGTTCACTAGGTAAAACACTGTAAAGTACGTCTGTCAATGGCTGTTGTTCTGCACTTCTAGCACTTTTCTAGAAGTGCCACAGTGCTTTACGCCACTTCCCCTGTACCTGCTTCTCCCCTGAGAGCTTTCTCCACCATCACTCCTCTCTCCTCTAGTTGCCTCTGTTTCTCCTCCAGCTGCTGCAGCTGTCTCTGGATCATCTGAAACACATCAACAACGCATGAGGTCTCCAGACCATTACTCGTACCAGCTTTACCCATCCTCAGGCAACCTGACCTGAGCCTTGTGGAGTCTCTTCAGCTGTTCCTGCTTGGCCTGTTTTCGAGCAGCTTTCTGGACTCGTCGGGTGACTTTGGTGTCAATGTCTTCTTCATTCTGCCATCCACTCTGGAACAGGGTCTCCTTAATACTCAGACTGGAAGGCTCCTTTGGCTGAATCAGGACCCCCAAAACCTCCGTGGGACAAGAGGACTGTCCATCAGAGTCTTGTACAGGAGCTCTGTCCCTCACAAAGCATCTCTGTGACAACACACACAGCAGTGTTAACTGGTTTTGGCCTCAAAGTCTCCTAGGACATTTTGACTGTTAAACTAAATGCCTCCAGAGGATCTGAGATGATCCAACTAACAATACGGTCCACAATAACATCTGTTTGTACCTTGTTGGCATACGCTCGTTTAAAAGCCAGAGCGTGAGGAACATACGCCGGCTGAGACAGACACAAAAGAGTGAGTTATACACAATCGGGCACAATCAGCACTCTGAACTGTGGTTTTACATCTGGAAGTCGAGTCTCTAGTGAGTCAAGACAGCTAATACTGTTAAAAATTATGTATCCTTCACATGTTTCTATTCCATGATCTTCTGATAAATGTCTAAATTGCCTCTGACAAAGACCAAAGACAGACAATGAGATGACGCGGTTTAGCTAGAAAGGAGTAACACTTAAACCTGATAAATGGCAGAGTAACAGATAAGGGTAATAGTTAATTTTACTAAGAGCAGTGCTGTACAAATCTGTCATATCCTTTTTAAGCTTTTTTTGTCTTTTATTCTTTGTAATAAAACCACTTAAAAGGATATCTTGACAGAAATTCTATTATTCCACTAACATTAGGTACATCCAGGAACGTCCAAGAGGAGGAGGCTAAAGTCAATGGACTAAAGTATCACATCACATTACAAGCTGGGGATTTATCTGGACTATCTTGAGCTCACCAAGCCATGACAAGTCCAACTGAGCTGTGATGCTCACAGGACAATTAAGACAAATCCAACCTGACTCTGAAGTTACACCACGATCACAGCAATGCTTACTGAATATACCAGAGCTGATACCTCCCACTGCTGCTCCTCCTCCTCCTCTTCTATTGTGACTCTCTGCATTTCACATGCCAGATCAGCGAGCTCCAGACGCAGCTATCAGACAGAACAATCAAATCAGTTTGTATGCGGCCACGCTGTGATTTTCACTGTTTCAGCGATGTTGTCGTGTCTGACTTACGTTGTTTCTCGGCTCCTGGGAGAATCTCTGCAGCACTGTTGATGAGTCCAGATCAGACTCTTCAATCTGACCTTCTCTCACATCTGAGCAGGAGGAGCAAAGTTATTGAATTACACAGTTATTGCGACGTCACTCTGTAACTGCTGCATTTATTATATCATCACCTATTGTTCTCCTCTGACTGGCTGTTTCTCTCGTCACCCTCTCAGCACCTTGAGGTAGAGTCCCAGCCTTTTTCTTCTTCTCCTTCCTGGGTCCTGAGAACACTGCCCTCCACAGAGCTCTAACTCTACCCCCTTCCACTTCCACCTGCCCACAGGGCGTAGCCTCCCTGAGCCCCTTCAGCTGAACAAGTAGAGCTACACCCTGACCCTGCAAAGGTTGGACGCTGTGACTGCCTTCTGATCTTGCCACTATGTCCTCCGACTCTACCTCTCCTTCCTGCAGAAGAAGGGGCTTCTTAGGAGGCAGCTCAGGGCTGATGTCATCAAATGAGCCCCGCCCTCTGACATCAGGACTGAGGTGACCGTCGACACCTGTGCCATGGGCATAGTCAGCTGTGGTGATGGAGGAGGCAGTCATGGGGCTGGGGGGCAGACACTCAGATGAAGGTGTGGGCAGCATGATGGAGGTGGAGCCATACTCCACAGTTGTGTTAAAATATATGATGTCACTTGCTGCAGCCAAGGCAGTGCTCTGAGAGGCGACAGAACACTCCTTCTCTGGAGAATAAATGTCAGTTCAGAAAGTTACTGTGAGTTTGTCAATAGGTGAAGCAGCAAAGATGGTATTATACTTTTGCAGTGATTGGCTACTTCTAGCTAAAGTTCACATAATTTCTTTGTGTTGCTTATACTAAAAAAATTTGCAATCATGGTCAATCGGCTTTTCCAGAGCTGCATCCGATAATATTACCTGAACTCATAATTATATGATAAGGGTTAGTTGTCAGATGCACAGTTTTAAGTGAAATCCTTTAATGTTGCTGCATTTACACGGTAAGACAAAACAAAGGTCACAAAGGACAACAGTGTTATCTCACTAATGATGGAAATCTCCAAATGATGTCACCTGGAGGATTTTTTTTTGTTAATAGCAGAGAAATATTTTAAAATAGAGTCACTGGGAAGTTTCAAAGCATTAATGTACATTTACACCCTCAACTAAATCCAAAGAAAGCAACTTGAAAATTGGTGTAGCCCTTTAAACTTAAGTTTGGTTAGTCTGGATAGTACCCGTTTCCTCCTCTGCCACAGGCCTGAGTGAAGCTCCATCTCCCAGGGGCTGTACTACCCCTCTACCATGTGGAGGCAGCATAAAGTCATATCCCATATACACAACAACCACCACCCAAAGTATACATGTGAGGAAAACTGAGGCTTACCATCACTGGAATCCACCTCACTGCCTCCCTCCTCATCGTCACTTTCGTCTCTCAGTTGCAGGGGGAGCTGCGGAATTTCCCTCCATGAAGCTTTGGCGTCCTGGGAAGTCAAGGGAGGTTGAACTCCTCCTCCCTCTTTGTCTTTCTCCATCTCTGACACTGAACTAAAATCAGAACAATTTATTTTATTTCTTTACACATGTCCAGGTTGTGACACACCAAGCTGATGTCAAAGAATCAGTGTGGATGGAGACAAATGGCGCTAGAACACAGTGACGAAAGCTGACAAGCATGTAGTGCTGCAGGCTCTGTGTCTGTGTGGGAGGAAGATAAAGATAAAGACCCGGAACAATCTGAATGTTTATAACATGTATAATAAGAGTCTACAACAACAGCTCAGACTGTGTTGTTAATACCAGCAGGGTCAGTATACATTGATCATAATAACAGCAGTAATTATTAGAAACTGTTGGTAAAGGCAGAGTTGATTTTAACCACTTTATGTTCTGGCAGGTGTTCAACCCATAATGATGCAGCAGTTATTAGTTCACCGTATTTTGTAGCAGACGCTCCAGGTACACCTCCAACACAAAGAAGATAAATCCAGTTACAACCAGCCTGTGTCTGCTCCAAGTTCAGGAACAGAGAAAAGTTTTACTGAAATTAAAAATTCATTACTATTGTTATAAAGGATATTATAATGTCATCTTAAAAATCTAAATTATAATTTTACTGGCATCACTATAAAATTTATGTCACATTTGCCTTTTTTGTGTAATTTTAAATGGAAAATCTCATGATTTGGAGATTAAACATCAGTGTGACCTAAAAATTTAGCTGACTTGCAGTTTTTAGATGAAAAGTTTGAGTTTGAGTAACCTGTCGAACATAATGTGCCTGTGATTATAGACTTTCTGTACAAACTAGACTCTGACCTAGACCCGGAGCTGTTTCTCTGGTCCAGGCTCAGGTTGAAGCAGTTTTGGGTCTCCTCTGAGACGCCCTCGGGCTCCTCTGGCATCTCCGTCTCTACCTGCGTTAAGCTACATCTGTAGTTTTCCAGCTCGATCCTCTCAGTTGTTGCCGCCATCACAGAAATCGCTGCAGACACACCAACACAGCCAAGCACACACACAGACACACACAGAGACACACACACACTAAAGCCCACATTGATTCCAGTTTAAGGACGCGCTCAGTGTGAACAGGTGAGAAGACTGAAAGGTTGACACAGGTGATGCAAGCTTACCGGAGCAGCGACGGTATTCGACGGTATTCAAGGAGTCGGCGGAGGAAGGAGCTGAACCCGCAGACACCTGAAAGCATACAAACTATTTACACACAACAAGACACCAGCTTTGTGTTTGAGTCAGACACAGGGGAACATAATATCACCCGTTTCTTTAGAGGCCTTACCAAGACAGCTCATAGCTAACAGGTATGTTAGAGAGGGTCAACAGCTGGAATGTCCCTAACAACCACCTGTTGGTCTTGGTAACTGCCCTGAACACCATAGCAACCAAAACAGCAAAGAATAAACCTGCAACCCACCTGATCTATCAAAGCAGGACAGACCACTTATGACATTCACTTAACTGGACTCAAAGAATACCTTACAAGTCTAGCAGTCACCTCTTCGCCCCCACGTAAGCAAACACACTTTACCAAACACCTGAAAAGAGTGTAGCGACCACATTTTCCGGGCAGACATTTTTTTCTTTTCCAGCTGTAACAGTAGGTCATTTTAGGTTCAGATTACACCTATAAAGATGAAAGAAATTACTCAGAGAAACCACCTAGAACACCCAACTAATCACTACATGTCTTGTAAGTGTCCATTCGGTTAATCACAGGCCAATGCTTCTTTCTGTGGTAAAGCAGAAGCAAAAGTGGAACGAATACATAGATTTTAGCTCGAGATATAGATTCCATGTTTTGTTCTCTTTTCTGACACTGAACTGAACATGTGAAGCTTGAGGAAAGTTTCCTTACTGACGATCCTCTGTGTGAAGCAGCTCTGTCACACGGCGTCGGCCTTTTCCTCACGGTCGCAGTGTCCAGGCGACAGTCGGAGTGCTGGGGACAGAAAAACTTCCCTGTACAAAGAAAACACATCACATCAGGATCTCTCTGTGGCAAAGACACCGTTTCATCATCGGACTTCACCTGTTTTTATATGAACATTCAAACCATTTCCCGCCTCAGCGTTTACACTCCCTGCACTGCTGTGATTGGCTGCTAAGTTTTAGCCAAACAAACAGAGGACTGCGTTCGTCCTGAAGCTCCAACACACAGTAGTCACTTTGTAACAGGATAAAAATACATCAACAGACACACATGAACACGGGCGAGGCCGGCGGCTCTAGCACAGCTGAATTTAGGTCACGTGACAGCATCATGTGGTCATAACCAGACCACAGTGGTGAGCGGACGACTAGTTGTCCGACACTGATTCGAGTCCTCACCTGTCGGGAACAATCCTCTTATCTTTCCCACCTGATAATCTACCCGATTCTGCTCCGCCCATCTACACACCTGTCCCCCACACACGTCCCTCTGTATAAACTACATAAGTATACTATGCACAGTGCCACAGTGGCTCCTGGCTCTTTTCCAAACTGTGCTGTAGCTCTTCTGATCCTGCCGGATTCTTACTGGTTTACTTTACTAACCTGTCACATCAAACTATACATGTGAGTCCCATCTGCTTTGTGTTAGTTTGTGGTCATGGTTTTTATTTAGAATAACATAACAAGATGAAGGCTGTTTAAGCCAGTTTAACACTGGATGGCTCGGTTGGCTCATGTATAAACAATGAAAGTACTGAAATTATTCAAACAAAATGACCTGGAGTGAACCAGAGACTTTTGTGGCCCAAGTCTTTCTGGTCACCCTGCCTGGTTTCACAGCTAAGCCTTGCGGATTGGGAACATTTCTTAAGTAATAAAATATATATCAATGACCCAGAGAAGGTCAGAGCACAGTGATGAGCTCATGGTTATAGGTTTGTAACAAATCAGTCCTTTGTGACAATCAGCCCAACTTATGAACACATGTACGTTTGTTTTAGTGATAAATTATTATGTCTACACACAATGACACACACACAAATCATCTGTATACAAGTAGAAGAAGAGCAGGCCCAGTGTTGTGGTCACGTTCCTGCTTTTTACACCTTGATAAACACACAAAACTTTAAATAAATAAACTTTATATCTTTATACAATCAAAAAAAGGCACAGCAGCAAAGAGAGATTTAAGCTCATACGTCTTTTAATATCTTCCCTTTGGGCTCCCTGTATGGACACAGGGCCTGTCTATAATAATCAAACCCACCGGGCTTTTCTCTTTAATTGTGAAGGAAGAGGGAAAGACTGATTGATTAAAAAATATGCCTTTGTCCTGCTCAGTCTTTGCTCATTTAGGTTTGCATTCACCTGGTTTGGAGCAGTTTGTCACTGTTACGATTAACAACTACAACTCCATCAAAACGTCATTATGCACTGGTGGACATTTCAATCCAAAACCATTTGACAGAATTGAGCCAGGATCTGAATTATTGTGGTCAGGTTGACACTAACCATGGTGCTGGTCATAGGCATATGCAGCCAATCGGAGTGTGTTGCTGCAGTGATCACACTGGAAACAGCTGCGATGGAAGAACAAACCCTCAGCACTCAGACGCTCCATCACATAAACTCTCTTCTTACAGAAATAACAGGTGTCACTGCAGCCCACTGCAGCCTGTGGGAAACAACGAGAAGAAACGGATGTCGCTGCAACGTGTGGATAGGCAAACAACACGTTATTCTGCTGAGAATGTGATGTCAGATACAGGTGTTGTGACTCGGATGTAGACTGATGGAGTTAGTTCTGTGTTAGTTATTAACATTAATGAAGACGTTACCGTAGCACAGTCTCTGGTTCATCCCAGAATCACCAGGAAATGGACGTCCATATCCAGAATAGAACTGTCAACGAAGGAGCTATACGCATTTAGCTTGTTTTTCACTTAGATTTAGAGGAGTATGTTACCCTAATTTCACAATTGTCTGACAATACGTCTTTAATAAATCGCTTATATTGTGGTATTTTTACTTTTATTTCTTGAGGGTTTGACTCTTCTTCATCGGCAGGTTAATTATGAAGTCAACAGTCAAATGCTGATGGTGAGAAAACTGAAGGGATGGAACCAAAGTTTTGCTCCAGCCTCAGACATGTGTAGGAGACCTCTCCATATGTGACGCAGGTCAGAAGGGCTCAACGTATGTTTCACATGCCCAGGTTGTCAGAATTAGTGACAGGGGGCTTTCACATTGAGGTTCACAGAGTAAAAACATGCAGACCCCCACATTCATTTCCAAATGCAGCACGTATTTAAGGATTAAAATGTTTGAAGGTTTGTGGAGAGGAAAAGACATAAAAAAAAATCAGAAAAGACATCTCCACGTTTGTTTTCTGGTATTACGTAAAAACATCTATAACTTCCATGTACTGCACTGCACCATGTACTATGACCACATTTATCTGACAGTTGTAGCTCCTTTTCTAAAGGGCAATTAGTGAACAGAAGTAACTAGGCAGAAATCAGGTTTTTGAAGTGG
Source organism: Channa striata (assembly GCA_033026295.1). NCBI lineage: Eukaryota > Metazoa > Chordata > Actinopteri > Anabantiformes > Channidae > Channa > Channa striata. Next base: position 22,959,653 of record CM065169.1, on the reverse strand, counting down.
TGCACCGTGAATAAATAAATTACACTAAACAAGACCTGAACTTTTTTAGATTTCTGCAGAAAGTGTATTTATGAAGCTGCTCATGCGGAACTAATGGACCAGACCTGTACATTCATCTTAGTACATGTGATGAGTGGTAAATGTTTTGTTTTATATGAACCCTCAGCACAATGGTTGACCACCTGATACCTGAGGACAGACAAGAAACAGCTGCTGAGTCAGTGTCAGCGCTGCAGCTGATCCGAAGTCAGTTTTTCTCCTCAATAACAACCATTCACAGAGATTCATATGACCCAACTTGCCCTGGAGACGTTCAACTGAAAGAAATAGCACTGATCACCAGGGTCTAAGAGGTCTAAGAGGACTCACGTCCACAAAGACAACCACAGCCAGTTTACCTCCTCGTCCCTGCTGACGAGACTGGACTGAGACCTGAGCTTCTCTTTGAATCGAAAGCTCATCTGCTCCTGTTGCAGAGTTCGTTTCTTCTGATGAACAATCAGAGAGAAAACAGGATCAGCAATGTCTGGAAGTAGGGATCAGGAATAAGTGGGACTTTATTAGTCTCTGACAAGATGCACAATGTTTTTTCCTAACGTGCAAATGCATCATTGTTAAATTTTGAGGTTTTTGTTAATGGTCTGAATAAAGGTTATCCTGAAAAACTTGAAGACAGATTTCTCTGAGGGTAACAACGAATAGATCTTCATCTTCAACAAGAAACAAAAACCTCCGTGTCCCACAAACATCCTGAGGTGAAGTTTCAGATTTTTATCTGTTTAAATCAAACGGGGATATTTCACAGATAATCTGTTATTCTGACTGAAAACTGAAAAGTACAGGACAAATGTTCTTAAGTTACACACCAGGCTTTTTATGATTTAACGTTCAATATGTTTGAGTTGTGTTTGGTTTAACATATGAGTTATGTTTGCTGTGGGTGAAATGTTATTGTCTGCAATATCGGGGTGTATCTGTGGAAATAATATAATCTCAAGAAGTTAGTCTACTTTAATTTTTCCATTGTGAATGTGAGTGTGAAAATTAAAATCTAAAAAAACGTGAAGTGAAATAAATCTGTCCTGATCCTGATATAACACTGTTATTCCTTCACTGCTGGAACAGAAAATCATGGAACTGAAACATTTCACTGTTTCTACAGGTTTCTACAGGTTTCTACAGTCTACCAGTCTGTACCGGTCTCCATGTTGACATATGGGCAGCAGCACCTGCAGACTCTACAACTGTTCCACCCGAGACATTTTCTTCCTACAAACCAAAAACTGAGTGAAAATTCCTGCATATGTAAACATTTATATCTATGCAAACTCTGTAATTTTGCAGATGTGATCTCACTCATGGACTTAATGATCAGGATGCTCAGTGTCATTAATGGATAAACAAATGTCGATCCTCACCTGCCGTTGTAAAGAAGCTGCTGCAGCAGCAGCAGCAGCAGCAGAACCGCTGCAGGTAGACGAGCTCTCCTCCAGCTTCGCCTGCAGCTGACTGGCCATCAGACGAACTCTAATGCCACCCACACAGCTGTCATTGCACACCTGGCAGGTAAAATCTCCACTCAGGTGGCATGACTGGAAAATCAAGAACACTTGTGTCAGCATTCATACAACATTATAAGTAGTAACACTGATTTGTGCTTTTGTTGTGTACAGACTGAATATGTGCAGCAATGTTGTGTCCATAGGATAGTAAATATGTCAAACACCACAATGCATTTACTCTGGGTGCAGGGTTTTATCAGTTTATTCCTTTAATGAAGCAGCACTGACGTTTCCTGATAGTTTTATCTCATCATTTCTTTAACAGCTCTAGATGCAGAGACACTCTTCACTGGTTTTCAGAGGTGCTCCTCTGCAGGGTTTAAGAATCAAGTTTGCTTTTATAGCAGTGGCCCCTCAGGGCTGAGGATCACAGCCAATGCTTCCATTTTTTGGCACTGTCCAAGATTTCTGTGAACTATCTGGATGTTCTAATGATATTATGATCTCTACATGATAAATGCGACATATTGTAATTTTACATTAAGAGACTTAATTCGCAAGGTATATAACAGTTTGTTTTGCAGAGTAATGAATTATAATCCATATTTACTCCTGAAAAACGTTTAAATTTAAAACATGTTACTGGCGTTAAATTCTAAATTTGAATTTTTTTTAATATGTGTAATAGTAAATATGTTTCTAATAAAAACAGTGGAGATCTGACCTGGTGCTGCTCTTCACCTGACGGACTGGCTTTTCCTTTTTTACCTGCAGCTTCTTTTTGCTCCTGTAGAGATGAAGGAAAAAACAGCTAAGTGACTCAAACCCATGTAAATAATGGTGGACACACCTTGTACAGGTACCGTCAGGTTTCTTTTCCTGGATGGACTGTGGCCCAGTCTGCTGAGGAGGGAGACGGGGTTGATAAGGGCTGATCTTAGATCAGCATTTTGACACAAAACACCTGAAACACAAACGGCAAACAGCATGCACCTGTACACAACAAAGGGTCAGAATACTGAAAAAAGCTAAATCTGATTTTCGGTGAATGATGAGTGGTTTCCAAGTGGGGGGGTCTCACCTGCAGAGGGCGGCGTGTCTTTGAAGAGCTGGTAGAACTGACTCAGGTACATTACCATCGACAGAGAATCCGGTTCTTCTACCGACAACATCTCTTCTACCGTCATCAGAGGAGAGATCCCAAACTCTCGCTCGGCCACGTCAAAACCCAGACGAGTGTTTTCTTCCACTGCAGACTTGTCCAAAGAGTCAAAGTCTCTGAAGTGGTTTCATTATTAAACAGATTCAGAAAAAGGGTTTTTAACTCCCCAAGCTGAAGAAATATAAGGACATTTGTATTAATTTACATAAATATTTTGTCAAGTTACATGACATCAGGCCTGAATCTATGGATCAGGGCACACAGAGCCAGGCCGCTCCTCCAGGAAAACGTCAGGTCGCTCACTGCGACATTGTGGTAATCACAAGTCTGCTCCTGACACCAGGTCAACAGCTGATTGGACTGAGAGAAGGACCCTGGGAGAAGGAAACATGAGACAGGCAACCAATCAGATCAGCAATCAGTTATTTTTCAATCCAGCCATTTCCTGCAAGTTCCACAATTAAAACTGCATATTTACTATAAACCTTGAGTAGCAACACTTTGCAGTAAACTATGTGTAGTATTAATACTTTGTGATGAAGTATGGGACAAAGTTAAGTCACCTTGTCTGAGGAATCTGGGTGAAGGCAGACGAATGATGTCAGCAGAGTCTGTATTTAGCCCCGCATCCTCACCTGTGTCCACCAGTTTTCTCACCTGAAGACCCAGGAGACAACGAACATTATTGCAGCAACAACATAACAACTTGTTTTGATCCTTTGTTCTGCCAATGACGAGCCACGATAATCGGTCAACCTGAGCAGGTGTAATGGTCAAGGGGCTAATGTTCAGGTATCTGGTAGCTGGATTCACAGAAAAAAGGCTGATGTTCTTCTGCATGTTCTCAGGAGTTGTCTGAGGGAGGAGACGGTATAAACTCTCTCTGAAAGACAGAAAAAACATGAGACAGATGAAGATAGAGACATGGATAATGTGACCAGGCAGTAACCTCAAGTGTCCTCACCTTTCAGCCAGGATGTCCAGGGGAGCTCCTCCCTGAGCCCAGCGTTTGATCATCCAGGCTGAGTCCAGAGCTGCCAGAAACCCCCGAGCTATGCCGGTCCCCATCGGCCAGAAAGGCTGAGGACAGACAGTCAGAGAGGTGGAAAAGTAGGGGGCAGCGAGAGAAAGCAGGATGAGAGAGAGAGAGAAAGAAACAGAGAGAAATGACTGTTTGGCTTTCTGTCCTGGCACCAGCGACCCAGTTAACCTCCAGCAGACACCTGTCTCACCTCCAGCAGGCTGTCTCCCACCAGCGTGACCAATAACTGGTGGCCATAGCGTTGGCGGACCATGGCAGCGTTCTCTGAAGCATACATGCAGGTGAAGTCAAACATGGCAACGTCCGGTTGACCATAGTGGTTCATGGCGAAGTCCAGAGATGGCAGCTGATAATTAGTGGAGAAGTCAGCGGCCTTGCGGGCAAACACCTGCAACGCATTCTCGTCCACATTTCCCCGAGAAAGGAGTTGCTTGGTGTCAGCAAAGTCCTGGTGGAGCCATAACATTTGTCACTGTGAGTGGTCTTAAGGCCAGGCCTGTTGTGAAACTTCCAACAGGAAGGGACTTTACCTGCAGAATGACACCATTGTCCAACAGATTCTGTTTCTTTGCAGTCATTACAAAGTAGTGTGTGTCATCTTTATAATACACAATGTTCTCCAGGTCGATCCCTGAAACACTCAAAGATGAAAAGTGAGAAAATTCTACCTTTTCGTTTTTTCCCCCACATATTAACCAACAGAATTAATGTTTGTTACCAGTTTCCTGTCGCAGTTCCTGGAAAAACCTCTGATTGAAGATGAAGGCCACTCCGCTGATCTCCTCCACTTTGGCCTCAGCTGTGGTGTTTGTGTTTTTAAAGTTGGCTGTGATGGCGATGGCCAGCTTCCCCCTGAACTCTTTACGCCTGAAACCTGGAAAAAAAAGGGCATCAGAAAATCCAGGTTCGGTCTGATCGAATGTAGTTACTAAGATAGTATAAAATCTTTAGATCTTTAGAATCTGCAGTACGTGGGGACAGAGGAAAGGTAAAGGAAATTTTAGTCCACGTCAGACTTTCACCATCAGACCTACGTGAACTTCATCCAGCTGTTGTGCAGGGCACCATGAGACAATTGTCAACAGTTAAACCATATTTGTCAAAAGAGGACTTTGAGACAGTAATCCATGCTTTTGTCACAACTTGGCTGAATTACTGTAACTCTTTGTATTTTGGTGTGTCCCACTCGTCCCTCCGTCATAAGCTCGTACAAATGCTGCTGCACGCTTGTTAAATGGAAAACAAAATAGAGAACACATTACCCCATGTTTAGCCTCGCTGCACTGGCTGCCTGTCCATCTTAAGAGTTCATTTTTAAATGATTTTATTTGTTTTTAAATGTTTAAAAGGTCTTGCCCCACCCTACCTCTCTGAGCTGCTGTGTGTGCACTCCCCCCTCAGGTCAGCCGACCAGCTGCTTCTGTATATGCTGAAGACACAACAGAAGCTCAGGGCGTTTGCTGCTCCAGGCCCTTAGTTGTGGAATGCACTGCCTCCCACTGGCTGTTTTTAAATCAAAGCTGAAAACTTGAATTTTCTCCCCCACTTTTGACCCAGCATTAGATTTTGGCTTTACTACTTTATTGTACTTTATTTCTTTTATATTTTAAACTATACCTAAATATATTTTTGGTAATTTTATTGTGATTGTACTTTTATTATGTTTTATTCTTTTACTTTGATTGTTAAGCATTTTGGTCTTTGCTGTTTTTTTAAAGTGCTTTATAAATAAAGTTTACTCTTCTATTAGCAGGGGAAAATTATTCTCCTGCTTGAGAGGGTACAGAGGGGGTTAAAATCAGGAAAACTCTAGCTGGTGAGCGAGGCAAATTATTTTCAGAAGCATCCTAGAAGCAGTTTCTGTCAAAAATAGGCTTTGTGAATATGTTTAGAGGAGCTTATGTTTAAGCTCCTGAGACGCACACCTGGTGGAATCACAAGCACCGAGTACAATGGCAGTGACCAGCTCTTGTACTGCATGTTAACAGGTTTACTCTAAGGCTGGAAATCCCACTGACCTCAGCTCTAATGTTTAGTTACTCGTTGTACCTGGCAGAGTATTCCTGCGTCCGTCTGCTCCAATAACGACATCAAATTCCAGCTGATTGACAGGATGAGATTCTGGACTCACTGCCATCCTCCAGGCCACCTCTGCACAGGTAGATACACAAGCAGATATATAGACAGGCAGATAGACTAACATTTTATAAAAACACGGACAGAAATCCATCCTCACGGTGTCGGTGCTGGTCTTCAGGTGGCTCCACCAGGTGTTTAAACTCAACATTAACATGGACTTCGACTCCCATCAGTAAGGCGACCTTTAGCAGAACCAGTTGCAGCTGTCGGATACCTGTAAACATGAAGCAGGTGATGCTGATGGATGTCTAATGCTGTTCTGATCAGACAGGTTTAATGTCTCCCACACTCACTAATGTGGTCGATGGAGCCGGCGCAGAACTTTCCGTAGAACTTTTTGGCCCCGAGACCCCGCAGGTCGTGTATGGTGAAGGGCCATAAGTGGAGCACGTTGTTCCTGGAGAATGAGTCTCTTTTTTCCAACAGCACCACCCGAGCACCCATAAAGCTCAGCTCCACCGCTGTTCTCAGACCACAGGGCCCTGCCCCAATGACCACACACTGGAAGACAATGGTTAGCAGAGAGAGAGGGATGGAGCTAGGCGAGGAGAGGGCACACAGATTGTTGTGAGATTTCTATTTTCAGGTTTTTCACTTGTTGAATTATTCTGAAATCAGCAGCAGCATACAGCATGTGAGAATCATGAGGAGCAGATGGATATTAATGTGTGACATTCGGGACTGAAAACATACAGTGGTGTTGTTACAGGCCTGGGCCCTCAGATATTCATGCTGAGCAGCCCTTCGGTCAAGTTTGGCCCACAGAGCATTAGCTTTCCAGTAGTTGAGCCGATGTTTGATTGGTCGGTACAGCGGCCTCTCCGTGGGGCAGTGGTCCAGCTGCAGATGTTCATACAACTGGCTAAAGGACCGCAGCGCCGCCCTGCAGGTCGATGTCGACAAAAACTCATCAAATAGCTCCTGAGCTCGGCATGTGTCTCCCATGGTGATCCTGGGGGAAGCAGGGCACCATCGGAAACTTGTCACCTGCCAAAGAAGCTACTGACGGACTTTAGCCACCACCCTGAAAGTACAGGACAAGTGGACTTACATCCCATACACGTGATTCTAAAACCACACAACGATTCTCCATTTCCCATCACATCAACGGTTAAAGCTTCATTTCAGACGTTTTCTCTGGGAATATGTATTTTTTATGTGTCTACTACAACAAATTAATCAGTAACTGAACCGTCAAAATAAATGTCAGACAACAAAAGAAACCACGGGTGATGAAGGTGACTTTGGAAATACTGTAAAATATAAATGTTTGTTTCCCCATCTGATTCACGATTTTATTTTGTGCACAAACTAAACATTGGCACCAGTTCATTGCTGCATCAACTAAAAGCTAAAAGGCTCCAACTGAGCCCAGACTGAAGCAACAAAAATGAGACGTAAATTTTCAGATGTCTCTAACTCTGGATCCAAACTGCTGAATTCTCTGAATCTGAGAACAGAAAATTTCCTTATGCTTGTCCACTTCTGCTCAACAAAACTGCAGAAATGATGGGGGTGGTGATGATGTTCTGATAGAATTTTAACCAAATTCACTTTTCCAGATTTAGTAATGGTTCATTTTTATATATAAATATTTGTTGTTGTTTTTTATTTACTTCCTATTGATAAACTTTATTAAACTGTTGTTTTGTTGTTAGCTTGTAGCCATCAGCTTTAGCTTTAGAGTTTGTGGGCCACAGTGAACTAGTGTAAACTGAAACAATTAGGCTCACACACAGAATAGACCCGTCTGTACCAAGCACCAACATATGCACAAACACACACACACACACACACACACACACACCTAGCTAAGGGCATTATGACGTGTGAAAAACATCTTTATTAAAGATCATTTAAGATGTAAATGCACAGCTGATTTAACATGTTAAATGAGCCCTGTTAGAGAGGAGCCTTCGTTCTTTACATTTAAACATCACATTTTGACAAATATCCTTAACCTAAAGACGCAGTCGTTTATTGTGTTGGTTCACGAGTTTAACTTTTTTATTAAAGCGTATAATATAACTAACGCACTGTTTTTATTCTCTGAATGTCTCACTGGTGTTAATGCTGTATTTTAGTAAACCTAGTCATGTTTAGATCAGCGTAATGAACAAGAAAATGTTTTCACTTTATTCTTATGTTTTATCAAAAACCAGAAACTGATTTGTTTTAATTTAATAGTCTTTTAGTACATAGATTTTACATTTTACTACTACTCAACACAACACAACACAACTTAAACAATCTGCTGTTTTTTTAAGTCACAGCAGCTCAGACACAAATGGTGTCAACACTTTGAGTCCGAACTGAATTTCTGAACATCAACTCTGTGTTAAAAGACAAACTGGATACAAATTAGCTGCACAATGCCATAGACATAAATAATTGTGTTAAATGTACTCACGTCTCAGAGGGTGTGCGACTGTCTGCTGCTCCTGTTCAGACGCTGCCAGGTCCTCCACTAATCCTCTGTAATCAGACGTGACACACAGTCACATCTTTCTGCCTCTGTGAGGACAGGCTGTGGTTCCACCCTGAACCTTCATAAGGCTTGATGGACGACATCAGGCGGACACACACACACTCTCGCTCACTCTCATTTGCATTTCACAGAAACACATGACATGGGCAGCAGGACACAGTCAGGAACTCTGTGTGTGTCAGAGTTCAGGGTTCAGAGGTCCACGGGACTAAGCCCTCCCCCGTCCCTGAGTGGCCTGAGATCTGACATTAATCCACTGAGAGTTAACGAGGTTGATGAGAGCAGATCACAGACAGAGGCTGACAGGAGGAAGAAGCGACAGCAGCACCACCGGGTGGCTGGCTTTAGTCCATGTCCATACAACTGATCAGATCGACTCCTAAAGAGGTTGTAAATGTTATAATAACTCACTGGTTTTCCCTCAACATCTCAAAATTATTAAGTTATAACTTTGTCTGAACTATCTGCATGTTTTACACTTTTTTGGAAGAAATCAACAGTCAAATAAGATTATTAAAATATACTGGCTTAATGTGGTAGCTCAAAAAATTTGAAAAATGCACTTTAAAAGAAATCTTCATTTAAATATGCTTTGATAATAAACATGTAAATCTTAAATACAAACTGTAAATATGTAACATTTGTAAGCTGCATATAAACATATGATAAAAGCTTCTAACAGACTGTAACAACATCTGTTTATTAGTTACATATGTAATCAATACTCTTGTAGAGGTACTTATCTAAAAAGTACCTGAGATTTACACAATACACAACATAAAAAGTAAAATTATTATTAGAAATAAAGGATCTCTTATCCACACACTGTAATAAACCAGCATCTTTGTTAGTGGTTATTACAAATTTAAAACGTACAGTTTGTGTTTAGAATGATTCCATACAGGATTTCAATAAACCAGGACATTAAAGGCCTTTGTTGTAACTTGTAGTTTTATTTCACAGGTTCGTCATTTCTGGCAAACCATTTATTTAGGTGCAAATAGAAGAAAAAGGAGACAAAGTTCTATTTTAGTTGGGAGTTTATGAAAGTAAGAAAACTGTGCAAAACATATCAATAACAAGAAGTTTTAACTAACCAGCACTTATTCATGAAAGTCAGTTCAGATCAACGATAAAATGCACAGCATAACCCGATCTCAGTAACATATTTAACATCTGTACATTAGTGGAAAATATTAAATATACAGTCACAGAGCTGTAGTTTGGAGATACCATCAAGAGTTTTGCTGAAAGAAAAAGAGCAACAAATAAAGTTTAAATGTTACATTTGTTAAACATGAAATAAAGTAAAAAAAAAAAAAAAAACAGGAAGAGGAAGTAAACAATGACTAATTTCTCACCAGCAGAGCTCGTCCTTTAGTTTCTATCGGCAGCAAAAAGTTTCCTAGAGCGCAGACCACACAGGCCACAGCGAACGGAGTGAGGGCAAGGATCACTGACTGGGACATCAGCACCTAAAGTACACACAGGTTCACGTCAAACATGAACAACACAAACCCCTGAAGACTCACCTGAGGTAGAACCCACCTGAGCGATGAACGGAGCAATCATTCCCCCGATCCGGCTGAAAGACGTACAGAAGCCCATTCCCAAAGACCGAGCCACTGTGGGATATACCTAAAAAATTAAAACCACCTGTTACCTAGGATCTAATCTATAAAAAACTGAGACCCAAACACCATTTCCAGGGACCTGGATCAACAGTGAAACCTGTGTGGACGTACCTCAGCGGTGTAAATGTACACTACGTTAAAGTTCATGGAGACCAGAGACCGCAGCAGGAACAGCAACACTGTGAACCCAAACCTAGGGGCAAAGACAAAGTCAGGACTAATGTGACCCTAAGCCGGAAGTCCTGATAAAGCCTGCAGTATCCTGGATTTGATTCCCCGTGTCACCTGTCCAGTCTCTATTGCTATGCCTTGTAATGGCCCAAAATAATCCTGGACCCAGTCAGACCCTCCGAGGTTCTTACATGGTGGTGCAGATGTTGACCATCATAAACATAACAGCCGCCAGCAGCTGCAGCACCGTCAGACTCAACTTCCGTCCCACAATGTTCAGCAGACAGATGTTTAGCGGGACCACTGGAAGGACAGAGGAGGGGAGGGTCAGATACTAAACCTGATGCAAGACCATCAGACCACCCCCACAAAGCCCCTGTGGGCAGGTGTAGACAATCAGAAAACCTTACTTTAAAGGAAAAAGCAAAGATAACATACAGTTTCTAGCCTACTGTTGGTTAGCAGTCTGATAAGTGGAGAAGAGTAAAAAACATCTCTGGGTCTTTCACCTACATGCAACCTCTCCAAGGCAGCTGATGAGCAGCGTTTGGTAATCACTGGCTCCGAAGGGGATGCAGTAACACAGTCCATCCTCATGGAGGTGTTTGATCTGATGTTCACGTTCAGCATCCGTCACACACAACAGGTTTTTCTCCAACAGTTCTGAACTGCTCAGCACTGAACCATAGTATGAAAAGGATGCCACGAACCTGACGGACCCACATTAAAACATGAAAAACTGAAACTCAATGGAAACATGAAGATAAAATATATGTTTGAGAAATTAAATTAAAAACTTAATTATTTCAACATATCAGAAACTTAAGTAGCTTGATAAAGAAATCTGGTCTTTGAACTGGTGCATCAGGATGAATCCAATATTTTTATTTATTTCCATACTTCATAGTAAAGTGACTTTCTCCTCTTTTCAGATGTTATATCCGTCAGTCAAGTAGAGTTTTTCATGTTCCATTCAGGTTAGTTCTGAATTTCTTTATTTTGTTTGTTTATATTTATATGTTTATTTCTATTCATTTTGTTATTTCGAAATGAGTCCTGTTACTTTTCTATAGGGACAAAAACGTTCTGCCCCCACCCCATTATTCTTACATAAAAAAGCATAACAATAAATAGCATTACCATGAGTACCAGAGTAGTAAAGAAGTCCTTCTGAAAGTTGAACTGAGCAGAATTCTCCAGCTACCCCTTTCATTCTGAAATACAGACCCAAAGGGAACATTTATATCAGACCATCAATATTCCGACCTGACATACCTTTATTTAACTACATCAAGACAACAGACATCAACTATAACTTAAAACCAAATTGTCACAACGAAAACTATCTGGGAAACATGAACAAAGAGCAGAGACTCTGCAGACCAAAGTTGGCTCCATCAGCCGCCCTGGAGGAAGAGAAGTTCTGTTCATTTTAGCGATCCACTGCAGAGTTTCAACTGCAGCCTGGATGTTTCCTGCAGACACGTTATAACGAGCCGACTCTGGAATAAACTGATTTAAAATCAGTAAAGACAAACAGAAGTAGGAGTCAGTTTGTCTTCAAGTCACAGGTCAGATGTTGCAGTGTTTGTTCAATTTTAGTATATTTGAACCCAAATTAAAGTTATAAAAATGCCTATAATCAATATAATCAAACAAAAGACAGTTTGTTATTTTAAGTCACTTTAACTTTATGTACATATTGCGCTAATTCACGACAAAAATCATGTCTAGGCACAGACAGGATGGACAGGTGCCTGAGGAGGATGTCTCACCTTGAAGAGGAAAATGAGGAGAATACTGGGGGCGACCGAGATCCGGATCATCCACCTCCAGCCCAGAGGGGGAACAACCACCATCCCCAGAATGATGATTAGCATGGAGCCGGTCATCCAGAAGATCTGTTAGGATAAGAGAAATTTTACGGTCTGCCCCGACTGGTGACAAAAATTCCTCTTTGACGAGGCATACAGTACATACAATATAAAACACACTTAACCCAGTTAACGGGAATAAAGTGTAGATTTGTGATCGTTCAGAATTGTTATTGCACTAGGGATAAATAATTTTTTGGACATGCTGTGCTGGGCCAGTGGAACTTTAACGCCTGCCTGATTGCAGTGGCGTGAAGGAGCTGTGTAGTGGATGATCGGGGTTGCTTTCCTCACTAGCAATCAGCCGTAAAGTTCAGACAAAGGAGTCTGTGGTGATCCAGTCATCTTTCTTGCCTGATTAATTATGTGTGACAGTTTAGTTTTATGTTTAATGGGGGAGAAATTATACCAGTCTGAAATGTTGAAGATAACGATGGATTCAAGGACTGGTTGTAAACAAATGTCCTTGCTGACAATAAATTATCGTCCTCAGCAGATCGAAATGCCTTTGTGCGTTTTTGTACACTGAGCCATAACACTGTGCAAGGACAAGCAGGGGTCAATCTCTCTCCCTAGATATTTACAGGACTGTACATGCTCCACCACAAACAGAGAGCGCACTGGGACATCTGAGCACATGAGACATGTACTTCAAAAGCTCAATTCTGGGGACTTCTAGTTTTCCCATTTAACTGTTAATGTATATTTTTCTTTTTATGAAAAGGATGCAATATTGTCTTCCTGTCAACCCTATTACTGCTATAATTCCAGTTTGAAAGTTTTGGATGGCTCAGGTATTTCTTTAGCTTAGTAATGACCATTCTTGGAGCACTAAAATTAGTTAATTAAATGTCGTTTTTCTTTCTATTTCTGTAAACATGATGTTAACTGTACTTCAGAGTAGGTGGGAGCACTGAGCAGAACTGTAGTCAGGAATTGGGTTTTTAGGATTGTTATTAAGGACAGGAACCAAGTTACACAGGTGAGATTACGAGCAGTGAACTAGGGATATTCACTGATCAACAATCAAACTAAAGAGAAAAACCTCAGCTACCCAACAAATCTCTTGTTTTACAAAAAACTAATCATTGTTTAATTCCCATGTGAATCACAAACAACAGTTATGACAAATGTAAACAGTACTAAACGGTACCGTTCTTAGCCCATTACAATTTACATTAAAACAAAATACTTTTTTGTTTTTGTGTGCTTTTTAATACAGACAATACAGTTTTGTACTGTCCTAATACTGAGTGCTTTTGTGTTTCACACTTTTTTGATAATTTTTTGTGCAGTGAAAGTACTAACCTAAGAAAGATCATGTTTGTTCCTCCTCAAACTCTCCCCATAAAATCAAGAGTAAAACTTTAAACCCTCAAGTCCCCTCTCCATATAAGAAATGTCACCAATGTATGACATTTACTCTGTCTAACTCCTCCTGTAGTTCTCCGTCTCTCCTGTCCCTTTCTGCAGGTGTCCTGGCTTTTTGTTTTTTTCCAGCACGGAGCTACTGGTCCTACCAACCTTCCCTATGTTTTGTTGTTCCTTTTGTAGCCTTTTCCCTTTTTTGACTCTAATTTCCACTCACCCATACTGCGCACAACACAAGGCACGTTTACTGTATTAAAGGCAGCTTTTCCTCTCCACTGTCACCTCAGCGCTGCTTAAAGGAGACTCACTGAGCTTTCTCTATGAATCTCTTGGGATGATTTATGGTGTGAATAGGTGCTGTTAAAATAAAGTGTCTAAATGTACTGACCTGTTGCCATGTGATTGGCCGGTCAGATATTTGTAGCAGTTATATATTACAGTCTGGTATGGGAACAGCAGCTCTCAGGACATAAAGGACTTGAAGAGAATCATCAGGTGTGCTGAGCGCATCAGGTGGACTAAATTGCTTGACTTGCAATACACTTACATCAGGAGGTGCAGGTCCAGGGGACAACGCATTATGAAAGACATTTACCACCCTAACCACAGTCCGTTCCAGAGGCTGCCATCTGGCAAGAGACTCAGGTCACTCAGGGCACAAAGTGAAATAGTGAACAGCAGCTTTTTCCACAACACACCACCTCATCAATAACTGTCAAGTGTAGTACACAGTTGCACAGACATTGTCACTTTATGCTTTATTATATCATTTTATTATATCTTATTTCATAGTCTTATACATACTAATTCTTTATTCTTAATTTTAGGTGTTTTTTCTTTTTACTGTACAGTTTGGAGTATTTGTGCAACACTACTGTTGTAATTGTACAACCATATATGTGACAAATGAAACTCTTGAATGTTGAATCAGTTATACAGGTGTACCCAATATCAAATCCAGCGCTCTTTAGGGGAAAAGAGACCGAATGGTAATTTAACCTTAATCGCTACATTTTTTCTATCATCAGACTTGTTCTGCTTCTTTTCACACCAGAAACATGAACCAAGAACAAATCTGATGTTACATCCACACAGAACCCCCCCACCCCCAAAACCTGTTTCAAAGATCTGACTTCTGCGTGGACAGAAAAGCTCTGATATTTTAGATTGAAAAAGATATTTTTCTTTTGTATATATACAGTTTGACTTCTCAAGAAGAAAAGTAATAAAAATGAGTTTTGATGACTAAAAGCACAGGGACAGACTCACAGTTGCCAGAGGCAGCAGGTAGGCTCGATACTTAGCCGGGATGAACTCCGTTTTCAACACAAAGCTGAAACGACGACAACATGGACGTTAGTGCCATCTACACGTAAATTTGTGTGTGTGCGTGTGTGTGTGTATGAACTGACCCCTGTGATACTCCTGCGACCCCACAGCCCACCATGCTACGCAGGAAGATAAACCAACCGTACGATGGAGCGAAAGAGGTGAGGAGAGAGAAGTAGGCGCTCCATACAAAACCTCCAAACACCACCTGGTTTTACACACACACACACACACACACACACACACACACACACACACACAGTGTGCAATAAACACAGATGGCTGCAGGAGATATGTGATTTGCAGAGGAAATACTAAAGCTTTTAACCTTCCAGCGTCCGTATCTGTCTGCGATGTACCCACCCAGAACTCCACACACCATGAAACCAAGAAACACCATCTGAGAAAAAAAAAACACACTTGCTAATAAATACATATTACTACTGTCATGGATACATACTAGGCACTGTGACCTAAACACTAGCAAACCGGTAAGTTGAAAATATGTTCACTGATCTTAAAAAACACTTGGATCAAAACAGTGAAAAGAAAAAAAGAACAAGGATCTTCTAGCACCACTCCACCAACGACCAGTGTGCAGGATAAACTTGAACAACATTACCGGTATACAACAACTTTAGTGTTAGGCCAGGTTTCAGTTTGTGGCCAGGTCAGGAGTTTGGGTTGTTGGTGGTTTTGAGTGGTTCAGATGGAGTTGGAGGTTGTGGTGGCTATGTGTGGACCAATACTTTTTACTCTAAATACTCAATTTCTCCTCTAGGCAACATTATTAGAAAACACCCTAAATGTCCATTGCTACGCTGATGACACAGTCATAGTCATAGATATATCTATGAATCCAGATGAAACAAATAAATTAATCAGGCTACAAAGCATGTCTAAAAGATATAAAAGGCCAATTTCCTTCTTCTAAACACAGATATAACTGAAGTTATTGCGTTTAGGCCTAAAAGTCTAAGAAATCATCCTAGAATCATCCTAATAGACCACTTTGGTCTCAGAATGCAGGTGTACTTGTGGTTCTCAGAATGGGAGGTAGAGCCTTTAGCTATCAAGCTCCTCTCCTGTGGAACCAGCTCCCTGTCCAGATTCGGGAAGCAAACACCCTTTCTACTTTTAAGACTAGGCTCAAAACCTTATAGTTAGTTCTAGTCCTGCTGCTATAGGCTTAGACTGTTTGGGGACCAACCCCTGATGCACTGAGACACCAAACCATTCAAGTAGAACTGAAGATGACGCATGGATCAAGACACTCAAACTGGTCCAGCTGACATCATCTAGCACTTGCCAGATGACTAAACCTATGCTAAACTGCAATTATTGATCACACGTGATTAAGGCTTATTAACTTGTATTTGAAGACTCACAGTGGAGACTAGAGCAACCTGCCAGTCTTGCAGATGCCACTCACATCGAATCTCGGGAGAAACTACGGCCAGCAGCATGATCTCCATCGCCTCCACGATCTGCACACACAGGAGTACATAGTGTAGGACACACGTTCAGGTTGCCTTCCTTGGCAAATTGAAAGACAATGATTTCTTCTTCTTAATTTTCACTTCTTTGCATTATGAAAGGTTCAATGTGTTTTTCCTGTGACTGTTGTGCATCTCTTACATTGGAGCTCCCCATGATGACAAAGAGCAGGATGTGGAATCGCCCAAAACCAATCGTTTCCACAGCATCTTCCACAGTGAACGTCTGATCTGAATCTGCAGGAAAACAAATGGAAGAAGGAAAACAAAGACATTATTTTCAGATAGTTCATGTTCTCTGTGAATAATTGCGTCATAACAAAT
Organism: Channa striata; assembly: GCA_033026295.1. NCBI lineage: Eukaryota > Metazoa > Chordata > Actinopteri > Anabantiformes > Channidae > Channa > Channa striata. The sequence goes on along the minus strand of CM065169.1, from coordinate 22,943,121 downwards.
TTTGTTTTAAACTTTCCTCCCGAAGAAACAGATAATGATTTTCTTTCAAAGTGAATTAAAATCAAACTATTTCACTATTGTGTTTAAAAGATGTAATTTCATCTGCTTACTGTCAGCGTAAATGTGGACTGCTCAAAAAAGAATTCACATATTTATAAAGGCAATGTTAGTTTTTGATGCTAAGCTCTCAAATGTTGAGGTTAGCTTTAAAATCCAGTAAGAGCTCAGGACCGATCTGACCGGTGCAATGTCGAGCCTTCACCTCAAATTCACCCGTTTTGTCAGCTTCCATGATGCAAAGACGAGTCCCGGCCTCACAGTCACTGAGCAGCAAGGTACACTATGCAGCAGAATTTCCTTACGTTATGCTCTCTCTTTTAAGACAAAAAAGGATCAAGTACAGTATATTGAAAGGGAGAAATAAAACAACGGATCATTGAAGGGCACACACTGGTTTAAGCAGGACAAACTTGTACCAGTGGTAAACCACCTGAAGTACCTGCAGACAAAACCCAGGGCTGAACAGTAGGGCTGTTAAAGTCATCATTTATGGTAAAGATAGAGTCAATGTATGTTTAACACAGAAACGTGGGTCCAAACGTTTGAGAGCAGGTGGAACCTTTTACAATTTTTTCATGTCAAAGTTGACAAAGAGCTATTGGCTAATCTCTACTCTAATTAACTCTTGTTATGTCCAGATGTTCACCAAAAGGTCTCAGATTCTGCAGCCGTAACTCAGACTAGCGGAGAGAATGATGTGGAGTGGAGTGAGTTTACAGGAGGTTAGACCAAAAGTACAGGGCTCGTGGGAGCAAACTGAGGCACAGTTCATGTTTACAATAAAGCTGCTTGATTTAGTCAAGAAGACACGTTATGATTATTGTGGATAATAATGCAGCATATTAAACTAAATGTGCATTTCTGAGCTGAAACATACAAACTAAGCATTACAGAAAATGTTTTTTAAGCAACTAAACTAAATAAATCCCAACCATTTCACTATCTACCTAAACAAAAGACAGGGAACAGATTCCTTTCGCATGTAGACTGGTGTACAGGCAGAAGGATCAATAACGGAGTGAATCAAAACATTGGAATTAACTTTATTTTCTTTTGGGCTGTTCCCTTTCAGGGATCGACACAGCAAATCATCTGCCTCCATGTAACCCAGATGTCGGCAACCTGTGGCTCTTTCATACCTCTGCCTGGCTTTCGAAAATATATAATGAGTATTTAATTTAAATGTATTTTATAAAAAAAAATACATTTAAATTAAATACTCATTGTTATTTTTCTTAAATGTAATTCTAAATTTGAAGTTTTATTTTAATGTTACAAGATTACCATAATTTTCAGTCAACAAAGATATATGAGTGTCCAAGTTCAAACGCTGGACAGCTGACCTTGAAGATGTTGCATTACGACATATGGAGTACTATTGAAAACCTTTCCAAACCAGACAAACTTGTGTTCGAAACATGAAATGCCATCCCGACACTTATGAACATGAAAAAGTATGACTTTGGAGTCCTGTCGATCCCCAACGTGGACTATACTAAAAACAAACATGGCTCACAGACGTCAACTTATAATCCTGTGTGAAGATGAAAGTGACCTCTTTCAGCCCTGATGTGCAGATGCTGTGAGCTGAGGTTCAGGAGCAAAAAAAAAAAATCACATTAGCCAGGTAAAATAAATATTTTAATTGGCTATTATTTTGCAAATATGTGTTTTACATCATTTAGTGAAATAGTCCTGTTTTTATTCAGCTTGACAGCTGACTGCACACTCCAATCCACACAGTAAAAGGATGACGGCACATAGAAGCAAAAAGCATTTTGGTTTGCTGTGGGTAGATAATTTAAGTTCGGCTTTTTATTTCATAAATATGACTAACACTCAAATAGACATTGAGTATTTTATTTGAAAGTAAGGCTTAACCTAGTTCAACCTAGTTTTTGTTGCATGCAGAAATAAAGTTGTGTTTTCTCTGTAGCAGTTCACTGATTTCATAAAGGCAACACACTATACTTTTTTATACACAGCACAAAGGTAAGAGATTTTAACAGGGATGAAAAGATAGATAATGAGACAAAAGAAAGTCATTAGAAAGCTAAGACGAGGAAATATGACGAATTTTACGCATATGTAGCACTTCGCCCCCCCCCGATTAGAGTCATGGGGGGCGAATTGATTTTCTTTTTGCTAGGGGGGGCGTCACATCTGCAGTGATTGTCCCTGCTAAGTCAGCCATAAATTTGGGAGTCGTCATCAATGACCAACTGGGCTTCATGAAACACATCGCCTCAGTCTCTAGGTCGTGTAGATTTGCCCTATACAACGTCAGAAAGATCAGATGCAACCCCTCGGAGTAAACAACCCAACTCACCATGAAGGCGTTGGTCATATCTCGTCTCGATTACTGCAACACACCATTGATGGGGTTAAAAGCATGGACGACCAAACCCCTGCAGATGATCCAATTTTTAACCAATTTTTAACTAGCCAAAAAGGACTCCCGTCACTCTGCTCTTCAGATCTCTGCACTGGCTTCCTTTGGCTGCAAGGTTTAAGTTCAAAGCTCTGTCTCTTGCCTACACAGTGGTCAACTCTACATCTCCGGCTTACTTAAACTCAATCATTCAGGTCTACAATCCCTCCCGTCCCCTGCACTCAGCCAGCGAACGACGTCTGGTGGTCCCAGTAACACACACAAGACACCACGGAAAACTCTTCAGCTCAATGATCCTTCAATGGTGGAATGAGCTGCCAAACCTCAATCACAATATTTAATAAAAACTGCTGAAAACAGAACTCTTCTGCATCTTCCTTTGCACTTAAAAAAACAAAACTTTCTGCTCTTTCTTATACTTGCATCACATGAAACAGAAACACTTCTTTGATAGCTTTGATGTTTTTTTTTTCCATGACTTTTTCCAGCCCTGTACCTCACTTGTAAGTCGCTTTGGATAAAAGCATCTACCGTGAATAAATATAAATGTAAAATGTAAATGTATGAAGGAGAACAAACAGAAATCACCTTGCAGCCTGATTAGACTGCATTAACTACATGCATCTGCCAACTATTGTAAAACTACCAGTTTTACAAAGTGTAGTAGTTCTTAAAGAAACACTTTGATTTTCAGTGGGGGTTGACCCTAATAAGTCGGGTAGTATTTAAGAATGAAGAGACACTCCGATTCCTCCATATTTTCTATAAAGTGAAATTACAATATATTCCTGGAATATCTGTGCTGCGATGAGTTTCACCGCTGCCAGTTTCTCTTGGATGAAGCTGCAGATTGTACTGCTGATGGGAACATGTATGTTACGGACCATTAAAGTTTCGGACCAAATATGGACGGAGGAGTGTTCGAAACTTACTTCAGGATCCCACAAAGAAACTGGAACCTACAGGACAGAACGATCAACTGAGAACTGAATAAGTAACATATTCGACCTTTATTGTTTTAGCTTGTCCTATGAAGTTTGAGTAAAGTTACGAGCTGATGCCTGTCGGGCTTTTTTCCGTGTCTGGCCTAGCATTAGCTTACCATGCTAATGTTAGCTTGTGCATTAGCATTGAGTAAAGTTACTGCACATTACCAGCCACGTTTGTGTCTCACGTGTGTGTTACTTGTCAGCAATCAGCATTACGATGCCAGACTTACAAAGCTTTCTGGCGTTTGCTCTAGAGATTTGCTTTGTGCTGGTATAGAACAGCAACTCGAACACTAAAATAATTTCATTTTGTAGGCAAAATCGACTGGCAGTGTACCATCATTTTTTTAGAATGGAACCTTTAAGGAGAGACTCTTGAAGGGACAACCTTCTTGTTTTCCCAGCCTGTGGCTTCCAAGCAGTTCCAGCAAGGTTTCCATCTCCTAATGGACACTACTAGGGATTTAAAGAGACAACTGATGCTCAAGAAGAGCTCTGATGCTGTGTGCAGAGAACAGGTGTTATGTCTGACCCCTAAACTTTGCTAAAATATGTAAAATAGATCCTGGCCAAATCCCTATGATTTGTTAATACAATACGGTCTTACACTGGTCCCCAAACAGGAACCTGTGGAACCTGTGTGAATAGCGTGGAGTTCAGGTTACTCACTTGAGATTTGAGTCTCAGCATTGTTGTTTTGTGTGCCCTGTTTGTCTGCAGGTTGCTCCTGCAGTTCCACCTCCTGCAGTTGGATGGCACTCACCAGCTGAGTCTTCATGTTATCATCCATCCTGAAAGACATTTTTAATCATGGTTTCCCCATGTTAGTTGGCTGTGTTCAGTGACTATAGTTTGATTGACAAACTGTCCACATAAGAGAAACGTCAACACTGAAACTGTTTTTAATGCACTGTCTGAATATGCTGAATGTCAGCTAAAGATTATCACTCTGTTGATTAAACAAACAGATTTTTAGAGGAATGTTTTTACAGTTTAATTATGTTCTAACTGACTGATGATTGTCTATACTGTCTGAAGACATCAACATGCAGTAACTGACGAGCAGATATTCATTGATTAAATCTGTAAAACTCCACTGAAGCCTTTTCTTACACCAATTAAACACCTGTTTCTTTGGTTATAAAGATTAAATTTTACTTAACAGTACTAAGAATAGTTTGTTGTGTCAGGTGCAAACACAATCTAACAATTCATCTAAAAGAGTTAAAATGCCAAAGGTGTGAAACACGTACACAACAATACAATTAAAATAACAAAAGAAGCTATTTAGAGAAAAAGTGAGTCTGCAGTGGAAGATAGTACAACTTGAAAAGTGAGAGTGACTGTGAGTTTGGGGGTTGTCTGGGGGAGATTTGAGCACTGTTCAGTGCAGTGGGGAAGAAACTGTTCTTGTGGCATGAGGCCCTTGTCTTGATGGATAGACATTCTTAAGAATGTTGAGCTCCAGGTTATTCATGCAGCAATATGACACCAGACAGTCCTTCCCACTCTTGTATACCAACTTGTCTCCATCAGAGATGGCGATATTGAGGGTCACATCAACTGCAAACTTCAGGACATAAAAATGTCTGAACACAGGAGACAACCGATTAGCACAGTGCTTCAGGGTGGAGGGGGAGACAGAGTGCGGCCCACGGCTTTCCGGGCTTTCAGCTGTTTGAAGACCCGTCTGTTTACATCTCCCTCTTTGATAGAGAGAGGCGTGGGGGACAACGAGGTATGAAGTTGTATGGGTGATCCAGGTGTGGCAGTGGAGGAGGGCCTGCTCATCGGAGTGGCTGGTGGGGGTTTACATGTCTGTCCCACTGTCTTTCAAAACGGAAGAACTCGTTCTGGCTGTTGGCCAGGCGCCGCAGAGTGGGGGACTCTAGGCTTGTTGACAACTTAAGTTGTTGACTAAAAAATGCTTTTCCATTCTCTCACCATGCACCGACTCCCCTCTCTGTATTTGACTTTGTCCCCACGTCTGAATACAGCTTCCTTCTCTGACCTCAGCTGTCGGAGTTTGGCTGTGAACCAGGGTTTGTTGTTGTTGTTATAACTCACCCTGGTGCGTGATGGAATGACACTGTCCTCACAAATGTTCATGTAGGATGTCACAGAGTCTGTTTACTGATCCAGATTGTTAGTCGCACAACTAAAAACAGAAAGCTCTGTGTGTCTGTCCGCCCAGTAGAGTTGAAATCCATCCAGCTATAAGATCACACAGCAACCATTCCCAGAATCGCTAAACACAGGATATAGAAAAGTTTTTTTTGTTTAGCAGCAGGTTCAACTCATCCATTTTGTTGTGTCTTGTGCTAATTTAAAAATTAAAAATGTTTAAAAAAAAACAACTGGACAGTCCTGATTTATTTCAACATTACTGGCATGACTAGGAGATTCCACTGGAGAGGTTTTCCACCGGGTACAGTGGAAGAGGCTCCATCATGATCTGTGGTGCTTTTTCCTTCAGTGGGACAAATGGAGCCTCAGGTTGTGCGGGGGTGCCAAATGGCAGATGGCTATGTGGACATGTTGCAGCAGTCATAATGACTGGGTCTTTCAACTGGACATCGCTACAGTCCACAACGCCGGCCGGACAAAGGACTTTTTGCAGGAGAATCACTCATAAAAATCATTCTTTTGGACCATCTTGCATGTTTTAGAGGATGGATTTTGAAGTTCCAGTTCCAGACTGTAGAGGCCCTTCTTGAAGCCATGAAAAAAAATTACTGAGTCTTTTTTTAGTTCTGTTTTGGGGGTTTTATGGACCATAGTCTTTAACTTTTGATCAGCTGATGAACAGCCAGTTTCAGTTTAAATGCAGTTTTTAAATAAATTGCCTACTCTCTATTTTTGTCTCTTGCTAGTGTTAACAACCTGGTTACGATACACAGCGCCAAATGCAAGTACTATTTTTTATTTTGTTTAGCAGTGTACTTACATGTGGGGGGCATGGATGTCTGTCTCAGAGACTGAACAGTAAATACAGGTCCACAGTAACAAACTAAAGATATACCAAACAGGATTTTTACCCTGATTTTGAGTGAGGAAATGAACGTTGTCCTCAGGAGTAAAGAGACAGAGACAAAGTCTGGTTTTGGTGAAGAAAACCCGCAGCAGCGTCAAGTGTAAGTGGCCGGTTCTGAACTGACTGGTTCCCTCACCTCAGCGGGACCAGACTCACAGTTTAAACCTTCAAAAGTTTGGACGGAGCTTGGAGAAGTTTTCTCCGGTGAATGCGGGCGTCTAACACCGACTGATAAAGTGAAGTTACAACCATAAATGTGATTTTGTGAGGCAGAAGTCCAGTTAACCGCGAGCTAATTCCACTAACGTCTGTTTGCTTGCGTCAGGTGAACTGAAGCGTAAATGTACTTACACAGGTGTTTACTTGTAAGTCCAAAGCTGCCGTGTCTTCTCATGCTGCAGAAGATTTATCACCTGAAAACCACCGGCAGGTAAAAAGTGCTGTCGATCTATTCAGGTGTATCAGGAAGTGCATTCGTCACCGAGGCTGGGGAAGGGGGTGGGGAAGGGGGTGGGGGAGGGGCTACGCTTATACAGGAGTGTCAGGTGTGTTTGGAGGCCTGTTAGTGCCACGCAAATAAGTTATCAAAAAATAAAAATGTGTCAAAATCAGAGGCGGATCGAAACATCTGACACAAACAATTCCTATATCATAATGTCATCATTATGATGACAAAAAATTGAATATGAAACAATTCCTATATCATAATGTCATCATTATGATGACAAAAAAATTGAATATGAAAACACACTTCAGCAGAAATTCCCCGCAGGTGAATAATCGGATGCATTACCGACCAGAGCTTCTATATTTAAATATTTAAATGCTGCAGTTTTATCCTGAACTACAAAATAAAATATGATATGCCAATCCATTGTGGGTAATAGCTTATCCTGTTCAGGGCGATATTGGCTGGATCCTGTCTCTGTCTCAGAGGTAAGACATACACAGACAGACCATTAAGACTCACGACAAGCACCGGGAATACATGCAAACTCTGCACAGAAAGGCTGCAGCTTGCAGGTGGATTTAAACCAGGAACCTTTTAGCTGTGAGGTAGCAGCATTAACCACTCCACCATCGTGATGCCCAGGTCTTATTTCTTAATTAAGCACAGAAGCCCGACTGACTCAGAACATGTCTCTTTAATGTTTGTTAACACTATCTTTTAGACTTGAAACATGAAGTGCAGCTCACACAGAGCTCAGGTAGAACGGGTCATGTGACAGATCAGCTGAGAGCTAAACTGGCTGCTATTGAACAGGTGAGACTGCTGGCAGTGTTTCCAGGAAATTTTCCCCTCAAGCTGTGTTTCCACTGAGCAGCTTCACTGAGTTAGTCATTGCTTACATGGAACCTAGACTGAAGTGGACTCACCTAGTCTGGGTCTAAATTCAGTGAAGAAGCCTGCTGGAGCAGGATCCAGAGAGGATCAATGGGAATGTGGTTAGATTCTGAGCAGCAGCCGTGTGGAAGCTCATACATGACAAAACTATTGATTCAAACCCAGGGAATCAGAGTAAAGGGTAGTTTTTAATTTTACAAGTCATTTCAGGGTCTTGTCTGATAAAATGTGGTTTTATAAGTTGATTTGTGTGTGTGTGTGTTTCTAACATGCTGTGTTTCCATGTTTCTAGATCTCAGTTCAAAAAAAGATCTTGTGCAAAAGTTTTCCACCTAAAGTTTTCTGTTTATATTTTTTAAACAAGTTAGTGATTTCTTGACGAGTCTAAATATTGTTTAGATGAGTTGATCAGAACAATCACGTGTGTTGTTCTTCTGTGTGAACCAAACTAAAAACAATTCAGAGGCTGTGTTCATGTTGGTGCTTCTATTCTGAATCAGTAGCTTTGTCAGGAATAAGACCTCCACAGAACAGCTGTGGGCCTGCTGTACTCACTGAAGGTCACAGACCTAGAAAACACTGAAGGAACCATTTCAGAGAAGTTTGTGAATGCTGCACAGCAGCAGCTTGAGTCCAGAGTTTTGTGTGAGAAGACACCTTCCATCACTATGCCTGCAAGGTAGGTTTTCTCAGTATTTTCTGTTGATCTGACAAGTTTCAGACCTCGAGTCGTTGAATTAGCACCATGATATCCTGCAGGCATGACCAAGTCCTGCGGCTGGACTGATCCAATCGGGAAGTCTCCAGCTAGTGAAGAGTTTTGCGAATGGTTTCTGGTTGATGAAGGATGTGTTTGTACTGTTGGCAGGCAGATTTTTCAGTCTTTTCAGCAGAGAAATTACGGATAAAATATTTTATATGAATTATGTTTCTTATTTAACACCATAACCACTTTCATTCAAACACAATTTACTGTAACCATCTTTTTTTAGATTCAAAAATATCTTTTGGAAATGCAAAACAAAGGTTTTTTTTTTACCTTATGAATATTTGTATGGCATTGTGACATGAATCACTCTTAGCTCGCTCTTAACGAAGTGGAACAAGTCTTATAAACTCTCACTTTTATAAACTTTTTAAAATCTTTTAGCAGCATGCTAAACATTAAATGGAACATTACAAGTAGCTAAAGCTTGAAACTTAGTCAAACATGCTGAGACAAACTAACCTGCTTGTTCTCCTTGGAACTAGATTTTAGAATCGCCAGAGAAAAAAAACTGTAAACCAGCAGAGACAATAACTGTTCATTCAATTCTACATTCAGCACATGAAGATAAGTGCTGAATCAAAATAATCAGATTTAATGGCATAAGTCTCAGGACACAAATGAGTACCACGGTCTGTTTAAATCCACAATTCAAGCCTTCAGGAGGACTTCACTGAGGAGAATGATGGCTTAAAAGGAGGGAATGCTAAAAAAAATAAATCAATTTCCTCTTCAGAATTATACCAACAAAAGTAGCTTTTATCAACTTAAGTAAAAGAAATTATGATATTTGGATTCCGTCATTTAGTCCTCATTGGGCTATGGTTGGCTAGGGTCGGTGTGACCTTGGACAAGAAGAATAAATCTGGTTGGGAAACAAGAGCAGCACATAGCCCTTTTTCATTGCCACCACTGAAATCTGAACCTCAAAATGTTCCACCAGATCAGGATTTTTTTGGAATGGGTTATTCAGTGGTTGATAAGTGAAACCGAGAACCTGCAGGTCACTGCTATTGATGAAGAGTCATCAAATATTTTAGAGAGCTGCAGCCTTCCCCAAACCCCATTCATGTTTTTTAGGATTAGGTAGACTTTTGGTCTTTGCCTTTTATGGTGGTTTTATTTTTGCCATATTTTAATTGTTTAAAATAGTTTGTAGTGTGATAGTTTTGTTTTGGTTCCTTGGTTTTCCTCAGCGCTCCCAGCTGATTTAGAAGAGCTTGTGCCCACTAAAAACTAAAAATTGCAGTTGTGGTTTCAAACTGCTAGTGTAGTTGGTTTGAAAAACAAATCATTTTACATCTTTATAACCTATTTAAAATAATATCTGTCAAGGTTTTCGCCAGGATTCTGTCCTGGTATTTTTTTTCTCTGCTTTGTTTCCAGATTTTATTTCTTAATGGGAAGAATGACTGTTTACCCATCTCTGCCACTCTACAGATATACTTTCTCCTTTTTATCATCCATAGTGTTGTCTGTCCACACACTGAGGAATGCACAAAATCAGTGACAGAAAAAACCTGATCGTAAAGCAATGCATTAGCAGGAATATTTTTTCTTTGCCACTGACACATGAACATGTGAGCGAAGCAACACTAAGCAACATCTCCACGGAGAAACAAACACCGGCTCCAAATCTACAGCAAGCTCAAACACAAGTGGGTTACAACCATACAACAGTAGTTTGGTCTTTTTTGATCAAAATAAAGGATTTAACATATACTTTCATATATAAGCAATAAAAATAAGTAACATCTCAATACTCCAGTAATAACTCTTACATTAATATTGTGCTCATGGGGATTCTATTTCTTTACATATTTTCATACTGTATTCATTTTTTTATATCCTTTTTTTCCTTTTTTGGGTTCCCATAACATAGGAACTGTACGCCACCTCCAGCTTTCGACAGTACAAAGACCTCATCGATATGGTTAGTGAACAGAGATGTGATCCCTGTGGCTCATGGTAGTGTGGAAGGCAATAAGTGGTTAATGAAGAGATGATAAGAGGCTGACGGTTAGCACCACAGAAGGTCCAAATGGACAATCAACTTCAGAACTTCTGGAGAGATGGTCGACTTCAGAAACTTCCCCTGAAGGTGAGGAGGGATGATTTTCATCACAAATTAAAAACAAGAAAAACAGTGACCTATTCCAGAATATCAGGAATTAATTGCCATTCCAGAGGAACAAACTCTCCAGGAGAGACAAAACACCCTGTAAAGTCAGAAGGGAGCATCCACTCCAGATAGTTATGAAAAAAGAACCTCTTCAGACCACACAAGCCAGAATGTTTAGTTCAATCCCTCCCCCCAGGAGGGTATCAATCACACCAGGGGGGATTATCCATTCCAGTCAGGAGGAATAATCCACACCGGAAGATCAGGAACTTCAATCCCCCACAAAACTGCCAAAAGACGATCTCCTCTGGGCAGATTGAGAGGGACCACCACTTCAAGATCTCCAGGATGGATGAGCCACTCCAGGAATTCCAGAATGAATAGCTAATGCAGAACTCTAGGCAGGACTATTCTCCAGAGGACCAGATAGGACTATCCACTTCAAACAATAAAGAGGGATGTTCCCAATCTGGAACTGCAGAAGGAACAATCAACTCCACAAGGTAAGAACAGAACAAGGCTCTGCCAAACTTCAGGAAGAACGGTCCATTCTAAAATTCTAGGAGGGACAATCCTGTTTTGGAAGCACTTTAATGAAAACATAAAGAGTCAAACTCCTGTCCAACAAGTCTGAAGCTGACCGATGACAGAGATACATATAGACAGATGGAACCCTGTAAAGAACCAGAGGTCAGGAGACACGGTCTTTATTTTTCAGATGTGGATCGTGGTCTAGATTTGTTTTGGGTTTAGAGGCACAGCTCAAGAGACTCTAGTATGTAGATTAGTTAGCTTTATGGTTTTAATCCACTCCTCACAGGCTCTGTGGGGTTGATAACAATAGACACTGAAACAAGGTCAGATCAGTCTAAGGGTAGCTGGTCACTGCAGCTTGTTTCTGGGCAAGACGTCGCAACTCTTCCCTGATAGCTTTTATGAGAGAGGCAGAAGTGTGGGCAGAGGGCGAGGCATCCTCTGGTGGGTATTCTGGAGTTGGAGAGGTCAAGAGGAGAGGAGGAGCTGACGGGTCCCGCAATGAGGAGCTGGGCATCTGGAAAACCGATGAAGAGGAGTACTCAGGGAATGACAGCACCTGTAGGGAGAGAAAAGACAGGGTGAGATGAGGCTAAGACCAAAAACTGAATTCAGATAGCATGCAAGATATAATACACTGCAAAGCCCTGCTAAAATTTGTCAGTATTCAAAGACCACCAGATGGAGATATTTGTTAACAAAATAACTGACTAAAACAACACAAAAATCTAAAGAGAATGAGTTTGACTAACAGCCTTAAAGTCTCTAGGACACACAGCCATCAGAGGGTTCCCACCTAGTTTGTACAAGTCTAGTTTTAAATGATTTGGTCAGGACTGACAGTGTCATAATCCATGTCCTTAGCTATTTTTACTTTGTTTTCATTGCCAGATCATTGTCAGCAGTCAAGCTAGAAATGTTTTCCTCCTTGGAAGACAGCGTTATATATTTTAGATTTATCCCCTTCGTGGAGTAATATTTGGTTTCCTTGTTACCTTAAGTTCAGTATCTTTGATTTTGTAGATTAAACCTTTTCTTTACACTCATTCTACTACCAGGATTGGTGTTAGACTAGTTAGGTCAGAATCTTTTTACCTATGTAAATGACTAATAATTAGATTTCTACTTAGCAGTGGTCCTACCAGTTTTTTTCTGGAAGTGTCTCAACTACTCTGACCTGGTTTGGTCAGGACTGATTCGAAAACACACCACTGACCTTGTTGGGACTTGTTTTTGTGTACATCATACCTCTCGTTATTACAACGACAAAAAGCAGAACTTTTTGAATTTGGTTGCATTTTAATTGATTATACAATTCTCTACACTATGTACTCACACTCTCTCTGCTGGCTCCTGATCTAGACAGGTCCTGGTCTGAGTGCTGCTGGTTCCAACTTGAACCAGTGGGGCCAGACATACTGCGACCCACACCAGGGTATACGCCAATCTGACTGGACAAACCCACCTGGGTCAGGTGATGTAACTGTGCACCTGAAATCAGCAAATAACGAGCACAACAAAATCTCTAAAAATCACAAAAATGGTGACTTTCCTCAATTATGACACGTGTTTAGCACATCCAGTATACAGTACCTGTGCTGCCCCCTACAGGTCGTGGTCTGGAGGATGATGGGGGGTCCTCATACTGTCCCCTGGTGGAGTACACTGACTCCTGCAGTTGATCTCCAGTGGAGACATATCCTCCTGAGCTCAGGCCCTGCCTGAATAAACATGCGTATCAACAAGAGCATCAGTACCGGTCTAGATCCAGCATGCAGGGCTGGACCTGCTTTTAATACAGACACTGACCTCTGCAGCAGTCCCTGGACTGATGTGGGAGACATACCCAGCTCTGCATATCTCTGCAAGAACAAGAGAAAATGAATAAAACTGAACATGTAATCATGACAGAAGTACTAGACCTCAGCGGCAGGTCAACACACTCACTGCAGAGAAAGGGCTGTGACAAGGGGCTGCTGGGTAAGATCCCCACTGCCTGCCTGAGGGGCAGGCCAGAGGGGAGGGAGTTGGCAGGGCAGGGCTTACCCCACTGACCCCAATGCTGCCCTGCGATGATGGCGACACCAGAGCAAAGGCGTCATCCAGGAGGGAGTGCATTTGTTGCCGGGCCTCCTCAATGGATGGCTGGGGGGGCATGTAGGGTGGTGGGGCTGGGGCAGGGTCAAACACCTCATCGGTGGGAGAGGGGCTGCCATGGTCCGGGGGCAGGTCGGGGTCCGACTGCGACAGACAAAACAAAAATAAATAAATAAATAAAATAGAATGTCGTTCTGTGCGATCCACTTCTGACACTTCGTAAGCAGTAGTTTCACAGTAGGAGTCAACTGTTGTTTTAATTTCCTGTTCAGTTTCCAACTCGTTACCACTACTACTACTCTTTTGGCTTTTCCCATTAGGGGTCGCCACAGCGAATCATCCTTTTCCACTTTACTCTATCCTGGGCATCTTCCACTCTGACACCAGCTAACCTCATGTCCTCTGTTAGGACATCCATATATCTCCTCCTTGGTCGTCCTCTCGCCCTCTTGCCTGGCAGCTCCATCTCCAACATCCTTCTACCAATATATTCACTATCCCTCCTCTGCACATGTCCAAACCATCTCAATCTGGCCTCTCTGACTTTGTTGGTAACACAGGCAACGTGCGCTGTCCCTCTGATGAGCTCGTTCCTAATTCTGTCCAACCTTGTCACTCCTAAGGAGAACCTCAACATCTTCATCTCTGCTGCTTCCATCTCTGCCTCTTGTCTCTTTCTCACTGCTACTGTCTCTAACCCATAGAGCAGAGCTGGTCTCACCACTGTCCTGTACACCTTTCCTTTGAGTCTTGCTGACACTCTTCTGTCACACAACACTCCTGACACTTTCCTCCACCCATTCCAACCTGCCTGCACTCGCCTCTTCACCTCTTTTCCACACTCCCCATCAGACTGAACTGTTGACCCCAGGTACTTAAACTCCTGCACCTTCTTCACCTCAGCCCCTGTAACCTCACACTTCTACCTGGATCCCTCTCGTTTACACACATGTATTCTGTCTTACTACGACTGACTTTCATACCTCTTCTTTCCAGAGCAAACCTCCACCTCTCCAGCTGTTCCTCCACCTGCTCTCTACTCTCACTGCAAATCACAATGTCATCTGCAAACAACATTGTCCAGGAGATTCCTGTCTGACCTCATCTGTCAACCTGTCCATCAGCATAGCAAACAAGAAGGGACTCAAAGCCGATCCTTGGTGTAGTCCCACCTCCACCTTGAACTCCTCTGTCTGACCTACGGCACATCTCACCACCGTCATGCTCCTCTCATACATGTCCTGAACTACTCTGACGTACTTCTCTGCCACTCCCGACATCCTCATACAGTACCACAGCTCCTCCCTCGGCACCCTGTCATACGCCTTCTCTAAATCCACAAAGACACAATGCAGCTCCTTCTGACCATCTCTGTACTTTTCCATTAACAATCTCAAAGCGAAAATGGCGTCAGTGGTGCTCTTACGGGGCATGAAACCATACTGCTGCTCACAAATCTCCACCTCCTTCCTAAGCCTGGCCTCCACTACTCTTTCCCACAGCTTCATTGTGTGGCTCATCAGCTTTATCCCTCTGTAGTTGCTGCAGTTCTGCGTGGCACTCTTGTTCTTAAAGATCGGCACCAGAACGCTTCTTCTCCATTCCTCAGGCATCTTCTCACTCTCTAAAATCCTGTTAAACAGACCTGTCAGAAACTTCACTGCTGTCTCTCCTAGACACTTCCACACCTCCACAGGTATGTCATCAGGACATACAGCCTTTCCGCTCTTCATCCTTTTCAGAGCCTTCCTCACCTCATCCTTTCTAATCTCTCCTATTTCCTGCTCCACAACATCCACATCTTTCTCCCTTCTTTCCCTGTCATTTTCCACATTCATCAGCTCCTCAAAATACTCCTTCCATCTTCTCTGCACACTCTCCTGGCTTGTTAGCACCTTTCCATCTCTGTCTTTAATCACCCTTATCTGTTGCACATCTTTCCCATCTCTATCTCTCTGTCTGGCTATCCTGTACAAGTCCTTCTCTCCTTCCTTCATGTCTAACCTGTCATACAGCTCAACGTAAGCTTTCTGTTTGGCCTTTGCCACCTCCCTCTTCACTCTGCGCTGCAATTCCTTGTACTCCTGTCTACTTTCCTCAGTCCTTTCTACATCCCACTTCCTTTTAGCTAACCTCTTCCTCTGGATGCAGTCCTGTACTTCCTCATTCCACCACCAAGTGTCTTTATCATCTTTCCTCTTACCAGATGACACACCAAGCACCTTCCTACCTGTTTCCCTGATTACCTCTGCTGTAGTTTCCCAATCATCTGGAAGCTCTTCCTGACCACACAAAGCCTGTCTCAACTTCTGCCTGAATTCCTCACAAGTTTCTTCATTCTTTAGCTTCCACCACTTGGTCTTCTTTTCTGACTTTCCTCTCTTCTTCTTCCTGACCACCAGAGTCATCTTACACACCACCGTGCGGTGCTGTCTGGCTATACTCTCTCCTACCACCACTTTACAGTCACTAACCTCTCTCAAATGACCTCGTCTACATAGGATGTAGTCCACCTGTGTACTCCTACCTCCACTCTTGTATGTCACTCTATGTTCCTCTCTCTTCTGGAAGTAAGTGTTAACTACAGACATTTCCATCCTCTTAGCAAAGTCCACTACCATCTGTCCTTCTGGATTCCTGTCCTTTACACTAAACCTGCCCATTACCTCCTCATCACCTCTGTTCCCCTCACCAACATGCCCATTGAAGTCTGCTCCAACAACTACTCTCTCTGCTCTGGGGATACTCTCTACAACCTCATCAAACTCACTCCAGAATCTCTCCTTCTCTTCTAACTCACAGCCAACTTGTGGAGCATACCCACTGACTATGTTCACCATCACACCTTCGATTTCTAGCTTTAGGCTCATCACCCTGTCTGAGACTCTTTCACCTCTAGAACATTGTTCACAAACTCCCCCTTCAGGATCACTCCTACTCCGTTTCTCTTCCTATCCACACCATGGTAGAACAGTTTGTATCCTCCTCCAATACTACGTGCTTTGCTGCCTTTCCACCTCGTCTCTTGCACACACAGTACATCTACCTTCCTTCTCTCCATCATGTCTGCCAGCTCTCTACCTTTCCCTGTCATTGTGCCAACGTTAAGAGTCCCTACTCTCAAATCTAAGTTCCTGCCTTTCCCCTTCTCTCTCTGACCACGCACCCTTCTGCCTCCTCTCCTTCTTCGACCAACAGTAGTCCAATTTCCACCGGCACCCTGTAGGTTAACAGCACCGGTGGCGGTTGTTGTTAACCCGGGCCTCGACCGATCCGGTATGAAAGTGGTATGGATGACTCGCATGGTTGTACTTGGCAAAATTTTACGCCGGATGCCCTTCCTGACGCAACCCTCTCTATTTATCCGGGCTTGGGACCGGCACAGAAGTTACTGGCTTGCAACCCCTGTGGCTAGATTTCCAACTCGTTACCACTGAAAGAGTTTATTGTCTGGACTGTGGCATTTTTAGAGCAACTCATCAGCCTCACCAGCATATTCAGCCCAGCACAGACATTCCCACACAACTGGAAAGGAGTTAAATACATGTCGGATAAAATTCGATTTAAGATCTTGTCCAGCTTTGAGATGTAATCCTTGAAGCGTTTTGTGTCAGTGTGCCTGTTTCTTAAAACTGTTTCAGGTCTCTGCTGACGGATTGTTCACTGGTTAAGCGTGTCTCTTATTTTATTTAAATTAACGATTACTCTGCATATGAACTATCACTTGGGACATGAGATTTGTTTATTTCTCCTGAAATAAAAACAAACCAGCTAACGCTAACTAAATTTATCCGATCTTGGCTTTGCTAGTCTAGTACTTAGCAATGGCGTCTCTTTCTTTTGTCTCTCCTCTCACTTGCTCAGTGTGTCACATGTTTAGTTTTTCATCTGTCTCCTTTAGTGATAATGGTATTTGTAATAAGTGTAAGGTTGTTTGCAGCTTTGGAGGCGAGGCTTTCTGCACCTTGGAATATAATCCAGCTAGTAATGTCCCAGTAGCTGGTGCGGACCAAACTAGCATACCATCTCCACTGTTAGCTGTCCCCCAGCAGTACCCGAGCAGCCGGAAAGCCAGGCCAGCTGGGTGACGATTCGTAAGACATCTAATGCTAAGCAGATGCCAGAGGTTCACCACCAGCCGGTTCACATTTCTAATCGACTTTTCCCACTCAGCGACACACCCGCTGAGGAACAAACTCTGGTAATTGGCGACTCTATAGTGAAGTTAGACACACTACATTTAAAACACTAGTTTTAAATGTAGTGAGTGAGGTCACTGAGCGCACAGAGTTTGGCAGCTCATTCCACCACCGTGGGATCACTGAGCTGAAGAGTTTTCCTTGGTGACTTCTGTGTGGCGCTGGGACTGCCAGACGTCGTTCGCTGGCCGAGCGCAGCGGACGGGAGGGGTTGTAGGCCTGAATGAATGACTTTAAGTAAGCCGGAGCTGTTGAGTTGACCACTCTGTGGGCAAGAGACAGAACTTTGAACTTAATCCTAGCAGCTACAGGAAGCCAGTGCAGAGATCTGAAGAGAGGGGTGACATGAGTCCTTTTTAGCTGGTTAAAGATAAGGCGTGCTGCTGCATTTTGGATCATCTGTAGGGGTTTCGTCGTGCATGCCGGTAACCCCATCAACAGCGCGTGACAATAATCTAGACGAGATATGATCAATGCCTGCACGATGAGTTGAGTCGTGTACTCAGAGAGGTAGGGTCTGATCTTGTTGATGTTGTAGAGGGCAAATCTACACGACCAAGAGACTGAGGCGATGTGTTCCGTGAAGCTCAGTTGGTCGTCAATGATGACCCCCAGATTTCTGGCCGACTTAGCGGGAACAATCACTTCGGATCCAATGTTGATGCTGATGTTGTGCTGCGTCAACGGCTTGGCTGGGAAGACTAGAAACTCAGTCTTGGAGATGTTGAGCTGAAGATGTCTTTCTCTCATCTAGGCAGAGATGTCAGAGAGGCAGGCAGAGATGCGTGTCGAGACAGTGGAGTCATTTGACGGAAAGGACAGGAAGAGCTGCGTGTCGTCCGCATAGCAGTGATATGAACCCATGTGATTGGATGATAGAGCCCAGGGAAGAAGTATAGATGGAAAAAAGAAGAGGACCAAGAACAGAGCCCTGGGGTACACCAGGAGAGGTTATGAGATTTAGAATCTCGCCCCTGCCAGGATACCTTGTAGGTTCGTCCAGACAAGTAGGACCGAATCCAGTCCCTTATTCTGAATGTTTGACTGAATTCTCAGATTTTCTAGCCGACTTAGTGCTTAGTGCAGATAAAGTCACCATAGCGGGTGATTTTAACATTCATGTAGATGCTGACAGTAACTCCCTCAACAAGGTATTTACTTCATTATTAGATTCAATTGGTTTCTCTCATAATGTAAATGAACCCACTAATTTTTTTAGTCACACCCTAGACCTTGTCCTTACATATGGCATTGAAATTGATAATCTAACAGTATTTCCTCATAATTCTGTTCTCTCTGACCATTTTCTAATAACATTTCAATTTAATCTAATGGGTTATACGGGAGCTAGAAAAATTTTCCACTTCAGTAGGTGTTTATCTGAAAAGACCCTTCATCATTTACTTCATCATGTACTGATATAACTGAGAGTAGCCTCATTAACTGTACTCCTGTACAAGTTGATTACCTCACTGATAATTATGCAGCATCAATACGTTCAATACTTGATACTGTTGCTGAAAAAGAAGGCAGTAAATCTGAACAGGAGATCTCCATGGTGTAGCTCGCAACCCGGCAATTTAAAATAGGCGTCATGAAAACTAGACAGGAAGTGGCATTCCACTCATTCACAAGAATCACGCTTAGCCTGGAAAAAGAGCTTAAACTCGTAGAATTAGTATAGTTAGTTCTAGTCCTGCTGCTGTAGGTTCAGACCTGAGTCGGTCTGAGCCGAGAAGTCTGAACCTACCCCTGATGCGCTGAGACACTTTCGTCCTCTCAGCCCACATTTATATGTCACCACTATAGGACATTAACTCTGTATCTTCCTCTTCTCTCTCTGTCTCCCTCTCTATGTCCCTGTCTTCAGGTGTCCCCGGCTTTGGAGATTTGGTGCTGTGTGTCCTCCAGTGCGCAGCTACTGGTCCTACCAACCTGCCCAATGTTTTGTTGTTGCTTTTGTTGCTCTGTTCTTTTCTCTCCACTTTCCACTCACCCCAACAGGTCAAGGCAGATGTCCGCCCACCCTGAGCCTGGTTCTGCTGGAGGTTTCTTCCGTTAAAGGGAGTTTTTCCTCTCCACTGTTTCCTATAGCTGCTCAAGAATTGTTGGCTTTTCTCTAAATGTTGGTATAGTCTTGACTTCACATAATAAAGTGCCTTGAGATTACTTTGTTGTAAATCGATGTAAATAAAGTTGATTTGAAAAAATTAAATTTAATCACCTTTACACATATAAAACTCAAACCTACAATAGCAACACAAACAAATTAATTTGTTTGCACTGTACTGACCCATTGCTAAAAACATGAGCGAGTCACAGTCAGTGACACGATTCATTGAATCGCTTGTGTGTCCTTGATGATGCTTCAATCTACAGCCTGCCTTTTAAATCCTACAACTTTCAGTTTTGTCACTGCAACACCCTGAAATCCAGAGTACTTCCTGTAAATACTGATGTAAATCCAACTGAAGTCAGGATTTAGTTTTTCCCATTACCATGTAGGCTACATTGTTGAGTCCTGGGTATTTCCTGTAAGTGGCACTCTGATCAGTGAGCAACCGGTCTCTGTCAGTGTCAGGAAGACTTCCAGGTCCTGCCTGTGCTCTTCGACAGTGAGGAGAGTGCCTCCCTCTGGAAGTACAAATACACAGATACTTAACATTTATAATATTTCTGCTGTTAAAATATAATTTTATAGTATATTTATAGTATAGTAAACATTTTATTAAAAGGGCATCTATCAGGTCACTCAGGGTCATCGAACAAAAAGAGCAACAAACAAATAACTAACAATGAACACACAGCATGAGCTGAGCGCCACAAATAAACTACGCCTTTTTTGAAGAAGAAGATAAAAGATTACCCAAAAAAGGTAAGTTAGTCAAAAGTTACTGTAAGTAATCACAGAGAATAAGTAGTTTTGAAAAACAGATGAGTCCTGAGATCTGATTTCAGTAAGGCCCAGAGACTGGAGCAGTGGGTCTAAAGGCTCAGGCTGGTCACAGTTACAAGTAGTCATTTAGCAGACAAGTCTATCTAAAGGGACTGACAAGAAACTAGCAGACACTAGCAACAACCTGTGAGTTTTAATCCCAATGCCCAGGGACACTTGGACCAGGAGGAGCAGAAGTAGAACCAGAAGTAGAACCATTGACCCAGTGACTCGTGAACAACTGCTCTACCCACTGAGCTACAGCCACCTTGGTCAAGCATGCAGGTTTGAAAAGAGAGCGATTGCTGAAGAACAAGAATCAGAGAAGCTTATGAAGAAGCTTATGTGAGACACAAGGTTATGGTTGACTCCGGTAATTGTTGAAGAAATGTCCCATAACATTATTTGTTATATTTACATTGTTAGAATGTTTTTGCTGTTGTTTAACTGTTACACTTTATCTACTGATCTCATGTTTGTGGAAATACATTTTAATTTACCAACACATGTAAATATGGGAAAATCACATGATTTGAGCCACCTGTGATGGGACCGAAAGGTGTACTTGATGAAGAAGATAAAAAAAGAAAACAAAGACAATCTAAAATTCATTTTAAGACTTAAATTTGCGCCATAGATTTTGTGTGCACCATTTTCTCCTAGCACACAAACAGCAAAACGTTCCTTAGATTAACAATAGCACTCAAATTAAATCAAGTTTATGTATAGAAAGTTATTTTTTTAAGCTTTCCAGATAATTATCATGTTCCTAACGATACAATACTACTGCTTGCCCCTACAAAAAAAAGCAAAATGTCATGTTTAGTTCCTTTAGCCCAGCTCTATGCTTGTCATGCGTCAGTGTTGTGGTGGTGGGTGTATGAACAGTCAAATTGTCTGCACAGACATACAGGCCAATTAAACCTGGTTCTGTGATACTTTAACCCTAATGCTACTTGAAAACATTTGTCAGCTCAGGTGTTCTCAGGTAAAGACTTACCTTTTCCTGGAGTTGGTGGGAGTGGGGGGCGAGGGCGCTTCAGCCTGCAGGATGCAGTCCATGTGGTCATGGGCTGAGCTGTAGAGGCGCTGAGCTGTCTCGCTCTGCACCGGCCCATCTCCAAAGGCATCCATGATGTCGTCCATGGACGGAAATTCACACTGTCCTCTCCTCTTAGCGCGCTGCCGCAGTTTGTTCCTGTGATGCTCAATCTCTGATTTGTGTCTGAGTGCAACCTGTAGGAGCACAGGTGAGCATGGGGTGGGGGGTGGGGGGTGATGGTGATCGCACAGGTTTAATTATGATGAGGATGCTATTTTTGTCAACATTGCCTCACCTCTGTGTTGACCTTCTCTGTGAGGGTGGGACTTTGCTGTGATGGGGCGTGTTGTGGCGGGGGACTTGGTCGCGGCTGCATGGCA
This sequence comes from Channa striata, assembly GCA_033026295.1. Classification (NCBI taxonomy): domain Eukaryota; kingdom Metazoa; phylum Chordata; class Actinopteri; order Anabantiformes; family Channidae; genus Channa; species Channa striata. The sequence goes on along the minus strand of CM065169.1, from coordinate 22,921,226 downwards.
ATCAGCTGTACCTTGTTAGCCTGTCGCCGAATGCCGTCAGAAGAGCCTCGAGACAGACGGTCCACGTGGTCAAAGATGGAGGACGAGGAAAGAAGCTCGTCTGGACCGCTGCCTGATGGAGCTGCAGAAGAGAATGTACTTATTGGTATCTGTCATTGTGTTGAGAGCAGCATGAGACAGCAGACAGACATGTTTTGACTGGTGAAGCTTTAATCGTGCATGATGACATGAAGCATACCCATCTTGCTCCTCCCTTCAGGCCAGAAGCATTAAAAAGAAAATAAAGAGGAAGCCCTGATCAAGATTCTCATCCTCAACAAAGTCAAACTTCTATCCCTATTATCACTCTAAACTACATCCAGTCTACAAGTTTCAATGCTGTTACAAACACTGTGACGTGACCTACTGTCTGAATTAAGTCTGATTGCTATCTGATCAAACAGCTCAAGTAATGTGGCTGTATCCTCTGACCATTTTTGGGCGTCTTCCGATGCTGCTTTCCCTCGACGGGGGTGGCCATGGGTCGGGTGCTCTCCTCTGCTGATTCCCTGCCACTGGATTGGTCAGTGCCTAACGAGTCCCCATCTGATGGGCTGAGCCTGATACACAGAGAGACACAAACGTTGGGACGCTGTGTGAAATGTAAAGTCTTCTGTTGCCCCGTCCCCACTTAAAACGTGTTGCTAGCAAATTCAAGAAGATATTAAAAAAAAGATAAACATTTCAAAGTTTCAACATTTGATATGTTGTCTTTGTACTATTTCCAATTAAAATATGTTTCGAATCGTTAGAAAATTATTGTGTTCTGTATTTTACAGACGTCCAAATGTCTATGTTGTGTGGTCTTTACCTGCTTTAAAGACTTTTAGATTGGATTCGACTTTATTACACATGTACAAGTACAGGGCAACGAAATGCAGTTTATGTCTAACCAGAAGTGTGATAAGCAGCAAGTGCAGGATACAGGTTATAAATTACTTCTACAGAATATGTACAGGTGAAAATATGGATCATTTTTACAGATGCTATGAACATACTATACAGGGTTGTTCTAACTATAATCAGGGTTTACAATAGATAAACTGGCATACATACAGCATTGCTACAGTACTCAGGGGTTTGCAATTTGATAAGTACATAAAATTTACAGATAGATAAATCTATATAGTGGCTGCTATAGTAATCAGGAATTTACAAGTAGATATGAATATGATATACAGTTTGCAAAGTACTATAATCAGGAATTTACATATGGTTGTGTATAAACAGAAACTTACAAATGTAAATGTGTGATGGACATGTGTATTTACAGACGAGTATATACAGGCTAGGAGTGGTATTATACAGAGGTACAAGTATGATGAGCTACTGACCTTCCCCTTCGGCGGCTAGATCTGCACACCTTTATGGACGAGCCCTTAGATTTGGGGGTATTGAGATCTCCAGCATCAGATGGCGTGGCCTCTTTGAGAGGGGCAGGTAGTGGGCCGGGCTCCTGGATCACCATGATGTCATCTTTACTGTGCTGTCCCAGGTGGAGCTTGGCAAAGTCAAAGCCTTTCACACTTGGAGCCTGAAGCTGGCGGAGGACACAAGTATCAGCTGTTTGTGTTAACACATACTACAGGTTAATTTCCTGTTGTCTTCTGACCTTCTGTCTCTGCTGGATGGTGTTGATGGCATCTGGCTGAAACTCAAGCTTCTCTGAGCCGCACAGCTTCCAGTAGAGGATGATGATGATGAAGATTGCCAGCACAACAGGAACGATCACCCCAACGACGAGCCAGATACTGCTGCTCTGTGTCTCTGCCGGAGGGACAGACATTGTCTCTACAGCTGGAGACAGGTGAGACATGGGGGTTAGACAGGCCATATTTTCAATCTACATATTTTTTTAACACATCACTTGGAGGAAGCCTCATTTTTGTTTTCCTGTGTTTACCTGTTGTAGCATGGCTTGTTTCTAGTTTCATAAGCTTTGGAAAAAACAAAAAACAAACCAACAAAAGTGTCTTTTTCCAGCCCCTATCTGGTAATCTATGACTCACGTTGGGCCAGCGGTCTCTGAAGTCGGTGTCCCAGGACAATGGCTGCCCTTTGAAGATCCACACGGTTCAGGGTGGCTGCAGTCACCTCGGCTGAAATCCGCTCTCCACTCGGACCTTCAACAAAGTACAAGATCTCCAGGGGGCGCTCCCCCCCTGACAGCCTTGCCACACGCACCACCTGCCCCACAACAAGTGAGTCACATGATGTGTTTATACCTAGAGCGGTGTGCCTACACCTGTGTTGTGTTTCTACCTGCAGACTGTTGTTGCCCACAGCTGTGGCTCTCCTCCAGCGCCTCCTGCTGGACTCTTGCAGTCCCTCCTCCAGCAGTAGAGCCAGACGTCTCTCCAGACGAGCTTTAAAACTTCTCTCTGACACCAGCTGATCCTGAACTCCCAACAGGACTGACACATACACACCCCCAGGTGAGTGTCACACAACAGTATCCACCTTTAAACCTTAATTACAGAAAGTACTTGGTTAGGAGTGAGAGTGTTCTCACCTGTACGGACCCAGGTGGACCGCAGGTGGTGAGATGTATTCAGCTCAGGGTAGTGAAAGGCTGTGAACAATAACAGAAGTGTATTTAACAATGTCTACGTATTTTAGATGTGTTACACACATTTATCAAAGCATTTATTTTTTAAATTACCACATCAAACTCACATATGGCTATCAAATACTGAAGACAGGTTTGATACTTTTTAAACATGTTTATCACAGTGTATACATGCTTTTATGTCTTCGTACGTTCTGCGATCTGCAAAGCGGGAAACCCCACGTAGAAGCTGAACTCGACAAGGCTAAGCTTCCTCAGGTGTTCGCTGACCTCTGACCCCAGCAGGTATCCTTGACCATCACGCACAGCAAAGGTGATGTCAACAGGTACCTTCTGGTCCACAGCAGGCTGGGCCACACCCAGCGTAATATTCAACAGCTGTGTAAGAAAAAACATAAATGTAATAATACATTTATTATTTGTGCTGCCCAAGGTGGTAATGCTCAGTGATTCAGTGAACAGGTAAGACTCACCTGTACAGTGACATTTCCTGCCTCCTCTGATCGTCTGCGTGTCTCTGCAAACGCCATCATTAATCCTTTCTCCACCCTTTCGCTGAAGTTACAGACTCTAATGTCAACGTGGGTGGGAACAAACTGTAACACCGAGTGGATCTTGTACCTGAGGTCAGGTATGGTGTAGAGTGGTGAAACAATGGGAACGGGACCAAGGGAGCGTGGAGCTTGGCGGAGGGCGTTGATGACAGAAATGGCCGTGAAGATAAAAGGTCCTGACACAACACGAAAGGCAAAACTGGATGGAGTTCTCAGGAACTGAAGAGGAAGCACAAGAAATTGACACGTTTAAATTTTCTGACTTGAAGGCTTCTCTCTGACTTCTGACCTTTTTCAAGGTGCACAGGTGCTTAAGGCACATTAGAAATAATAAATTTGTAATTAAACTACAAAGCAAGTAAAGTAACTCAAGTGAGTGGAAGTAAAGGAAGGCAATGATATCATCACATATGTAGCTGTAACGAATAAATGTAAATAAAATAATAATGGTTTATTTAAAGAAGACAAACTAACAAAACTCTCTACTAAAGGGAGGACAAGAAACACACAAACAAACTCTAAACAAACTACAAAACCTATGGAAAAGAATTAAATAATAATAAGAAGAAATAAGAGTCTGCAAGAACAGAAGAACTGAGGAAGAAATAAACTAAACAGGACTACAAACATACAAACTCACTAATCATATATCAAATTAAGTGACTGAACGAAAACAAATGGATAAAAGGAAAACAAAGAACCAAATCGGATATCAACAAAACAATCTCAACTATAACACAAAACTTGACTAACAGGGACTGAACTAGTAACTAAAGTAAAAACCAAAGGAGAGCAAAAAGAGACAATAAAAAGAGCCAAACGAACAAAGACAAACAGGTAAACCTGAAAACCAACTCAACAAGAGGACACCAAACAAATAGACAAACAAACAAAAGACCAAACAAGGACCAAACCTCGGACCGCACAACAGCAGCGAACGAGAAGGAGACAAACGAAAATTGCCACCAAATAAAAGTCCGAAACAGAAAATAAACAAAAATTATGCAAACAAAAGTCTATAATCAGCTGTAGAATAACATAATGACCTTAAGCTTAACACAATGTCACAAAATAAAGTGAAGTCAGCTAAAGTGAACAGCCACATAGCAAAGTGAAACAAGAGTTAGTACAAAATAAATAAAACAAGATCAAACTTGAAGGTAAAAACTGTTTAAACAAACCAATGAAACGTTTCAGTGTAACAAAACTATAAAGATACTTGTACAAAATCTGATGTAGTTGATGTTTAGAGGTGATGTTTGTACCTGGAGCTCCACGGAGTGGTTGAACTCTCTCTTCAGAAGATCTCTGACCTGACTGAAACCTGCAGATGATCCTTTGGAGCTGACTGTAAGAGAAATGATAAGATCAGCTAAAACATGTTCACAGAACTACTTGTTTAGTAAGTTCTCCTGTGTATTTGGGCCCAGACAGCTTAACCCAAGTTGTTTGTATGAAAACTCAGCGGTGCTGAGGTGTCTATGAATCTAAGTAAAGCTGATTACAACTGAATTGAGTCTACGTAAAAATTAGAAACAACTGGGTTCGAATACAATTGAGTGTTAGTCTACTACAACCAAATCCCAGTACAACTCTATGTGTTAGAACGAGTGTAAGAATAACCGAGTCCAAGTGCAACTGCAAGTACATGGACTAAGTCGAGTGCTTAAAGCCTCGCCTAAAAACACTTAATCAGTTTTGAGAACTTTACAGAATGTACCTGGTCCTGTCACATGACCTTTGGTGGTCTTACCTACTCTGACCAGGTACATCTCTGGCTTGGTGACATTACACAGATACTGTCTGGAGGCTGGCGTCTGGGCCACTTTGGGTGTGGTGACTGGTGGGGGTCTGGTTAAGCTGATGGCTGTGATCTGGGTGGTGGTGGTAGTTGTTGTTGTTGTGGTTGCCTTTGTGGTGGTGGTCTTGAGGGTGGTGGTCTTCACTGTCTTCTCTGTGATCAGTGGAGGCCTCTCTGGTCTTTCAGGCCATGTAGGTGGGCCCAGTGGAGGAGGGGGGGGCACCCGCCCCGTGGTGTTGGAAGGGGGATGGGGCGGGTCTCCATCAGGGGTTGGGATGTAGTCTTTGGGTTTTGGAACAGGTGGATGTGGGGTGGAAGGGATTTTGAGGGTTGCTGATGGAGCAGCAGGTTTCTCTTCACCTGTGAAGGTAGGTGAGAGAGTGAGAGGAGGGGTGGGCCTCACAAGGGGATGATTGGGCTCCTGTCCTGGAAGAGGACCAGGGGTTGGGAATGGAGATGGAGGATCAACATGTGTTTGGGTTGCTGTTGGCATGATAGGGGGTTTGGAGTCGTTCCAGTCCAGACGGACCTGGCCTTTTCCCCTCTCCCTCTCTCTCTCCCGCTCCCGAGCGAGCAGGTTGGTGTAGTACTCCAGACTGTTCATGTCTGGAAGCAGCAGCTCTGTCGGCTCCAGAGGCATCATGTCCTCCAGGTCGTAGTCCTCTTCCCATGTGGGGAAGACGTCAGGGTGAGTGGGGCGAGTGTGCAGGGGAATTCTGGGAGTGGAGGAGGATGGTGTGAGGGGGAGGCGGGAAGAAAGGGGGAGAGTGGGACGAGCGGGGAAGGTGGTGTCATAGGAAACCCAGTCCTCATCTGGGTCCTCATTGTAGGGGTGGCTGGGCAGGGGTGTGGCCAGGGCCAGCTCCTCACCATCTGGCACCATGAAGGACAGAGTCTCCAGGTAGTCTCCAGAGCCCCAGGCCTCCTCCAGGGAAGGGGCTTGCTCCCAGGAGGGAGGAGGGGTGATGGTGGGCTGCGAGTGCGGGGGGAGAGGTGGGGCGAGGCTTGGGGACAGCAGGTCTGGTGGTCTCAGAAGGAGGTGGATCCCCTGAGCACCAGAATTTGAGTCCTCTGCTGAGCCTGCACCACCACTGTTACCATGGTAACTAGATTGTGAGGGTGGGTTTGGGGCCATCGGTCTGGAAGGGGAGGAGTAAGAAGAAGGTGATAAAGGACGTGATAAAGGCTCCATCGTCCTGTTGGAGTCCAGCAAACCTTAGAAAGACAAAGAACAGTTTTCAAAGAGCAGTACTATCCTGATGACAACGGGCCCTGGACACAGCTGAGAATGGATGAAACCCTGAATGAAGCTGAGAGTCCTGCATCAACCTGCAGAAAATGTGGCAGTTTGAACCTGAGGCCCAGTCAGAATGAAAAACAACTTTATATATGCACAAGCAGCTACTACTCTGATCTGATTCACAGGAGGTCTCTAGAATGAATGCGGATGAATGCTGTGACATCAATAAACTTCAATAACTGATGTTCTATCATGTTCCTTTGACAGCTATGTCTCTTTGTTCAGTTAAACTTTTTAGAACAATCTTGATGGTCTCCACATTTAGTTTATTCTGTAGCAACTCTCATTCTTAACCTACAAACAGCAACTGTTTGTCGTCTGGGAATGAAATTATGTGAAATTAAGTCAAACGACACAACTCATCTTTTTGTTCTGTTTTCGGTTTTGAAATGGAATATTTTTTCAAATCACTAATTTACATGATGAAAAAGGGGCTGTAAGGGTTAGCCGAGTGGTGGAAGACACACACGCAGAGAGGCAGGAGTATTCTTCACTCAGTGTGGAATTTATTTACAGTGACACCCATCAATCCGCAGTTCAAAGTGGTTTTGTGAATAAGTGGAAAAAATTATATACAAAAATAAAACAAAACAAAACTCAAACTGGATTAAATAAATAATAAAAATGAAAAATAAACAAAAGAAAAACTATGCTAGACTCATTGGTAATCAGCAAGCTAGCAGCACATCCCCTTCTGAACTACAATGAACCAAAATCCCCCAGGAGCTTCTACCTCAGGCCTTATATACCTGAAGCCCCTCCTATGAAGACAACCATTACTGATTAACACAACCAATTACTACCAATTAAGACACACTATAATATCTCTTTTACCCCACATAGGAAGGTTAACATAAAATGTTATCAAGGCTACTTTTTAAGACAATTTCCTCCCACAATGGTAAAACTCCCCTTTACTTCCTATCTGGATGGTACAAGCCAATTCCCCCCTGCTATAAAGACGCTTCACCCCTCACACTTCCTGTTTGATAGTGTTACCTGGGAGCTATTGGCAGATGGAGTAAGTATCAGTGACATTGGTTTTTGGAGGATTTGAGAACAGGGTGCATTGTCTACACAACTAAATCATCAACTCTACTCTGCCGGCTAGATGGTAAAATAAATAGAATTGGCAATATTAGTATGAAAACACATCTGCACCTACTCTCTAGAGGGCATGGGCTAGCCCCATGACAGGGGCATTTTAATTTGGTAGGTCGACTTACTGAAATAAGGAAAGAAGAGAGCTGTTTTTTGGTAAGATTTATCAGTTTCCTCAGGAAATATAATGTTTATGACATGTGGCCTTTTGTAAAGTGCTACCGTCTTCTCTCGCTGTGGTGTTGTTAAACCTATTTGTGTCTCTCTCTCTCACAGACACACACACAGCCTTCACTGATTCTCTTTCATCTGCTGCTGGCCTCGTTGCCGTGGTGACGCAGAGCTTTGCAGCAGCATCACGTGCTGAAGGGAGACAAGTCATTGGTATTCAGGAGATGATGCCCTGAAAACCCCAGTGCACTGAGAGTGATAGAGATAGCTAGATGCATGGATGATGGACAGATTGCTTCATGTTCATGAGAAGTACAGAATGTAATCTGAACCTGTTTGTCCATCACATTTACTGACTCAGACTTGATGTTTCTCTAGGGTCCACAAACCAAACCACATCTGGTCCACTTCAATATGTGGTCGTGGATCTGCGTCATATGATTTTTAAAAGATTTCTATGGCATTTGTGGGTTTCATGCTAGTGGACAGGACACATAAGGGAAGCACGCTGATCATTCAGCTATCCAGATCTGCTTCATATCTAATCTGTGATTCTGTACCTGGTGCCAGATCACTCAGATTAGAATTCATTTAGGAAGAAGACTTGTGGTACAAATGGAGTGGCCTGGTACCTGTTTCCCAGCCTACCTCACAAGGTGCAAGTGCAATATGTGAATTTCATTGTAATTTCTATGTGAAAGTGACCAAAAAGATTCAAATTCTAACCTAAACGTATTAATGTTGTCTAAATGATGGGCAAATGTGTGTGTCAGTCAGTAAAACACACATGACAATTAGTAACTGAACTGTCAGAAAAAGGAACCTGGGTTACCACGGTAACCACGGTTATTGGTGATTGATTTGATGATGTGATGCATCATTCAGACATGAGCAGGTTGTTTGTGACTCAGTGACTGTAGGAGGATGACATCACGAAGTCCAATTCCTCCACATAGTCATTCTTCTCCTCCTTGTAAGCATCTCCACCTTTTACTTCCTGTTTCTTATCAGAGGTCAACAGGACAACTTGTAAGATGTGGTGAAATTAGAAGTGATCTGGTCCAGGATCCATTTCTCCTTAGTCCTAGATGAGACTAAACTTAAATCAGGAGCCAGAACTAATAACAGAGACATCCTTACCCACCACAGAATCCACAACTCTGCTATAAATACAATAATTTCACATCATCCCCCCTCATCTAACGCCTCCCATCTAAAGGACTTAATGTGAACCACAGCTCAAACGCGACACCTACTGGACACAGCAGGGACATACACACGGAGACGGAACAGCTTTCACCGCTCAGAAGGTTCCCAGGCCTGAGTTGGTATCGTGAGCAGAACCTGAACAACTACCACTATAAACGACACAATTTTAACGGTTTAAATGAAAAACGTGATTTTTCTTACCTGCTGTAGGTGAGCCAGAGGTCACAACAGAAACCAATGTGCCAGCCACCAGCAGGACCCCACAGAGCATCCATCTGTAGGCCAAGGGTCTGGGATCCATCCTGGTCCTGGTCCTGGAGTCAGGGTCCACTGGGATCACGGGGTCCATTGTCTTCAGAGGGCCACCGGACTGATCCCAGTACCGAGAGCAGAAGGCCCATCAGGAGGACCTGGAAGCCCCAGAAGAAGAGGCGTTTTAAAGAAGTACTGTTTTTTCTAATGAAGGAAAGTATGACCAGGCTGGAAGAAGTAATCTTTTTCTGTAAAAGTACAAACACATCATCAACAGAGAGTGAAAGGTCTGTACTTACAAAACACATTGTTGCCCCCCCCCAGCAAAACCAGCAAACCCAGCAAACCCAGCAAACCTGCGATGGGTAGATGACCTGCTCCATCACAGTGAGCCACATTGGTATGGATGAATTCATGCGTTTATCTTAAATATCACTTCACCAAATCTTCAATGTTTCTGAGGTTTTTCTGACAAAATGCTTCATCAGTTTGTCCACAAAACGTCATGAAGCTGGTGTAGAGACTCTACTCGACCAAGTTTGTTTAAAGTCTGAATTTGGTCAGTATTTGATTTTATCTCAAGGTGCAGAGCTGTTGCATAACAACCTAACGAAAATTAAATTACTTGTACGTACAAGTACTGTACAGTTATAGAGTAAATGTATTTTTCCATAAAATATTTATTTTAATGAATCAGCAGAACTTCAGATTTTTCTTTTTCTCTTGATTCCTGTTCTCATCCATCTATGTGGAGACTCGTTGGGCCTCGACCCACAGGTTGGGAACTACGGGCTCCATTGTGGTGGCGGGTTCCTGTTCAGTAAAAACGTGTAGGCCTGACGTTTTCTGCCGAATCCAGGCTGGTCCGGCTTGGCTCGGCCTCCTACCACATTGACCCCATTATCGGACAGGGAACCCGCTCCGATCCTCAGCCTGTCTCCGTGTCTCCTCACGGACACACCGGCAGCACAGCTGCTTCACTCCGCCCCGCTCTGACAGCTGCATCCTAGACGTGCCCTAATTACCGGCTCCGGCTTAACGTGATACTGAACCTGATTCACAGGAGCCTCGTCCCGTCTTTATCTGAGGCTTGAGGCGTCGGTGGCCGCGCCGACAGCCGCAGCTGGAGCCTCCGAGCAGCCCCACCGACAACGGCGATGCGGATCAGTCGACAGCGGCTCGCCCACGGATCAAATAAAAGCTTTTCACTGAGCGGATGTTGAGCCGAGCCGAACCGTGTCAACCCCCCCCAGTCCCGGATCAGACCTACCTGCCATCCTGGAGATGCGGTTCGGGCGCGTCACGCCTCTCTGCTTCCGCGCGGCGCGCTCCCTGCGCGTGAGGGGAGAGGAGACCTTCCTCTTCTGTGTCCGCAGTCTTCCTCACCTCCACACGTCAGCACGGAGACTACAGGATGATCTGTATCTGTCCGTGCAGGTCCACGATCAGTTAGATTCACAGATTTGGTACCAGTCCGACCCCGCCCCGCCCGGTGCCGTTCAGCATCATCTGATTCGAATCTACAATTCAAAGGAAGTCTGCTTGTTTATCTCCCCCCCGCCCGCCAGAAAGAGGGACTGAGAACCAGTCCTGAGAGAACCTGGACCCAGTAAAACCAGATCCGTTGATATTTTAGAATCAACACAAAACGGTGTTGTTATTGAGTTTTATGATCAGACAAATCAGAACCACAAGGCGGATCGTAACTACCTTTATGTGTTTGTGTGTCTGCAGCTGCAGGTGATGATTTCTGGTTTCTGGTCAAATGTCTTTAGTTGCCCTCACTAAGTGATTCTGACACACAAGTCCATAGTAAAAACAAATCCAATACAGGGCCCCGCCCGCCCAAGGTGCCACCTGCTGCCATAGTGACAAGGTAGATATCTGCGGTACAACTGATCACTTTCATTAGCAACAGGAAATTTCATTATTATTAACATTTCAGTTGGTTTCATCTGTTTTGTCACAAAAGGATTTTGTAGCAAAGCAAACAGGCAGATTATCCTTGGAAACAATGGATTTTTTCTCTCTCTAATGGCTTATTCTTATTTGTTAATGACTATTTGGAACTAAAAATGGAAGATATGTTATGTTTTCGACACTTTAATGTTATTCTACTTTGAGCATGTGCCCAAGTTTTGCCGCTGCAATAAAAGAATTCTAGATCTACCTCTCAACTAAGGAGATTTTAAAATGTGTGTCTGGACCATGCAGTGTTTGGGTCATGTCTAGACGTTTGTTAGGTTTGATTGTTTATTTCAGAACAAGGGAAAAAGGGATCAAACAGTGACAGTAAAAGGCTGCGTTAAAAAACTCAAAATGAAAAGAAAGTTCAGGTCGTCCAGTTCTAAAGGTTCTACTTTCACATCGAACAAACACACACTAAATTCATGTGCTGGACCTCCACTGCACTGAGTGTAATAAACATAAAGAATGGACGTAATCTGGTCCTCTTCTCAGCCCGGGTTTTGACCAGTACACTTTAAAAGCATATTTTCCAGTTAGCCAAAGTTTTTAAACCAGTTTTCCACCGTGTGGACACAGGAAGAACGTATACTGAGAACGATTCATGTGTTCACAGCTGTAAAACCACAGCAGCTGTGAATTTTGTTTGTCACTCAGCTGAAGTAGCATAACAGTTACCTCTGTGCTAATGCTAAGTTCACAAGTTGGACTACCTGAAACATCACACGATTAATGAAGGACTGAAAATCCACAAAATGACTTATCCTTTTGTAAGGACATGTTGCCATGTGACCAAAGCTCCAGACTCTCAGGTGAAATTGTAGATTTCAGGACAAACCATCAGAAACTTGTTGAGATATTTCAGGAAGACTGAGCAATACTAAGCTAATGGATAAAACTCATCGGATCAATTGTAACAGATCAAGTTTAGCAGAAGAAAAGTTACAAACATACAGATTTGTTCAACTTAGATCCACATCTCATCCAGGTCCTATCAGGTCCAGCAGGACCACATCAGGGTCTCAATCCTCTGCTGAAACCTGTTTCTCAACCTCAGCCACAGACACGAAGACAGGACGCCTCCGGACTCTTCTCTTGGTGTTGTGTTTGTAGTTTCTCTGGTACATGTCTGGCGTGAAGAAGAGACACGTCAAGGAAGAAGAAGGAGAAGAATCAACATCAGCTGCTGGTCCATGTAAAACCTTCAGCTCAGAAAGCCCCTGATGATCACATGTTTACCAAAGTAATAAACTCCTACTCAGCTTCAAGAGATGCAATCTAATTTGCTAAAGGCCACATGATGGACTTTTTAAAGAACTTGGAGTTTGACTTAGAGTACAGTTGGGACTTTGGACTGTTTAGGAGGATCTGTTTTGCCCCAGAACTTGGTCTAACCTGGTCTTACTCATCTTTAAACAAAAAATGATGAACCCAGACCTACTTCCGTGACGGGGGTGGGGGGTGTCAGGATGTGGTACCTGTGAAGTTGATGATGTACTCTCTCTGTCCTTTCACCGCTGTGACTTCATGGTTTTTGTCAGATACATAGACTTCCTCCAGAATCCTGGACGTCACTGACATGGTTCGCTGCTTCTCATCCTGATCAACATGCGGACGCAGGAGTTGGCATCCTAACATTATTATAACATTATTTAGCCTAATAATGAAACTGACTCACCATCTGTCCATACTCCACCCAGTTAGCCTGGTCCCCCTTATAGTACCACTTCCACTTGGTGGTCAGCAGGTAGTGAGGCGGCTTTGTTACCGAGGAAACTGTGGAGAGACGACGAACACGCGCCATGTCCAGATTCATGGTCAGGAAGTTGACGGGCTGATCTCCTGAGCTACAAACACAGAAGTTTTAGCTGCTACGTCTTCAACAGCTAAACAACTTCAAATTGTGACCTCTTACCTCTGAGCCTGAGACGGGTCGCAGAAGTCTCGCTCAATGTCCTCCATGTTCTCCATGTCCCTCCAGGTTCTGCCGTCTAACACCTCCCACTTGTAGGGCAGGTGGAAGTGAACCTGCCGACACTCGTCTATCAAAAGAAAGTCAAACCCAGTTACATCACACCAGACGTCTAGTGAAATTTTTTAAAAATCAGCCTCTAAAAAAATTTATTAATGTCAAAACTCAAATTTTACTTGAAAGGTGTTGAGTTTTTTAACAACAAAAAAAAATCTGTAAAAGATACAAACTGTGTGTAAACTGTGTGAACATACAACTATAAGCCACAACATTAATACCTCCTGGTGGTTTTAACATAAATATGATTAATAGTATGATATGTTTTTAATAAAAAATATGATGAAATAAATAGTGTTAACATAGGTTTACCACCTAGAAGCACATAAAGTGTTAAAAATTAGCTCCACTTTCACCAACATTGACCTTTGTTTTTCTTATTAATTACATGTTTTATCATAATGACCATGATCAGTGTTGTTTAAAACACACGGTTTTCTTAGTGGAGAACTTTTACCCTGAATAAAGTAAAGTAATAAAGATAATCCACTTAGCACTATTACTTGAGAAAAATATTTGAAGTGGTACTTCTAGCAGAGAATTTTTTATTTTCAATACTCACAATACTTGCACTTTTATTTGAGAAGTGAGTTTGTCTTTCTGGCATGTTTAGTTGAGAAGAGACAAACTTTAGTGCCACCTGGTGAATTTTTCAGGAAACTGAAAATGTACTGATCCAGCATAATGTACATATGCAGAATAAGAGATTCCTTATTCTTTTTATTGTACTATTTTTTATACACTGTTTGCACAGTTTGTACTGTTGTTTTTCCTTTATCTTGTTTAAAGTTAAACTAAAGTTTTTTTGTTTGTATTGCTGCTGAATCTCAAGAATTTCCCCACTGTAGGATCAGTAAAGCCGTATCTTATCATATCTTGTCTTATCAGATGTGTGTTTGCTCCTTGCAGTTTAAAAAGGTTAAGAAATTATTTGAACTCACTTTGGAACCTGCAGCTGTTTCTGAGGAAGTGCAGACAGATGTTCGGCTCATCTGCAGGTTGACTGAACAACTTGAGACTTTTCTCTGAGACAAACACAAGAAGCTGAGACCAGAAGGACAGAACACATCACACTTCACACAGATAGATTACAGATATTTAGTCTCTGGACAGAAGACAGTCTGAGGACAGGGGACAAGAAGACAGCAAGTCTCACTGACAGTCACTTCTACTGTTTATACAGACCAGAACAGACTTTGTCCAACTAGGTCCGATCAGACAAAGTAATCGGTTCAACAAAGATCAGAAATGTGCACAGAGACAGGCCCACCTGTGTGAAAAAACATTCACCTACAGTAGCCATTTTACGTCCATACTCAAAACATTCTTTTGATCTTTGCCTACACTTGGTCCTCAGATTTAGACGTTTGGTGTAAAGCTGAACATTCAGGTGTGTTGATGCTACCTGGGGCGGTGGACTCAGCAGCAGCAGTGAGGCAGTGGATGTTCCTGTAGATGGAGGGTAGGTCCTGGATGATGTCTCCGCTCAGTCCCCGCTTCTCCAGCATTCTGCGGCTGTGCTCGTCAATGGTGTGATGCCGTTTACACCTGGATCCGAACAAACAGTCACCCTGAAGGAAGTGCTGACACAGGTGAACCTTGGTGCAGGCGTTCTGGAAGGTGCAGCAGCCGTGAGGAGCTGAGCCTTTGTTGTAGTGCAAACACACCTGAGAGAAGAGGAAAGGAACAACTGTGACGAAACAACAAGGTATTTACTATCCAGAGTCTCTTTGTGCTAATAATTCTAAAATCTTGACAGGAAATTAGACTTATAAATCTGTTTTTATAATGACTTTTTCCTGAGATATCGGTTTTCTTACATTTCTGAGTTACAGATACTGATACAGTTACTGATAATTTTTCTATCTCATAGTAATCTCATAGTTTAAAACATAACATTTCTTATTTTAGATAGAATGTAAAAATACAACATTAAAAGCTTAAAATAACAAAATACACAGTATTTATGAGTTTTATTTGTAATGTGAAACAGATGCAATATTTTATTTTTAAGATATTGTCTATTTGTTTTAAGGTATTTTGTAACTGTAAATTACTTTCAGTTATGAGCTCTTTTACTGTAATTGTAAGATGCGATACTGTAAATGTGGGATAAAAATATTAATAAGATTAATAAAAGATTTTCTAATAATACAGTTTGTTTTTCATGAATGTGATGATTTTTTTATATAGAAATTACTGGAACTTAAATTCATAACTACATCAATATAAGTTTGTTGTGTTTGAATAAGTTTCATTTTTGTTGTCACAGAAAACTGGACACAGTGACATGTGGGACTTTACCTCAGAGGAAACGACTCTTGGCCACTGGAAACTTTTACTTTTATTCTTTTTTTTGTTTCTCTTTAAATTGTAGCGTCTTCTGTTCTTCTTTTTCTCCATTACTTCTCCTCCCGGTCTCGGCTGGATTTTTCTACTTTTCTTGTCTACTCTTTCACTTGTTGCTTTTAAGATCCACTTGTCTTTTCCCAGAGACTAATTATCTGCCAATTTACTGGGTTCCCATCGCTGGTCCAAAACAGTCAGTACAGAAACTACTCCGCTCTGCAAGGTCTCCTTTGCTGTTGAACCTTACTGGCGCAAATGCAATCTGTTTTTTCTGATGCTCGTTAAAACCAGCAGCTCAGGTGGTTTTGTTCCAGTTGAAGGTCTGAGATCTTCAAACCCTGAACTCAATAATCTGACCAAAACCAAGTAAAGCTGCTCCACGTCAGACAAACTGCCTTCAGAGACGAAGTGTCCCGGGTGTTTGGACTGTGACCTGTCTCACCTCTGGCAGCAGTGCGGGGTCGTTCTGCAGCAGCAGCAAGAAGAGGTCGTCCTCACTGAGCATGTGCAGCGTCCAGTCTCTCAGTAATCCATAGTTATGATCAGATTGGATGTCGTGGGAGGATCTACACGGTTTCCTGAAACAAACAACAACCTGAGACCAGTGTTTCATGGATTCCACATCTCTCTGTTCATCATCATCACCAAACAGTGATGAGGGTGTGACTGCGATACAGAGGACGTCTCAAATGTGAGGACACAATGTCCTGACTGACATCATGTGAGACCCAGACTGAGAAGGAGACGAGTTTGCACCATCAGGAATAAGTGAAGGTGCAGTTAAAACAGTGAGGAGAAGAAATCAAATGTTTCATTGACGATCAGTTCTTATTCATCAGTTTCACTTCTGATCAGTTTCGTTTCTCTTTGCGTTTGTGTTTCATTTCTCCGGAAAACAAAACACCTTCCTCAGCTGATCAGTGACGTCACTCCGACACTCGACTGTCTGACTTTAATCAGTTATACAACAATCAATCAAAGAAATCCTTTAAAGAGATCTCTTTAAAGTGTAATTATAGATTCAAATAATCATTCTTCCAGTCGGACTTTCATTTTTCTCGTTACTGCAACAGGAAGTGTGTATTCCGCAGCAGTGAGTAGACACACGCTGTCCATAAATTTATGGTTAGATGATTTTCATTGGTTGGTGGTTTTAATTGCTCCTCTGTCTGTGAATGCGCTTCCACCTTCACATCATCTGTTTTTCTCTGCTGCTCTGACTGTGACGCGCCTATGGGGCTACCTGTGCGCGTGCGCGCGGCTCACCTGCCTTTGCCGAACCTGCAGGTTCCAAAGATGAAGAACTTGCAGAGGTGCAGCGCCTCGCACCCCCCGCAGCGCCCGTCCTGCGCGTAGCTGCGGCACAGACGCAGGGACGTCCTGGCCACCACCCTTGGGTCCCCCCCGGAGCCACGGACCAGCAGAAAGCGGGGGCACTGCTCCACGATGTAGCAGAACTTTTCTTCGCTGATGTTGCAGTGCTGCAGCAACTTCCGGTGCAGCTGCACCAGCTGCATGCTCCCCCCGCTGCTGCACAGGACGGTGGTGGCGAGCAGCACCTCCCTGCCGTATTCGGACATGGTGTCAGATCAGCGGCCTGACGCTCACTGAGCTCCCCCTAGATCTGCTAGAGAACCACGAGAAACGAGACAAGCACACATCCGCTGTGAGACTGTCACAATAAAAGCTTGATAAAAAGATTCTTCTTTTCAAATCCGCTGTTGATCATGTATAAAAGTGTGATGGTTCTCGGTACGTCAAAGAAAAATGAAAGTGCAGAATGTCTCTAATATCGCAGTGAAACACAGACATCCTGTGAGGAAAACTCAGAAATGAGAATCTGTATTAATCCCTATTAGGGCCCCATGTTACCAGCTAAAGTTTGGGGGCGCCATCTTGTGAGACGTACTCTGCCTGCCATTGTGTGTACAACTGGTTACATTAATATCTTTTGTTCTGTTTGGCCGAAGCTATTTAAACTATTTGAGAGATGCAGTTGGGGCCGAAATCCTGCAGCTTTTCTCCACTGACCTACTGTGCAGACAGAATCCTTACAGAGAGTCAGAACCTGGCCTCCAGCCCACCGACAGACTGGCAGAGGGGTCCTTACAGGATCCAAACACAAAAACAAAAGTTGAACACAGTGTGACAGCAAATCTAGCCACAGGGGTTGCAAGCCAGTAACTTCTGTGCCGGTCCCAAGCCCGGATAAATAGAGAGGGTTGCGTCAGGAAGGGCATCCAGTGTAAAACTTGCCAAGTACAAACATGCGAGTCATCCATACCACTTTCATACCGGATCGGTCGAGGCCCGGGTTAAAAACGACCGCCACCGGTGCTGTTAACCTACAGGGTGCCGGTGGAAATTGGACTACTGTTGGTCGAAGAAGGAGAGGAGGCAGAAGGGTTCGTGGTCAGAGAGAGAAGATGAAAGGCAGGAGCTTAGATCTGAGAGTAGGGACTCCTAACGTTGGCACAATGACAGGGAAAGGTAGAGAGCTGGAAGACATGATGGAGAGAAGGAAGGTAGATGTGCTGTGTGTGCAGGAGACGAGGTGGAAGGGCAGGAAAGCATGTAGTATTGGAGGAGGATACAAACTGTTCTACCATGGTGTGGATAGGAAGAGAAACAGAGTGGGAGTGATCCTGAAGGGGGAGTTTGTGAACAATGTTCTAGAGGTGAAAAGAGTCTCAGACAGGGTGATGAGCCTAAAGTTAGAAATCGAAGGGGTGATGGTGAACGTAGTCAGTGGGTATGCTCAACAAGTTGGCTATGAGTTAGAAGAGAAGGAGAGATTCTGGAGTGAGTTTGATGAGGTTGTAGAGAGTATCCCCAGAGGAGAGAGAGTAGTTGTTGGAGCAGACTTTAATGGGCATGTTGGTGAGGGGAACAGAGGTGATGAAGAGGTGATGGGCAGGTTTGGTGTTAAGGACAGGAATCCAGAAGGACAGATGGTAGTGGACTTTGCTAAGAGGATGCAAATGGCTGTAGTCAACACTTACTTCCAGAAGAGAGAGGAACACAGAGTGACATACAAGAGTGGAGGTAGGAGCACACAGGTGGACTACATTCTATGTAGACGAGGAAATTTGAGGGAGGTTAGTGACTGTAAAGTGGTGGTAGGAGAGAGTGTAGCCAGACAGCACCGCATGGTGGTGTGTAAGATGACTCTGGTGGTCAGGAAGAAGAAGAGAGAAAAGACAGAAAAGAAGACCAAGTGGTGGAAGCTAAAGAATGAAGAAACTTGTGTGGAATTCAGGCAGAAGTTGAGACAGGCTTTGGGTGGTCAGGAAGAGCTTCCAGATGATTGGGAAACTACAGCAGAGGTAATCAGGGAAACAGGTAGGAAGGTGCTTGGTGTGTCATCTGGAAAGAGGAAAGAAGATAAAGACACTTGGTGGTGGAATGAGGAAGTAAAGAGAAGATGGAAGGAGTATTTTGAGGAGCTGATGAATGAGGAAAATGACAGGGAAAGAAGGGAGGAAGATGTGGATGTTGTGGAGCAGGAAATAGCTGAGATTAGAAAGGTTGAGGTGGCTCTGAAAAGGATGATGAGCGGAAAGGCTGTTGGTCCTGATGACATACCTGTGGGAGTGTGGAAGTGTCTAGGAGAGACAGCAGTGAAGTTTCTGACAGGTCTGTTTAACAGGATTTTAGAGAGTGAGAAGATGCTTGAGGATTGGAGGAGAAGCGTTCTGGCGCCGATCTTTAAGAACAAGGGTGACACGCAGAACTGCAGCAACTACAGAGGGATAAAGCTGATGAGCCACACAATGAAGCTGTGGGAAAGAGTAGTGGAAGCCAGGCTTAGGAAGGAGGTGGAGATTTGTGAGCAGTAGTATGGTTTCATGCCCCGTAAGAGCACCACTGATGCCATTTTCGCTTTGAGATTGTTGATGGAAAAGTACAGAGATGGTCAGAAGGAGCTGCATTGTGTCTTTGGGGATTTAGAGAAGGCGTATGACAGGGTGCCGAGGGAGGAGCTGTGGTACTGTATGAGGAAGTCGGGAGTGGCAGAGAAGTACGTCAGAGAAGTTGATGGACAGGTTGACAGATGAAGGCAGACAGAAATATCCCTGGACAATAATGTTTGCAGATGACATTGTGATTTGCAGTGAGAGTAGAGAGCAGGTGGAGGAATAGCTGGAGAGGTGGAGGTTTGCTCTGGAAAGAAAAGGCATGAAAGTCAGTCGTAGCAAGACAGAATACATATGTCTAAACGAGAGGGAGCAAGGTAGAAGCGTGAGGTTACAGGGGGCTGAGGTGAAGAAGGTGCAGGAGTTTAAGTACTTGGGGTCAACAGTTCAGTGTGATGGGGAGTGTGGAAAAGAGGTGAAGAGGCGAGTGCAGGCGGGTTGGAATGGGTGGAGGAAAGTGTCAGGGGTGTTGTGTGACAGAAGAGTGTCAGCAAGACTCAAAGGAAAGGTGTACAGGACAGTGGTGAGACCAGCTCTGCTCTATGGGTTAGAGACAGTAGCAGTGAGAAAGAGACAAGAGGCAGAGGTGGAAGCAGCAGAGATGAAGATGTTGAGGTTCTGCTTAGGACTGACGAGGTTGGATAGAATAAGGAACGAGTTCATCAGAGGGACGGCACACGTTGCCTGTGTTAGCAACAAAATCAGAGAGGCCAGATTGAGATGGTTTGGACATGTGCAGAGGAGGGACAGTGAATATATTGGTAGAAGGATGTTGGAGATGGAGCTGCCAGGCAAGAGGGCGAGAGGACGACCGAGGAGGAGATATATGGATGTTCTAACAGAGGACATGAGGTTAGCTGGTGTCAGAGAGGAAGATGCCCAGGATAGAGTGAGGTGGAAAAGGATAATTCGTTGTGGCGACCCCTGATGGGAAAAGCCGAAAGAGTAGTAGTAGAACACAGTGTGACAGCAACGTCACATTTTCTACATGCCAACATCACAGAGCTCCACAATCCACTCCACCTCTGTTTGAGTTTTTTTTAAAGAAAATTTCCCCAAAAACTCCTTCTACCAACATTAATCTGATAAATATCCGACTTTTAATGGTGTGACGAGTAAAGCGCCACTGTAAGACTATATCCGACTGTAAGCAATTTTTGACAGAGGTCATGTGTAGGAACTAGCTCTGAATAAAATAAGTCAAACTGTCATTCCCACTAATGATCTTTGTTATATTTTGGCTGCTGATGGGATCATCCTTCCATTGACCTAAGCAAATTTATGCTAAGCGGCAAATGATATGATTGTTCTGAACGGTTTCTCTCATTTAGTCTATGTCATATAACTATCTCCAAAAGCCACTTTGAATTTAGTAAAATGGCTTTATAGTAAACGCACAGAGTGAGCGGTCAGCTGCACGAAATAATTACACCCTGATCGCTGTCTGGTTGTCCACCACAGTGGACCTAAGCAAATGTGCAAAAAGACAAATTGTAGCCTGCTCATTACCCACGTCCCAGAAAAACTGGAGAGTACCACCACATGAAAAAACTTGGGTTACACTCTGATCAAACGTAGTACTCACAGTACTGACTTGGTGAAGCTGATGAACTGACACCTGGGCGAATATTCCACTAAATAATTTCTAATGCACAACAGCAAAGTCACATATCCAGCTGTGAAGAAATAGGTGACATGTCTCTCATCCTTACCCAAATAAAATGAAATCTATCCTGATATTAATCACTGGGTGACTGTGACAAAGTGAATGAGAACATCACATTTGTCCCCAGCTTCATTCTTTATATTTAATCATTTTTTGAATCATACTTGCTATTTGTTTGGCCAAATTCCAGCTTTTCAAATTCAAGCTGTGTAACAATCTTTGTGTTTAACACTGTTCTGTGTTAAAGTTATCAGCATCTGCTAGTGGGTAACATAAAACACAGACAAATATCGTATAAGTTAATGTTGATTGATTTAGTTAGGAATGCTACAAGTTCAGTGTTAATAGGACAGGTGCTGGCTCAGAGAAGCAAATCAGCCTTTTCACAGTACTTACAATGGTGGAGGGAACAAAGGGGGGAGGTGCCCATTTACTTTCTCATTTTATACTATTTGATGTCATTAGTGATGTAATGCGCTAAGACCCAGTAAGAGGGGGACTTGGGTTGAGTTGTATGATTAAAGAATTTTGTGCAATCTAGTAGAGTAGATGAAAATATGTTTATTAGAATATTTTTTGATAAAAGCAGTAGCTTTGTATGACTTTTGTCAGTTTTTAAGAAAAAGGTGTGAAACCCTATGAATGAAATGGTTCTCCCTCAGAGTAGGCTAGAGCTAGATTAAGGAGGGTGTTTAAGAAGTAGCTCAGGGTCAGCTGAGAGACTAGGGATGTGCACATTGTGGATTTGAATTATGATTTTTTTTTCTTTTTTCTTTAAATTTTTTTAATTAAGCCAAGTGATTTTTGGTTATTTGTATATATGTTGGTGTGTAGCACAGTGACTCTCCTGTAAATAAAATGCTCTCTTCTGTGACCAGATGAATCTTCCTGCCTCTGCCTCCTACTTAACAACCAGCCACTTTGGTCTCCACACGATGACAGTGACGTTTAGAAAGATTATCAGTCTCACCGCTCATTTTTTGTTCTTTCACGGTTAGAACGTCCGAGTATTTCATCATGTAGAGTAGAATTTTACATCCATTTATCTCACTCGGTGCAAGTAAAAAGCTGAGAATCGTCACTCAAACTGTCGAGCTCTGCACAGGTGAGGGAACAGACATAACAGAAAGCAGGGTTAGAAAAGAGTCCGAAAAATGACTGGAGTTAAAAGGAATTTGTCTTATCACATTGACAGTGACAGACTGACTTACAACGTATACATGCAAATTGTGTGATCTGTAGTGTATGTGCAACAGTGACTGGTTCTTGTAATGAGGTGTGTCCTCAGAGACACAGTGTGCGTCATTCCAACATGTATATAAGGGGTCTGTAGGACGTGTATAGGACATACGTTTGGTCTCAGCTACTGAAAAACGGTGAGCTGATGGTCACACAACATTTTGTTCACCAAAGATCTGTTTGAACATTTACTACATGATGTTAAACTTGTGTTTTCTGACCTGCAGTGATGGTGAAGATCTCTGCTCCTCTTCCTCTGCTCCTGTGCTGGATGCTGCTCATGGATCCAGAGATGGTGAGAACAAAGTCTCAGCTATGGGGACACGTGATGATGTGATGTTTTTGAAGATTAGTTTAAATAGTTTGAACAAATCACAACATTTGTCCTGAACTCTTCTAGATTCTTCTGGGTTCACCTGAACCGATCGAACTCAACATGGCTGATGAAACTGTTGATGACATGTTTAATGGCTGCGCTGAGGAGATGGAGAAAAAGATCAGTCAGAAAACTTTTAAACAAGACGACTGGAAAGAAGTGAAGAAAGGCTGGTCAGGACCGTGTTCCGAAAGAGAACACAAAACAGAGGATAATCTGCACAAAAATCACAAAAGAGCAATCTGCACTTATACTTCATACTTTTATGCTACTATCAATACAGCCGTCCGATCAGGCAAGAACATCTATGGCAGTACTTTCAAGTACCATGAGTTCTATTACTGGCTAACTACTGCCATACAGACTCTCAAAAAACAACAACAAAATTGTCATACAGCGTATCGTAGAGATACAAACGAATTTACTGGTGAAAGAGACCAGGTTTTTCGGTTTGGCTCCTTCACCTCCTCCTCTTTCAGAACAAATAAGACTAACTTTGGTAGTAAGACCTGTTTTAAAATTGAGACCTGTCTAGGTGCATACCTGAAAGATTATCCAGAATTTAAAGAAAGTGAACAAGAGGTGCTCATACCTCCCTATGAAAAATTCAGGATAGTTGACGTAAAAGTGGGCATGGGAAAATTAAAAGAAATGGAAGATTGCCTTACGACTTATATTTTGAAGAGTGAAGGAGCTCACAGCAATGTCAACTGTAGGTTAGTCAATCAATAATGAACCAGTTGATCTGCGACATCCCATCCAGGGGCCAGATGTTTGTTTTACATTTCACTGCTTGTCTATGTGAAACAAGTCTGAGTGTGAAACTAATAAAAAAGTCATTTTGTGACAAACCCGTGATGCAGCTGCTTTTCTGCTTTTATGCCAAACTCCCCACAAAGACATGAACACTGAACGTGTTTAATAAGGGATTACTGCTATCCAACAATGATCTGTTGCTGGACTGAAGACGCGTTTCTGTATTTACCAATCGGGCAGAGAACATCTGCAGTAATACACAAACTGGCAGCTTCAAATTTTGCCACTTACCTGTAGCAGCA
The DNA here is from genome assembly GCA_033026295.1 of Channa striata. NCBI lineage: Eukaryota > Metazoa > Chordata > Actinopteri > Anabantiformes > Channidae > Channa > Channa striata. The sequence continues at coordinate 22,897,631 of CM065169.1, read as the reverse complement.
TGAAAAGCTGCAGCTTCCTCTGTCTCTTAAACTTCACACACCAAGACAGTTCACTGCTCTGAGAGATTAAAATTTTTTGAAATATTACAAAATAATCCACCGGATTGTAAAGTAGCTACATGACAGGAACAGACCTTACAGCCCATAAAAGAACTAATCTGCACCGAGTTGGTCTCGGCATGAAACACCGTCTCGTTGTTGACAAATGCAAACCCTGTCATTTGACTGTGCCCTGAAATATCTGATGGCTACAAAGGCTGCCGCCATGTAAGATTACTGACTCAAGCTTCGAAACTTCTGGAGCTTGTTTCTCTTTTCCAAATGCAGCTGAATCAGTCAGAAAGCTTGTCTTTAGTGAAGGCAGACCTCATGACTACTTTTTTAAAATTATAACTAGATAAAAAGAGGATTTAGCGTCCTGTTCAGGAGGACGCTCAATTGATGCACTGTGTCATGGACAATATTGGCAACTACTGGTTATTTATTCTTACAATGCATTACACATATAATTTGCACTATCCCACAAACATCTGCAAATCACATTTAATTCTAAGTACTTGACTTATGTGGGCATCCCAAAGTCAACATATCAATTAACTAGAATGTGTCTATCTGATCAGCACTCCTTCAGAGGACCATCTCAATTACAAATAAAATCAACATCAAAGATGGATGCGGCTAAAAATAATAATGTTGAAAGTTACAGTTAAAACATATATAACTATCACAACATCATGGCTGAAAAACAGTGAAACTTTCAGGATTTTTACCTTCTATACAGCTGGTTTTAAATATTTTTAAATAGCCATTAAAAGTCCAATGTTTAGTGTCCACAGGTTTTGTCAATTCTAGTTTTGCATACGAATGGAAGTGGATGAGGATCCTTATTGCTTAGATATTGCTGGGATTAAAGTGGCCTTACATTTTGCTTGACTCAGAGTCTCAGATGAGGAACTGGCATGGAAACATCACGGAAGAATCAATGTACAAGGGCATTTTTGGCAGACAGTCTTTTGTTTGTGTGGGCGTGGGTGACTGTGGTGCAGTTGGTAGCGTGGTCATCCACCAATTCTACAGTTGTTGGTTTGATCCCTGGCTCCTCTGGCCACATGTCAAAGTGTCCTTGAGCAAAACACTGAACCCTGCTTAGTTGCTCCCGGTGAGCGTCAGCCAGCTGCATAGCAGCTCCCCCATCGGTGTATGAATGTGCGTGTGTTTGAGAGTGTGAATGAGTAGATAAGAAGCAGTGTAAAGCGCTTTGAGTACCAACAGCTAGAAAAGCGCTATATAAGTGCAGACAATTTACCATTTACTGGTTCCAGATACCTCAGATGTAATCAGTAAAGAAGCTTGCATCCAGGATAAGGGTTTTATTATCTTGCAAGAGAGAAGTTCACAGACAGAGTTTCATCTCCTGTCTAGTGCCGTTCTGAAAACTTATACATCACAAACATGTTTTATATCCCTCTGCTAATGGGCAGAACATTCCTACCATCAGGCTCCCAACACTCCAACATGTCTTCAGGTGGCTACAGTTTACTGAAGATAGCAGACAACCTTGGAACGGTTACACAGAAAACTTCCCAAGATGAAAGCATGCACATGAAAGAAAGGACGCTATGTTTCAACATTCTTCATAAGAACACTGAATATAATTTGACCATACAACTAAGCAAAACATAACCATTAAAATTTAATCACTTTTGGATTTTCCCATCACAGCTGCCACTATACTTTCCGCAAGAGAAGGGAGTATGTGAATGTCTGTGTGCAGTTCAATATTCAGTAGCAGCCCCAGGAGCTTTTTCTACATAGACATAAATTAATTTTAAATAATAATCTTGTTAGAGGCAACAGATTCCCGCATCCCCTCTCTGTGAAAGCAGCAAAAATAAAGTTTTATCACTCACCTAGTCTCTCATGTTGTGAAATCACAAAGTCAAAACCGCTGCAAGAAAATTTTAGAAAATAACTTATAGTTAACACCTTTATGTACAATCTCTATCTCTAAGAAACATTTTATTTTGTTGAATTAATTTGGATAAGTCACATATGTGCGTACACATAAAATAGAGGAATTCATAAAATTAATATCATCTTTAATATAACCTTTGTAGCATCCATTTATGTGTTATAAAACCTGGACCTGAGCCACTTCCTTCTACCTTGAGGTACAAGTGTTTCCTTAACCTCCCCAAAGATAAAGGAACAGAAAACCCCTGTTTCTCCATAAAACTCCTCACATCTGTTCCCAAGGTTCAATGACAGAGTTTGGAATTCAACCTCCATGTTGAAAACAAGGGGGAGGTAAACGGACCGGCAATAAACTTTCTTTATAAAAGAATCCACCACTAATCCTCCCCAGGACTAGAGAACACCAAGGGAACTGAGTACAGCGAACAAACCACATCTGGCTTAAAGCCACGAATTGACACTCAGGCAATTAGCATAAATTTTGCCGTGAGTTTGTAATCCACCAGACCCAAGACTGTCTCCTAACTCACTTGCAAATGACGTTCTTATCAAGATGGCACCATCTCGCTGGAAAGGAATTTGCAAACAACCATAAAACTTAGATAGAAAGACTTTGTTTGAACTCAAACCCCAAAACAGGGACAAATCAGCTATCAAGCTTCATAAAACTCACACCAATGTGTTCAGAAGCAAATTTGGAACAATTTGACATGATACCGTCCTTTCTACGAAGAGAAATGACGGAGTTATAAAATAAATGTTTAAATTCAGAATGACGAGAGAGAGTAGCACGGCACAACATTGCCACGCTTGGGTGGAAATTATAAATGCATCCTAGAAGGTACTAGTCTATAGAAAGAAATTAAACGGCATTAATTTGTTGTCTGAAAGTTAAAACACGATGTCATATTCTTCTGCCAATTCTGTATATTACACATACATGTTACATATTCATGCACGCCTTACTTATGTAAACCTGATCAAGTCATGTTATATTAATTCGCCACGATGTCCAGAAAGTGCATGACTGTATTCCTAATTGTTGTTGTGTGTTCTTAATGTGTATTAATATGTATTAGACAAAGCTAATTTTCCATGTAATAATCATTGGATTCCATCTATTTGTCTAATCAAAACTCTCACATGTATGTTGAAATAAGACACTAACTATTACATGCAGCAATCATGTTGTTTTAAGCATTTTAACCTCTATAGGAATTTGCATAGTATAACAATTATAATTGTTGCTTTGTTTTATAGTATGAGATTTTGGGCTTGATGAAAAGAGAAATCTATACTCGACTTTGTGTAATTAAACTGAACAAAGGATTTAATGTGATCTAAAGGAGGGACTAGCTCTGCCCTTCGTGGTAAATTTGAATTTAGCAGCGACGCCTCATAGCCTTGGCAATGCCCCAACGTTATAAAATTAAGTTAAAATTCCTTTGTTAGAGTTCCAGAAGTTCCAGCAGAGTTCCAGCTCACTTCCACTTCGAGCTTTTGAACAACTTCAGAATTCCATCCTGAAGAAGAAATGTGCCTCAGTTAAGAAAGCTTAGCTGAAGTTGTTAAAATTACTTTTTGTCAATTCTCTCGTTTGTAACTTTTGAAACTATTTTTAAAGCGCGCACGTCTTTGCTGCCTATTTTTGTATTTGTTAGTTATTTTTGACGATTGGAACTCCAAGCCAAACTTGATTTTTGTTTGTAACTAGAAAATCCTTCAAAGTTAGTCCAGACTGAGCCTGAGAGTTTTTATTCAATAGCAATATTTCTATCAACCATTTTTTGTTGAATTATTTTAATTCAACATCTTCGGCTCCACACAGCCCTGTTTCGGACCGGACAACCAGTAATTCGGCTCAACCACCAGCAGAACCAGACCACGTTACTGGAGCCTGCTATCTGACCAGGTGAACGCTCCTGTGGGCCGGAGAAATCTTTGCAGCCACAGCGGATTCTCGCTCTGATAGCTCGCCTGTTAACAGAACCGAGATGGTCCGTCCTGCTCTACAAAAAAACCGGTACCGATGGACACCTAACTTGGCAGAACAACCTGCAGCAGCTCCCAGGCAAAGTACAAATATCTCTCTCTATTTTATGGAAAGTCTGGTGTCTGTGCAGCCGATAAACCAACGGAGCCTTTATGAAGTTTATATCTAGAGTTTCTAAAATGTAATTTCTGTTACTTAGAGGTAAATAGTGACTAGACTCCTTTCCTCTAGCCCAAATTCATCACAAACATTTGCATACCTGCTCAATTTATTCGTTGCTTAGGATTGGTTATTTCAGGTTTTGTTGTCTATTCATTCATTCCATTCATTCTATATGCATACTCACACTTATCTATATTGATTGTAGTTGTATGATAATAAATCATTTAAAAGAACTGGTTCTGTGTTTGTCTTTCTTCAGAGAAACAGAAAAAGCCACTGAAACGGCAAGAACTCATGACAGAGACTGATCTTGGGTCAAATTGTTGTTTATTTAATTCTATTGTTACTTTGGACCATCAGCGGTTCAGATAATATTTTAAACATAGCTTGGTTCAGCTAAAAAAAAACCTGGTGCCCTAATTCGAGGAAATTAATGCTTTTGTATTAATATCAAATCACGAACGAGTTCGCTACACCTTTGTGCCACCTCCTGCTTATTAATTCTCTGTCTCCATCTGCCTGTCACTATCCCTGGATTACAGCTGTGTGTGCAGCTACTGGTTTCACAGTAAACCGGAGTAAAATGGGTTCATTTTATTATTACGGGTTCAGATTTTAATTATCACCACAACCACTGTCGTTTACTGTGCTTTGAACAACTCCTTGTCTGAAGGGTTTAGTAACACAGGCAGACTTTGTGCAGTGCTGAGATAATGTAATATATTTACATTAAATCTAATAAATTAAGCACCTAGTTATTTTATTTAATTATAACAAATGCATTTTGTCAAGAACAAAAGTGCAACTCTATTAAATTGTTCAGTGACAACAAATTGTACAACTCATGCAGACATTCTCAAATGAGACAGGAAGAGACTTAACAAGTTGGTTAGAGGAGCCGGCTCTGTCCTGGGCTGCACCCTGGACTTCATTGAGGACGTGTTGGTCAAACTAGCATCCATCATGGATAATAACCCTCCCACCCCCTGCAACACACTGAGCGGCTCCTTCAGCACATGACTGTTATAGCCCCAATGCAGGAAGGAGGCGACTGTCGCTCATTCAACCATCACTGCAGTGACACACGGTGGAAATGTGCAATATTCACCTGTTAAATAATAAATATTCTTTATCTTTTAATACACTGTTTGCACAGTTTGGTTATTCTTTGATCTTTTTCTTTCTTCCTACTGCTGCTGTAACACAGGAATTTCCTCACTGTGGGATCAGCAAAGTCTTATATAATATATTACCCTTGCCCTTATTTCTACTCTTTAGCAATATGACCTTTTTTTTTGGTTAAAAGTGACATTACAAATCACCTTACACTATCACGCTGGATAAAGCAGTGCAAAGACTAACCGTTGCTATGTAAGGAAATACTTTACATGCATGAGAAATGCACATGTAAATTCACCAAAGGGCAACTTAGCTGATGTAGGTGGTCGATTCCAGTGGCAGGGAAGTTAGCAACCGTTAGTCTTAGCTTGTGGCTTTTTTTGCGGTTATCATGAAAAATTCCCAAGTGAAAAGTAGCTCGGTCACTGTTGAGGTCGACACATACTACCCTGCCCCAGATCAGTCTGGGTCTACCCCATGAGTCTGACATGTCCATTGGGACACGTCCCAGCAGCTTCTCCGCTCAGACGCATTTTTGAAGCTATGTGTGGCAAACCTCTTATCATGGGTTGGAAATGACTGATAGACTGCAATCGCAACATATCAAATATTTTATTTAACATTAACAATGCATGTTATTCTGAATTTAGGTGATAACAAAGTATGTTCTTCTATCACCTTGGCTCAAGGAATTTTTCAGCCCTTTCCACCACAAACATTGGAAAAGAGAGAAACATTAAGTCAACTGTTTGTCCTACTAGTCACTGACTTTTTGATGAATCATAGTTAAACAAGCCTCCGTAAATACGGACACAAAAATAATGAAAATGTAAGTGATAAGGAGGATTAAGATGATTTATGCACTTCCTTTACTGTAACACCTTTTTAATCTTCCCCACTGTTCCAGGCCTGTGCTGCCTTCTGGGTTGTTTGATGACACATCACATTGTGGAACTCCAACCTCTTGCTTGAAATTATTCTGATAAGCGATCGTGGTTATGACTGAGTTTTTTGTGGGGCCTGAGGTGCCAGATGAATGTCTGAACACATAAGAGGTAACAATTCAGTTGTTAATAAATCTGTGTGGCTATGTTGGTTAACTTGCTTCTCTTTTTTGAGCCAGCATGTTTCAGCACAGAACCTTTGCCAAGAACCTTGAGACGATTGTACGTTTTGCTTGAAAACTCAGTAGGCATAAAGAAATGGCCCAGCTAAAGAAAACCAACTGTTTAAACCAAGTGTTTAAGCCCAATTTGTAACCTCACTGAACAAAAGAGAACCATAGGGAGAAAAGCTCAGGAAGCAGGCGGGTTCTGCTTCTGGTTAAAGCTTTTTAACGTTTATTCATGAATGAATCCATGAATATTCACAGCAACACTGACCTTTGACCACCAAAATTTGATCGGCCAAAATGAATGGTTAATGAATATATTATTACTGCTTTTGCTAATTACTTTATTCTTGAAGTAAAAGCTTTGAACCATTTAAAACTGTGGGTCTTGATCTGTAAATTATGATCTGTAAAATTACAGCTTTATTATGTGAAATTATAGTTTCACATAAAAAATTATAGTTACTCTTTCAAATGACAACAAATGTCTGTAAAATAAGTTTTTTTGTTGTCGTTTCTTTAACAGGATAAAGGCGTCTGCCAAATTACTAAAAGGAAATGTAAATATTTTTTACAGTCAAAAATAGTTAAAATTAAAATAACTAATATAAAAAAATTGGATATTGATTTTGGTAGCATATATTTTAATTAAGGTCATCTTGATTTCTTCACATATGTTTCACTTTTTTATAGTAATAAATTAAACACTGAGCAATATTTGGAATCCCGTCCTGGGTTTGCAGATCAGGGAGGGAATGTCCTTTCCTTGACATGTATGTTGTGCTCCTGCCCCCTAGACTTGGGCATAACAGATAACAAAACCTTCATTACCTACTTTGGTGGAGAAACCAGAGCTTTTTCTGAAGCAGCTGTGCAAACAGTGGTTCAGTGTTTGGGGGAAGACAGCGACACCTGTGGACACATCCAGGATGGGACATCTGTACTGGTGAAATGAAACTGAAACTTTTTTAATGAACTGAAAATCTGTCGTTTAATGTAGTTTGTACTTTTATTAATTACAATTTTTCACCTTAATTCTTCAATATTTTCCTACATTTCCTATACAGGGATTTCAGTGGGGTGTAGATTCTTGCTGGTGCTGTGCAACTGGGGTTTATTTGAAATTAATTAGGAAAAGTATGTATAAAAGGAAGCACAGATCTTTGACATGCTTTGTTTTAAATCGCCAATTTACTTTTAAAAGTTACAATAATTTCCTGTTTATTCAGAATTTCTGAAGCAATCCAACCAGACATCGGAACTTTCTGACAACATGACTGAGTAGCAGGAGATTTCAGATCTTTGACACTGACCTGAACGCATCACTGCATCACCTGAAAGCATCTCTCTTTTCAGTAAAAACTGAATATACATTGAATCTGTCCTTCACTTCCTATAAAGAAGAAGTGGTGGAGCCTGAGCCAGGACACGGCTGCTGTCTTTCATTAGTGGAGAAAAGTGCACGAGTTTCGTTTGAAGCTGGTCAGAAAACTTCAGGGAGGTGGTTAAAACTGTTACAAAGACTCCAGTTCAGCAGTAAGCAGCAGCAGTCTCCCTCTTAGCTGTCCTGCAGGAGGTCGTACGATCCTCCGTTCACCACCTCATGTTTGTCCTCCATCTGCAAACAGGAAGTGTGCATTAAACAGCCCTGCACTGAATTAAACCAAATGATATTCAGTAAGAAAAACATAAAATAAAACCAGTTATAAACTGGCACCAGTGAACCACCATCCAAATGACTGTATGAGTTGATGAAATGGACTCACGGCGTCATCAGATGTGTTGGGCTCTGGTTCTGGAGCTGCTTCGTAAACTGGGTTACAGATGCTGCGACTGCTGTTTGCAGCTGGAGCTTCTTCCTCTGCTTCGTCCTCCTTTAAAATGAAAAAAGTTATAATATAAGTTATATAAAAATATTACCTTAAGAAAATATCTTCTAAACATTCCAACATTAGTGTTATATCATATATCTTATACTGATGCGTTTAACATATATATGTATAACCTAGTATACTCTAAATTTCTACTAACAAATAACACCGTATTAGTATTACACTGATTTTCACAAATGTGGTATATTAATACAAATAAAGTACACTAGTTTGTTATACAGTTACCTAATCATAATTAAAACAATACTACTTGTTCTAATAATATGATTAAATAAATAGGTAAATAAAATAAGTAAATACTTTGTATACATACTCAGTATTAAAATCAAATGTTTCTCTGTGTTACAGAATTTACTATTATTAAAGGATACTTCAAAAGTCACTGTAGTATTATGTATTTATTCAGGGCAGATTCACTGGGAGACTGCTACACCTTTTCACCTGGAAGCTGCTCAGTTCAACCACAGTCTCATCATGGGTGTGGTCGTGGTTAAGGGCTTCGCGCAAGGGCAACAGTGGTGTATTACTCCGGTACTCAAGTACAAAAGGTGACGCACATATTATAAAAAAGATCATATTATTACAACCACTACGTGCTACACTAAAAGTAACGGTCATGTTTTACTTTTGGACAAAATAAAATAATAATATGAGATGAAACAGTCGATAATACATTTACACTATTGTCTGTTGTACTACTAGTACAATGCTAACCAGACACAAACTGACCTTAAAGTAGTGGAACTGGAAGGGTTTGGTGGTGCGGGTGTAGAAGTTGTATCCAACAAAGACAACTCCTGTCACCAGCACAACCAGCAGCACAACGCCCACCCCCATCCCTGCTTTGTGGGCCACACGCATCTGCAGAGCCAATCACAGACAGCAAAACAGGTCACACACCGGAAAGTCCTAAAAACTGCTTCGGTCCTACTTACACGTACCTCTTGGTGTGGAGGAGGGGCATTCAATGGTCCCTGCAGAACGTGAATAATCCCATTTGAGGCCTGGATGTCTGAGGCAGTGACGAAGTGGCCGTTGATGTAACGCGACGACTGCAGAGATGAAAAAGGTTTCAGAAAATCTAATCTTCTAACAACAGAATCTGAGACTCAACATGGGCATCAACTACAGAAAGAACCAGAGAACTTCTTTTAGAGAAAAAATGTTTTTGTTTATATATTTCGAGGATCATTATGGTCACTCAGGCATAAAGCAAACATGTTTTCTTTGAGTCTCGGCTGCTGCCCCTTTGCAAAAACTGCAGTTTTCCGCAACTGAAGGGTGATGATGTATCAAAAACTGCTGAACTCATTTAGAATAATTTTACTAAAATATTGGGTCAGACTTAATCAGTTACATACAGGTGAGAAAGATCAAGTGCAGAAATATCACCAGTATAATAATTATTTCAAATAAATGAAGCTTGGACTGAATTGCTGAGTAACTAAGTTTGGCTGATTTAAACAGGTGCAGCAGAAATCAATATCACCAGAGCTGAGGGGTTGAGCAGGTCTGCCACTCCGAGTACGGTCAAACTACCGACTCGAGTTCTGATCCGACTGCCATTTTTCAGCTGACTGACAGGCAGAGCCTGACCCTCTGACAGGTGAAACTCGATGTCCCGCTGAGACAGGGTCTGTTGAGACACATCGACAGGTAGAGATGGCTGAGGTCCAGTTAAGGTACATATAATCATGTCTTTCCTTGGGACTCACCTGGTTGTCAGGCAGGCCGCTGTTGTCAGGTACAAAGAGCGTGGACCGGACTGTGAGGTTACTGAGGCACTTCAGAAACTGTTTCCCAGATTGAGACACCTGAGAGTAGTTCAGTATTTGCTGGAATCAGAAAAAAAAAAAAAAAAGGTCTGAGACGACAAACAACAGTAACTTCACTTGTTAAACTGAGGCTCTGTCCCAGAGCTGCGAGACGACTCAGACTCACTGTGAAGAAGTTAGAGAAGCTCGGTGTGGATTTGAGCACTTGCAGCAGGTTTCCTGTACAACTGAAGCCGTCTCCAACATAGCCGGGCTTACAGTCACACTGCACCTCTGAAACAGCACAGAGACATTTACATCGCAATCAACCTGATCACCACACACACACACAATTTAGGTTTTATTCACATCCCTTGACTGTGAGGAGGAGCACGCCTATAATTATTGAGTGCTTTTAGTACTCTTTATTATTAGTATTATTAGTATTTTTAATTTACTTTTACTTTATTGGACTGTGTACAAAAGAACAGTGCCATTCACATAATACCAATATCTATTTTTAGCAAGTGCAAGAAAAAAACTAATGTGGGTGAACATGACAAAACCGCACAACCCTCCTCTCTTACCCTTCATCCGGTAGCAGAAGGTGTCCCAGGTCTCACTCAAGTTTTGGCGAATGCCGTAGTCCACAATGCCCACGTGTCCAAAGCCGCATTTGGGATTAGAGTAGGTGGTGGGGTACGAAACCCGAGCCTCGTCCAACCAACCAGCTGCACACATGTTTAACCCACCCTACAGACACCAATGGGACCAGCAGACAGCAGGTTTAGCTGGACGTTGATGGGCACTAATAGTTGTATGTGTGTTGTGTTCACTGACCTGCTGAGCATAGGACAGCTGAATATATGTAGCCAGGGTGCCTCCCTCTGCAGTACAAGCCTGTTGAGCTGCAGTGTAGTTCAGTTTGTACTGACCTTTCTCTGAACGGTAATGAAACACACCGAGTGTTGCATCTGCACAAAAACACCAAAGACCAAAAAAAGGACATTTTATATCCACATGCTGTTTCTTTAAATGTTATAAAAACTGTTAAAATCGGTTCCTAAAAAGCTGCACAATCAAACAAGTGCCAGTAATGACGAGACATGTTTGGTTTTTACTGCCAGAGATTAAGAAACCTCACCATTTGTCCAAGTTGAAAACAAAACTTTAAGAAAAGTAAAAGCCTAAAGAGGAAAACAAAAGTACACAAAAATATAAGGATGTAGTTGTCTGTATTTGTTTTTACAGTGTGGAGCTACAGGTACAAATAATCAATTAATGCTCAAAGTCTTTACATAAATGCCTCCTTATTGTTCGGACTGGTTTGGGGTCCAAACCCACATTAGATACCTTCAAAGTGTAGGTCAGTACATTTGGCGTCTTCATGACATTGTCCATTGTCCTGGAGACAGCGGCTGATTGGTAGCTGTTTGACCTCACAGGCGACTCCATCTCCAACGTAGTTGGCTTTACATGTGCACTTCTTCTTCCCCTGGTTGTGACCACAGTTCAGTCATTACTATGTACGTGTGGTGTCAAGGCTCTCAGGCCTGCTGCGCACATATAATACAGTCTCACAATGATTGGTCTTCATATGTTTGTGTTGATTCTCACTGGAAAAAGTAATGCTTACTTTTTAAAGAATTATTTTAAATATTTTAAATTAGAATTGCAACTTACGTCACAGTTTCAAACAAACTCTTTTCAACAACTCAGTAAAATCCTGGGCGAGCGACTGTGGCTGAAAGACTGTGTCTGAATCTATACAAATGTTGTTTTGTCCTCACCGGAGCCGTCATGGTGCAGACAGCGTGTTCGTGGCAGCCTCCATTGTCTCCAGAGACACAGGGGTCAATGGGCTGACAGATGAGCCCATCTCCAGTGTGACCTTTAGGACAGGTGCAACTCACCTTTCCTCCATTCTGAGAACATTTGGCTTCTGTAGCACAACCGCCGTTCCAGATCTTACACATGTCCACCACTACAGAGACATAGACATCCCGAGCCATTTTAATGTCACTTACAATCCTTTATCCCACTTTTATTTAGAGGATAAACATGCTGTACATTTAGGAATTGGAACCACGTCTTTTCCGTCCCACATTAACAGCATCTGAATAGTCTTTCTATTGTGGATGCGACATGTACTGTGGTCCTGAAGGAAACAGAACACCACTAAGATTTTGAATGAAAGTCTGTTTGCTCTGAGTGGATTGACACATATTAGAAATGACGATATTCTCAGGAAGAAGGCGGTGCTGGAATGCTTGCCTACCACCCATTTGCATTACTCTAATCATATAGTGTACTACCTGTACAGGTGTAGCCGTCTCCTTCATAAAACGGTCGACACACACAGGTGTTGTTTTCCTTGCAGACGGCTTTTGGAGAGCAGGAAGGAGAACACTGATAGACTTCAGCTGGAGACAGAAGCACACAGAGTCTGCGAATCGTACTTATGCACACATTTCTGTGGGTGCTGGCTTTTATCTCACAGTGGAAGCAAAATTCCCTCAGGATTTCACTGACCTTTGTCGGTCTCACACTGCTCTCCACTCCATCCGGGCTCACAGAAACATAAACCTGTACCTCTATGTCCGTCATCACACGCCCCGTGTTTGGAACAGTTGCAGGCTGAAAAATACGATTTAAAACAAACAATCAGGGCCCTAAAATCTGAAGATGCCACCAAGGAAACGGATGGCGTCAGCTGATAATCTTATCAACAAAAACTGTACAACAAAAAGTACTCCTAAAAACACTAAGGTACTTCCCATGTTACAGAGAGGGCATTCTGCCAACCAGACATTTAGCAAAAACCTGCTGAGGACACCGTCTCTCTCATGCCATTTATGGTTTTGTAGGAAGTTCATTTTTTTGGTTTACCAACAACGTTTCACAGCCAAGCTGTAGCCAGACACGGTACCTACCGTATTTTCTGGACCATAATCCGCTACTTTTTTCCGACGTTTTGAACCATGCGGCTTTTACAGAGATGCGGCTTTTCTATGAATTTTTCTGCAGCCCTCAGATGGGCGCTGTAGATGGAAGTCAGTGCAAACAAAAAAGCGCCAGTTTTTATTCTTAGCGCATGCAACCCAAGACGCACAACAGCAAAATACGGTAATATTTTTACACCCTCACCCCCTCATAATGGAAAACACGCGAAGAAATTCCTATGATGCAGCTTTTAATGTGAAGCCATCGATCTGGCTATCCGTGAAGGAAATCGAGTGTGACAGTGGTTTCAATGCTCAGGAGGAAGATGAATAGCGATTTGTGGTTTCAGTGCACGGGAGAATGAAGCGACTTTAATAGTTGCGCAGTTGCGCTTTAACAGTGCACAGGAAGAAAAAGTGACAGTGGTTTGGTGTTCAGTGGTTTCAGTTCGCAGGAGGAAGAAAAATAAAGCAACTTGGTTTTAGTGCACAGGAGGAAGATTAATAAAACCATGACTTTTCTGTTTTGTGTGATCAGCACTTTTACTGCCGTGTTACAGGCACCATTCAGGTTCAGGTGTATGAATAAAGACTTATGGTACAAAATCTTTTGTTGAGCGCAGCAACTCCTGCGTAATTCGTGAAGAATAAGAGACGTCTTCTCCTTTGGCTATGGAACAAGCCGTTTATTTATAACAAGGACGTTTTTGTCGGCTCTGTACATTCGACATGTGTTATACCAGCCACACATACAAGTAAACGCACTCTTTACCGTAATGCCGGTAAAACAGCGCACAGAACATCCTCATGCCTACTGTGAACAATGAGTAGGAGCATCTTTCTATGTAAATATTATTTCTCAGCCTGTATATTCGCGGCTTATAGTCCGATGTGGTTTATATGTGACAAAATATATATTTCTTTTAAATTTTAGCGGGTGCGGCTTAAATTTAGGTGCGCTCTATAGTCCAGAATTTACGGTAACTAAGTACATTTACTCAACTAACTTTCGGAAAACTTTTACTGTAATGAAGTATTGATATTTTTGGTAATTTTACTCCACTACATTTATTTTTCAGCTTTAGTTACTTGTACAGAGGTATTTGAATAAGGTTTGAAATACTTTCTTTTTTAATGGAGCACTTTCACTTTTCTACTTTGAAATTTAGTACTTAGCACTTTTATTTAAAGCACTAATTCTCCTTGTAGTGGACTATTTTTTTTTAGCACATGTACTTGGAGTTTCGTAAAAATAAAGCAGGTAATCTAAAAAAAGTAAGGGGTCTTCATTCCCACCTTCCCGAAGGGACCACATTACAATCTGGTTCTTGTTCAGTAGGTCTAAACAAGTCCCTGACAGCCGCTCACCTTTACAGGTGGGCCCATAGAAGCCGTCCCTGCACATCTCACAGGCCACGCCACTGAAACCTGTATCACAGGTACAGGTGCCGTTACCAAGGTGACCGTCATCACATTTACCCCGATTGTTGCAGGGAGAGCTGGCACCGCCTGGACACGCTGGACCCAGAGAGAAATAATAACAGGCACAGTTTATATACACGTTTATCTGCATCCATGTTTTCAACAAGAGTAAAACTTTCCTTTATTCATAATCAGAAATAAAAAGAATTTGGAAACTGACAAAAATTTGACTTGTTGAAATAAGTCTTAAGATTTAAGTGTTAAGGGGCTGTCAATCATGATGCTCTTCTTTTATCAGAATTTAATAAAAGGACATTTTAAATAAATTTATAAAGCTCGATCCAAACTTAATTTTTCTAAAACTGTGTTTTAGACAATCTTTGACCAGTGTCATGTCTAAAGATGAAGGAACATTTGTGTGAGACAAACAAAGTCTAAAAGTCATAAAAGAAGAAGCAGATAAAAAATAATGCATTATTATTACTACAGAATGCTGGAAAATCATCATTTTCTCACTTCTGGGATTTTTGTGATAGTATTTGGGTCTTGTGTATAAAACCTTAAATGACATAGTGGCTCCTCCTTTTTTCCACTATGTGACTTTGTTCAGTTTCAGCTTTTAGTAAAATCATGGAGAATATCTTCAGAACCTGCGCTCTCTGTGAAATAAATAGTTGTAGTTCTTTAATTATTTTTCAGGCTGGACACGCTGGGTGAACCCTCTGCCTCAGGGGTATTAGTCTGCTGTCAGATCAGTTTCACACTTTGATTCTACATTTTCTCACCACTAATGACAGACTCCATTAGTGGCTCAGTGAAGTTGGGCGGCTGTAGCTCAGTTGTTAAGGCAAGTAGGACCACAGGATCAGGTTCAATCCCCAGTCTCTGCTTGCTACATGTCGAAGTGGGCAAGACACTGAACCCCCAGTTGCTCCCAGTGATGATGAGCTGCCTGCGTGGCAGCCATCACCACTGTGTATGTATGTACCAAATTACTCTGTAAGTTGCTTTGAATAAAAGCGTCTGCTAAATGACTAAATGTTTTTTTAAGACAAACAAATAGCTGTTCCCATAAACTTATTTTTCAGACATGCAGCTTTCTCTTCACCCGATGTTAGGCCATAAAAAAAGAAACAAGTCTCAGTTATAATCGTGTAATTTGAGCCTTTTAGCTTGCTAGCTAATATGCTACCTGTGTACATGTTATGACAGTATTGTTTTTTTTTTTAAAAAACAACCCCTCCATCTTCTTGTTTACTCTATTAGTTAAACACCAAAAAAACTTAATAAAAACGATGGATCATTAGTTGGGTTCAGATTGTTGTTGCTGATGATGTTTTGTTACAATATTATTCAAATAAATCAAGAGGCTGAGAATTAGTGATGAGTCAAATTTTTCACTTCCAATTTCACCACAAGCTCTTTTCTTCTTGTTGTTCCTGAACATTTACGCTATATGAAACATATGTGAAAATTTGCTGAAAGTGGTCGTTTTATATTTACCCAAACAATCTCGTCCGTAGAAACCAGGGCAACACTTCGATCGCCAGTAGCTGACACTGCAGATGCTGCGACAGCCCGAGTTTTTACTGACGAATACGGAGGGAAGGTCGCACTTCTGCACTTCCTGAACACAGAACAGCACACAGCAAGAATTAAACAATCCTCCGGGATTCTTCGATTTTTGTGAGTGATGGGGGTTCAGACCTTTGTTCTGGTCCCTCTGGGACAGTGATCATCAGCAACGGTGCACACGCCACAACTCATCTACCACAGAGGAGCAGAAAATAAAGACAAGAGGAACATTCACCACAGTTATGAACAGATGTCAACTGCTGCTTCACGTTTCACTCAGGAATATTCAAAGGTGGACATGGCGTTTACCTTCAGGTCAAAGGTTGACTGCTCATCACAGCGCCCCCCTAGGCTGGGGGGAGTGAGCAGGCAGTTGATCCCGTACGCGATCCCACCCTTAAAAACGAGGTGTCTCTGGATGATCTGACACTTTCCGTCGTTAACAAAGATTTCGCCCTGATTCATACAGAAATTGTTGAAACAAGATCCTAGTGGCACCTGCTCTCCTTCCTCTGTTGTTTGTGTCTGTCATACTCACAATGTCAGATGTCCCTCCGCAGACAAAGGAGAGTGGTGAGCCCTGCAGAGTCCGAGCAGAGTCCAGATGGATCAGACCTTCAGCATAAGTCTGAGTTTAGAGAAAGAATATTTCAGAAGAAAAGAAATGAAAAGAGAATCTGTCCAGATTTTTGATTTCTATCTCAAAAATCAAACATTTGATCTTTGCATGGGAATCTGAATATGGATCAGTAATTACATTGTGTGGTGATCTTTCACGGTATCAGTTTTCTGTTGCATAATAAAGTGTCCCCAAAATAATCACAATAAAAAATATTTTGGGGTTAGGATGGAGCTTTGTAGCATCCTAAAATGCCCCTCACCAACAGACATTACATTGTTTGTTTTTTTTTTAAGTAAGAGAAATGAGCCAGTTACAGCATGAAGAAAGGAAACTACCACCCATAGTTCAAGGCACAGAGAAAGATCTAACCAGCTGTCACACATCTTCGGCTTAAAGCACTCTACAAAAACAATATCATGGATAGAGAGAACTATCAAAGCTGTGCGTTGTACGATAAGATGATAAGATAATTATTGTTACTAAGATTATAAACAACAAACCCTACGCAGCTGTGTAGCTAAGTGTGTGACAAAATGTTCACCATCAGATCATCTTTAAATTAGGAGATTTGTTTGTGAAAATGCAGTAGACCTTGACGTGTGTCTACTGTCCTTTTTATTAAGTAAAACTACCTGGTTCCTCATGTCTGCAGCCATTAACACAGTACTTGTCACCTTTTGGTTGTGCAGGATGTGGTACTTCAGGTACTCCACCAGGTGTGGGCGGTTGTGTTGGTGAAACAGAAAGTTCTTCTGCTCATGTGGCAGGGAGGCCATGACGTTGTCTGAAGGCAGGAAGACAGTCACCGGCTGGTACGTCCCGTCGTTCACCAGGTTCATCACACCAGTGTCCTGAAACAGACAAACAGGCTGGTTACTGGTTTTCCTTTGTACTAGGGTCAGCTAAAAGTTTAAATGTTTCACCTCAAGCAGTTTGTAGAAGGTTTGATAACCATGACGATCAGCCACATCAGTCAGATTCAGCTGTGAAACAACCAGCAGACACTCATGAACATGAACGAATCCAGTGACATACTCAGCTCCAATGTGAAATCATGCCTACGTGTTAGACATGTGTTCTCACAGGAATGTCTGGACTCTGCTCTTTGTCCACATCAGGTGGAAACAGAATCTTATTGATCTCGTGGAAGATCCCGTTGACGCTGATGTCATCGCTATACGTAACGTTGGCCTCATTAACAGAGATCAAGCCCTGCAAAAAATAAAAATAACAGTTACACGCGTTACATTTTGTCTGATAATTTTTCCTTGGACCAAGGAACATTTTACATCCACAGACTCAGTGGGTTAATAAACAACATAAATGTATTTGTTTTCATTCTGCCCAGAGCTGCATTTACTGAAGGATGAGGTGGGCGGGAGCAAGTTTTCACAGGTAAAGAAATGTGTCCCAGTCACCTCGTCATCAATTTCTCTTCTGGACCTCACCAAATAATCCAGCCAACCACAGAAATATGTAGGAAGCTGTGCTGAGCCAGTTACAGGAAGATATAGTAACAACGTCTGAATAGTTTGCTAAAAAATGAACAGTGGATGTGTTAAACCTGGCTAAAATGGCCAAATTCTCCAAAAAAAAAGAAGCAGCGATGTAACGTCAGCGATCCTAATGGGACCCGAGGCTCTGATGTGAATCCAGAGCCACATTCAGGTCTCTGACTGGTCACCTGATTGGATCTGGTGGTCAGGACGACTCCGGACAGCGTTGTCAGATTTCGGGGTCGACTCAGGTCGGCAGCAAGCAGAGTGTGACACATTACAATGTGACTGCGCAGGACGGTGGCGTACTGTTCTTTATTACGTGCCAGTGCCTTCATCTACACAGACAGATAGGAGAGAATAGAATGGGCTTTATTGTCATTGTACATCATGTATACAACAAGCCAAAACTGGTTTGCTGGTTCCACAGCTGGTTTGACTTTACGTAACACCAGCAAGCATCAGCAACAGTTTGGAAAAGCCTAACTGTGTGTGTGCGCATCACCTTCCCGACACTGTTCCTGTCGGCTTTGTAGGCTTCAGCGTTGGGAACGAAGACAGTGAACGGGCCACGACCTCTCAGAGGAATCTTCACCATCTGAAAGCAGAATTTGGATGTCAGTCAGTCGGGTTCCTGCTGCAGGAGGTGACAGAGTACGGACTAGTCACTCACCATCAGACCCAGGTAAAAGTCTCTCAGCTTCCTGGTCAGGATTTCCTGTAGTCAGAGAGTTATCAGTTAGAAAAGACTCTGGGTGGTCATTTTCTTAGTCTGGTAAATTTTTTTTTGTTTTGGGGGGTGGGGCAGCTGCTTACCTTCCCTAATGCACCTTTACATGTGACCCCGTCTCCGACAACGTTACCCATGCATGTGCAGCTGACGGTACCTGGACCTGTCATGTTACACCTGGCCAATTGGTGACAGCCACCGTTTCTCTTGAAGAAAGAGCAGATGGAAACACAGTCACACAACAGAACAAAAAACTTTGGAGCCTTCTTATAATACTTCAGTATGACTTTGCCCTAATTTCATAAAAACGTCAATGTATGCTCTTGACAAAGGACTTTAGGTACTTTTGAAATACCTTGTGCATGTGTTCTGTTAGTATACATGTGATTATATGAGCTCCTTGTGACAATTAAACATAAAAAAATTCACCTTTCGACACAAGTTGATCATCTCACAGTTCAGTCCATCACCTGCATAACCTTCCTTGCAGATACAGGAAGTCTGCAGAGTTCAAGAAAGTTACTCAGTGTAAAATATGCTGGAATCTGCAGAAAGTTGTAATTATTCAAGTTCAGCATTGACAGAGACAGAATCAGTTTTTACTTTGTTTGGTCCCACGTGGACACAGTCTGCGTTGATGTGACAGCCTCCGTTTCCCTCCAGACACGGATTTATTTCTGTGGGAGAAACACAAAGCTCCTGCAGCACTCGAACACATCACACCACCTGTATCCATACTATGAGATTCAGTTGATTTTACACAGACATGGGATGTTTGAAATAAAGACCGGAACGAAAGCAGTTCATACAGACAAGCACTACTTCTTTTGTCTGCATGTTGCTCCATCATTCTTTGTATTACATCTCAAAGCTTTTTGTAAATCCACAAAGCACTTTGGCATGACACATGACCTCTGCTCAGTAGGCATTTGTTACACAGACCACTGTGCAGACTGCTTCCATTCCTTCCATGAAAACAAAGCAGTAATAAAAGATTTGAACGTACCAACACACACGAGTCCATCACCAGAGTACCCACTGTTGCAGACACAGTCTCTTTGGCCAGGTCGGGTCCTCTTACAGACCGCGTACAGGCTGCAGCCGCCATTATCTGCCACACACGGGTTTATGGCTGCACGCAGAGCACAGTCGTCATCATATCAGCGAGACAAGGACAACAACCAAAACCGCAGTTAATAAGACAATTTGACTTGTGTTTTTTTTGTTTTCTTAGGTGCTTCACCTGACGCTGTGCTCTGGTGTTCTCACCTTGGCAGAAAGTTCCGTTTCCTTCAAATCCAGCAGCACAGAGACACCGAGGTCCAGATGGTCGGATCACACAACTGGGATGAGACAGGAAATGAACAACCAGTGACTTAACACAAACCTGACGTTATTGATTTTAGTCTGATTAAAAACAGATGTTCATGATGTTTTATAATCAACCTCAAATAGAGGTCTCCTGCTGTTCTGTTGCCAAACCAGAGTAAAAAAACAGAATGTGGCAGAGCAGTATCATGGAACAGAATCAGTGATCATATTAGAGATCATGTGGCAACATGTGTCGGTGAGGTGAGATCAAAACAGGTGGGACAGGCATAAAAACTGCAGGACATCAGATGCTCCATGACTGAGAAATTAGAGAATATTGCATGTTTCACAGTCAGCTGTCAGCAGAGGACAATGCTGGACACAGAAGCTGCTGGGACTGAGGAAGAAAAATATAATCTACCTCTCAGTAAAACACGATGATGATGTTAAAGAGAACATTTACTCAACATTTGTACCTGCACTGACTTAAAATCAGGTGAAGGAATCTCTGTCAATCTTAATGATCTGAGTAGATGCAAAGCAATTATGTGACCAACTGCACAGGAACAACATGTTTGAAGACTTTCAGTCAGGATTTCAACGACACTATGAAATACAAGCATGTCTAAAAGACATAAGGGACTGGATGACGTACAATTTCCTTCTTCTAAACTCAGATAAAAACGGAAGTTATTGTGTTTGGGCCTAAAAATCTCAGAAACATGTTTTTCAACCATATTGTTACTTTAGATGACGTAACTCTGGCCCCCAGTAGTACTGCAAAGATTCTGAGTCATTTATGACCAGGATTTGTCATTAACCTCACACATAAAAAAAATCTCTAGAACAGCCTTCTTCCACCTACGGAACATTGACAAAATTAGGAGCATCCTCTCTCAAAGCGATGCTGAAAAACTGGTTCATGCATTCATTACTTCTAGATTGGACTACTGTAATTCTCTACTTTCAGGCTGCCCCAGTAACTCTAAAAAGTCTTTAATTAATCCAAAATGCTGCAGCAAGATTACTGACTGGGATTGGTAAGAGAGATCATATTTCAACTTCTTTAGCTTCTCTCCATTGGCTTCCCATTAAATGTAGAATGGAATTTAAAGCCCTTCTTATCTATAAAGCTCGAAACGGTCAAGCTCCATCATACCTGAAAGATCTCCTTGTACCAGATCAACCTAATAGACCACTTCGGTTTTAGAATGCAGGCCTACTTGTGGTTCCCAGAATGGGAGGCAGAGCCTTTAGCTATCAAGCTCCTCTCCTGTGGAACCAGGTCCCAGTCCAGATTCAGGAAGCAGACACCCCCTCTACTTTTAAGACTAGGTTCAAAACCTTATAGTTCGTTCTAGTCCTGCTGCTATAGGCTTAGACTGCTGGGGGACCAACCCCTGATGCACTGAAACACTTTGCTCCTCTCAGCCCACAGTTATATGTCACCACTGTAGGACTCTGTATCTTCTTTTTCCCGTAGTTGTGCTTCTCCGTCTCTCTCTCCCTCTGTCTGTCCTCGTCTTCAGGTGTTCCTGGCTTTGGAGCCACTGGTTCTACCAGCCTGCCCAATGTTTTCCACCGAGCCCAACCGGTCAAGGCAGATGGCCACCCACCCTGAGCCTGGTTCTAGTTTTTCCTCTCCACTGTTGCCTATAGCTGCTCAAGGGGGATTTGTTGGGTTTTCTCTACATATCCATCTTGACTTCACTGTATAAAGTGGCTTCTGATGACATTGTTGTAAATTGATGCTATGAGCATGAGAAACAGACATAACAGGATACGAGACAGATCTTGCTATGACAGAGCTGCTGGTTAGTATGGTTACTGTTTGTCCACAGAACCAGAATGTTGTGGGCATGAATGTTTGTTTCACTTTTTCTTTTACACATCTGGGCTTAGTTTGCGGTCATCACACGTGGTACATTGAACAGTTTTGTTACGGAGATGCGGGATTAGATCACAATGCGGTTCTCTTTGACGTCTCTGTGTCAGCATCATTCTTCTTTGGCGCTCACGTTTGTTTGCTGGTGCAATAATAGCTTCTACAGGAGTGTTTTGTATTCATCAAAGAGAGAAAATATGGTAACCTCTTCTCATAGTTCTAATTTAATGTCTCATTTTTATGAGTCTCATAAATATGATGAACCTTCAGAACATGCATTAGAATAACCAGGTTTTTCAGAAGTCTTCAGTATTTCAGCTTCTGTCAACTTTCAGCAAACAGATAACAAAGTGAAGCTTAATTTGCAGCAGACAGTGTTAATTATGTCATTTTCCAAAATGGCAACATATGGGTTAAAATTAGGTCAAGTTGAAGAATACAGTGCAACTTTCTCTATCCAAGACAACACAACAATTCCTGGTTCCTGCCAATGAAGATTTTAAACATTTAATCTTTAACATTTTCTCAAGATATGCAGATCAGGTTCTCTTGATGTGTTGTTGAGGTTGAGTTGTTGCTAATGTTGCCATGGATAGAGTCACACTACCAACTGCAACTACCCCCTATTTGAGTCCAAGTACGGCCAAGTACAGTGTATTTGCTGTTGGCAGTTATATTTTATTTTTGACTTATGGACATCCAAAACGCAGGTTCTAAACTACAAGACAAGATCTTCACATTCGCTTCAGGTCGTCAAGTCTTTGTGTTGAGGACCCATAGTGACACTGCTCCAATGTTTTAAAAGTGAATTATTCAGCAGCAGCAGGGGGAGGTCAAAGTTTAAGTTTGTCCTATAATGTAAATCTCTGTATCATTTGCAATTATTATCATCATCATCATGTAAAATGTTTTTTCCCCTGTGCAGAAGTGACTCACTTGGCACTGGTGTGACATTTCACTGATCCACACAGTTCATCAGCTCTAGATTGAATCTCTGCAAAACAGCAGACACATTACTCAGTAACACAGTCTTGTACAGTTAGACATTTGTAAAAGGATTTGATAGAAAACCAGTGTAAGCTCAAACGTACCTTTAAGTTACTAAGGACATTTTACACTTTTGAAAAATAAAACACTTAAAAATTCATATAAAATAAACTCACAACTATTTGTGACAAAACAGATAGATAATTTATTTCCTCACTTTCATCACAGAGGATTCCTCTCCACCCGACGTCACACTCACAAGTCCCATCACCTTTGACCCCTTCGCTGCAGCGGCCATTTTGACACGCACAATCTGCAAACAGAGTAGAAAATAATGCAGCCAGGAGCAGATGCATTGGACAGTTTACTGTATCCAAACCCTTTAGCCACAGCTCGTTAACCTTGATCACAGCGGACTCCATACTTCCCGTTCTGGCAGGTTTCACAGGCCGTCCCACTGAAACCTCTGTTGCACTGACACAGTCCAGTGCCGTTGGTACCCTCCACACACACTCCGTTACCAAAGCAGGGCTGCCCCTTGGGCCCAGGACATGGCTCACAGTGTTCTCCATAAAAGCCCCCACAACACCTCAGCACCTGGAAACAGAAACCATCATCAGTCTCATACCTTAGAGGAACTTCATGTCTTTATCCTCGTCAGGTGTTGGTGAGACATACAATGTTTCTCTGGATGCATGTAGATCTGCAGCCAACGGTGAACAGCCGTTCTTCTTCAAACGTCCGAACATACACGCACTTCTTTCTCCTCACTGACGTCTGCAGAGAACAGTCTTTGTTCATATGCGATGATCACCGTTTTTTAAAAAAAATGTCAAAATGTTTAATGGGCTAGAGGTGGCAACATAAGCACTAGGTGATTTCAGAACTCTTACGTCTGGGACGGAGTTGTTGGGACAGGCTTTGCTTTGTGGGTGGAAACAGTCGATGCAAGATCCCTGGGGAGAAAGGAAGAAAATGTTTTTAACATCAGCTGTTTCTTTGAGTCTCATCAGGCACTGGATAAAGTTACCATGACTTTCTGGTACGTGGCTTCATCGCAGCGGTTCCTGTTGATCTGCAGGACAGATGACATGCCGTGAATCACTCCGTTACTACACAGGATGTTGCTGGATGTTAATTGAGCTTCGTTGACAAAGAGCTGGAAAAAAAAGAGACACAGAGGTCAGATGGTGATGATCAGGTAGATCTGGTCCCAGGATGGTGGCCCAGTATCGGGATTTGACCTTTCCGTCTCGGGGGTAGATGCCAAGCTGGAAGGAGAATCCGAGCAGCGTCTGTTTGTATCCACCCGGCTGCAGGTCAGCCTCCAACAGGCGCTTTGCAACCACGTGGTAACGAGTCGTGTTGACATCCTGTTAAACGCAAAAAGAATGAGAGACATGTCAGTTTCCGCACACAAGACGGGAACAAGTGTGCTTTTTAAATTTGTCGATATGGCAGCTCTATCCATGTCACACACTATACCAGGGCAGCGGCAGCCATTTGTTTGAGATAATCTGTGATGGCAGCATCTGTCGGAGCAAACACAGTGAACTCAGGGGCCTGTTCGATCTCCTCTGTCAGGTTGTAGTCCTGACAAAAAAGGAGAAAGACACAAATTGTAAAGGAAAAGCACAAATATTTGCAAGCAAGTTAAACTGTGTGTGTTTGCGTGTTCGTACGATGAGGTAGGATCTAAAGAGCGAGAACTCGGGAGTCAAAGCGAGCACTGCCAGCAGACCCTCACTCAGCTTCCTGTCAGGAACCAAAACCTGGAGATGACAAAGAGTCTCAGTCCGCTGTGTTGAAATCTCAATGTCTTTGTTACCACTGTTGACTTTGTACCTTGTCAACGACATGAATCAGTCCGTTGGTTGCAGGTATGTCTGACGTCGTGATGGTGGCTCCACCGACAGCTGTGAGCTGAGCAAAGATCACTGTGAGAGCAAGCTGCTTATTTCACATTTCCATGGTTTCCTCATCAGTTGAAGTTAGAAACAAAGTTTCTTTCCCCTAAACCTCCGAGTTTTATTGACTCAAGGTTTAGTTTGTTATATAAAAATTATTTTCTTTTGAATGTAAAGAGTTTCATGGGAAGAAGAAAAGAGCAAAACACTGCTCCATTACTGGAGGTCAGACATAGTGTGGACCTTTCATTTGGTCAGTGGTGTTGGTAAAGCATCAACTGTGTGGACTCACTTCATTGTCTGTTGAAACTGGAAGCTTTGTCTTGAGAAGGGAAGTCACAGAGGAAATGTTGCTAAGGCTTGGTAAAGGATAGTTACCGAGGATCATGTGATTTCTGCCAGATGTAAAACAAATGTTAACAAATCTCTGGATTTACGATACATTTGAAGGTGAGACATTTAAAATGAAAAAAAGTGTGAATCTGACTTTTAAAAGCATCAGCAGATGCTGGGCCACAACCTTAAGAGACTGGGCAGGTTTCCCTTCATGGTCCAGAAAGTTTTATCTTCTGAAGACATTTTAGCAATAGCAGCTGAAGATGGAACCAGGAGAGTGATGTTCTGATCCAGCAGAGACTGAGACAGACTGGACTTCTGAGAGCAAAGATACAAATGGTGAGGCGCCAAAAACTACCAAAACGCTGGTTATGTCAAACAGCTGAAAATTTAGTTCGAAAATTTTGGAGCCACAATGAGTCTGAATGAAAGTACAGGATATTCACTTCTCATTGGTTGTCAATTCAATTTTTTTCAATTCAACTTTATTTATATAGCGCGAATTTACAACAAAGTCATCTCAACTCACTTTACATAATAAAGTCACGACTATACAGACTTTTAGAGAAAACCCAACAACAGCAACAGTGGAGAGGATAAACTCCCTTTAACGGAAGAAACCTCCAGCAGAACCAGGCTCAGAACAGGGCAACGAAAGCTACAACAGAACCTTGGTCCCCCAGCAGTCTAAGCCTATAGCAGCATAACTATAAATAACTATAAGCCTTATCGAAGAGAAGGTTTGACATGGTTTCCATTATTGTTTTGTATCATGGAAAGTATTTATGGTTTAGAGAAAACAAAACAAAGAAGCACAACCATAAATACCTTCTATATGTTGTATGTTCTGCATGCAGTTTTCTGCCTCCGTTCACATCAACGAATGATATTTGTTTGACGTGTTAATTCAGTGGTTGAAATCACGATAAATCTCTTCAGCTGGTTAAAGTCTGTGATGGTAGATATGTCCACATGTGTACTGTTATGGTACTGGCCCTCAACTTTCAGTTATTTATGTGAATGTAAAATGGGTGACAATCCTGTTAATGATGTAATTATGTTTTTGAACCTATTTCTGGCTCCAGTTTCATAGAGATAGTATGGAAACACACTCACTGTTGTCCATGTGATGAACTCTGAAGTCTCCGGCAGAACCATCAACTCCTAAACTCAGGAGGAGAAATAAACTCAGGGTTTACGGTCATGATAAAATACTGTAACACTATGTTTTTACATGTGTTACAAGGTGTTCACAGGTGTCACCTGTTCGACTGTGCCGTAACATATTTGTCCATTTCCATGGTATCCTTGGTCGCAGACACACTTCCACTGAGAGGACAGCAGCTGACAGCTGGCCTGGAGACACAGCGTTGCACATCTGAGCCTTTGTTCTGTGGTTCTGAATGGTGTGATAATGAAGGAGAAGGTTTACTCACCAAGTAATGACAGCCTCCATCTAGAGTTGCACATGGGTTCACAGCTTCACAGTCTAGTCCATTTCCTTTGTAGCCGCCTTTACAGCTACAGTCACTCTGTGGGTTCAACAAAAGGTACAATATAGACACGAGTAGACATGATGGCTGTTGTGTGAGACTGAATACATCAAGTACACTTTACTCCCTCCATAGTCCTACGCTTTCTTTATATTTCACAAAACATCTGCAGATCATATCTTTTTAACCTTCAGACTTTTCAACCTCAGAAATTCTGGACCCAGAAATACAGGAGGAAGGTTTAAGGGTGTTGAACTAGATTTAACGGCAACAGTGACCTTAAGATGAGGGAGTCTGTTACAAAAGATTGAGATGATCAGGTGAGGGAAGGGGAACAGGATCCTGGTGAGTCAGAGACGAGCAGCAGACTATAGGTAAACACAGTCAGTCTTGGAGAGCTCAGAACAATAAGCCAGCAGCCACATAAACAGACAGGTAGCAGGTGCGTTGCATGCTTAGCCGTAGAGTCTGAATAGCCAGGTCACCAGAATAGCAGGCAGGTGAATCAGACGAGCAGCAGTCGGAGAGGAGCAGATTAGTAAACCTGTTTCAGTAGACAAGTTAGCAGGAATACAGGGTACCGAGGTCCAGAGGACAACACAGGAATGGCTGGAATGCTCACTGTGGTGCTGAAGAGCGGCCAGGCAGATAGAAAATATGGCAGAGAGCAAATATGGCAGAGAGCTGTGGTTAAGGCCAGGTATAAATAGGCAGGGGGAACAGGTGACAACAATCAAGGCCAGTGACTGGTGGTGAAGGTGTCTTCAGAGGTAACTATTGAGCTGTAACCGGATGGGAGCAAAAAGGGCAACAAAATAAGGTCCAGGAGAGGAAGTGGGGATGAGGGGTTGAATCGTGACAGTAGTGCTAAATATCAGAAAATGAACTTCTCCCTTGTACTTCTACACACACTGACTAATTTCAAAACCAGGGAACAAACATTGTTTCATTACTGCTGCTTCTGTAGAACCCAGTTAGTGCTGAAATTAACAATGGCACCTGTCCAGGTCCAACGTAGATGCAAGTGGCATTGGAGTGGCATCCTCCTCTGTCCGGTGCATTACAGTTGTTGATTGGTTGACATTCACCTTGGTCCTCCCTCCACCCGGTCAGACATTGACAGGAGTGAGTACCTGGTCCTGTCTTTATACATTTGGCCTGCAGTGGGCACAACATGCAGTTCTTACAGTTCTGCTTGTAGAACATGGATTCATCATATCGTTAGTCCTGAGGCTGAAGTGGCAGCTAAAATGAGGTGAAATGAGACTTACATTCACGCTGCAGCCGCCTCTGAGAGGTGGAGCACATGGGTCAGACTCCACACAGGTGATGCCATCACCTTGGTAACCAGGTTTACATACACACCTGTACAACACATATTCACTGGTATAGTGTCAAAATATCTAGATTCTCCAATTTATGTGAGTCAAGCCTAAATATCCGCTGTAAAACTGTAAAACCAAAACGTTTACTGGGTTTTTCCTTAAGACGTGTTGCGATTCCCAACTAGATAAATCAGGTTCATCTAAAAATGTCAGAGTTACAGTGAAAATATTATTGATTGAAGCAGAAACTCACCTTCAAAATGAATCTACATTTGATTAAAACCAACAAGCATCACAAAATCAGTGCTGACAAATATTTCCGTGTGGGACACAGCGATCACGCATCACAGTTTTGTATTTGATGATTTCACAGTTTCACCTTGGACTTCCCCGGCTGAAGTCGCAGTCTGCATGGGCATGACAGAACTGAGCCTGAATGCCGCACGCTGCCGTCTGTCGATCACAGAACCGCCCAGTGAAACCCGTCTGACACGAGTCCAGCCTACACTGACCTTCTGAGTCTGGACGGTTATCACACGATCCGTGGACACAGGGACAGGCTGGAGGCACACACAGATGAAGTTAGACCTTTTTTGACATCACACCCACCTGTGTGTCATAAGGTGAGAGGCCTCGGACTTACTTCTGTCACAGTTTGGTCCATATTTGGTGGAGGAGGAACAGTACTGACAGCGGGAGCCGCTGAAGTTCTTATCACAAATGCAAGATCCATTTCCTCCCATCCCCTCCATACACTGGGACATAAACAATTTTCTTTACACACACTAAAATAATAAAAACACTTTACCCACTATTTTGTTTAATCCTGACATTCAGTGTTCAGGTATTGAAGTGTTGTTGCATTTAGTCTGTTGGATCTGACCTGACCGTGTCCGGAACAGGGAGTCTGATATCCACCTGGACAGGGACTGCAGTCTGGACCGTAGAAACCTTTACAACACGCTGGAGTCTGAGCGCACACAAACACACACATTATAAAGCAAAGTGCTTGGCTGAACAGGTTACAGTTTCACTCCATATCTTTGACTGAAGAAGATTTTTTTAAATAGCCCAGAAAAACATGTCAGTGTCAGAATTACCTTTACATTTGTACATTTACACTACGTTTAAAGTCACTTTTAACGCTGTGTACTTTGTGTTTGATTGTGTACTGAGTGTTTGTATGGCTGGTTTGTGTACCGTTCTGTTGACGTTGCAGAGCGGCCAGCAGCCTGTGGCCTTAATTTTCAGGTCTGAACTGACCATATGGAGAGTATAAGCACATCCAAAAGCAGACAAGCCCTAAACCAGCACAGACAGAAGTGGTCATGGTTTGGATCGTACAAAGACACATACTTTTCTAGTTCAGAAACAGTGTGAGACATCCTACTGTGTAAACTCCAGATGAGCACTGCGACACTTTGGAGCAGCTGACACATTCACCCTGAAAAATAAAATAGTTTGGTCAACGAACAAGCAGCTGTGATGAAGTTGATCTGACAAAGGTGAAGTCCTTCCAGGTAAAGTCACAGGATTAGAATGGTTAACGTATGATGTGTGTTTGTGTGTTGTACTGTGCAGATTTGGGATTTTGTCATGTATGTTTAGCTGATTCATTCCTGAAAAGTAAAGGTAAGCTCACTGTGGCTCTTGGCCTTAGAATCTCACCTTGATGACCTGGGGCTCAGTCTTGTCACACCTGTGGGGCAGCACAGGTTCAATGGAGGCTGGAATCAAAACTTTGTCCACCACGTACAGACGTCCATTTTTGGCCTCCACAGCTGCCTCCAACACCGCTGCTCCATTGGCCAAGATCTGACCCTGAAGGGGATTATACTAGTAAGAACCTTTGAGTCTAAAAACACAGGAGAGGCCTGAGAACGTAATGTAAGGACCCACACTTACATTTTCTGTCACATTAAGGCTCAGAACCTGATTGGCCATTGTCACAAGTCTGGGACTCGACACAGCATTGTAGACATCCAGCTTGAAGGCAGAACAATGACTTGTCAGAAAAATTGGCTTGTAAAAAGTGTATTATCTATGAGTTAATGGCTTCACTAAAAGTCAGCAGTTACTGTGGTAGAAGGAATGATGTGGTTCCTGAGCAGCTCCACCAATTTGTTGTGACCCTGAGGAATCAAGAACCAGCACAGGGACAGTTTTGTGCATATGAGCTGATAGGAGTTATGGACAAGGTGCATAAGACACAGAACAATTCTTACTTCAGAACTGCTCAGGTACTGCAGGTGTCCATCGGTCATGTCATCAAAAGCTGAGCTGCAGGGAGCAAAGACAGTGATCGGCCCAGGGAGATCCAAGACGGACGCCAGATCAGTTGTCTGCAAAGGAAACAACCGTGAAGATGATTGGTGATCCAGTAAAGCCATCCCGGTGAGTATGTGTGGTCCAGGACGTCATCTGTACCTGTAATAAAGCCTTAAACCTGTCAAATTTGCCATAGTTAGAGATGATCCTCATCAGGTTCTCCTATTGATAAAAAAGAACATGTGGGTGAAATAATCCATAACTAACAAAATCAGAGTTTTGGTAAAGGTGGTTCTGATCTGACTTCATATGAAAACAGTTTCTGTACGTCAATGTTGCTCTCCACAGTGGGGGAGACGCTGTCCATCAGCTTATTGATAATGTGGATCATCCCATTGGACGCGACCAGGTCCGACTGGATGATGGCACCTTTCTTTCTGCTGCCATGAATACGGATTTTAGTCTGAGAGTCCTGTAAAGAAAAACAATTCACTCAAAGCCAACTGATGTTTGAGCAAGACAACACATGTTTTCTCCTCAACGTAGATTTTTGCTTGCCTTGCCAAATGACTAAATGTAAATGAGCATGTTATTGTTCTAACAAATTAATATGTGAAGGTTGCGTACACCCACACAATTAATTTGAAAAGAAAAACTACTCACTCCCTCTGATGTGTCTTTCTCAGCTGATTTCCCTGTCAGCATGTAGAAGATGTCGGTTTTCTTCAGCGTGTCAAAAGGCATCACCCCGGCAACCAGATGCATCTTACACAGGTATTTAGCTTTGGTTTGGTCTGCAGTCAGGGTCCTTACCTGTTGAGTGAGCAGTATAAGCATCACATTTACCTCCCAGTCTAAGTGCACGATTTATGAGTTTGGTGTTTTTCACAACAACAAAGTGTTTGTCTGATGAGATTCTCACCGAAGTTCCTTTGAAGCCTTTGTTGATTGGGACAAAAACAGTGAAAGGACCCAAGTTCTGCAGAGGCCATGAAAGAGGACCTGAAAATAACAGAAGTGGGTCGTCTGTCACGCTGACTGTAATGACCAGTTAGGACACGTGTTCTACTTAATCAGCTTCATATACTTCATATAAAGTGATGAATGTCATCAACCTACTAACTCGTTTTTTTTTTTTTAATTAAATCTTAGTGTTCTTCTGTGTTTGCGCTCAATCCAAAAACCTGTCATTGTACCAAACAGAGTGATGGCGTTGCTCAGCTGACCACTGAACTGTCCTCCAGGTTCGGTGTTCAGGTCGTTCAGACGCTGCATGATGTTCCCGTAACACACTTTACCATTACCAATGAAGCCATCCAGACAGGTGCACCTGGGCGGGACGGGTGAAATGTGTGAGACACCCCCAAGAGCAACACATTCATTAGAAAACCATTAGTAAATTAAAGTGACTGACTCCACACTTCCTGGTCCGACAGATGTACATTTGGCGTTCTGGTGACAGGAATCAGGTCCACAGGAGTCCTTCAGGCTGCAGACGCCATTTAA
Source organism: Channa striata (assembly GCA_033026295.1). Taxonomy (NCBI): domain Eukaryota; kingdom Metazoa; phylum Chordata; class Actinopteri; order Anabantiformes; family Channidae; genus Channa; species Channa striata. Next base: position 22,865,821 of record CM065169.1, on the reverse strand, counting down.
CAGGTTTTCAAAGCCGGGGAGACACTTGCAGTGAGACTAAACCGAACACAGCAGAAAAACACAGGTGGATCGTGGACACTCCGATCAAGCTCGTTCTCTATACCTGATCTTCTTCGTGTGTCTGATCCTGTTTCAGACTTACATTGTGTTCCTGATCCTCTAACTCTATTTCTTAAGACCTTTAAAACAACTTGGTTGAACAAAAGTGCTGTGCAGGTTAAAACATAGAATACTCAGAAATAAAACTAGATAATGAGAAATAAATAATTTCTGGCCCATTGTGTTCCTGGACGGATTCTTAAACCCAATTCCTCTCTCTTTCCATCTGACCCTCAGTCTTGTTTCTGATCTTGTTGTAAATGGGATCAGGATGGAGTTTCCTGTTCCTAATAACAGGAATATCCTAATCTAATATTATAATATCAGGAATCTGATCTGTTCCAGATTCTGAACCTGAGCTTAGTCTGATCCTGCTCCACTTTCTTTTCCAGCAGCATCCTCCTACCTTCCCTGGTCCGTCATAGACACATGTGGTGGACTCTGCAGAGCAGCCTCCTCGATTGGTCTGACATGGATCGATGGCCATACACACTCGCCCGTCCCCACTGTAACCCTCGTTACAGATGCAAACGTGCTGGTTTGGACCAGTGTGGACACAGGAGGAGTGGACATGACATATGCTCTGAAGACATGGGTTTATAGCTGAGGAGACAAAGATCTGAATGACTTCATGTCATGTTGCTCTGAGTCACTTTGAAAAGGTGAAAATTAAAGCGCTCATAAAATAACATTTAGTCAGAAAATTACACCGCCATCTCCAATTCTAGAACACTACTCTGGTCATCCTCAATTTGTCCGTTATCCACACCATTTAACCTGTAGACAGTGGTGGGCACTGGAGTCGATCTCAGCCCTGGACTGTCTTTACCTAAACCTCAGAGATGGCACTTTGTTTGAACCCAGATATTTCCTGAGAACACCGCTGAATTATTTTGCCAGCTAGCGCGTGGCTGGGAACTATTTTCTTGTTTTTCTTATGAGTCAGATCCAAAAAACTTGTGTGGAATGTGGAACTTGTTTAAAAGCACGTTGAGTTGGTTAGTCTGAAGCATCTAACTACTTTTCACATACATTAGAGTTAATTAAAATTAGTTTTTAAAGATCATTCGCATATGTTCACAGTACTCAAATGCAATGATCAACATATGACAACTGAGTCTGACGTTTGTCCATTTTGTTTTTCTTTTTAAAAATAAAATCTCAGCAATGCTTAAAAAACACAGGGAACTTGTAAATGTGTCTTGAACAAGTTATCCAGAGGGTAAACCCAGAGAGATGGGCCGGATTTCACACATAAACTCACATAAACACTGATCCCCTGATTTCTGGTAACCAGGTAAACACTGACACACCAGCTTTCCGGTCAGAGCTTCTTCCATGCAGCGAGCATTCTGCTGACACCTGAGAGCTGAGCACTCAGGTAACTCTATAGCACAAGACAAGGGACAGGTAAAAACACAGGAAACAGGTAACAGAAATAGGTCTCGGCCTACTGGGAGCAAGAGGCACACAGGTAGTAACACAACACAAACAGTACAGGTGCTGAGTCTAGGCAGCAGGTCTGTCACTGACCTCGGTCACAGTTTGGGCCTGTATATCCAGAGAAACAGGTACATCTACCATCACCGGTTACTCCAGAGTCACACAGTCCGTGGACGCAGGAACACTCTAAAGAGGACGGAGCAGACACACAATGTGAGGAAACAAAGCAACTCAACCAGTTTAATTTCTGAAAGTTTTGTAGAAATTACCTGAGCTGCAGGTGGGACCGTATCGAGCAGATGCACAGTCCTCACATGCAGTTCCTGCAAAACCCACCTGGACCACAAGTGCACACGCACACACAGACACACACAGACACACACACACACACACACACACACACACACACCTACGTTACAATGCAAACTAAGTAAAAACTGTTCATGGGGTTTGTGGTTTTTGAGCTGCTGGATTTTTCTAGTGGCCAGTTCTGAGATTCTGTAGGTCCTGTAGATGGTTCTAGAGAGACTTTGGGGGGTTCTTCTAGGCTGTAATTTTGTTAATGATACATTGAGGTCAGTACTTGTTGCTAGATGAATGTGCTGCAGTCCTTCAGAGGGTTCTGCCGGGCATAAATGGACCCTGAAAGGGTTATGAATATTCTGTTAGTTATTTAAAAGGATTCTAGTCAACTTCTAGTCCCCATCTTCATACATTCTAGTCACCCTTTTTTACAGGGTTTGATGTTCCTAATGGTTCAAAGGGTTCAGAATGTCTACATGGAGCTAATGGTCTTTGAGGAGAATGTGTTGGCATCCAGTGGGCACACAGGGGGATCTGGGGCAGATTTAAAATGTGTATCATTGTTTCTAGGTGTGTTACCTGACAGGTGCAGGTCCCATTTCCCCCGAGTCCATCAGAGCAGACTCCTCTGTTGCTGCAGGGTCTGTCGGCCCGATCCGGACACTCTGACAACACAAAAGGAAACTGTCAGCAGAGTGTTGTTGGATCACTGAACAACAACCCCCATCCCCAAGATTTGGGACTTTCTTGTGTTTTTGTTCTCGATGAAAACTGTCCTGAATATTGTCTGTATGAATCACCTGGGGAGACGTGCATGTGTGTTGGGGGTCTGAACATAGGGGTCCCGTTAGCACTGTGACCTTCAGTAGATCTAGGTCCTGCTGACCAAGAGTCTGCAGAGAGGAAGGAAGTCCAGATTCCTGCAGGATGCAGATCGTCCTGCAGGACTGGACTGGACATGTGACAGGAATCACCTGGAAGACTACCCAAACATACTACCGATCTGTCCAACTTCTAATCTGAATCTACAGACGATTCTACAATGTCGAACGTCCATCAGCAGGAGCTGAGCCGCAGTTTCAGGAGCAGAATGACTCCTGACTCCTAACTTTCATGTTTAACTGACCTTTCCTGCATCATTCAGTTTTATGGTGTTTCATGTGGAAGGAACCTCTTGGAACAAGTTCAACTGACTCTCGGAGAATCAGAACAGACAGGATACTGGTACTGTGGTAACAATGTGGTATTTAATTTTAATTCTACTGTGAAGTACTCTGTGTGGATGAAGGCATACACATAAACTTTATTAATATTAATTTTAAGAACAGCGAATGTCAGGTTTCTTTTTTACTCGCCTAAACATCTGCAGTGTAAGAATCTTCTATGGTGAATCTGAACACGTTCTGCTGAAAAAAGACACTTTAAATTTCAGGAGCTGCGGATGTAAAATTGTATTTTCAGCTGATCGTGCAACCGTTTTTAAAACTTTAGATTTCAAAAGCATTTTTAATAGCGAGCTTTGATCTTCACAAGTCCAGAAAATAAATTTTGTCAATCTGAGTTCCTTAAGTCACGACTTTTCGGCAGTCACCTCCCTTGGTTTGTCTTCCTTCAGTCATCAGCACCCTCATTACTAAACTGTAAACTGGGTTTTTGTTGAACAATTGTTTTAAGGTTTAAGAAGCTTCACATCTCTAGTCTCTTTTCCCCAGCTGCAATATACTGTAATCTTCATGAATTTATGTGGGAATATTGTAAATGTGGACGTTGTAAGCAGTGAGGCTCATGTTGGAAAATGCTTTGATGCAGCTGCTTCGTGGACCTTTGCTCTTCTTTCAGTGTGTGTTAACCTGAAACCAACTAAACTAATGAGCAGGTTTCTCTAAGTCCTTCTCCCTAATGGATGAACCCTGTATGTTTTAAAGCCACAACGTTTGCATATGTGTATCCTCACCGACACAATCTAGTCCCCAGTAGCCTGGACAGCAGCTCTTTATCTCCTCCGTCCTGTAACACTCGAAGGAGCAGCCACTGATGGGCAACTTCAGGCTGACGGTTCTGATGTAGTAGCTGCACAGAAAGCCACAGACAATCGATTCAGGACACATCAAATAGCCGCCCTCTGCTGCTGGATGCTCAGACTCACCTGCAGTCTTTGGCCATGGAGCCCGGGGTCTGTTTGAATCCTGAAGGACAGGGAATCAATGAGCTGATGCTGCAGGCATGACAGGAGGTCCGAGTCCTCAACACCGTCGAGTTGGAGCAGATGTTCTGAAAAAAAAAACAGCAAGTAATAAGCCCTACAGTTTAGGGCCAAAAGCGTTGTTTGTGAGTCCTGTGGGACATCTGCATGTTGTTTTCACATGGCATCTGTCTGTTTGTGTAAATTAGGAAAGGCTGCTGGTGAGCTTCGCAAGCTGATAACGTCCGTCAGGGTGTTGTGGATGATATTATGACGTCACTTGATTGAAACCAACACTGTGCTGTACTCTTCGTAGTATTTATAAAAATACGCTGTAAATCAGGCTCCCATTTGTGTGTTAAGGTGTTCCACAGGGATCAATACTAGACCCAGTGTTTTTACTTAGTGCATAAAGAATATTTACTGCTGTCATGCACATTGCTCTGCAGCTGCTCTGCATCACAGAATGTCTTTGATGACCAGCAGACCGGTTTCGTGTCCAAAAGATAGAATATTGATTCAACGAGAGCACAAGATTGTTAATCCTGCCCTACAAATCTTACGCTGAACATCTTGCTTAAAAACTGAAATTTCTAAGTAGATTTTGAAGACACAAATTGTTATTGTTGAAAACAGATGAAAGTACTACCCACCAGAGTCTGGATTATGGAGCTATGCTGTCTTCATCTATAAGACCTGAACTAGCCAGATCTTTCAGGTCAGGTTTACTGGTGAGTAAGTCTGAAAGGACTAAACTAGCCCCCATCATAGACTGGTTGTTTTAACGAGTATCAGTGTGATGAGGGGGAAACTGAATCTGCGAGAAAAGATCATCTGAAACATCAGTTAGTGACTGACTGCAAACAGGAAGTGAGTGTAATAACTTCACTTATCGGCTGCATCTGATCCGCCCAGGAAACAGCAACACTCGCTGAAACTTTGGTTGATTGAACTGGTTTGATCCAGTATACGGAAATACTGTAATAATGACAGGACTAGCATCAGAACAGAGAGCATGTTAAGTAAAAATGCCTCTAGAAAGAAGAATGTGACATGAGCAGATATTAGCACACTGACAACATGATGTCTAGTGTTGCAATTTATCTGTTGATAACATGTCAAAATAAATGCTAAAGCCTGATGTTTAAAGGTTAAAAACCTTCTGTCACACTGTAAAAACATCAAGACAAAAATACGAAAATATCTGAACTGTCATATTAACAGACAAAATTAAGGAAAATCTGATAAACACATTAAGTAGTGAACTTAAAACACAACCTGTAGAAGTCAATGTTGGTGTCAGGGGACCCTGAGCCTGACATCTATCAATACATTACAGTTAAATGTATTGATTTGTTGATTAGTTGATGAGTTTTAACTGAACAAATTATTCCTGCAGTGGAACATTTAGGGAATCCTAAATAAGAAGTGTGAGATGAAATTGTTCTTAAGGGAGTGTAAAAGAAAAACGATGATCCGTCTGACCTGACATTAAGAGTTTTCATCTCAAAGTGAAGGAAAAGGCCTTAAATTTAGGTTTAGAGGAAAATGCAAAAATGCAAACAGGCTTTAATATTGAAACTAATGAGTAGTGAAGGACACAGAAGCTCTCCTAAGTCAACAGACAGAAACATCATTAACTTCAAAAGTAAAAACTGTTCATACCTGTTGTGCTGCAGCTGAACTTTTCATCATCATCATCATCAGAGAGACAAACAGCAGCTTCACTGACTGACAGAAGTCCATGTCTCCAATCCTCGTCCTGTCACACACTAGTCCTGGCTCTTCCTGTCCTGCTCTTTTGAGCCTCTCCTCCTCCTCCTCTTCTTCCTCTTCCTCTGTGTGTTTCCTGGAGCTCAAAGAAAAGTGCTGACAGAGCAGAAATACAAAGGCCAGGAGATGAGCTGCTGCAGGTCAAGCTGATTGTTTTTATCACTTAACAGAAAGTCTCTCTAGTCATCGCAGTGTTTTCTAGAACATTTAAAGGAGCAGTTCAGTTTTTCAGTGCGTGTTAAAACTGTCAGGTGGTGTATGAACATAAAAGTCCTGTTCCTGGTCATTAGCAGATTTATGTGAGCCAGTAAATCGTAGTTTGATCGCCAGCGGGAAAACATGCTTTAACTTGGGAATGTGCCATGATGTCACTTTCATCATCATCTGTATCATCCGATAAATGTGTATTAATGACCCGGTTCAGAGCTGCTATAGTCACCTGATCCTGTTCCCTAGCTGTCAGCTCAGTATTCCTGCTCCAGCGTGCAGTCAGAACATGATGGACCACACTAAAGGAACACAGGGCACATGCCCAGGGTCCATAGAGGCCGGGGGCCCACGGGTCAGAACCTCTGAGGGTTCTATTCATATTTCTTGTTTGAAACCGCTGAGATAGAAGAAACAAAATGACCAGGGGAGTCACAACTCAAAAGCAGCAAGATAAAACTATGAAAACAGGAACATGTGCAGAAAAACAGAAAAAAGAAATGTAGACAAACACCAACAACATAAGGGGGTAGTTCATCTGTGTGTGTTCAGGGTCCACAAGGGAAGAGGTGACGAGGGATTTTTCTGTCGATTTGAGAGTGTGAACCATCATCAGTGCGTTGATGGTGACTCCAGCGAATGAACCTGGTTCTAATTTAACCTGAACCTAATGAAGATCATGATTAAAGGGATGAAGACGATGAAGAGGTTGATGTGTCTGTGTCTTGCACACAATGAACCAGTGTCTGTCAGCAGAGAATAGCAGGAAATCCTGGATTGTAAGAATCCGTCTTTCCTGAAACTTTCTGCTTTATCATCACTCACACACACACACACACTTTCTGCTGACTCCCAGTACAAAAAGTTTTGCTTTTTTCGTCCTTTAGTCACATGTTGACCCGCAGACACACTTTGTCCCTGACTTGTCCCCACTAATGTGAAGAAGACGATCTCCATTTATCAGATTACCTGCTGTGTGTTAAAATGTGAACACGAGTGAACTGTGAATACTTATAAATGATTCATGTGTGAGTCAACACAACTCACAAGATTCAGCAATTCATAGAGAATGAGAATGGGTGGGCGGACGGGGGTTAAGCAGTTTATTAAGAGGACAAAGAAAAATTGATTAATGTCCAGCAGACATTTGAAGAAATCGATTTTACCTTAACTTTCCGTGCCTGTTTGCACAAATGCACTGGAGTAACAGTAGCCTCTTCCTGCCTTAATGAGTGGGTGGGATACAGCCAGGAACCTTACAACCACATCTGTTAGCTCTGGACTCACTTCCTTTCCGCTGGAAAAAGCTGAAGCTGCCAATCAGAGCACAGCCCCAGGTCGCCTGACTGTCAAACTTCAGGGCTCCAAATCAACCTTCACTTTTCCAGCACCCTGCACACAGGAAGTGGGCAGAAGCATTTACAACTAGCTAAATACTGTTTTTAAAGGCAGCAGCCACAGCTAGAAGGTCACAGGTTTGAATCCACCCACCAGCGGTGGCCTTGCTTGGTTTGCTCCACAGTACAAACGCATGCAGCCTAATGTAAGTGTGAGGGGTCTGAATTTGTCTGTGTCTCTCTGTGTTGAGACATACTGGAGACCTATCCAGGGTGGACCCCGACTCTCACCAATAACAGCTGGAATAGAAGTTTTTAAAATAATTTTTAATATTTGCTGAAATAACCTGCATGTGCACAGAGTAAATAATGTTTAATGATAAATGTGTTTTAACACGTTTCAGTTTCTCCAGTGCCCACTACTGACGCACGGCCACACACTCGTGATACAAAAAGTTCTCTGCCAAATATCATCAAATAAAAGCTGAACTTCTGTCTCCCGTTTATCGTTTGACCTTTAACCTAAATTTCCTCAGCAGCAGTGACAGGGTGTCCCCCTCTACAAGGACACCGGACAGTTTAGTCCCCCCAGCGTCAAACTAACATCTGACAGCTGCACGACCTCGAACTCGGAGAAAAACAAAGAGGAAAAGCTGAAGTCTGATCTGTTTATTTGTCCGTCTGCACCTAAATGTATCTCCTTTAACAAACTGCTCCATGCAAATCCTCTGAATTCGGTAGAAACTTTTGTCCAGACTGATCCAGACAGGTGTCCTGCTCTGCAGAGTCTCTTTTCTCTGGAAGTGGTTCACAGGTTCACCGTGACAGCAGCCGAACTCTTTGGGATCAGCTCTTGCTTGCGCACGACTGTGATCCTGAGGAGAACCACATATCTGGAGTTTTGGACTGTCTTATTTACAGGTGTGCATGTCGTTCATGGTCTCGCAGCGCCGGCAGCGGACGAAGCAGCACCAGACGAACTTGCACTCGCAGCGCTGGACGTGTCTCACCACGTGCGTGTTGTATCCTCGGCCGCAGCACAGCAGGTTGCAGCCGTCCGGGCCGCTCGAGGTCCGGTTACAGCTGCGTCCTCTTGTGCCGGCGATGCCACGCCGCCGGTCCGCCACGCAGTAATTCGGAGACTTATTGAGGAAGATGAGCCGGTGTTTGTCCACGGGGGGGCGCTGCATTTCCTTCCTCCTGGTCTTCCTCTTCGAGCGGTCCGACACCTGGACGCTGCGTTCATAGAGCTCCTTCAGGTAAACGCCGACGCGCTCGAACGCAGCCATCGTCCTCCAGCACGTCTTCACCGCGCAGGAACCGGAGACGCCGTGACAGCGACAGTCTGTGGACATTGTCCCGTCGATCGCCTGGGGGTCACAGGGAAGAGATGCTGGTTAACAACAGGCCGAGCCTGGGGCCCCAAAGCTGGGAGACTAAAACAGATCACCGCTCTGGGCCCGTCTCACCTGTCGTCCGACCTCGCTGTTGTGCTGGTTCATGGTGACCAGCGTGTACCCCCCTGTGCTCGTGGACATGTTTTTGACATCTCTGTCCATGAACCTGCGGCTGAACCAGGTCCCGTACTGGATTTGGTCCGAGCAGCCGCCCCAGTGCCAGCCCTCCGCCGAGGAGCCGCCGCCCCGCAGCCGCGCGTCGCAGCCGCACTCCGTCATGTTGCCCTGACTGCAGGACCGCGTCACAGCGTGGACCAGACCCGCCGCCATCACCGCGTAGATGAACGCCGTCTCTTTGGTTCCTGTTGGACAGTGAAAGGAGATCCCCCCCCCACCCAGTCAGGAGTTCACGTGTCTCACCTGCAAATTTTCACTTAAGGAAACGTACGTCAATGAGTGGATTTTATTTTACAGATCTCACAGTTCTGAAACACGAGGGACATTCTCCAGAGCTTTGTCTTCTTCTGAAAACGGAGGAAAACTCCTTTAGGATTCTCAAAAAAGTCCCTTTGACCTACTCAACGTTGAATTAATCTGTTTGATGAATGGACAACACGATTATCCGTGGAGATTAGTCCTTCAATTAACCCTGAAAACACAACCCGAAAGTTTGTGTTCAGAGCTCTCTTCGATTGTACCATATTTTTAACTATTATTAATCTAATTTGTTTCTCATATTTATAGGAGGCCCTAAATAACATTAAAGCCATCCGTTAATTTTTTAGCTATGGCAAAATAGCATTAAACATTTAATGGTTAAATTAAAAGTTAATGGGTTTTATGTCCATTCCATGAGATGTATACACCTGAACACCTCAGCTGAAAATGTTTCTGAGGCTGAACAAAAACACCTTAAAGTCAGTGTTCCTGGATTAAAAATACCGGGTTAAATGTCCCTAAATTAAGGGCCAAAGTGCGAGCCCCTTAAAAGCGGTGTGTAAAATTAAGGGTCACATCCGCTTTTCCTGTGGCGCCACCATCAGGACAAGTTCAGAATGAGTTTTTTCTGTAACGCAGTGACATGCTGCCTCGCGGAAAATGACACGTGTCTGTGTCATGTGTCGATATAAAGCAGCTGATTGTGCGTTTGTTTAAAATATGAATGTCCCCCTTTAAAAGAAGGACCTGAACTTGGTCTACACAGCTATCAGTAAGGCCGGCACAGGTGGAGACTGCAGGTACAATATGCTCCGGTACAGCCCACTTCAGGATGGGCTCTTCCTCTCACCGCTCGTCAGTTCGTATCCGAACACGCTCCGGTCCTCCCTTGTGGAGCAGTTCCACCTCTCGTGTCTGAACTGGTTCTGGCACTCAGACACCGCAAGCCGGGCTCCGTCCTGGACGCTGGGTAGCACGAAAGGCTTCTTCCGGCACAGCTCGCGCTGTCTGGGGCTCAGAGGCAGGTCAGCGCAGCCCAGCTGCTCCGGCGGGCTCACAGCCAGCCACCTGCGGGGAAATACGGGCTGTTACTGGGATCTACGCGGTTTCATGAACCTCAGGTGAGCAGTAAAAAATCGAACCACCCACATAACCCACAGCAGCAACTTTAAATCTAATGGCATCAGCACCGACACTAAGAGCGGTCTCAGGTCGGTCCTGGAGTCGGTTCCGCCGCTTGCTTAGTTTAATTAATGAGTCGTCTAATTTTGCTGATTGTTTTAGAATCCGGACCGAACTGAACCAGACCCTGAAACCAGCGCCCTCCGGTTCAACACCCACAGTTTGACGGGTTCAGCTGGATGCACGGGGACCCGTGGGGCTTATGGGTTAATTACCCAAAAAGTTCGAAGCGGTGCACTGGTTCAGTTCGCCCCCACACACCCAAGCATTAACGAATAAATGGGGCATTTTGTTCGTGTACGTAATTTAGGCCGAAATTAAGAGCAGGTTCGGTGGCTACAGAACCTGCACTGACTAAAGCCGCACGAACTGCAGGTGATTCTACATTTCGTGTTGTCACTTAAGTAAGTTCGGGTCCGTGTCAGTGGATCTGGGCTGTTGGCTAAGAACCTCGACAGACACCCAGAAAAAAGCTCATGTCCATCAAGTTCCGGATTAAAAAAACGTGATTTAATTGACAGATCCAACATACCGACATTAAAGGACGGACTATGCGCTTCCTACTTTGCTTTGGTAAAGGAGTTCGGCTTGGCTCGGACCAGGCTCCAGCAGCGGTTACTCACATCCAGCTGGCTCTGCAGCACTGCGGGCACACGGAGACCCACAGCAGGGTCAGGGCGAACATTTGCAGGACTCCGCAGCCCCGTCTCTCCATGACCTCCCCGTCTATCAGATCCGCTCTCAGTGTGTCCATCAGCAGGAGTCCGGATCATAGCGAAACCCCGTCTTGGTGCCTCGGGCTTCGCTGTCGGTGTTAAGATGTTAAAAATTCGTTCTGCAGGAGTCCCCCCCCCGTTTATTCTGCAGAAGAAGCAGGACCGAGCTGAGTCCCGGAGATTCCTCATTGGACCAGCTCTGGATTCATATTCAGCAGCTGACGTCAGAGCTGGACTCGAAAAGACCAGAGACTGTGTCATTGCTGAGCTGTTAATAAAGACGAGACCACTGAAAAGAGTTTGAGATTCAGATTGACCTAAAGTCAATGTCAGCAAACATTTAAAAGTGACAGCAGCGATTCTGCTGAATCGGATCATTCTGATCCCTCGAATATTGGATGTAAAATTTCACCAACACAGGCTTGGTCCATTTGTGCAAGGACGGCTACAGAGTACTGCCTTAATAGAATTTATTTTCAAAGGACGTTTTGTGTAAAGAAAATATCTGCGTTCTTTTAAGAGATCATAAAAAAAACATGAACAGAAATTCCAGAGCTTCCTGCCACATCAGGATTTTCACACATTCTGTTGTCAGTTTAAAAAAATGAATAGTACAATGATTACAAGTTTCGTTTTTAATACATGTAACATCTTTACAGCTCAGCACGTCAGCAGATGGTGGGTAACAGGCCTATGATGTTGATAATAAAACCTAACAAAGTAATATGATATTTATTACTGTATAAACAATTACCTTGTCACATTGTTCATACAGAAAAATTATCCCATATATGACCAAAATATTAACCTGTTTGCATTTATTACCTCGATTTGACCACTGCCACATTTCCAAACTCATTTCTGAGCAGGAACGTGCTACCAAAAAAATCATGTACTGAAAGATATAAAGACACAATTTACACAGAAAAAAAAGACTTTAAGTAGAAAATACTAGACTATAAAGTGAAACGATGTCATATTTATTTTTTTATAAACTATGTCTGTTTCTTTCTGCTTAAATCAGTTAGAATGTAGAAAAATCCATAACATTCATATAAATATTCATATATTCTGTTTTTGGAGCATGTAAAGGCACATTAAACATCTGTAGAAAAATATAGAAACATAAGCAGAGAATCTAAGATGTTTCCTTCACATGAAGAACTATCAAATCTTTGGCTGAATGTTCTCTGATACATCTACAATAAACTTCTTTACTGAGGTCTGGAAAGTACACATATAAAAAATAAAATTATATATATATATATATGAGGGAAAGAGTTTGGTGTGAAGCAGAGCAGAAAGGTATCAGGCAAATTAAGTGACAATATTCATCTAATACAGGTGGAACGAGCTGCCAAACTCTGCACGCTCAGCGGCCTCCCTCACAATATTTGAAAAACTGCTGAAATAAGGAACTCTTCTGCATCTTCCAAAAAAAAAAACAAAAAACATTCTGCTCTTTCTCATACTTGCATCTCATGAAATAGAAACACTTTTTCTTTACTTTGATGTTTTCTCCTTGACTTAAGATTTATTCCTGCTTTGTTACTCACTTGTAAGTCGCTTTGGATAAAAGCATCTGACACATGACTATATGCACCCATCATAAACTAGTGCACTGCACTGTTTGTTAGTACATATCAGAGCCTAGTTAGTGTGCATCATAAAGTAGGTGGTACAGAACTAGTTGTTGTGTCATAAACTAATTAGGACTCGTGGATTAGTTAGTACATGTCAGAAAATAGTTAGTACATGTGAAAGACTAGTTAGTACGCATGAGCATATGTTGCTGTGAAGAAAAGAGTTTCTCGTGAGAAAGTACTTAAGTGTTTGTAGTTACAAACACTTACTTTACAAACTGCACGTGGTGTCATATTTCTGGTTTGTTTGTAAATGAGGATGATGACATTTTGTCTCGCGTTGTTTGGTTTATGTTATACTGAAAACTGCTTTTTTGTCTGCTTTGTTGAAAATCATAATCCCTACGTTGTAACCCTGACAGAGCAGAATCATACCTGTGAGTTAGTAAGTTCTTTTTTGCTATTCATATTCTTTTTCTTTCCCTCATTTAGTTTTCACTGTTTCCGTCGTCTCCAGCGGCCTCTGGCGAGCATCGTCACCCTGCTGACGTCTCGACTCTTGCAGCAGGTAAATTAAAGAGGTGGGTCTTCCTTGAGGACGCACACGATCCTGCCACACTCACTTGGCTGTCTAGTTTCTAGTTCTGGGACACAGGCGGCTCAACAGGATCTCGGAGTACACTTGGTTCACTGCTCCTCTCATATGATAAGTCAAGCGGCTAGACCCAGCCTCCTGGTCTGTGTCCTGCACAACTGATTGGCTGCTGGATCCTGGTCTGATTCTAGTGGATGTGATTCTGTTTGCGATAGACGAGGTGTTCTGTGGAAACCTGGAGGACCAAACCTTCTCCACCTGTGAGACAGGAGGGACAATGTTTAGTCCCTTAGTGTGTGTTTAATGCATAGGTGGGCACACGGTCACTCCCTGTCTCATTAAAGTCATGTTACCTCGTGAAAGTGGCAGGCACATCGTCCCTGCAGGAACTCTTTGTATCGACCCATCGTGATGGTGAACGTGTCGATCACCTCGTATCCATGATCCTTTGCTGTGGTGATGATGTTGCTGTTCTCTCTGTACAGATCCTGGAGCTCTTGCTAGAAAAAAAGCGAATCTAATGTCTGACTCCACCAACAACAGACGCTGCAGTAAACTGGAGGAAACTGCGACCTACCAGGCCGAGAGACCTGATCCCGTCTACAGGAAGGTGGAAACCCATCCCCAAAGATTTCACCACCACCAGGATGTTTCTGAGAGACTCCCTGAGGAAGAGCGGAGGGGGAGGGGGTGACCACAAGCTCTTATTTCCTGAGCCAATTTCATTCACTTCAATTTCATTTATTCCACTTCTGTTTCTAATAAGGTCAAATGTATGTCTTGCTTTCATGTTATTGTCTTTTTAATGTTCAGTGTGTTAAAGATTTTATCAAATGTTGACTTTGAAAAGTTGATAAAAAATTACCTGCATCAAACTTATAAATGAAAATTAAGTTAAATAAATTAAAAGTCAAAATAAACAAATTAGTTCTAAATAGCATTAGAATGATGAGATGTCCTGTACCTGTCCAGCACCTCTCGGACTGTCCTCAGGTGATTAGTGTTGAGCCACTGGACCCCTCCCACCACTAACACAGTCAGGTTAGAGTTCACCAGTGGTCGTGACCTTTGTTGACAGGGACAGGTTAACAAACAGCTATGCAGTGAAACACACACACACACACACACAGATCCACCACAGAGCTCACTCTTTCACCTGTTGAGCAGCTGAAGCAGCGCCTGTCTGAACGTGGGCCGCTGCTTCTTCTCCAACCAGAACTGAGGATAGTACGAGTATCCGACCTGAGTCCTGCCCCCGTTCAGGTTTCTGTAGACCAGCGTGTCGTGCGCTTTCCCCCAGTCCTGTAGACTGGCATTGACTTTCTCCATCAGGAAGTACATCATACCGCGATTGGTCGAGTCGCCGATAAACAGCACCTGAGCAGGGAGATTCAGCAGGTAAGTCACCGTCAGGACACCTTCCCAGGTACAGAACACCTGTACAACCTGTACAGAACAACCTTACCTTCCTGTCCATCATACAGTTCTGCAGCTGGGGGCGGTCCACTAACTGGTGGTAACAGCCATCTGGTTGCCAGGCAACCTCTCTCCAATCACACGTCCTGTTGTCAGAACAGATGAGACACGGAACCACCCACCGACCTGACAGGTGAGAGACAGAGACATGTGAGACAGACTGTTTGTGTCTCCCCACAGCTGAGAGGAAGTGACGCCGAACCTGGTGCATATCCGGAGGTGCAGGTCTGAAGTGGCTTCTGAGACCCAATGAAAGGCTGAAGACCACAGTCCTGACCAGGCTGAACCAGCAGACCACAGTCCTGAAACATAGGTAGGGGAGAGAGTTTAGCTTCTTTGTTAGGGCTATGGACTTTTGTGCTGCTGCGGGATTCAGAAACTGTCACTGAGCAGCAGGTCTGATACGACCCAGTCCTTACCCTCAAAAACCCTCTGAAGTTGTGTGGACCAGCCAAAATGTTCTCGCAACAATGGTGCTGCAACTCAATTCATTCACAGAAGGTTCTAAGGAAGGCTTTTCTTCTTCAGCTCCTTGTCCTTCAAAGGTATAGTCTCACACACTGAAGACACCTTCATCTCCCTCCCCGTGAGCTCCTCATCGATCGATCGACTTGCACACGGTCTGGACGAAGAAATGGTGGAGTGGGAGCCAAGACTTCAAAACGAGACGCATGAAAAGATCAGCCTAAGCTCAGGTTTAGGCTGAGGTGCATTGGGGACAGAACAGGATTCTAATCACCATGAATCCTCTTCACTTCCTCTGCTCATTGTTTCGCTCTGGTCTCTTTCTCTGGTCCCTCTCAAAGCTGCTTCTTCTCTTTTGTGTCAAAGATTTCTCCTCCAGGTCAGAGGTCAAATAAACCCCACCGGCTTAGCTCTGAGGCCCTGTGGGAGCCGCCACATCTGGCCCCAACTTCAGAGCATCCACCCTCACACGCACTCTTTCTTCTTGTAATGCTGCAGGTTTCATCGAGCTGGCGTCACATTCTACACGGCAGCGTCGCAGCTCACAACAAAGTGTAACAAGATAACTTAACAGGGATTTTCTTGTTCGTACCTGAGCTCAGTGTAAACCCTCAAACAGATGGGACACTGGTCCGAGATCAGCCAGGAAAACACAAACATGCCGGCAGGGCCTTTCATCCTGCAGCAAGTCTGAGAGAGACGTTCAACCCAATTGTGTCTGCATAGACTGGGCCCAGATTTGTCTGCAGCTCTGCCACACAAAGTAGCAGCACTATACCCTAACTGGGCTCAATTACTGCTTACAGTCAAGTATTACAAGCAAAAAGATATTGGATTCATTTACAGCTGGAGCTGATTTTACAGCGGTCAGATCTGGTCACGAGAGGGTTACTGGTGTGGGGTCGGTTTATACTGGTCTATGGGGTCTGTAGTTTTCTTCCCCCAGTCAGGATTAATAGTCTGGATTTTTCAACATCTAATCCTAATAATGAACTTTTCTGATAATCTTGGTCTTTAACCGAGATCCATTAATTACATTTTTTAAAATAAATTTGGATTTCTGCAGCACTAAAAGCTGCAACGCTCATAATAAAGGTTTCATCTATTTATGTTTTTAACAAATAAAGTGATTAAAAACCGGAAGCAAAGATACAGTTATTTATTTTTAATTCTTAGCACTTATTTAACATTTCCAAACAGCAGAGATTCATGAGGACAGAATGACACAAGTTGGATCCGAATAAAATCAGAATTCGTGGATTAATGTTCACAAATTATTTTTTACAGCTGCAGCAATGAATGACACATCAATCCACTAAACTATGAGTTGAGATATAATTGAGAACTGAAAGATCCTTAAAGGGCTTTTTCTTTAGGAGCTAAATTCAGATGTCATAGATAAAAAACAAAAAATCATGAGTCATTTAAATCACCTTTAGAAATTAGAAAAAATAAACGGTATGTTTGTTATAAACACAGAAAAAAAATGCTTTCGTTCATAAGTTAGAAACACCTTTATGTTTTTATTAGTGTGCTTATATTTTATATTTTGGAAAATAAATGTATTATGCCAATTCAGTGTTTGCTGATTTTTGCAGGTTAACTTTAGTTTTATACTAAATATTTACTGCCCCTTATTTAGTTTCATTTTTGACAACAATCGAAAAACAAGTTAGTTCAAAGTGAAAAGTAAAAAGTGTTTGTGAGCTGACAGACACGTCCAAAGGAGACAGACATAATCTTGGTTCTGAGTAATAATCCAGGTCAACACAGTCATCCCAGTCTGTTGTTTCCTTTTTTGGAGCCAGAGTCAGAAGAGAAGTGAATCAGGAATCCATAGCTCAGACAGAAAATATTTAAACTGGTGTCAGACACGTGAACATGAAAAACGCTGAAAACTAAAGGTGTGTAATAACACGGGAACGTTGGGAAGCTTCTCCTCGGGATCAGAGAGGTTTGTCGAGCTGGTGTCACCTGTTCTTGCTCCGAGTGTAAAATGTTTCTAATGTCCACTGACTTGTGAGGAGGTTATTTGTTTGTATTGGAGAGAATACTTTAAAAAAGGAAAGAGAAAAGTAAAAGTACATAAATGGTTAAAAGGACACAGAAAAAAAATCCGTAACTACATTTTTAACTTTTAAAAAAGTTAAAGCATTGAGGTATAATTTTTTTGTGAACTCAAAAATCTTAGCGAGATGGTGAAAAACATTTTTTGGTAAAAAACATATTTTCACCACTGATGATTTCATGGTGGATCAGGTGAGCACGTCGCATGGCAGCCACCTCCATCGGTGTGTGTGAGAGTGTGAATGAGAAGCTACATTGTAAAGCACTTTGGATAAAAGCGCCATATAAGCAGCCACTGAATGAGGCTGAAAATAATTTTAAGAAAATCATAATATGCAGAAAGCATAAATATATGAGTCAATAAAGTTGTGCTTTTTTTGACTTTCTTTAGAGAAAAACTGCACAGAGTTGATCCCATGATGACTTTTAGTCTCAGGTATTTCTTATTTTAATCCGTGACCTTAAGTTATAAAGAAGTGATAAATTATCACAAGCATCTGTGACACAGGCAGTTTTTACTCTGACTCATCTGATTAGAAACAGACTGAGCATCTGCAGGTTTTTACTCTGGCACATGGACACACAAGGTCAAAGGTCAGATCGTCAATGCCAAACATTTTGTTCTGTTTAAGGGAAGAATGAGAAGCAGCAGAAAGCGTTCAGATGCCCCGAGCTTCGACTTTCAGGAGGAAGGTTTGTCAGGATTGTTCAGTCAAATTCATTTCTTCCAGCAACGTACAGTGGACAAAAGTCACTAAAGTACTGTACTTAAATGTCATTTTCAAAATGTGTTCTACTTTCCTTGGGTATTTTTATTTTACATTATTTCTCCTCTGCTCCCAAATCTGAAGCTTTAATTAAAGCAGAATCTAGAGAACTAACAAACACTGGTGTGTTACTGTGGATGACAGACGTCAGTAAACAGTGGTGGTAAAATTAGCTCCAACTTTATCTTCACCTTCTGGTCCACACCGAGTCTCTGTTCTGGTCTTGGCCTTAGTTTTTATGTAGATCTTTATTCGCAATTGACAGCACAGGTGTGAAATAAAGTGTTATTTCTCTGGTGTGTGCTAATACCAAGTAGTTACCAAAGTAAGGAATTTAAAGTGGTACTTCTACTTGCGATGGAGTCCATTTTTAGACAAATACTGAGTTTGGGAAAAGGTCCCAGCTTGTTGTTGTGGATGAGCTGAGTTTACCTCTGTAGCCTCGTGTGACGTTTAGTGACTCTACAGCAGTGAAAACAGCTAAAGTTAATTAAAAAAATCACTTCCTCAGCTAGATGTTAAACCTGGAAACATTTTCTGGGTTTAAAAACTCTTTATAAGGGTTTAAACTTTAAAAAGCCTCAAAGTTTCTTTTTGAGTCTAAAAACGTTGCTCTACTAACTTATTGGCAACCACGTTCTGCTGATAAATAAATGTTAATCTCATTTAAAAAGTATTTACCCCTTTTAAAGTGAGACAGTTTGTTTTGAAGTCACATAGTTGCTCACCCGAGTGCAGCGAGTGTTTCTGGAAACAGTTACTCCTGTTCTCTCTCTCTGAATGAAGCCACAGAAAACAAAAAATTGTCACAGCTCCTATAATGTCATTAGTGTAATGTTGCATAAGTTAGCTCAGTGTGCAGTGGGAAAAATCTGTTTCTTCCCTTTGTGACATGAGTCACGTTACTCAGTTGAAGTAAAAGCACAACATCATTAAATGTCACCTAACCTGTTTATTTAGCAGCCAACTCGAACTCTGACTCAACCCTGAGGTCTTTGTGTCTCACTCAAACCAAACCACTGTGATTTTGATTGTTTACGACATGGCAGCGTAAAATTGGCAGCCATTTTGGTGCCCCTGGTAGTCATTTGATAGCTGGTACAAAAATAGGTGAAACTTCAACTGATGCCAGCCTCCCTGCCACATCTTAGCGCACGTTTTCAGCAAATATTTCTGTTGGTGAACTATACTCTGGGTCAAAAGGATTTTTTTTAAAAGTTCCATTTATGAAACACTGAATGAATTTTTAACTGACACGCACAACAAACTGACACTTTTTATTATTATCAGAATTTGATAGACTTTGTCTTATTTTTGTTAATTTTATCCCTATTCGGGTGAATTTGAAGCCAAGCGGCTCAGGTGGTTGCTGTGAGGCTGCTCTATGGACCCAATCTGGGATCAAGCTAGATTCTGAAAAAACTTTACCAGGAATGAACGGACACCAAGTTTTCACCAGATATCCAGTTACTAGAATACATCCATAGCATTAACTCATAACTGTGGGAACCTACTCTGACATAACTTTCTGACCAGCCCACTAGCCAATAGGAAAGTAGAAGACCTACCTGGACAAAGCTGCAGGTCACGTGATCTTCGAACATGGGCAGACTGGGTCGGCTCTCACGGTAAATGTGGAGGGTGTAGATCGTCATGACAACAGGGTCAGGCTCAGCACTGTCTGTCACCAATATGTTGATCCTGCTGTTGCCAAGGCCGACTGGGTAGTTCGCCATCCTGGGGGTGGAGAGTGGGTGAGGTTAGTTACCTGAACCTGGGGGTTACGGATCAGGGGTCGGGCAGCGCTCTTACCTGGGTCCTCGGTGCTCGTCCAGGTGAGCCCTGCAGGCTGAGCTGATGGGCTCTGGCCGGATCCGAATGGTCAACGTGTCAAAGCTCACCTCAGCATGATACTCCTTCACCCGGGGGCTAAAGAGGGGAGTGAGGGCAAGAGGGGGGTCGGTGTAGATCTGTTTGAGGTGAGGGTCCACACAGGGATCTGAAACACAGAATAATATATTATACTTGATGTTTAGATGCCTCATGGGAAGTTCATATAAACAACACAATTTTTTCTGTTTTTCTTGAGTGCAATTGAGTCAGACTAATTTTAGATCTTTAGAGACCCCCCTTCACAAGGATTGAATGTGTCTGACCTCTGACTTCATCCAGGGAAGACACCACAGCTGTGTCCTGATTGGTCAGTTTTTCTGTCTCATCAGTTCTGTGGACGACATGACAAATAAGTCTGGAATTTAATTTCTCCACCTCTCACACCCCCCAGTGGTGTGCTATAACCAGACATAGATCTCGAGCATTAACGATGAGAGAAGGCTTTGATGATTCACACGATTAGATCTACAAAGTAAATAAAAATGAACAAAGCACAGGATACAGACGTGAAGCTGAAATGATAAGTAGAATCTTCATTAAAGAGCAATATCTGAAAACTCGTCACCTGTACCTGCTGTTTCCCTGGAGCTCGTAGTAACGACTGATCCTAACCAGGAGATCAGAGATGCTCTGATGATCGGAGGAGAAGGAGGAATAAAGCTGCACAGAACAAATATAGTCATATCCACAGGAATAAAACACCACGTCAACACTACTGCAGCTAAAGGTGTGAACACGTTACTCTCTCTGTCCACTAAAAACTGGATGTATTTTTGTGCGAAAAAAGCTGATTCGTAATTTTCTTGCTTAAGTTAAAAATCTTTCTGTGACTTGAGGCCATGTTTTTCCTCTAGTGCAAAACAAAATGTTCTAAAAGCTTCAGTTTTCGCAGCAGGTAAAGATCTGACTGGATGAAACTGATTGGATCTCATAGACTTGTGGTTAGATTATTTTAGAAATGTACAAGATTTTGCTGATGTGGCTGCTTCATGATGATGTTACCAGTTGAAAAGCTGACGGCGTCTTCATCTGTTGCTGAAACTGAAACAGGAGGAGAACCTGGTCCTCGGAGAAACAGACACCGTGCATCACTCTGCAGCCACCGTACTGACAACAAACAGATTAATAAAAAAATAAGTATGTGTGTTTGTAATGGAAACATGTGAAACCTGGTGAATAAATGTTGTCATGCTGTGGTCGCACATAAAACAGCTCCACTGTGAAAATTTGATTGATTTGACTTTATTTTCTCTTTAATATACCTCTGTACATATATGTAGATTTAAATGTCATATTGGTAATTCTTTTGTGTGTTTGTTTGTGTACAGCACTTTGTCCAGCTGTGTTGATTTTAGGGCTCTTTATAAATAAGGTCGGATTGGATTGGATTTTTCAATGCTGACTTTAAGAAAGTAATATGTGAGTACTTCTGATGTCTGGCTGGGTTTGATTAAAACACTTCTCTGATTGTCCTGTGAACTCACCTCTCTCCTTTCTGTCTCTGAGGACAGGTGTGTTTGTGGCATCAAGGTGAAGTGAAGCATATCCTCCAGGATCAGGTCTTTGGTGATCTGTCCATCAAACATGTTGTTTCTCAGAGCAGAAAAGGTAAAACCGGTGTCCACCTGAGGTTAGAGAAATTGATCAGTTGCTGAAGACATGGTGACCTCTTCTGGATGCTCCCCTGAACTGACTCAGTCATTTACCTCAGGCTGATCTCTAGGTTTATTCTACTGTGCTATTCTAAAACAAAAGAGAAACGAAAAACAGTGGGAAGGAAAGAAAAGAAGGTAGTGAAACACATTTTAAAGATGGCAGCCTTCTTGTGAATATGTCTTTATGCTCCTGTAATGACATTAATAAAGTTTATAATAAAGGTTATTGGATCATCAAATCTGCTTCACTGATCACAGGTCGGACTGGACTGATCCACAGAGATGAGACAACACACTCTTTATTCTGGTTAAATTAACCAGCCGCAGTAATTACTGACTCCTCATGAGACGGCGGAGACTGGACCGATACAAAAGGAAGAAAACAAAAGGTGAAGACTGAAAGCAGGAAGAGAAAAGAAAGAACACCAGATCCAGAAGAAAAGAGGAACGAGTAAAGGGAAGGCAACCGGGAGACATTTAAACAAGAAACTAAATGCTCCCAAAAAGTATGACGTGTAAGAAAAGGAGTTAGAGAAGTGAGAAAGAACAGGAATAAAAGCAAAAAACTTCTGCAGCAGAAGTTAGAGCTGAAGCTGAAATGCTTTGTCCAATATAAAGTCATGCTTTTATTCAAAGAGTGAATGATGAGGGGCGGCCAGCAGGTGTCTCCTTAGCTCTTGCTGAGTGTCCAGTCAATTGTTCTACAAGAGGACAAACAGGCGAAGTGCATCAGTGCGTCTGTTTTACCTGTATGATAACAGGTGTTGTGGAGCCACTGAAGAGCAGAGTGAAGGTGAGCAACTGGTAGCATAGCACACACCTGGAACACACATCGTCAATTGATCAATCAATGGCAGAAATCACTATGGTGGACGTTAAAGATTTTGAGAATCTAACCATAAAAACTTTTAAACTACTGCTGTGAACAGGCTCACACCGTCTTAACCTCGCTCTCTGATCAGGAGAAGGCTTCAAATTCTTGACGATTTGACTAAAGCTGGTTCTAAATGTATCTGGATCTGTTTACATAGCAACAAACAAGTCCATGTGAAGCTTCTACCTGTGGAGAGTTTGCTTCCACCGTTTGGTTGACGTTGCCGCCTGGAGCACTTCCCCTATCACCTTCTTTGTCTGCCCCAAAGCCTGTTGAGAGTTTGTTGGTCCGAGCTGCTGCAGCAGGAAGTTTCTGAGCTGAGGGAGAGGAGAGGTTAACATACGGGACCATCACACACTGCAGCTTCCAGGATTGTAAAACATCACCAGGAAGCAGAAGAGACAAAGACAGGAAGATTAGAAACAACACATACTGACACATACACAGGTACAACACAAACCTGCAGGAAACCAGAGACAACAAAGCCATCTTGACTTCAGCGGTTCACCTTTGGTTCTCTCTCCACCAGCCTCCCTGTCATTCTTTAAATCTGCCTAAATGTGATCAAGAGGCATTTTACCTTTGTGGGTCGTCCCTTCCTTTCCTGATTGGTCGTCACCACGCTTGTGTCATGCAGGAATGATGTCAGAGGTTTGGCTGAGGTCACGAGGACGTAAACATTTACTATGGCAACCAGACCAGGTGAGTGACTGTGAGACAGAGGGTAAACACTGATGTGTACACACAGCGCAGTTTCTTCTCCCGACAGGTGATCAGACGGAAACTCACCTGTTCGGAGGAATCTGCAGCACCTGATTGGTCGATCCACAGGAATATGGCTCCATGGGTAAATCTGGTCAAAGAAGAACAGGTACACATGACACACCTGAGTTTTTTTTTTTAACTATGTTTTTATTCTTCAGACTCACCTGTCAGGTGTGACTGAGTATAGAAGTTGCATAGTCCTCCACCTGCATCAGAGAATGCCTCGATCAGCCCAGGGATCAGGTTCACCTGAGGACGCAGAGGCAAACAGGTGAGTCTCAGGTGATGTGATTAGCTACAAGCTGTGCACAGGTGAACCTCACCATCTGATGATGCAGCAGGTGAGAGAAGGAGATTCTCCTCAGACAGCTCCTCTCTGAACTACTGAGGCACAGCAACAGGCTCCACCCCCCCACACCTGTGGAGACAGACAGGAAGTCACACCTTTCACTGCAGAGACACAGACAGGAAGTCACACCTGTGACTTAGTTCTCACTCCTCCAGTTTCTGGTTTTCACACAGCTGCTGTTGAATGACTTGTGTGAAGTTCTTGAAGACATTTTAAGGCTTTATCGGGTCTGACGACTCACTTGACAGCCAGGCAGGACCAATTCTCCAAGTCAGTCTAGTTTCCACTCAACACGCTATTTTAAAACTGAGGTAAACATTAGTTCCAAAAACTCATCAAGACATTGGGAGGGATCTACTGCCAAGCCATTAGGGTCTAACAAAGACGACAACTGTGTGAACATGACTTCTGTTGTACCTGGGGTAATGTATTCAGTGTCATCATGTAAAGGCTGCAATGCTGCCGGACCACATAGGGGTGAGACGAGACTCAAACCAGCTGCAGCTTCTTACGACAGGCTGTGAGGTTTGCATGCTCGCAAACCTCTGGAAATGTGGCCAAACAAACGGCATCTGGTGGTCTCTACACCACACAGCAAACGATCCCAAAGCTCTTCTGCTCAGCACTTCACGTCTCTGAAAAGAAGTCTTCTGCTCTATACAACCTTGTTTGTGGAAGGTTGTGCAGGGAATTCTGAAATATATTGTGCCTAAACCTACACCAACACTACAACGACATAAAGTATCAACAGTAAATCGTGTATGTAAATTCTCAGAAAAGCCGGGTTGAGTCTGCCGGACTTCGGAACATTGGCTCTCTGTCACAAACTCCAAATATTTGAAATCAGTCAAGTTGGCTGACAGATTAAAGTGTTTGGTTTAGACGGTTTCCGTTTTACGTCTGCTGGTAAATACAAAACCCCTGTAGAGATACAGAGGAGGAAGCTGAAGATGCAGATGTGTGGCGTGGTATGACAGATGTGAGGGTTTCATAGAGTTAAAGAATGAAGGGAGGGGAAACAGGAAGTTTCTGTCCAAATAAATAAAGTCAAAGCAGTGGAAACATGTGGAAGTGATTAGGAACAGGAAATGCTGTGTTTTCAGTTTTCAAGCAGAAACGTTTATGTGAAGTTCAGTTGTAATCATGAGTAAAACTCAGAACTGATCTGAGCAGAAAACAAAAACAAAACTCTTTAACAGATATTCAGGTTGTTTTATTAGCTTCTACTAAACATATAAAGACACATTTTCCCACAGTATCCTGCAAACCCTCACTCACTAAGTGTGTTATGAGGTCTCAGACAGAAACTGTAATTTGGCTCCTGCCAGGAACCTGCTGTGAGTCTCTGATCAGATCAGACTGATGCATTTACAGAAACCGCTCAGTGATTTTTGTCTCCAGCAGTGGTCACTAACCAACACACTCGTTCCAGCTCCAGACACACAGAGTCTTCTTTCCAGACAGCAAAGTGTCGCACATTTAACTAATAAGCCTTAATTTGCCAAGATTTGTAACAGGCGCAGCGTAGCTCCAAAATATAATTTTAACAACTTTATTGATATCAGTGGAGAAGGGCGCCTGGTGGTGCAGTGGTAGAGCATTTGGTTAGGGTGCCTGTCTGAGGCCAGATAAAATGGCAGCAGGAAGGGTATTCGTGGTGAAAAGTCATGCAAAATCAACGTGCGGAACACGTTCCACTGTGGCGACCCCTGATCAACGGGAGAAGCCGTTGATCTTTTGATTGATCCTTGTGGATAAACACTTGACTGTGACGGTGTAGCTGCTGGATTAGCATATGGAAGTTTTCTTTCTTCAGCAGAACAAACAGATGCACTGAAAACATATGCAGCTGTGAACGTGGCTCAGCTCAACAATGTGTAAAGAGAAGTGATAGAGACAGTGTGTGTGTGTGTGTGTGTGTGTGTGTGTGTGTGTGTGTGTGTGTGTGTGTGTGTGTGTGTGTGTGGGTGGGTGGGTGGGGTCCCAGCCTGGAGTGAGTGGTCAGTGCATAGCAGTAATGGCTCAAGAAGATAGATTCATGGGGGGTGAAGGGGAGGAAGCTCCTCTGACACAGAATGCTGAAACATTTATTGCAGGTGAAGATCCAAAGGAACCAGAACACAAAGTGTATGTGTTCAGTGTAATGAAACTCCGCCCCCACCCTCCCCCTTCAAATGTATTTACCCTGTTTTGTTCTGAGGAAACTGCTAGTCTCGCCATAAGTGGAAATCTGGACCTCATAGTTCATCTGCTGCAGAACCTGCTGGTACAGCTGGACCTCGGTGTCTGAGACCTGATGTCGACCCATCAGGATCACGGCCTGCTGATGTCGGGAGGGGTTCTGGGACCACACCTGGAGCTAGGAAGACAGGGAGGCCACTCAGTGCATTTTTACTGCAGTAATCCTGCATTGCTATTACTTTAGCACAAAAGAAATCATTTAAGTAAGAGGACACTTAGTGACTTCTAGACCTGCATTACATTTTAAGTAAAAGTACACGAGCATAAGCTGCAAAATACATTTCAAATATCACATAGGCTCTCTTGGTAACAGCTCTGTTCCCGGCGTTTGTTCGTGTGACATCGGCATGATTTAATGAAATGAGCTTTAAGTTAACGGCAGTATATTGGCTTGTTGGCAGAAAACATTAAACTGAGTCAGAGAAAGTCGTTTTCGAACCACAGCAGTGAAGCTGAAATTTAACTCGATTCAAAGCTCAACTGTACGTGTTTATTGTTCAGATTTATGGTGGGATTCAGGGTAAACTCTGTTAGTATTCAGATCAGATGTGCACTTCAAGTTTGTGCTGGTGAAAAGAAGTTGGCACCGTCTCTGTTTCTCAGTAGGACTTCAGTCCATTCTCCGGTTTCCAAATGCAGCGATATGTGTTCAGAATGCAATATCTCAGTGTCAAATCCACACATTTATAACCAGCTTTAAGCACACTTCAGTCCAAAACTAAATCAGTAAATGTGAAATGATAATACACCTATGTAATAAAACACTAATGAAACCTCAAAATCCAAAACTATGATTAGAAAACATTTATGCATAATTTTACCTGCCAACATTTAAACTAGTTCAGGCAGCAAATGTGATTGTAAAGATGTTCTCTGACCCCTGTCACTACAGGAGGTTAAGCTGTAACAGAAAGGAGTGGAGGGTTTGGACGGAAAAGAGGCCTCCCACTGTTTTCAACAAGTGAAACTGAAACAAACACAAAATCTGAGTTGTAAAAACTAAATTTGAAAGCCCCAGGAGTCAGTGTATTCTGCCACTGTGCAGTTTAAATAGCAATCCGATTACTGATCTTCATGTATGTGTGAATTAAAGTAATCTAATTACTTCCCGTGAGAAAAAAGGACCAACAGGGACTGGTTCAGTTACAGGTCTGTGAGGGCCTGCTGAGAAGCTGAGACTAAGCGGCTGAACTGTGTCCACACAGACACTAACGAGATCTTATTCCGCAGACTGACGGAGCAGCACAAAATCATCATCATGTGACCTGAACCCACCGATCACATGACCCAAAACACACTGGGTGCATCTCAGTTCTCCTGTGGGACCGTTGCACAGAAACCATAGAGGTGAAAAGCTGATGGCTGACAGCTGATTTAAACTGACAACACAGAGCACCCACTCAACAAAACGCACACACACACACACCTGAATAAAGAACACGCACCTTTACGTCAAATCTCTTTTTGAACTGATGTTCAGTTAAGTTATTTTAACAGCCTGCTAACTATTTCAGAGTCCTGAACACCGAGCCACCAACAGCGCCCTCCTCACTGGTGCACTAGGATCAACAGTCTGAAGGCTGGGTGCCTCTGTCCCACTACTGACTATTTCTGTTTCTTCCAGTTTGCAGACTGTTAAACCAGAATCCATCACTAATCGCTGCGTTATCAGAAACATTCGATACTTTACATTAACTAAAAGACCAGTGCGCTTCTTCATCTACTGCTAGTCTAGCTCTTTGTTTTACAGACAAGAAGCCAAGCTGTGACAATGTGAAGCAGAGCCAGATCCTGGACTTTAACATTATTGCTGTTAGAAGAGTGTCTAGCAAAATAGATCCTCTGCACAGCAGCTCCTCTTGTGAAAATGTCCTTCTGAGTTCAGCATAACAGAATGAATGTGTGTTTATTCAAAGTGAAAACAGTTCAAACTTCAAACCATGTCTCTCCTTCACCTTCAGTGTGAAGAAGCTGACAGCTGACAGACTGAGGGGAGCCCCCTTTACTAGTGCCATAAAACAAACCAAACACAAACCACAGAGCTCAGACTAACAGCTGCCACTCCACACACTGTCAGGACCTGGACCCTCAACTCAGTAAAGACACAAACGTTTGGATCAGGCCACAGGCAACATGAGTCTGAGTGTGATTGGTCCGTACAGCTGTCAGTCATCTGGTGTGAAAATAAAACCCTGGCGCACACTAAGCCCCCATAACCTAAAAATACTGCAACAATGAGGCAGAAGGAGCCTTGGCGACTCCTTTCATCTGCTACTGGCAAAGCTTAAACAAACACAACCCATTAAAAAAGAAATCAGTTCTTTTATGACAACGTGCATTAATACACATTTCACACTTTGTACCACATTTATCAGAAGAGTTGTGTGCGGTTCAACTGACAAATAATGTTTGAAACAATTTCCACTGGAGCTTTAGTATTTGCAAATGTTTGTATCCATCCCGTACATTTTGTTGTGGCCACTTACAAAAAAGGTTTAGTAAATCTGATTGATCAGTGAGCTCACTTCAGTGTGAGATGCTCAAGCCACAGAGACGAGCCTCCATGATCACGTGTAACACGGCTGGACTGAACGTCAGATGAATTTACTGACAAAGGCACGTGAGGCCACGTTAAACTCACCTGAGTGCGTAAAGTGTCCAGCGTGGATATCAGCCCCCTGGTCTCCTCCATAAGGAACTCATCTGGCGAGTTCCTGCTGCGAACATCAGCGACGGCTGGCTGTCCGGACCGGAGCCGGTTCCGGGCAACCATCAGGGTCTGGTAGAAGAGACAGACCGCCACCCCGAACAGCACCGGGCCGGAGCAGGAGCGGCAACGGAGCATCATCCCTCAGGAGGCACCGCGTAAGAGGGGGGCCTTCACTTCACACCCCCCGGGAATTTTCCACCGACACATTAATGAGCCGGGAACGTTCACAAGGTCTGAAGAACTTCTACCGAACCGAACAACGTGCACCGTTTAAGTCGGTAATTATTCCAACATTTATGCCGAACTTAGTAATGGACCAGTGAGGATCTGGCACGTACGTAATTCTGTCAAGACCGAATCAAAGTGCGATGTTTTAGCCTGTGCGGCGAACGGATCCGGCGGTGGTTCGAAGACGTGAAGCTCCTCTCCGATCCAGTCAGAACCTGTGGTTTGCGCAGGACAGCTCCCCTGGATGTACCCGGTTGTCCCCGGGCTGCGTGAGTCCAGTGTGCGCAACGCACCAGTTCTGCGCCGACGTCCTGTCAGCTGATGAAAGGTCCAAGTCAAAACTCAAAAACTGCTGAAAAGTTTTCTAAGTTTTCTAAAGCGAACAGAAGCGGCATTTTTGGAGAAAGCCGAGGCTCAGTGTTCGTGGAGAAAGGCAGTTTGGCGGAGTCCGGGAGAAGCTGAGACAACAGACCATCTGGTTTTACTTAAAGGCAGCAGAAGAAAAACGGAGCCACGCTGGTCGGGTTTCCAGTCCGTCCTCCGACGGATGAAACGGTCCCCTTCACCACTCCTCCGCTTTGCTTGATCTGCTCGGATTCCAATGGGAACTTCACGGTTGTTCCTTCATTGTTCCGCCCGTGGAGGAGGCCGGGCGGTGGAACTGTGGTGCAGGAGCTCGGCAGGAGGTCAGCAGCTCCTCAGCCTCCTCCCTCCTGCAGAAACACCCGGAGTTATTTTGGGAACACACACGTACAACATGTGTGTGTGTTTTACAGCTTAAACTCGGTCAAAAAGTGGAGCTCCGACGGTCACAGACTCAACCTGCTGAACTTTGAAAGGTCTTTATTGACAGTGGGGAAGGTGGTGCTGCGGTATTTCCACGTTCTTACACAAGGCCTTCATTACAGGACTCTGTTTTACAGAAGCTCAGTCTTCTCTCAATCTAAAGAATCTCAGCACCGCGACTAAAGCTGAAACAACTTGGAGATTTTTGTGTGTTTCACTAAACGTTGAAACCTCTATGAACCATCTGGATCTATCTGCAGGGAAATAGAATGGTGATTTAAACGTCCTGCCATTATTTGACTGCAGTGACAGCTCTCATCAACGTCCTGGATCACATGAAGCTGAGTCAAGTCTCTGTCGTTGTTGCTGGACCTTCCTGCTGCATCTGATCTAGTCCATCACCGTATATTAATAGATACAGCGACATCACAATCAGTTGTAAAGTGGAAACTGAGAACACGAGGTATTTTCAACGAAAGACGCTACACACGAGTTGCATTAGCAATTTGGAGTCTTTAGTACAATATTCTGTCAGATTATCCATAAGATCAGACTCGTTCTGGTGACTGCCCAGTGCTGCTGCTGTTTCAGGAAGTAAAATATAAAAACACCTTCTTAAAAAAAAGAAAAAAGATATTTTTTATTGATATTTTTTCCTTACACATCCCCAGGCACACATACACACACTCAACTCAGACTTTGTCATGAAAAAGTCGGACAACAATCAAGTTTAATCCTGTCAACTGTTAAAATATAAAGACAAGTTCCACTGGTCCATCAGCTGTTTGTAGTTTTTCCAACTGGTTCCTCTAATCAGGAAAGGAGCTCACCCACATGGGAAATCATTTCAGATCTGAGATTAATCTAATTATTAAAGACGTTTAAGGTTCAATCTGTGGTTAAAGATGACATTTAAGAAAGTATTCTAATAAAAACAAATAATGAGCCAATTATTACTTGAATTTTAATTATTTAATGTTATCTGTAATAATGTTAATATTAATGAAGTCAGAATTCTGAGGAGGGTCAGTTTGGAACAAAGTCAGAATTAATCAAGTCAAAACTAATTTTTGCTGATGGAAAACAAATGTTCAACAGACTAAATTCTGTCAAACTGTGAAGACAGAAGTTTTTTAAAAAAAATAAATAATCTGAATCATTTGTTGTGTAACAAAAGAGCAAAAATCTGAATTTACCTGAAGACATCTCAGTCAGGATTGATAAAAACAGAGCAAGAAAGACGACTAGAAGAGTGTTGATTAGAATTAGATTTCAGAATAAAAAAAAAATCCTTATGTTAATTCTGATGCTAGAGGATTCACAGATTAATCTCAGACCAGTTTGTTCCATTTTTTCAGGATGAAGCACCCTCCTCTTTCACCCGCTCAAATCTCACACTACAACCAAAACCGGACCTTCAAACCTGACCAGGTGACCAGGATCGCTGACTGGGTCAGCGTGTGATCGGCTGGATTTAGCCGACTTCGTTTGGCCACATTTTTACTGCACAACATGGAAATCAACAGTTTTCAGATGAGCTGGGCTGAAATTCCCACAAAGATTCTGTTCAGTGTTCACATGATTTTCTGGATTTCCACAATAAAGTCAGCAGAAATTCTGACTTTAAGAATCAGAGAAAAACTCATTTTGTGATTGTGTGAAGTTTTTGTCAGGCTCAGAGAGGTCAGTTCATTCTCATCCTGGTGGAGTTCAGAGATAAGTTTTTGTTTAGTGTTCTTGGAAATATTTTAACGACATTCCTTACGAGGAGAGAAAAAAATAAATCTTGTGGTTCTGTGGAATTTAGACAGCGTAATAAATATGTAGGATATTTATGACCCAGCAAGAGAAATCATTTGAATTATGAGAATAAACTCAATATTCTGAGGCATAAAATTCTAAATTTGAACATCATTTTACTTTTGGGATATATTGAAATGAGGTTACTAACGAAGTCAAAATTTTAAGATTTAAATCAAAAAAGGAATATTTTTCTCTACCTGGTCTTAATACAAACATTTGCAGGCTTTAAATTGGTCTAAGTCTGGAATAGTGATGGACATGAATCAATCATTAATCTCAGAACTCAAATGACTTTTCAATCATGTGGCTTTAATCCGTTGCTCCAAACATTAAATATTTTCTGTTTTTTTAAAAACATGCTGTTGATGAGCAGCATCTTGGACTTCTGACTTCTCTCTCTCTCAGAGACAACGTGCTGTGTTTAATAAAATCCAAAAAAGTTTATTTGTGGCGGCTGCCTCTCCTCTTCATTGCAGCTGTGCACTGAGGACAGTACCACTTCCCCTTCGGAGCCTCTGTCAGACCAACGCAGCCGTAATGGAACCACTCAATTGGACACTAAACATACACAAAAATAAATATTAACACAGACATGAATGCATGAGAAGTTAATTATAATTAACATTTAACACAGTTTCTCCTGTTAAGATCTGAGGAGTTCTAGATTCCCTATAATTTCCCGGACTGTACTAAAAGAAGCACTTGGAACCTTTTTTAAGGTCAATATTATTTTTAGAATTTTCTTTTTCTACTGTACAGAAACTTACTGTGTTTAGGTCAAATTATTTGCTATTTAATTGTAAAATATAGTCAAGATCATTTTTCTGTTTCTTGATGACAAAGACTTGACTCCAGGGAGTATAATGAAGTGTGATGCAGTGAGGGCAGATCTGCTTTTTATAAACATCACACCCTTTCTTTTTGAATATGCTACCCAACTCATCAATCAGACACGTAATATCTTTCATTAACAGGCCATCTGTATAATCAAATCCTCAAATTCGCAATTTCTTTGAAATAAAAAGCATAACATTTAAAAACACCCAATTATGTCTTTCCTTGATACTTACATCTGTGTTATCACACCCGACCATTTCTCCGTAAGAAACCTGAAATTCAAAAGAAAATGGGTTTTAGTTATTAACACAAATTATAGTTACATAACTAATCCAGACATTTTAATGGCTTTGTCAGTGGAACAAAAAGTACAGAGTCTTTTAGCTCTATCTTTTTCTGTTGTGTTCACTCTGCAGAAAAAAAAAGGATTTCTGGAAAAAATAATGTTGGAAGCCGTGGAATAAAACTTATCGACAGGTAAAGCACCACACCTGGTTACAGATGCAGTATCGGGGTTCATTGGGGTCATAAGTCCAGTCCACCTGGCTGTTGGCCTCTGCCTCAGGTAGCACTGAAGCCTGCTGGGAAAGCTCCTGAGCAAGCGCTGACGATGAAGAACATGATGACATCGATGAAGAGGAGGACGACGAAGATGACTGATGATTGGAAGACTTGATGTTGCTTCTACAATACAGAGGAATCGTGAAAGAACAGCCTTTCCCCCCTCCAACTGCTCTGTTATTGTGTTATAGTTTTTAATAAAAGTTCAGCACTGATCAATACACATTTATAGTGAGTACAGGAACGGGTGCGTGAAGTTCTTACTTGGACTTGCGGCCCCTGGAATCAGAGGCGGCGGTGGGGGTGAGGGTTTGGGTGAGAGTGGAGGCCAGAGCAGAGGAGGAGTATCCGGTGTTGTCCCGGGACAAAGAAAACTCTCTGCCCAGCTGGAAGTCATTGTTTTTGATAGCCTCGTAGCTGGCCTTCAGACTAGATGTCCTCCTGCCCTCCTTCATCTGAACACATGTTTTTATAAGTCTCCTCAGAGCTATCAGTACATTTCTAATATGAGATTTAGTTAATCAATTACAGCAAAAATCATTCAACAGAATTACATCTTTTTCCCAGAGATTTAAATATACACATGTAAAGTATATTTAATAATTTGGCTTTTTTTTCTTTCTGATTTATACTTGCAGCATCTTAGCTTTATATTTTTATACATTAGATAAAAATTTACCTCAGATACATTTGTTAAAAATTAAGATATACAGGATGCACCATTTTGAAATTAAAAAAAATCTAAACTCTGCATGTTAGTAGGCCAACATTAGAACTCCCAGTTTCTTAGTAACATGTATCTATTCACATAATACTGAAAATTAAAGAAAACCTGAAAAAAAGGCAACCCTTAATTTTTGGACAGTTATCTCTGTATAAGCACAAGAGGAAGGTGTCGGGTGACCGATATATTTGTAGTGCCTGACGGTAAACATACTGATAAATTCTGTTATTTGTCTTGGATCATACCATGCTGTAAGGCTGCTGCTAAAAAGTACTTTCATTATCTTTATCTGCTGAATTTTTCCTCCTATTAGTAGATAAAGCTTCCCAGCCATTTTTATCATTTTTGTTGGACCAGCCTTCCAAAAACCCAGAAGCGCTCACTGTTCAGTATTAGATAAGACAAAAGAAAACCTGCAAGTGGTCTTATCTGAGAAGTTACAACCTGTGGTTTCCTGACCTGTGCAGTGGCCTGTACAGCCTGAGCTGCAGCCATGGTGATGGCCCCAGCTCCGGCCCCAGGGCCCGCAGGCAGAGAGCTGAGGTTGTAGGAAGCCAGGGGCTGAGAGGAGTTTACGCTGTAGACGTTGTTGGTTGTTGAGGATGTGCTATTGGTACGACAGCCTGCAGGGCAGAGGAGAAGGCAGGTGAGTGTGTAACTATTACTTGAAAGCCCACCTGTTAAGTCACTGGGGTCTGTACAGGCGTAAGTGTATTCTTACCTGGTGTATTCTCCTTGGAGGCATCTGAAGTGAGCGTGGACAGTAGAGCTTCAGATTTGAACTTCTTCTCTGGAACGTGTTCTGTGGTGTGGTGAGTGGGGGCGCTGTACTTTCTCTCTGCCAAAAAACAAATACATTGTCACAAACTCTGAAGACGGAACATCTCAGTCGGGGTTTCGCGTACTTGAGTCCTGGTTAGAAATTCTGAACAGAAACCGCAGATTAAATACTGTCAATACAGAGGATCATATATATGCACCATAAATGGTTTAAAGTCCAAATATCATCAAATCATGACTACTTTGTAATTTATGGAAAACAAGATATCTTTGTTAAAATCTGTGTAAGTTAAAGACACAGCAGCACCTCTGATGTATTCAGGGACAGATCAGATTATAGTTCATGACTGTTTATTGTATATTATTTATCTTCTAATCAATCACATCCAATGTTCTGGAATTACAAAGTGCTCTTCTACCTCATTGGTAGCCAAAGCACTTTTACAGTTGCTTCTTATTCACTTACACATCTGCTGCAGTACACTGTGCACAGATAAGTCAGTACATGTCTATAGTTTGTACAGTCAGAACTTACTTTCTGCTGTGGTGTGAGAATGGACATGATGATTGTTGACTGGCTGAGATGGACTGTCCATCTCTAAAGATCCTAAAGGGGAAACAGAAAGTATGGTAACGCAAAGTTGCAACAACACCTTTCAAACCAGTTTCCCTCTGCACTCTCTTACGTCTCTCCAGGATCTCTGTGATGCCAGCGTTGTCAGCCTCCAACTCCATTTTAAACTTGGCCAGTTCCTGGTCCAATTTACGCAGATGGCGGTCCACCTGGTCAACAGAAAATAAAACAATAAAAGAAGACTACTTCTGGACTAGGACACAATTTTCTCTTGCAAAGAGCAAAAGGTGCATGTGCATTAAATCTCAGAAATCTCCTGTATAGCCAAGTGCTGTACCTTATAACAACATCATTAATTTTTATTTACACTAATGTATTTATTGTATTTATTGCTCTATGCTGCCTCATGGCAAAAAAAGAAATGTATTTTTGTGACTGACAGGTCCCGTTTGCTTCTCTGTAGACTCAAAAAGTTCAACTACTCCTTTAAAATAAAAGTATCTATCAATTTAGTATCTCAAAGTATCTCAATTAACTTAAGATAAGTTAAGGTTTTTATGTAAATTGACTAATGAATTATAATGTCTCTGACTGCCATCTAGTGCTGGCTGGACCAAATAACATACCATTCAGGCTCTTTCACTCACCAGATCATAAATCTGATTGGCCAGCTGCACTTTCTCATCTGCATCCTCCAGAGCTTTGTAATAGTCCTAAAACACAAGTTTAGACAGATTCTAGCATTAAAAAAAACTTTCATCATGGATGAATATTAGAGGGCTGCATGCTTTGTTCATGGCTAACATATCTCTTTGTGGAAGTTTTACTTCTTTAAAGGGTTAGTAGTAAAGCATTGTACTGCAAAGTGCAAAACGACTTACATTCTGTATTTGGGTTTTCAAAATACAATTATATTAGGGTTGCACAATTCTGGCTAAAACAGTAGTTCACCTGTCTTTCATAACTGATGATGATTTTATGAGCAGTATAAAAATATAATCAAGTATAAAAAAAAAATCAAGTAAGGAGGCTAGGCACAGGGAAATGTAACACCATTCATTTATACATGTACCCCCCTGACTAGCACCACAGTAAACACGTTGGTGAAGTCGCCCTTTGAGTTAAAGGTTTCTGTCTCTAAACCAGCACTTTTGTTTTCTGTAACCATGTATTGTGAAGATATCATTACCTACCCTAACCTCTTAATTTCAGCCTTCACTTTAATATGCTGTAGAACACAATGGGTATTACTGAAAAATTAAGACAAAGACTCTCTGCCAGTTAAATCATGTAGATAATGAAATTAAGTAGTTCATCAGCTAAAACTTCTGACCTTCTTAATGACCTCCATCTGTTCTTCTCTCCACTCTGGTTTGTTCTTCTTCGCGTTGACAAAGAACTCAATCACTTTCTGCTCAAGCTGATCTGTAGCATCTGTACAAGCACAAGGAGTAAAAAAAACATTGTCAATGTCTGGGAAAAAAAATATATATATATTTACCAAAACCTAAAACTCAATTTCATTGTCAGTTACACAAACATGACCACACACACACACATATATACATATAATGTATGTTTTATCAAGGACATGTCGACTTTCGAATATATATATTTTTGATCTCTGCATGGAGGCACAATCAAAAAATAACCATTGTTATATGACTGAAACTGTGCATGCCAGCTCCACCTAATGCGCAAAAGATGAATGTTATTTGTCCAGGAAAATGTTTTCCCAGAACAAATAAACAGTCATAATTTTTCCAGGCATATGCTCAAACATTTTTTTTGTAATTTTCTAAAAATACTGCAAGGATGGTTTTTCGAAATTTGCTAATATATCAATATAGATTTATTTACATTATGATAATATAGGGTGGCAACATCAAAGAGCCACACTGAGACTGAAGTGATGAAGCTTTGTGTAAAATTTTAAGGATAAATAAATTAATCTCAATCAAATTAAAAGGAGATGGTTTTTTTTAGATATTAATGTGTAAAATGTCTGAAGTCGATAGCAGAAAAGCACAACCACTAATAGCAGCAATTTACTCGGGTTTTGGACAAATGATGAGGCAGGTAGAAGCGTGAGGTTACAGGGGGCTGAGGTGAAGAAGGTGCAGGAGTTTAAGTACTTGGGGTCAACAGTTCAGTGTGATGGGGAGTGCGGAAAAGAGGTGAAGAGGCGAGTGCAGGCGGGTTGGAGTGGGTGGAGGAAAGTGTCAGGAGTGTTGTGTGACAGAAGAGTGTCAGCCAGACTCAAAGGAAAGGTGTACAGGACAGTGGTGAGACCATCTCTGCTCTATGGGTCAGAGACAGTAGCAGTGAGAAAGACACAAGCGGCAGAGATGGAAGCAGCAGAGGTGAAGATGTTGAGGTTCTCCTTAGGAGTGACAAGATTGGACAGAATAAGGAATGAGCTCATCAGAGCCTGTGTTAGCAACAAAGTCAGAGAGGCCAGATTGAGATGGTTTGGACATGTGCAGAGGAGGGATAGTGAATATATTGGCAGAAGGATGTTGGAGATGGAGCTGCCAGGCAAGAGGGCGAGAGGACGACCAAGGAGGAGATATATGGATGTTCTAACAGAGGACATGAGGTTAGCTGGTGTCAGTGGAAGATGGCCAGGATAGAGTGAAGAGGAAAAGGATGATTCGCTGTGGCAACCTCTGATGGGAAAAGCCGAAAGAGAAGTAGTAGATGTACCCACGAGAAAACATTCAAAGACATCAGCTTTAACTGTAAAATCCCACCAATCTAAATAAGATGAAGAGTATGGATAAGAGATAGATGGTAAATGTCTGCTGATATAGCTAATCTATCTATCTATCTATCTAACTTGTGAACTGCCATCTCAGGTAAAGTCATGCAATGTGGTGTAACTTTGGGGTAGCATTTCAGGAAGTGGGGTAGGTAAAAAATAAAAATAAAAATAAATACAGTTTCACCCAGAGTTTAGAGAAAAACACTGGGGTTTCAGTTCTAGAAACAAAGATACTTTAATTCACAGTTTTTGAAACTTTACATAACCCATTGATCACTGAAGAATCATTTGTCATATGTATTTGACTGCACTGATGAATCATTATACTCACATCACAGTGGAGATTAGGGGAATATTTTATGGTGCTTGATGTGTTTTAGCTGCAAAACCTCGAACATTTGCAAATGTAAAATTAAAATAATCTTACAATTACTTATCTACAAAGGATATGTGCCTTAGTTAAATATGCTTTATTTTACCGTCTGCTGCCATAGCATTTTAACTTTGTCATTACATCTGAATAAATAAACTTAAATTTCAAGCACTTTATCCAAGTCAACTAATGAATGAATGACACTGAATAGTGTTATTTTATTTTTTTTTGTTTTGTTGCGTTTATAAAGACAAACCTGCATAAATGCCTCATATTCCCATTTCTAGCGTAGCTGAATTAAAATGGCGGTTCTGCTCTTTATTTACAGTTGCCATAGTGAATCATACTTTTTGCGCTCCATTTATGAAGCCTTTTACAAACATCATGGACTAGCTAAACTGAGGATCAACAAACGGAGTTGGTTGAATTAACTCATTAGCTTCTGTAGAACTGAAAACTCTACGTTTCCCCCCCTTAGGGTTAGCCAAGCCACAGTTCATGTGCTTAACCTCAGATTTTGCCCGACGCGCTTACTGAAATAACCCAATCAGTTCGCCGGCTAGCGCTAGCCTGCATGCTAACCTCGGGCCCGTTGTGGCGTATGTAATGTCGCCGAAATTTCTTAATGAAACGGTATGGTGCTGTAAGCTTTCTGTGTATGTTAACCCGTTTTGTGCCCGCTGTATTGCCCCTGGTATGCTCTGCCCTTAACGGCTGGGGCCGGACTGGTCTGTACGTACTCTGAACCTGCAGGTCCATCTCCCTCATTTCCGTAAACCTGTCGCGGAGATCCATGGGTAGCTGCTCGATCACTGCCAAGAGAAGAAAAAACGGTCACCCTGCTAGCTCAGCTAGGCTAACGGTCGGAGAAACAAGGACCCAGAAATAGTGCACATTTGACGCAAAATACGCCCCAACAAAGCCCCTACAGCTTTCTTACAATCACATACTCACTCTCAAGATAGTCCTCCAGGTACAGCATGATTGTATATTTGATGTATCGAGCGTTTAATGGAAGATGTTTCTTCTTTCAATATGGCGCCGCCAGTCGGTGTCTCTCTCAGAAAAAATACCTCGAAAAATTGAGGTCAGACAACGTGACGCACGTGCCTGCCCGTGCTCTGATTTGCTGAAGTTTACGCTTGCGTCGGTTTGCGTCCTTAAAAGAACTACAACTCATGGGAGTTGTAGTTCTGCACGTGACCAGCTCGCTGCATATGCAAATTGACTTTAAATTGTGTGCGAATAGTTGGGTTTAAATGATTAAAACCAAGTAAAAAATAAATATCTTAATTTGATATTTAAATAATACTATCAGGCTCCAAATCTGTGTTATATCAAAATATAAGTCTGTAAATAATGTTTTTCATAAAAAATGTGCAAGCAGACAAAGGAAGAACATAACACATAATACCTGGAGAATAAATAAACCAATTCAAAATAAAGACAAAAAATTAAACAATAGAGGGAGGGCCTGTTGTTATTGCTATTAATATTGGTAACATTTGGTAAATGCTGATTCCATAGAGTAAAATATGCTTGGAAAAGGGTCCTTTTTAGACTTCTGTTAAGAATTCAGTGGTTTCTTTTTCTTTTTAATTAATAAGTTATTGTTGAAATGTATGCTCCAACAGCAGTACTCTAAAATCATACACATGGACATCATGCATGTGTTTAGGCACATAAACAGCATCTTAAAGAAATAGTTTCTTTACAAAACAACTTGTACATTATATGTAGGCCCAATAGACCATCAGTTTGCATCCATTTTTGTGTACACACCTAAATTATACTGTATATGTTGGCACAAGCTACTACACCCAATGGATACTTGCCGCATATATTTGGCCCAAAAGATAATAAAGAAGGTTGTATCTGCACACGTTTTGAGTACATAAATGGCAAAAATATGCACAGAGACTTTATAATGTTTCTATTTCATTTCCACATAGTTTTGGTCAAAAGTACTGTTTGTATGCCAACAATTCCAAATAGAAGTATTTGGATTGTCTAGTAGTTTATGTCTACATACACAGTCAGTCTGTGAAGGTATTTATACAATCAAGTGTGTCAAACACAAACAACTAAATAGTTGTTACTAAGTTCACATAGTTTTGGGGAAAACTTTCTAGGTTGTATCCAAACACTTGTGCAGTGCTTACTGCTGTTTAGATACAGATATACACGTGTGAAGATGTGTGTGTCCATATAATTATTGTTTAAGAGATATAGGTATATGGACGCCACCTAAAAGCTGCCTATACCTTTGTGTCCACATACTTTTAGTCATAGACCATTAGTAGCCTGTCCACTCACACACAAACTTGTTTATATGGACAAAAGTATAAGGAGTCTATTCGTTTTAAGTAATATGATTCCACATACTTTTCCCCAAATAACCATCAGTAAGCTGTATTCACATGTTTGCTTATGTCACCAAAATTATTTGGACAAAAACTACTAGATATTTTAAAAATGTTGTCCACATACTTGTGGCCAAATACACAGTCAGCTATTTGTATCCACACATTCCGAATAAGTACGTATGGCCACAAATATGTGGACAAACTCCACAAGTTATCTAGATGTGCTTGTCCATTTACTTTACATGTGTCCAGTGTCTGTTCCGACCAGCAGAGGCCTCCATGTGTCCGCACGCGCATCCTCCAGCACACCAGCAGTGTCAGCCCGCTGGCCTGCTGACCCCGCGCCTCTGCGGTTGGGGGCGGATACATTCTTCTGTCCTCCCCTAGGACCTTCTCACTGCCGGGGGAGGAAAGGGGGGTGGCACTGCTGCTGCTGTTGCTGCTGTACGCATTATTTAATTGGCGAGGAGGAAGGCAGAGAAGCGGCAGCAGCGCACCGCCTCTCCCCACACTGCTCAACGCACAACTGCTGCCCTACAGTTCGGCTCTGTGCTTTTACGCACCAGAAAGCAGGTTTGCGCGTAAAAGTCCAAACCTGGGGAGTGTTCTGAGAAGATTTACAGCGCATCAGTGGATGGGTGTTCAATTTTGGGATTCGTGTTTTTCAGTTTCGGTTTGAAGATTTTGGATCATAACAAACGGGAGCGGCACGTTTTTGTGTGTAAGTGGGTTAAATTCGGTCCATGGTGCGGTTTTCCGGTGGTGTTCCGTTAAGTGAGTGAGGATTGATGTGGAAATGTCAGCTCCACACACGCCACCATCCCGGCGGGGCTGAGGGAACTTAAGAAACCACCTGTTGTAAAAGTTTCCTCTAGCTTCTCACGGACAAACCCGAGCTGAAAAAACGAGCCGCCGAACGGAGCCGATACAGCGGAATGTGGGTTTTACGCACGGAGCAGAGGCAGTTTCTGAGAAGCGGCTCCGATCCCCACAGACCTCTGCGCGGGTTCCGTGCTGCGTGTCTGTAGTGAGCATGTGGCCATGGGGGTGTCCCGGGCTCGGATGAGCAGGACGGCGGAGCTCCGGCTAGGATGGCTCGGAAAGACGCGGTGAAGTGTCTGCGCTGTCTGCTCTACGCGCTCAACCTGCTGTTCTGGGTGAGAGGAGCATGTGATCCACGACAAAACTGATATGTTAGTCAGCCCGTCAGGGCACGGACCGGACCACATTCTGATTGGGTCATTGATCACTAATGTATGGATAATGACAGGGAGAAAAGTGTGGTCCACAGGTTTAATGTGGTATTAGGTGTGATTTGTGGTATTAGTAATAAATCCAAACATAGACACATGATCAGTGATGCAAACTTAGTAAATTTACTCTGTGCTCCGTGAGTATTTACTTTGACGTTTTCGTCCTCTTCATGCATTGTTGCACAATCAGATTGAACTATGTCTGTGCTATAATGGATGAAGCAGCTGTCAGTGCAAAAAATGCTTAAAATCAACTACACACTGTGACACATGAATGCACCAATAATTTCTATCGAAAAATGTGCAGAGAAAGTTAAAATGTGCAGTGTGTGTATGTGTGTGTGTGTGTGTGTGTGTGTGTGTGGGGTCATGGTTTACATTCTGACATGCTATTTGGAGGCAGCAGAAAGTGATCCGCGTGTGTTTATTTTTGCATGTGTGTGTCCAGCTGATGTCAGCATGTGTGCTGGGAGTGGCAGCATGGATCCGAGACTCTCTGAACACCGTCCTAACCCTGACGGCCCACACCAGGTGAGTCCAAACAGACCGACCTCAATCGTCCCTGTCCAACAACTCTGGGTCAGTGCTGGAAAGTAATACATTTACTCCAGAGCCTATCACAGCCTATTTGCGTGTAGTTTAAAGTGTTTTCTTCTACAACAGCAGGGGAAGAAAGAAAAGGAATCAGATACTAAACAATATGACAATTCGTGTTCATTGCACTGCAGAAAGGTCAGCAGTGCAACGGGGAAGTTGCAGCTACCCTGCATCTAGATGAAAATTGAGCTGATTATCACAGAATATACAAGAATGACAGATGAAGATGTGTTGGCTGTAATATTGAGACTTTTGAGGCGCTCATGAGTACTGAAAAATAAACAGGCACTTCTGTGGTTAAGTGATACTGAGAAGACTAAGTTGATGACTAAGACTCAGTTGGAAAAATGTATTTTTATAAATATATCAGAGCATGAACTGTGTACCAGTACATAACAGACTGTATCAAAGTGTTCTGAGAGGTCGTCTTGTTTGAGCAAACACTAAACACTGCTTCTGCTTCAAACGAGCGGTCAAACATGTGTAATAACTGGTCACTGCACTGAGAAATACACAAATGAGGTTCAAACTCCAGATGCATGTGTTCTCTGTGACCTGCTGTGAACTCGGTGAGGAGTCAAACTGTGTTGGCTCACATTCCTGCAGCGTTGGCTCAGTGTCTGAGCTGCAGCACAAAGATAAATATGTGATAAATCCTGACTGTGACTGTCGGTGCAGGTTGGAGGAAGCGGCCATCCTCACGTATTCTCCAGCTGTCCATCCCGTCGTCATCGCCGTGTGCTGTTTTCTCATCATCGTGGCCATGGTGGGATACTGCGGCACGCTCAAATGTAACCTGCTGCTGCTGTCCTGGGTACGTTTCCGCCCTTACACTGAGTATCAGAGGATGCACAGTCTATAGGTTGTTGACAGCAGTTAGGTCTCAACCATTGACAGCTTCACACAGACAGAGAAAACTCGTGTTCACCTCACACGGGTTTTAACTTTGGCTCCTAATAACTGCAGTTTAGTAAAATTCTACTGTTGAGTTTCACAAACAGTCACAAAACCTGAAAACATTTTACATTTTTTTTTTAGAATTTAAATGTACAAAAAGGTGAATCTGTTTTGCACCCAGTTGTCGTGTTTGTTGTTGTCTGTGTCTTTGTTGAATACAGTTACAGTGATATGGATCCTACCACATTATCACATGATGTGATGTTCGTGCTCTTTTAGAGTTTTTCCATTTACTTTAAGTTAGGAAGCTTTTATTCAGAATAACTTACAAGTGAGGAACAAACAGCAAAAAATCTAGGAAAAAACATGAAAGTAAAGTGCTATGAGAGACA
The DNA here is from genome assembly GCA_033026295.1 of Channa striata. NCBI lineage: Eukaryota > Metazoa > Chordata > Actinopteri > Anabantiformes > Channidae > Channa > Channa striata. The sequence goes on along the minus strand of CM065169.1, from coordinate 22,822,369 downwards.
GTGACAGACTTCCTCCTTCTTGAGAAAAGATTCAGAAATTGTTCATTTTTGCAGGTTAAAGTTGAAGAGTTTCAGGACTGCAGTCAGAGAGGAAGGAAATCAGATTCACAGTATCCAGGTTCTCTTTGGTCACACGAGACCTGATGGACATGTGTCCTTTGACCCCCTCCATTAGACCAGATCAAGACAGGGTCAGTGTGTAGGGTTTTACCACAAGGTCTGATCTGAGATCCAAATCACCTGACTGCTGTCACCTGAGTGGACGGGGCTGCCTCCATTGTCCCTCAGTGGAGATACAACTGTCCCTTCAGCCAGTGCCTGAAAGACGAGAAGAGGGGACACTGAGAACAGCTTCAGTCTGATGAATGGCCTCATCAAAACCCCCCCACCCCCCACCCGCCCCACCTGTGTTAAATTCATGTAGAAATATTAAAAACCTGATGTTTGACACATGGAGACACAGTTCTTTATGTTTAGCAGAAATAAATCACAGAATAAACTAAATATTAGCTTTGCAAATGTTGTCTTTGCACAACATCAAATTGAATAAATTTGTCTTTAAGTCTTGCACAGATAAAACATGTTTTGGTGGTGAAGACTGTTTTGTGCAGCAGTAAATGAGAAGAAGGTCGAATATTAATAGTTCCTCCTGCCAACCTAAAGACACTGAGCAGGGGACAGGCTGGTCCTGGTTATGAGGAGCGTGTTGTTGTGATACGTAAATACATGGAGGACAAACACAGATTCCTCGTCTGTGTGTAGGTCTGAAACAGCTATATTTAGGTATTTAAAGAGAGAACATGCTCTCCCTGGGTGGTGTTCACTTCCTGTTTGTACAAACATGCACACTGTGTAAAATAGTCTAACGTTGACTAATGTGCAACAATGGCTCTGGTCTCAGGCTTCCATAACTACTGAATGTCACTTATGGACCTGTTTCCTCAAGATGCTTTTGACTCTAAAAGTCATAATAATTTATGATGGGTGGTTCCCCTGAACAGCAGTTACATGTATGTAGAATAGTACATATACTGTAACGTTTCACACACACACACACACCCACATATATACTTCATTCATCATTTATGTGTAATTTTGTAACACACACCTCATACACACATTTGCTTATAATTGTACATAGATTTATAGTCCTGCTTCAGTTCTAGTGCAGAATCAAACTTCCAATAGTTGTAAGTGTAAAAAAGGCATCAGACAATTATCTAAAGGTTAGAGTTCATTTAACTAATATAAATTTAAACTTACAACAATTCTTAATACATGTTAGAATAGAAAGTAAAGACTGGAAACTCTGTTTCTGTTCTGTGTTAATCAGTGGTTAAATGTGATGTAGACGCTTTCTTGTAATGGATTTTGTGATACGTGTGTAAGTGAACTTTGTTACGGCACAACATTGGGCTCATGTCAGTGTGTTGGTTTACACACCCATTCTGTGACCCTTAAAAACACACTGTGACTTCAGCTCCACTCAGTGTGTTTGATTTAACCCACTTTTCTCTGTGTGCTTCAGTATTTCTGCAGTCTCTTGGTCATATTCTGTGTGGAGCTGGCCAGTGCTGTGTGGACATATGATGAGGTGAGACATCACACATTTCTTTTCTTCATTAGTTTTTTAAAAATACTGAGTCACTGACACTAAATTATTTTGTTATAAAGTTACAAATTGTCTGTGTAATCAAAAGTTTTAGAAATCATTATTTTATCTAAATATGACTTTATTCATGCAAACCTTATAGTGAAACACATTTTATGTTTTCTTTTTTCTCACATCACATTTTTCACATCAAATGACAATAGTTCATTTTATTTTGACCTTAGTTTGCAGATTTATATTGTGACTTGATTTTTCCACAATAACATCTATGTTTTTTAATGTCTAAGTAGATAAGGAGTAAAATTAGGAACTTTTTAGTGTGTTAGTGAGCAGCTGCTCAGATAAATTCAGCTGAAGTTACCAACACGTCTCCACTCTAAGAATAACCAGAAATGTGAAGCACGTCCGGCTCGCTGCTGCTCACACATCAACTCCTGTTTCACACATCAGTCACAGCGTAAAGTCACCACTGGGTTAAAGTGAAACTGTCTGATTATCTCAGCAGCTGTGTGGGTTTTCTCACCGTGTCACCTGGACTCCCAGCCCCTGCCTGTAGGGGGTTGTGGGTGTTGCAGTCAGACTGAATGGCTCTTATCAGCCAGAGCTAACACACCTGGAGGCCTGAGGTCCTCTCTGGTTTCAAAGCCAGGTCCCTACATCAACACTGAAACGGGGTGTCACTGTTGCTCTGCTTCACACTGAATATGTTCAGTGAAACAAGTTACTGGGATTTCAGTATAAAAGTCCCTCTTTGTTTTTCTGTGCCAAGATGCATAAATGGAAAGTAACAATATAAATTAAGAAAATGAAGTTGGAACTAAACGTAGGAATGAGACAAAGTTAGAAAACTGAAGTAGTTCATTGTCTTTGGACAACATTATAATATGTTTATGCAGATACAGGGACTGTAATTTCTACCTCATCACTCACACAGGAAACATCTTTTCGGGGCATCAGTATTAACAGGGCAGAAGCCTGAAGTTTAAAGGCACAGGCAGAACACCTTCAGTTTAGTCGTCACTAACTTTAAAAATTAACCAATTAGATGATTTTTAGGAAGAATCCTAGTGACTGATAGATAATCAGGGATCAATTCTAAAGTTTCTGAAGAGTAAGAGAAATTTGATCATTTGGATAAGTGGAGCTTTTGTTGTGATGTAAGAACAGGAAGAAGAACACTACAAGACAAAAACACTGCAAATGAATAAACTTTTTTCATACAATGAACTGGACATGAAGGGCTGAATTCACAATGTGTCTTTTAAAGGTGAATGTGTATGATTACTGTCCCTGCAGTGGAGCAAATTTAATTTATAACATTGCTCTGTGTGTAATTACATGTTTATTGGAGGCCTAATGGCAAAACATCTGGAATTAAACCATGAAAATGCTTCCGTGTTGCACTTTACAACAGATAATTCAATCTTATGTTATATCTCAAAACTTTGTTATACACAACAAATCCCTAAAACAAATAGATTGTTCACACCTACTGACTTATTTGTTCAAAATGAGAATTGTGTGTGTGTGTGTGTTTGCACTTGCTCAGCCCTTGGTGCAGCGCTCAGATATGATAAGTCTCAAGTCTCGGATGCAGAACTACGGCTTGCAGCGTTACCAGTGGCTCACACATACCTGGAACAGCTTTCAGACAGAGGTAATACACAGACATACGGACACACGCACTTTTGTGGTCATGTGACCTGGGCACTGACAGGTGTGTGCTTACCTGTGCACAGTTTAAATGCTGCGGTGTGATCTACTTCACTGACTGGCTGGAGATGACAGAGATGGAATGGCCACCGGACTCCTGCTGCTCCAACCAGTATCCAGGCTGTGCGCGCTACTCCCACCACCATGACCTCAGCGACCTGCATCAAGAGGTGAAACGTGGCCCCAGGGTCATTCAGGGTTCCTGCAGGTTTAGATAAGATAAGATTTTATTGGGAAATTCTTGTGTTACAGCAGCAGTAAGTATAAAAAAAGGCTCCCACTTGTTACTGAAGCAGTTTAAGTGAGAAGGACATGACCATGAACTGAGGAGGAGTTGGTGCGCATCATGCACCAGATGTTACATACAGCTGTTTGATGGCAGTCAGTTGCTGGCTATCAACAGTCGTGCTGTGTTTTCCTGACTCACAGTGTGAATCCACTGCCTTTATAAGCAAAGTTCCTGATTTGTGTGTCTTGTCTATGTTTTCAATGTCATTAAACCTGCAGGAGATGGAGGAGCACAGTGTGGACTGTGACTACTGTGGTTCCAAATTGGTTTTATAGTTCTGTTGCAGTTTGGTAAAGAAAAATTTATCAAAACATTTTCCCCAAAACACATAAAGCATGACTGAAGGTAAAGCAACATTACAGAAGTAATATCAGTTTAGATAAATAATTAACATGATTACCTGTTGAAAGACATTTGCAGACATTTAAGTGCTATACTCTAACCAACTGGACGAACCTAATCACATAAACAGGAGTTTAATACATGTTACAGTTGTACATGAAACACTAGTATCACAACACAAACTGTAAAAGAAGTGAAAACCAGTTGATGGTGGGAGACAGAGACGTGATCTGGAAACTTCCTGAATCTGGAGGTAATCAGTAGTAGTAGTAGTAGTAGTAGTAGTAGTAGTAGTCAGACCAAAGTGGGCCAGGTGTGAAAGGTGAGGAGGACCTCTGGTGGCAGGACGGGGGAGGACATGGGGACAAAGAGACACACCAGGGGTCACATGTTTTCTCCAGTAATCAGACAATGAGGCAGGCAACAGCCTTTCACTCTGACACAAAGACCAGAGCGGAAGCTGTGAAACATCACTCTCTACCAAGTTAGAGTCACATAACACAAACACAAGTGAGGTTGTAACTCTTGGCAACACCTACAAATGTGTCAGCAGTGATGGCGGTGGCACACAACTGTCAGGTACCAGCAGCAGAATCAGGTTCCAGTGTGCAGGGACTTTGTCCTGGTGAGTTGGTATAAAAACCAATGCGTTTATGACAACAGTTGTGAAGAGCCTAACATGTGTCATATCTTTGATTCAAGAATTTAAGACTCTGGTCAGACCCAGTGACCCTCCAATCAGACAGAAATAAATCATGTAGCCTGAACCTGATTCTTGGTTCCTCTCTCTGTGTTTCAGGGCTGTGGTCCAAAGATCTACAGTTTTGTGCGTGGAACAAAGCAGCTGCAGGCGTTGCGTTTTCTGGGTGTGTCCATCGGTGTGGCTCAGATCCTGGCCATGGCACTCACCCTCATGCTGCTCTGGGCGCTATATTATGGGCGAAAGTCTCCAGATCTGGACTCCAGTGCACCAGTAATACCCTCAGATAACTGCAGCCCCCTCACAGCGACACATGGACCTTCAGCTGAAGCTGCAAAATCAGGCTGCAACCGCACACATAAAGGCTGCACTAATGTACCCACTGCTGCCTCCCAGCTGAATGAAAACCAGTTTGAGATGGAGCGACTGTCGTAGCAGGTGGTGAGCGGCTTCAGCTTGCGAAGAAAAACCTGGTTTATTTTACAGTGTTGTCCATATTTCTATCAGTGATAACAGTTTACAATAATACACATTACTCACCAAGTTCTGATGTGAGATCTGTGATGATTTCAGTTCAAGCTCCAGAAAAAATCGTTTAAATCATAAAAATGTATTTGGAGAACCCACAGGCCTTCACTGAAATCTTAGTGTTACTTCATGTCAGCTCATTTTGGTTCCGTTGACGCAATAATGACAAGAAAAAGTTGCAGAAGTTGTCAGGAAAACATGAATGTAAATCAATTTTTAAAATTATTCTAGGTTTAGTTGCACCAGTGAAGTAATGGATTCATAGACAAATCGTGTTTACAGCAAATATAAAATATCAGAAACATCACGATTGAACAGATGAATAAAATCCCTCTGAAAGAGTTTGGCCAGAAATTGAATTACCACTTTCGGGCATGAGGACTTCCTGTTTTAGACAGGTGTACCTGATGTAACCAGAGACTAAAAGAGGAGCGAGGATGGAGCCCTGGGGAACTCCATGGAGGTCAGCGATTGTATTGATGAGGAGAGATTTATTATTACAAATAGAAATGAAGAACAAAATTATAAAAAGGGTTACAATAAACTTGGCTTGTGCACTTGATTTATAGTTAAAGAAAGGTCCTAGGCACAAACAGAAAAGACTGCTGCGGACTATGAACTAAAGCAGAGCTGTTTCTGCTGCAGCAGGTGTGGTTCTCTCTGGTCTGTCACTGGACAAGAAGAAAAGAACCACTGTTTGAGACGTTCTTCTCTTCAGTTTTCTCACCATGGAAGAGACAGAAAAACATATGAATGTTGACAGTTTGAATCTTTTTCATCAGAAAGCATCAACCACTTTCTGGACTAAATGGAGTCATTGCTGCCAGCTGTTGAGACTTGTCAGGAGCCACTGGAAGACATGCAGACAGGTTTATCAGCCTTATGTTGTACATGAGAATCTTTGTATGGTGTTGAATATTTAATATTTGTTTCGCAGTTATTGGATCATTTGTTAAAATCATCACTGGAATAAAAAGTAAATATGAAAACAAGAATACACTGAGCTGTCCTTAGGACAAACTGTGGATGTTCGTCCAGACTTTGTAGCGTAGAGCTGTGACGCAGATCCAGAAAGCCCACAAGAAGGTCCAGATAAAGGTTTCATTTACCCTTATCCTTAGACACTGAGAAATATCAAACTGAATCTGAGGTACATGAAGCTGAGGAGGTGAAGGTAAAGCACAAACTGCTGCAGCCTGACACAGCTCACCTGGAACACACTGAGCGAGTTCTGCTGCAGCTGCTGGTGAAAGTGGAGAATGTAACACACACACACACCCTGAGTGCCAGCTGTTCAGCATAAAGAGCTCCTAACTTCCATCATGATTGAAATTCTACCTCTATAACCACTGTACAGTATATTCATAGACAACTGGATGTAGCTCTGGTCGTCTACTGCTGGTCGTCAAGCGGTTGCTTGGAAAATCTTTGTCCACATGAATCATTTTCACCATCACCTCACTGTACACTTTCTATATCCGTGTCTTATCATACTACATAGTGTTTCACATCATGTTACATCAAGCCATATGCATCACATTTAACCAATATATACGGTATTTAAACATCTCACCATAAGGCATCTCACAGGAGCATGTGGTTGGACAACATGTTTCTTAGATTTTTAGGAGATTTTTAACACATTTTCAGTTTTATCTGAGTTTATAAGAAGGAAATTATTCATCTTCCAGCCCCTTATGTCTTTTAGATATGCTTGTAGTTGGATTAATTGATTTGTTTCATCCGGTTTCATAGATAGATATAACTGCGTGTCATCAGTGTAGCAATAGAAATTTAGTACGAATGGAGTGTTTTCTGTTGCCAAGGGGAGAAATATATAGAGTAAAGAGTATTGGTCCTAACACAGAACCTTGTGGAACTCAATAACTAACTTTTGTGTATGTGGAAGATTCATCATTATCATGAACAAATTGGAATCTATCTGATAAAATCTATCTGATTTAAACCAGTTTAATGCAGTTCCTTTAATTCCAATTACATGTTCTAGTCTCTGTAATAATATTCTGTGATCAATGGTGTCAAATGCAGCACTAAGATCTAGCAGAACCTGTATAGAGACAAGTCCATTACCTGAAGCCAGAAGAAAATCGTTAGTGACTTTAATCAGTGCGGTTTCTGTGCTATGATCCCGACTGAAATTCTTCAAACAAGTCGTTTCTGCGCAGGTGATTACATAATTGCTTTGCAACTACTTTTTCAAGCATTTTAGAAATAAATGACCCTCTGCGGTTTGCTTAGCATTAGATCTCTTATGAACCGTCGCCCAGCCGGCCTGGCTTCCCGGCTGCTCGGGTACTGCCAGGGGACTATGCTAGGTATGCTAGGTTGGTCCGGACCAACTACGTGGGCCTGACAAGCTGGATTATTTTCCATGGTGCGGAGCTGTGCTTTCAATTGCGAGAGCCTCGCCTCCAAAACTTTACACTTATTACAAATACCATTATCACTAAAGGAGGCTGAGGAAAAGCTAAACATGTGACACACTGAGCAAGTGAGAGGAGAGACATAGGGAGACAGAGAAGCCATTGCTAAGTGCTAGGCTAGCGAAGCTAAGATCGGTTAAATGTAGTTAGCGTTAGCTAGTTTTGTATTTCTGATTCAGTCCTTGTGAAAAGAAATCTCATGTCCCACATGATAGTTCTTATGCAGGTAAATCACTAATTAATCACTAATTAAATAAAATGAGAGCTATGATTAACCAGTGAATAGTACTTCAGCAGAGACGCAAAACAGTGTGAAGAAACAGGAAGTGACACAATACGCTTATTGCAGAAGAGTCCATGGGCAGCAGCCTCCCGGTATTCTCTCTGGTGGGTGAGAGCGGCCAGCTCATACATCTTGTTGGGTAGGGAACTCACATTTCCTGTGACGATGGACGGCAGGAATGCGGAATGCTAACAGCTGATCCTTGCTGTAAACAATGGGACCGTGGCTGCGTGCAGAATTCCCAGACACAGAATGAAACATAAAAAAGTAGAAAGAGTCCGATGTCCCTAGTGCAGCTCTCACATGCACACTTTTTTACACTCAGAGGACAAGGTTAGCCACTTACTGTGCCATTAGCCACTAAACGACAGTACATCAAAACATTATCATAAAAAATCTGATGACACATATGACATTAGTAAGATATTAGAGATGACATAATAGCTATCAAGCTCCTCTCCTGTGGAACCAGCTCCCAGTCCAGATTCGGGAAGCAGACACCCTCTCTACTTTTAAGACTAGGCTCAAAACCTTCCTCTTCGATAAAGCTTATAGTTGGTTATAGTCATGCTGCTATAGGCTTAGACTGCTGGGGGACTCTGCACTGAGACACTTTCCTCTTCTCTTCATTCTCTCCTCTCACCCCACATTTATAATGTCACCACTGTTTGACATTAACTCTGTGTCTTCTTTGTCCTGTAGTTGTCTTTCTCCCTCTCTGTCTCCCTCTCTCTGTCCCTGTCTTCAGGTGTCCCCGGATTTGGCTCTGTGTGTCCTCCAGTGCACAGCTACTGGTCCCACTAACCTGCCCAATGTTTTGTTGTTGCTTTTGTTGCTCTGTTCTTTTCTCTCTCCAATTTCCACTCAGCCCAACCAGTCAAGGCAGATGTCCGCCCACCCTGAGCCTGGTTCTGCTGGAGGTTTTTTCCATTAAAGGGAGTTTTTCCTCTCCACTGTTGCCTATAGCTGCTCAAGGGGGATTTGCTGGGTTTTCTTTAAATGTTTGTATAGTCTTGACTTTATTATGTAAAGTGCCTGAGATGACGTTGTTGTAAATTGGCGCTATATAAATAAAGTTGAATTGAATTGAATAACAACAGACAGTAAACAAATGAGAGTAGACATGGTAAGGCACTTGTTGTGGCCAATGTTATGGCCACATATAAACATTTTTTTGTGATGTCACCAAATGGAAAACAGGACCAAGGAGACAAGGCAGAAAGGAACAGATTTTACTGACAACAATCAACTGAGGCTGCGACACCTTGACAATTAATCTAAGTCAATGTGTCACAATTACAGCAGCACGGACAAATTCAATCTAGAAGTTGAGTCCTGACAACTGGACTCGGTCTTGTCAGTTCAAAATCTTTCATCCCTAATTCAAGAAGCTTCTTCAGCTAAGGAAAGTTGGTGAGATACTACAGGGAATTACTTAAATAAACAGAGACAGACACTCGTCCACCCAAAGGACCGGACACTACAACCCAAAAACAAGTGGACATGGTCTGCTGGAGTAAATAATAGACACACCTTTAATCTGTCCCAGCAGCTGAAAATTACAATGGACAAGAAAACCTGGGCATTTAGCTGAAGAGGAGATAGATAACACCCCACCCTAGCACGGGTGCCAGCTTGGCTGTTTTTTTTTCATTTGTATCTTAGGAATCAAAATGATAAATATATTGATAAATATATTGTGTCAACCGACAGCACACATAATGTAAACCGTCGCCCTTGTCCTGTTGTAGTAGTGCTGCATGTTGTTGTGTTGCATTGTCACTGGTCACATCATATTCTGCAGTGTTTTGGGATCTTATAACGTCTTACTGGGGTCTAGTGTAGGACTGCATCTTATCTGAGGGATCTCATCTGTGCCTAGTCTTAAATTGTGAATTATAGGTGGAGTTAGATGCAATGTGAGCGCCTTGATTTTGAAATAGACCTTTTTCACACTTCCACCCAAGAATGGGCTGCTTAACTTCTCTGTCATTACAAGTGAACGTGTAGCTGCAGGAAACAATTTCCTTTGTCCTGTGGAAGTGTGGAAGCAGCCACTGATGCTTCTAACCACGATCACGTAGCCACCTGGCTAAATTCCTGCTTTATGAATGTTTATTCTTGCATACAAATACAGTAATTTTATTCAAAACATTACTGCAGCGGAAATAGGGTTACCCGTTCACTAAGTACTTCTGTTTTTTGTAAAAATCTATTAGCATGTGGAAACTTCTGAGACAACAGCAAACCATAAAAAATAAGATCTTACTGCAGTGTCCTAGAAAAGAATCTGCTTTATTCATGCATAGTAGTGATGTGCATTTTGGAGCGTTCGCACCATTTGTGCTAAATGAAAACACCCAGACTTGTTTGAGTGTTTTAATTGGACAATGTTTAATTATATTTACTCAGACACTGCACCGACTAAAACCATGAAGTTTCTGTTTTTAATATTCTCTTAAACAATTAATATGTTTTCAACGTAATACAAGCTGTAACATATCAAAAGTAGTAATTGTCATGATTATCTTCAAAATGTCTTTCATGTACATGTAAAGTCCTTGTTTATCACTTCTTCCCTCTGACTTGAGAACAGGACCAATAGCATGCATGTTGGTTTGGGAACGGTTTAGAAAAATATCATGGGATCTTTACTGAACATAAAACACTAGAACTTCCTATTGAAATTATTAAAAAGTAACAAATGCTTTACTACACAACAATTACATCACATGTGCACTAGCAACAGTAATAATAATAATAATTTGCATTTATTTCTTTTGCAACCAAATATCATCAATTTGAACCTTAAAAAAAGGTTTGGGCAGTTTTTTCCCCATTCTGTGAATTAAAATAATATAGCTACAAAAGTAGAAGAGAAAAATTAGCAGGTTGCATATGTCACATTATAATCTAGCAGTGATGGATAACTGGTGTAAATGCTGGCAGGGTTGGTCATTTGCATCTTCAAAATGTGGAACTGGGGAATCTTGAGGCTTTGAATTGGGTTCAAGAACAAATTCCACTGCTTTGTAAATATGCATCCGTGTTGATTGACTTCCGTTATCCACAAATGTTCGAGACAACACTTCAGCGCTCTGACAATAGAAATAATTAAATCCAGACATTATGAATGTGCTGTGCTATTCTCTTCTGAGTGTTTAATCCAGCTGTGGTGTCCAAAGGTCCACGAGGTGAATCCAGTAAAATCTACATCAAGATGTTAAAATACGACAGTCTCCCCAATGTGGAAGGAAGAGATTTGTAGTTCGTTAAGAAAAAGAAAAATTGTCATTGTATCAAAATTGATTTAAGGAAGTTCATTGTTTGTGTTGTAATTAATTGTACATTAAAATGTCTGTTGGGGCAGATACGGATGTTTCAGAGAAATTCAGAAAATTCACAACAGAGTTAAACATTTGTAGCAAAAATCACAAAAACAGTATTTCTGTATTTTCCCATTTCCACTCAAACCCGAACTACTGAACATTTTCTCTTAACTACACGGTGAAGCACAATCAGCGAATAATGTTGCATTAAATGTTCAATAAGCGTTTTTTCAAACTGTTATCAGATTGGGCCTTGGACGCTGTTCTGTGTACACAGTGTTGCCAAATTTGTGACTTTGCCGCTATATCTCGTGCCTTTTCAGGCCCTCTAACAACCCTTGTTCAAACAGCGATTAGCAAGAACTTCTCTGTTGTTGGGTTGTGAAGACTCTGCCGTGAAAGCATGCATAGGGTGTTTTTTACTTTTTGTCTCTCCCATAAAGTTATTCGTCTGTCCTACAGCGTCCACAACAATTGCACGCACATGGCCAAGTACACAAATGATTTGGTAAAGCCATTAAGCAACTTCTAGCGACGTTTAGTACAGCCAATAGCAATTACTGCACTTAAGTACATTTTCCCAAGTATCTGTACTTTACTTTTTAAAATTAAATTAAGATTAAATTATGGCTACTTTGACTTTTACTCCACTACATCTAAGAGCAAATATCTCTTCTTTTTACTAATTACATTTTGTTACAATCATGTCATTTTGCAGGTTTCATAATAAATCACTAAAGACTAATTTGACATACTAGCAGTCCTCAAAGTGAGCTGATATGTAGTAATTTTACTCTCTGGTTTCCTGGACTTCACTCAACATGAGCAGTTTAGAAATAAAATTGAAAAAAGCATTTGATCATATATTGAAACAGTTTCAATCCTTCATCTACTGTATGTATGTTACTATTAATTAGTTAATGCCCCCAAAACATGAAGCATAACAGGAAGGGACAGAGATAAATAGTCAAGTACTTTTACTTTAATTCTTTAACTAAAATATAATAACCTTGTGGAGATTGAAATATTTTATAATCACAAAATTACTTATTTTTACTTAAGTAGAAATTTCAGTGGGTACTTATACCTTTACTAGAGCATTGTTGCATTGTTTGTTTGTGTTTTCACTCAAGTATAATGTTTGAGGACTTCATCCACCACTGGCCAACAGCTAATTTCCTTACTGAGGAGTTGGCAACATTGTGTATACAGGAATAAAACTCCTAAGACAGGCAGCTGCAATTCACCAAAATATCACAAGGCTATTTTTTTTTCTTCTAGCAGTATATTATATTAATGATCCACACCATCAAGATTTTTACGATTGTGGAAAGTCCGCCCACTTTATTTCTGAGTAGCTGCCAGCTAACAGCTTTTTTAGCCTGTTTACAAAAACACTTAATGCACAAAAAAATAAAAAAATAAAAACTTGTAAAAATGACTACTGTTACTGGTTTAATAGGAAGTCGCACACTGAAAGCTGATAACCTACTGGCATTACGTTATTATTTTTTTATATTTAGCGTAGAAATAGGTTTAAAATAGTGTAGGTCTGGTGCTTACAAAGACCAAACCAAAATGAGATGGTCTGGTCCACTGATGATTTCCTCCTTTTGTCACCAGCAGCCAAGCAGGTCAGACAGGAAATCAAAACCTGCCCCTTCGTTTTCTTAGCACAGTAACTAGCCACCAGAGTCACATGAATTAATATGCCCACAGGATTGTGGAGTATGGGCTCTGAAGTGAGTGTAATAATTTTATTTTTGGCTGGAACTGTCAGCACAGGACAGTGTAAATCTCCCTAAAAAAACACTAGGAAAGCTATTATAGACAAGTATGTGACACCAAAGCATTTTAACTCCGCAGGAAATGAAGAAAAACAGCAACACCAGGCCACATGTGTATCAAATCAGGACAACAAAGAGAAACGGCAACACTGGCCATAAGACAAATTGACATCAGTTTTCAATGTGGCAGTTCAGACATGTTCATGTACAGACAGGAAGACAGTCAGCTCTGATAGAAAGATCAGGTACAAAACTGACATAAACATCAGGCATCAGTACCTCAGTTGGGTCTCACACATTCACTCAATTTAAGCTGCATGCAGAAGAACAGTCCATGCACTCAAACACTCAAATTCTGAACATGCTCAAGGGTTTTATCATCGTCAGGAAGCAAATACAATCCACCTCTAAATCAGCGGCTTAAAGGAAACACTCTGCGTTTTACGTGGCCCTCACTCAGACCTCTGTATGTGCTCATCAACATCCTGACCTTTAGAAACAAAAGGTCAAATAAGACTAATGTATGTCTAAATATGTCAATAAAAATAAACTATACCAAAAACATAATAATGGTCCTGTGAAAATTTTGTGTTTCTTTATGCAGTGTATTTTCTTTTTGTAGTGGGGCACAGCTGTTTGTTTCTACAAAAATAAAAATACTATATTTAATAAATGTTGAACATTATAAATAATTAAAAATAAATATTTAACATTATATAAAATAAAGCAAAAATCACATTGGAACAAAGTTCAATTAAACACACATAATTTTTTTTAAATTGCATAAAGTTCTATCATGAAAATGAAATTTCTAAAACACTTTAGATGACCAAAAAAAAAGGTTAATTTTAATAAAACCATATAACTTATTCCCTGAACATAACATTATGAAAATAGTGGAAATGTTGGGTTTAAATATCAATTTTTGCAACCTGCTTCTGCTGGAAAACAGGTAAATATTTGCCCCAAGCTTTAAGGAATAGAATAACATTGTTCAGTCAGCAACGTTTATCTTTTTGAACTATCTCAGCAATTTGTAAACGGGAAATTTGTATGGAAAAAACAAAACATGATGCTTAAAGAATATGACTAGCCATGTAATATTCAACAACTTCCTCACCTTAACATCTATTACAGTTAATTCACACCGTCCTGAATCACGGCTAATACACTGAGACAGAGGAGAAGGCAGGAAAACCTCGAAACGATTTCAAAATGTTATTTTATGTGTCGTGTGTAGTTTATTTCAAATCGGTTGTTAAGTACAAAACTCAACCCTCTGGTTTTATTAGAATTTAGCTCAGGAAGACGGATTCAGCAAAAGAAAGCAGGTGTCATTTGAAAGCCCTCTAAGCGGCCGATGGTTCTTTGCTGCTGGCTGTGGTTGGGATATGTGGCGGCCACCTACGTTCAGCTTTCCCATGACTGAATTGTTTAGCCAAGAATAGCCAACAATACTAAACTTGTCAGTCAGACAAGTTTGGAGCTGCTGGAAGCTAGGCTAGCAGTTTCCCTCTGCCTCCTGTCTTTTTCCTGAATCTGATCCATTTTCTCATCTGACTGCTGAGTCAGGTAACAGTGTAGTTCCAACTGAAGAAACTACGTTAGGATCAGTTCTCTTTGTGTTGTGAGACCTCAGATTTGAAAACCCACAGCAGAGGTGAGGATTTAAATTTCTCTTTTAGAAAGAGAAGAGTTATGTCTCTGACTGATTCCTGAAAGAAAATGCAGAAAGCCTTGCAGTTTGTGGGGGTTAGCTGAGTTTCATTCTGTTAATCCATGGCACATGGTGCGAAGAACTATTCACCTCCAGCCTGGACACATGATGCAGCACTCGAACCCCTCCAACTGCATCTGTTGGGGCACAGGGCTGTGGACCCCTGTGGCCATCATCCTCCGTTTGTGTGGCTGTGTTTTTGTGCTGGAGGGGGGCAAATTTTCTCTAAAGTGCTGAAACCCGGACAATGTTGGCCTGGGAGTAATCAGTGGAGCTGGTTGATTCGTCGCCTTCGGGAGTGGTACCAGGTGGCGTGGGCATGCTGATGATGGTGGCAGTAAGGTACGGCTGGCCACAGTTCAGAGGAAGTGCCTCCTCAAATTTGGCATTCAGACTGGATCGACTGGAGCGACTACAGAGGGAGGAAACAGGAATGTTTAGACTCAGGAGTAAAATATGCTGGAGAGTTGGAGTAATAAGGGCTATGTAATCTATTAAGAAACTGCATTTCTTTAAAAAACTCGAGTACAAGTGAGAAATAGAAATCTGTCAGAAACCAAACTAGGTGTCTTTGACGTTAAATACATTACCTGGGTTAAGGTGAGATAAACGGTCTTTGGGCAGTTTTTAAGGTTGTCAACGAGCAGCTTCTACTTCGAATATTAGAGTTTCTAATGCATCTCTGTACACAGGATATGTTATTTTCTACTATGCCGTGTCTTATGATTATCATATGACTGTTGCTATTTTATGCCATGCTTTTAGATGCACTGAAGACTTGGAATGTAAATCGACAGTTAATATATATGAACGCATGGAAAACACCATGGCATTAAATCTTCAAAAATAACCCAAATGTGCTATTAACAAATTAATTAAGAGTTATTTGTGTTGGTTCAATGGCAGGTCCGTACTGACGTCTTTTTAGCTTTTCTCTGAAACTGTCGGATAAGAAATTTGCAGCAATAATAATTAATAGTCCATATTTCATTCAATAATACTTTTAAACATTTAGTGCGTCCACTTTCTCCAATGTGTGGACTTTTTCTGGGTTGATTCTGGATTTCTTTTTGTTTTACATAGTACATGTAGACAAAAAAACACTTGGAGACGTCAACCTTGACAAGTCTTTACCACTTGTCACTGTACAGAAAAAAACACTCTCTAAAAATGTACATGTTGATAACTGTAACAGATCCACACTTAGAGGGATTCAAAATCAGAGAATGACATTTGGAAAAATGAGGTGTAACAAAAACTTTATTCAAATGAACTGCTACAACAGAGGCACAGCCACAAATAGAAGAAGGCCACAAAACAAAACACTCACTTCAAAGAGTAGGAGGAGAAAACGAACAAAGCTAGAAGGAAAAATAAGTCACTACAGAAGTAGGAGACAGACTAACAAGAAAACACTCAACAAGAGGCACTAACTAGACTAGAAACAAACTAAGTTAGTCCACAGAGACAGACTAACTCGAACTGTGGTTAACAGGGGAAGGGCTACGAGCAGGAGACATATGGTCAGGTACGTAGGGGGACATACTAGCAAAGAACATGACAAAAATGTATGGATGAGTAATGTCGATGAGGTGTGATGGCTGGAGCCAGCTGAGGAAAGGAACTAAGAAAGGTAGGCGAGACAGAATGGAGACTAAAACCAGGACCAGAAATAAACACCCAACTTCTGACCGATAGAAGGAATAATTTGAAGTTACAGCTCAAATCTCAAGAATCTCTGCCACCACATGGTCTCCACATGATGTGTGATCTCTGTAGTCCAAACAGCTGCTTATGCACACGACATGACAAGGAATCCACACTTTCTCTTTTTTAGTTTTACATTTACATTTAATCCTTACAGAGTAATTTGGTACATACATAGACAAACAGTGGTGATGGCTGCCACACAGGGTGCTCATCACCACTGGGAGCAACTGGGGGTTCAGTGTCTTGCCCAAGGACACTTCGACATGTAGCAAGCAGGGACTGGTGATTGAACTACTAACCCGGTTGTCCATGGATAACTTGCCTTACCAACTGAGCTACAGTCGCCCTAGTTTTAAAAATCATTCTCAAACACACTGTGCAACTGCACCCAAACTACACTTTTCATGTGGAACCATATTTACACACAGACCATAGTGAATTTCAGACACAAAAAGAAGGAGGGCGTAACAGGGCCAGGTTGGGTTCCCAGCTGTCCATGTTTAGAAGAAAGTTCCCAGAGCTGTCAGACCTCCCACAGTCTCCCACAGCTGGGCATAATCTGGATTCCTCTTCTGTGACTCTGCATGGGAATACACTGTCATGTGATCTCTGGTGTTTCTGTACAGCATGTCTGGGAGTGTGTCCCATACTGACAGTGTTTACCACCAGATCTTCTTCAGGTCTCCTTAAAGCTCTTTGGAACCAACTCAGCACACCTCCCAACGACCTCCAAAGCTCTAAAACCGAGCTACAGTCTGCTAGGACTCCTTTCAGAAAACCCCACAGATGTCCAAATGAATAAGTAATAATTTATAAGCTCGTCAAAAAATTACAGCCTCGAGGTGGCAAATCTCCGGGGATTTATCACGATTATTTTCATAACTGCAAATGACAATAAGACAAGTTTTTAACGTAACATATTTATAACCCAGTGAGGCCAGTCTTTTTCACCTGTTGGGGATCGGTCTCTCTCGGATCTGGATGGTGCTCAGCTCCTGGACGCTGCCCTGCAGACCCACAGACATATTGGAGTTTGGGACATTGAAGCTCTTTCTCTTCCTGCGGGTGCAGCAGGAACCAAGGCTATGAGGGGAAGAGGAGATGGAGGAAGAGCGAGACACCTGTTTCACCCGAGTCACCTCCTTGCAGCTTGCCTCGTACACCTTCTCCTCTACAAACTCGTGGTTCTGAGGAACACAGGTGAGGTGTTAGAGATACTGTTCGTCAGAGTTACTCCTGGTGGTCAATCAAAATTTATAATATAACTGCAGCAAACAGTAAGGCCAATGGAAATCTAGAATCAAATTCTAGAAAGAAAAAGAATAATACACACATACATAACTACAACCCAACTCCTCCCTAACCCAGCATTTGCCATAGAGTCAGTTGAGGTTTCACTTGTTAGTACCTGAGAATAACTTACATTTTAGTCAATTAGTCAAAAGAAATTGAGCCCCAAAAATTAAATGATGTGTTGTGTTAACACAATTGTATCAAGTACTCCTCAGATTTTGTGAGGTGCTACTTACACATGTATATTCCTTTGCAGATGACTTAAATATGGATGTTTTAAAATTACAGTAATTGTCCTCACCGTGGTTTTCTCCAGACAGTGCAGGAGGTGATGATGCAGCATGTTAAAGTTGGGGTTGGGCTTATACACCAGTGCCTGCCCTGCTTCCTTGGATGCCTTCAGAGCAAAAACAGAAATCACACAACCACACTGTGAGGCCATTCAGAGACGTGCATTCACCTGGCAGCACATACAGGGGCCAACCAGCTGTTGGACAGGTCAACATTCTCACCACCTTCTGCTGCCACTCTGCTCTAAGAACATTTTCATCCGACCCGTTTTTTTTAAATCCCCTCCTGGTTCAAAGTGACAGATTGCTCACTGGTTCAAACTCGGGTCACTAACACCAGCTGTTATGCAGCTTTACCGCTGCTTTTCTTTTTGTTTGTGCTTTGTTTTCATTTCAAGTCATATACAAAATGTTGTAGCCCCTCGTTTAATTCTAGATCCAACTTTAGCAGCAATAACATGAACTAATCTTTTCCTGTATGACTTTATTACTCAATTCCTGGGGGAGGAATTTTGGGTCAGTCTTCTTTACAATCAGTGTTTTTGACAGGACCCAGTTTGGGCCGATATTTAGCTTTTGGACAGATGACCTCACATTTGCCTCTGGAATCCTCTGGTATACTAAGGTGCCCAGATCCTGTGGCTGAAAAACAAGCCCGAATCATCACCCCTCCACCATGGAGTTTGACAGAGACTATGAGGTGTTTCTGTTGAGCTGTTGTGGCACTGGCTTTTGAGGCCAAAAAATCCACTCTGGTCTCATCTGTCCATAGGACATTGTTCCAGAAGTTTCGTGATTTGCTCATCTGCAGTTTTGTGAACCTCAGTTGTACGTTCATGTCCTTTTTAGACTTAAGAGATATTCTTGTGACAACAAACTGTATTTGTTCAGTCTTCTTCTAATTGTG
Organism: Channa striata; assembly: GCA_033026295.1. NCBI lineage: Eukaryota > Metazoa > Chordata > Actinopteri > Anabantiformes > Channidae > Channa > Channa striata. The sequence goes on along the minus strand of CM065169.1, from coordinate 22,803,425 downwards.
CTCTCATGGACTTTAACATTTACGATGCTCAGTGAGGCCTGTAGGCTCTGAGATTTTTTGTATTTCTCTGAGCATTGCACGGTCCGACATTGGCGTGTGTTGGCTTTATGTTAACTGAACACTCAAGACCAGCAAACTGCGTACATCTCTGCTTTTTTAGAGGTCTGCACATCTACTGATGATCAGTTAACCAGGGGCTGAGAATTAGAAGTGCCTGGGCACAACTTAAAATCTTAAATTATATGGAAGCAGTGAGGGAGAACTTAGCATTGGACAGGTTTTCTTGGCTTCATTTTTGTTTAGTAAATGAGGGCACATTGAAAATCTTTGGTTAAGAAGTGCAAGTACTGTCAAACGAACAGTTAGCATCTTATGAAGAATACTTATTTGCTGTCAGAAAGTCTATATGCACTAACCAAATTAGGATTTATCTTGGGGACCAGGGAAGTCATGCACCTCAGCTTCCTGGGGACTTCCTGGGGAACATACTTTTTCCTTTTTTCCTTTTTTTAAGAACCATAAAGAAAGTTGATAGTAGACCGGACTCCTTAAAACTCCAGAGCAAGTCATGAATGTATTATTTCTACTTGTGCTGTTGATGTCATGTACGTCAATTCTGAAGGCTCTATAAAGTTGTTAATGTGGTGTCCTGAGGTGATGCTCCTGGAGCATCTTATATGCCAAAGTGCACCTGCAGCGTCAATACCGGACACTGTGGTTCCCAGGACATCAAATAGTGGTGCTCTTGGAGTGTCCAGTAGTAACACCAAAGGGCACCTGGACATATAAAGCTGCATAATTTGACTCCTTAGGAAGTGTCACAATCTAATGCTTTGTGATGCAAACGTATTGGTAGGACTAAATCTCCCACCTGAAGATCTTGTATTGAAGGAACCTCAAAAGTTTGACATTTTTTACATCGTCTTTAAGTGGACTTTAGGCAAAATGCATTACTTGTGATGACTCTGTGGTTTTACCAAGGGCTCGCAGTGCTGGAGTCACCAGTGGTGACCTCTGACAGCTAGCCAGGCTTAGAAGTTTGCTTAGTATGAAAATACCCCAGATCAGTCTTTTCAATCTTTGCATCTGACTATGTGCAAGAACTCTGACTGTTTCTAAAATGGTCAGAATTTGTTGAGCATTGCCGCCCTCCACTGTCACCTCTGAGTTACACTGACTTTTTTTCCGCTGCATGCCACATGACTGACTGACGGACATGCATCTCAGCCCAATTTCATTCCTCCACACGGTGATGAAATCTAAGACGCGCAATGATGATGCTATGAGCAGCACAGGCCAGTCAGTTTGCAGCTGAGCCACATGGGAGGGGCAGACAAAAAGAATGAGTCCACAGAAGAAGAAGAAGATGAAGAAGAAGAGCAATGTGGAAGAAATGATCTGAGAGGTAAAAATGGAGATTGTTTGTAAATGAAGTTGACGCCAGACCACACCTGAGGACCGAGTCATGCGGAATGGATCTAGATAGAACGGCTGATAAATTAGTCTGTTCTAAATGTGCAAAGGAAAACTAAGACCAAGGAAAGAAGGTGAGTCTATGGTGTAGCCACAGACAAGAACAGGTGGAACAAGGCAGAAGGTTCAACAGTAACAGCTTCCTTTTGGCCAGTCTCAGTCATGGATGTATCAAGAGAGCTGGATATGGAGCAACCATGCAGCTGTTCAGCTCATTTACCCTAGTGGCCTGTCACAGTAGGACAATAAATTCTCATGCTGCTGTTTAAGATGCACACAGAAGCTAACAGTTTTTATTCATGTGTCTGGGCACCACATTTTCTACTTCTCTGGATACATTCAAGGTCTTAACCTGATTAAAAAACGTACAAACATAATGAATCTGTCTTAGGCCCTCTGCTCATGATTTTTGTTTGCCATTGTGCAGTGTTGTGTTTTTATTTCTGTAAAAACTCTTTAAAAATGTCAAGTGAAGGAGGTTCAATTAATTAATATACTTGTGCATTTGTCATGCATTTGTCTGGCATCTTTCCCATTGAAGCTTCAGGCCCAAGAGTTTTAAAACTTGGTTCAGTGGGAAAATATTACTGTTGAACCACATGGATAAATAAACTGACAGAGAAACATCAAAGCGTGATGAAAGGGAAACATCCCTGAATGAAAACGGGGAAAAAGTTGCATAAGGACGAACAGCCAATCTCCCTGTTTCACATCGAGTATCCAGCATGCAGCAGCCCGCAGCATGTTAGGTCACAGCTCAAGAGGGAGACAGAAAAGATGAAAGAAAAAAGAACTCAAAGGATGGAGAAAGCAGTACCACCCGACGACGACAACGACTGCATTTCCATGGTTACCTCCTCATCTGGGTCAGTCAGCAGCCGGCTGCGTTTGTACTGCAAATAAGCATTAGTCCCTCCGCTCTTCACAGCGTGAATTCTAGCAAGCCTGGTTTTCTGTTTGTGAACAAATACACATGTCCGTTTAGCCTGTCCGTCTGTGACCCCCTGTATCAGTCTGCTGCGAAGGTAAACACTCACGGCCATTTTATCAGGCTCACCTGCATGTTAACGAATACATATAATCAGTCAGTCACGTGTACAGTAAACACACTAGGCCTAGATGATCTGCTGAAGTTCAAACTGAGCACCACAACAGCGCAGAAAGCTGAATTAAGTGACTTTGAACATGGTGCCATTGTTGGAGATGGGCTGCTATGAGTATCTTAGAACCTGCTGACTTACTGGGACTTCCAGACACAGCCATACCATCATAGGTCAGAGGAGAATGTTCAGACTGGTTGGAGCTAAAAGAAGGACCTCACCAGCATAAGACCACAGAGAGGTTCAAATTCAGCGGGCTTGGCAAACTTTGACAACAGAAAATTGGAAATACGTTGCCAATCTGAGGGATTCATATCAGGGGTGTGCTGCTCTGATGTTAATACGGACCAATACTTCTAAGGTGAATCTATGCTACGAAGATTTAAGGCAAAGGGGCTCCAACCTGGTACGAACAAGGTGTACCTAATAAAGTGGCTGTTGAGTGTAAAACGGAAACTGCAATACAATGGCAAACAAAATGTGTATCTGGTGAACTGACAAGCTTTCAAACATCTTTCTAGACAAATACTGATAGAGAGATAAAGAGGATAAGGTGGTATTTTTTGAAGTTTTAGAAAGATTTTTCTTAAAAGACTCACGTAACAAAAGGCATCTCTGTGTGATGATATCTCTGAAAACTTGAAGGATTTGGGGATGACTTTGTAAATGTTACAGGGCTTATGGTAGGTATACTGTTCAATAATGGATAAATTATTGGATCAGTGCACGGGTTACACTGCACCCCCGAGGAGCTGAAAGTGTGGTTGAATCGTACAAATGTTTTACACATAAGAGATGTGACAACAAGACAATAACTCAGGGGAACAGCAACATTTTAGCAAGCAATACAACATAACTGCGTGCAGGATCGTATCAATAACCTGCTGCAAAAAGATCATTTGTGCAGAGCACATTTTCTGAACAAAATAACCATGTGAGCAGCAAACAAGACTTCAGGCTATCAAATTAAACAAGGCACTTTCATTAACAAGGAAACTGCTTCTTTTTGCAAATAAAGAAACTCAGTAGGACACGTGCAGTGCAGCCCTGTGGTGTCAAGCTAACGTTTGGTATTCTGAGAGCAGCAGACGCCGACAGAAATGATTCAGCGGCTGCTCTGTCACCTTCCAACACCAGGTTCCCTGCGGAACAAACACAAAACTCATTTGTTGATACTCAGTGGAAGTGAAGCCCTGGACACAGGTCCCCCCTCTCTGTGTCTTCCTGTCTCTTCTCCTGTGGCTTATGCAGGAGCTATAATTTCTGAGTTTAGAAAAAAAGGGGCAAAGCACGAATTCAGCTTTGATCAGCTTCCTGATGATGCTGCAGTAAACACGCTGAACCGAGCTGCCACAGTGAAAAATGGGTTCACACTCGGTTTATTTGAGTTTGTCTGTTCGACGTAGACCAGTGCTCTGATTTCTCTCAGGTTAGTTTGAGGTTTCAGTTCAAGATTCAGTCTCCAAATCTGGGCGTGTCGAATGATTCAACGTAAAAACATCATCAACACAGAGTCTGTTTGTAATCACCTTCTGAGCTCGTCTCTTCTCCGCTCTCTGGCTCTGATGGTAGATGCGGCTGAAGTTGGACACAATGACGGGAACCGGCAGGGCGATGACCAGCACACCGCTCAGAGAGCAGATAGAGCCAAAGATCTTCCCCATGATGGTCTTTGGGACCATGTCCCCGTATCTGAAACGAGAGAGAGGACAGAGCGGTTTGATTTCAGCTGACACACCAGACTTTATTCCCCAGACGCTGGACGTCCATCTGTCTCCAGTTTATCAGGTAATGATATATAATATTATATATATACATAGGGAATAAAAAAACCATATTTTAAATGTTTTTACTGAATAAAATTAAGTCATACAGATTTTTTGCAGTGCTTAAAACAAATCTACATTTCAGCAAAATTAATAAATTGAATATTAGTCTGCAACTTTCAGAAACTCTATTAACATTACAGCTCACATTATATTCTCACCCATGTTCCTGTATAATGGAACAAAGCCCATGGGGAATTGTGTGATTTGTAACAAAGACCAGACATATTTAAAATCTTCACATACTTTGATCTGATCATTTTATTCCATTCATATGCAAGATATAAACGGTCTAATTCAAATGTCAGTCTGCACAGATGTGACTAAATACGTCATAACTCGATGTAGGAGTCACCGGACTAGAGCACTGAGAAACATCTCAGCTGGACTTCTTTGTAATACAGACAACAAATTAGATTTAAAAAGATTAGAATCATGCTTAATTCTCTTCTAAATCTACAGTGAGCTCAGGAGATGAACTATGCATGCAGATAGTTCTTTATGAATAATAAGCAGTGAGTTTTCTGCCGCTGACAGATACTCGATTCAGAAACTAAAGGCGCAATTGACTTTTTCAGACAATCAGCAGAAAATCCAGCTGACGCAGCAGACGGTGTTTTCTGAATGAAGCTGCAGCTCAGGCTGCATCCACACAGAGGAGTCAGAGAGCTGCAGAGTTTGACTTGTTCATAATGAATACGTTGGGGAAGCTTGTACAGGGACAGAAGATAATTTCAGAGTCTGGAATACATTAAAATAAAAATACATGCGCTTTAGCAGCACCTCTGGTGACTGTTCCTCCTCCTGTCTTCATAAAAACATGTCTCATGCGTTATTACGGGGCAGGCAGTTATTCCATCTGATGGTCGTCCCCGTCTTCCCAGCATTCTCAGCTTCCAGATACTTACAGATACCAAGGAGAAGACTTGGTTGGTCTCTGCGGATTTTTCATCAGAAGCTGCAGAAAACTAAACAACACTAAAGCTGAACAGCAGATCGGACAAAATGCTCTATTCGCTAAAGACGCCGAATTTAGATCTGATTTTGTTCTAAAGATGCTGAGTAATGAGCTGAACACACAACACCATGTTAGCTTGTTGCTGCCACTTGCATTTTTAAAAATATGCACAGAAATTCTGCTCTAAGTTTGTGTTGGCAGCTTAACATTTTACTGATTTTACTCTATTGAAAGTACAATATGCTGGCAACATATTCAGGCTCCTCACAACTCTTGGAGGAGATTAAGGTTCTTTGAAAACACTTGGAGACGGATCGCAGCCATTTGTGAAATATAAGGCACAGATATGAAATGGTGCTGATATAATTCCTTATCTCTGATGTCCATCCAGAATAATTATCCGGAAATCCACAATCAGAGGAAACACAGGCTGCAGAACTTTATTCTTGTTTTTAACCTTCCTTCAGTATCACAATTATTCAGTGACAGTTGCCTGAACATCCGTTACAGCCATCTCTTTATGACTATGAAATGCCACAGACATGTTTTGGATCACGAAGCCAGTGGAAGCAGCAGAACCATGTTTGAAGGTTCAGAAGAAGTCACAGAGTCACTGGGTGAATGTGTCTCTTCCAAAGTGAAGGTACAGTGTCAGTGAGTGATCGCTTCGTCTCCACCTACAAAACCCTCAAACCCCCAGTCACAGCGCCACACCAGAAGCCAATCAGAGGCAGTGACCTTGTCTGTGTGTGTGTGTGTATGTGTTTGACAGGGAAACCTGCAGAATTAGAAACACACACATTCAGAGGACAGGTGTATGTGCTGACTGTATCCTTCAACGAGGGTGATGTGTGTGTTTACCTGCGCATTACCACACACACACGGTCATGTTGAAGCACTTATGAAGACTTGTTTATCAATCTTAAACTACTTTCAGTTACTTTCATATATGTAAAATCCTGTCTGCGCCTCCTGCGGACGTTCACAGACGTTAGAGATGAATCTTTAGACTTCAACGTGAAGTAACAATGGAAACATTGTCACCAAGCCAAAGTTTAACAGAGAAAAGTGGGAGAAAAAGAAAACCAGCTCTTCACTGGGCTCCGTCCCTGAAGCTCAGTCTGCTTTGTAGTGTTGTGGAAATGTCTGTCCTCACACGGTGTCCTCAACGCTAAGTGTAATGTCAGAGGACCAAAGGGCTGAGCACAGACGGACATTAAAAACAAACCCATAGCTGTCGGCGTCTTTAACATGTTAATAAGGTGAGACTGGACCAGACCAGCTCCTGCGGTGGTTTTCTTCTCTTGATCCCTCAGTACCTTTGCTCTCTGAGAGGACATAATGTGCTCCTTCAAAGTAAAAGCCTCATAATGTGTGAGCTGCTCCGGCAGAGGCACAGTTCACATAGCTGCTGCTTGGTTAATGACCCTGATCTGTTAGGACTCAGAGATGAAGTGGGTTATCATGACTGAGTCAGTTCAGAGTCAGAGTCAGTTTGAGGCATCTCGCTCAGCTTTCAGTGTCTTTCATTTTTACCCACAGACTCATTTGTTTGGAAGATTTCACTGTTTATCACATGTTTAAAGTTGGTTTGCTGTAAAGAAAAAGGTGAAGCTGTCGGTTTAATCCTCGGCTCCTCCAGTCACATGTCAAAGTGTCCTTGAGCAAGAAACCAAACCCCTGCTTAGATGCTCATGGTGTGTATGGCAGCTTCCCCATCGGTGTATGAAAGTGTGTGTGTTTGTGAGTGGGTAAAGAAGGAGCAGTGTAAAGCCCTTTTTAAGTGCCGACCATTGTACACACGTGTGTGTGTGTGTCACATTGTCCTCTATCAACACAAACAGCAGATATTCACAGTGATGCCGCAGTCAGCGCTTTTCAGCTCCCTGCAGACACAGTGCTGTCAAATTCACTCAAATCCACACTTTCTTCACTATCTCCAAAAAAAAAAACACCCTCCTGAAGGCCAAACGCTCATTTGGCCTTAAGCTGATACGAGCTGATGGATTTTCTCACTTTGTCACAGTGACACACACTTTTTGTACTTGAAACTGCGTTCACATAAAAACATGTTGTGTCTGACACTACAAACGCTGCAAACCACTTCAGCAAATGGCTGCAGGTGATGTGATTAAGATGGTAAATTCAACAACACACACACACGGGCCAGAGGTCACCAGTAGCAATTGTGAAAGAGTGCAGTGTCTCCACTGTTTAATGTTTCATGGGGCTCTCTCTGCATCTGCATTGTTTGCGTTTGGACGTGAGCGAACAACGCTTTGCCTTCCACCAACACACACGCACAAATACAAAAGCTTTTCAGAATGTGGGGGAGAAAAATGCCTCTTGCTCAGTGAGAGGCTGCATTCATTATAAATCAGCGTTTTCCCTGCACAGTGTGTGTTATTACCACAGAGAGGCTGTTCCACAGATTAATGATGGAGTTGTTCTGACACCACAGTCCAGTTTCATTCACAATCAACAGCAACATCAGAACTACAACCTAAGACTGTGAACTCAAACCAGTCTTGTGAGTTCAACACTGCGTCCAACACACTGGTGCTGGAATGTCATCAGCCCTTCATCTCCACTTCCTCTCCTGGACTGTTATTTTGTTGTCCTTTTTTTCCCCACATCCTGTTCCTGCCTCATACTTCACCACCAATAACTGGCCCTGATTGCTTTTACCGGTTCCCCCTGCCTAGTTTTTCCTCCTCCCCTTCTGAATGCAGCCATACTGCCCTGTAACAGCACCTGGACCTCCAGACTGCCCCCGACCCCTTCTGACTTTGTATCAGACTCCTCACTCTCCTGCAGAAAGTCACACTTGACTGGTTCTAAGACCAGCATCAACGGCGTTGGAGCAACAGTTACACAACGACAGCACACAGGCTGAGCAGTGAAGACGTGTGGATTCCCTGAACTTTGACCACAGCTTGTTGATTGAATGTTATGTCTGTGATTCAGGTGTGTGTCAGGACATCAGAAGGAGACACTCGTCCTCTGTCTTCCTCCACAAGATAAAACCTCTCTTCTCTCTCAGAGTCAAGAAACCTGCTTATCTCTCTCCTTGCCTTAATGACCAATTCACACCTAACCTCTGTTCCAACAGAGGAACGTTCCACTTCCACTGCAGGCAGTGGAACGTTCACAGGATGTTAGCCGGCTCAGCCTGAGCAGCTGGATGAGAGGAGCTTGTTTTTTAAAGAGCCACAGATAGTGAGGTCTATGATGGACTGTTCTCGTGCTCTTCTCAGCGCAGCAGGGAAACTGCAGCGGTGGCTTTAGCACCCTGGGCTAACGCCACTACTTAAGCATCGTGTGCAGGACAGAGAGAGAGGAGGACGGGGAGTGGAAAGAGAAACAGGAGTGTTGGTAGGGAAAAGGTCACACACACGTGCTTGTAGGTGCATGGCCAACACGAAAGATAGAACTAGTCAGCCCGTAATTAAAGGAAATGTCTCAACCTTGGACCAGCTAACGGGCTAATGGTAGCCTAATACCAACCTCTCTTCACACTTCACACTCCTTCATAAAGGCCGTTCATCTTCAGGAGAAACAGCTTCTCTGACTACCTGAAGTAACTGAATGAAATATATACCCACTGACACAAACACGGACTACAGTATTCTTATGACTACAGCGTCTAGAGGTCAACAAATCACCACATCACTTACAGATAAGAACTACACTGATTTTAGCACTTGAGCTTTCTACAAACATACAATGATTCACCAAATTAACTTTAGTCCACGTGCTTATGTAAAACCTCACTGGTGTGTGCGTTTGGCAGCTTGTTGTTTAGCAGCTTAAAGAGCCACAAGGCCTTCGGTGGCACTTTAATCACCATGTCTGATCCTCCAAGCCAACACATGATAATCCAGATCAACACACACACACCTTTGCAGTATTGTTGAGTTGCATTATATTTTGTATTTTTTTGCATCCCGTGTAGTTTTGCAATGAATGGTCCTGAAACCGTCACCTTTGCTAAATGTGGTTATCATCCTCATTTAGCTACTACAGAAAATCTTTAGGTGAAAATTTCACCTAATGATAAGGTGTTAAGCCAAATATATAATCACTAAATTTGTATATAAAAACTAAATTTGTTCATAGTCATTAACAGTTATTAACAAGCAACATCTATCAGGATAATCGGAGCCAGAAAACAAGGCAGGACAGGTAAGTTAGTGAAAGACATTAATGAATGTTTATTAAAATATAAAAGGGATGGAGAGGTAGGTGAGGTGCCAGGAGGTTGGCGTGTTTACAGCAGGGTGGAGCAGGATGACAGGTGATGGCTTGGACATCAAGGGAGAAGCAGAAGGTGAGTAAATGTCGATGCATAAGAGAAAATGGATGGTGAAACAGTAGTTACGGTAATGAGGATGAGCGAGGGTTGTCTGAGACGATCAAAGCAGGAGTCAGACCAGGTGAGGAGGCAAGGGGGAAGGAAAAAGGGAAGTGAAGGAGGCCGAAGAAATTAGGAGAAAAAATAACAACACAAATTTGCAACCAAAAAAAGAGCGAGTGTGGAATGAAGGCGGGAATGAAGACAGATCAGAGTGGCAGTCATGGCAATACGTTAACGTCCTAGTCGAGTTTCATTTAATCCTGATCTGAGTCAGATCTAATGTAAATAAATGTAATGTAAATCAGTGAAGCATCAGCCGTTTCCTTCTGACACTGACTCTATGTTTTTCCTAAATCCTGGAGGTTCTGCTTCAGTGAAGACGTCTCACTCTGTTGGATTTTCGTGAACGACAGAAACCTGCAGAGCGGAGCATCTTCTCTAACAAACAGTCTTTATGTGAGTACAGACCCCAGTACAGAAACACTTCATCGGTAAAGCCGAGACCCCGTTTATGATCCGAAGCAGTGAATAAAGTGCGCGCAGCTGAACAGCCTCCGGGTTTCCTCTCCCTTTGTCTGTGGTTTATTAGCAGGAGGTGAAGACCGAGCAGAAGCGGCAGCAGAGGGATAAAGAAGAGGAAAGTGGCAGCTCAGCAGGCAGCTGATGGAGCCCATTATCCTGCAGGCAGCAGCTCGCTGCTCTGCTGATAAGAGTTTAAAGGCTTACACTGATAAAACTTTGAAGTTGCTGCTGGAAGCTGATATGTCTGATGATATTATACCTTCTGAAAAGATGTTCACTGCCAACAACTGAACGCAGCAGATGGATTTGAAGCTGGTCGACGGGTTCTTGTTTTAGCAGAGACAGAATGTTCATTACTTGTGTGGGGCTTCGTCGCAGTGTTTTTGTGTGTGGAAGAATTTTTTTCTCTGGAGCTGAGGAACAATAATTACTAAAAAGATCTGTAACAGGTATCAAGCTTCTGTCCGCAACAGGTGAACCTTCATTAGAGATCTGCAAGGGCTGATGGTGCTTTGTCCAGCCTTGGAGAAAGTGTGATGCACGGAAATGAACATCAGGATCTGACTGTTCGCACTTACATGACTTCATTATTTATGAGCTGTGTGTGTGTGTATGTGTTTGTGTAGGCAGCAAATGAGGTAATGGGATTAAAATTAATTAATTAAAATTAATTAATTAAAAATAATGGGATTAAAGCCAATTTTTGACTTTAGCTTTGAAAAGCCCCATTTAAACACTGTAAAAAGACACAGAGAAAAATAAGAGGCAGATAATCTCTTTACTGTTTGTCAGTGACGATCGACTGATAAAGTGTCTGGGATCAAATTCAGCGATGGAATGATTAATTTGGTCCTTTACCTGTGCTAATTGTTAGTTCTAAAAATAATCAGTTTTATTTACAGTTGCTGAGCCAGACACATCCCACATTCAGCCTAACTTAAATTAGAACAAATGATTCAAGATTCACGTAAGTAGAGCAGAGTTCCAAGAAGAGCCCAGTGTCCATAAATGGTTAATAATGCAGTTTATAAATATGTCTGTTTCTGCGTAAATGATTTGTTTTTGTTCAGTAAAACTGGGGACATCTAATCAGAGAAGAAAACCAGTGAGTTTTCAGATTCTTCAATTTTATAGTGCAATCTGACTGACTAAAGTGATAATTATCTGACTGGTTGATTAATAAACGAGTTGTTGGGTGTAGTCATACACACACCTGAAATGTACCGCATACACACCTCCCTCCTCTCCAAATGACCTCAGAAAGAAAAAACATCAGCTGGATTTGTCTTGTCTGACTATAAAGTATGAAATTAAAATAGCTGCATGGAAACTGAAATTTAATCACTGGTGAAAGAATCATTTCCTCCATGCTGCAGAAAATTCAATGCTTGCTTTAAGCACAAGTTTATGCCGATGAGGGAATAATTATGATAAACGGGTTAAGAAATGCATTTGTGAAAAAATATAATGCTGGATTTTGCATAAACAGGCTCAAAACAGTCCAGAGAATAACACGTGCCCGTTCTCCTTCCTGCCTCCTGCATTTATCAGTTTGTGTTTGAATAAAACCTGAAGTGACTCTGAAGCTGGATCAGTTCACAATTTCCCACTTTTCCCAGAGACAACATGAAACCGCTGCATATGTTTTACATAATAACTAATTTTCTGCTGTTCACTTCACATATTTCACTTTGGGAAGTAGTAGTCTTTTCCTTGGGTTTTGCCCGAAAGACAACTTATTATCTGCACACGGGTTTTGATCAATGTCATCATAACGCTGTGTAGTGAGGCACATTTTTCATACTTGGGTGATAAAGACAGCGAAACATTTGTATTTTCACTGATGAGAAGTGGTTTATAGTGAAACACTGAAACATTGCGCTGAAATCTAATCAGTGCACCTTAACGTTTATTGAACCCTGGAATTCTAAAATAAAGACTGAGCTTGAAATCGTATCGATTGTTCAACCTAAGAAACGACTCATGTCCTGCTCACAGAAAGTTTTGCTTCACGCATCACAAAGCAACTCTCACTTTAAATAAAGAAAATAAAACCGGACAGAGTCTTAGTTTTTGCAGTATTGGTGGAGTATAAAGTTTGGCAGCAGGTTTGAGTTCAGACTGGCCTGTCACATTACCATCACCTTACATCAGCAGAAGATGTGACCTTGTCAGAAATAATTGCAGCTGCTTTCACTGGCTCATCGTGTTGATGGGCTGTGATTGGTGGACTGAAGGTGAGACCGTCTAACCCAAGTGTGCTGATTGACACCGCGCTGTCACCTGATGCTGGGGTGATGACAGCGTGCAGCAGACTTTTATGATTCAGTGCTGCACACACAGACATTAGAGCTGTGAGGAGGAACAGTCTGAGCGAAAGCTGCAGGCTTTCTCTTTAGCCAACTGGGAATGTTTCCCTCCTAAAATACCTTCAGTGCTACCAATGTGCAAACTCCGTGCTTTAATCAGGCTGGGAGCTGTACTTGTGTTTTACTGAATGAACACCAGCCTAAGCTTCTTAAAGCAAACAGCTCACCGTGGTGAGCAGAGATCAAATGTCCCATCCACTGTCTGTTTTGGTTTTAATGTTCAGCAGAAATTCAAAATTTTATTTGGATTTTAAATATCTGGAGAAAATAAAAACAAATACAAGTTTCCATTTTTTTGCAGTTGTGAGAATTCTTCAGTTAATTCATCAAACCACTGCAGGAGGAAAAGAAAACGCTGCAATTAAACGTGGAAACATGAACGTTCACGTGTTAATCTGACGCCAATGAGCTAGATCACTGGACACAGAAGTTTTGTTGGTGGCGGTGAGCTGGGTGCAGCAGCTGAGGCAGCCATGCTGGATCACAGGCGGTTTAGTAAAGCTGGCACAGACTGATGGAGGCAGCATCTTAAAATATCAGAGCTGTTTTCATTCCTCATTAATCTGCTGCTCCATCCAAGCTCTTACTCATCCTCCTGTCAGAGGAGGAGGAGGAGATGGAGCGAGGATAACAGAGAATAGATGGAGTCCTGAGGGGACGCGCGCAGCTCTGTCTTTTCCCGCAGGAACACACAATAAATCTAATTTGTTGTTTTGTCCCTGTGAGGAAACATCTCCGACGTGGCCATTCGAAACGGCAGATGTGTTGCCCTCGTGAGCACCTTCAACCCGTGGAAAAACCCACAGAGCTCGAGTGTTGCAGATGTAGGAGCTCATTGACTAATTACTGTAGGCTGGGTATGAACAGTGTGAGCGTTCGGTGCCTGCTCACGCTTCTAATTTCTACATTCACTGTCGACTACTGACGTTTCCATCCCGTGTCAATGAAGAAATTAAATTGTTATCAGTAAGTAAAAGCTCAGAAAGTCCCCGCTACTGCACATTTAACATTTAACCAAAGATATTCTGCATGGGGTCGGCCCGCAATTACAGCTGAGTGAAAATGAAGCTAAATAATTGTTTGAGAGACTCTGTTAAAATATGTGAGAACCTATCGTGTGGTTCTTTGTTTAAATGGCACCACTGTCAAAGAACAGGGGAGAAAGTCTGCACAGAGTCATCAGCTGCCATTGCTGTGGGACTGAGACAAATGCAGCGAGGTTACAACCCCAGAAACCTCACACAGAAAATGTTTGGAGATAGGAAGCTGTGGTCCATCTGGACCAAAATCAGAGAGACAGTGTCCTCTCCCTGGTTTCGATGGTTCCCTGTCAGAATCGGGACACACCGAGCCGACGGCGGACCAGCATCCTTCTGCCCAGTCTTTGTTTGTCCTGCACCATCAGCACCAGTCGACCCCCGTCTGTAGCCGACAAACAGGGACAAAGACTGGGTCACAGTCATCTCCTACAGCACACCATCAGCTTCCTCTGCGCCAACCCCAACCAGGTTTAAAGTGTTGCACTTACTGTAAAATACAGAGTAATGCTGTCGTCATAACTTTTACCACGGCGATAAAAAAGCTTTAGTGCTAGCTGACAGCTTCGCCTCATCCAGTGAAATGAACACCGTCTTTCTTCCACGTTGTCAAGCTTCACGTCTCCTGACTCAAGTCAAATTTTATTGTCTTCTCTATTATCTGCAGATTACCTGAGACCAAGACTCGTGGGCGGAGAGTTCAGTGAATATGAGCCCGTTAGTTTGAACGATTTCACACTGAGATTTGAAAATTTCCTCTGTTACTAAACATGTAATACTCATTATGGAAGATGCAAACTTGTACCTGTGACATAGCTTCACTTCTCAGACAAAAAATACCACACGTTTTTGTAGTTGGGAAATAAAACCCCCGTGTCAGTACAGAACGTTAACACTGTTGTTTGAAAGAAGCTCACTTATGAGACCATCAACTTCAACTCTAAGTCTAGAATGTGGACACATACAGAGCACAGTGATGTACAGTAGGACATGGAAACGTGCGGCAGATGGACTTGGACACTGAGATAAAGACTGTTTTGTGCCCTGAACACTTTGAAGAGCTGAAAAGGAACATACCAAACAGCTTTGAAGGTCAAAGTGAAAAAAATCTGAACTGGACCATTTTCCCCTCACTTCTCTGTTCTCTTCAATCAGCAGCGTAGCAGATTTGTGCTGAGCCTGGACGTCTGGGAGTCTGAAGCGCAGAGAAACAGTGTGGCTTTGTCATTTGTACTGTGAAACAGTCAGTCTGCAGGAACACAGGTTTGGGCATTCACCACTACATTCACTCATAGGATCATCACTGCTCACTGGAAGTGCACTTTAATTTGATTCTTAACAAACCTCAGTGTCACTCAGTTTTTCAGTCCTTCTACACACACATACTGTTCTTCACTCGTGCTTTGAACATTTCCACTCGAGGAATATTACATTTCAGTCTGTTCAGTCTGAGTGTGACGTGTGTTAGTGGTGCAACAATTCCGCACACCTTTCTCCTTTGACCTTTAACCTGTCTCCCCACCGCATGCTAAGCCGCCAGATCTTACAACAATAGTCCACAACAACAGTTTCTGATGCTTCAATTCACAAATGGATGTTTGTCATCTCTGTAACCATGAGAACTTCCAGACACTCTCTGTTTATCAAAGAGGATTTTAATATAGACTTTATTGAAGTGACGGGGTGAGACGAGGCCATCTGGCAGACGTAGGAGCCCAGCAGCCGGTAAAAGGCAGAGGCTGCTGAAAAGTGACAAACGCTGACATTCAGAGTGAAATGGGAAAATGATGATGACTGTGCACGTCGGTGTGTATTATGGATGTTTGCGGCAGAGGATAAGTAGAAATTCTCGACGACAAACTTAATTAAACATGGAGAACACACGCAGGCTGCTGAGATACACGCACACACACACACACACACGCGCACACTGATGCATCGATTGCATTCTCTGCATCCCACCTCCAAATTACACCTGACTTCATTTGCATGAGCTCATATTCACATTTATTGTGCTGAACAGCAGAGAGAAATAAAGATAACACACACAGTGAGCAGTGGGGAAAGTAAAAGCGCTGTTATCTGAAGCAGTGTTAATCATTCTCTCTGGACCTTGAATCAAGCCATTTATCTTTCTCCAGCACAACTTTTTCCCTAATCAGCAGCAGCTCCAGAATCAGCTCAAAAATAGTTTAGAGCAGTTTGACAGGAAGAACTGCAGCTGATCCTCCGAGAAGAAACTAATTCTGCTTTGTACTGAGGTTGTAGATATTTAGTTTTCAGATATTTGTTGTTCTGAAACACAGATGACCTGTGCTCTGTACGCTCCCTAAATGCCACGTGGGTCCCCACAGAACCAGCGTGACCGCACACATGGCTGATAAATGAAAGCCGACAACTTTTAACGAAACCAGATTCACAAGAAAAAACGGGTGTGGTCTTGTTTCAACTACGCTCAAGTATTTGTATAGAAAAAATGTTTTAGGAGAACGAGTGAGAGCAAGACCGAGAAGGACGCCAAAATAGGCCCAACAGAAAGAAAGAAAGAGTCATACACACAACAGGTCTGGACATGCTTTCCCTAAGCATGTTGCTGATTTATTATTATTAGACGTTAACATTATTAGCACGTTTTCAGTCAACAAGGAGTTTGTGGTTGTTATCGGCCTATGATGATGGTTCAGTAGATGGACTGTTACCTCCCGGAAGTCTGATAAAGAGACACGTCAGCAGCGGTGAGTGACGGGGACGTGTAGTCCTTTGTTGCCTTTAAGCCTAAATGAATCGACACGAACTCTGAAGATGATCATTCTTACAGTCGTTCAGACACATGCAAGCTATCGGAGTCATGTGAGATTGCGGTGACGCGGTGGGTTAAGTGGGTTAAATCACCCGTGAATATGGGAGGAGTTGTCCTTCAACACAGCTGTTGTCTGTCTGACTCAGTCTGTGATGTGACGATGATCGCGGTCACTTGTTAAAGCCGGACAGTATAAAGGCTGGATTCAGCGCTTCTTTCTGACACTGCTGAAATTAGACTGACGTCCCAAACTGTTCACGTCCCCCATAAGGTCCTCCAGAGGCAGACAAACCGGTAACAGTGTTTCCTATCACGGGAAAACCAATAAACTCATCACAGGTGAATGTTCTGCTTCCTGATTAGCTGCCAGGAGGAAAGCCTAGTTAGAAATCCATTGCTTTGCTGACTGCTCATTTGCACTTTTCCATATGTATGTTGTTTCTGTTTCCCAGAGACTCTCATAGCTCCAGTTTCTTACTTTATTACATCAGAAAAAGTACAACTCAATTTTAAGTCTCCGCAAAAACTTTAATTATTTTACAAACTGAAGTTAGCATTTTAAAAAGTGCGGTGAGTTTTACTCATACAAATACAGCTGACACACACACTCACACAAACATTAGTATTCTCACACTTTCCCGTGGCTGTTATCAGCAACATAACTATAACCCATGTCTCACTCGTCATAACTACACTGAGAGGTAGAAGGTGACCTACTGAGCCATAACTGTGGGTGTGGTAGTGCCACTCCTCCTGTTCGCGGTCACAGTAGTTAACAGTAACAGGCAGCGGAGCTCCATCTGTTTGTGTGTTTCTAACTGTAAAATCTGTGTAATTTAGTCTTTTATCGAAACAGCTGTATGTGTGGACGTTGTCTTTCTTTGACATAGAGTTGTGTCAGTTCAGCATATCGATTACTTCACGCTGCTCATCCTGCTCACACTGGTGTGTTACTGGTATGGCGGGGGGTCTCAGGTCTGTCCCATTGTTTGTCAAAGTGGCAGTAGAACTCAGTCTGTTGGCCAGGTGCCAGTCGTTCACACAGTGTGGGGGGGGGGCTTTAGGCCTGTAGTTGGTGACTGTCTGAAGTCCTTTCCAGATAGAGGTGGAGTCATTGGCTGAGAATTGCTCTTCCATTCTCTCGCCGTGCACAGATTTAGCTCTGCTCACCTCCTTGATAGATCTGTACTTAACCTCTCTGTATTTGGCTTTGTCCCCACTTTTTTCTCTGAAACCAGCTGTCTGAGTTTGGCTGTGAACCAGGGTTCGTCGTTCTTATAACTCGCCCTGCTGTGTGATGGAATGACGCTGTCCTCACAGAAGCTGATGTAGGACGTCACAGTGTCCAGGTGACTCATCCAGGCTGTTAGTGGCAGATCTAAAAACATCCTAGTTTGTACAGTCCAAACACTCCTGAAGTTCCTCCACGGCTTGACTGGTGCGATTCTTTGATGTCCACACAGCAGGTTTGCAGTCTTAATTTCTGCCTGTATGATGGAATCAGATGCACCATGACGTGATCAGCTCAGTCTGAGGAAGAGTAATGGTGTGATGGTGGTGTAGCAGTGGTCCAGCACTCTTCCCTCTCACTTGATAAAGTGTATTTGGGGAGTTGGTGGGAGAGATCACCTTTGTTAAAGTCACCAGGAACAACAACCAACGTGTCTGGGTTTGTCCGTTCCACACACAGAATCTCGTCGGCCAGTGCGCGCTGCGCCTCGCGCATGTTGCTCTGCGGTGGAATGTGAACACCAATGAGAATAAATGAGGGGAACTCACGTGGCGAGTAAAAAGGCTTACAGGTAATGATGAAGGCCTCCAGGTCTGGGGAACAGCGCTGGGACAAAACTGAAACGTTGTTGAACCAGCCACTGTTAAAAACTGATTGCACCTCCCACTGTTTTGGCGGAAAGCTCCGTGGATCTTTGACTTCCGTGAAGCACAAAACACAGGACATAGAAAAGTCTGTTTTTGATTTTGTTGCAGAGTGAGCGCACGTTAGACAGGAACATGACGCAGTGCAGACTCTGCGTCGGCAGAGGCGGACAAGCACACCTTAGCACTTTCCTCTCCTGCGGGCCCTCGCTTTGTTACGCACCTCAACGGTGTCTTTTATCTGTTTCCAAGCGGCCTTTCTATCTGCCTCATGAATTCCTGCAGATATTTGTGACTGGCCACTGCAAACACAAAATGACTGTATCACAAAGTTTGACAATCACTGTGTGTTGACATGCGCAGGCGACACATATATATTATAGTCGGTCTGCTGGACTGAGATGAAGAATCGGATGATCCTGTGGTGGACCACTTTTCGACTGGCGCCATGATTTGAGCTTTTGACTGTTAAAAATAACAGATGTAATTAGGGCTGCTGTGTTTGAAATGCAGTCATTGTGAAGATGAGCAGAGTCGCACACGAACCGCTGCTGATGAATCCACGCATCCTGGAAAGAGCACGTGCAGTGGGTGGACTCCTTACTCATTCATGCATTCATTCATCTTTACAGAGTGCAGTGTAGAGAAGCAGATCAATAATAACGCCTGCCTCCACCTGAAACCCGAATGAATCACCTCTCCGCTTGTTGAGCAGAGAAACACCTGCAGGGTCGGTGGGGATTCAGCATTTACTAAAACAGTCCCAACATACGTGCAGCATTTATTAAGACGTGTGGCTGGAAGTTTATATTTTTCTGCTGTTGAAATCCAGTAAAACCCTGGATATTTCAGAGCCCTGGCACCTGTGTACCGTAGACACTGTTTTATGCTAAGCAGGGACTGTACATTTGAAAAAGAATGAGAGATGTGAATGCTCTCACTGTGAGAGTGTGGAGGACAGCAGGAGAACATCTGAATAAAAATGCACATATTTTCCTGGGATTCATTATTCCCAACATGTTCCTGATGACTTCTCTATGACTTCTGGGAGTTCAGAACATCTCATTCATTTTTTAAAGTGCCTGACTTCCCCTCTGGATTTAAAGTCTCAAAACTGCACCAGGGGCCAGGAAATAAGTGGATTTCAGACCCTGAGTTTGACTTCATCGCTGCCTTTTACTGGTGAAGCTTTTAATTTCTTAATGAAAATGGACATATGCTGCCTTCAGGGCCCACATACGCCGGGGTCTACATTTCAGAATACTGATCCTTGTATTTAGGGTTTCTACACTCAAACTCTCTATGTCACAAGTCTCAAAGGTATTTACATTTTATAACTAGCTGAGTAATATTACAAGTAGTACCTATTACTTCTACAATGAGTTCCACGCTCTTTTGCCAAAAACAAGTAAGGCACCACCAGTGTTTATTAAATGAAGCAACTTTGGCTGGAAAGAACAAAAAGAAAAAGAAACGACCCAGCACAGATTGAGGGTGAGATCCTGGATGGAGAAGCGCGGAGAACTTAGACAGTAGACACTTGAGTAGACCCAACAATATGACGGTAAAATAACATTCTAGTTACGGTATTTAGCCCTATTAATGTGGACGTCAGCTGCTAGTAAAATGTTTAAATGTTTAAGCTGTTTAAATGTTTGTCAGATATTCATGTGAAACATGAGTATGACTGTTGGTAAATAGACATTACAGCCTCAGTCGTCTTAAAACAGCTCTAAACCATAGGCCTTTTTCCACGTCCGCCTACCTGCAGAGGACAACATGGTGTCGGGCGCGAAGTTTTACGAAAGTACAAAAGGCAGGATCGGACAGAATGTCTGATACTGGCATCCCCACATTAACTGCAGCCGACGATCAAACCAACATTTTCACGTCTCTGATAGCTCTAAACCAGAGAGGGAATTAATACGATGGAGAGAAATTCTTGAGTATGAGTAAACAAACAAAGGAACATTTATTTTACATCTTAGTTAGAAGAAGCACTACAAATCTGAAAGGGTGTGACAGAAGCTAAACTTTCTCTGAACACTCCGGATCCAGGCAAGAAGCAGTGGGTGGAACAGGGATTATTGGAAAGAAGTAAAGTTGCACCCTCACGGAGCATGGGTTCCCATGGGTTCACTCCAACATGGAGGTGAATCAACGCTCCTCTCAAATGGTTAAGCTGTAATCTATGACTTTCTCCGAGCTCCAGATGTGACCTCTGCCAGTCACCAGCTGGTATTGAAGAGAAGAAAATGGAAGCTGAGGCGGCATCAGCTGCGTCAGGTTAACACCTTCCTGCTCCATATCAGGACTTAAGTTGACCAGTGACATGCAGCTATTAGAGAGCGAGGAGACTAGCGGAGATGTGCTTTGAAGTGACGTGTTAACGTGACGGCTCCACATCACAGCATCTTACCCTCTGCATGACTTTACCATAGTGTGATTCTGCACAGCATCAACACACAGCAATAAAGATCCAAATGTGAAGGTCTGTGCTACGGTGGGGTGACATATCAAGTCAGAGAGTGGTGGAAGCATGAAGCAGCTGCTAAACATAGTGAATCTGTGGGTCTGCTCAGCGTTTAGTCTCCGGAACACAGCTTTACTTCACAGAATGCTCATAGAGAAACACTGGACCTATTCATCAGGTGGACGCAAAAAGCCACAGAGTGCAGCTTTAAAGTAGAAGACACCGACAAATGAAAGGATAAACGTATCCAGGAAAGACAGATGATGCAAAGGAGCAAATTAAAGGAGCTGCAGTAACCTGACGGGCTCATCCATCTCCACTAACACGATAAACGGATCGTCGTCAGTAGAGCGCTGGACTACAGTCCTGTTAGGAAAACAGGACACGGCACTGCAGGAAAGTTCAAGTGATGAAAACCTGCAGTTGTCATGGAACTGATTGGTTTCCAAGGCGACAGTGACGCTTCAGCCCATCTGTGAGTGTGACAGCATGTGTACGTGTGAAGGAACAGTTTGACTTTGACACTTTCAGATCTGACCTCTGACTTGCTGCTTCTCGCCACTGTAAAGGAAGATGACGTTCTCCTGTTCAATGCTGCGGCTTTTGTAGTTTACAGAAGTAATCATGTTGCTGGTGCTAATGTTTTATTGGACAACTTTCTGTCTTCAGCGCCTTGAGAGACTCTGCAGATCAGTTGCTTCGCCTCCGTAGATCCTTCACTGACCATGTAACAGCACCACTAAGCACACTATGACTTTACAATCTGACAGAACTACAAAGACATGACTTGTACTTTAACGAGTAAAAGTACAAATATGCTAAGATAAGACATGACCTTATTGGTCCCACAGTGGGGAAGTTCTTCAGCAACAGTAGGAACAAAGAACCTACACAGAACACATGTCCACTTTAGTTCAACTTTAAACCAGATAAAAAGACAAAGGAAAAAACGCATTGTTAACTGTGCATACACAGCATTAAAAAAACTGAGGATATCTGGTGATCTGTCCATATTCAACAGTGGATTACTTGATTACTGAAGTTGAGTACATGTACAATCACAGAAACTATTAATTTGTTTTAGTAGGAATTTAAATTAAAATCAATAAAAAAAATCCATCTGAACCACAATGGAGGAGAAAATAAACTGGGTACACATGGGGGCAGGATCCACATCCACAGCACTGTCAACACTTTATTTTTAAAGTGGGAAAAAACTTTGTTAAAAGAGCTGTAAAACATGTGATCCTGTGAATGATCGCTTACAGCTCTGCAGACTGTGTGTGTGTTACAGAACTAAAACGGAACATTTTCAACATAACGTTTATGTGTTTCAGGCTCGTTATCTTCACTACAAACAGGAAGTCGGTGTGACGTCGCTCACCGCCAGATTCCATACACCCATCAACACAGACACACACACACACGCACGCACGCACGCATGGGTAATTAATGAGTAGTGACGCCAGTGTGCTGGAGGATACAGGGATGTCTGATTACTCTGTTTCCTCAGGTGAACATGGTTCAAATCTGTGGCTGGGACAGGTGTAACTACAGTCACACAGAGCCGGTGAGTAGTCTACATCCTTGGGTGAGTGGAGTATTGTTATTAGTTTAGAGTTAAAACAGCAGCGAATACACAGAGCCACCGACTAGTTCGAGGGTCTGTGGCGTGTGGATGGTTCCTAGAAATACGGCAGACATGGTCAAGTTTTCTGCCCAAACTTGAAAAAGAAATAATCCAGCCACAGGACGTGCAGGAATAACTCAATTCCTTCTACATTTTCCCCTTATTTAACAATGCTTTCTTCAATAAACAGTGGAGACAGGTTAATACAGAATTAACAGGTACAAAGAGAAAATGAAAAGAAAAAACTACAATACGTGTTATTGCCACCAACATTATGGATGTACATTAAGGTGACAGGAGCAGTGAGTTAAGCAAATGAACACACCAGTAGATTCACAGTCAGCTCACACACCAGGGACACAGTTAACCACACCGACAAAGCTTCCCCTTCTCATTCCAGTTGACTTAAAAGAATGAAACAGACGTTTCAACTCTTTCAGCTTAAATCCATCCTACAACTCGTGTCTGGCTCTGCACTCTGCTGCAGTCCTGTCTTTCATCCGCCTTATGTTTGTTTTCCGTCTCCTTGAAAACCACGACTAGAAACCACTCTATTTGCATTTTATCTGTCGCGCTTGAACCTCAACTTTTTCCAGTTTAACTTCACACCATATTTAACCCAAGGAGATCACACTCTTTTATTGCTCTTCTACAGGAATTAAAACAACCAGTCCCCTGACATCTCTATGAAGATTTATTGCAGAAATCTTGTTCTTGGCAGGTTTCAAAACTGAGACTGGGTAGCTTGGGAATGTCCGGACATTCACGTCTTTCACAATGCGCGTCTCATTGGGGCATTCAGATCAGATAGCCAGATGATATCTCCCACAGCAATATTACGATCCCTAGTGTGTCACTTGTTCCTGACAAACAGATTTGGTCCTGCCAGCTGGCTCCGCACGGGACACGTGTCAGGGCTTCAGAGTGTGAAAGGCTGAGGTATCAGGTCTTAAACATAAACCAGTCCACAAACGGGGTCTGACAGCAGGACTGTTACAGCTGGACGTGAAATCACCAGGAGACGGATCTTAATGATTTGTCTTCCTCACATCTCTCCTGTAGTTTCATCGGTTCCACAATGTCTGGTGCTGACTAAATTATTCAAACTATTAACAGATCATTTCAACGTATCCACAAGAAAAAGGAAGCTGCTGGAGGACGTGCAGCAACAACAAATAAATCTTGGTGGAACAGGTCTAGTTAGGACGTAGTCCTGCAGCTGTCAGTGCTGCTCAGACCTGCAGACAAAGGGAAAGACTCTGCTTTGTGTCTGATCTGAGAACACATCACTGCAGCATCCCACTGAGAAGGACAACTGTCTCAGAACTGCTTCCTCTGTCCTCACACCTGCAAAGGGACAGACTGAACGGGGACGGGTGGACACAAATACAGGAACTCTCTTATTTCAGAGTCATGTATTAATCAGAGCCTGAGGGGAATGGGTGGAGTTACAAGGCAGATCCTGAACTGTAGAGACCGCTGTGATAAAGGAGGCGGCTCCAGTTGTGTAGCAGGTTCTGTAAAACTGGACTCTGCAGATTTTTGTTCTGGCTCATTACATCACAATGCTGCTATTAGCCTGAAGCGTCACTTGATTGTAAATCTTCACTTTGGCTCTCTTTCCCGTGGAAGTTCACAGCTCTCGTTGGAGGAGAGAGAGGCCGGTTTGGCTCCATCAGAGCAGGACGTTCAGCATGGAGCTGTTTTCAGCAGAGTTGTGTCCTGAAAAATGACACTCACCACTTATTGTGACATTTCATTTATGTCATTGCTTTGTTTATAACAGCTGTGCCACGTTCTCCTCTTCCTTAGTCATGTTTATTTCTAGAGACAAGTGACCTGACTCGAACCTTTCCTTCCCCGACAGACAGATGCGTGTTTGGCCGTTGCCCTTTCAGAGAGGTTACATCTCATCTTACCTGGAAAGTTTTGTCCTCAGGACACTGGAGCTGATCCTGGAGCATATTCTTTCAGCTGGTAAATCTAATGAGAGTAGATTAATGGGACCATTTGTTTTATTTATTGATTAATTGTCCGAGAGTGTTTGTTTATTAGACGTTCACCTGCTGATAGAAATGTTTTCTATGCAGATGAGGTCTGTAGAAACGCACTCAGTAACGATGGAGAAGGTGATCGTGAGGAAATAAGAGGTTTCAAAAATCAGCTCACATTCAGGTGATTTCTCTGCAGAGGATCCAAACTAATTAAATGTAGATTTGATTTATTCACACTGGGAAAGAGCAGAGTAATAAAGAAAAGAACAAATGAGGAGCAAAAAAAACAGGGTTTAAAATTAATGAGCTGACAACAAAACACCATGTAGAATCAAAAAGCCATTAGCAGCTTTACAGCAGCTGAGAGGGAAGAAACTAGTGAGGTGAACAGGTCTCAGTCTGACACGTGTTACACACATCTGTCTTCATTAGCAGCCTTTTAATCACGTGTGCACATTTACCCTGACAAGAACAGGTAAACAAGATCCAGATGACCCAGAACCTCTCAAGAACCCTTGAAACCAAAGAACTTCCAAAGATGTTTTCAAAGATCAGTGCAACATCATTCACTGGAACCTTTTCATCACCTCCCCATCAACAGGATCAGGACCCCATCCACACCTCTGCCAAGGCCTTATGCGCCTATCGGGCCAGTTACCAAGACCTCCAACCCTCTCAAGGAATCACAGCATCCTTCCACAGTTGATTAATGTCTAAAGAATATATGGACATTATCAACAGCCCCAGAAACAAGGACTTCCAGAATATCTGTGTGGACAGATGTTTTCTCTGAGAACATTACATCTTGTCAGGTTAAAACTCTGTCTGTCAGAAAAACATCTAAAACCTTCTGAAAAACAGTTGTAGCCTTGTCAAGGACATACAGTATACAGCACTACGCAGGACCCGCCATCCTTCTCTCATTATTGTTCTCTGTCTCTACAACAGCCAAATCCGCTATCTTCTCATGGAATTCCTTCACAGACATTTAATCAGCCTCCTTAAGAACCACAGTAACATCTTCCACATCGATTCGTGCTTGATGCAGAATGTGTTTTTTGTGCCCTTCAGTCCGTTAAAGGTGTTTTAAGGCTCTCAGTCATAGTATTGACCGGATTACTCTCTGTCAAGTGCTTGTTTGTCTCTGTCCTTGAACAGTTAAAAAAACGATGAACAGATCCAGTTCATGTCTGATCCACTGCGTCAGCTTAACCGTATAAATCTGATAGAAACCATTCTCTCTGCTGCTGGGAGAAAAGATTGCGGAACCTCGAGGCTCCTCCAGCAGACAGGAAACACATCTGCAGCTTTCTAATCGCCTTCTTCTTCGTGTTCTACATACTTTATTGCATTTGCTGCCTAATTTGGGCAGAGGAAGTTGAAGCTGATTGTATTGCGGGGTAATCACCACGGTGAGCCTGAGGGATGCTGCTGTCGCCGTGGAAACCCCATCCTCTTCCCCCTGTCTCCTCTGTGCTGCTTTGAAGAGTTTTTCTATCAGTTTGACTTCATGTTGTTGGGTTTGTTCATTGGAGTGTGACTCCCTGCAGAACAGCTTTTCTACAAATACCTGAGGGCACGTGCATTTTCTCTTCTGACTGCTCAAAGTCACCAGTTTGCATTTAAAAATCTGTACATACAAGCAGTTTGGACACACTTTGTTATTCAGCCCATGACTCTCTGTATGAATGAAGTCCCTACACAGTACTCAGTGGTTTTTAAATGGGACTTAATGTAAATACAGTGGAAGAAGACAAGAATACGGGGGACAATATACTAAACCTTTTGTACTGTCTGTTTAGGAGTAACACATTACAGGACACAGTCAAAACCATTTCTATCGTTGAATATTTATCATGGATCTAATCAACATGTCAGGCTCAAGATGCTCTTAGCCACTAAGTGTTTTGAACATCCAGATGTATGATGTGTGTTACCAGAGCGTCACAGAGCAGAGGACGGGCCGAGACATCTTTGTGATAATCTGAAGTCACGTTGTTTTAACGTGGGTCTGCTGCAGCTCAATGACCCACTTCATTTATCTTCTCATCTCACTGAGCTCTTTACTGTCTGCAGCCTTTGTGCGACCATTCAAACAGAGGCCACTTCAGCTTGTGCGACACGCACACTGAACCCAACAGACAACACAAGAAGAAGAAAAGAAGAGAAAGTTGGAGCTGGACACAGATTTTTTTACTGCAGTGGACAGTGGATTGTAATTTACACATGGTCTAAAGCAGAAGACAGTAAAATCCTCATCAATTATCGGCAGTTCTCACGGGAACAGAAATTCTCAGGCTTTCACTCGTTCTTTCACTGAAAAGAACCAACAGAAAAGGAAAAAAGACAAACACAGCACAGTGAGATCCTGAATGGAGAGGTCTCCACATACAATATGACAGTAAAATAACTTTGGGAAACAAAGGGAACTTTAGGTTGTAGTTACTATATATAACTTTTGGTTATGCTGATGTCAGTCAAAAATGTTGGATGTTTTTAAAATATCCTTGAGAAACATGTTTTGGACCGTTCATAACATGATAAGACTGTTGTAGGCTTTTGCATTCGACTTTAGTTTTGTCCTCATTAATTATCTTCATCAGCTTTAAACTACAGACATTTTCTCACCTCCACCTGCATATGGTAGATGTTGTAGAGGTACAAGTACACAAAGTCAGGATCGGGTGGTATACAAAACCTTTGCATAGCTTATCTTGATTTATGATCTACTTACCTTAAACTTGTCCTTAATCTAACAAAGCTAAACTTCTACCTTAACCTTAGTTAAATATAACCAAACTTTCTTAGCCCAGTGTAACAGAAACATAAATCTTAGCCTCGTGTAAAGTAGAGGAATTGTAAGTGAACCAAACCTGAAGTGTATCCAAACCAAACTGGACTAAGGTGTAGACAGAACTTCACTTCACTTTTGCAGCTTGGAGATGAAAGCATGAAGTCAAACAATCTGTCTGTGCAGGTTGATTTAAAATCATTTGTTTGCCTTTTCCAAGAAAAATGTAACACTTTTCTCCCTCACTCGTAGCTGGTTGCAGTCCATATGTGGAGGGAGCAAATTAATATTTCACAGATGTTCGACAGCTGCTGCAGGAAGCACAAGTTCACGGAGAGTAGAGATAAAGAAACATTTCTACTGTGCCTTTATCCAGACTGCACCACCTGAGAAACAAGAGAAAACAGAGCAGCAGCTCCCCAAGCTCTCGAGCTGCGGCAGCAGGTAAACATCTGATTTCTACCAGGGAATGAGAGCAGATTTCAGACGTCTGTTTGTTCGACTGTGCCAACAACTGAACGCTCAGCTGGTCCTTTATGCTCTTAATCTGAAAGAGCCCCAGGGAGGAAGTGTGTACAGTAATAATTAAACTTTTATTAATTATTGAAGATGAAAGTGAAGTGAAAGTGGAAGATTCTGCAAATCCCTGAATTGAGTGCAAGTAGAAATTTGCAGTACAGAACTGTGGTAATTTCACTAAATTGTTTCAGTTAGCAATAAGCTGACCACAACAGAGACGTGTTTCATTTTTTTGTGAATCGAGTTTCTAATAACGACCTTCCTCGGTCTGTGCATGAGGGGTCCTGTGTACTGCACACAGGCTTTGTTGTATTTTTAATGCAGCTTAGGGTGACTGTGTCAAAGAGAAAGTACGAAAGAAGCAAACAAACTGTGTCTTATTATTTTATGTGCAGAAGCAGCTCAGAACAATTCATGGTAAGTGGCCACTTATCCAGCGCTTTACAGCGCTGCTTCTCATTCACACGCTCA
This sequence comes from Channa striata, assembly GCA_033026295.1. Classification (NCBI taxonomy): domain Eukaryota; kingdom Metazoa; phylum Chordata; class Actinopteri; order Anabantiformes; family Channidae; genus Channa; species Channa striata. Next base: position 22,775,230 of record CM065169.1, on the reverse strand, counting down.
CATAGCGGTGGTGGCGGCTGCAATGCACCTGACCCACCGGGTCCAACTTGGGCTTGAGTGTTTGCCCACGGACACTTCGGCACATAGACAGAGGGACCAGGGAACGAACCACTGACCTGTGATCCGTGGACGACTGCCTGAGCAACAGAGCTACAGCTGCCCAACTCATCTAATGCGCGTTTTATTGACTGCAGTTTAACATGAGAAACCTCACAGCTGAGCTTATGTTTGAGTCAAACAAGAAGTTCTGTGCACTTTTCAAGTTCCCTGCAAAATACTCTCAAAGTTTGGTTTCTGTGAGGCTCGGCCGCATCATTTATTCATGTTCTGAAACTCTTGGTGTGTTCACTGAGCTAAAGTTTTCACTCCCTTCAGCTAAAAACTAAACAACTTCTCTCCATAGTGAGGAGACAAAACCAGGAAGTCCATCTCAGATAAAAGGCAGAAATGTTCAGTTTGACAATACTGAAAATCAGAATTGCATTAAAAGTTTGACAGCATTAGTTTTAAATCAGAAAATTGGTGTCAGTAAAAGTTTAGCCGCACAAAACTCTCTTAATATGCAACCTGTCGGGCATCGCCTCAGAATGCGGAGCAAACGGATGAATTATCATTCAATCTGAAAATACACTTTGACGCAACAGCTGTGTGTTCATGAGGGACACTGGGTAATTTATCCTGTAGCGTCTGACTGCAAAACATAGTCAGCCTAAAAACTATTTGTACGTGTCTGTTCGTCTTTGTTCTGGTTCTTGATTCAGTTCAACAATGTGTAAAAGTGCTTTGTTAAACACGGAACGATCCAGACTATGATATTACTGTGAGAAAGGCCCAACCTGATTCTTGAGGATGTTCGTAGGGTACTCCATGCGTAGGGGGGGCAGCGAGTCTGAAGAAACAGTGTAAGACTCAGCACGAGGATTAGCAGGAAAAGGGACGCGCGGAAAGCAGCAGCTCATGGAGGAAAGAGCGCAGATTTCAGAGCTCGCGTACATCACAGAGACGGAAATATAATAAATAATATTAATAAAGATTCCTGAACCAGTGATCAGCGCCTATGTTCTCCTCCAGCTCCTCATCAGACTGAGGAACCTGCAGGCAGCTCCACTCTGACAGAACGTATGAGCTCGTCTGGTCTGTTTGGTTTGGCTGATTTCTGCACTCTACATTTAAAACTTAAATATTTTACTTATTAAGGTCAAAAGAGGCTTTAAAAGCCATGTCGGTACTGTGAACCACATTGATCAAATCATTCATTTTTCATCACAACTGTTAGTTTATGTTGTGTTTAATTCATGCTGCTCTGTTTGCACTGACAGAACGAAGGATTAACAAGTGATTTAACTTCTCAATGAACGTTTTTTCTTCTCTTTTGGCAGGCACATCTTTGTCACATGTTGTTATCTGATGTTGTCTCTCTGCAGAGGTTTTAATCCTACAAACCAGGACAAAGAAGATCTGATTCTTTTGTTCTGGTCGGCAGGATTAAAAACATTGGAGGCGGTGAAGTTGAGCTACTGCTGACATAAAAGCCTCTGACTGATAATAATTTAAAACCCAAAAAGAAAAACACAAAAGTCCCTTTTCGTCCCCTCTTCGTGTTCTTGTGTGGACCTGCAGCAGATGATGAGATGGGTTTTTCTGCAGGAGCAGGGGAAATAACGCAGGCAGATGAAAAACAGAAATCAGGGCCGAGTTATTTGAGATGTGAGGAAACGTGAAGGTTTAGAGATGAGCCAAAAAACAAAAGCCCAAACTGCTGGAGGACAAAAATGATCGACTCAGCTTCATTCTCTCTATTTACTTTCTCTTCTCCTTCAGGATGATGTAGAATTTATATTCAACAATACATTTTAGTATACAGAGGCCGAGAAGAAGGATTGACAGTTATTTACAGTTAACTTTAAAGATTTAAAGAAATTACATTTATGTTCCTTGAAATGTGTATGTTATTTATTAAGAGAAACTGTCACAGTATGCAAATCAAATGAAATAACATTTCAACTGAGTAAATACCAACGTTTGTCCGAGTTAATGAGTGGCTTATTAAAACATGTATTCAGAGGTTTTATGTGAATTATTATTACGTCAACAAGTTGTCTAAATGTAACAATTTATTTATCGCCAATTAAATAAAATAGGAGATTTAGTTTCAGTGTCATAATAAACATTTACCAGAGAGAACCTGTTCATTTCGCAAACTGACTGACCTGTGGGTTCGCTGAGGAGTCAAATGACCTGCAGCAGGTACGTTTTACGCCTGGATGATCCCTGATTGGTCAGTTTGACAGGATGCATGGAGACACCCGATCCTCTGGTTTCACTTTATCTTCTTTCTTGCTTGCTTTCTTGCTTGCTTCCTTTCTTGTGTCTTCACTCAGGTGTATCATGTGACTACATCATCCAATCGGACTCCAGTCTTGCGTCTTCTCACTCATCTCTTCTAAAACTCCTGAAACCTTTAGTTCCCACCTTTGTTTTGTTCCCAGAGAATTTTCCTTCTATCCTCACTGTGGAGCGGTCACACCGCCCTGCAGGTGGAGGTGAGAACAGAGGACACTGCGGATCACATTATGTCTTTATCTCTGGGATTATGTTCTCTCCAGGGTGAACGTCAGTGCTACATGCCTGACGGGAAAAAATGACTCTCCTCCCTGATAACATCGACTAATCTACCGCAGTGTCCTGGAAATAATAGATGTGTTTAACACCGCAGAGACCCCACTACATCAGCACTTTAACGTCTTACTGCAGGAGCACACCTGGACAGGTTGACTTCAGCCCGTTCCTACATAATGCAAAGGGGAAACCTTCAGAAATATGCCAAAAACATGTGGATGCTGAGGGCACAATGAGATTGTTTCTTTTTTTACCTGCCAATATCCAACACATCTAAGGCACCAGGTGTAAAAACATGTTAAATTTATTCAGGCATTCTACAGAGTTACTCAGTAATTGTAAATATAAATGGACTGAATCCTCTCATGAGCATTTACAGTTTAATGACTAAACTCCTGCTCTATAACTGTGTTTATTTGAGCTGAAAGAATTAAGGGGTAGACAGTGAAGATCAGGGATTTTTAGGGCATAAATTAAGTGAATGCTTTATTTACTGGTCAACTTTTTTCAAAAGGTATTTACATTAAGAATGCATCATTTAATTGGAACAGAATTTTAGGACCAACCATTTAACTTTATGTGTTTTGTTATCTGAAACAAAAATATAATTTCGTTAAGAACAAACATTAGAGACTTTTCTATTTTCCACAGAGATAAATTGACATTAGAACAGCAATGACTCTGTGGGATTCAAACCTGTGATTGTTAGGAGAAAACCCAGAGAAATGAGGAGAAACAAGCAGTGAAACTGCATCGGTTAACACACCAACACACTCCTCACTATGTTGGTATTACCATAACACCAGATACGATTTCTGCTCCATATCTCTGCTGGTCCTGTGAGACATCAACCTGTTCCTCACTAAAGACCAAGAGGTTCTAAGTAAAGGTTCAGCAGGCGTCTTCACCTCCTCTGCCTCCTGCTTCCTCGGTCAATATTTGGTTCATTGCTTTTTTTGAGCACCTCTTATACATTTATTTTCAGTTCTGTTTAGATTCTAAAACCTCCTTTATGAGCATCAGAGCCTCCAGAAGGACCATTAGAACTACCCACAACACTACAATTATACACATCCCTGTCAGGATCTTTCTTCTTCTTCTGTGTTTTTGTGTGAACATCTCAGATAAATAAGGGTTTTCATGTTTGCTGACCTGCAGCATCTGATGAGGTAGATCAAAGGAAATAACACAGTCCTGAAGCTTGCAGAGGAGCATCAGAACCATCACGAGGACCACAACCACCTGAATCTCCTAAAGTAGACGTATGTTAAGCTCCTACAACCACCTAAGGGACAACAAGAACTTCCAAAGGGTCCAGTAGAACCACAGTGATCCACCAAACCTTGTTCGGACCGAGTTTTTGTCAGTCTGATGTGTGTCAGCTGTTTCGACAAAAACTGATAAAAATGCGTCTTTATATTGCGCTGCTACCTACAGACAAGCTGAAAGCTGCTGCTGTAATTACCCCCAAGGACACACAGCCATCAGGGTGAAATACTGAATGGATGGAGACGTTGAAGACTTCAGGTTTCAATTAATTAGGAGTGAAAGTGTAACAGCACTGTCAAACACACAGTTTGATCAGACCACCTGCGCAGAAACGACTTGTTTGAAGAATTTCAGTCAGGATTTAGAGTTCATCATAGCACAGAAACCGCACTGATTAAAGTCACCAACGATCTTCTTCTGGCTTCAGATAATGGACTTGTCTCTATACTAGTTCTGCTAGATCTTAGTGCTGCATTTGACACCATTGATCATAGAATATTATTACAGAGACTAGAACATGTAATTGGAATTAAAGGAACAGCACTAAATTGGTTTAAATCGTATCTATCAGATAGATTCCAATTTACTCACGTTAATGATGAATCTTCGACATACACAAAAGTTAGTTATGGAATTCCACAAGGCTCTGTATTAGGACCAATACTCTTTACTCTATATATGTCTCCCCTTGGCAACATTATTAGAAAACACTCTGTAAATTTTCACTGCTACGATGATGACACGCAGTTATATCTATCTATGAAACCTGATGAAACAAATAAATTAATCAAACTACAAGCATGTCTTAAAGACATAAGGGACTGGATGACGTATAATTTTCTTCTTCTAAACTCAGATAAAACTGAAGTTATTGTATTTGGGCCTAATAGTCTAAGAGACATGTTTTCTAACCATATCGCTACATTAGTCGACATAACTCTTGCCCCCAGTAGTACTGCAAGGAATCTTGGAGTCATTTTTGACCAAGATTTGTCATTTACCTCACAGATAAAGCAAATCTCTAGAACAGCCTTCTTCCACCTACGGAACATTGCCAAAATTAGGAGCATCCTGTCCCAAAGCGATGCTGAAAAATTGGTTCATGCATTTGTTACTTCTAGATTGGACTACTGTAATTCTCTACTTTCAGGCTGCCCCAGTAACTCCCCCAAAAATCCTCCAATTAATCCAAAATGCTGCAGCAAGATTGCTGACTGGGATTGGTAAGAGAGATCATATTTCACCTTCATTAGCTTCTCTCCATTGGCTTCCAATTAAATGCAGAATAGAATTTAAAACCCTTCTTCTTACCTATAAAGCTTTAAACGGCCAAGCCCCATCATATTTAAAAGATCTCTTAGTACCATATCATCCTACTAGACCACTTCGGTCCCAAAATGCAGGCCTACTTGTGGTTCCCAGAATTTCCAAAAATAGAATGGGAGGCAGAGCCTTTAGCTATCAAGCTCCTCTCCTGTGGAACCAGCTCCCAGTCCAGATTCGGGAAGCAGACACCCTCCCTATTTTTAAGACTAGGCTCAAAACCTTCCTTTTTGATAAAGCTTATAGTTGGTTATAGTCATGCTGCTATAGGCTTAGACTGCTGGGGGACTCTGCACTGAGACACTTCCTCTTCTCTTCATTCTCTCCTCTCACCCCCACATCTATAATGTCACCACTGTATGACATTAACTCTGTGTCTTCTTTGTCCCGTAGTCGTCTTTCTCCCTCTCTGTCTCCCTCTCTCTGTCTCCCTCTCTCTGTCCCTGTCTTCAGGTGTCCCCGGATTTGGCGCTGTGTGTCCTCCAGTGTGCAGCTACTGGTCCTATTAACCTGCTCAATGTTTTGTTGTTGCTTTTGTTGCTCTGTTCTTTTCTCTCTCCACTTTCCACTCTGCCCAACCGGTCAAGGCAGATGGCCGCCCACCCTGAGCCTGGTTCTGCTGGAGGTTTCTTCCGTTAAAGGGAGTTTTTCCTCTCCACTGTTGCCTATGGCTTGCTCAAGGGGGATTTGTTGGGTTTTCTCTACCTGTTTGTATAGACTTAACTTTATTATGTAAAGTGCCCTGAGATGACCTTGTTGTAAATTGGCGCTATATAAATAAAGTTGAATTGAATTGAATTGAAAGATGTGCAGCTCATCTGTTAGTCAAGCTGCAGGTGAACATGTACATGGGAATTCTCGAGTGATCTTAAAAGTGAAAAAATGAAATAGAACAGTTACTACAGAAAACATGAAAATATCCAGAGAAAATCTTTACTAAGACACTTGGACCTCCACGATCTGAAGTCAGATTCTGGAGGAAACGCCTGATGCCTCTCTGAGTCACAGACGGATTTACCAGGATCAGATCTGATTCTTCTTAAATGAATCAGATCGGGGCCAGAGAACCCTGATTTGGACGTCCCTATATTCCGCTGCAGGACAGTGTAACAGTTGTTTGTGTGTCTGCTTTCCTGCAGTCAATAAAAAGACAATAAAAAGCTTCAGCAGCAGCTGCTGCTGTATTTTTAGCCTCGTTCAGCCACTTCACACACACACACACACACACACACACACACACACACACACACACACACACACACACACACACACACACACACACACACACACACACACACACACACACACACACACACACACACACACACACACACACACACACACACACACGTGCGCTTCTCTCTCTCAGACTGGCAGCTCGGCCTCCTCACTCACATCAGCTGTTGCTTCCTCTCCGTGTAAATGAACAAACCTAATCTTGTACGGAGATTTCAATTTCACAGCAAAAAGAGGAAAATTAAAAACTGGAAACAGAATCAGAGTCACAGAAGCAGTAAACACAGGACTGTGTCGGTGTGAAGAGGATGATGTTTTCCAGATGTTTCCCTGCAGCTTCAAGCAGAAACACCAAAAATCTGCCTTCAGCTGAATCTCTTTGAAGACATCACCTTGTCTCTGTACTGGGACAAAGAAAAACTCCAACCTAGCAGGGACTGTGGATGGAGCCTGGAGAAAGTCCAGTAGGACTGAGTCAACAAAAGATTTTTGGTGATTTGAAAAAGTAAAAATCATGAAACATTCTGGTAAAAAATGGAGACAATAAAAGATCACACACGTGGACTCATTTCGAATTCGTCGTTCTTTTACTCCCAAGACACATCAGTGATTCACATTCATCTCTTTCTGTGTTCGTTTCCGCTGCTGCTTTGGAGGATGATGCTTTGTACCCATCTGTCTTTTCCTTCGTTCATTTAACTAACTACTTCCTCTTTGAGGACCCACATAGACTGGGACCTGACAGATTAAGAGTTTTTTTAGGGCTCCCAGTCTGAGCTGTCTTGGGTTTCTGCCCACCCCTGCAGAGTCTCTCCTGACAGGTTCAGCCTGTGGACGACAGTAGAAACAACACTGTCACTTCTATTTTGGGCTCTATTGTCACGCAGCAGCTGCAGGAGGAGGAGAAACAAACACAGTAACTGTCACAGGCTCTTCACTCAAACTGGAACCAGTGGATTCATCTTCATCTGGGTCCATCTCCTTCGACTATTTGTTCATCAGTATTACTAACTAACTTGTTTAACGTAAAAACGTGTGCTTAGATGTGCTAAATTAAAATGTTCAATTCTGATTCTGAGTCTCTAGCTCCTGTCCAGCTCTCCTGGAGACACCACAGACATGAATCCACTCAACCACACAACAGTCTCTCTCAAAGACTCTGTTATCAAGTCCTGGAAGTCCTTCAAAGTCCTCTGAATCCCTCCAGTCCATTCCAAGAGGCCGAGCTTCATCCTGCAGCAGATTCACTTCAGCCCCTGGGTTTGGTGTTGTGGATATTTATGATTTTCAGGGTTGGGGTCAGCTGCAGAAAAACATCCAGTGCGATCATTTCCCGGATGCCCAAACTCGACGATGCTGTACTGCAGTACCCCCAACTTCTCTGATGTTTGAATAGAGGAATGAATTTTAAAATTAATGATTGCTGTGATAGAGACCAGATGACGGGACCATCGGTGCAACAGCACCATGCTGCACGAAAATGATTCAAACCAACAAATGCTTCTGTCGTTGGTTTAATCTTTAAGCAATAGATAAAGAGAATGTTCGGCATCAGGTCTCATCAGGCCTGAGAAGCTTAGGACCAATCAGCCAGTCAGGTCCCTGCCGTCGCCAAGGCAACTAATTTACCTTTGACCGCCATCTCTGCTTGTGTTTGTGCTGCTGCTGATGTTCAAACAAAGACACACAAAGCAGCTGCAGATGCTGCATTTGTCCAATTATCAGGCTGTAATAAAACGGAGTAAGATGTCTCACTCTAAGGTTTATAGTAAACACACTGCAGCAGGTTTATCTTGTCAAGAAGCCACCAGGACTGTTTGAACCTGCAGTCATAATGAGCTGAGGGAGAGGAAATGATGTGCACATGTCCACAATGACTGGGATTTATTAAACAGAAACAGCAGAACATTGGTCTTTGTAAAGCCAGTGATCACAAACAGCATTCCCATATTTTTGTGTTGGCACAGTTTCAGTCACAAATCTATGGCAGCAATAGAGATGACAGAAAAGCATGTTCTCCATCATTGCTTGGTCAATCGTCTGCTATTCACATGCCAACACCACAAACACGAAGCGGAATACACGGTTAGTGACCACTGAAAGTGACGTGCGTGGCGGGGGCTTCTCCTCCTCTTCACAAACTTTTAACTAATCAGCTCCACTTTCTGCTTGTGGTGTCAACATTTAAAGGTTACTGTGCCCGTAAAGACACGATGTGGGCCTCAGAATGGAGGTGAAACATGTTTACTTCCGCACAGATGCAAAAGACGGCAAACAAAAACTACAGACTTGAAAATAATGCTGCTCCAGCAGCAGAATCAGTGCGGGAATTGTTTCCTGCCTGATCTCCTTATTGTTTGTCGGATTTATAGAGGGGGAATCAGCATATTAGGCTTTAATGTGTTTCCTGTATCTGGGCTCTGCAGTGATGATGCTGTTAATGGATTTACATTTCTGTGTTTGTGTGTCGGGGGAGCTTCTGTTCTAATGAGAAAAACATCATAAAAGCTGAGAACAGGCTGTTTCTGTTCTTGGAGAACATCAATCACACTCTGTAATTTCTCCTAAAACACCCTGTTACTGTGTTTTATTGACTTTTATCGAGCTTCTCGCTCCGCTGAGACGCACAAGGCTCTTTTTAATCTCGGTGAAACAAACACAACCGTTGCTGCAGCCGTGTCATCAGGAGCTGAAGTCATGCTTTAAAAAACACCAACTGACCAACATCTACGAGACCTTGTTAACATAAAGCCTTCTGTTATTAATTTTCAGCCAGTCAGTGACCAATCAGCTCTTTTTGAATCCGCTTTCTTTCTGCTTTTTGTTTTACTGTAGCATGAACACTGAGCTCCGTTTGTGTCAGGGATCACGTTACTGCACATGACGAGTGGTTTCATATACCGTTCCTCCTCAAGCAGCTCCAGCATTTTCTCATTTTCCATCTTCTCTCTGTGCTCGAATACTAACATAGCAGGATGGATAAAGTGTATTTTCTCTCCTGAAAGAGAAGTGTTCCGGATATGGAAAAGACCCACTCTACATCGGCGAACACCAACAGAAACTGAAATACTTGGTTCTGATTCTAGTGCATTATCATCACAACAGCAGCTTGTTGTTGTAATCAGCTGCCAAAATAAGAATGACACATTATAAAGTCAATCTGAGGACAGACTGATTCACCTGGGATCACATCCTGCTGTCAGCATTATGCATCTACAAACGTCAAACAACCAGCTTAGAGTCCCACAGTCAAACTCACAACCCCAGTGTGAACATGTTTCAGTTCTGTCTTTGGACAAACTTCTGTGTCCTTTAGAAACCAAAGTTTATTTTGGTTTCTCCTCTGAAGATCTGCCACAGAATCCTTTACGCCCTTTTCTCGTCACATGTCACCTTTCAGACTACGTCGCTCCTCATCTGTCTCCATCTAAAAGCTTTTTCTTTCTCCTCAGTGTCAACACTCGCTCTCCAAACTCTCAAACTGTCCTCTCAGCATTTTATTCTCCTGACGGAACAGTTTCAAAGCCATCACTCAGGGTTTCTACAGGAACCTGACAGGAGTCTGTGGCGTTCACACAAACCTTTGCTCACTTCTTTATTTCCTCTGTGCACGTCTATGTGGACAGTTCACCGAGCATATTTCACTGTGAACGGGTTTGTCAAATATACAGTTTTTATAAGCAGCCATGAATTCGATCTGATAAAATGCCACTCAACCCAAGCCATAGTCACTAAAACCACGCAGGGACAAATGAAAACCCCCCTGTTCACATTTGACAGTAAAATAACCACTTCTGAATCGTTCTGACGGCATCTCTGTCGTCATGTCACCATCCAAGTTTTGACAGGTGATTTCAGTTGGACGGCTGCTGTGTTTCAGCACAAATATTTACTGTACCACAGCTGAGACCTGGGAATACGATCACGATTACTGGGATTATGATGCTGCACTTCTCAGTTCAACTTGTAGGTCAGTTCAACAGAGCCGGAATCGACATCATGTTTTTATTCCATTTTGGTGGAGATTACATTTTGACCTGCCACTCTTTTCTCACATCGTTTCTACACTGATACTCAGCAACAGGGACATGCCATCTGTCTCTGATTGGCCAGTACTTGTTGCCATTATTTTAGGCATGAGGATGGAGATTGGTCAAAACGAGAGTCAGCCATCACAGCTGAAGTAGGGCGGGCCTTCACTGAATAGAGGTGCAAAAAACCTCCATTCACATGAAAACAGCTGCAGTGACAGTGAGAGAAAAACAGAAAGTGAGAAGATGTTGATGATTATGATGCTGATGATGAGGATGATAATGCAGACCTGTACATGAGGACATTTTCTCTATCTGGAGCCCTGATGTAGACTCTTGATTTGGGACCTTTTAACTTGACACTAGACTTGCCACTTAATTTGGGACCTGACACTTAGTCGATGATAGGAGACCCAATCCAAACCCTGGTCCTGAGACTTTTCTCCAGAACACTGGTTCCATCCTTCAGTCAGTGACTAGTCTCAACCTGCGGACACACAAACACGATCGTGTTTCTCCTGATTGACTTGTGTCTTTCCATTGTGGCATCATGTTCCTTCATTTATCCAGGTGACACTTGGTGTCAGAGGTAACATGTCTGGCACTAGATTCTGTCATGGTCAACTGATCGCAGGTTACACAGGAAGCATGTGGAGAATACGAAACCAGATCTAAGATCAAAACAGACTGAGGAGTTTACAGTAGCATTGGCCAGCGACTGCAGTTTGACTGCAGGACCACCTACGAACATGAATCAGATGTTGGTTTGGTGGTTTAACATGGTATCACTTACACCCTGGCTGATCCTGAGCTGTGCAGAGCTGCAAAACCACAAGGGTCTTTCTGTGTCTTCACTTGTGTGACTAGACAAACAAACCTGAGATTTTCTTTGAGCAGTACAAACGTTCAGATACGTAAAGACCTGTAATATCATCCGAACCATTTCCCTCTTCATCCTCTTCCTCCCTCCTCTTCCCTTTGTGGCAAGTCAGCCAAACTGACAAACAATTTTTCTACATTGCGGCTTTGCCTTTTAGACACCAGAAATAAAATAATAGGCAGAGTGTTAGGGCTCGTTGATCCGGAGCTGGCTGTGAATATCAATGACAGAGGGCTAAATACGCTGCTGCACAGCTGCAGCTCACACACCAACACACACTCATTCAGCCGAAGGAAAAGAGCCTCACTGGGTGCAGATGAAAGATAAATACACCCCAGAGAGCCCAGGCTTTCTTCTTCAGTTTTATCTCAGCATACTGAGATTTCAGCTCAGCCGGTGTCAGCAGAAAAATGGAGGAAACGGTGTGATGCAGATCTGACACCAAGCCAACAAGCAGCACTTTCACCACATCTTCAAAACAGCAGAAACACGAAGCTGGAGCCACAGTGAGGCTGCCATTCATCACAGGACCAAATGACATGATGCACAATGAAAGGAACTGGTTCTAAACCAACACAGCTGGGTTTGAACTGGTTTCTTACTCAGTGGTGTAGTGACCGATCAACTAGTCCTCCAATAACTTCAGCTCTAAACCAGTAAACAGCCTGATAAAGAAAAATCAAGTTCTTTTATTTGCCCAACAGAACGGTGCAAATAAATCTAATATTTTATACGTGCCTCAAAACCCCCTTTACTTTGTGTGTTGTTTGACGATGTTTGTTAATCCGACTCGTTCTCGTGAATAGGATTTCGCAGAAACACCAGCAAAACACTGGATTTATGGACGAACTGATTGGAATGTGGTTTCACACAGCATACATTCAAGATTCAGACAACATTATTCCCAGAATGAAACTGCTTTGTCTTGGTACAGCTGCTGCCTGCTCAAAAGAAAAGAACCGGAAAAACAAAAAGTGGCAGAAAATGTCCACAATGTCCCAGAAGGACCGTTCACCAGGGCTGCGCCTCTGTAATTTGGTTTGAGTAAAACAAATTCTGGCTTTTGTATCATAAACTACTTCTTAAATGGGACTAGGGTTTTTAATCCCTTAGTTTTATGCTTCAAAACGTTATTGTCGGTTATTTTTGTTGTCAGCTCTGGGCCTGTGGACAAAAAACGAATAATGTCATGTACGTCATAAATGACGATTTGTAAATTACCCTGTACAATTTACCAATTTACAGTACAAAATATCTGTTCTTAGTCTCTGATGTGTTAGTAGAACCTCACCTTTCCCCAGGATCCACTGCTGAGCTCTAAGGTTCCTACCTGTCAGAATCATCTCTTGGCTCTGTAACACACAAACCTTTCTAAACTCCATCTAAGTCTCTTCAACAACCCGCTCTTTTCTCCTCTAATTGTCTGGCCTCCAAAAATCACCCCGACTCTGGCACTGAGTCATTCAGAGCGTCATTAAAAGGCTAATTTCCAAATTAAACAGAAGTAGTCAAACTGTCTTTTGATAACAAAAACCATCTTTTCTACTTGGCTGCTCCTTTAGGTGGCTTCATTACAGAGCTCATTAAAAATAATCACTCTGATGCAGAGTGAAAGCCTGTGTGTGTGTGTTCTGAGCAGCTAATGCATTAATTTAATTAGCAGCATTAACGGCATATTATCCCACAGAGAGAGGAGAAGGCGAAAAGGCAGACAAGGAAAAACTGAAGTGCAGGAGAGGAAATCAAACCCAGACACAGAGAGGAGGAACACAGGCAGCGGATTTAGCATGAAAATCAATAACAGCACCAGGAGAGCTCAAATGTGCATCAAGATCTGATTTTGGGGACTGATCCACTTCCTGGATCAGTCTGATGGTGGGATTCTATCCTCAAACTGCATATTTCTGTACTTTCAGCCTAACATCTTAACCCTCGTTAATCACTTCCTGTTGACCTAACTTCAGAAATAAAAACTTCTGCCTGCTGCTTCAATTACGTCCAACTTAATAAAAAAAAAAACCTGCTGCCTGCTAGCTCAGTTAAATTTAAAACTGAAAATATCAAGGCAGCTTTTCTGTTTCACAGCTGTTTTTCTAATTAAACAATATTCAGAACCTTCATAGTACTTCACTGAACAACGAATACATAAAGTTACAGTAAACTAGTGTCATTATTCCAATAATCTATATGTCATAGATTAGATATTTACCCACAAACATTTAGTGAGTTTTAGTATTTTTATGTGAAAATGATGATGGATGGAAACATTTTTGTTGTCTGTGACAGTGTCTCTCGCCCTCATGTCTCAGGTGATCAGGTCTCCAGCAGCAGCAGAATTAACTTGTGTGACTAAATTATCTCACCTCAGCTCTGCAGCTTCCAGGCCTGAAATCATTGGTTCGCAGATTCGTTCTAGATTTTTCATATATTCCTTATGTCTTCTTCCTACACAACAACAACACAGAACTACACAGAACTACAGAAAAACAGTAGTGCTTCAAAGTGTTTTTCTCTTTGTACAGAAATTCACATTAAATATGAGATTTTCACACAAGCCCTAACACTGGATGAATGGAACCCAATTAAACAAATGTTAATCTATTTATTGTACAAAGTGAGTGATTTTATGACCTTAAATATGTGTAAGAGGTACGTGAATCTCGAGGGTTATAGGTTCAGTGAAACACTGGTGGTGGTGCAGCGTCTGGATGTGGACCTCCAAGGACGGCATGGATGGACTGATGGGCCGTGCAAGTACAGTTCAGACTCTACATGAAAATGCTAAAGTATCCATCTGTAAACTAAAGCTCAACAGAAAGTGAATCATACACCAGAACTTTGAATACACAAGTGGTTCTCCCAAAGAACAGTGCTCCGTTTGCCTATGCACTACATGCATGAAGCTTCAGAGAACTGAATTGGTGAGAAAAACCCGGAGCGGCACGTGACAGATTAACATGACAGATGATGCTCAGTGTGTCGGGAAGTGACAGCTGCTGCAGCTGAATGATCATCAACAGACCAATTAAAGGAGCACAGAGTTTAATCGTCCTCACTCGCTCCCACTAAACCAACTAATGAGTCAATTAGAGGAAGACGAGAGGAGCAGGAGGGTCGGAGAGAACTGAGGGTTTTATACTGATCCACAGAGACACAGACAGATGATGATTACTGGCGGAAATAAGATACAGAAGCTGCACATCAGCCTGAAGGGAAACAGCTGAACAAATAGTCACAGGGTGTTTTAACTCGAAGTGAACACCTCCACACTCCACAGTCTGCAGCCATTCTCAACACAGCTTTAACGGCGTGTGCGCAGCGTCACGGTGAAGCAGGAAAACAAAGCTGCTGGTGTATTCTCTCTGTGCGGTGGCAGCTTTCAGAACTCATCCTCAGTCCAGGTTTCATTACATCGGAGCACAGCTGTATAACTGTTGACTAAGCTGTTCTAATGCATTACGGAGGAGAAGGAGCTGCTCCACAGTACAAGCTTTTTACCAGGGTCACTGTTCACGTATTTGTGTATTTTACGTTTATCTGAGGGATTTAAAAGTTTATTGACCGGGGCACAGATGAGGGGATAATCCCTTGTGGAAGCACAATATCTTCCTGGTGAACTTCTGCTTTTGTATTATGTAAACCCAAAACATAAAAACGTGCAAACCCTGACGAAGTTAAAGTGTTAGTATGCTCAGACAAAATGAGCAACAGCTTCTATCACACGGATGAGGTCACATGGTCGAAAAGTCTGAAGGGGACGAAAAACAAAACAACATACATTGAACAAATCAATATGACAATCAAGACGGTATAAAGGGCTCCTTAGCGAAGCTGAGACCACGTTTATCGTTAAACCTGAGAAGCTGCTGCTGAATGTTTGGATCAGTGGGGTCCATGCGAGATCCCTGAATCAGAGTCTGGACCCCATCAAATTCACACTCATGATAATCAAAGCTTTTACAATAGGCCAGACGACAGGTGTGTGGACCTGGTCACATTAATAAATGAGAGCTCGGCCTGTTTCAGTTGAACTTTGCATCATGCAGCTGTTTCCTGCCTGATAAAAACTAAAATATTAATGGGTTGTGTCTCCATGAACTGATGGAGCAGAGTCTCCCCCACCTTTTTCCAGGCTGCCTGATCACAGCAGGTGTGTGTGTGTGTGTGTGTTTACACTGTTTAACAAAGGCTCATTAGTGTCACTGAACACGTGTCAACCTGCACAAACACAAAGATCACGTCAGCTTCTCCCCGCTGCACGACTCTGTTCTTCATCCCAACTAAAAGCCTTGAGCGGTGTTTGTTGTTTGCCAGGTTTGTCCTGTTTGCTGTCATTGGTCTTTAGATGAGTCTAGAACTTGACTTGTGTCCACCTGAGGACACACCTGAGTATAGAGGTTGTTTTTTCTAAATGTGCTGTGCAGTAAAATGTGTAAAACATGAATGGGTGTGAGCACTTTGTGGGATGTGTGCAGCTCCACAGCAGTGTTGGGTTCGACCAATCGACCAGTTCAATCCAAAGCTCATGAACAAAATGAAAATGTATAGAATACAGAGTGTGTGTCGAACATTACAAATGTCTTCATGTTTGAAACAAGCCACTGATTCGCTTTTCCATTGTACGTGCTACACGAGGGACACGAACGCCGTGGACAGATTTTTGGCCTCCACACAATCGTCTGTCTGGACCCTACCAGACTGGGGAGATGTGGAAGGACAGGAAGGACGACTGAATTCAACAAGTCAGGATGCAGAATCAGCAGCCCACAGTACAGAGGTCAGTGTCTCAGCAAGACCGTTCTCATCACATTAGGAAAAATGTTGCTTTTTCATCACAGTTGGCTCAAATCTGTGAACAAAGCAAAAGTGGTTCTTTACTTCACTATCTGCAGCTCAGAAGAAGGTCTGGGGTTGACACGTGGGAATACGTTCTTAACCTTTAAGATAACTTGACAATGAAAACTTACAATAAGAAAAAAAAGCTAAAACTATAGATTTTGTGTCTGAGCATCTCAGCAGAGGAATGGAAAAACAGGAAGCGATGGAACAGGAAACATTACATCCATGGTCTTTGATATTTCTAGCGCAGTACTAAGAGAAGCTTCACGTCCAGCAAACTCTTCGAAATGTTAACTATTTGACGTCTTTTCCCAGCTTTATCAGGCAAAGCCCATAAAGAAGGAGGAGAAGCTGGACAGGGTGCCGAGGGGAAGAGAAGAAGAACAGAGGAGGAGCAGATTGGATTTTCCTCTGACAGACGCAGGTTTCTGTCTCATCCTCAAACTGAATCAAATGCAGCCGAGGACATTTAGTGTGCTGTGCATGCTCAGCGCAGACGGAGGTTACACAGAGGTTACTACAGCTGTGCACGCGCACACACAAACACACACACACACGACTGAGGAAGCAGAGACACCTGAACCACATTAAAATTTAAAGGTGCAGACATCAGGACACACTCGTGTTTGTGTCCACTGTACATTTCCACCTTGGTAACATCAGACCCCCACACCGAGTGTGACTGCCAAGACAGCAGGAGACTGAGCTGCTGCAGCGCAACAGGCCAGCACAGCTGCGTTAGCGACGGAATGGAGACAGAACCAGAACCAATCCCCATCAGGGCTCAAACGAGTACAAACGTTAACTAATGTTTTCAGTTTCCCGTGAGGAACATGGGTGAGTGAGACAGAGAGACACTGACGTACACTTTCTGTCTGTCTCCATGTACAGTTGGAAACTGCTGCTGTGTCCCAGTGTCCCTGTTCTCCTGCAGCCTCACATCTGATAGATCCCCAACAAAATGTAAAGTCTGCTAACAGTGTCATCAGTTGTCCCGTCCCAATCATCAGACCTTTTATAGCCAAGTGAACCAGCTTTTTGACAAAAGTCTTCAAAAAGTCTCTGAATGTATCATCAAAGTCACTAAGTCGGCACTGCACACGGAAAGTCATGTGACTGCACGCGCCACATGATCCACTTCCTGATCTCGACTGATTGCAACTCTCTTTGTTGGGGGGATACTGACAGAACAGTTTATTCGATTTAACTAATTGAATACCTTAACAGTTTTATAAGCATGCAGGCAGACACCTGACAACCTTATAAGAACACAGTGTCTACGCACGCCTGACAAAGTCCACTACTCCACTCCTGTTTCCCCAGGTAGAACCAAAGATCAGCGTGATGATGATTAACTGTCCTCTGCTGACTGAAAGCCTAGAGACAGTCGGAGTGTCCCTAACTCAACACAGTAGAAACAGGAAACTAGTATTTGTCCCCTCCGTGTCTACGGGACAGAAGAGAGTGACCGGCAGATCAGTTCCTGCTCTGTGTCACATGGAAGCAGAGAATTTAGGTTGGCGACAAAGTTTCCTCCAGCAGCTGCTCACAGTTCAGACTGAATCTGGGGACCCTATGAAACATGGAAGCCACTTTCCCCACACGGCAGCAAGTCAGTCACAACCAGTTTTTACGTCTCTGTTCAACAAGAAACAAAATGTCCTTTATTTCAAGCAACACAAAACTAAACTTTGCTCCTCTGTAACCACTGGACAAGAGTCCAGTCTGTCTCTGAGACATACAGACAGCTATTCACACCTACAGGCAATTTGGAGTCGCCAATTAACCTAACATGAATGTCTCTGGACTGTGTGAGGAAGGCCACACAAGCACAGAACATGTAAAGTCCACACAGAGATGCACCACAATCAGATAGGGACTCGAACCTGCATCCGTCTAGCTGTGAGGCTCCAGGTTACCCCACTTCTCCAACTCTTACAACTAAATTAGCAAAAATATAAGGGGAGTCAGATAAAGCCCCACACACCAGCATCACGTACCCTAGCGTTGTCATGGTGACGATGGTGTACCAGAAGGCCGCAGGGATGCTGGTGAACTTGCTCCCATGAGATCCTTTCTCGGCGTAGAACATGACGGTGGCAAAGATGATGATGGCCATGGTGAGGGAAAAGAGTAGGAAGCCCAGCTCAGACGCGCAGCTCTTCAGCGTGTAGCCCAGGATGCGAAGTCCCGCAGAGTGCCGCGAGAACTTGAAAATCCGAAACACTCTGAAGACGCGCAGGGTGACAAAGGCGCCGCTCACGTCCTCGTTGTCCGTCATGACAAGGCCGATGTAGTAGGGCATGATGGCCACGACGTCGATGATGCTCATCACGCTCTTCACGAATTTGTAGCGGCTTGGCGCGGCGAACAGGCGCAGCAGGTACTCCACCGTGAAGATCATGACGCACGCGGTGTCCAGGCAGAAGAAGGCCAGCGCGTACCGCTCACCGCACGACATCTCCTTGACCCGGTTCTGCGCGCCGCCGCACGGGACCGTCTCCACCACGTTAGCGAGCACCGACACCGCGATGAAGAAACCGGTGACGTAGTAAAAGACCAGGGCCATGGTGGAGGTGTGGGGGTTCTCAAAGGCCCTCCACATGGACTCCCGGAAGCTCATGTCCGCAGAGACCAGCTCGTCCTGGTCCATCTCCTCGTCGTCCTGGATCCGCTCCTGGTTCTCCCGCCGCCGGTCCTTGTAGTCCTCATAGCAGCAGTCCCCGATGATCTCCGGGATGATGCCGAAGAACGCCAGCTCCTCGTCATACGCCGAGATGCACTCCTCACGCGGGAAGTGCAGCTTCCCCGTGCGGTAGAAGTTGAGGATGTGGCGGAAGATGTCCGGGTCGCGGTCGAAGAAGTACTCATTGCTCTCCTCGTGGAAGAAGAAGTCCCTCTCCGAGCTGCCCAGCAGCGTGTCCGGGTACCGCTCCAGCGTGTCCCGCCACGTCTGGAACTTTGAGCCGCTCACGTTTAGCACGATTAGCCCGTCCTTCCCCCGGTGCTTCTCCTTCGGGGGCACCGGCATGGGCGCGCTGGCCACCGGCATCCAGCCGATGGCCGCCGCGCGGGCGAACGGCAGCCACGCCGCCACTCCTGCTGCCATTCTGCGCCTGGAGCTGTGGGGGGGCTCGTTAGAGGCGGTTCACGGAGCAGCGGAGCCACGGCGGGACATGGGAGCCAGAAGTCGCGGGGCCGAGTTACAGATGGACCCGGTCTTTTGAGGTTCTCTAGGTGGTGAAAATGTTTTACGCACGAGCCCGATGCGTAAAACCGGCAAGACAAAACTGAGGAATCAGCGAGAACGCGAACAGATCCACATGTCTTCAGCTTGGTAAGTGTCTGTGAGAGCGAGACAAACTTGTTAAAACCCGGTTCCTCTGGCGGTTCTCTCCCCGGTGGCTCGGCTCTCTTCTCCCTTCATACAGCAACAAGTCAAAGAGGCATCGCGCTCCACACCGGGACATGGAGTTGGCGCCGATCCGCCGAAGGCATGCTCCCCTCCGTTGCGACCGGTCCCGGCTCCCGGTCTGCGAACTGATCCCGCGTAGAGCAGCTCTGCGTTTTTCCCTGAGAAGTGACGGCGAAGGAGGAGCCGTTTCCCGAACCGAACCGAAGAGCAGAGGAAACAGGAGATGCTGCGAGGAAGAGACGCGGCAGCGGTGTGTTGTCCGGTCACACAGGTGCTGCTGGAGAGAGAAGCGGAAACACGCTGCGCGCGCTCGCTCGCTCTCTCTCCGGTCGGGGGCGTGTCGGATAGAGAAACCCCGAGTGTGTACGCACCGCCAGGAGAGAAACCGGCCGCTGTGTGTTTGATAATGAGCCCCGGGCGGTGACAACAGGCTGCAGTATGCAGAGGGAGCGCGCAGAGGTCTGCCAAGAGGTTTTTGTGGTTTTCCACAGTCAGCAGGATTTCCATAGCACTGTCTGCTCCGTTATAAGAACCGAAGACCAAATCCTTAAATGACAAAGTCCGAAACTCATTAACCCTTAAAGTCTGTTTTACCTTAACTATAGACACCTAAACACCTAAACCAGAACTGTCAATTTCACTAGAAACCAGAACTGTTATTGTTCCGTAAATGTCAGAAAAGAAAGAAAAGGCTTCGCTTCAGAGGACACACACTGAGCTTCACACTGAGGGTGATGCTGCTTTATCGACTGCAGACGGATCCCAGCACAAAACACTTACAGCTTCTTCTTCTTCATATTGTTTCACCTGTTTTTGTGCCGCGTCATAACATGTAATCTCTAATTTGTCTGCTCCTACTGTCACTGGGTGAGAGGTGAGGTCCACCTGGACAGGTGTCTACGGGTTTATGATTTCAGTGGTTTACAGATGCATCTTGTCCAGTCCACAGGAGCAGAACCTGTGTGGGGCATCGCATCCGTCCAGCCAGAGCCCACGCACACATACAGTGATGAGTGTATCGTCTCTAAGCTGCAGTTTGTCTCCTCCACAGCTGGCAGAGGAGGTGCAGCCTGGAGACAGGAGGCCTCACTCTGCTCCTAAATCACTGAACAAAAAGAACCCAGCGCTCGGATCAGTGTGTGTGTGTGTGCGCGCGCACGCATACTGAGCTGCCAATCAATACGTTTGATTGATGGCTCCCTGCAGAGCTAACAGAGATCAGAGGTTTTCTTTACTCTCACTCACACCTGCTGAAGCTAACGTAGACATCACTGTTCACACACACACACACACACACACAGCTGCAGGTGGAGGCAGACAATCCTCCAGCTTTGTAAATCTGCAACATGTTGTTAATGAGACTGTCAGAGAGCAGGTAGAGGGGAACGGCAGAGGATCACAGAGCCGATCAGGTCCATTAGGCAGCGAGCAGGGGGGAGGAAACAGATGAGTCCAGTGAGACCATGCAGAGTCGAGAACAGCTCATAATTTTTCTTACCCTTAGTTTTCTTTTGCAGCAGTGGTTATGCTTGGAGTTGCACCACTGTCTCCTGCTGGATTCATTTGTCTACAATTGTTCAGTGTTGTTAGTTTCAGAAAATGGAACATCTGATGCTCCACTGTGTCCCTGACTCCCACCTCTTATCATATCTCTCTCTTTATGTCTCCTGCACCACAACTGAACTTCTGCTCTGTCCGTCCATCCTGAGCCGCACCTTGCTGTTTCTCACTGCCCCTTTTTAATATTCAGTCACATGAGTGCTTTATTTACATGTTTTCTTCTGTTTCTAAGGGTAAGCGGATTACACACACTTTCACAGTATGTATGTAACGTAATGGGATCGTACTAATCTCATCACTGTTTGCTTGATCCACCAGCAAACAGGATCTTTGATCACACCAGCACACACAACACAGATGCGCTCCACAGGAAAGGACAGAACAGAATCTTTCTGCTGAGGAGACTAAGATCTTTTGGAGTGCAGGGAGCACTGCTGAAGACCTTTATGACCCTGTGGGGGCCTCATCCATCTTCTGTGGAGTGGTCTGCTGGTGCAGACTACAGAAGCTGGTCAGGAAGGCCAGCTTGGTTTTGGGGACGCCCCTGGACTCAGGAGGATGGTAGCTGAGCTCAGATGTGTGCTGGAGAAACTCCCACCCCCTGTACGACGCAGCGTCATGTCTGAGCAGCTGTTACATCCTGAATGTCTGTAGGAGCTTTTTTCTCTGCTGCTGTCAGACTTTACAATCAGAGCTGCCCCCAGTGAACCATCGTCACTCATAGTCATCTGTGCAATTACTTGTATGATTGTATGAATGAGAGTATGATTATTTTTGCTGTATATACTGTATTCTGTATTTCTGCTGTACTCTGCACATTCTCTGCTGCTGTAACATGGACATTTCCCCACTGTGGGATGGATATCCCTCACTTAACACCTTAACACCAAACATGGACAGACTTGACATTTGGACTGCTCTGACCCCCTCGTACCTGCTTGACGTCTTTTGTGTCCCCTGAAGTGTTCCCAGTAGCGAGGAGTGACAGATCCAGCACATCAGAGGTTAATGCTTCTTTTTAGAGCAGTTAACTCATCCGGATGTAAATGGTAAATGTCTGCTTATATAGCACTTTTAGCCAAGTCAATGAGAAGCTTTACAATGTAGCTTCTCATTGACACACACACTCACACTCACACACCGGTGGATGCCATGCAAGGTGCTCACCTGACCCACCAGGAGCGAGTAAGGATTCAGTGTCTTGCTCAAGGATGCTTTGACCTGTAGCGAGGACAGATCTGAACACATTTCCCACCCTTTAGCTTCTCTGTCTACCTGTGACACCAAAATGTACTGTCATGGTTACAGTACACGTATCACCAAAGTGGAACTGCAGCACTCAATGAAGCCTCGAAGGTCTAAACAGATCAAATCCTGGGGCAGACAGGTGAGGAGGGGGTGTAGACAGGTGGGGGCAGAATGAGGTGAAAGTGAACTGGTGAATGCATAATGAAGAAACAAGTCAGCTTCACACACTGGCTCAGGAACAGGAGCTCCCAGCCAATAGTTTATCTGAAACCTGATGTTTGGGCTGGATCCAGATCAAACAAAGTACAAGAACTAGGTTATGTCCCCTGTTTTAATCCTGTATTATTTCATGATGTTTTTTTTTTTTTTTATAATGCCATTTTCTCTTACTTTCTCTGTAATTTGGGCTCCATATCCATGGCCTTCACTATGAACTTTAGCTTCTGTGCATTATCCTCAAAAGGTTTTCCTTATCACTTGTTTGTATGGATCCCTTTGAGGAGCTCAGTTTGGTGGTGAAGTTTGGATTCATCCAGATACTAATAATAAATGTCATCTGGAGTCATCAGATGACTACAGCAACAGCACAGTTTGACAAACACGAAGCAGAGACTAAAATGGTAAATTAAGGCCACACACGAGCACAAATCAGTCTGAGAGGGACAAAGAGACAGACAGTGAAGTGAATGAAGTGTGACACAAAGTTAGCTCCAAATACGTGGAGAAACAAGCAGTGGTTCCCTGCTTCGTCTGACAGAAGAGACTCGGGGAGAGCGATGGGGAGGATGATAGAGTCATGTGAGGTTTCACAGCTGTCACGTGTCATTGTGTATCTGCCTCCCAAAACATCAAAGTCAAGGACTAGTCATTACAGACAATGTTTCTGTTTCATGACACAAGTGAAAGACACAAGAAGGGAAATTAAGAGATTAAGTGCAGACGACGATGCTAAACACGTCCACAGACATGCTATTTTAATTCAGCCCCATCACACAGAGTACACCTCCAGCACTACGGCTACAACAGTTCTGGATCTGGAGCCCTGGTGCTGAAGGACATGATAACAGTAAATGGAGATGGATGTGGAGGTGGAGGACCGGGACCTGGAGAGAGGAAGGAGCAGGTCCCACATCTGGACCAGCACCTGAGGAACTGATCTTAAACCCTTCTGACGTAGATATGTTTGGACTACAAGGCAAAGATGTCCAAGTCCTTTTAACACATTCCAATAGAGTTAAAAAAGCAACAAATTGAAAAGTTGACTGGTAGGTCACACACTCATTTGAGACATTTGTCTGCACTAAAGCCTCCCCCTGGTCTGTGAACAGACTTTTGGTGACTTTGAAAGCAGAACTTTAAAGGTTACTGAGATTTTGTTATGCAGATCCAGCAGATGTTTCTGTTTGATTCTTCTGAGGACGAAGCTGGAGATGATCACTACAGTTCAAAGTGAATCAGAAATCCTCTCTCCGTCACTTCCATCTCATGTAGAAGACTGGGAGAAAGCAAATGTTTCTGCAGTGAAGCCTCAGGCAGCCTCCACACTGACTCTGACTGATGAGGGAAAATCGATGGCTTTTGCTTTTATGTTACTAAAGCTCTGAGCTGCTGATCACTGAAGCTGCTTCTGATTGTTCTGCATGAAAGAAGACGTTCACTGTAAAGGGAACTGAGGGGCTTCAGAGGAACTAGTTTGGACTCTGTGTCTCAGTTTTTTCTATGTAATAATGCGGCATATTGATGTTCCTGTTTCCAGCTTTTATTTTGCAGCCCATCAGCCCTACTTCCTGTCTTTAGTTTCACCTGTTCCCCTGTCCATTTAAACCCGCCTTGCCCAACTGTTCTCTGCTGTTTGGGCCTCTGTTTTATGCTTAGCTTGTCTGCCTGTTCTTGTTTGTATGGTTTTCTTTTCAGACATTTACTTTTATGCATGCATGTGTCTAGCCAAGGGACAGATACACAGAG
This sequence comes from Channa striata, assembly GCA_033026295.1. NCBI lineage: Eukaryota > Metazoa > Chordata > Actinopteri > Anabantiformes > Channidae > Channa > Channa striata. The sequence goes on along the minus strand of CM065169.1, from coordinate 22,750,845 downwards.
ATAAACTAATCTTGCCTCTTGAGAGATGAGAAGGCCAAACAGAAGGAGGTCCCCATAGCAAGAAAACAGGACAATGTGTCAAAGAACCGAAGAACATGGCAGCCAGGTGTGTGAGGGTCAGGTGGGACAACTGGAGTGAAGTGATGAGGAGAGGGCAGGAGAACAGGTGAGCGCCAATTCAGATGTCGGCCCTGTTTCCCTCGACCAGTCTACCCAAAGTGTGCATGACACAACAAGTCTGCATAAACATTTAAAAAATCGGCTTCCAAATTACTCACAGCACCGTCAAGACAGCATTGCTAATCTCTCCTATAAACACAGCCCAGCATCAATACATTCAGCAACCCGAGTTTAACTCATTCTCAGATGTGTACACCGCCTTCATCACAGAAAAGCCTCTGAACTGCATCCTTCACTTCTGTTCTCATCTGCAGGCAGTTTTATTCCTGATCGTCTCCTGCTGCTTCAGACCACAGATTTGCAGAGGACACGTGTTTCATGAAAGGACACTGCAGGTGTGGCTGCATTTGACTTAATTAAACTGATCTTTTTTAGCATTATCAACAGCCCCTCCCCAGTCTCTTTGTGACTGTGTCCCTGTTTGACAGAGAAACACTGACTGATACAAAGGCTCTGACCCAGGTCCGGTCAATGATCCACCCACAACAGTCCGAGGAGTCTTTCAGCAGGAAAACCATTTGAAAATTGTCCTCATAACCTACAGAGCCTCGTGACTTAGCAAGGGATCAGTGGCTGGGTGTGAATATAAGTACATTTGTATGAGCATGCAGATGTTTGTGCAGCTATGATCCAGGTGTGCAGAGAGCTCAGTTATCTCCTGGGAAGGCGAGAGCAGGAAAGGACATCATTTTGAGTCTTTACATCCTTAATTGCTGCTGCTCTTGACCTCTCTCACTCCTGAACAGCAATTGTCTTGTTAACAGAGGCGCTCCGACAGCTCTCTGTACGACACTGAAGACACAATAAAAAACAATCTGAGCTGTTCACGTTAAAAGAACAATCAGCACAGTCTCCTGTTTCTGAAATAACTCAGAGGAGAAATTGTGTCTGTTTAATATTCATGTCCAGCTCCTGCTTCTGTTAGTGCTGCTTTGCTGCCGGCAGACGTCCGAATCAGCTGTTTTGATAAAAACCTTCAGGCTGCTGTCTGATTGGCTGAAGGTGGACAGAGCACCTTCACTTTGTCCCCTGACGCTCACTTCACTTAAGACTCTCCTTGATGCTTCCAGCTGATTCACAGAGGACAGACAGAAGAACAGCACTCAGATAAAACTGAAGTTATTGTGTTTGGGACTAAAAGTCTAAGAAACATGTTTTCCAACCATATCGTTTCTTTAGATGACATAACTCTGGCCCCCAGTAGTACTGCAAGGAATCTCTGAGTCATTTTTGACCAGGATTTGACATTTATCTCACACATAAAACAAATCTCTAGAACAGCCTTCTTCCACCGACGGAACATTGCCAAAATTAGGAGCATCCTGTCCCAAAGCGATGCTGAAAAACTGGTTCATGCATTTGTTACTTCTAGATTGGACTACTGTAATTCTCTACTTTCAGGCTGCCCCAGTAACTCCCCCAAAAATCCTCCAATTAATCCAAAATGCTGCAGCAAGATTGATGACTGGGATTGGTAAAAGAGATCATATTTCACCTTCATTAGCTTATCTCCATTGGCTTCCCATTAACTGTAGAATAGAATTTAAAACCCTTCTTCTTACATATAAAGCTCCATCCCTGTCCCTGTCTTCAGGTGTCCGGCTTTGGAGCTACTGGTCCTGCCAGCCTGCCCAATGTTTCCACTCAGCCCAACCGATCAGATGTCCGCCCACCCTGAGCCTGGTTCTGCTGGAGGTTTCTTCCGTTAAAGGGAGGTTTTCCGCTCCACTGTTGCCTATAGCTGCTCAAGGGGGATTTGTTGGGTTTTCTCTGAATGACTTTATTATGTAAAGAGACTTGAGATGACTTTGTGGCAAATTGGCACTGTAAAAAAGAAGTGGAATTTAAAAAAAGGGGCTGACATGTCCTGCTGCATTGTTTTTGTCGTCTCTTGTGGTTTTACTCCCGATCATACAGACAAGGTCTGGCTCAGAGGAAGTGGAAAAAGTAAATAAATAGTCCTGTGGAGTGAACGAAGTCTGCACCAGGACTCTGTGTAGAGTCCTTTGAAGAGGGCACAGTGACAAGATAAAATTCTATCCAGAATCAAAGAAGAGCTTTAAATTCCCGGAGTCACCATAATAAACTCATGATGCAGGAGGGAGGACATGATCTCCCCTGGAGAATTTGTCCTGTCCTCACTGACAGAACCTCCAGAACCTTGCCGTTCCTCCAGGTTTCACTCTCCTCATTGTGCAAATGACACTGTTCTGGTCTTGTGGGGGACACGTAAGTGAAACATCATCAATGTGTCCACTCACTTTGTTGTTCACTGTCACTGGGCTCAAACAGAGCGGCCAGTAAGCATCAATCCCTCAGCAACATCACAACCTCTGTTAATAGGCTTTTCGAAACCAGAGAAATGAGAGCAACTCTACTCACTGCGGGAAATACAGAGGTAACATGTTAGAGCTGGTCATTACCTCCACACAAATTGATTTCTCGCTGTAATCTCAGAGAAATTTAATAGTTAAATTTAATTTTAATAACAAAAATGGGAAGTGGGACGCACAAAGTGGAAACCAGCAGTTATCAGTGAGTGTCAGTGAGTTTCCAGATGAAAGGATGTATATAACAAGTGAAAACATCTGCATTACTGCATGAATGTAGATTCAGGTTTGTTTGTTTTTTTCCCAAGACCTGGGTTCAAAGGTCAAACTGTGGGAAACAGGGAAAATATCGAAAAAGTTAACACTCCACCACAACAGGTTTGAATGTTTACTTTTAATTGTCCAGTTCCTCATTTCACATCACATTTCATATTGTTGAATTCTGAAGAACCCATAACAAACAACTTTGATTGGTTGTAGATTGTGTGCTGCTGTTAAAGCCTCGTCATTTCTCTCACTAATCAGAGAATCCAGCTAAACATTGAGTATTCATGACCTGAGCCTGGTGAGTTGTTACAGCCACAGATTGGTTTCAGCTCTCCGACCCTGTGGGAGCGCGGCGCTGCACACGGCCACAAACAAACACACTCTCAGCTTATTAACTGTGTTTTCTGCTGCGACGTGCTGCAGGGCTCTCTCACTGGTTGGCTTTTTGTTCCTCTGGCTGCAGGTGGAAACACACCAACAACAAACATCTGCAGCGTCCAGTGAACAATGAAAGCTGCAGCTGACAGAGTCCATGCAGGGATATACCGACTCACCGCGACACGCTGTGATGAAGAGTCACTACAAACATTGTTTGTTTGACATACAACAAATAAAGCTTCTGGCTGCAGTAGTTGTACCCACCATCCCCAGAGTCGCTGAGGTCCAGAAACTAAAACTAAAACCTCTGTGCTGCAGATGCTGAGATAATCATTCTGATCTGACCTGGTCACTGTCTGCTTAATGCTGAGGGGAGTGAATGATCTCGTCAATACTACAAAATCTCTAATGATGTCACTGAACTGGATGAGGAGTGTGATGCTCCCAGACTGATGTTTTCCATCCTCATAACAAACCTGAACTGTAAACCAGCATGAAGTCCACCTCCTGTCTCAGAGCAGGCGGACCCTGCAGAACCTCACGTTTCTCTGGTCACAGTTCAGCCCGAAACAAATGGGTCTCACATTGTTTCACACACTCATGAACGGGGAGAATTTTAATGGGATGCAGAGGCAAAAACATCGACTGTTAGTTTCTCAGAAACCGGACCGCCTTCAGCTCCGTTCTGTGGTTCTTTTTTAAATCCATCTGCAGGAATGTCTGACACATACCTAACTGTGTGCAAAAGTCTCACAAATTTAAATGTGGAACTAGGTGAAAATTTTTTGGCTCCTCTGAGAAAAAACTAATCAGACTGAAACTGCAGCTGAAAACATGAATCGGAGCATAAAACAGTTTCATGCTGCTTCGTGTCTTCACTGAGAGTGATTGGTCCGATCTCCACCAGGGCCTCACATCCCATTAGCCACTTGTTGTTTTTCTAATTTTCCTCACACAGAATTTTTAAAGGTTGTATATGTTGTGAATTTTTAAAAGATTCAGTTCAGCACCCCCCCCCCCAAAAGGAAATCAAACTGGGACCATTCATCAAGTCGACGGCAGCTTATAGATTTGTGGTCCTAACCCCCAAACAAACAAACGCGGGTCATGCAGATCTATTCCCCGCCCCACCTTGGCTCCTCTGACCACGTCTCCATCATGATGGTTCGTGTGTACTGCCCATAATTCAAGAACAGAGAAGCCCCACTAAACTATCACCGTGTGGCCCACTGAAGTGGTTCCTTTGCTTCAGGACCACGGACTGGAAGATGTTCGAAGAGGCAGCAACAGTGGATGACAAAGTGAATCTCGAGGAATAGACATCTTCTATCTTGGGCTACATCCACCAAAATCAAAACTCTCCCCCGCAACCAGAAACCTTGGCTGAACACAGGAGTACATTTCCTTTTGAGGGCACGGGACGCTGCATTGAGAGAAGGCGATGCAGACACACACAGAGCAGCAAGATGAAACCTGGTGGCCACGTAAAGAAAGCAAAGTCAAGCTACGCACACCCTTGGAGCATGTGGAGGGGCATCAAGTGCATGACAGACTTGAACAGGAACAATGCACAATGTCCGTCAGATCCACTGTTTCTGGATGCCCTCAACTCTATCTTTGCCTGCTTTGATACAACAACTACAACTGCACCACCACCAGGCTTACACCCATTCAACACAATGCCACAATACTGCAGTACCACACTCTAATACAGGAGGTCAGCATGCTCTCCGCCACACACTTGTCAAAGGAGCAGAGGACTCGGTCTTCCTCAGTTTCCTCGGGAAATACAGGAGTTTCCTAATTACTAAATTACTGTGTCGTTACACCAGGTGAGGGTGTGTGGACGCCGAGGTTATTAAGGTCTTGGACTGTCTCCACAACTGTAGAGGAGGGGGGCAGACCTAGAACAGTCCCAGCCCATCCACCTCTCGTCCGCAGGCCGATTCATCCCCGTTGGTCTTTCATACTGAGCGCTGCAGTCGTATGTTAGCAGTGTGTACAGCACGGCGCTGAGGACACAGCCCTGTGTCGAGGATGGTTTGTGGGGAAGAGATGTTGTTAATCCTGACGGACTGGACTCAAATTAAACTGCCCTGAATGGATGAACTGTGTTTTATGTTTATTTAAAGTATAAATACAGTTTTTCGTGAATTTAAAGATGTTCTCACGTTGGACTTTGCTTCCAAATCAGACCTCCCTGACTAAATAAAGTTTAAAAAGATATACTTTTATTGTCCACGTCACCTCGTGCTGAAGCAGTGTTTCTGCTGCCACCCTGACTGCTCCCTTAGGTGAGTTGTTATTTTCCTCCTGTGTGTGTGTCACTGAGGTCACAGACATTTATTCTCCACATTTATCTGCAGGTGTTTGTTTCTGAGAACATCCACGGTTATTTTTGAATCTCTGCTTCATCATCATCTCTTCTCATGCTGATCCCCATCGACTCCTGTGACAGGCTCATATTTCACTGTCTGACTTTGTGCTCGGAGCAGAGAGGAAAGTAAAACCCATCAGGTCGGCTGACAGTGGCCGATTCTCATTTCTTCATAAGAACATTTTAAAGTGCTCTGCTTGTTTTCTCCATAAATCGTGTGCTTCAGCTGCTCTGAGCAGAAGATTAACTCTTCATGGTCTCTGATCCTGGAGTTAAGATTCACTTTCTGGCTTTTATTTCTGAAGATGAATATTTTGGTTCTTTGGAGTGTGATCTCCACACAGCTGGACACCACAGCAGCTCATCCTTTAGCTGAAAAGGTTTCTACATTTTCCCTTATACAAGAATGTTCTCTGTGAAAAGAAAGAGTCATGAATGATCAGGGCGATGACTGAATAGGTGTCACCGTGTTGACAGATCAGGAAATGTGATGCCTCTTTAGAAGAGGATTAAATGCAAAAAAATTGTTTCCATCTCATCAAATTAATTTAAAGTCGTCCTGTCACAGTGTCACATTACCCAACTGTGTAATAACTGAGTATCTGAACTGAGAAATAACATTTGTGTTACTTGATTATTTATACCTTTATTTAACAAGAAATCCCACTGAGATCAGGAATGTCTTTAGCAAGGGAGACAATCAACACATACAAAATACATAAAGAACAATAAAACTGAATGACAGCTATTCAAGCACAGAGGCCTCTCAAGAAAAGCACTGACATTTCTCCTGCACTGCATTCACATGGTTTTGGAGGTTCATGTTTTGCCAGGGTTTTTGCTGAAGGCATTGACCTTTCATTACTTTGTTACTTCATACAATTAATCACAGCAGTTCTCAAAACTGTCAACATCAATACATTTGTATTGTGTGCTTCAGTGTGTGTCTTATTGTTACCTTACCTGGCGTTTAATTTTAAGTTGTGTTCACGTTCACCATACTAACATCGTGATTACGTCATGGTCCATTATGTCTCATTCCATCATGTTATTAATCATCAATAAAGCTGAGCGGCAGCAGATTTCCTTCTCTTTGTTATTAATAATTGCTCAGGCAGTTAACGCAGCCTCAGCAGCTCAGAAGTGTCAGGACGCTTCACGAGCTGCAGAATAAATTAACATGTGCATTATTGTGCAGAAACCTCTTAATATCTCTGGGACGTTGGAAATGAAGATATAATGTTCAGATTCACTCAGGAGTTTTTATCTGGCTCAGCTTCATTTATTTATGCTCACACAAACACACACACCACATTAATTGTTTTACTCCATGAACACTATGTTCTGTGTTTGGTTCTGTCTTATAAACATTTAGAACAGGTCTGGATTCTGTCCACTGATCCATGGCTTCATCTGAGCTCAAAGTAGCTGTAATGGCATTACGTAAAATCTAAAGCTTTGTCGTCTCTACGTGTACTAACTCCCACAAACCAGCTGTTGGTGTCGGTCTGCGACTCTGCCAGAACACCTCATGGCAGATGTCATGGTGTTTCCTTGTTGTCTCACTTCTTATGCACATATCACCTGTTGTTGTCAGCCCGTGTCTTTATAGCCGGTAAGCAGCAACACAGAGGAGAGACCAGGATGTGAACATTTGTCATGTGTCAGGACTAATCCTTAAAGTCTGCGATGTGAGCTTTGCTGCTGATTGGCCTCACAAACTGCACGCTCTAGGACTGTTGGTGATTGACATGATGTTTGGCGTTCCCCAAGGCTGAGTCTTCAGTCCTCGTAACATTATAACGTTTCCATGATGCTGCATCCAACAAAACTACAACATCTACTGTGACAATTGCCGACAACACAACCTGAGTTCACTGTCAGGCTTCAACACTGAGGCCACATTAACAGTCAGATTAATTCAGAAGCTGCTTCTGCGCCATCAGAACCGAGCGTGTGAAATATCTAATGAGTCCAAGTGTCACAGGTGATGTTCGACACGCAGCCGCAAAAGGATGTCACGAATTCAGAATGAGGAGCCCATTGATCCAACAACACCCCCACGAACATCAAGTTAATAGGAGTCAAGAGCGTGAAGTCGAACCTGCGTCGCCAAACAACCACACAGAGGAGAGTGGTGATGTCATTCAGCAGAGGTTCGATAATAAAGAGAGGTTGAAACAGTGAAACCTGACATCAGTTCTCACCACCCCTCCCCTTTTTCCTAGAAAAAGGTGTCATAATTAATCAGACATAATATATCTCTCCAGGAAGTTAAACCTGCAGACAGTTGCAGGTTTGCAGTATCATCAGTATTCATTAAAGAGTGTCATCTGTCACATGCTGCCCCCAGAACCTTCACGTCACAGGGTGAAACACGGCAGGTTCGACGGACACCTCTCCGTATGATGAGCTTCTACATCTCTGATTCACAGAAATATAAACATCACAAACCTTCACGTCTGTGTGTTGATGTTTGTGTGTCTCTGTGTGTTGTGTAACAAGCAGGACGTCCTCTCGTCTCCCAGGGACAATACTGATTATCACCATCTGTCAGCAACAAAGGATTGTGGGAACACAGAACACATGTGACGTGGACACACAAACACACACACATTCTCACAGTATCACTGTTGGTTGACAACAGTTTTTTTGTTGGTTTTCAGGCGATTGCAGCTTCCTCCTCCTCCCCCTCATCCTCATCATCATCATCTTGCTTGAACAGTTTCAACAGTTCAATGTTTAAAGACACATTCCATTAATTTACAGCTCAGTTACTGATTGGGGTCAAAGGGCATGCACAAACTCCCTATAATCAGAAAACCAGAAACCAGTATCCAGGGATTTAGGAACAGTAGCTGAAAGGTGATTTTTCCTTCTGCAGGTTTTTCTGGACTAGTATCCTGGAGCTGGACATACACTGAGTGAGATGGAATCACGTGGAATCAGGCCGCTGGGCCAGACCGTCCCATAGCTGAAAACCAAAACGGGACTAAGAATCGTTGGATTGCGATGTGATGCCTCCTCAGCAGGTAGTTAAACACCTTTGCAGCTACAGGTCAAACAAACACACCCTACCAGCACCACTACCTCCATTGATCCGGTTCTGCTCCAGCTGCCGTGTGATTGTCTGCCTGATTAACTGTGTAAGGAACCAGTTTGTGATCCAGTGTCCTGCTCATTAATGTGACAGCAGCTAATTAACACATTGGTTGTCACCGTGTGAAGGGATTTTCCTGCAAACAAAACTTTTTTTTTTCTCTCTGCTGGATCAGAGAAAAACTATAAAACTTTTTTTTATCTTTTGTCCATATTTTGTCATGTCCATGCAGCATCTTCATTCGATTATCCTCTTTAACTATTTCTCCCTCTCTGTTGGTCACTGACTGAGCTCTCACCTTAAGGACTGAGGACACATAAGTCCCCGACACAGTGTGCTGTCCCCAGTATATCTTCTTACAAATAGAGCTCCAACTTAGGAAGAGTTAAACACATATCTTCTTCTACCCAAGATGAAAAAGTCCCGTTGACATGATTCAGTCTTAACCAAACCTGGATGTTTGAGAATATTTACCTACAGATCTACCTTTGTGGTGTAGGAAATAGCAAAACATCAGACATGAATTAAACACTGCGGACATTTCCATCCTGCAGTTTGTTTCTTCGGGTAACCTAGGCACAGGGGTTGCAAGCCAGTGACTTCTGTGCCGGTCCCAAGCCCAGATAAATAGAGAAGGTTGCGTCAGGAAGGTCATCCGGTGTAAAACTTGCCAAGTACAACCATGCGAGTCGTCCATAGCAATTTTATACCGGATTGGTCGAGGCCCGGCTGAACAAGGACCGCCACCAGTGCTGTTAACCTACAGGGTGCCGGTGGAAATTGGACTACTTTTGGTCGAAGAAGGAGGAGGCAGAAGGGTTAAGGATGTGCTAACAGAGGACATGAGGTTAGCTGGTCTCACAGTGGAAGATGCCCAGGATAGAGTGAAGTGGAAAACCTGAAAGAGAAGTAGTAGTTTGTTTCTATGGGTCTGAGTCGGTTCATAATCTCAATCCGTTTCCCTTGAGTTCAGTTTCATTTGTCTGGATGTGGAGCAGGAACAAGGAAGTCAAAGTCACAGGATCTACTGTTCTGTACCAGTGAATATGGAACCACTGCCCAGTTGGTATTTGCTCATAACTGCGGTAATTATGTGCTTTAAGAAACCAACAAAACACATCATCCTTTTCCAGTTCTTTCAGCTAAAGACTTCTGTTTTTGGGCTGGATCGAGGTCACATCATATTCTCACCACAAAGAGTTTAAGATAAGATGAGAAATGTACCTGTTACAGCAGCAGAGAATGTTCAGAGTATGGCAAAAAAGAATATCAAAATACAGTATATACAGTCTAAAAATAAAAAATCTCAAATGTACGCAATCATACACGTAAGTAAATGCACCATGGTCCCACCAGTAAGTGACTAATAGTGACGATGGTTCAGTGGGAGCAGCTCTGATTGTAAAGTCTGACAGCAGCAGAGAGAAAAGCTCCTTCAGACATTCAGGATGTAACAGCTGCTCAGACATGACGCTGCGTCGTACAAGGGGTGGGAGTCGTTCTCCAGCACCAATGAAAGCTGGGCTACTGTCCTCCTGAGTTCAGGGGCATCCCCAAAACAGAGTTAGCCTCCCTGACCAGCTTCTGTAGTCTGCTACAGCAGTGATCCCTCCACTTCAAAGGACCTTAGTCTCCTCAGCAGAAAGATTCTGCTCTGTCCTTTCCTGTCGAGTGCGTCTGTGTGTTGAGACCAGTCCACTTTTTTGTTTAGGGAACCACCCAGGTATTTGTAAGGGTCCACTCTCCCAATGTCCATTCCCTGGATGTTCACTGGTGGTAGAGTGGCGTCTGAGCACCTGCGTAAGTCCACCACCAGCTCATTGGTTTTCCCTGCATTGTTTTGTGGCACCAGTCCACAAAGTTCTGGATCAGTTCCCTGTATTCTCTCTCGTTGTCATCCGTGATCAGGCCGACAAAGGTTGAGTCGTCAGGGAACTTCGTCAGGTGACAGAATGCTGAGCTGAACATGTAAACAGTGAACAGAAACGGAGCCAGAACCGTTCCCTGTGGGCCCCCATGTTGCAGACAAAACTGTCAGACTCACAGTCTTGAGCCCTCACATCCTGTAGTCAGTTTTAGATCTAGTCCAATATCTAGGTAGAGAGATGAAGGTCCACCCCCATGTGTACCAACTTATCCCTCAGGAGCGCAGGCTGTATGGTGGTAAAAGCACTTGGAAAGTCAACCTGATCTTGATCTTTAGATAAAACTGATCCAGATTGCACAAATTATGTTAGAACCAGGCTCTGGTCCCTTAGAAACCTTCAGTCCATGAAATGTTTGAACCATCTGCTCTGGTTTACATACGCTCACCTCCTTTTCTGTTCAGTTTCCCGCCTCTCAGCCCAGCAAACTAATCTCAGAGCCTCTTTAGCTCCTTGACCGCCCTCCATGATCTATGTTATTACTGATTATCGCGTATGAATATTTTGTTTGCTCTGCTCCTTTGGTCTGATTTCACGGTAACGTAACTGCTAATGTTTTTCATCTACTTCCATGTTCATTTCTCGTGTTTTTGATTGCTCTCCTGGTTAGTTAGACGGCTTTTCCCCGGTCAGTCTTCTCGCCTATCTTGTCTTAAACCACTGATGTACAGTGAACTGCTTCCTGATGTCTAAATCTGGGTCTGTCTAAAACCGTGACCTGATCAGAGAACAGCCCTGTCACAGTTTGTTCTAACAGACCCCCCCAACACTGTCAGTGTGTGTATGTGTGTGTGATGGAGGTAAAGCCTCTGCAGCATCTTCGAAGGTAAATCTCATACATTTTTCATCATGATGTCTGCAATTATGCTGTTGTGCTAATGTAATAAAAAATAAATGATGTAGTTGGTTCCAGCGGATTTTTAATAATTCACACAACAAAAGCAGAGGCAGGAACATTAAACTGAATCAAGTTAATTCCCATTCCCCCGAGCTCTGCACGAGAGGCAGATTTCAGACACACTCTGACTCCATCTGAGCGAAGGGACAAGTTTCTTTTTGTTATTTAGTGTCCAGTCTGTCTTCAAATGTCCAGGTGCGTGTGTCCGCCACAATGGAGACAGGAAATCAACCAACAAACAAACAAGTGCAAACTCTTGACCATTTTGAAAGCATTTTCTCAGCAGCAGGAAACTTTAATAGCTGAAAGAATGTCCAAAGCTGGTTTGACTTGTTCCAAACTGGTTGGTTCAGCACAAATAAGGATTTAAGACAGAAAACCTCCAAGCTATTAAAACTCTTATCTCTATTCTAAGTTATGAAAAAAGTTATTGTAAAACTCACTGGTTAGCTAAACAAAATGAATAGTTCCAAATGTAATAATCTAGACACAACTCAACTTACTGCCGCCCCCAAAGAATCCAAGCAGGGCAGCACAGGAAATGGAACATGGGCACAGAAAAGCACAGGGATGTGACAGACTACAGCTTTCCTTTCTCTGCACCAGAACCTGGTTCAGATCAGAAAAACCTGCTTACCATGATCAGATCAGAAAAAAACACTGGATTTTTCATGACAAACATTGATTTTTCTGCCATGTTGACACACAACAGGTTTCTAATGAACAGTCGAAACCGATTTTGCAACATGTGCAGGACAAAGACGTGTTTAGACAGGTGAAGTATTAGAGAGTGTGAAACTCGAAGAATAAATTAGTGGCCTCCGCCACTGAATACTCATTAAACTCAGCAATTTTTGTGGCGAAAAGCGTCTCCGCTTGGTCGGCCTTTAGCTCAGTAGAGTAAAGCTGAAAACGTTTCATGTGGAGGCTTTTCTGCAGGTCTCGAACCCATTAGGACGCACAGATCTGACTGTAGACCGCGATGAGTGTCAGGCCACTTCAGCTCTGGTAATTAAAGATTACCCACACAGCCTCACTCTGTCAGTTCCACTTCGCTTGTTTTTATCGCCGCCTCCTTGAAGAGTTTAGTGAAGCTGCTTCACGGCGACTCTGCACTTTAGCTGTTTGTTATGGTCACGGAGAAGCTTCATTTCTTCTTCTCTGACATTAGCGGGTACAGCACATTTTGCTCCGAATAAAGTTTCAGTTGTTGCTACTAGTGAGTGACAGACACATTCATTATTTAAGCGAGCTGTTGGAAAACCTTGGAAAGTCTCTTTATTAATTTGACTGCTGTTGTTCTGTGGGCTGTTTAATGATTTTAATACATTATTTACAGCACGACTGTATAAATACCAGCTAATGTGCCCACAGTGCAGCTCATGAAAGCTGCTTTATTAAAAATTAATTACAGCGGGCGCTCGTCACTGGTAGATTCAGGTACTAGAATCACTGGTAACGAAACAGATGCAGTTCGGAGGCTTTTCGCTGTTATTCGCAGTCCGTATGGATGTGTCCATTACTTCCATAAGCACAATCTCACGCAGTGATTACATCCAGGGTTCACTTTGTTTTCCCAGCAGAGCCGTGAGGATTCAATACGCTCTGTTATTGGTTTTGTCAGCAAAAGCTTCACAGACTTTTTCGGCCACTCTGCTTAAATCGAGACGTAAAAACCCTCATTGACCTACAGTCCTTAGAAAAGTCTCACCTCCAAACGCAGCAGAAAGCACAGAGGATCCAACCCCACCCGTTTGTCACTCCACCTCCTCATAGAGGTGACATCAGGGGAGAACTGTTGGACCCTGGTTCCCTCCCTCACACCTTGGCCTGAATGCTGTTTGTTTTCAGCAGCAGTTTCCATATGAAAGCTCTGAGTTTTCGATTTAACCACTGTCTTCCCTCATCACCTGTGTATGTGTGTGTGTGTCTCTGTGTGTGTCACATTTGATTTCCAGGCTGATCAGCAGGCCGGAAGATCCTTTTATTCCCAAAACAACATCAGTCACTTCTTCCCCATTTTGTCCCTGACGTCTGTGTCTTAGCTTTGTCGCTGCGTTTCAAGGTTTCAGGCTGAATTCTTTGTGAAGAATTTTTGATACTGACGTTCCCACATACAGAAACCTTGAGGATGAAAAGATTCACCAGAGTAAGACTCAAATCATCAAAACGCACAAAGACTCTTTGTGTTTCCGTGAATCTCATCAGCTGCTGTCGAACACAAAGAATAGTTTTGTTTTGTGATTAAAGAAAAATCCATCTGACTTTAATCTGCAGTTTATTCTTCATATTCTCCAATAAACAACTTGTTCCAGCTTGAAGGCTTTGATTTCGTTGATGTCCTGTTTCACCCTCAGCTGCAGTTTAGTATGTCCATGGACACGTCTTACACGCACGTGAACTACCAACCACAATGGAAACATAGGACAGAAAAAGAGGAGGAGTTTTTACCTAACCCAGCCATGTGCAGGCCGTGACACACTGATGAAGACCGACTGCTTCATCTAACGCCTGAACGCACCACAAAAGTCGAGAGTCGGAGAGCTGCACGTTCTGTGTCTGTGGAAGAGCAAGAGAAAGAGCTGGAACCGTGGAAACAAAGCAGTCAGACTTTTCTAACTATTGTCACACTACAAAAACTGCAGCTGAGGGTCTGACTAGAAGGGATGGTGCAGGACACACCACAAAAACTAGGCAGACAGTCAGTCCTCACTGCATCAGGCCGTCTGTCAGCAACAGTGTCATGGGAATAAAGTAAAACACATTTTTTACATTGCATGAAACAAGCAAGTGCACAGTGTCCGGAGTCCACACCGATCGGAGAGGACTGTAGTGGACACGTGGACGTGGTAACTCGGAAGTGATGTCCTGTTAAATCCCTCCTACAACTTCTTCACTTTAACATCTGTTTTAGCTGTGAACAGCAGTGTGGCAGGTGTAGGTGTAGAAGCGAAAGAAAAAACTGTTTTGCAAAACATCAATTGCAATTAACATTTCAGGGAAAATCAGTAAAATAAAGCATTGATGAGCCAGATTTTTCGCATCAGACTTTGGTTCTTACTTGCCTTCGATTATCCAGAATGCTTTACAAATCATTTGCAATGTGAACAAAGACACGTGTAAATATTAATTTTATCTTTGATCCAGTGTAACGGTGGACAGGAGTCTTGTCCCATGCGTCTCATGTCATACGAGAACATTCCAACCTACTGCTCACACAGTTGGTTACCTGAGGTGCAAAGAACAACAACAGTTGACAACATATGTTCCATTGTTAATCCCTACTCAGCAACACACTGAAAAGACTAAATGCTGGCTTCAGACCCCAGGACACCGGCCTGAGAACAGCCCCAGCCAGCAGGCGCAGGGTGTGGGGACACTGACCAATCAGAGCACAGAGATAATGCTCGCGGTACGAGGTGGATCAGAGGAAGGGTTTGTGAAGCTGCCTTTTTGTCCTCGAGAGACGAACACAATATAAGATGCAGTAGGAAGAGATGAAGTCATTAATAATAGTGAACCTCGTGCCCAGCTGTGTGCACGTGTTTTCTGAGCAGACCAACATCTGTCCAGCATCTAACTTTTATTGACCACCGCTGGGCTGAAATCCAGGTGTAACTGCAGGTGTGTGTGATTACTGACCTGCTGCTGCAGATCTCAGTGAAGCAACAAACAGCTCAGCTTTAATGCACAGTAATTTCTATTCACGCTGGCCTAGTAAACTCAGAGTTTCTGATCTGAGGAGACAGACAAATGTCTTTCATTCTGGTCCAGACCGGAAACAAAGAGCTACGGTTTGTTTATCTGACTTTGACCCACAGCGCAGCTCGTGTTTGACAGTTTCCTGCATCAAATTAAAAGATCACAGCAGGGGCTGGATCAGCACAGAGGCCAGGACACAGTCCAGAACTGTGGGGAGGAGGGACAGGTGGACAACTGCGGGAGGACCTCCGCCCGACTGGTCTCCGGCCAGGAAAGAGGACAACGAAGGCAGCGACACAACCTGAGCAGTGGCTCAACACAGTGCAACATGACTGACGCAACGACATGACATATACCACAACACACAGAGCTAAGAGACAAAACCCAATCGAGGACGGGGACACCATGGCAACAGACCCTCCATAGCACAAGTATCACATCAGTAAAAGCCCGACTAGTAAAGCTAATAAAAAAACAGATTGTTGTGAGAAAGTTGAACCTTTCGGCTCCTGTGTTTAGTCCACTTCCTGTCCAGTTGACAAAAGACACAGGGAGCTGACAGATTTCCTGAAGCTGCAGCCGGTTGCATCACACAGTTATTTTTATTTAACCGAGGTGGAGTTGAAGCTCTGATAGGCTCAAGTCCCGTTTGCTGCAACTGCAGGCGGTGATGGTGCATTCGAGGACCGTCAGACATGTTTAGCGAGGCCGTGAATGAGGTTCATCAAGACTGGATGGAACTGTCAGCACACGCACATGTGAAACCGTGACAGTGTGGAAAATGTGAGGATCAGACTAGGGTTTGTGGTTTAGAGTGCAATGACTGATGATGAAACAGTCTGAGACTCATTTGACAGAATTAGATTCAGAATTCTCATTTTGTGTCTGACAGTGAGCTGCAGTGATCTAAACGGTTGTGCGAGTCATGTACAAACAAATGAACGAGTTCATCAGCGGAGATACAGTCACCGCTGTTTATGGGACAAGCATGATAAAGTTTAGAGCCTCGTGTCAACTGCAGGAGGAATTAGTCCTGGAGGCCACGAGTGATACTCGCGATTCGAGGCAGCACATGTCGACGCTGTGGCTTCACCAAAAACTCCCCAATTAAATTTAGGGATTAAAAGAGGAAATAGGATTATCATGTTATTTCACAGAGAGAAATTACTTCAATAACCTCTTCTGACAAACACCAACTGGTAGCAGAAACAGGTCGCTCTCAGGTAGGATGATGGTGAACTTTCTCTAACCCTGATTCTGGATCAGGCAGGTCCATCTCATAGCCATGGACTCAGGTAGAAAACAGGAACTTATAAAGAGACAAACAGAAATCAAAGATGAGGAAAAAGGCCGAATCCTGCAGCTGGGAAATATATTCAGGCTGTACATGCAGTGATGATATAGCTGCAGTTTCGATGAGCTCTCAGGTTCATGCTGAGGATGTTGTTGGAGTTTTTCCGAATCCTCAGAACAACACAAACGAGGAGTCCGCGTGAGAGCTGCCTGCCAGCGTCCTGTTAAATATTTAGATATTTTACTGCGCTGTATTTCTCTCAGCGAGGAGTCGATCGATCGGCCTCTCGCTGCTTTTCATCGGTTTTAATGAAAGTCAGCAGCAGACTGGAATACTGATTTTCATACACACACACACACACACCCAAATTCATGGTGGTCCAGGCTCGTTCGTTCTCACTCTGAGCCGGTAAAGGACAAGGGGAGTGAACCAGCACAGAGACTGATCTGCCGCCTTTCAAACGTTTCCATTTCAGCTTTGGCTGTGCTTCATCGTCTCTCTGACAGCGTAAAGCAGGGCAGTGAGAGCTCAACCTGCAGAGTTCTTTCTAAAATCTTCACGCAGGAGGAGGGAAAAGCTCTGCAGTCTGTCCTCACCTTCCTGTCGACGCACTGGAGCAACAAGCTGCTAATGAGGAAGTAAACTAAAGCTTCCTCCGTCAGTCCAGCGTTTGTGAAGTGAAGCACCTCAGATTGGTTGTAGTAAGTGTGAATGATGCGCAGAAACATTAGTTGTTAATATGAGTCATTAGTGTCTCCTCACTCTGTGGGGAGGGAAACCAGAGGAAACAATGAACCCTGCAGAGTTTACTTTCACTGTGTGACAGCTGAATGTAATGCCAGCGCTGGTCACAAGATGTTTGTGCACGAGATTTTTTCCAGCTTTGACTTTAGACGCTGATTAAAGTTCAGGCTCTAAAACAACAGGAAGACGCTAGAGCAACAAGCTAAAGAAGAAGGTAAAGGAGGTAAAGCAGCCCAACATCTGAAGGACATTTATCAGTCAGGCTAGAATCAAAGAGGCAGCTGAAGCACAGAGAAACAAGTTTAAAAACGTATTTATACAGCAGAAGTAGTTACCGGATGATGGAAATGTGTTCAAACTAAATTAAGACTTAATCCAGGGAGGGAGAAATGTTCTCATCAGCAGCTCAATGCTGAAGAGAAAAAGTCCTCAGGTGTTTTGTTGGTCTGATAATGTTCACGCTAAAAGCAGCTTCTCCGAGAGCGAACTCACTTCTCAAACACAGGTAATGATCTTTAAAACCAGTTCATAAAAATCCAGATGATTCACACACACACACACACACACACACAGACACACACACACTGATACAGACTTCTTGTGCCTTTTTTTCTGCATGTGTGAATGTTGAAGTGTTGCCGTGGCAACAAGCATCATCTGAGCACCGCATCAACTGTGCTTCACTGTCCTCCCATCTGTGGCCCCTCCATGGATCCTTTAGGTTTTCCCCCTTTTCACTCGTGCATGTGTTCACAGCGTTTTCTCAGTGTTTCTCCTGTGTGTCCCTTTTTTTGATGACTTCTTTCTAATCTCTCTGTTGTGTCCTCCTGCTACTAATTCCTGGGCGTTTCCACTGTGATGTCTTTGTATTAAGTGTGTTTTCTCTATGTGTAAACCACGTTTCCTCTGGGATTCCTCCGGGGTTCCTACATGCTCCCTCTGTTTTGGTTATGTGTGCTGTAGGAGAACTTCTGAAGTCGGAGCTGCTCCCTTTGTGTCCTTCATGTTATGGGTGTTTTTTTTTCTTTTGACAAACTCCTCTGTTTTCTCTGCTTCATCGCTGCTGGCTGTGCTATGTTAATGAGACATTACAGGGAAAGAAAAGAGCCGAGGAATGAAAAAGTAGAGAAAGACAAAAAGCTAATTTCAAAGATCGGCTGCAGCAAAGCATTGATTTAGCTGATGGATGGAGTGATAAAGAGAACAGAAAAGAAAAGAGGAGGATGGGAGTGAAATGAGCAGTTGTGCTGAAGGACACGAGTTCAGGCTCTGAGTTCATTGGTTTAACAGCAACAGCTGGGTAATTTTCATCTCTTCACATCTGGGGCAAATGAAGCAAGTTTGCAGTTGGTGCAGTCACATTAAAATTCACAGAATTTTTTTTTGGCCAGGTTAAATCCTCTTTTTCGTGAATGAGCAGATTAATGAATATTTAATATGAATTAGAAAAGATAACATTGTCATATTAAAAACTAAAATTGATCTCCTGATCAAACGTGTTAGCTGGTTTTAGATTTCAAACTACATCAAGTCTTTCCTTACCTCGGCTGTTTGAAGCTCCAGTCACAGGGCAGGAGAGCCTGAGAGGCAAAACTAAGGTCAGAGAAAACACATGCGTGAATTTGTGGCTGTTGATAAAAAGAGAGATATTTTTTTTCTACTGAGAATTTGAAATATGCTAATAAAAGCTGTCAGAGAACAGAGATCTGAGACAGCTGTAAAACCCAGAAGCTCAACTCTTATGCAATGATTCAGATAAGAGCGAATGCAGAAGATGTAAATCACAGCAGGACGGAGGCAGGGAAACACGGGGGGAGGAGGCCGTAATGCTGCGTTTCATCTCTGTCAGCAGGCCGAGAGCCACTCTGCTTACTGGGACGGAGTTCCACCTCACTAAGCTCCAGTCGTTTATCTCCTCCTGCTGCTCTGTGGAGGTTTGAGCCCCTCTGTGCGTCGAGTGGCGCCTGTCGTCCCTGAAAAGCTCTGCTGACACAGACATCTTCTGGCGTCTGATGGTGGACCAAGCCTCAGTGTTGAAACACAAACACAGTGTGGAATTGAGCTTTGTTCTGTTTTTGTGTCTGTTCTATGACATTTACCGGAGAGCAGAAAAGTATCACATGCTTCATGTCACCTAATTCACCTACTGTTGGAGGAATATTTTTGAACATTCAACAAAAATATGAACAGATAATATGAATTAATCCATTTATGTGGAAAAACATATTTTGTAGTTTACCTCTGCCTGAAGTTCACATTCTTCACAGGATCAATCAGAAACTTCACTCCAGTGCTAACGACAACACAAATGTTTTCATCGACGGAGAACAGCTGATGACTCAGCTCTGGGACCAGTTCTGTTTGCACAGAAACCGCGTAGCGTGTCCTGAAACCACTGTGGAGACCTGACACCAGGTGAGAGGTGATCTCTGCCGACAACTGTTAGGAGCTGGCTTTTCTGCCTCTGCCTGAGACAACGAACCTCATTCTGTCCATGTCCACGTTCCTTTAAAAGACAAAAAGCAGTTTGTGTGCAGACATGAGAGGAGGTCTGAGGACAGAGGTCAGGGACGAAGAGGGAGGCTTGTTCCTCGTTGTGTGCCGATGATGAACACAATTACTGAGTCAGAGTGGTGGACAGACAGAGGAGCAGTCCTCGTTAAAGCCTCAATTTACGTTACGCCCCGGCCCAGGGGAAACCAGGGCGCTCCACAAATTGAGACTTCCCACTTCCCAGCTCCCAGAAACCACCAGAGCAAATAAACTTCAGCCCACAAGGTTTATTGTTGGTCTCTCTTAAAACGGGTATACAACTTCAGGGTGGGTCCAGCAGAAAAACAAAGAATAACTAAAACGTGTAGCCTATTCTAAACCAGTATGAAAGTCAATAAAACTGGGATTCAAAGAGAAAGTTGGACCCCACCCGGCATTCTGCGCTGCAAACTGCGTCACACGATGCGTCACACGTTTAGTGTGGTGGTCCTGGCGGTGAGAGAGAGGAGAGACCCGGGTAAACGCTGGAGTTAAAAGCCCTCAGGTGGAGACTGCAACCAGAGCTGAACACCAGTGGCTTACTGCAAATAGTTTATTATCACGAGGACTTCAGAGAAATCCCTGAGTTTGTGCAGAGCTGCTACTTTTGGACTTCTACTTGTCCACTCCCTTGAGCATTGTTAGTTTACATCCACCACCACTGAGCTCATCATCTCTTCAGCTTTCAGCTTCATGTACTGCAGCGCTGACCCTGAGTCAAAGCGACGTCCCCTGCTGTGCCTCAGTCCTCGTGGTGCTGAAGGGATTTTTCAGGGGCAGGCGTGCAGAAAGCCAATAAAAGTAGGAAATGGGAAAGAAATCATGCGTGTTGTCTTGGAATGAGTTAAAACCTGCAGCTGTCCTCCCCAGGGACTGTGGGTCCTGGGATGGTGAGCGAAGACCTTTCATCGCTCTCAGCTGACACCTCCTCTGACCTCCACACGCTGCCGCTGATGGACCGGGACGACGTAGCATGAAGGAAACTGTCAGACGTTTGTTTTTGTTGCACTTCTGACTTGAAGTGTGTGTTGCTACGATTCACTTCCACTTTGTGAAAAGGTGTTTGCACCTGATCTTGATCTAAGCTGAACATGCTCAGGCTGCCACACACTGCAGCTGCCAAGGAGACAAACAAAGTGTCGTCAGTATCTCCACGTTAGGTTTGGCTGACTGATGATGATGAGGACGATGATGATTATAATAATGAGGTGCTGCAGCTCAGCTTTGAACATCAGTTGCAGCAGGTTTTACTGGGTCACACACACACACACACACACACACGCACACAGTTTATCTGATGGTATAAAAAGTAAAAATACTTCACCAGTGTACTTGGGGGGGGCATCTCAGAAGGATGTATTTGTGCTGAAGGAGGAGGAGGGTAATAAAACAAACGCTGCAGGTCATCTCTTCCTCTTTATTCTGCTCAGTTTCAAGAATGATATTTAAGCGGAGTCGGTCCTGAGACGTTTCTTTCATACGTCCCCTTCCACCTTCCGCTACTGTTGTTGTCAGCAGAAGCCAACAGCAGCTCGTACAGGGGAAACAAAGTGAAAACATCGTTGGCTGCACTTTCTCCCTCAGAGAGTCAATGCAGGACTGAGTGTGTTTCCACTGTGCTGCACTGGATGTTTCCTCTGCCAGTGTGGTGCAATCAATAAGACCACATTTTAAAAATGGTCAAACACAAATATCGCAGCGTTTAAGAGATGATGAGCGACACGTGATTTCAGCAGAGCAGCAGCAACATAAAGAAGATGTTCTGAGGCAGAAGGAGTCTGTTTGCTGCAGTCTGCCCTGTCACACATGGAGACGGCGAAAACGTGGACAATGTTGACTGTGTTCAACCACAGAGACTCCCACATTTTCTAAACCCGAACCAAGACCTGAAAGGCTCTAAACTGTAGAACACAGTTTGGTCATGAACACAGCTGCAGTTGGAAAACAGGATGTCAGTGTGTGCAGACAGTGGATCACGGTGACCCTGAAGAACATAGGGCTAAGATCACATCACTTGTCATCTGTCCCTCAAAACCATGTTCCTGCAGCGTGGACGGACTTTTAATAGCAGAGAGAAGAAGCTGATCTCCCTGATCATCAGCAAGTTCATGACTCACTTTTTAAATCAGTTTCTACAAATCTGGTTCCATGAACGTTAAACTGCGGACTCAGCTGAGAATCACACAGACAGATACATTTTCTCACTTTCTACTTCTGCCTGGGATATTTATGCCCGCTGTCTCTGGGAAACTAATCTTAATTAAGTCCAAGGATTCAGGTTCAATCGAGCTTTACAAACTAATCTGTCCCCGTCCTGCTCTTTAAAGGGGCCAGTTCAACGTTTACGGGTTCTGTGTTTCTCCTCACACCAAGGATGACTGACTGTGGCTGCCCCTGTTTTAATGCAGTTTATGTGGCTGTTAGTCCGTATTTATGGGGGGACGTCACAGCGCTTCACCCCCTTAAATCTCTTTAAGTGGTGGATTTGCTAACAGTACACAATAAATAAATATAATAGTTCAGGGGAATCCGAAGCCAATGTGAGGAAACTCAAGTTTGATAAAATCTACAGAGGTCACTAATGTTTTTAAGTTATGACTTCACACACTGAGAGACAACCTGAAGGAAACCTACACGAGCATGGGGAGAAGATGCAGACTGCTGCAGCTAGGATTCAAACTGGTGACCTTAAAGCTGTGGTGTGGCAGTGCAAACCACTCCACTGTAACATCAGACAAGGTCTCTGTGGACGCGTCTGTCCTCAGAGCTTCAATGTGACAGTAAAAGTGTGGTGGAGACACTAAAGCACGAGACCCTGCTCCTCACCAGCTTCGTCAACTGTGCAGGAAGCAGAACAGGATGATGGGATGAGATACGGAGTGAAGAGGTTTAATTTGCTCTGTGGACTGAGAGGTAATTAAAAGACACTGAGCTAATTAAGGAAGAGATCTGCGACTCCTGGGTCCGCTGCTCACACTAACTCCGTCCTTTAAACACACACACTGCAAAGTTCAGCTTCATGTGTGCGATCCGACTTTCTGATCATGTCACACTGATGAGTGAAGCCGCTCCTCGGTTACCGTGGGAACAGGTCAGAGTCACGGACGGACCAGAAAACACACATAACAATCAGAAAAAGCGCATGAAGTGACTGCAGACAACAGGAACAAGTCGAGAGGAGCTCAGAGAGGGACGTTGTAATCAGAGATGGACACAGAGGACAGGAAGCTGCAGAGTCAATTTTCTCACACATTCACACATTCATCCCATTCATTTTACTTTCTGTTATGGAGAAGACATGTCCTTCACAGGGCAGCTGTAGAGGACACAGTGCTAAGGGAGACTCCCAGGGTCACTGAGGAGGTTTGAGATGTAACCCAGCTTCTGTAAAGGACGTCAGCAGCTCTGGTGTCCCAAACATTTGACCTTTCTGTCCTCTGTGACTGGATGAACAGTCGCGTAGTCAGTGATCTACAGGTAAGGCGCAGCACCTGCTCAGGAGGGGCCGGGAGTCCGACCACAGACCCCATGGACTGAGCTACACTTTGAAGGTTTCTGTGTCTGTAGTTCTTCTTTCACCGCGCGTCCCGTGGTCTCTCATATAAACATGCTTACAGGATGCCACGTCATAAATATGTCAGAAATCGCTGCTGCTGCAAAGGTCACGACATTAATCAGCTTTGGAGCTGCAGAGTCAGAGCTCACCTGTCTGCCTGTGTCTGTCTGTGTGTCCTCAGTGTCTGTTGCTGCTGCAGCACTGCGACAGACCCCCAACCCCCCGACTCATAATGCTAATATCAGTCAGAGCTGATTCATTACGGAGCTGCTGTAGCTCCTCTGATTCGGCTTTAAATCAAACTGGTACATTATTCATCTCCGACTTCTTTACCCGCTTCAGTCGGCTTCATCCTTGATTCGCCATGGTTACTGGGACAAACCGCAGCAGTGGCTGACGTCCTGATTTTTCAGCCAGCGGGTCTCCACTGTGGGTGGTGCTGCAGTCAATTTACCTGCTTTAGCTGCTTGTATTTAAACTCACGTTGAGCTTGTTACATTTGGACAAAGTTGTGTCTTCATTGAAGCAAATTGAAACAAACTCTTTGTCTCCTGTCTCTGTCCTCAAATCTGTCACCTCTTTATTTAATCGTTTTAACAGTTTCTCCTTTACTTCTTATTCCTGGGACCTCACATCACAAATACACTGTGCTTTGTGTCTACATTCCCAGGGTTCACATTTATTTCAGGCTTTAGAATAACTGCACAGATTGCACCTGTCCAACAAGTCCCAAGTCCAGACCCTGGTCCTGGTTTAGATCTGATCTTTGGAACATCCATGTGTCTTTTCTAACCTTTGCTCAGATCTCACAGCAAGACGTGGGTCCGTCCTTGACCTGGGTTTGGGTCAGATATTGCTGTCTGAGTTTGAGACAGCAGGTTTCTCTCTGTGCTGTTTGGAAACATGAATCTTTCCCGACCAACCCTGCAGCAGCAGCAGCAGCAGCAGCTCTAACTGATTTGACAGGAGGAGTGAAACGCCTTTGGGTCTTGGTACAGAAACATCTGCTCTTCACAAATGCTGCGTTTGCTACTGAACTAAACCTCCATCTTTCTCTGAACTTGGCCAAAGTGTTTTGTTGGCAAAGCCACATCAAATATGTCACATGGGAAGGTCCAACCTGAGGAGACGGAGCTGCTGATGTACTATAGTCGTTGGCGCAGATGTGTTTGTCTGGAACCAACCGTGAAAAAAATTAATCAGTTTTCTCTGGGCAGCTAGGAAATGTTGTTTTTTAACAACAGAGTGAGGACATTTTTGTGAAGTGAGGTCATTTGAGGGTCAAGACTGGGTTTTAGGGTCAGGGTTAGAATTAGGTTTTGGTTAGGGTTAGGCACTCAGTTGTGATGGTTAGGGTTCGGGGCTAGGGATTGTATTATGTCAATGAGTGTCCTCACACGTATAGAGGTGTGTATGTGTGTGTGTGAGAGAGAGAGAGACTGATGAGTTTCTGAGCCTCTCCTCTCCCATCAGCACCGAATCCATCATGGCCAGCGGCTGCAGCAGCTGTAAACAGCAGCACCCTCACTGTGTGTGTGTGTGTGTGTGTGTGTGGGAGGGTGTGTGTGTATGTGTCTGTGTGTGTGTGTATGAACACTGATAACTTGCTTCTGTTCAGTCTTATGACGATCCCGGCTAACGGCTGGTGTGTGCTGAATCGTCTGTGATCAGCCTCTGTCTTTTGCGGTTCTCAGCAGTTTTTATTAAATTTATTGTGGAGGGACATCAGAAATCATACATCATATCAGTGTGTCAGAGTCAGGACCAGTTTCTCGGTTGTTCCATCAGATGCATCCACTTGTACCTTCCCCTCACAAACCTGATCAAATATCCAGCTCTGCAGGAAAAGGAAACCAGTTCGTTTTACAGTGTGAAGCTAACAGATGGTCTTTGTGTCAGTGTGTCTGCTGGTAATTTGTCCGCCTTTGCTCCTTGTCGTCTCCACGTCTGTGTTGTGAATGTTTAATTTCATGTTCTGCAGCAGTGAGCAGCTTCATTGCAGCAGCTGCAGGTTCCCTGTCCAGCTCGAGGGCGCGTTGACAGCGGGGATTTCACAGAGAGAGAGAGAGAGAGAGAGCACATCCCTCCTGTTTGTCCTGCTGCAGGGAAGCCACGTCACTCTGTTTCCTTTCCTCGACAGCTAAAAGCTCGGTGGTCGCTCGTGTCCACGTCACCTGAGGCTGAGCAGAATCTTGCAAATGTCCACTTTATCTGAAGCAGCAGATGGAGAAGTTGATGTGTGAACTTAATGCTGCAGGAGAAAGTTTCTTCCTCTGAACAGAATATTAACACGTCCTCCTCCTCCTCCTCTGATTTTATCAAGTGACATACGCATCCTCCCTGTTCTAACTGAACAACATCAGAAACACAAATTAACCAAACGTTCTCCATCTCTAACAAGGCTGCAGAGAGGAGATTACACACCACAATAAACCTTTTTTTGTGTCTTATCCGCAGTCTAACAATCTGTTCACTGCTCACTCAACAGACAGAAGCAAACATCCAGCTGCATTTTCAGCAGCAGATAATTCCACATTTGGAGTCTTACTTTTAGTCATTTGGCAGACGCTTTTATCCAAAGAGTAACACACTGGCCCACCGGGAGCAACTAGGGGTGTAGTGTCTTGCCCAAGGACCGAGTGTGTCACAATCCTCTATCCACCTGCTCAGGTGTCACCGTCACTCCTGTGTGCTTTAATACACTGACCAACAGCATCATCTTCCTCTGTGGCTGTCGCTGTGTCTCTCATGAACACGCAGGTCACACACACACTCCCACTCAAGTGAACTGAAAACCATCCGTCTCTGCCTGCAGACGTGGCAGCAGGCCACATTGTTCGTTCTAGCTAAGAAAACTCAAACTGAAGTCACGAGACTCTGATGGAGACAGATCCTGGATCAGCAGACACAGTCTTCAAAGGAAGTGCTTGTTGGATAAACATGTGCAGTGACCCTGAGGCCCAGAAGCCACTGCTTGACTTCAACAGGATGAGACCAGACTTTGACGAGAGAACCTGTTCACTGAGCCGCTCGTGGACCCTCAGTGATAATAGGATGTTAAATCTATTCTGGATTCTCAGAATCAGAATCCATTTGCCCTGAAACAGCTCTTTAATATTCACCCATCACCTCAGCTCACATGCTTTCCTCTGTTCAGGGGGGGTCATGCATAAGTTCAAATGCGACATTGTTGGTAATGAATGGCAGCGAGGACGAGAAGGAGGTGAGACACGGAGCCGGAGGCTGATGAAGAGTTGGCAGCGTTGGGGGATTTCCAGCCGCAGCTGTTTGCGATTAGACCTGACCTGCCAGATTATCAGACTTACATAAAGACCCTGATGATCGGGTCCTGTCAAACAGCTGAGCTCCTGCCCCGGTCGTCAGGTTTACCTCGGGGACTCCTCCCTGCTGCAGCTGCTCAAACCTGAAACAATGACGTAACAGCAGATGTTTGTTCACATGCACAAAGTCAGTGCTAAAGGATATCTACACATCATTTCATATTGTCGTTCTTTGCACGTCACCTTTTTGGCCTCCAGACTAAAGGATTTCTACCAAAAGCAGAAACACATGGAACTTCTTCTTCAACCCGAACTCCAAAAACACTTTAAGTGTACATCACTGCTGCTGCTGAACTCCGGCTAGGAGGCTCGTCCACTGATCCACTGATCTCCGAGTTCTTCACCGTGTGACGTGTCCGAACACACCCGACATGGACACAGGCACAGGTGTGGCCAGTCCACACTTACAACCCAAGTGAACAGGATGGATTTGGTCAAGTATTAGCATCGGGCCGACTGTGACGAAGCTGACGTTCAGACATCATCTGGTCATCCGAAAGGACGGTGGTCCTCAACGTCCACTAAACCCGACCATTTGTCACGAGGGGCTAAGATTCCACAGGAATCCTCCAGAAGTTGGTGTGTGGCTCTGAGAGCAAAGGGAGCTCTTCTAAGTACCCAAGACCTATGTCATCAAGAGGCTGAATACTTAGGAGTTTGCAGTGGTCAGTAAAAGTTGATGAGCTATAGTTGTGGCTTATGGACATCATCTCAAATATAATATTCTCCAAAACCAGGGCTTTCTCAGCACAATGTGGGGTGTGTGTGGTTTCAACTCCCCACTGCAACTATCCAGGCAGCACCACGGTGACACAAATAAAGTCATCCAAATCACATTGCATGGTATTTCTGTGTGTACAATCCAGAGGAGAGGAGGCGACTAATTGGACCATCATTTTTATGCTGCATTTGGATTGGCTGGTCACAGTAGCAGTCACAGCACGAAGTCATTGTCCTAAATTTCTGCCACTATCACAGTTCACCCCCTGGTATTTTATGGTTGTAGGTGAGACGCAGCCAATGTTCCCTCTAATTTTTCCTGCGTCTGAGCAAACACACAAACTCCCTGATCGGTCCCTTGGACCATTGTG
The DNA here is from genome assembly GCA_033026295.1 of Channa striata. NCBI lineage: Eukaryota > Metazoa > Chordata > Actinopteri > Anabantiformes > Channidae > Channa > Channa striata. Next base: position 22,723,130 of record CM065169.1, on the reverse strand, counting down.
AGCAACAACACACGTGTGCACTGTGGTCACGCCGGCATTGCATCCATCCAAGTCACATGGTTTGTTAAGAGAATCCAATTACAGTATCGACATTTCTGTTAGAATACTTTTAATGAATTGCTTTAGCCCACTGACAATGAAAATGACAATCTTGTGTAGTTAGCGGATGTGCCACTGCCCGTTTGTTTTGCCATTATTATAAAGGGTCGACATAAGCAGCATTTAGCATCGTTAGCGTGTCACACACAGCTGTGCTAAGCTAAAACACACAGTTACACTGTCAGAACCTGTCAGTGACGTTGATTGGCTGTGTAAATATGTATGTGAATCGCATCATTGGCCGGAGCAGCCATTCACCGGTCAAAGAATGAATTGTGTTTATTTTATTTTTAAATCAGGTTGGATTTTTTTCTGTGTGGACCCAGCAACGCTGTTTAATTGGAATCAATCACGAGAAGGACTAAACAAAGCTGCAATCACAACTTAAAATCCTACAGATGTTTTTTTGATCCTGTGTCCACATTCACACTTCATCAGGATTATTCTACATAAATATGATAAAAAAATATCTCCTCAGTCATCACAACGGAAACTTACAGTATCGACCCAACACTTTAGAGCCAATTAAGACCAGTCAGAGGACTGATACACATCACATCCACCTACTGCATTATTTAGACACGTGAGGAGACGCACTAAAAACACAAAGATGGACACGCAACCTCTCACTGAACATCACTAAAGAATCAGTTCTTCTTCAAATGATGAGGAGTGAAAACTGAATGTTGATGTATGAAAGTGCTGGATCCTGCTTTCTGCTCCATTTCAGCCGCTGAGGACAAATGTGACAGCACTGCAAAAAAAAGTGGCAGAGAAGTTGAAGGCGTCTAAAAAAAGTTTTTGAGCAAAAAAGTTGGGGTGTCAGGTTTAAATGTGTGATGTTATTGTGTTTGTTTGCACGAGTCTCTTCATCTAACATGAAACGGAGACGGAGGTGGCAGAAAAGTTGCTGAAAAGCAGGAAGAGGACATTTAACGTCCTGCGTGTTAACGTCCTGATTAGTGGCTTCATTCAGCACCTGTCCAAACAGTGGCATTTTAACAAAGCAGCGGGGAGCTGTGAGGGGGAGTCGTGGTGACATCCACGGCTGTCGCCAGTGTTTCCACACTGGGCATGACAGTAGCTGTGGCGTGTGTGGGTCCAGGCACATTCAGGCCCACATTTATTGGGACAGTGACAACAGATTTGTAATGGGTGCAGATCAGTAACTTTATCTTTGATCTGTGCAGGAATTACAACACTGTTATTCTTAAAGATCACATATTAGTGGCTTAAAAGTTTTTGGACAAAATATAAATCACACGTGAAATGCTTTGCATTCAGCTGACAGCTCTTTGGACTTCTATAAGTCTTTCAGGAAGCTCCACTGTGAAAATATTAGGCTGTAGTTCCACATCTTATCTATAACACTTCCTGCACACACACACCTGTCGAAGAAAAACCTGACTGTGTTTGTGGACTCAAAGCAAGTCGACAAAGTCATTTGATATTAAAAACAAGTTTAGCGCATCAAAACAAATTCACAATTTGATACAGCAAGGTCAGTTCTCATCTGTGATGGAGTCACAGTCATTGTCAGGTTTCTGTCTCAGATGCTGGAACACAATGTAAACTGAAGTATAACGTTCCTGTGTTGTTAGATCACACATACACCATCGTAACGACTTTGGCCGCTGCTGAGTGTCGTGAGCTGCTCACTGTTGTATCGCAGCATTGGATCGAACCCCAGCGGTCAGCATTGCCCCCGAAGACTGAACACCATGTCCTCGTTATGATAGACGCTCAGCATTATCTCTGTGACCCCCCTCTGTCTGTTGGAGGTTATTGGACAGTGGGGGCCGAGCGTGTCTGGCTGCAGGGAATTGAGGGCACGCCCCCTCTTGCACGGCCTGATGGGAAAAAAGGAACGGCTCGCTCTAATGGAAACCAATTACCCAGCCATCAGAGTGGTGAGAGCTAAAGCTGGAGACCTGAGGTGACACCAAGGTGACTGTATGTGTGTGTGTGGTGTACACCTGCAGTGAGGACATTATGTCAGTGACTGAAAAGTCCCAAAGCAAAGAGAGGAAACAGGTTCACCTTTCTGTGAGACACACTGAGTGACGACACTACAACAGTGAGGAGAAAGTTGTTCAGCTCATCTGCAAACATTCGTAATAAACACTGAAAATTCCTTAAAACGAAGTTTGTCTCCTCAGTCCTCCTCATCAGTACAAGTGAGACTGAAGCACAAATAATAATCACTGGTGTCTGGCGAGGTCACGACCTTTGTGGTAATATTCAGGTGTCAACGCGTCTGCAGCCGCCTTGCGTTTCACTGGGTGAACAACAATCAGGCCCAGGGGAGACGGGACAGTGTGAGGCAGTAGCCGTGGATTGAGGGAGCAAAGCTGAAACAACATTTACAAACGACAAAGAACCGAGTTAAGACAGCAGCGTGGATGGGTCATTACTGCAGCCAATGAGATGGATCTAAATTATACATCTTCTGTTTACAGACCACCGGCTGCCACAGGAAGTTGTTTAAAAGTTGCTGTTTTACATCTGCTTTACATATCAGAAGGACAAGGCCGACACAATGTTAGTCGAAGCTCCAGAGACTGATTCCAGTCAATTCTCAAATGTGAGATCACTGAGGGTTAATCCAGTTCAAGTCCTTATGAAGTTTGGAGGTATGATTCAAGTCATTCCAGACTGTACCAGTCCTAAGTCTGTCCTTGTCCAGGGTCAAGTCTTAGGACTCTGGAGGCAAACTGAAGACAAGTCCTTATTGAGTCTGAGCCATGTTTCCCAGCAGGTCCATCTACAATCTATCATCCTCAGAGGTCTCAAGTCAAGTTTGAGGACTGTAGGAAAATGTCGGTCTCACAAATCTGTCAATGCGAGTCTCACATTAGGTTTATAGACCTGTATAAACAGATCCACCATAAAGTCTTCATTCATGCTCTTTGGCAGGTCAACAAAGTACTTATGTCTCAAATCTGTCAAATTCTGAAATGATGTAAATGATTGTTATGAAAACTTTTCTTTAGGAGAGTCTTTATATTAGGGTTAATCCATCTAATACCTAATACTGCCAGTCCTCCTCCTTTCGTCTTACCGCTATCCGTCGTCCTGTCTGCTCGCGCCAGCTGAAATCCGTCCAGAGCCACGGCACCATGATGCTAGCTTCTCTCTGGTGCCGGGTCAGAGTGGCTCGCTCGTCCAACTTGTTGGGAAGAGAGCACACATTTCCCATGACGATGGACGTTAGAGTCTGTCTATCCTGTCTCCTTTGGGGCCGACGCAGAGCCCCAGCTCGTTTCCCCCGGCTGGTACCTGGTTTAAACAATGGGGCCCCGGCCACGTGTTGTTTAAAAAAAAAATTAAAAAAAATGAGCAAACTGGGCACGTTTAATGTCTATAATGTAGCTCTCACATTCACAAAGTGTCGAAAAGAGGAAAATAAAGTAAAAAGGTTTCCACATAGCGAGGAAGCTGCTTATACAGGCCGCCACTCAGGGCAGCGCCTTCAGGCCGTCTCTCGACTGGCGAACTCCTCTTCGCAATAAAAGCACAGTTTAACCTTGACCTGCAGTTTTTCAGAAGCTTTAGTGTGTCACTGGACAGAAGTTTAATAACGAGCCTGAGGGCGGACAGTCTAAGCCCGGAGGTGGAGGACTTTTCCGGAACAGCGCTCATTTGTTCTCACTGGCTGTGTCTTGTTGGTGAGGGAATGATTCCTTCATCCTGTCCTCCATCCTTTACCCTGAAGACAGATGGAGCGAGGGAGTCTGGATTTTCTGTCTTGTTGCTCCATCATCATTTCTTCAGTCATTACTGCCACACCCCTGTTCATCATCTTGCTCACACTGCCCAATCTTCCTCCTCTTCCTCATTTGCTGAGTTAGCTGTGGTGAAAAGCAATATTTTGTTAGCATTAGACCACACGACCATCTTCCTGCTAACAGGGTCCTGATGGACAAAGTGACGAGCTTCAGTTCAGTGGAAGCTGAAAACAAACGTAGTTTTAATAGCTGCTCATTAGATTGTTCCTCCTCCTCCAACTACCTGCTGTAAATGTGTTGCATCCTACACGACAAAGGACGTGTTAATAAAGTACAAATAAACTTGTGCACAGTTATGAATAATTGAGGAGCCACTGTAGGATTAATACAGGAGACCTTTCTCACAGAGCTGGTCCTGCCAGGTGTCTTTGTGTTGATGTCCACACAAACACACACACACACACACACAGAGAGAGAGACGATTTTGATACTGATGAAGATTTCAGGGAATCTTCAGTGAATCATATTCATAGGAAATACATATGATGCACTGCGTCATTTTAACTAAGCTACTATGAAATGTAAGATTTTTTGAAAGCATTGCTGAATTTTCATTCACAGCCTGAAATGAAAATGCATTTCTCTTGAAACTGGACAACAAGCTCAGGTGCCCAGCACTTCAGTAGCAGCTGACATCGTTTCATATCAGTCACCCCTGAAAAGATAGAGTCAAACTTCAGTGTGTCACTAGCAGAATCCGTATAAGATCATACTCTGCTGAAACCTACGCCCCAGTTTTCACCCCACTTGTCTTTTGTTTTGCGCTAATCCACTGAAATTTTCATCACTAAAAAACTATCAAAGCTGCAGGAGCTTTTAGAAGAGTTTAGACCAACATTACACCCCTCACCCAGCTTAGGGGAGAGTTCCACCTTGAAACCGACTTTCTCCATGTACCATGACTGTGCATCAGGGATGTGTGTTTTAGAGGATGGACCAGAAATGAGCAGAGAGAACAAATTTGACAAAAAAAAGGAAATTGCAAAAAAGGAAATACAAACAAACTCAAGACTAGTGTTAGAACATACCCAATAACCAAAACTCAGGAAATACAACATCTCAGGACCAGGGAAACTAAGATTAGAACGCTCACTGGAAAACAACAGAGAAGCATAAAGGAGTGACGTGTGGAACGTAACCGTAATCCAGGGGAACAACGAGAAAAACAAAAAATCACTCCAGACCGGAGGCGGCTGCCAACTAGGCTCACTAGGATAAATGGTAAAAAGGGGAAGTGGAACAGTGTACAGGGAAACATTAAACACGACAGGAGGCCGTAACTAAAGAGGGGTAAACTGAAATCCCTGCAGAGCTAAGAACAGATGAGGGTGCAGGGAATCAGAAAATGCCAGATCAAGCCACCCTGGTGTTTATTCCCCCTGACATCTGCTGCTTCCCTCCCACAATCGAATCAGTGCATCCTTGAGTCCGAGTGGACGTTTGCACCAGACGTTCACAGTGATGGGACGGACAACCTGTAAACTTCATTTTTTATTTTGGTTGGTGTTTTCCTTGTTACAGGAGGCCCGATGGACCGAGGCTGCCAGTGACTATCATGGAAAACCTGCTACGGATGGACACACAGTTTTGCTGGATTTGACCTTCAGCTGTGCTGAATCAGGGGCTTCCACTGAAGACCTCACTGTCACAAACCTCAGGGAAATTATGATGATGATGATGATGAACGTGACTTCACACTTTCTTCCTCCTGTTCATATTTTAGTCATATATATTTAGTCGAGTTTTTCATCCTTCTTAAGAAAAGAAACATGTTTTAGATCGAGCTTGGTGAAAAAAAGACAGGGTGGAGTCACATTCAGGTACCTGTGTGAAAAAGATCATAAACAAATAGAGACAAAAGTCCATTAAACTGTATTTTGGAGGCAGTAAAACCAAGAACGTTCAGCGTCTGTCAGTCTGGAACCCTGAATTAACACTCCGCTTTGTGGCGTCCTGACTGATGTTACAACAAACGGTCAAAGCCCAGAATTGCCATCTTTCACATGAACACTCGTCTTTGTTCACAGGTGGGTCAGATGGAGTTTGAGAATGATTCTGCAAAACAAGCAGTTAGTTTCTCTCCTGGGTCATCGTCTGGTTCCGGCTCTGAGCTCTCTACAGGACAGTTCCTGTGAGACCCTGAAGCCGATCTGCAGGGTAACAAGCTCAAGATGAGACACACTTTTCAAAGCCAATGTCTGGACTGGAGGGAAAGAAAACTTCACGTTGTTCGTCTCCTCCCAGTTTGAGCTCGAACACATTTTCTCCACTCGACTCGACAAAAGGAACAAGTTTCCACGGTGAATTAAGGGTCGTTTCATAATCTATTAACGCTAATCCCAGTAAGCACAGGGAGCTGGAACAGGGAGGAAACCAGTCAGCCATGTTCAGAGTCCTCCTCGCCCCCCCCGCCCGCGTCGAATCACAGGGCTCCTGACCGAGAGCTGGAAAATTGAGGTGAAAGAAAAGAGCTGAATATTTTCTGTGTGTGTTTCTCTAAACCAATCAGAGTCTCCTGCAGCAGGTCGGGACCTCAGTGTTCTGTTATCCATCTGCACACACTCGATTTCAGTCTCACTGGTGTTTGTTTTTATGGAAGCCTTTTCCCCACTGCACACACACACACACACACACACACACACACACACACACACACACACAAAAACACAGGGCACGTGAGAGATGAAGATGAAGATGACATTTCTGTCCAACAGAAACGTCATTAATCCATGTGGACAAATACAAGAAAACGCAAACACTCAAACATTTACAACTATCACTGAATGGATGGCATGTCAGACATAAATCATGTGTCCGTTAGTGAGAAGTTTATTTTCATTTTCAGCTCTCAATGCAGCATCTACGAGTGTTTCTACCGACAGGTCACGTGACCAGGAAACTGTAGCTACAGACAGGAAACCACAACCTCAAACAACAATAATTAAGAGTGACACCCATTAGATCATACATCACATTCTTCACCCAGACTGTGGAGCGACACGATTCCATCAGCATGGAACCGCTCCTTGCTGTATCTAATGTCCGGTTCAGATGACACCTCACGGTTTCAGGCTGTGCCGACACTGCGTCCGGGACACTTCACACCAAAGACGCAATGCAACTGGAGAAACGCTGCTGCTCGCCACACGAGAAGGAGCTGTGAAGACGACACCGCGTTTTTAGGTCTTCTGAAGGATAAAGAACAGAGACGTGTGACTGATCAATTCAATGGAACGTCTCCTCTGTCAAACAGTCCAATCATCTCATGTGACATGGTGACAAATGTAACCCTGCTGATGTCCAGGCCCACCTGCTGCACCAAGGTGCTGCTGACAGCTGCTCCTGAAAGTCACAGACATGGTCGACAAACTGTGGTTCTGGATGAATGACAGCGAAGGTGTTCAGCCAAACTGGTGACAATGACAAATCCATCAAATAATACATGAGTAGATATAATCTGTTCATTTTATTTGCATCACAAGTCCTTTTACTTTTGATACTTGAAATTTATTTTGAAAGAGTGACTTATTGTGAAATGCGTGAATGTGTAATGTATGAATCTGTTCCACCTGTTTACCCATCCCAGTTGTCATAGGGCGTGAGGCGGGGTCCACCCTGGACACTTCCCCAGTCTGTCTCAGGGCCAATACAGACACACACAGACCTAAAACCATTCACACTCACATTCATACACATTAACCCAACGTGCATGTCTTTGGGCTGTGGGAAGAAACTGGAGGACACACACAGGGAGAACATGCTGTTCAGAGGAAAACCAGACTGGTCAAACACACAAGTGAGGTCCTTTCCTGTCCAAACTCCTGTTAACTGTCAAGCCTAACCACATATTGCAGGGAATTTATGGGTAATTATGTGAAAAGTTATGTTTGTCTGTTCTAGCAGATATACAACTAGCTGTGGACCCCCGGAGCTGCCGGGGGACAACGCTTGAGCGTGTTCGAGCAGTCAGACCTGAAATGTGTTGTTTTGTGACGCTCTGGCTGATTTCCAGCCCGCGCTGCTGTCTATTGTCTCCCGTCTGCTCTCTGGGCCTTACTGGTTCTTATCAGACGTGCAGCCGATGCTTTGGAGCTACACACTCTGCCTCTGCCTCTGGAGCTGTGTTGTTCTCTGCTGCAGCTGTAAAACATTCATATTGTACCATGTTCTCTTCAGAGCTGCGGCTCTTTCGTCTGCTGGACACCCACAGCCACAAGACTCACAACCTCAGCTCCCTGCTGCCGTTACGTTACCACAGGAAGTCATTTGATGTGTGTCTGTGGCTGCTGTCAGAGCAGTTTTAATAGTTTTAATGTTTGGTTATAATTCTATTGTTTGTAGCAACTGCATCACCAAATTTTTGCTTTCTTCTTTTGATACTTTTACAGAGTTTTACTGCAGCCTCCTTCAGTCTTTGTTTTTCCGCGGGGGTGTCTCCCTTCAGTCTCCTCCTCAGCAGGTGAAATCCATGTTAAGGTCTGTTGACTCAGTCCCTCTGAACTCCTTTGCTGAGTTGAACTTGTTGGTTTGTTGTGTTTACCTCTGCCATCGTGACACTAATCAACATCAGTGAGTCTGATCCAGAAGCCGAGGCAGCCATGCAGCCCAAACTGTGACACTGGTTTGGATCATGAGCAGATTTTTTTCTTCCTCTACACTTTGTTACAAGTCTTTCTTCACAATTATCGCAATGTTTCTATCAGTTGTTGTTTCCTGACCCATTGTGTAAATGTTCCTAGTTCACCAGGGGTTTCTTTCTTTTTCAGGACAATAAAAATGTTGTATTACTATATGTTTAATGTTTGTCCAATAACTTTAATTAATTTTGTGTAATTAAAATAAAGATGGCAGCTTCTCGCCCAGAGACAGCTCTTTTGTTTCTATGCCAATTAGTCACTTTTAACGAATACAGTCTGCACAGGTAACACTGAAGGTTCAAAGCAAGAGCAGTAATTCAAAATTGCTTACTGTTTGAAAAGTTAATCTCAAAGGACTAACCCAGATAGCAATAAGCATCTGCCAGTACCAATACTTTGACTCACTTTGAATTTAGGTGATCTGACATTTGAAGTGTACCCAGCTGAAATTCAGATCGTTGACATCATGCTTATCTGTATCCTGTCCCAGTACTTTTGGAAACACGTGCAGTAAAGATAGTTTGCCTTCGGCTTCTTCTTCGCAAACAGGCCAAGGAATAAAACTGAGGGTGGTAAAGAGCAGATGTTGGTGACGTGACAGATGGAACCAACAGCTCCAGTTTCCACGGGTTGACCTGAGCGTGGTACATGAAGCCTGAGTTAAGAGTTTCTGTGAAATTCCAACAGATGTTTTTGGTGTTTTGACCTGGGACTGAACGTTCGCTTCGTCCCATAACGTTTTTGCTTCTGCGTCACATGACACAAGGCTGCAGAAAGAACAAAACAGGAGGAGGAGGGCGTCGCCAGCCCCTGGATTAGAAATGCGCCTGGTAAAATTAGGAGGAGTATTTTTAGCTCCCCCCGCCCCCCCGGAGGCATTAATTACAGCCGTCCGCTCAGACTAATAATACCCTCACTAATGCTGCTGCTGGAGAAAAGGGAGCAGGAGGGACATCCTGAAACAGCATGAATCATTGTCATGATCATCATCATCATAAGGAAGCAACCTGGGTCCAACTTTACAGTTTCTACATCACGATCACGTTTTAAGGGCCAGCGGCCTCAAACCCACGTCAGTCAACAGTAACATCACTGATCTGTGGCTCAAGAACTCTTTAGAGAGCAGATGCAAAGTGAAAATGAATAATCCATAAACTGTCAGCAGCATTACATTATTTCACTTTTCATTATTTGTCTCTTGCCAAAGTGGATTTTGCTCTTGTTTTTGCTCTTGTTGTTTCAGTCGTGTTGGACTGAAACTGTCTCAAACAGAACAATAATAGGTTTATGCCAGAGGCCTCGTGTTGTGAGACGTGTGTCCTTGTGGTAGACGTCACAGGAAAAAGTCTGCTGACACCTGAGGAACTTGATAAAACCCTGGTGGCAACGAAGGGCCAGAGTTTGACAGACAAATGAGACCACGTCTTCGTACACCCGCTGAAACCTGTCTTCATCAGGGGACTCGACTTTGCCTTTACATCCACACCGGTAGATTTTAGCTGCTATTCACTGATTAAGCAGGCAGGTCAGAGTCACAGGGAGGAGAAGTGTTTTCTCAGAAACTAAATGTAGTGAAAACTCCTGTTTCTTTGGTTTTGCCCAAATCTTTCAGCATCACAGTTTCTTTCCGTTTCCTTCTTCCTACTGATTCAACCACTTTTTCTCTCTCTGGCTTTTCAGATGCTGTTGGATCTTCTGGATCAGGAACATTTTGTGCACTCAGCTCGAGTCCAAATAGTCTCTGCAGCCACCTGCTGGTCTCCTGCAGCATCACACTGCGTCCACTTCATAAAACTTGTTAAAGTCACTTCTGATTTGACCAGACTCTATTCTTAGGACTTTCTTTATTCTTGGGTCAACTGTAATTTTCATCTTTAATATTTTTTTCCAGAGGTCTGTTTTACAGAAGCGATGTCTCAATGACACAATCTGTTTTTAAAAAATTCACAATAATAATAATAATGATAATAATACTTCACTAGATTTTATAACTTCTTCACCCCCCCATGTTTAGACAAACCACATGATGCTTCTGCTTCTGAACTTCAGCCATGAGATTTTCAGGATGAGCAAAACCATTTCTGCCCCTGTTGATGGATACTGAAGGAATGTCTCATAACGGCTGTGGCTCAGTTGGTGAGGCAGGTGCGATCCCTTCTGGCTACTTGCTGAAGTGTCCTTGGGCAAGACTGAACCCCTAGTTGCTCCCGGTGGGTCAGGTGAACACCTTGCATGGCAGCCATCGGCATCAGTGTGTGTGAATGAGAAGCAACATTCTAAAGGGCTTTGGATAAAAGTGCTTTGTAAGTGGGCATTTAGCTCATCTATGTTGTTTTTGTTTGTGGGGTCTTTGTCTCACACAGATTCTCAGTTAGTCGTAGTTTTGTCACTGCAGGTGCTGAATCCTGCTGGAGAACGATGTCATTGTACAGCCTATCAGCATGAAGGGCTCTGTAGTCTCCTGGTACAAGGGTTAGCGTTGACTTTTGACTTAATAAACCATGACTAACTCTAGAAACTTCACTCTGGACTTTAAGCTACTTGGATTCTGTGCTTCTCCACTTGTCCTTGACTCTGGGGCCTACTTCTGAATAAAATGAAACATTTACTTTCACAGCGCACAGTTGCTCGGGACTCACTCTGCTCCACGTATCCAAGTTTTTTAATCTGCTTTACTAAAATCTCCTGATGGGACATCAGACCAGCATTTAGTAAATGAACTTTTATTATGCTTGCACAATGTTGCCAAACTGAAGTAGGATATTAAACAGTTCAGATGTGTTTATTTCAGTTTTGGGTACATACAAAATCCCTAGAAAATGTCACTCTGTAAATTGGTGCCATTGTAACATATCCCGTGGTTTTCATAAAATAAACCGATCGCTTCACTGCACTTCCTTCCTGTGGCTACAAAAACTAAACATCAACCTCATTACATGCTGTCAAAAATAAGACAATTTTCTGTCAAAGAAAATGGCGAGGGGGAAAGGTCTCCGAATAAATAAAATGAAAAGCACAGAGTAGAAGTCACAGCACAATTTTTCCTGATCCTCAGACACCACTACAGCTTTGGGAAAACAACATCCAACGCCATCCAAAACAAGGAGCTTCTATTTCGTGTTGCACCTACAGTGCTGTCTGAGAAGTCTGCACATTGTTAAATCCAGGTTTTGCTAAATCCAGAAGAATCAAGAACAGTCTTCATAAAAAGATCTGCTGAGTGGCTCTGTCCAGAAGACGCAAGTCATAGTGAATGAAAAACATTCGGCCCTTACGGACTCTAAATCAGTAGAATTGTAATAAAGCGCTGACTGCAGCGTATGTAGCACAGAATTCTAAATGTGATTAATGCTGTAACATGCTACCTGTTGTCAAACTAAACTCCAGCTTCTTCAAAAAACTGACGACTCCAAATAGGAATCACAGTGTTAGTCCAAACGCTGGTGTAACAGAACATCTATCTACAGTGTAGATTCTACACCTGCACCTGATCAGATAAGAAAGTGTTTCTTTTATTCAAATGAGATGTCAGTGAAAAAGTCCTAAAACCGCAGTTTATCTGGACTAAACATGAAAAACTGATGCTGTGGTCGATTACGGCAAATTAGCGTTGAAAATAAAACTATCACGGGACGATATAAAGAGAACGCCGACGCAAAGTGTGAAAATGTCTCTGGGACGAACGTCTCCAGTTCATCATAGCAGCAGAGCAGCTGTGGAGGCTTCAGAGTTAAGGGACAGTGACATGGAAGGGGCTGCCCGAGACGTTCTCGTCCCCCCATTTGACGATGAGGATGTAACTGCCCTGTTCCTTGACAGTGTACGTGACGTTGTACATCCTGTTGCCCATGTGTTTAACATACACCTCTTCACAGGGCGCCTTCGGCCCATGGACGCCGACCATCAACATGTTGGTGCCTGCAGAGTGGACAGGACACATGCCAGTGCGTGGTGAACATTTCACACATCCCGTTTTATGAAAAAGAGAACTCACCCGGTCCTTACTTTGTACCGTCTGTATATTCATGCTGCTCCTTACCTGCTTTGCTGCAGTCGACCGTGAACGTGTTCTTCTGACCTATGAAGGCCTTTGAAAGGCCGGCTCCTCTCGAGATGACTTTACTGGCGTCTGAAGAGAATTTGGGTAAGGAGGCAAATGCCCCGCCCATTGTAGATGTCTTGGTGACGGTTTCCACGAGAACAGAGGACGTCTCGTGCAGACTGTGTCCACTGGACAGACGAGGACCTGCACAGATTTAGAGAAACAGCTGCTGAATCTGTCACAGTAACCCTGCAGAGGTTTAGTGCGCCAGCACGCAGCACATCTGGGACAACATTTAGAAACCACAGGGGTATTTAAGCAAAACCACTCATAGCAACTTCTCCAGTGGAGCTGCTCAGTGTCCACAGGTCACACTTACTGTAGTTTCATCTCTTCAAAAACAGACTCTGTCTTCAAACCACTGCCCCGATGACTTATTGAGCTTATGTGTGTATGTTGGGTTCTATCAAAAACTTAGTGAGTGAGTTCTGTGCTGATGCTCCATTGACTCACCTGAGACTTTGGCCTTGAAAGGGCTGCCTACAATGTGCTGGGGTCCTCCGTACCTGATAGAGATCAGGTAGTTTCCAGGAGCCATGGGTGTGTAGGAGACCTTGTAGCCTTCAGGACACTCCTGACAGTCCATTTTCACTTTTGACGGACCGTCGATGGTCACAGACAGAGCTCCTGAGCCAGCGTTACACGTGTTCACAGTAAAGTCTGAGGCAACACCTAAAGGAGGGGATGGACACACTCCCTGAGCTTTCAAATGTAACTTCTGCTCTTATTTAGGACTTTGAAATTAGGTGTTTTTATACCTGTTGTTCCCCCCTCCAGTCCTGGTCCAAAGGCGGACACCATTCCAGGATCTCCAACCTGTCCTGGTTCACCCACTCTAATCTTGAAGGGGCTGCCAGGGACGTGGCTGCCATTGAAACGAACCTCGATGGAATGAATGCCGTTCTCCCTTGGGATAAACCTGACAGCATACTGCTCTGTAGAAACAAAGCACATTAACCAGGTCAGAAAGAGGAGATTACTTATCAAAAGTTTAACTAGCCCACATGCAAGTAAAAGTTGCTTTTTAAAAGCAATATCTGGTACAAATTAAATTACAAAAATATGCCACAGTTGGTGAACGTAAGGTGACAATGACACAGAACAATAATTCAGTAAGACAACATATAAATGTTCTTTAAATTTTCTCTTTTAGAATCTGTATTCAGGATCTATGCTTTGCCTGGTTCAATTTTTTTCATCAGTTTCTGTTTTTAGGCCAGAAAAGGAGGAACAACTATTATAATTCTTAATGTGCTTGTGGTAAAAAAATAGTTTGTTGGCCCAGACTTGAGCCTTGCGGTATCCCATAAACTTTGAAAGTTAGACCCGAACGATTACTGTGGTTGGTTTTTCTGCTGTCCTGTCCGTGAAATCCTTCCACTGTGTCACAACTGTTAGGTCTTACCACTGTCCAGCTCAGAGACGTGACACTCTTCTATAGCTCCTGATGGTGTGTGGATCTTGGCATCAACCAGACCCCTGGCTCCATTCAGCTGCACAGCAAAGGAGGCCTCCTGCCCCACTTTCAAACCCATCTCCTAATGAAGAGGAGCATAATCAGCTATGTTAGTTAGGACAACAGCAGAACTGGAATACATTTACCAATAAGTAGATTTTAAAATTAGTCCACTGTTATTTAAGTAGTCCTGTTTTAGCCACAGTGCCAAAACAGCCGTTTCTGGTGTCTGCTATAAGTCAGGTCATGTCTGGGTTTTTTTCTTTTCTGACAGACACTTTTAGCAGCTTAAGGAAAATCTATATTTCACCTCAATATAGCTGCCGACAGATAAAAAGGTTGGATACAAAGAGTGTTGACCTCAGCGGGCCGTTCAAACTGTTTTATCTGATTTAATGAGGATTTTAATACGCTCTTACCTGCAGGCTGGTGATAGTGAGGCGGCGAGCGTCGTCAGACAGCGTGGCAATGGGGACGATGAACGGAGAGTCAGGGATGTGTTCATCATTAAATTTAATGGAAACTTCATAATCACCTGAAGAGAAGACACTACTTGAGATAAGAGTTCTTCTGTTATCATATTACCATGTTCATACCTCTCTAGCCTAGAAGGTGCAGGAGTTTAGGGTCAACACTCCAGTGTGATGGGGAGTGTGGAAAAGAGGTGAAGAGGCGAGTGCAGGCGGGTTGGAGTGGGTGGAGGAAAAGTGTTGTGTTACAGAAGAGTGTCAACAAGACTCAAAGGAAAGGTGAACAGGACAGTGGTGAGACCAGCTCTGCTCTATGGGTTAGAGACAGTAGCAGTGAGAAAGAGACAAGAGGCAGAGATGGAAGCAGCAGAGATGAAGATGTTGAGGTTCTCCTTAGGAGTCACAAGGTTGGACAGAATTAGGAACGAGCTCATCAGAGGGACAGCGCACGTTGTCTGTGTTAGCAACAAAGTCAGAGAGGCCAGATTGAGATGGTTTGGACATGTGCAGAGGAGGGATAGTGAATATATTGGTAGAAGGATGTTTGAGATGGAGCTGCCAGGCAAGAGGGCGAGAGGACGACCAAGGAGGAGATATATGGACGTTCTAACAGAGGACATGAGGTTAGCTGGTGTCAGAGAGGAAGATGCCCAGGACAGAGTGAGGTGGAAACGGATGATTCGCTGTGGCGACCCCTGATGGGAAAAGCCGAAAGAGAAGTAGTAGATACTTATCTAGCCTGGTGAGTTTTAACAATCTACCCAAAAAAAAAAAAAAATAAGAATACCAAGCAAACAGCTCACAATCTTGTTGTTGTGGTGGTACTGATGAGTTTGAGGAGTAAAGAAAAAAGGATTTACGTTATTTTTTGTGGCTGCTGACTTAAAGCCATTTAATGGCCTTGCTCTGATATGCATCTCTAATTTGACGATTCCGTCCAGTGTGAACTACAACATTATCATCAGCATTATTGTTTTTTTGTGAATTGTAGTTGCAAAAAAATAAAGTAACACCATGAAACACATTCACCCTGGCAGGTCCCAACAAAAAACCATTACCACCAAGCAACAGTAGTCAAACCGATTTTAGAATTTTAGTCTTAGCTTTTACAGAGAATGCTGACTGCCCAGAGACACTTAATATGTCATAGCCAGAAATCTAATCTAGAGTTTGAGCTAATCTCACCAGGCTCCTGAACCACATAGGCGACTCCACAGGATCCATCCTTCCTGTCTTCAAAGGTGATTTCGGCCTTGCTGGGTCCCTCCACTGCAATGGAGAGACCTCCCGCTCCAGCTTCTCTTGTCCAGATGCTGAACTCGGCTGAAAAAACACAAACAAATTTCACTCCAACCTGTGAGAACTAAATACACCGTGCATGAAAACTAAAAAAACGATCTACAAAAAAAATTTTCACAAACAGGAGGGAGCCAAAAGCATTGAAAAGGGACAAATAAGGAAGTACTGTGAGACAAAAAAAAATAAATTGAATACAAATTTCTGGCGCACCTGGGATTCCTGCCACTCCGCGGTCCAGTCCAGTTCCTCCTGCTCTGACTTTGTGGGCTCCTCCTTCTCCAAGGGGTCCCACAGTGAACTGGAACGGGCTCCCTGGGACATGTTGGCCCCTGTATTTGACGTTAACGGTGTGAGGTCCCATCTCCTGAGGGATGAAGCGGACACTGTAGGTGCTGTCTTCCCCTTTAATGATCTCGGCATCCTCCGTCTTTCCACCAGGACTTGTCACCTGAGCTGTCATCTCCTGGCTGCCTGACTCACCTGAGTGGGAGGGGAAGCATAAAGGAGGGCGGCAAAGAGGGACGAGGATCAGATGCTTTGTCCTGCAGAATTCTGCTCAGGTCTAAAGAGCACTGATACAACATGCCCCCCCCCCAAAAAAAAAAACAAGCAAAATGGCTGCCATTATTGAATGGTTAACATTTCTATACGGGCCAGATTTTTTTTATGTTTCATTTGGATCGTGGTAATATTTAGTGCTTTTCAAGGTTATTTAATCCCACAGAAAGGCTGAGCAGACATTGTTGAGATAATACAATAATATTTCTCATGCCTATCAGAACATTTTCATTCAAAACAAACCTAAAACAAGTCTTTGGTTAGTTAAATTCACACAGTTCTGAACACACCGTCCTGCAGCGGTGACCGGCTGCCACTGAACCCAGGGAGACTCTCTCGTCCCAGAAAATCCTCAAACACGTCCCTAAAGGGGTCACCTCCGACCTGCGTGCTCTCCTCCACACGGACTTCCCTCTTGGTCTCTCCTCCTCGGGTTTTGCTGATCTCCGTCCTCTCAGTGCGAGTGTAGGTGTGACTGCTGCGAGTGAATGTCCGAGTCAGACGGTCCTGAGCTGAGACCATCTGAAACCAGTTCCCTAAAACCAGGGGGATAGGCAGGAAGGAAAGGGGGCCCAAAGAGCAGGAAGTGAAGTGGACGCAGAGGGGACAGGAGCAGACAGGTGCAGGGGACATGTTCCAGCTTACCTGGGATTTTGAGATTGAGGTCACAGGTGCTGCCCACAGTAGCGATAGAGGGAGCCTGACGTTTCCTGGTGATACTTTCCTTCACCCGGCCCTCGCCAAACACCTTCACTGTGAACGGACTTCCTGTTGGAGCAATAACAAGACAAAGGAAAATCTATTATTAGAACAGAAAAGAGCATATTCAATACCTCAAACACTGTTTTAGGCTAAAGCCCCTCTGCTGTCTGAATTAGTATTTTTAACTTGACTCTCTAGTTTCCTCAGATGCTGTCGGGTTGTGACATTTTGCTACAGTTTGTGTTGAACAGAAGCTTCTTCATGAACATCCTGGTCTCTGCAGTGACCTTGTTTCTGTCATTGCACCCCCCCGTGTTTTTTTTACTTTACCGCCTGTGATGACACAGCCAGTGATATATGCAAAGAAGTGAGGAAAAAAAACACCTGAAGTCTCATCTGTCACTGCGCCACAGATGCCACATGAAGCAGAACCACACGTGAAAGAAATTTAAGGTGGTTTGTTCACAACTGAATAAACTCACGTTGAGTCACTTCAGCTGTGATGAGAACGTGCCCGAATATTCGGAAACCCATATATATCAATGAAGTTTATGTTTATGTCATGAACGACATGAATTACTTAGATCAACCAGTGGGGCAGAATGATGATGCTTTTTCTGACATTAAGTGTTTGCTAAAGGAAAACCCTGCTGCAAGCTGGATACAGATGTTTAAGAAATGAAACTGCCACAGTGGCGGATCATACCTGGTACATGCTGGTCAGCAAACTTGATGTTGATGATGTAGTTTCCCGGCTCAGTTGGACAATATGTGACCTTACATGTCCCATCCTCCACGTCCTCACAGTTAATGTCCACTTTACTAGGACCCTCAATGGAGAGGCCGAGACCTCCATAACCTGGAGAACAAGACAGCGCTCAGGGTGATGGGGTTACACAAACTGATGAACACCCAGAGATATGAGTGAAAGCTTGTGGACATTTCCAGTAAGTAAAACAGCGACAGTGTTTTTGCAGCAGTTAATGGCCTCTGAAATAAAGAAAGGGCTTCTATGCTTTAATCCAGCGAACATGAACTAACAGCAGAGGTTCGAATCTTACCTGCGTTCCTGGTGTCTACAATGAACTCAGCCACCTCAAAGGTGTGTCCCTCCACCAGCCCCTGACCGTAAACCTTCACCTTACTGGCATCTCCGATCTCGGACTGGCCCACCATGATCTTAAATGGACTGTTGGTCACATGCTTCCCATTTTTCTTCACACTCACCACATGTTCACCCACTTCCTTTGGAGTGAAGGAGATACCTGCACGCACAGTAAACGGAAACAGGACTCAGGAGACACTTCTTATTAAGACAGAGCTCCTGTGAAAAGAAAGACCTGTTATGGTTTTACAATTTAAGTAAGTTTCAAGTTGTAAACTTTCCATTTCAGGTCCAGGATTAGAATCACTGTAAACACAGTTAGGTCTGTGCTACAGTTAGCCACTCGTCAGTGAAGTGGAACCACTATGGTGTGCAGATCAGGCTTAGACAGAACTAGTTGGACCTAGGCCAAGTTAAGCCCTGTAACTTGATTTCATGAAGAGGAGAACAAGCTATTCCAAGTGAAGTGTTAAAAATTTTAGACCATTTTAGAGCGTAAAAACTGACCAATGTGTCTGTTGGGGAGCCTCTTTAACAAACACGGCTCCTCATTTCCAGATGGTGCTTTAATGGTCGCCATCAGGCTGCTTAGGTCTGTCTCTGTGATCTTTAATGAAACGTCACTGGCTGTGCCAACATTGAGCTGGGATGTCCTCATAGAGTCATCGCCTGGAAACAAATGAATTCAATAATTATTGTAAATTAGGTCAAATGTTATGTACACAGGATCTTTATAAAGAAAACCAAAGTGGTTGTGAAACTGAACCTTGGGGAAATCCATGATACTGCTTAACTCCACATGGCTAAAGCACAGACTCAAATTCAGCACCAATACTAAATGTGCTGATGAGCCTTAGTCATGTCTGAGCCACATTCACTCAACACTACAGCAGTAAAACAGCTTTAGCAGGTCGATTCTAGTTGGCCATAAATACATAGATTTTTTAAAAAGACAGCATAAGACAGTTTACTTTGGTTTGCTTGAAAAATACAGGCATAGATATCTGCACACTTCGCTTCCCCAATTTATTAACAGCACCTAACAGTCTCTTCCGGATTTTGCTGACCTTTTGTGATTGTAACTGCGTAAAATAAAAATCAAAGACAAGAGTTTGTTCATACCAGTAATTTTGGCGGAGAAGGGGCTGCCCGGGATGTGTTTGTCATCAAATTTGACGATAATGTTGTAGTCTCCAGGTGCAGTGGGCAGGTAGGACACAGTACACGTGCCATCTTTGTTGTCTTTACAGCTGATTTCTGCTTTGGATGGACCTTCAACAGCCAGAGAAAGACCGCCTGCAGAGACAGGAAGAGTCTGCTGTACGACTGTTACAGAGCAAGAAATATTTATGTTTGATTAATAGAATTTTAATTCTTTTGCATTTTTTTTGCTTGCATATTAATATGTTATTAGTCACTTTTTGTTCTTCTTGCTTGCACTACATTTGAACCACATTTTACCTCACATAAAACATGCCAACAGGTTTTCATTAAATAACAAAGCGTAACTGTATCGATACCTTCTCCAGCATCTTTGGTAACAATAGTGAAGGTTGCTGGTCTGTTCACAATACCATGGCTCAGGCCAGGACCATACGCCGTCACGTGACCACTGTTGATAGCATCAACATAGAACTGAAGTGGACTTCCTGAAACAAAAAAACAAACAAGTTTCATACATTCAACTCAATTACATTCAGTCATTTCAAGCATTGTCCACTTAATTTAAAGTAAAGTTTATGTAGATAACACGCTACCATTTTCTTCAAAAACACAGAAGCATCAGTTGTGAATTATAGATATTTTTTATTTAAGTCTGACATAAATGCAGTAAAGGGTTAACATGGAAGAACCTATGAGATGGGGAAACCTGTTGCTAAGTTAAGAACCGAAAGCATAAATACAGACCAGATCGATCAGATTAAAAATGCTCAAATATTTACTCACATGAGAGGAAATTAAAAAAAAAACAAATTCCCTGGGGGGTTTACCTGGGATATGGCTTCCATCATATTTTATGTCCATCTCGTGCAGACCTCGCTCAGTCGGTGAGTATTTCACAGTGACGGTGCCGTCCTTGTTGTCGGTGATGTGAGGTGAGGCGGTTCGACCAGACGGCATTCGCACTTCTCCTGGTGAACAAATTGCAGACTTATCATAACCTGAACTGTGGTTATACACTCGACACACCCCCCTCTTGTTACAGCTATGTCGCAATTTGAATCCTGGCATATCTATTGAATATTCAGA
Source organism: Channa striata (assembly GCA_033026295.1). Taxonomy (NCBI): domain Eukaryota; kingdom Metazoa; phylum Chordata; class Actinopteri; order Anabantiformes; family Channidae; genus Channa; species Channa striata. The sequence goes on along the minus strand of CM065169.1, from coordinate 22,702,664 downwards.
CTAAAATATCTGTGGGCAAACCAGCAAATAGAAAAGTCAAATAACTGCAGACGGTCAAATAACCGCAGACAGAGACAAACCCAGTTCTTACCTCTGATCTCTCCTTTCTGAACAGTGAAGGGAATGACCAGACTGAAGGGACGAAGGACCGGCTCCATCCTATCCACAGCGCTGATGGGATCACTAGTGGCCTAAACCAGAGCCAGAGCGGAGGCGTATTAGTGTCACCATACTGGGAGCTCTGGGAAGTGCGCCAGAGAGAGGAGGGAGTAGGAAGAAGCACAGTGGGAATGTAGAAAGGCTCAGAGCAAGCAACGAGGGCTGGATGCACAGAACCTGGTCTACTGGGAGGCAGCACCGGTTTTTCCAGAAGCAGTCCGACTAATTTACTGAATTAGTACATAACCATCCTTTGGGATATTACATTCATTAGAAGACACAAAAAGTAAATTTAAAAAAACGACAACATGCATAAATAAAGTAAAATACATAACTATTCAATGAAAAATTAAAGAATTAAAAAGAAAAGAAAAATTAAAATAAGATCATTCTAACAAAAAATATATAATTTAAATTAAGGTACATAAAAAAGAAAAATGAACTTAATAAATAAATCAGATGAGATTATTAAAAAATGAACAAACAAATAAAGATAAAACTTAAACAAATATATAAAAAATGTCAATATAAATACATTTTTAAATATAAAAGAAGACAAATCAGACCTGCAGCTGACTTCGTGTTAGTCGGACGTGAATAATCATGCAGATGAAATGTGCAGCACCATGCTGAGCCAGAAGATAAATCTATAGCTGAATGTGGGCTGTTATTGATTCTGGGAAGCTCCAGTTATACAACAGAAACTGATCTGAGGACAGTTTGTACGTTAGAGTTGCAGTAGAAGGGTGTGTACCCATGGAGGGGAGAAGCCCACATAGGGAGACTGACGCTTGTCACATGGTTCCTCTTTTATTTGGATGGTGTCACTCGCCTGACAGGAAACAAGGTACAACCTTGAGGAACACACGTACACGTCTGAACACACACTCGCACGCACGCACGCACACACACACACACGCACACACACAACCACCACGCCATGCACAAAAAGCTAAAGAAAAGTTGTGTTATTAATGGGGCTTTTTCGTGTTCAACACCTGTGGTTTTCAACAGCTTTGTACGACAGGAACTTGTGAAAAAAATACATGAGTGGTTTTTGTGGTTTTGTGCTACAAAGAAATACTTTTATATGAATGTAATCTGAAGGATTCTGATTACTACGAGCCCATAATTTATGGGGTCTATGATGTACATGTTCATGTTAAATATTCAAAATGAGTTTAAGTTTGCCAGGGTTTAGGCAGAGAAAAAAATCTGTTTATTAAACTAAATTATGCTGCAAGCAGAACCAAGAATCAGGTCCAAACTCATGATGCATGTTGCCATAAATTGTACAGATAATCAATGAAATTAACTTGATCTGTAATAATTAAATTATTGGTATTTTGACAATTGGTAGGCACAGATATCACCCAGACCTACGTTTAGAATATGATTGAATTAGTCTTTCATTCGAATCTACAGATCCAGTGGTTCCCAACCCGGTCGTCTCGTGAGTAAGTAAAAATTAACACGACTATTTCCTGGTCCACATCAGAGTGTTTTTTCTTCCTATTTCAGTGACCTTTAATAAAATCTTCCTGCTATTACTACAAACAAACCAGGATGTACTCACCACCACATGGAAGGGACTGTTGGGAATGTGTTCCCCTCCAAACCGGATGGTGATGACATATTTCCCAGGCTCCGGAGCCGTGTAGTAAATATCAAACGTCCCATCTGCATTCTCCACCACATCCACATCCAGCTCCCCTCCGTCAGGAGTCAACACCTTACAGGTGACTTTGCCTTTCCCGGCAGCCTTTGCATCAACTGTGATGACTGTTTCCTCACCAATCTGGATGGTCGGACCGATCCCTGATCCTAAGATGACAGAGGAGGAATCCCAACACCAATTAGGAAAAATTATCTCGACTCACTTTTTTAAAAATCAAGTTAGCTGTAGCTTGACATTTAAAATCAAATCGATCCTGGTCATCAAATACTGACACTGTGTCAAAGCACTTCTCCATCTTAAAAGAGGTTACGGAGTCCATTTCTACTACAAAATCTTTGAAAAAACTCCAACTGCAGCTTAAGGAATGACTGTACCTCAGTTTCAACCTTGTTGAGCTCTAACATATTTCAATACTTCTAATCTGCAACACAAACCAAAGCGAATTACTGAAATCAGGAGTACTTACCCAGTCCGTGTCCTCCAATTGACACTGTGGGAAAACCAAAAGACAATGTGACAGGTTCAAGTCATGAAATCTGACTGGTTGACAGTAGCAGTGGGCAGAATCCTACCTGTGACCAGACACTTGCTGGCATCTCCAGTAGGGAGGGCGTGGATACGATACGGTGAGTACGGGATCTCATCTCCTCCATACTTGATGGTGATGGTATAACGTCCTGTCATGTCCGGTATGTAGGACACTGTGTACGTCCCGTCTCTGTTGTCTCTGATGTTGGCCTTCTTTGGTTTTCCTTCCGGATCCTGGGCACACACGTGTGTAAAATTAAAGGTGTGTTGAAGGTGCCCTAAAGTAAAGTCTACTGGAAAGGGAAGAGCTGGCCATCAGTGGCCTCCTACCATCTGCCATTTTACTGTGTGAGAGGTAATCTTATTGATTCACCATTTGTTTGGAAATGACCCAGAAAAACCACAGAATGGGATCAGCCAGGCAACATGTACCGGTGTCAGCACGGCCGGGGCTCAAAATGACTGAGACGTGTCCATTATGCTGCATTTGATGCACATCAGAGGTGAGAAATGTCGGACTAAAGCACTGCACACTAAACAACACCACTCAACACTACTGACATTGAGTAACCGGTCTCATCCGGGATGTTTGAATATGTCCATGTATGAAAAGGAAAAAGGCATCATCAGAAAGCATGAAGAAGACCTCCAGCTTTGAGGGCTGCTCTATCAGTTTCTTGATCTGATGTACCCTGAATGCAGCGTAGGAATTGACAAAGTGTATGAAATCTTCAAATGCCTGTGTACAAAAGTACACAGCTCAACCACGGTGGTCTTAATAATGTGATGGAGGATGTGTGCCAGCAGATTTTATCAGTCACGTTTCAGGAATTGGACTTGATGGCTAACGATGGTTTGAGACCAGTGGTGTTCACAGAACTCACATGTACCAATCAAGTTTTTGTCAGTTTTACATCACACAATATCTAACTCTACTTAATGCAGCAGAGGAGGGGGTGCAGGGAAGGATGGAGGCAGGTTTACAAAGCACTCTAGTTAGTGGAGAACTGAAAACCACATCTGTCTGTTAGCTCATTAGACAAACTGAATGGAGGTCAGTCCACAAGAAGACTATAGAGGGGTGGGGGTGAGGAAAGACACCATAAAGTAGAATGTTTTTAGCATTTAACGATTCCTTTCAACGAGTGACCAAGACAATGCAGGGAGTTTTATTTGAAATTTACCAGATCTTCTTGTCATTGCACAGGATGTCTCTCTGTAGGCATTTAAACTGGTTCAAAGTGTGCAAGAAATCTTTGTTTGTACTTTAATATTGCATAAGATTTTTCTGTTGCAAAAAACAGCAAGGCTCACTGGTCTCTGATTATTCCCTTTTAGTGTGCGTAAAATTCGTTCTTTGCTTTATCTAATTAAAAAATAAAAAGCAGTTGGGGTGAACAGGGTGGGGGGTCACAGAAGACAAGATGAATGAATGAGGGAGATGAAAGCGTGCGGGCCTTACACAGCCTCTCTTAAGAATTCTGAAGGGGATGGTTTTCTTTACTATATGACTCTCCCACACCCTCCTGCCCCAGTCCTCCACAAACAGTGAGGCCTCCCGCCTGCACCCATCCGGACCCTGCAGCAAGCCCCCGACAGTGGAACAGAACGTCACATGGAGAATGTAAATCAGGGGTAAAATACTCAGTAGCACCCACATATTCAATTCTGACCTGGGTCAAAATGTTTCATAAACTCTACTAAACTCAGAGCTGCTTTGTAGATGTGACCCTTCTGTACCTGGTCTTAAATCTATGTATTACAATTATATAAACCAGGGCAGGAAGTGAGGACTCACCAATATCTGAACCGTGAGCAGTCCTTCTCCAGCATCTCGAGCATCAATGGTGAACTCGACTGGCAGACTGGCAGGAACCCCAGACGCATTCAGACCTGGACCACTGGCTCGAACTTTACTGGCATCATGGGCCGGTAATGTCTTGATCTTGAAAGGACTGAACAGTTTGAAAGGCAAAGTATGAAAACTTTTCATGGCTCAGCTCCCAATCAGGTTATGGGAACTTGACCAACACAAAACCGGGACAGAGACGGGGTTGTTGATCAGCCAGGACCTATTTTAAGAATAAAAGCAATTGCTTCCCTTTGGTTTCCAATTTAATGTCATATGGATTTTCTTAGCTAAAGCACTTTGTAACTTTGTGCTTTATCAAATTTAACGTAACTGACCTGCGAGGAACCTCCTGGTCGGCATACTTCACACACACCGTGTACGGGCCGTCGTTGCCAGGAGTGTAGTTGACTGTGTGAGTACCGTCACCATTGTTGCTGATGCTGATCGGCTCAGCCAGACCTGAGGAGCAACCAGGATGTAAAATTGACCCCTGGGGAACGTTTCCTGACTTTTACCCTAATGCTTTGATCATGCTGGTTCTTGCTTTAAAAGGCTGATCACATCAGGAAGTAGCAAAGCAGGAACAACAACACTGCCTCAAGGTGTCGATGGATCAAATGTAGTACAGGGACTGTAGACGATGACAGATTAATCATACAGTGCTGACAGTTATAAACAAGCATAGTTCTATAAATTCAATCTCTACTTTCCACGAAATGCACCAGTGAGGACCTTAAATTGAATCTGAGTCTATGGCAGACCATCATAGTCTGAGTATTATGGTATCTCACCCGCGGGCCCATAAAGCTGGATCTCCAGGGGGGCCACTCCAGCCTTACTACAGTCGACAGTGAAGGTCTGAGGGACCTGAGCTCGGACTCCACTTCCCAGGCCGGGACCTGAACACCTCACCTTGCTGGGATCCACCAGCTCTCGCACTGGGACCCGAAATGGGCTCCCTGTAACACACAGTCCAGTGAAATCTGCATCGTCCCCAGTCATTCATGTCAGAATACAGGGTTTAAATGAGGTGGGTCCATTACCGGGGATAGGTAGAACTCCGAAGGTGATGTTGACATCGTACTCCCCAGGAGTGAAGGGGATGTACTCCACACTGCAGCTGCCATCTTTGTTGTCCTTACATGACATCTTCGCTTCAGATGGACCCTCGATAGCTAGGCCAAGACCCCCAGTGCCAGCACCCCTAATAAAAACACAAAAGGGAAGGTGGGGGAAAAAAAAAGGATGTTCAGATTGACTGATTTTGAGAGATTCTCCCAAACAAAGTAAGTGCAATGCGTAAGTAACCCAGAGACTTTACCGGGTCTCGACTGTGAAGCAGTTGGGTTTGTGGACAAGTCCTTCCTCCAGACCGGGACCATAGGCTCGGACTCGACTGGGATCACAGCCCTCGGTCACCGAAACCCTGAACGGACTCTTAGGAACTGAAACCTCATCAAGCAACACTTCAATCAGATGTAAACCTGCAACAAGTCACAGAAAATGGCAATAAGTTAAACAAAAACTATGGATCCACAAATTTCTCCAACGTGATGTAGAGTGAAAAGTTGGGTGTTAGTCCAGCCAAAGTGCAGCATTTGTTTATATGGTTCAGAAGAGTGGCACATAGGAACAGACATGGTTATGGTTCATCCTAAAGCCACGAACAAAGGTTTTTTGTATTTAAGAGCAACAGACAGAGCCTGACTGAGTATTTCTGTCCTGATGGCTGACAACATGTCACACTTTACTATCAGCGGAAAACCATCTGCTGTACAGACAGAGTGTAGCTATTAATAACAGCCACTCACATCTTCATCCTCTAGTACAATAATGTTTTCACAGCATGTCAGCTCTCTGTCTTTTTATCCATTTCGCTTTTTATTACAGGTTTAGGCTCAGCTCAGTATCTAGCATGTTAGCTTAAGCTAGCTTGTAAATTTGCACCTCTCTGCCATCTTCTTACATTAGCATGCTAACGCAACATTAGCTGTTTAGCATACTGATCATTACAGGGCTAATTACTTCCTAGTCACTCATTCACTTAATAGTTTTCAGTCGTGTGACGTGTAAGGAGCTCCGGAAGGGAAAAAAACACCAGAAACTCAGCAGAACTGCAGGACACACCATCTGTTTTGATGATCCTAGTTAAAGGAAAAGGTATGAACCACTGCACACACAGACTCAGTGGTGCTGATCCAGCTTGTATTCGTGGGCAGCAGACAAACACCTTCTTTTTCTCATCAGGTCATGTAAAAACCATCCGTACCCACCCCCTAACGTGGTTAGTGATTAGCAGACATTTCATGAATTAACGGCTGTTGAGCTGTGTTTGAGTTGGTTAAAATTAATATCCCAGCTCTAAAGGGAGAGTGGCTTCAAGGGATTGCTATCAATAAGTAAATACCAGATAATGACACAGTACTTTGTTGGTTCCGCTGTGGAAGTTTCGGACTGGGCTTGAGGCTCGGTCAAGATTTAAACGTATCATGTTAGCATGTTAATCCGCAAAGGCTCAGGTTAGCCTGTTCACATGGTGCCAAATTTATTTTGACAAATTCTGGAAATTTACTTCTGATTTCAGTGGTTAAAAATTACTTATTTATGTAATGATGTGTCACATTGGAAATTCAGTTTTTTAACATGTTTCAGTTTACTTAACTTAGCCTTTTAATAGCATGCTTGCTATTATTGAGAATATGGGCTAATAGAAAGTATACCAGGTATGTTTCCTTAGTTTACTTGGAACTCATGAGCTGACTTTGAGCAGATTTTTTCTTTACCGACTATATTGCTCATATAACTAAATTCTATAAGTCTATAAAAATACATTTGTGATTTTTCAGTTATCTAGCCGTCTGTGAGCCTAAACAGGACAAGTGCTTACGTATAATGAATAGATGTCCTGTGTTAGGGAAGCAAACACTGGTCTTGGTAGTTGGATTCTTAACCACCATGAGGAGGATGGCTCATACTAGCCCATTAAAAGTCCTGAACATGGTGACATCATTCTGCAGCCACAAGTTTAACTATTAAAACCACAGATGCCTTGTTTTCCTACTTTCTTCTACTGTGGCAGAGAAAAAACAGAAGCTTTATGAGAGCCGAAAGGCAACTTATGTCACTTTTCCCACGTGATGAGTTGGGGAAAATGCACTTTCAGCTCACACATAGAAAAGAGTCTCCTGTCTTAGCCACACAAACCATTAGGGTTCCTGTATAAAGTGTAAGTTTCAATCCTGACCGTCCTCGTACGGCGTGTACTCCACTCTGTAGGTGCCATCTCCCTTATCAATGATGTAGGCGTCAGTGTTGGCGCCTGATGGATTGGAGATGCAGGCTTTGATGTGACTGCTCTCACTCTTATAGTGAACTTGAGTGTCCACGGTGAAATGTGTGGTCACTTCCCTCAGGACACCTGAGGAGAGGACACAGAAGCAAAATCATAAAAAGAGATTAAAACTAGTCCCAACAGGCTCCATCTAACACATCTGTGCTCAGATAAAAAAAACAAGTGCAATCTCTGTTTTTGAGGAGCACCCAGGGGTGACAGATAAGTCCACACAAATTCCTTAATAACCATAATAACCAGTTGTTACTTAATGAGACACTGTGAGGGAGATTTTATGGTTTGTGGGAGTGACGGGGTGAAAGGCATTTTAGCATGTTTGTCTGTGGGTTTTAATTTGGCAATGTGAGAACCGAGGAGATTGACCACAATCTGTCACAATCTGAATGCAACATAAAAATCTCCGGTCAACTGGAGTTCGTCAACATCATAATAAACTTTACTCCTGAGTAAAGTAATCACTGGGAGCCCACTCCAGAACGGACTGGAGAGGGTCCCGTCATCATAAAAACTGTTTACTACTTACTTACAATCTGGATGGTGCCAAATTTACCCAGCAGGCTTCGTCTTAATCACTGGTTTCATTTTGGATAACTAAGAATTTTGGCATAATGCATCCTTATCTAAAAACACTACCACAGCAAACAACTTGATCAGGATCTGATCAGGTGGCTTTTTGAATAAATTGTGGATCAAGTTTTTTGAGGATTTGTTATTCAATAGTAAAGTGGAATATATCTGGTGAATGTTGTTTGTCAGTAAATCTCTGTTTTAGTTCTTAGCCATCCAATTGTTAGGAACTTTTAAATAATTTAGGATGTTTAGAGGGAATACAATCAGTCTGCTAACACATTTCATTTTAGACAGCTAAGCCACTTGGAATCTGTCAGCCACATCTGAGGTGAATCTTCTTTGTGGGCTCCCACCTCTGGGCTCGACTCCTGGTCCGTAGACTTTGACGCCACTGGTGTCAACAGCCGGGTCCACCTGCAGTCGGGTAGGAAATTTGGGTACCGTGTGTCCTCCGTACTTGATGGTGATGGTGTACATGCCGTGGAACTGGGGGATGTAGGTGATGGAGTAGGTCCCGTCGCTGTTGTTCTGGATGTGAACTTCAGCTTTTGCTCCAGAGTCAGAGATGATCTCAATGGTGAGCTCAGCTTCTCCGGCTTTGGAGCAGTCCACCATGAAGGATCCGGTTTCGTTAACTTTGCCTCTTTCCAGACCGGGACCGCTGGCCGTCACCTTGGCAGGGTCAAACACGGACTGGACCACAGCCTTGAAGGGCGAACCAGGAATGTGCTGGTCTGCAAAGAGGATGTTGATGGCGTACTCACCGGGCTCAGTAGGCAAGTAAGACACGGAGCAGGAGCCGTCACCGTTGTCTTGACATTCAATCTTGGCCTCGCATGGACCCTCTACTGTCAGGCCCAGACCGCCAGTACCAGCACCCTTTGTGTCGATGGCAAAGGGAGCGGGTTTCCCCACAACCCCGCCCTGAAGACCTGGACCATAGGCTTGCACCTAAAGGATTTAGAGAAAAGAGATTAGACACATAATTGTAACTCACTCACTCACTCATTTGTAAAAGTGGTCCTTTTAGCTTGAGATGTGCGTGCATCGTGTTGGTGTTTCCTGAAACCTGCTTTAGTCGTACTGGTACGATGTTTATTTAAGATGGAGCCACATCTTGGATCAAGAAACCTTTATCAGCAACAAGAAATGTATACCTGAATCCATGAATGGAAAACCAAATGGGCGTACCCGACACAGGCCAGAGTCAGAGAGGTCTGGGCCCCTGTGCCGAAACCACTATATAAAGTTACTGCTAAAATATGTGGTTTTAAAAAATAACTGAGTTCTGGTAAAAGATGAGGAATAACCACAATAAAAACCCCTCACCTTTGAAGGGTCAGGGGGCATGACACCCTCCACAGTGAACGGACTTCCTGGAACAGGGTTTCCATCGTAGCTGATGTCCACTCTGAACGGCCCCTCCTCAGGAGGAATGTACTTCACTGTGTGAAGCTCGTTGGCTGTGCCCGACTCCAGCTTACAGGGGATTGGGCGACGTGATGGGGACGTGATCTTTATGTCCAGTTTTCCCTGACCTCCGGCTCCTCGAGTGCTGACGGTGAACTCCTGATCCTTCCCAACATCCACCTCTTTGATTTTCACCGATGCACACACAAAGGGATACGGCAAAGAGAAGGTTAAACAGCCACCTTCAGTCACATTGGTGGACTGACATTTCCTCATGTTTCCAAAATAAAAGCCCCAGTATACAGGCATATGTACTCACTGTTGTTCAGCCCCTGAATTTTGACTTTGTTGAGATTCAGTGGGGGGGCCACTGTGATGTGAAATGGACTTTTAGGGATGGGGTCTCCTCCATGGCACACGGTAATAGACATGTTCCCCTGATCGAGACAGACACCGCAGCTGACACAGGTTTATGACAATGTGTCACAAGGTGCGCACTGTAAATCTGGAACAAGTCTAACGGGTGTTTACCTGTTGGACTGCTGTGTAGCGGACAGTGTAGGAGTAGTCATGGTTGTCGATGATCTCGAAGTCTCTGACAGCTTCCGCTTTAGATGCTGTGGTGAAATGGACCTCGGGTTTGGCTTTGCCAGCTCCTTTTGTGTAAATGGTGAAGTGAGTCGGTTTGCCCACTTCAACACCTGCAGGTGCAAAAAGACCTTGATGATGTCAACTGTGATGGAAAAATCCAAAAGTGATTAAATTTTAATAAATTATGTTTTGCATTGTTATAAGGTCAAATGATATTCAGTGTTCTTAGGAAGAATGCTGAAACATAACGTCCTTTGTTTCATGTGCATGTTTTCATCTCGGGAAGTTTTCTGTGTAACCGTTCCAAGGTTGTCTGCTATCTAACTGTAGCCACCTGGAGACATGTAGGTGTGTTGGGAGCCTGATGGTGGGAATGTTCTGCCCAGCAGCAGAGGGGTATAAAGCATTTGTGTGATGTATCAGTCTTCAGAACGGCACTAGACAGAGCACAAAACTCTGTCTGTGAACTTCTCTCTTGCAAGATAATAAAACCCTTAAAAGACATCCTGGATGCAAGCTCCTTTACTGATTACACTCGAGGTGTCTGGACCAGTAGTTGTCAATATATATTTTTTCCATGACATCAACAAATCCTTTTTGTCCTTCTATAATGCAGCAAATTATATCATAAACCCATAGAACCTTCTCTAAAATCCATAATTTCTTCAACAATAGATCTGCACATTAAAGAAATGCGGACTGTATTAATTTACATTAGTAACAGTTTTATGGTATATGCAGGAATTACGAGCTTCAAGAGTAAAGATTACCAACCGTATGTGCACGAAAAAAAGTTTAAAGTTGAAATTGTAATGACTGTGTACGAACATACAGTGCATTTACATATTGATAGACATAATCAGTTGTAGTAAAAGTCCTCAGATCTTATATTTAAGCAAAAATTTCCCATCCACAATGTAGAAACATGGTACCAAAGTACAGAACGTGGGTGAATGTACTTAGTTCCCAGCACAGCTCACCTGTTTTGTTGAGTCCAGGTCCCTCTGCCCTGACTTTAGCTGCATCATGAGATGGATCTACCTTTATTCTAAAGGGACTGATGGGAATTTCCTGTGTCAACAATAACGTTAAGAGGTTAGGTTAATCTTTAAAATTCATCCACGCATATTTCTGAAGCTGTTCACCTGTCTCTGCCCTCACCTGGTCAGCAAACAGAACCATGATGGTGTACTGACCAGGGCCTGGAGGCATGTACTTCACTGTGAATGTGTCGTTATCATTCTTGATGATGTCAAAGTCGATGTCTGCCTCCGCAGGTCCAACCACACCTGGGGCACACTTGATCCCAATGCTCACGTCACCTGGGATGAAAGAAGTCAAATAGAAGTCTTTATTTTTGACCCCCGAAGCCCAAAGATATTTTTAGAATTTTCACCTGCAACGATTGGACTACTACAAACTCCACAATGCGAGACCAAAAAAAACACAGAAGGGAAAGGGGATGCTTTTAATTTGGCGAGTAAATTTTGTTTCATTTCTTCTTAATCAAAATTCTAATTTAGAGCATGAAAAACCCAAGAAACAACGAGGTAGTCGCAGAATAAAGCGAACAGTAGATGATGTTGGAGCATGTCTCACCTTGTCCAGCCTCGCTGCAGTCAACGGTGAAGTATGTCGGCTCGTTGGCCTTCAGTCCCGTGTTTTCTACACCAGGACCATAAACCTTCACGTTCTCTGGATGACTGCCTTCGCCAATAATCACCTACAGAAATGTATGAGTAGGCTAACGTTATATCCATCTCAATATATTATGCATAAGTTTGATATTTTTACGTCTACTACGTTATATTATACTATATATACTATACATTATATTATATGTAATTCTCACAATATACTGTATATTTAGTTTTCATTTTATCTTACCGCTTGTCTTTCTCTCTAACAATGTAAATTACAGGTTTCATCATCATTCAGTAAAAAACGTTAATAAAATAATCCAAAACGGAGTGGAGCACCTCAAGGTCTGATTGTGTAAGCTCTGTATTTCCATATTTACAGGCCACCTGTTGACCAAATAGTAGCCATCGTCTTTCACTAAAATTTAAATGCTGATCACGTGAAAAGAATAGCTTTCAACTCAATTCTGATTTAAGTGTTTTTTTATGTTTATATCAAACCTTTGTATTTGAATTTCAGTGCAGTTCAAGGCAGCAAAAATGTTCAACTCAGTAATTTCAACATACGACTTTGTGAATAAAAAAGCATCAGTTTTATACCCTGAAGGGGCTGTTGGGAACGTTAACTTCGCCCCAGGTGATGATGATGGTGTGTTTGATGGGCTTAGTGGGAATGTAAACACAGAAGTAGGTGCTGTCTCCATTATCTGTGACCTTGATGTCGATGGGGAAACCTTCTGCATCCTGAAAGCACAAACAAAAATGTCTTCTACATGCTGTCACAATTAGTCATCCCTTCAGAGAACATGATTGACTAACCCGGTTGTTTTCCCACCTGAGCGTAGATCTTCAGCTCTCCTCTGCCAGCTTCACGGGTATTAATGGTGAAATCAGCAGGTTTGTTGACGATGCACCCCAGAGGCTCCAGACCTGGACCATAACATTTTATCTGCAGAGACGAGGATATTCATCACGTCATGATTAACAATAGAATTGTGGATGGACTATGAGATTGAGACTTGGAGATGAAGAAAACGACTGAAATAAGCCACAAATTAACTTCAAAGTGACAGGGTCTAACCTTCTCTGGGAAGACATCATTGGCAGCAGGGAGTATGTGAGCCATAAAAGGACTGTCCTTGATGTCTTCGTCATCACATATGACATGGACGGCGTAGTCACCTGGTTCGGTTGGCCAGTAGCGAACGTCACATGATCCATCTCCTTTATCGTCACACTCGATCTTAGCCTGAGAAGGACCCTCGATGGAAAATCCTGGAGACAAACATAAGTGAACATCTGAAACTTCTGTTTACATTCGTGTCTGCTGCTCTAGTTTTCACACCAGAAGTATTCAATTAAACACTGGCATCACCTGTAGGTTAGAGTCAGTTTGATCTTTTCATCAAGGAAATATTTTCAAACTTATGTCAATAAAAAAGCTGCCTCAATTCTCTTTTTCTAGTGTTTATTCACATCTATCCTCACATATTACACGGGAAGCATCAGCATTAGGTTACATTAGGTGCCAAATATTGTGTTTTGTTGCTACGTACCCAGAGTTCCCACCTCCGTCCCAATGGCCTCCACCACAAAGTCAGCACTCCTTCCCACCATCCCAGACTCCAGACCTGGACCCCAGGCCCTCACCTTTTGAGACCCCACCTCTTCACTCACCTGTACTTCAAATGGACTGAAAAAAAAAACAATCGTAATATCAGAAATGACATTACATCATACCATACATACATAAAAATCACAAAATATCTTGGGGGATACGAACAAAAAATGATGAGGCCTTTTTAAGATCATTTTCAAAAATTCCAAACATTGGTCTAAAAATGCCAGCGTGTTTCACGTAAAACTACGACGAAATCAGGCACCTCCATAAATGTGGGACACTGGACTTTCTCAACATCCTATGCTGGGCCCCTTTATAATAACAACAATGCTAACTAGATGGAAAGGGTAATTGTCATGGGTTTCAAATTCAGATCATCAAACACAGTAAAACAATGAGAACACCTCAATGCCTCACCTGCGTGGGATGCTGTGTCCCCCCCAGGTGATGCTCACAGTGTATTTTCCCATCATGATGGGGCAATAATTACACTCATACATGCCATTGTCCATCTCCAGGACCTTCACCGGCTCCTCTTGACCATCTGGATTAGAGGTACATGCATCAGTAATCACTTTTAATTTTAAACTAAAGTCAGATTTCAGAATGACTTACTTGGTCCCTTCACATTGACTTTGAGCTCCCCACTCCCGGCTCCTTTAGTGTAAACTTTGAAATCGGCCACTTCTTTCACTCTCAGGCCCTTAGGCTGCAGACCTCTGCCTGACGCTCTGCAGGCATTTGGATTACAGGCTGCGTGGACCAATCACAGGACACAGGTTAGGCCGAGATCTGGGGTTAATGAGTCCAGCAGGTTCCTACAGAACAACTTGCACAAACACGCACGCTTTTATTTAAGCTATTGATAACACGAGCTGCCTAAACTAACAAGAACCTCAATTTCAGTCTAAACCAAATTGTTTTTGATGGTTAATCAATAATTTATTAGTTTGGTGGAACTTAATTTGTCCTACTAGAAGCGCTGATAATAGCAACCCTGTGGGCTAAAATGTCAACTTCTATCCATCTCTAACAACAAATATGTTTTGTAAGGAACATAACTGCAATCAGTCTGTTCCCCAAACCACCGTCATCAACCAATAATGATACAAAGGGGGTTAAACTTAAAAAAAAGAAATCTGTTTGTACAGGGTGCTGTCATACTTGAACCAATGGATGCAAACTGAATGACAACACTACTCCTAAATCTAGACTGAATGAAAACATTTAAAATATAAGCGTTTGTGACCACGCACACACACACAGGTTTCTGTTAGTCAGAGCTGATCAGCGTTGAGAGAAGCAGATTGTTGAGGCTGAAAGGGAAAAGCAGCAAAAATAAAGATGAGATGAAACCTGAAGAAGAGCTGCAGAAATCCAAAATGTAACAAAGAATCACAAGCAAAACATTAAAAAAGTAGAAACTTAAGAAAATGTGGGCATGTACTTTGCAAACCACATTTAAAGAAATACCTCAGGGAGATTCACATGAAAGTGCCAGTGTTAGCTGGAGAAAGAGGGTTACCAAAAAGCGAGCAAGAGATACTGATGATGATGATGATGATGATGATGATGGTGGTGTGTGTGAAATAAACATCCACATGTTGCGTTGACACACATCCAATTAAAAATGAAAAGACATACTGTTAGACTGTTTCTGTCAGTTTTTCTATGTTGCTGATTATTTTCACTCGTTAGTTTTTAGTCAAATGATGACTACTCCAACAGAAAAAACCCAACCGCTCACATTTTACCCAAAATTACTTTTAGCACCAACTCAACCATTAAATCTACTTTTCTGCATACAACTACTTTGTTGCTGGGAGCCTATTAGTAAGTAAATCCCCTGAAGCAGATCACTTTGTGGGAGCCCGAAGGGTCTGAGGCCCCAAGGCTGCTCTCCCCATTGGGTGATGTTTCGGATGAATCCTACAGATACAAACACACTGCTGTAACTGCCAAGCACTGAAACTTTGCATAAAAACATCTTAGCGTTTGTGATGTGTGATGAAATTAAGTTTGATTCCTTCGGCTCTGGTTTGTAAAATAAGTGTCGTAAGGAGTTTCTCAGGGCTGAAGTTAAAACTTGTCAATATCTGCTTGTTATTTTTTAAACAGACTAAATGGAATCAGTTCTGTTTGTGGACATATTTTATGGCTGTTGAAGAAGCTCTGAGCAACAACACGTCACAGTAACTAACATCTCTAAAATGCTAAACACTGAAGATAATAAAAATAAAATAATCAGAATGTTTATCATTAATGGACACTTGGCCCGAGGTTATTATTATCAGTCTCTTGAATTGACCCTATCAAGAGATGGACCCACGCATCCACATTCACTGTGTCTGGCTGTAAAGGATGAAGCAGGTGCTGCACATGCTGGAAAGCCTGTCCAGAGCTTTCAGAGGCAGAGATGGTTTAAGGCTGAGGTGGAAGGAAACCAGGCAAGTGCAGGCAGGATCCATTCACACCCCCGCCCCCCCAGCCTGTACTAACTTGGTCGCCTGGGTTTGGGCGGCGTCGGAGGGGGGGCTCTCCTCGTCTTTTCTGAGGGTGGGGTGCGTATGGACTCAGGTACAATCTGTACCGGAGACCCAGGAGGTGGGACGCTCTGTGAAACTGAAGGAGGGAACAACAGTGATGATTCATTTGTACACAGTTAAAGAGAGGACAGAGTCCTCCAGAGCAGCAGACAAAGTCACGAGATGAAGTCAGGTTCAGGAAGTCAAGTCACGTTCCTGCATTGAGTGTAAGGTTGAAACAGGCAAGGCCCAAGTCTGGACCTAAATCAAGACCAACAAGTCAATGCCAAGTGCAAACAAGAAAGGCCCAATCGAAAAATTGTGTCAACGGTTTCCAATTCCAGTCCATGATCGGATTGTGATGGGACAAGTCAAGACAATGACACCAAGCAAAACCCTCATTAATATCCCAAATCAAGACTACCAGTCCACTAGAAACCCAGTAACGAATTTCAGACATGGCAGGCATGTCCATGGTCAAGTCACAAATAAAGTTCAAAACACCGAATCCTACATCAAATGCTGAATCAACTCTTTAACCACGTTCTAAATCAAGACAGCCACGTCCACATTCTTAGGTGTCAAGACACAGTTCAAGGCTAAAGTCAAGTCTGTCCAAACAGTCATCCGTTTTCTGTCCATTAAACTATCTCTGTCTGCAGACCAGTGGAACACCCCAGTCCAAAACCATGGGAGAGCTCAGCTTCAGCTGACATAACCAAACCCTGAGGGGACGGTTCCAATAGACCTAATCCCAGAATGAACTGAAGGCTCTCAGTCTGGACGCAAGAGTTTCACGTGACCCCCCCTAACATAAGGAACAGGTGCTGAGGGGTAGAGGATGTTGGCTAAGAAAGTGACAGACAAAAAGTTCATTACGCGGTATAAATAAGATGTTGTAGAGAATATCTGCAATTTTCAGAAAATCAAACCATGTTTTTTTATGTAACCGGAAAGTTCTGGATTTAACCTGGACATTTAAAGAAACTCAAGACATGTACTAATGCATAAATATATACAACCTACCCTCAGAGATGTGGACAGTGAAAGGGCTTCTGGGAATCTGTTGCCCAGCAAACGTTACATAAATGGTGTGAGGCCCCTCCAGGACGGGGACATAGGTGCAGCGGAAAACACTGTCGCCTTTGTTCTCCAAGACAATCTCCACTGTATCCCTCCGGCCGTTTGAATCCACAATGATGACGCCCACGTCTCCAGCACCCGCCCCTGGTGGACAGACAAAACCCTTATAAATTGACATTTCTATTCCTAAGACTGTCTAACATGTTTCCTTTTTGAGTTATTACCTGCAGTGTAAATGTCAAAGTATGTGGGTTTGTTGGCCACGTTTCCCATTGCCTGCAGTCCAAGCCCGCGGGCCTGAACTCTGGTTGGGTCACCCATTGCCCTTGAAACATTCACCAGGAAGGGACTTCTGTCGATGTCCTGCCCAGCAAACAACACCTTCACCTGGGATGGGACATAACAGGAAGCACACCTGTCAGGGTTTCTGGAAGGTCAGAATTCCTGTTCTGCCCTATTACCCTATTACGCCCTATTGCTGCTCTGATTCTGGTGAACAAAGTAGATCATTTAGGATGTGGGGGAGACCACAATCAGAGCTAAATCACAGGGAATTTTGGACACAAACACCACCCAAACTGAATCATCAGGTTGCTCTGGAGCTGCTGATTGTGGAAATAAGGGACTCATCACGTGTTCACCATCAAATTAAAAGGTGATTGTCAACGTTGTGTTGAGGCGCACAAGAAGATCATCCAGGTTTAAAAAGCTCAGGTAGGTAGGTAGGGCTTACCAGATACAAAAGTCTGATATAAAGAAGAAGCACTCCGTCATCACGTTTTTCTGACAACACTCCCGCTACTGAGACGTAACAGGGACTAAACCCACAACCCGAAACGTTTCTGCTTCTCTGAAAAACCACAAAGACTAAAAGAATTTGATAAAAAGACTTAAACATGATGACATTTGAGGCAATTTCATTTGCTGAAGAAGACAGTGCTGTTCCCAAAAACCTCACAAAACATTCCCAGTTTTACATATACAGTATGCTTCGAAAACCTTTGCAGCGAAGCTGTTTGTGCATCTTACTTTGTGAAGGCCCTCCACTTTGGGCAGGTAGACCACAGAGTAAGTTCTGTTCTTGTCATTGTTGGGGATCACTCGGGCCTGGTGGGAAGACAGAGGGGGTTACATTTCTTTCTACATTTCTGTCTTACACAAATATAAGATGGTGTCCTGCCACCTCTTCTGTGTGTCCCTCTGGATCTTCCACATAAACCAGAACCTCGCCCAGTCCGGCCTCCACCGTCTCCACCAGAAACTCTGCTGGTTTCAGAACCATGTTACCTCGAGGCTCGATACCTGGGATATAAAGGAGAGCAGTGCTGCAATAAACACATTATGTTATGTGATATTTTTAAAACAAGAAACTAATTCAAAGAAGGATTTAAAATGTCGTTTAAAGATTTTGGGGGGGGTTTTCGGTATGGATTTTCTCACCTGGGCCATAAGCTTTGGCCCTCTTTGGATGTAGGGTCTTTGCTCTCAGGGGGGCGCCGGGCTTCAGTTTGGATTTGGGGAACTGAGACAGGTAAGTCATCACAGAGTGCTCGTCCACGTTGGGGTCGACAATCTCCTCTGGAGCGATCACCTGCAGAGAACAGAGCGAGCGAGCAGGTGAAGCGCTGCATGAAACACATCAAATGCATTTAAAGCAAATACACACCAAAGAGCTTCAGTAATGAAACTGCAGAACATCTTTAATGAACAGCTGATCTGAGATCTGACTGAGTCAAAGTCAATTACGGAGGAAACACTGAAAGCAGATCCACTTTTCCTGTGAGATGAGACTAAATAACGGAGGAACGCGGGTGAGTTTGTGCTGTTAAACCATTTGTAGCTGTAACAATGCCCAGGACACGGAAAAAGCCGGGTAGGTCGAGATTTACGTGAGAAGTTCTTTGTCATTATTTCTGCATTAGTTTCTATAATTTGATGTAAGGTTTAGCAAAGTTGGCGAACATATAAACTTCAATTAACTAAGGTGGGCAGGTCACCTGTGGCACTCCCAGCCAATCATCCGCCTGCTGCATGGCCTCTCTGGCATTTTCCACCGGCTGACTGGGATCCCACGTTTCCCAGTCTGGACACAGCCCTGAAGGTAACACAGAGACAGAGTCTAATTAGATCAGGTGAGCAGAGACCAGCTTAAAACTAACATCTCCTCATCAAATCTTTTCTTTCTAGGATACTGAAATATTCTGACGCAAAGTAGAAAGAGTTCGACTTTCCTGCAACATTCATATACTGTCCCATCCAAATAATATGAGATCTTTCTGTACACTTTAACTTTTATATTTTACTGCTCATATAGTAAAACACTTTTTCTCAAAGTTTTAAGGCCCTACCAGGGGCACAGTTGTCCACCAGTGCTCCCAGTGCCTTGCCGTCCCTCCAGTCTCGGTGGAAGTTGGTGATGGGGAGCTGGGGCACCTTGTTCTGGATCCAGCCCAGCAGGCGTTGTTTGGGGGTCAGTTTCTTAGCATCTTCATCCTCCTCGTCCTCCCACATGGGCATGGAGATGGAGTAGTGGAGGATCAGGGTCCAGATCAGACCCAGGATCAGTTTCAGATTACCGTCCACGATGGCTTTTGAATCTGAGTGTAGAGGGGTTGGGGGGTTGTTGTAAATACAGACAGGTTTACATAGACATTCCCAACATTCCACAAGTGAGTCCACATGAGCCCGTCTCCGGGTTCATAGGTCTAAAACCTGTTCCGATACCAAGACCTGTGGCGCATGAACCTGCTGCCTTTTAATCCACTAAAGTTGTGGAATAACCGACGACACTTAAATCAGGCAGTACACAAACTAGGTAACTGATCCTACAGGAACATTACTGCAGATGTTCTGATCATGTGGTGTCAGTCTGTTCCTCTGCAGCAGCAGATAGAAAGTAAAGGAAGGAAAGGAAGGAGAAGATTCTGAGCACATTTATTTTTACTGACGTTGATATTTTCAAAATATGCCTGCACATCACCGTCAGCTCCAGACGTCCCTAAAACGCTTCTTCAGGAATGCACTGCTGGCCTTTGCCAAGCCCTTGACCTTAGTCCTTGATCCCCAAAATCAGGTTTCTCCTTTTATTATTTGGACCTTTGTGCTACATTTCACGAAATTCCTTCGAAGCATTCCTGTGATTTCACAAGCACAATAATGGCATAAACGGGCAGACAACAGAGGCCACATTGGCTTTGGCTCTGGCTGTTGGAGCCATAATCACATTTCTGCTTCATGAATTCCTCAATAATTAGGAGCATTCCACGCTGTTATGTATTTACTTAAAAACTGAGACTGTTGATGAAATGTCCCAACACATCGACAACAGCTCAGGATCAAACTATAGAAGCTCTGCTCACAAAAACACGACGGTGATGTCATAATAACTGATTCCACACATGCTACAGGTCACCGGGTCATAATGTGTCTTAGGATCCTGATTACGTCGCGTCCATTTAAGTGCTCGCCAATAGAGTTTACTTCTTTGAGTTGTGTGTCTGTCAGATGTCAGGAATCTGAGGCTGCACTATGTGGAAGTTCCATCCATCGACAGCAGAGAAGAGATGTGTTACAGGGTGAAGTCATTCAACCTGGCTCTGAGAAATGAGGTCAGTTTAAATAGGAAACACATGCACACGCACACACATACACTCACTCACACACACACACACACACTCGAGAGTCAGAGAAGAACACGTCACCTCACTAAACCGAAAACTGATTTGGAACTTCTTGATCCAGTGACTCAGAAACCTGTTGTTTCTGTTCAGTGGTGGGCGGAGCTCATGTCTTTTCACATACACAACACACACAGATTTTTTTTACCAGATGATTTTATTTTTATTCCGACTTTTGGTTTTATGTGATTACCGCTTTGACTCATTTCACTTTTGCTGAATCCAGTGGCAGAAAGTAACTGATTACTGTTATTTCTATTATTACTTATCGCTCAGTCTCTCAAATCCTCTTTAACTCCTTTCAGTATTTGAACGTCTGTTTATTCCTATTTGAGCCTCTTATTTGACCAGAACTGAGCTGTGATGCTAATGTGGTTAAAACATATTTTCCTTCTCTGAGCTCAGATGACCAGTGTGTGTTATTTAGCCCGTGCGTGGACACACACACACACAGACACACACACACACACACACGTAGGAAACTCCGTGTCCAAAGATTAGTCCAGTTCCAGTTCAAACAGGAAATGTTGTGATCGGAGCGTCCCTGTAATCTTTGCCCAGGAAACAGGAGCTCCTGCACTTTCTCTCTGTTTCTTTGAAGCCTCAGCTGACCCCTGGACACATACACACATATACATAATATTTGTGTATGACCCCAGTAAATCTGTGCAAACCGGCCTGTTCACACTATGTACAGATCACATGTTTCACCTCAAATCACAGCCAGGTACTTTAACTGCAGCGATACAGCTGAAATTGATTTATCTGTGGAGACTAACCACAGAACGACCATCTGAACTGTCCTATTTAACATCCTCTGGTTGCCAACAGTTACCAAATATAGAAGCTAAAGGTCACCCTGCTGAAACAATAGAGTGCTGATAGAAAGACTGTAGTGTGTCTGAAGACTAACCCCCCCAATGTGTGTGCAGGCGGAGAAACTATGTAATGTGACATTCAGAAAGAAAGAGGAAGTGATGGACGGAGAGAGAGTAGAGAGAAATGATGATGACAGAGGGAAAGAATTGAAGACCGGACGAACAGATGAAGTCCTGTCGGTATTTTTTCAGTACAGACACAAACATGGAATTGATGCATTTCATGTTCTGAAGTTAAGCGTGTCAAGGCACACGTGGCACAGGTTGCTCCCAGAAAACATCGTAAATTCATCTGCTGATCATGTGAGCAGAGTCATCAGATCAAGAACAAGATGATTCATTATTCAGCTTTTTTTTTTTTTTTGGGGTGTAAAACAGTGAATCCACAAGCAGCCTCACTGTTTTCTGCAGAGAGGGTAAACTAAGTTCTGGTCTACAGACTGAAGATGATCCGGCAGATCACAGGTAAAAGGGTTCAACGGCCTCCATCCGTCATCTATTAAATCGTCATTAATCCAAAATGTAAAACATTACAGCTTTTGACAGTTCTGACGCAATTTTATTCACACATCAACTGAAAATCGGTATGTCCCTATATGAAACATGATTTGAGCAATCTGAGGAGGAAAACTCAACAACTGACCCTTTCTCAGATATGTGCAGTGGGACAGCTGCCGTTTCCACGATGCAGTTTCCCCTCTCTGTGGGCGGGGCTCAGCTCCTCCAGACGGGGCAGAGGATAGGAGCCCAGGTACATCTCTGCGCGTTAAAGTTCGGGCTGTACAAAGCCAACAACAACACACCTGCAGAGACTTAGAGATGTTAAAGCTGAACAGGTCCTGCACCAGCTCCCCTGAAACACCTCTAAGAGTCATGTGCAGACCTCCCATGTCCACGGTCAGTTACGTGAAGGCTGATTACAGGTTCTCATTAGCTCTAAAAAGAACACAGTGGGGAACGTAGGAGCTCACAAAGTTCTCTCTTTATCATTTGGTTACTCTGTGACTTGACTGAGAGAACCAATAAGTCGTAGGCCCCCGTTTCAGAAGCAGTTAGCAGTTAGTGTCAGTTTAGCGTCAGGGAGCAGGTGAACAGCAGCTGCACAAACGTGATTGTTGTTTATCCTGAAGATCCAGAGTGTGTTCAGCTTCTCTCTCACACCCACACCTGTGTCCTATAAAAACATTAGGTGAGCATTTACAGCCAACAGCTGAGAGGTGGTGAGACAGAAAGACCCCTCGTCATTGTAGAACCTGTTCGGTCTGTCACCAGCTTGTGGACGTTTGCAGAGAAAGAGATTTGGTGATGGAAGTAACGTTGTTTCCATGAAAGCCTCAGAAACAACACAGGACAGAGGAAAACCCATGTTCTGAGCTCCTGTATTAAGCCCACTCAAAAACAAGCAACTGATCCTGCAGGACTCAGGACGTCAAAGTCAACTACTTTCAAGTCACTGTCACAAGTAGTTTCATGTATTTGACGACGAGCTGAAGGTGGAGCTGGAAGCTCGACACCAACCTCCGCCTGCTCCCCACAAACATACACATACTTTGACCTGGAGCGACAAATTAGAGTGTCCTCATATCTACGGTCCACACACACAGAGACAGACAGACAGACACCTGCGTGCAAGCACTGACAGCACGTGAAAGGAAAGCAGCTCCTCGTTTCAAACTTGGAAGGTTTGTAACGTTCCTGTTGCTGTTCAGTGGCCCCCGTTCACAATGTTCAGTCAAATCTAACAAAGGAGCTGCTTCTTCTGCTGCTACCGCATCATGTTTTTTAGTGACCATGTGTGAAACACGTATGAACATCCAGAACATTCGGCAGAAAAAGGTTCCTGGTGGCCCACAGCCCGACGCAGAGAAACACAAACCAGAAACCGATCACATGACATTAGGCTGTTGATGGGTCCGTAATGTGCACATCACTGACTGCTCTGAGCGTGTGTGTGTGTGTGTGTCCCAGCTGTTGGCTGAAACACCTCAGACCAACTGTGACAGCAGCTGACACACACACACACACACACACACACAATCCTCCCCCTGACTCCCACACACAGGCAGCATTCATCAACCTCCCAAACCTAAGTCATGTGTTTTGCTGAAGTGGGGGTGGTGATGTAACTAAACTGAAACTTTGTTGTTGGGAGTCAAAATGAACATCAACGACGATCCACAGATCACATACACTTCAAAGTTTACAGCAGAATTCCACAGGGGAAAGTGCTGGTTAAAGAAGAACCTAAAGCCTAGTTTACATAAACAGCCCTCATTGGGATGGAAAAAGGACCGGAGTCAAACAATAACGGGACGGATTATTATATTCCACCGAGTCTCTGCAGTACACAGAGGTGAATGACTTCAAAGCAACGTGTCTGCGTTGCACAGTGCAGGTGGGGCGTGCACCGCAACACAGAGGCCCGAGGCCCATGAACACTGTCCAAGTGCATTCTGGGAAGTGTACGATCCTCATCTGTGAGTCCTAGATTGGCATCATGCATTGCTGCTGCAGTCCTAGGTGTTTACTGTCCATCTGGGTAAACCTCAGAGTTGCTCTGAGCTGATGAAAACTTTGGTTTTCTCCTGTTATCTGTGGTCTAGTGCAGCCGGACCTGAACTGTCACAGCAGGACACGTCCCAGTCCTGAGTGTCGATGATTTAGTGAGCGAAGCTGCAAAGAGACTTCAGAACATCTGTCATTGTTTCGTGTCTCTCTCAGTCCGGGGGGAGTCGTACTGTACGTTAATGGGGGTGCGGGGCAGTCAGAGACAGACTGACACTCGGCTCGGAAACAACGTGTGTGTGTGGAGGGTGGGGGGCTGGCTGCAGTTTAACATTCCTGGGCTCTGACTGCTCCAACACATGGGAACCATTAGAGAGAGAGAGGCCGACACAATGACCCACAACATGTTCCTCTGTTCACACTGACAGACCATCCAACTACATTTTGTTCCCTACATGCACTTTTAGTTACTGGTGCAAGTCAAACCTCTTCAGACCCACATACAACAGCTACACAGGAACAGTCTCACATCTCCGTCAACCACTTCTCCTTTAACAAATGTGCAGAATACAAGGGGGTGGAGGCAGCTTGAAATAATGAGATCTGCACATTCCCACATCACATCCTGAACTTACATCATGTAACTGTGTCTGTAAATGTGCTGATCACCTGATGAATCATATCATGGCTGAAATATTTAATCTCATTACCCTCCCTAATGACATATTACTCCACATAACCACAACAATCATAATGTTGCACTTGTTAGCGTTATATTTAACAGTCATAGCGTGAACTACTGACTAACTGTGTGCACAGAACCAAATCCTCTGCCGGTTCATGAGAGAATTAGCAGCAGGACAAACTCTTCTGACCTGGGGAGCAGTCTAACAGAACCCTGGCAACAGTTACAGGCCCGTAGTTCTACAGGCCCGTCATTCACAGCTTTACCTTTACTTAGTGAGAGGACAGAGACGGGTAGACTAGTGTCTTAGAATCAGATGTGAACAGAACTGTCATGGTTTGCGGTGGGAGCTCTCAGGTGAGAACAGGTGCCACATTAAGCAGGAAGTTCTGCTTGTGAGACAAAAGAAACAACACACAGGCTGAAGTTTTGGACTCCGCTGAATCCTCCTCTGCTCTTTTCCTCTCCGGCTATTTTCAGCAGCTGTCGGTGGAGGAACAGCAGTGTTCAGCTGTCCTGCCATCAATCACCCCTAACACCCCCCCACGGACCCACAACGACCCTCCTCATGCTGCAGAACCACAAAATGTGAAGGAAGCTCAGATTTGAACTTGTGTCAAAATGTCATTTCTCAGAACAACCAGAGATTTCTCTGTTCTCCGCAGACGTGCAATGAGCAGCAGAGTTTCGAAAATCAGCGTTTGACAATAAAATTAATGTGGTTTGTCGTAGATTTTCAGTATTTGGACACTTATGTAACCATCCACACAACTCATCATCAAATACAATGGACAAAATTTTAAGCTCAAATAGAAAATGTGAAGAAAAACATGCGGACAGAGACGTGCAGATGACAAGGTATAAAGCAGAGCCGTTGTCATAGATCATCATGGAGCTGGAACCTGAAAATTCTTTCTTTGATGGAAACCACTTACTTTTGATAATTGAGCAAGAAACCGATTAAAAGACTGAATTACTGGACACGTCAGCTGTGCTGCCTGCAGCCTCCTCTGAGGATCTGAACCCAGTCTGAGCAGAACCTAAAAAGTAGACCCACTTCAGCTTCTACTTTCCTGAAACAAGGCCATCGTTACAGCGTCATCACCCTCTGTGAGTTTGTGCTTTACAGTTTAAGACATGTGGGGTTAATATTCATGTGGCAAATTCAGGGACCATCTATGGAGAAAATACACCAGCATTTCTATATTTTCCCACTGATTTGGCACAATAATCATATTTGGGACATGTGGTTCCATCGTCTGCGTAATTCAAAGAAGCAGGCACATTAAAGGCCCTGCAGTAGATTTTCTTCTAATCGAGCACAAAAAAGTCTCAACAAGGAGCCAGGAAACAAAACTGGGTTTGAATCCAGGACACTATGGTTTTGGGTCATGGACTGTATAAGACTGTCTGTCTAATAAAGTCAGGTACTACTGTGAAATCACACTGTGAAAGGACAAATGTTTAACTGAAACATAAAATTGTTGTAAAATACGCTGAAATAAAAAACACTAACACAAACTAAGATAAAGTACAGTAAATTCTGATGTTGGAGGATTCATCAAGTCGTACTTTCACTCCCTGCCCATTGGTCATCTGATCTGTTTGGGGGGTTACCCTCCTTCCACCTCGTCTCATGCACCCAGAACAACCAACACGAGCTGTCAGCGAGCAACAGCTGCTCCTAAAGACAACATCCGGACCGGTCAGGACCTTCAAATGAACACAGGCTCCATGCGAAATGGTTTGGATTTAAAAATGTTTTTTTTTTTTTTTTTTACCTGTCACTGACAGTGTGATAAGAGAAGAATCCACTTTCCATCAGCTACTACACGTTATTAAAGCCTTTCATTGGTGTCATCATCACCCTTTATGCAAGGAACTTTCTGCATGCATTAAAGGTGTTTTTAAGGGTGATATCTAAGGGGTTTTGCAGAACAGCATGTCCTTTAACCTGGCCATTAATAAGTCAGTTAAGATGTTGATTAAGTCCCAGCTGGCAAAGGTTTACAGCAGATTAAGGAATTCATCTGTCCATTAATCATTAACAGGTTACACTGGAAACTTAAAATATTCTTCTGGATGTTTAAGGAAATGTGTCCATGGACTAAAGGGCCGTTGAAGGAAAAATGCTCCAAACTAAACATTTTAAAGGTTAAGATTTGGTAATGAATTATGACACGAGTAGTTTGATACTTTCCGGCTGATGACTGGGTGAATCACCCGTGGACCCATGAGCATCTATTCACGCCTGACACCACCCGGCACAGAACTCTACTTTACTTTACCTAGTGCGCGCGTTGCGCACACTTTGCGTAAAAGTCCAGACGGTGCGTAAGAACTATTGGCACTCACCGATGGAGACCAGTTTGATGTGCTCCCTCTCCAAGAACTCCAGCGCCACGGACACGTTCTCCAGCTTCATCTGCCTGAAGTTGGGTCTGTTGTGATATTTCCTGTACATCTTCTTCTGGCTCAGCACCTCCAGCAGCCCGATCAGCTTGAGCCCGTCGCTCAGGTCCTTCTGCAGGTCGTTGATCCGCTTGTTGAGGACCTTCAGGTGCTCGTTGCACCACCTGGTGAACGTGTTCTGCTGAATCTTCTTCCACGGAGCGTCCTCGGCCAGGTCCTTCTCTGTGGCGGGCATCTCCTCCTCCTCCTCCTCCTCTTCGCCGATGTCCGCGGCGCTCTGGTAGAAGTGCGGAGGCAGCAGCTGCGGCTCCAAGTAGCCGCTGTTGTTCATCATGGTGCGCCCCCCCCCAGTCCTTTTATAGCGCGGAGCCGAGTGGGACGAGAAGAAAAGGCAGAAAAAAAGGGAAAAGAAGAGGGAGAAGTGGAGCTGGAGGGGCAGTGCCAAGGCTGCTGGGAGTGACACTGGAGTCACGGAGCAGGTCCACGGCGGGTTGGTCCAGTCCCCGGTGGGGTCATGGGCTCCTGCGGGGACAGACCGATCGAAAAGGGCACACGGAGAGGAAGGACAAGTTTGTTTCCTGCGGACAGGCTCGGCGGGCTACTCGGTCCGGCTTCTGAGGCGCAGACGGCGGCCTGGACAGAACATGGGCTGCGGGTGGGCGAGCAGTGAAGCCGAGGTTTAAAAAGCTCGGCGTCACTCCGCTGGACTCCCAAGAATGCCCCCACCATGACCATATACTACTGGGCCCGGGCATCCACTGATCCACCGGAGATACGGGGCCGGCAGCTCATTGGGCAGCGGGGGCAGCGGGGCGGGGGCAGCGTCGACCCCCGCCCCCCCTCCCCAGCGGATCCGGGGCTCCACGGCCGCGGTGACACCTCCGGGTATTTTTAGAGGCAGACAGCGGGGCCCGTTTGTAAGACGCTGCTCGTAAACCGGTGAGAGGAGAGAACACGTCAGCAGCTGGCAGCCAATCACAAGCCCGCGCCTGGAAAGGTGTACAGTCCAAGTGCGCGAAGTCTGTCACAGAACTCATACAAATCGGAACCAAAAATAAACACACTAATAACTGAAAGCTGTGGGTAATAAATCAGGAAGAAATTCAATCTGATAGTTCACGTGTTTTTCAGAATTATGAGGCAACCTCCTAAATATCCACTATCTTACCCATTACTGTTATTTTAAGGGAGGAGTCACTGGGCTGCCGTGAATTTAATGTTAATAATAATAATAATAATCTGGTTCTGCAGCGGATCACAAAGGGACACTCCAGTGTGTGAAGACCGAAGGCTGAGCCAGTTTCTGATACAATATTCAGTAATTCAAATGTTTACTACCAGTCCGTCCATAGACCCACTATGTCTGAAATATCTCCATCATCACCCCCCACAACCCCCACACACACACACACACACCCACCCACCCACCCCGGCTGATCTCAGATTTCTCCCATTGTGTGTAAAAAGCTCCGAAGCTCTTCTGCCTCGGATCTGATGGTAAATTTAGTGACGCACTAAATTTAAAGCTGCGTTGCTGCGATTCGTTCCTGATGTTCTCAGACGGTCATGTCCAGTGTGTGTGTAAAGCCCCGCACCCCCACCACACACACACACACCACCAACAGTAACAGCTGCTCTTCAGGAAGTTTGGGGGCTTTAGCGACTCCAAGCTCAATCAGAAGCTTTTTAACCAAAACTCATCAGCTTCACTTCAACAACGTCGTTACTGGCACTGAACCTGTTTTATTGGCTCTAGATTGAGCAAATAAACATCGTTAAACTTTACCATGTTAAAACGTCTCTGGGAAACGCCTCCAGGTGACATCACTTGGAGGAACCTTCAGTTCAGAATCTCTCATCTCCTTGCTCATGATCCTGGTTAGACTACTTTTCCAGATCGGGTGATGTCATCTGGAGGAGTTTTTTAGCTAAAGGCAGAGAAATATTTTAAATGCACTTTTTGTTCTTGTTCATACACATTGTTTCCATATAAGCCTAGACACTGATGAGTGATGTTAGCGAGGAGTAATAAATAGTCGGTCTCTTTATCTGTAATAATTAAAAAAAAAATAAACTCACCATGGTGCCACAGAAACTCTGGTTATGGCCTGACACTGACGCACCAGCTCACAAGTACGTGTTCACCTAAGAATTCAAGCTTTACACATTTGAATCTCCTGTGAAAATAAATACAACATTTTAACAACTCTTTCATTTAATTGGATTCAGCTCAAAGTAAATGCAATACTTCCAAACATAAATAAACGTAAGATCAGATCAAACCGTTTGTGTCCCAGTGTGAATTATCATAAGTCAAACACATCTAGCGTAAATCCGCACATTAGAGACGACAGTAAACTACTTTTTATTTGCAAGTTCATTTACAAAATGTACAGGCGCATTTAACAAAGTCGTCACATAAAAATACACTTTCAGATACAGCTGTGACAAACGCCAGTCCTTTACAGAGGTACAGAGCAGAGACAAAGAGGTCACGGAGGTCACAGAGCAGCTGACGCTAACGAGCACAGAGTCACAGGAAACACTCATCTGAGCTGTGAAACTGAATGTACCTTATTATTTTCTTTCAGAGCGTTCAGTGGATTTCAGTTTCATCTCCGTGTCCTGGACGTATTCAGCTTAGCACAAAGGCTGGAGGCCACGGCACAGGAAGTAGGACACGCGGCAGTGCTGAGACTGACTGCAGGTCTTTGTTCTAAGCTACGCTCAGCTCCAAACAGCAGATGTCAATACTCGATAGGACGTGCTACAGCGAATGGGAAATAATCTGCACTTTTCCACCACATCAGTACATAAAGCTGTTTCCAAGGCAGTGTCTCGCTCAAGAACACTTTGACATGTGAGAGGAGGAGCCGGGAATCTAACCCCCAACCATGGCATTGTTTGACGACTGCTCTACCTCAGTGACTTTAACTCACTACAAACAGCTATTTTTATCCCTTAGAAAGTCTCAGGTGGAATCATGAGCCTGCTTAAATATTACATGCCGGCTTTTCAGGGTTGCCAACAATGATAAGGTAGACGAACAGTTTGCACGGCTACAAACAGCGGTTTGCAGCAACCAGACCCAAAGTGCACCTTCTCCTCCATTTACTATGTTTGCTACAGAGGAACTCCCCAGGTTCCAACCTTTGTGCCACACTAGGCTGAACACGTCCTGGACCTCAGTACAGAACTAAATGTGGAATGCAACTGAAACATCGAGAAAGATGAGAAGATTTATTAAAGCCTCACACCATGAAAGCCCGAAAACAGTCTAAAGTAACTAATGGAAGAACTGGATCACAGCGCTCATGCTGCCACTGCTCAGTGAGGATTGTCCAACTCTAAAAGCTGAATCTATTTATTTTGCTCATCTATTGTCATGCTAATTCATTAGCTCCAACATGCAACACTAAGTTGTCTAAAGGTTTCCACTACACAGCTAAGGATGGACTGACCCACATCTGTGATTCGGATTCAGGATTACCCTCGTCACAAATCATCCCAGCAGACATCTGTGGTTTCCATGAATCGACAAAACCTGCTCCGACCATTATATTAGGTACACCTGTTCATTAAAGGTCTAATCGGCCCATCACACACCAGCAACTCGGTACATTTACACATGTAGACGTGGTCAAGACGATGTTCTGAAGTTTAAACGGATCATCAGAATGAGGAGGAGGAGGGATTTGAATCACTCTGAATGTGGCATGTTTGTTGGCACCAGACATTTCAGAAACCCAGCATTTCATTGAACCATCTTTAACATTATGTGCACATTTCCAGCGTAAATCATTGTTTCTGTTGGTGCTTGTACTGAACAGATGATCATGTGAGAGTGTTGTTACTGTACAGTGAAATTACTACGTTTTGTAGATATAACTCAAATCATCAGCACAAAGGGATGGATCAGTCCATCCTCAGACTCTGCTGCTACACGACTGTGGAAACACAAAAACTGCAGTCTAATTAGCTTAATGCTAAGTAACTCTCTTTAAAACAAGCACCAACTTTAAATGAAACAGTTTCCGTACGAGACTGTATAAACCAGTAGTGCTGATAAAAAAGCTCAATAGTGCAGACTTTGTATAGCAGTATTTGCATGCAACCTCTAGGAAGATTGTGTTAGTGATATGAAAAACACACAACAGAAATTCAACAACTTTCTACCAGAATTCTCTTTTTGGACACTCAATTCTGAAAAACTGAACAGGATTTCCCTGGTGAATCCTGTCCGTAGAACGTTTTAACACATTACTGTCCAATAAAGACAAGACGCAGTGCACAGACAACACTAAGACGACAGCAAATAGTACGGAGGTGGGCATACACCAAAAATACATGAGATATGACAGAGAGTTAGGACGAACATAAAACACTCAAAGTTACCATAAAAAAAATCTTATATATGTTAAGTTTTTGGACAGTTAAAAATAGATATGTAGTACATGCAAAAAGTTATGATTGTGAAACAGTGATATCTTTAACTCAAAATTATAACATATACCATAACATTATATATACATTTATAATATAATTTAATTTTGATTTATTAAATGAAAACATTGACAGTGTTTTTCAATTTTGTTACCAAGTCATATTTTGTAGTATTTCTATTTTTGTGGTATCTATTTTTATATGTTTGTCCTTCAGTAATAGTTTCATTAAAGTAAGTATAAATCTGTCATGCAACAACAGCACTGAAAGGTCTCAATGATTCATGCTATTTATTATTTATTACACGCCTGGTTATATCCTGATCAGTGTCGCACCACTAACCACAGTAACCTCCAACTGCTACATGAATATTTTGTAAATGTTTATGCCACATTTGTTGTCTACACATTTAATCACAGCTCCTTTTTTCACTGAGTACAGCATTTGAGATATTTTCCCACACACTCAAAGTGAGAGGTGGGGATTGTTATAATTTTTTAATAATGCGACAGTGTTCAATGTTGTAAACAAACTGTAATGCCTTTTACTTTGGAGATATTCATACTCTCTACAAGTCCACGAGCGTAATTACAAATAAAGATAAACTTAAACTAAATACCTGATTCCAACCTTCAGAGAGAGATTGAATTATATTTGATAAAATTATTTTGGTCACCACTTAAATGTAAACACAAAGCCAGATCCATTTAAGGACTGAAACACGTCTGTGTGAGAGAGGACGGGCTTTTAATCAGCCCTGTTCATGGTAAAAACTACGAAATCTGCACCAAAGAAAATATGCTCATTCTGACCCGTTACAAACCTACATCTTAGACATCTTTAGGAGATGATTTATGACTTACATAGGGTCACATATGTAATCAGGTAAATGTAGGATTATTTAAAGTTAAACATGTGCATGTTTGGCTCCAGGCCCAGTTTTTGCTCCCTTCACGTTTACTATTTACATAAACAGCATAAATCATACATGTGCATAAATGACTGGCCTCTCCAGATTTCTCTTGGACTCTTCTTGATCTTAATCTTACTGAAGCTACTTGACAAATTTTATATTTAGGCAACATCTAGAAATGTTTCATTTTGTCGTGCTTGCTACACACCATCAGGAATTGTTTTTTTTTTTATGATCCTTTCTTTATAGATAATGACATGAAAATGTTTAGAAATAAAATGAGATTCAATGTGTTCCACAGGGCTGACTCTTGGTCCCCTTTACATTTTTACTCACGGCAACATAACAACTTTTCCTAACAGAGTTTCTACTTTATTTGCTCGCTATGGTCTGTTTCCTACACACAAATATCACTCTACACATTCCATGAAATTCACAGACTAACAGTTTTTTGTTGCTGTGCAAAAACTCTTGAAATTTAAAGCAAATCTTGCACAGTCTGAGCTTATAACTGGCACAGTGGAATCAGTCGACAGAAGTTTTTTCTTTTAAATAAAGCTGCTCTTACACTTGTGCGGACACTACCTTTGTTGCACTACAAACACAACGCAAATTTCTGAAATCCACCTATTTTTCCCCCATTCATGCTACAAAATGTGGCAAATAATTCACAATTTGTACATTTCTAGACAAACACATGACAAGATAATATACATCAATATGCCAGATAAAGCAGCATGATTATGATCAAATGCACGTAAATTTTTACCTGCTACCAACTATGGGTTATTTTTTTTAGGAGTCTAACTTGGTGAGTGCAAAATATTCTTTTGGACCGATATGCAAATATAAGGCAAAGATGTTTATAGCTACAACTATTGACAAAGAAACTTCATTGATAGATTATCAAATAAACATTTAACTTCCATACGGAAAAAATGCAAAGTAGTTTCTGCTTTTATCTGAAAATGGAATTCCTTTTAGAGCAATACGTCCGTTTTTTTAATCCTGAATACATTTTACCTTTAAGCAGCGTTTAGCTGTGACGTTAACGTTGAGCGGAATAATTCTGTTATGTGAATTATTTGCAGGTTAAAGTTTCATGGTTTTCCACCCATGAAATGCTACGTTATACTTCCACTGCACTACATTTAGGGAGGAATACTTCTTGTTTCCTCATATCGCATTTGGAGAAGGTTTTTGATCACTGTAATTGTCCATTTTTCGCTTTAAATGCAGGATTTATACCTTGAATGTGATATTAGTCAAGTAAAAGGATTTTAATATTTCTTCTAGTCCTGAGTGGAATATTCTTATATGTTGTTTGAGATGAAAATCAGTGTACATAGATTGACACCTGGTAATTTAAAAGTCTTCGATCATGACGGTAAATGTTAAATCATTAAATCAACCTGCTGACTTACTGTACAGTGACGACCTGCAGGAAGAGTTAAGAGTCTTTACGGAGGAG
The DNA here is from genome assembly GCA_033026295.1 of Channa striata. NCBI lineage: Eukaryota > Metazoa > Chordata > Actinopteri > Anabantiformes > Channidae > Channa > Channa striata. Next base: position 22,668,671 of record CM065169.1, on the reverse strand, counting down.
GACTTTGTGAATTCAACAACCTTATTGCTTTTCCGTCCGGCCCTCACAGATGTCTGCCAGCTTTTGATGGTGGCATCCCATTAAACACAGTGACGCAACAAGCAGACATCAGGACAGCAACATGTATGAGAGCAGTGCTGGATGGGTGACGGCAGTCCCACGTTCGCAGGGTCTTCGGTGGGGTCACTTCCCTCTAGTCCTTAGGCCCTGGTGAAGCTGGGGATGACCAGAACTACAATGGCTGCTACAGCAACTGCTGCCACCACCAGGTTCCAGCCTTCAGTATTAGTCTGCAGACAGACAGGCAGACAGCAGAACAGCACTGTCATGGAGTGACTGCAAATGTTTTGAAGAAAACAACAACTGGAATTAAAAAAATCTTTTTCTCAATTTTAAATTACTACAGCCTATTAAAGGCCTGGTTTGTTATATATGTATGCCACTTATTTGTCACGCATATAATTATTCACTGCAGTGAGGTGCAGAGGGAGAAAATTGGTACTGTGAAACTGTTAATTTATTGGTAAAGGCCACATGCATCATCCCAAATCAGTTTTGAACCTGGTCCAAACCTACAGTCATTAAAGTGTCTGATTATATTTTTAAGGTTATTTGTTCACCGCATAATGTAAGCGCAAAACCAAACCACAGACTGAAACTTGTCTATGTGCAAAAGTGAGGACAAGAGGATTTTATCATTCTAATTTAAACATCTGATCGGCATTTCACTTCTCTACAAAACTGTTCATTTTGTGCCCAAATATTTGGTCTATTCATAGACCATACAGCATACAACCATACAGTACTAAGTGGCTCCAAATCCAGGAAGTGAAACTAAAGGTGAACTGAAGGGCTCCATTCTTAGTCAACTTTGACGAGGATACAGACTGTATTACTGCTTTGGAAATCACAGTAAGACTTTTTCAAACCTGAAAAGACCAATTATTTTCTCACCACATGTTACTCGCAGGTCCTTGTGGCAGTAATGAGCTCCCCTATACAGAGAGATTCAGCAGTGATCCAGCAGATGCTCAGGTTTCCCACTGACCTATGTCTTACCGATCACGTGGAAGGCCAACAGTCCAACGTGTAAGCGTGTGCATTGAAATGAATCCAACTTTACAAAGGCCTTGTGGGGATGGTTTATCAGTCCTCAGTGATTCAGAGCGCTTTACTGAGAACCGAACAGGTATAAAACATGTGTCTTTGGATGAAAACACATCATCCACTACATCTACTCCAGAAACAAGTTACATTTAAATGTTCCCAAAGCTCCTGTCTTCAGTCAGGGCTCGGCTCAGCGGGAAGAAAGAAGCAACCCCAAATCCAAACCACAGAGATCCCGATTGTCGAAGGACTAATGCTGAACTACAGTGACCTCTGATTTATTCCAACCTCAGACTTCTTCAAACAAAGTGCATCTCCTCCTCCAATGATATTTATAACCCATTGTTGATGGAGGAAATATGGAGCTTCACAACTTTCCAAAACTATAAAAATCAGCCACAGAGCAACCTCAGCAAGCAGCAGCTTGCCTACAAGTTGTTCTATCAGGTTAGCAGTGTCCTGGTCCAGCAGCACGGCTGATAAATACACAATGCTTCATCACTGCCACCTCCATTTACTCTCTTTGGATAAAAACGCACTACCACCCACCAACTGATTTACAGGAAATACTATTTTTCATCCTTCGGAGCATATGGATAAAGGTAGGGATGTCCTAATCCTGAGACTAGTATCAGGACTCGAGCTGAGACTGTCTGAACTTGTGTTCCTAAAACCATGTTAACCAAGGTGGAGCTGGTTTAGAGCTGCTTTAAGATGATGGATGAGAAAATTAAGCCGGATACAAACTGTGCTGTAATAAAGTCATTCGATCTAGTCACTCAGTCATACTCATGTTTGTCAAGTCTTTTAAAAACCTTTAATATTTATGGCTGACACTGGCAAAAATTAAGGTTTTATATCGTAACTAGAATGGTATCTGAGGTTCTCCATCCAGTATCGCACCCTAAACATCTGCAGTTCAGCGTCTTCTCTTTTTCTTCTTATTCTTTTGGCAGCAGAAGGCGCCACAAATTCCTTCCTCACTGGATTTGCTTAACTGCAGCGGGTTGATGAGTTATGTCCAACATATTATTTTAGAGGCAAAACAGACATTACTTGGAGCAGTAAGAAATGAATGAAACTTCATCGACATGGGCCCACACTGAGCTTGTGATGTGTGAGCTTATGTTGGTAATCTGCTTGACTACCAGGATTTGGCGGCAGTGTTTTCCTGCCCCGTCGATTTAAATGAATTTTGACTCGTGTTATTTTAGTAACCATTGACAGTTTTATTTAGCTTTGTCATTTTGCTTGTGATTTAAATATCCTTGTAGTTTTGGCTTCATTATAAAAAGTGCCTTGAGATTACTTTGCTGTGAATTGGCCCCATATAAATAAGGTTGAACTGAAGTGAATAATGTTTCAAATCCAGAAGCACCAACATTATTGACACCCTCAATCACTGGAACTCAAAGTGTTGCAGGAGCTAAAGTTTTCCTGTTCCGCCGTTTGTCCCCAACACGTACAATGATGCACATGAGAGGGAACTTTAAATGACACTGTCCATCTGCAGCATATTGAGGCTTTTAATAAGAACATCATCATTCAAGTGTCGAGTCATTTTGTCGTACCACTGCCCGAGACGTTTATCTTGGATAAGACCAAGATTGTTTAGCCGCTCTCTAAGGTGTCTGGTAGAGAAAGAATGGCATGGCCATACCTGGTCCCTTCTAGGATGCCAGCTCCTCCCACCAGCACCAAATCAAGGCCACTATTACAATCATTCCTATGAAGGGGATGGAGAGAACAGGGGGCTCACACGGACGAGTGCAGTTCTGGGAAGAAGACAAAGGGAAGGAGTGTGGGGGGTGAAGAGAGAAGTGTGGTAAGAGGAAACAAACCATAAAATAATCTGAATAATCACAAAGTCAGGAATGTGAGGGAGAACAGTGAGCGTGGAAGAAGCAGAAGTACAGAAAAAAAACAAAATAAAAGGCAGGCTGAGTTAAACCATCAAATTTATAGAGAATTTGATCCAGTTTATTATGTTAAACAAAAGGTGCAGAAGGGTTAGGAAACAGAAAATAAGAAATTAGAGAACGACTTCAAAGATGCTTAAAGATAAGATGAAGAGCTTTGGCAGCAGTTTACCGCTGCGAGAGCAAACTTAAAAACATCTTCATCTTGTCATTTAAAGATCTCTGCCGACACTGACGAGCTGCATTTACAGCTGCAGCACTGCATTGTGGGAAGGTTTAACTGTGAAGTAACTATGGAGAACAGAAATACAAGTGGACTACGGGATGGAAGGAGCAGAGGTGCGACCAAGTTTCTCAAGTCACATTTCCAGAAAGTCAAGTTTTAGACGATCAAGTCCAAAGTTTAGTCTCAAGTACACAGTCAAGTCAGCAAGTCGGGTCCCAACAGGTCCGGTCTGGACTGTCGCTGTGGCAATTCTAACGAGGGACACACTGGGCAAGCACATTTAGACAACCCAGTTACAATGTAATGTTGGTGACAATATGTCTCCCGTGACCGGACCAGCCCAATAGTAAAAATCCTTTGTACAAGCCGTGTTTGAAGCTCACCCTGAGAATTTCAATGTCAGAAAATGTAAAATTGAAATACTAAATACCCATACACACCCCACCCCTACAAAAAAAAGGGGGGTTAGAGGTTTAGTTACTCCTTACAGTTATCTTTAATGGAACGGGACAAACCTTTGTTTTCAGTATTCGACACAATTTGCTGATGGAAATTTTGAATTCTGCTGTTCTGTTTTTTCAAATGGATAACGACAACAGGTCACTTAATAAGGACGATACATTTACAAGACCTACTGTTGTCCATTTGTTGATGATTCACAAAACATTCTTGGAAATGTATCACTCCACTTGCTTCTGAAGCTGCCTTAAACTCCCGCAGTTAAAGGGCTGCACAGTCGTATAACTGTGTCTACTCTCTCAAGTCAAATCTCAGGTGCACGTTAAGTTAATTAATACATGGAGTGTCGAGTCCATAATCTCAAATTCAAGAAAGTTAAGTTCCTGGTCAGTTGACACACCTCAATATCTGATGCTCACATCAAGCCTAGTCCTGTGTCAAGGTCAGCTCATACCGAGTCAAGTGTCAGAGTCAAGTGTCAGACAAGACGATACGTGTATGTTGTGTCGAGTCTTAATGCTTAGATCCCAGATGAGGAGAGACAAGTCCTGTGTTTACAGTCTGAGGTTCAGCAACATCCCAATTTAAAGTTAAAGGTCTAAGAACAAGTGTCAGTAGTCAAGTTATAAATCCAGCCCCACACTGAATTCACATGGGTAAAATGTCATCATTCCCATTTCAAATAACTTGACTCAAATGTGATGTCAAACAGTGTCGGACCCAGTCACACGTGAGGTGAAGTTGGCACCACCGTGCCTGTTCTTTGGGGTTGGGGTTGTGGTTTAGGTCTCAGAACCATGACATTCACAATGGCCCTTTACATACCGTTTAATAACTTAATAAAACCCTTCCTGTCCCCCAGTTTGCACAAGTAGAAACAGACAGACGGTCAAAGCTTTAACGAAAACAAACGGCTCCGTTGTGACAGATGTTAAGAAGCTCTTAACACTCAGGTAATGGCTACAAAGAGCAGAGCTGCAAACTATTAAGACCGCAAAACAAAATGACCAGTGAGGCATCGGATGTTACTGACCCACATGGACACACAGACAAGACGGACAGATTTCCTTAAAAAAAGCACGACTCAGTCAGGCTACAGTGTATGTTAGAGATGCTTCCATGTAGACACTGCGCTGCACTCTGGAACGTTGGAGACATTTTAGACACTTAGGCCTTTAGCTTGAGAGGGACGTCACACCCCATTTACATTTCTTGCCTTTAAAATCGTCAACTCTAAACTGCATTTCTCCGCCAAATGTGCTTTTCTGAGTTCACCAGGAACGTTTTATCGTATTAAACAAAAATGCAAGCATACGGAATGACTAAAGTCAGGAATTAGAAACGTGACCAATGCACCGCCGTGTCGGGCCTCTCACCTGTGACTTCCTGCCCACCAGTTTCTGCAGTTCGACCTTGCAGCGCTGCAGCTCCTGGTCAAGCGCAAGCCGCTCCCGCTGGCTGCTGTCATAGAGCTGCTGCAGCTCGGCCAGCTCGCCTTTCAGACTGTCACACTGGCGGGATAATACACACATAAGAACTAGCTCACCACCAGATATTACCTGATATTTTCTGGAGGGTTAGAAGGCAGTAACATTTGTTATATGTAGAATCTGTTGAGACAGTTATTCCACAAATAACTTTTTCTACTGCATCTGTATGTTTCCTAAACATTTCCATGACCACCGTCAAAACTGTTGATGTACGCTACCAGTCAAAAGGACACACCTTTTCATTAATGGTTTTCCTTTATGTTCATGACCATTTACCTTGTCGATTCTCACTGAAAGCATCCAAACTATGAACAAACAGATATGGTGTTATGTAGTGAAGATAAAAAAGTGTGAATTAACTCAAGACTTTGCTTTGATTACTGCTTTGCACACTCTTCACAGCTGTGCCTTGTCAGGGTTCGTTAGTGGGATTTCTTGTCTTAATGGGGTTGGGAACATAAAGACAAGGTAGGTCCAAACGTTTAACTGGTAGTGTCAGTTATATTTATGTAAAAATATTAACCCTAGAAACATTATCAGATCTATGTGACTCCTAACTTCAAAATTTGCTTTGTAAAATATCATGTGTAGGAACCTGTACGTGTAATTCTATCCATATGCTCAGCACAGTTTTTTTATTCAATGCGTAAATTTGACTTAGCAAGTTATTTTTTTATTGTTAAAATTATTTTCATGAGACATATAGAACCACATTTGTTCCACTGACTAGTGTCCTAACTGCACTGAGTGAATACTGGTTTGTTAAGTCAGTCAGCACTGACAGCACCCTGGCTCTAACCAAACCGTTCTGTGTGTCTGTTTGTGTGGCTGTGGTTCTGTTACCTCTCTCTGGACTTTCTGAGCCGTCTCCTCAGCCTCTCTCAGTTGGACCTTCAGGATGCTGAGCTCCGAGCTGCAGACTCTCTCTTGGACTGAAGAGTCCAGATCCTGTGGGGGTCTGTCCTGGTGTTCAGGACCAGACTGAGACAGAGTAATGTAGGTGTCGGTCTTCAGCTGCTCATCATGCTCAGCTTCGCCGTCCAGTCTGACTGCCAGGTAAACGTCATCACACCTGGAAAACACGGGGTAGTTGTTGATGATGATGATGATGATATTCTAGCCCTCAGTGCAGCAATATATTCACTGATTTGACTCCTAGCTTTATATATTTCATAACTTTCATAAACATATGCAAAGGTAAAATGTTTCTGTTTTAAACATGGGACCCGCTTACTGCAACCTACATACTGCGGAAAACCATCCTGTCCAACAGGTGGTGTGACCTGCCACTGTGGACACTCACAGTCAAACAGCTGATTGACAGGTGGTTGGTCCACTCACCTGTCTCGCTGCAGCTGCTCCACTTTGTCGCTCAGCTCTTTGTTGTCGTCGGTCAGACACTGATGTTCGTCTGTGAGAGAGACGAGCTCGTCCTCCAGCTGACTCATCTCACCTGGATGCGCAGAAAAGAAGGGTGAACATATGCTGTTGTCTGAATCTATAACCACCTGCCGCTTCCTGTTTTAGTGCTGATAACCAACCGGTAAAAGGTTTTGTTACTGCATCTTCAGCAGGTCAGGCTGTTTTTCAACATCACTGTTGTGATGCAGAATTAATTTTCTCTGAGGGACTTACTAGAGCGTGGCTGAGTGATTAAGCTGTTAAAAGGCAGCTTCAGCCTCTGTGAGTCTGACTCATTCTGTTTTTCTGTAATGTAATGCGCACAAATAAATGTGTCAGAGGGTCAGCCTACTAACAACCAAGAAAATCTCTGTGCAGTAACCTTGTTTATAACCTGTGATTTCAAACATGTCAGGTTAAGATTTTATGAAATAAGGACAGACTTCCCATTGGAAACAGTGTGGACTACACAGTGCCTGGTTTATAGCTCGCATGTGCTTTAAACATATGACAGGGGTTCAAGAGTCGACCTGGTCTCACTCTATGACTAGGATATGTAAGCTCTCTTAAAAGACGTGTTTTTTTTTTTTTGTTTTTTTTTAAATCAACCAGTACAACAAAGACCAAAAGTGTGTCGGGATCAGCTGACCGTCAGTAACTTTTACTGGATGACCAAACTCTAAGTTGTAAGAAAACCCAACGTCTGCTGTAACGTGCGATGGAGTGACAGTGTTGTGTACCGTGTCTGAGAGTCTCTGGGCTCTGGCTTTTCATGCTGATCTCAGCTCTCAGCGTGGTGATCTCGAGCTCATACTCCTGTGCCGTGGCGTGGAGACGCTGCAGCTCAGCCCTCAGCCGACACAGCTCCTCCTGCAGGGAGGCGATGTCGTTCTCCCGCTCTGCCGCCGCCTCTTCAGCTGCCTGCTGCAGCACCAGCACCTCCTCCTGAGCTGAGCGCAGCTCCTCCTGCACCTCAGCCAGCTCGCTCTGCTTCTCCTCCTCCAGACTGTCCATCTCCTCCTGAACTGAGCGGAGCTGAGCTGGAAGACAAAAGAAACCAGGATTCTTCATTACTTTTTTTACGTTTTTTTTTTTTTAGGTTATTCTAGGCAGGGAAGGTAAGTCTTAATAGGTGACTTACTGAAAGTTACATGACACAACAAAGGTGTGGATATTTGGTAAAACTGAAAATATATATTTTTAGAGAGTGAGCCAATATAAAATTGATTTCAGTTAATTCATATAGTTTTCATACATTTTAACATGTTTGAAAGTTAAAATATTTTTGTGGGGAGGAACATAAGGACACTTCTGAAAGGACATGTCAGGATATTCTTTAAGAAATTAAAACAATCCTACCCCTTGATGACCATGAGTCAGTTAATGGATTCCTCCCTTTGATGACGAGGATATCGTGTAGAATGTTACCTATGAGTCATAGCTTGCTTTTATATTAGGATGTCCTTGTATTGCAAAACAGCAAGTGCTTTCCAGCATATGAATGAGGATGATTTAATTTATATCGGCTGAATTAACAAATCTGATATTTCATGTGTTGTATATACTATGTTGATTATGTGATTTTTTTTTGTTTGTTTTACTTTATAATAAAGCCAATCAAAAGACTACCTTGACTGAAACTGTTTTTTCAAGTTGGTTAGAGGAGCCGGCTCTGTCTTGGGCTGCACACTGGAGTTCATGGAGGAGGTGTTGGCCAAACTAGCATCCATCATGGATAATAACCCTCCCACCCCCTGCACCACACTGAGCAGCTCTTTCAGCACATGACTGTTACAGCCCCAGTGCAGGAAGGAGGCGACCGTTGCTCATTTAGACTGTACAACTCATCACTGCAGTGACACACGGTGGACATGTGCAATATTCACCTGTTATACTTTTCCACTGTTACATATGCAGAATATAAGATTCTTTATTTTTTTCAATACTTTGTTTGCAGTTAATTTAAAAAAAAAATCTTTTTGTTGTTGTTCTTACAGCTGCAGTAACAAGAATTTCCCCACTGGGGGATCAATAAAGTCTTATCTATGACAGGTAAAGAGGAAAGGAAAATGTGTGTGTACCCTGAAGTTTCTGGATCTGTCTGGTGAAGCTTTCAGCCTGGTGGGCACTCGCCAGTCGCTCCTCCTCCAACAGACCTGAGAACAGACAGAGCAAACTGAACCATTTGTACACACCAGTGAGCCATAACATGCTAATCATCTGCCTGATATGGAGTAAATCCCCATTTTGCTGCAAAAGCAGGCCCGATCTGTCGAGGCGTAGACCCTATGCTATGGTATCCGGCACCAAGCAGTCAGTAGCAGATCCTTGAAGTCCTGTAAGCTATGAGGTGCAGCCTTCATGGATCAAAATCGTTTTTCCAGCACGTGCCACAGATGCTCAGTTGGACTGAGATTTGAAGGCCAAGCCAACACCTGAAACACGTGCTGCAAACCATTCCTGAAACCACTGCCCTCGGGGAAAAGTCATGAATTGCATGAATTGTGGGTCCGTGTTTCCCAGCAGAACTTTGCCTCTGCAGGCTGGCCGCCTTCCCATTCTGAATGCTGGCGCCATTTCTTCAACACCCATGCACCTGGACAAATGCACAATTTCAAAGAAAATGGGATTCACTGTAGTAGGCCACCTTCTCCAATCGCTCCGATGTCCAGTTCCGCTGCTCATGTCCCCGTTGTAGCCCTGTCTGGTGTGTGGCTACGCAGACCCACATGCAGCAAGCTCTGGTGTACTGTGTGTGTGACCCTGTTACGGGTCCACTGTTTTTTTTTTCCTCCTGTGGATATTTTTAGTAGGTCCTGACCACTACAGATCAAGAACTTTCATCAAGATCTGCGGTTTTGGAGTTGCTCCGACCCACGGTTTCTGCTTTCAACATTTCAACTTCAAGGACTAAATGGTCACTTCGTGCCTGATAGATCCCACTCACTCCCAGCTGCCATTGTAATGAGATAAACAGTGATAATCACTTCACCTGTTAGAATCCTGTCACTGCTTATCTGTGTCTTTACAACTTTAAATGTGGGAATTTCCCAGCATTTCTTTTTATCGACTTTACTGATCCCAGAGTATTGTACCGATGTACAAGTGTGACTTTTTAGCAGTATAAAACCTAAAGCTGTGTGTGTCCTCACCCTGCAGCTCCAGAAAACTCTCCTCATGTCGATGGGAAACTTCTCTGGTCTCCTCCAGCTCCAGCATCAGCTGCAGCACCTGAGCCCTCAGCTCTTCCACCTCCTCATCCTCATCCTCATCCTGCATTCCTCCTCCTCGGTGCTCGTCCTCCTTCTCTTCCTTCACCTCCTTCTCATCCTCCTGCTGTCCTTTCTCTCCGTCTTCCCCTGTCTCCCCCTTGTCGTAGTTTTCTTCAAGTGACTCCCTCTCTTTGGCTGTCAGAGTTTCTGCCAACATGATCGGCTTCTCCACCTTCAACTCACACAACTCCTCTGCACACAAGAAGGAGAGAGGACATTTTTCGAAATTAAATACATTTACCACATGCTGCCATGATTCAGCAAAATGGACAAAAGGAAAGAGTTGTCATGGACCAGAATTGTCCTCGACAAACTTTGTGGCTCCATCTAGTGAAGACATGTTTAGAAAGATGGGGATACGTCTTTGGAAATTGGGACATTTTCCAGAAAAGGAAAAGACACGGTTTTAAAGTGAGACATTTATGAAAGAAGAAATAAGAATAGCTTTTAAAAAGGTCTTTGATGGTTTGATGAACCTGTCTGGAAAGTTAGGTGATGTAAAATGAGGATGTTTTGCACAGTAACAGCGTTTAGAAAAAAATATTTCAGTATTTAATAGATGATATTTCTGAGAAGTGAAACTTTGGTGACACACAGTTTTCACCTGCAGGAACATGAAGGTGGATGAATAATATATGAATATTTACAACGAGCCCAAGCGAATCCAATGGTTTCACGAAGATTTGTGACCTTTGTGCTGCTGAAGAACTGTGCTTGTTTTAACATGCAGTTGATTCAGCTTTGGGATCATTTCTGCTGTAACCTGTTCAGGTCTACAGTCACGTGCAGGGTTAGAATCCCCTCATTTTAGAATTGACAAAGAATTTTTGTTAACACAATGTTTAATGCAACAAACGGCTATTACAAAGATTTCTTCATCAGAAATTAATTAAACGTATGTATTTATTTATCAAGGCAGGTGCAAACCTTTTTTACTATTTTCTTTTTTTACTTTTCTATTAATTTTTTTAAAATGTACACTCTTTGGCTATTTCTTGTTTCTGATAAACAGTGTAAATAAATCAGTTTTCTATTAAGAAGAAACTCACCTGCAGAAGGACTGATTGATATGAGCAGACATGATAATTCAGGTGGGTTTTTTTTCAGTCACTGTTGAGACAAACAGCACCAACAGTCTCATGTGTGACCAGGCTGCAGGATATCGGACTGAAACACTGACACAAAGACCTAACCTGACTGATCGAGGACCTCTTCGATGACGGGCGGCAGTCGAAGTCCGTCCATGTTTTCACTGGATGGAGAAGGAAGCGAAGCTGCTGTTGCTGCAGGGAGGTGAACTGGTTGGGGAAGGATGTGAGCTCCACAGACGGAGGGCAGAGGAGGTGAGAGGAAGCCTCCTCAAGCTCCGGGAAGAGAGATCTGCCGCAGCTCCTTCATCCTTTTGGACCTGAGTGGGAGGAGATGGGGAGCTGTCAGTAAGACGTGCAGCAGTTTCACATACTGGATACTGGATTACACAGGTTGATAGTCAGCTTCAAATTTTCATTTTAAGTGTTTTTAAGACAGTTTTTGCAGTTTATTCACCCAAACCAAATCAGGCACGGGCACAGGCCCAGTAGTCCAGAGGGGGGCCCTGAATTCACCCCTTAGTGAAATAGTGAGTGAAAAATACACAAGCACGACTTAAAAAACATATGCAAAACACAACAAACTGACGAAAAATAGACGGTGTTACAGCCTCATATAGAGTCATTTTGTGTTTTACTCTCTGTTACAAGAACCACTTCAAATCTTTTACTCAAGTTAAAGCACTTAGCCGATTAAATTTTACTTCAAGAGCAAAAGTAAAAGTTCTCCACTTAAAAAAGAATGTTATTTCAGCTATACTGATGATAGTAATTATGGTAAAACATGTACAGTAATTATTAAAAGTGTCTCAAAGGTCACTGTTGGTAAAGGTGGAGCTGATTTTAACCACCTAATGTGCTGACAGGTGGTTAACTCAGAATAATACATCACCACTTAGTAGTTCGTAATATCTTCATTACATTCGGATCATATTTTTATATATTATATTAAAACAGATATTTCATATCTGTTTTACAAAAAATGATACATTTTGAACAGATTTAAAAATAATAAGACTCTGGTCACATTGCAAACAGCTTGCCATGCTCCAGTATTATCTTCACTTCAGCTAAAGGCCGTAAGAACCGGCAGTGATAAATGAATGTCACTGCACATCAAATTCTCACAATTTCAGCTGAATCTCACAAGACTTTTAGAAGTAAACACAACCAAAATTCACATTATCAGCTATGAAAGGGGTTATGTTCTTTTACGTTCCCGTAAATGGTTAGCAAAGGGAAGTTGTTAGGAGAAAAAAGAACTGTTAGTCCGCCCTCAGAAGCTATACGTCCTGATCTTTCGCCTACTGACCAAGCAGGGTCAGACATACGGACTAACAAACAAAAGGAAACAGTGACACGACCAGCAATCACTGCAAAATACAGATAATCGTGACAAATTTAGCTCATTAAATCAAAAATTTGGGCCGGCTATTTTAATATTTCTACTCATTTACATCTCTGGACACCCAGCAACAATTCAAAGTTAAAAGAGGAACGTGCTCAATATCAACCAAACATCAATCAACATTAACTCTTCTACCGCACATCAACCTTTCACAGAAACAATATGCAGCACCCAGAACACCGAGCCCTCTTTGTCCCCTCCTCCTAACCACTGCTAGTAACGAGCAGACAGCAAAAACAGTCAAAAGTTCGCTGCCATTCAACATTCTTAATGGTGTTTTCATGAGATTATGGAATGTAAATGGCAAAATACACAAACTGTATTTATTCAGGTTGATAATGGTGGTGACGACATATTTTTTCAGAGTGATGGATCTCGCATCATCCTCGCCTCTGAAGGGCTTTGTTTCTCATCCTCATTCATCCAGGTTTAGTTGTATCTTGAAGTTAAGTCATGTCTACTGACCTGAACGCATCTTTTCTGTGACATCCTTTGACCGTCTTTTGTTGCCCCCACAACAACTTTTGTGAAACATGTTACTGGTTTCAAATTAAGAATCATGAAAAACGTTTGGAAAAAATTCTCAGTTTCAACATTTGATACATGGTTTTTTTACTATTTACAATTAAAAACCATTTCTTTGAAATTTATAATTTCATTCTGTTTTAATTTCCATTTCACAGTGTCTCAGCTTTTCTGGAAAGTGGGGTTTTAGATTAAAAGCAATTTAATAAAAGAAAAGTCAAATATATTTCTTATTTATGTGCAAAAATCTAATAAATCCGATTCTGATGTTGGCACGTCACTCTGCACTGCTCTGTCAAAAGATCTTTGGTGATCATCATACGGAACAGAGTCACAAATTCATCCAAACAAGGTGGTGGTTCCAGGGACCACAAGGTCAATGGTTCGATCCCCGGTCCCTCACTGCTGCTTGTCAAAGTGTCCTTAGGCAAGATACTGAACCCCTAGTTGCCTCCCATGGAAGTACTGTGTAAGTCGCTCTGGACAAAAGCGCCTGCTAAATGTAAAGGTAAGGTGAGATTCTTTATCCTAATCACAGAGACCTGAAGACTCACAGCAGCATCCTTAGTACAGTAAATGGTCGGACGACAGTCTTGTGTGCATTGATCACAGTGTTGGATGACGCCATCGATACTGCCACTCTGCTAACGCAGCTAACAAGCTCTGAGGAAGCTTCAAAATGTTGAGCTAAAATCAGCTGCTGCTCTCCATCTGCAGGGTCCAGTTGTGTCTCTGCTTATCATGCAGCTGAACGTTCCGTGTTCCCCTCTGGATGACCTTACTTTGCTTTTCCCCTTCGATATTGAATCACATCATACGTCATTTTCATTCTGCTGTCTGTGCTCTATCACAAACATTACCATCACAACATGCTCGCCACACACACTAAATAAATAAATACCTGCTGATGAGATGCAGCCAGTGCAGTTTTCTGCTGCAGTCCTGTTTCCTCTCTGTGCCAACTGCAGACCTCCTCCTCCTCCTGTTGTCCTATATTTGCTCCCCAGCATCAGCTCCACTCTCGGCGTGATGCAGAGCGACGTCACTGCATGTAACAGACACACACACACAGACACAGGCCAGGATATGAATAATCAATGAACCTCCATGATGTCATTTATTAACTGTTTCCTGCCACAAGCAGCAGAGGGTGAAGGCTGAGCACTGGTTACTGCAGTGAATATAGATGTTAGTTTTGGCTCCAGAAGTTACAAGTTACTCACAGTCTCTGGTCCTTATTGTCTTGAAATCCCAATCACAAAGCACAATGTAGTAGAGGGGATGATCAGATCATATCTTACGGCAACATAAAAAAAAACCCTCCTGATTCAAAACTTTATCGTCATTCATTTACAAACATGAACAACATTTCGACCAATTAGAGTAGAAAACTGGATAAAATTCTGAATAAAGTTGGACAAACAGCACAGGCCTTCACTTTTGCTCAAATTCAGATCTTTCACACTTTATAACCTCAAAAATATAAAAAAAGCAAATTTGCACCTTTGTCATAAATACATATTTGGAAGAGTAAATCCGACAAATCTGGAGGAAGGTAGACGGCCTTCGCTCTTTTGATGGGTGTCTTTTGGTCCGTAAGCTAAGATAAGCTAAAGTTGATTTGTTCCTGTTTCGGGGACAATCTCTGATGTTTGTTTTAAGCCTAAATTTCCTCCATGTATAACAGTGTTAGATTTGGAAAATCATGAGAGCATTTAACCCTCAGAAAAATCTCCTAATGTTTACTAGTTCACGCTAATGGCAGAGAACGTGTCTCTCTGAGCTTGATTTACTGCAGTATTCTGTACACGGATTAGGGCTTTGGCTCGGGCAAACTTTTAGGTGAGATTGGACAGCTGATAAAAATGGAGATGCTCCCTCACGTCTGATTGTTGCTAGGCAACTGAAACCCTGACTGGGTAGCGGTACAGGACACAGTGATGAGAGAGGACCGAAAATAAAAACCAACGACAGCCTAATGAGGATTTGACTTTTAGAGACATATGAGCTGACACAAAGTCATGAAGCCTGAGATGGTTCTGATTCAGGACAGGAACCGAATGAAGCTTGGGTTCATGCGGAGCACGGATTGGCCGCAGCTGTTACAACAACAGGCTAATAACATCCAATCATATTCACTGTCATTGTGACATGACAGTTCATTACATTTGGATCAATTTCCCCAAGTGTGAACTGTATTTACTCTTTAAGTGATTTGTAATATACATATTGTAATATGTACTCGTGTGATTTAACTGTATTGTGATGTGTGTGAGATTCTGTGAGCTGTGGTACTGGGTGAGCCAAAGACAAATTTCCACCAAGATAGACAATAGAGAATTTTTCTACTCTATCTATCAAACCAAATCAAATCTGTAGCCATGACCTTACAGCTGCAGATGCCATGTTCTTACTATCGTGTAACCAAACCATGCAATAACTCTTCTGTGTTCACATTAAAACAGAGCAATGTGTAGCATCTGTGTGCGGCGCTGCAGAATTGATTATGTAAGGGCTTCAAAGAGTGCAACAGAGGCTCAACGAGGACTTGAAGAGGCCCAGAGACACATTTAGCTTTACTTTATGTAAATTCTACAGGATTTACATAAGGAGAGGACTGTGAACATACACTTCAAGTCTGATGATTTCCCCAGCTTCACTGTGATTCAGATCCACAGAACTAATACGATTTAAACAGAGGAATCAGGAAATTAACGGAAATGTTTCA
Source organism: Channa striata (assembly GCA_033026295.1). Taxonomy (NCBI): domain Eukaryota; kingdom Metazoa; phylum Chordata; class Actinopteri; order Anabantiformes; family Channidae; genus Channa; species Channa striata. Next base: position 22,653,048 of record CM065169.1, on the reverse strand, counting down.
TACATGTGTCTAAAGTAGAGGCGTTAAAAGACATTTTATGTCTGATACTGTGTTTATTTCTTCAAGAGCCCCGTGACATGCATGAACTTTAGACAACTTAGTGCTGCATGATGGATCTGATGAATTAGCATGAAAATAGATGAGTAAAATAAATACATTCGGTTTTAGAGTTAGACAATCCTCACTGAGCAGTGGTAGCATTAGTTATTTTAGACTGTTTGTTTTTGTCGTTAGTGGTTTTAACAAATCTTCTTGTCTTTCGATGTTTTAGTTGGATAAACATGTGCAGCTTAGTGTAGCACAAACACTGGGAAAGTGCCTGAAAATAAAACACTCCAGCAAGTATGTCGTGGTTGTGGGACGCAACCACGACATACATAGTAAATGGTGCATTAGGTGCATTTTAGGTTCAACTGGTGGAAACAGCTGTGCAAGCTGTTCTGTCTGATCACTGCTGGCCACATGGTGGAGCAATCCATAAAAGCCAGCATCTAACATTTAAACAAGCTTATGATTTCACAAGAGGGGATAAAAATAAACTTTCACAGAGCACTTTTGTTGTTAATGAAAACACATTGGCACCATGATATTAGATATGTTATAGTTCTGTGTCAGATGCTAATTACAGTTAAATCATCTCATATTAGCAGGCGGCATGGTCATGGAGTGGTTAGTGTTGTGCCTCACACCTAGGAAGTCTCCAGTCTGAGTGTAGCTTCTGGCTGGGGCCTTTCTGTGTGGAGTTTGCAAGCTGGTGACCCATCCAGGGGAGATAACGAATGGGTGGATGTTGCGTTTGAGAGATAATACAGTAAATTCACGATGACGTTTTACAGGATTGTTCTACAAGTTACAGCACAGTCATATTACACAGCACTGAAGTATTCTATAACAACAATCTGTTGAGGTGACAACACAATAAGAATCAATTATTAAAGCCACAATACATAATAACACTGCGTAAACTAGTGTACGCTATGTCTTTGCAGTAAGTTGTATTGTGACAGGGTGATATGATCTGGTTTCTATGGGCTGCAGAGCCTATTAATAATAAATAAATAGGTCCAGTAGGGGACCTGGCACAGGGCGAGAGGGGTTTTTACTTCAGAGTTTAAATTAACTCAGGGACCACATACTGAGGGACAGAGGACAGAATAATTACTGATGAGTTTCACTGCAGTGACCTAAAATACAGAAACTCAGTGGCCAATAATGCGACAAAATGTCCACAGGGACTGGTCCAGGTTTGTCTTCATCCATGCCACGTGACCTTTAGGCTCGATGCAAACTGTTGCATATGTGACACAATCATCAAACTTAAACTAAGCCAAAGCTGTTTAACAGGTGGTCAAAGCAATTTTTCTTCCTCTATTTACCTTTAGACATTTGGCAGATGCTTTATCCAAAGCGACTTACAGTAATTTGGTACCCACACATACCCGGTGGCGATGGCTGCCATGCAGGGGGCTCATCTGGCCCACCGGGAGCAACTAGGGGTTCAGTGTCTTGCCCAAGGACACTTCGACACGCAGCAAGGGACCAGGGATCGACCCTGTGGTCTGTGGATGACTGCCATGAAATTATTTTAAGAAGCATCTTGACAATACTGGGAGTGCCTGAAAGATTACACTGTGATAGTTCTGCAGAGTGAGTACCTCCGATGATTTACGGCTATTTAAATAATGAAATGATTGAACATTTACAGCTTGGATTTACTTCGTGTTTTTAGATAAGTAAGAACGTGGAGATATGCGCTTTCCCTTTTGATGGAAATCTTTAGCTATGGAAAGCATATTACAATAAAATAAATAAAGTCTCAGTATTTCCACCAAACTTAAAAAACTGGATTCGGGTTTTTGAAAAAGCGCCATCTAGCGAAGAGCTTCGAGCAACAGCTCCAGCTGTAACATGCACGAATCTGCTGCATCTAAAGGGACTAATTAATTATGTAGTTGGGTGTTTCTCTGGATTATTAGCAATTCACAATTTAATTTCTTCTATGCGCAGCGAAACAACGAACGACAGTTCACACAACAGTCCGACATTGTCATAGTAACCGAACAGTCCCAACGTTTGTCGAATCTGCTCATACGTTTGGCCTCTTTGAAGTAAATGCAGTTCGATTCCACACAACCAGTTTAGTTTGACCCCGGATCCGTTTGTCAGAAGGTGAGAAACGTTAACCCTGGACTTTGTATGTCAAACTGAACGCGGCTGAACGCACGTTATTGCAGAGGTTGTGAAGCTGAAGCCGTTAGTCTCGGTCAGCTGACGTTATGATGACTGGGAGCCTCCACATAGCTCGTTAGCTGCCTGGATGCTAACGCTGGAACGGCTAATCTCCAGCAAAACGGCATCAGTGAGTATTTACACCGAAGCTCACGGTTAGCAGCAGACAGACAGACAGACAGGGCTACGGTCATCAGCGCTGCCATGTCCGGGCAAGTGTCGGGCGTCCTGAACACGGTCTTTACGAACGGGATCTGTAGGACGCATGACGTGCACATGTCATCTTTGGACAATGACAATGACGCTAAAACTAACTTTTTATGGCGATAAACATTCAAATCACAGCAGTAATCAATAATATAAATAGTGCTGGGTGCAATCCGCAAAATGAGGAAACTACTGCTACTATACTCTGAATGCAGAGTATATTATGTGTGATATGTGTGAGTCCACCATCGCAGTAACAATCTTTGTGTGTGTCCCCCAGAGAATGTTGGTGCTGAGGTGCGCGGCAGGTCATCTGTGTAGAGGACAACGACTTTTCAGGAGACTTCCCAACATCCAAAAGACACTGCTGTCCTCACAGAATCAACCCGTCACACTGTACCCGCGCCCTCCTCCTCATTTTCCACAGCAGTTTCAGGTCCGTTTCTTCTCTCAGGATCAGAACCGGCCTGGCTCTTTTTTGAAACCGAGTCTAAGGACTCGGTTGTTGGTGACACTGCTGTTCGGTGGGGGTCTGTTCGCCGTGTGGGGGTATGTGTACTTGGAGAAGCAGCAAAAGCTGCATCGGCAGAGGCTAAGGCAGCTGCAGCAGGTGGCGTTGGGTCAGGGCAATTTCAGCCTGCTGGACCACAGGTACGAACACTGTAACAAGGGAACAGATCATATTAATAAGTCATTATGTTTGAGTTTACTTTAGTAATCATGCAGTAGTTCTACATTTTAGCCTTTACCGTGATGTTGTTTTTGTAATTTTATACTTAAGTATTAACACTCACTAAATATGGAGGTCCTGAATCAGGAGCCCCTGACTGCCCCACCCCCCCACCCCCGTCCATCTGTCTGTGCCCTGTAACCCTGTTTGGTAGTTATCAACGTGTTTCTGAGTGTTCTGTAATGGTCCCATCACCAGGGGGCAACGACGGACCAAGCAAGACTTCCTGGGGAGCTGGGTGCTGCTGTACTTTGGCTTTACTCACTGTCCCGATATCTGCCCAGACGAACTGGAGAAAATGAGTGCTGTTGTGTCAGCTCTGGATCAGGACGCCTCACTGCCACCGGTCCAGCCCCTCTTCATCACTGTAGACCCCGAGAGGGACGTCGTGTCGGCCCTTGACCGATACGTCAAAGACTTCCACCCCCGTCTGATTGGACTGACAGGAACTGTGGAAGAAGTGAGAGATGCACGGCAGGACTACAGAGTGTATGCCAGCCCTGGACCCAAAGATGAAGATGGAGATTACATTGTGGACCACACCATCCTGATCTACCTGATCAGTCCTGACGGCCTGTTTCTGGATTATTACAACAGAATGAAAAACCAGGAGCAGATCACGGAGAGCATCAAGAACCACATCAAGAACCATGTCAAACTCTAATTAAACTTTAAACCTGGTCATGTTCCAACTGTGGCAGAGGTGTGGTTCATTTCTGATAATTTTACACATCATTAAATCACTACAGGAAGTGAAACAGCTTGGTGCAGTTTTCTTGCAGCCTCCCACTGACATAAGGAAAGCACGGGACAAAAAAATTAACTGTATTTCAAATGCAAGGAACAATTACAGACAGTTTTAATTCAGGTAAACATCAAAATGTCGTTACCCGTTTAACTAGAGCTACAGAGCATTCAGGTTCAAATAAGAAAACTTAAATGTTTTCTCTGACAGTTTACAGGCGGCAAATTCAGTATTTAATACAAAATGAGTATTTAATACAAAATGTTTAAAATGTTCATTTTATTGATGTGTGCATATGTGGGTAAATGCAGTTACAGAAAAAGCCATTAAAAGGAGTCTGACTTTAATTTCAGATTATATTTTTTTGACACTGAGTATCGATGTTCCCTACTAGTTGGAACACAAATAGTGGAGAGTAGAAACTTCGGAAGTATGAGCTTATCTTTGATTTGCCATCTCAGCTTGATGACATAAGCGTTTTAAATCTTTCTGTAGCCCTGCAAGTGCTGAGCAGCGTGAGTCCCATCGAGTCCAGACTCTCTTCCAAACCCTCAACGCTGTCAATTCCCACCGTGTAGTCGTTTGCCTGCAAGGAAATCAAACACACAACATGGTCACGTCACAAAATGTGTTTAAGCTACAGGCAGGAAGATTGCTGGTTTATACACTTTTCTTTTAGGCTTTTTAAATCCACACTGCCAAAAAAAGAATCCATCTCAAACATGACTTTTCATTTTAAATTTGAGAGGAAGTCTTGAACATGGGTAGAGTGTGTGAAGTCCACAGCATCACATCATATGCAGATAATGGGCAAACCGCAAGGACTCAAAAGCTTAATCAGAACATCCCAGTTTTTGCATTTATGCAGCGGGGTTTACCTTTTGTTATGTTGTGTGGTGGAGAAATCAACGTGTTTTATTTGTTTATCTGCTGCTTGTGATCGGACTTTGATTTATGACACAAATCTGCAGCATCTTCCGTGTTAATAAAGTTTTAACCACAGTTGGTTTCTGTGGAGACAGTTTTCCTCTTGTTGATGAAATGGCTGCATGCTACATAAGCTCTGTCCCAAATCCTCTCACGTTGTTATTCATCTGTAAACAAACAAGTTAATATAGTTTTAAATATGTGTGATTTACCAGCTGCAGTGAAGCCAGCAGATATTTGCATGCTTCAAAGTTATCCAGGCCGTGGACGATTGAGGAAAACGGCCTGCGGTGATCAACACCGTTGAGTGCTCGGACAATCCTGTCTCCGTAATCATGGATGTCAAATACTGGACGCTCCTCCTGAAAGACAAAACAGGACGACTAGGTATCTACTGTCCCGGAGCTGCGACCCCCTTCGAAACAGCTCCAAATGGGTTCCCAGTATTTTACCTGCAGAACCAGTTTAGGTCGGATTTTATCTTCCCAGTCTTTGACTCGCCGAGACATAGCAGTTTCTTGAGTGTATCCGCGACAGTTCAACACCATCTGATCCTGAACCACAGCAGAGAGTATCTCATTCATTAGAAAGACCATTTCATAATCATATATATATATATATATACAAATTTTTAACAGTTGGGAGGTAGGTAAAAGGCAGCTGTAGACATCCGGCAGATGTCCACGGGTCACAGTGTCAGTGGTTTGATTCCCGGTCCCTCCTGGCTACGTTTCAAAGTATCCTTTCAGGATACTCAGATGAGCACCTTGCATGGCAGCCATCCGTGTTCGTGTGAGAGTGAATTAGAAGCAACATTGTAAAGAGCTTTGGACAAAAGCTGTTATAGGTTAGATGTTTTTTGTCCTGTTTTAGTTTTTCACTGCCCTTATCTTTTATGTAGATATTGTTTTTCTGTGTGTGTGTGTCCCTGCTCTTACTCTCCTCTGTAAGAGTGATTTTGTGTTATAGTGTTATCGTGTTAGTCTTCTCATTAAGAGTCGATTTTGTTATAGTCTGAGTTTCTGCCTTTAAGTCGATATTGTAATTACCTCAAGAGTCTCAGCTGAGTGTTACAGTCTCAGTATATGAGTTAATGTTGTTAAATCTTTTGTGTGAGTTTAGTTATAGTCCAAGTCTCTGTCTTTGAGTTAATATTGTCATCTCTTCAAGTGTGTTGCTGAGTGTTATTGTATCAGTATGTTGTTTGATAATTACATCACTGTATATATCATAGAAGTTCATGTGTTAATAATGAACCTTTAAACCTCCTGCACTCTTGGTGTCTTAGCTTCTGCTTTTGAGTCCTATAGTTACAATATCCAGTCATGGTAACCATTGCAAAGGTGCTAAATAAGTGGCCATCTAACATTTGAATTTGCAGCTTTAAATGATTTATACGTCCATTGATTTAATCTATTTTTGGCAGAGAGCAATTGCTGAGTTTCTTTATTTACCAAGACAAAAACGGCTTTTGTTAATTTCTACAACATGTTTATCCTGGCGATTATCATCAGTTAAAGATATTATTGTGACCACTTACCACACGCAGCTTCACTAGTTCCTCATAACTCAGAATCTCTTGCTGAGCTTCTGTAAACACAAAACTTTACAAATTAACAAAGAAAGTGACTATATATTCTGACATTTTCACTTATTTTCAATTATTAGACAACCACATTTTCAATAAACATTTATCTCAATAAATACCATTTTAATACATCCTCCACACAAAAAGGAACATGAAAATAATACATCCTCTCATTTCAATTAATGCATATTTAAAAGTGGTAGAAAAATCTCAAGATCAGCAGTTAAAACCCACCAGGTGTAACTTTAACTAAACTAAGCTGAGCCACTGGATGAACACACCTGTCCTGTGAAGGGTGTCAGGTGTTTTTACCTGGTGATATGAGCTCTGGTCCTGCATCAAACTCTGCTGGTATGACATCAGGAAATGCTTCATGTTCATTGTCCGAGTTATCGTCGTCTCCAGCTTCAATCAATCAATCAATCAATAAATTAGCAGAACGAGAACAATTGGGTTAAATAGTTCCCTTACATAAAAGTAGCAGTTCCGCATGAAAGTATCATGTTCATTTTTTACATGTAATTAATAAAGAATATCTCTGCAGCACATCACTATGGCCTGTTACAAAGGTGTAATTCTGTAAAAACTCCACATATGAACAGCTACGGCTAACTCCAATCTACCAGGTTTATTTTTGTGATGAATTCACTTATGTGGGTTTGTTCCTGTTCAGATCCATATCTCTAGTCTAAGTCACAAATCTAGGTCTGTTACCCAGCAAGTCCGGATGCCTAAAGTCTTCTGCAGGGTCCTCCCCGTGCGCCTCTTCTGGCTGCAGGAAGGTCCTCCTCAGATCCTCGTTGGACACCACCACACCCTGACAGACATCACACAACAATCACTATTTATAGCTAGACAGCAGAGGAACATTGACATTGACAAAACAATCAATACATTGAGTAAATATATACAGGTTAATAATGAAAACTGACAGCTGCTGCCCTGAAAGTTCATAAATACTTCCTTTCCTGTTCTGCAAAGTAACAGATTATTAAATGGTCTTATGTCAGCTTGAAGCAGTGCATTTTAATTTCATAAGCACATAATCACTGGTACATACTGTCATCACTGTCTTACCGCCTTTCTGTAGATCCTCTTACGAGTCTTTAGTTTGTCTTTCACTGTGCTCAAATAAATGTAGTTCAGGTCTAAAAAGAAAAAAGTCTGTTTAATGTCAACTTCACTCAAAACTGAATGAAATGTTTCAGTTTAACACTTTACTCAATAACATTTGGTACATTTGCAGATAGTGGGCTTCATTCATTGCTAATGTGCTGCTAAGTTTCATTTAGTTTTACCACTTACAAACCTACTGTTAATTTTTAAAAACCCATTACTGGTTTAACTTTCCTGATTGATGCGATTCTTCAGATGAACCCCAAGCGAGAATCTAATCAAGGTTGTCTGTGGGATTTGCTGCCAAGAATTATTTAAAGAAAAGCCACAAAATGTTCTGTTGTTCTCTAGTCTTTCTTTTTTGTTTGTTTTTTACAAATTTAGGCTCTGATACACAAGAATGAGCATATGACTGAGAAAACAACTTGAGCTTTGAGAATAAAACTTAGTGAGGATTGGCTGGGCTTTTAGCTCCCTTTTTAATAGACATTAAGTATTTCTATGGTATCATATTGGTTTTATATCACAAAAGTGATATCAGATGACAGTTTGAGTTTTAGCTGAAGTTTGTATTTAGTATCAGTAGTTCAGTAGTTGAAACAGAAACAACAACCTTTATTCGTCACTGAGCACACATACATTTGCACATATACATTTGCACATAATTAAATTAAAGCATTATATTAAATATTATATTAAAGCAAAATATGTTCAACAAACCTGTGAATGTGGGTCCATTTTTTAACTTATGTTCACGAGGATCAACTGCCAAAAAAAAGTTTTATTACTTCAAAACAAACCAAGTCTGTTAAACCCTGAAGATAAAGTGCTTTAAAGCCATGGGTTCTCACAGGTTTCTCTGAACCAGCTCCCAAAGTTCTGAAGTGAAGCAGGTTCTTTTCTTTTCCTCTTTCCGCCATCATCTAGACTACCAGGAACCTTGTAGCACTTCCCTGAACAAACAACAAAACTGTCAGCGCAGACATGACACTGTGCAAAACACCTGAGAGTCCTGATGCTTACCTGATTGAAGGGTTTTATCCTCCCCCAGAGTAGCATACAGATCATGGAACTTCCACACATTCACCTAAGAAAAACAATAAACCTATTAAACCAAGCTGACTTATAATCATTAGCAATTTGTCACTCTGTTTCTCTCATTAGTGATTAGTGTCACTTTCTGCAGAAGAGCTGGTAAAATTCTGAAATACTTTTTAAGAAACAACAATAAAGCTTGTACTCAAAAGCCAGAATTATTATTATTATTATTATTATTATTATTATTATTATTATTATTATTATTATTATATTATTATTAATAATAATAATAATAATAATAATGTTCAAAATGTTGATTTATCTAAAAGGAAAATGTGTAATATTGTTGGAAAAAGGTGGTTATACTGACCAAAAAACCTATATTAAAAAAAAAAACAAAAAAGGCCTAGTCCTAATATTGTGATTTTACAAGAAGTTCTAATGTCAAAGTTTAAATTTCATTAGGAAAACAAAATCAAATGTTTGGTGAAAATTCTTTAATTTAATAACAAAAACCATACAACTGACTGTTGTAACTGATTTTAGATGTAAAAAACCTTGTGCGCAGAATGAAGAGAATTCTGGACCTAATGTGAGATAAAAGCATTGTCCCATCAGATTAAAGATGCAACTTCTCCATCAGAATTTAGTTTTACATACCCCAGGCAGCTCTTCCTCCTCTCTCCTTTGTTTGTTGGCATCAACCTGTCGTTTTTCTCGTATCATCCTAATTTCACCTGGAGCCTGAGACAAAAAAAAAAAGGTTTAGACGACACATAAAGAAACTAAGCAGATTTAACATATCTGATTTAAATTAAAAATCTGTAAATTCATTTTGTACAATTCTGGCAAACAAGGGGGAAAAAAAATAACACAAAACCCTGTGTTTATCTATGTTTGACCTGGATCCAAAAATGATAGTAGTGAAACCTGGTGTCTGTCAACGTGTTCCTCTGGTTCCAGCTCCATGTTGTTGTCCTCTAAGGGCAGGAAGTTTTCCACAGCCTCACCTCCACCGTCTTCAGCATCAGGTGCACCCACTGCAGCATCACATGGAGCCACTGCATCTACATAAAGGACAAAATCAGAATTATTGTTTTTAGTACGGGAACCCCAATGTTAGCTATTTTTACTTACTTAATTTTTAAGAAGGGGTTAAATTAAAGTACTTTTACATTGTAATTAATTTCAAGGGAAAAATCCCACAAGAATGAGTACAGTTGTAATACTGGAAATAAAAAAAATAATATTTTTTTTAGCACAGTTGGCACTGAAAAGAATGCAGTTATAAGACAATATTTTCATATCCTTTAAACATAATGTAGTGAAAGTAAATGTAAGTAAATGTAGGAAGACACTTTTTTATGAGTATTTATTTGTGATAATTGAAAATATATGTATATATATTATGAAAATGATAATTAGCATTTCTAGAAATAAAATCATTTAATGTCAATTGTTTTGTTATAAAAACATTTTTACTTGTTGCCGATTATTGTGATTGTGATTATTTTGAATATCTTGGGGTAATATATCATGATAATATGAAGTGTTTTGTAACTTTTTACAAATAATAATATATACAGAATTTATATAATCAAGTTTGCTTGTATCAAAACTGACAAATGTTTCATGGGCTAAGACATTGCCGTGCTGCATTATACTCTGGGTGTTAATAAATCAAACAAGCATTAAAGCATTTGCAGATGTACCTGAATGCTGCTGCACGAAGTCTGCAGAATGCTGATCGCTCTCCATCTGAAACCTGGATCCAGCTGATGTGAGGAGAATCATATCCCCTTTGGCTGGGATGAACAAATTTATCCTGAAGTCCTTCTGACTGCACAAAATCTCACCTTTCACACTAAAACAAATGTGAAAATGAAGGGTTTTACTTGCAGATCCACAGTTTGACCCAGGCAACAGTTGTATGGACAGACTTCACCATATCAGTTGGTAAAGCTCGTAACTCCTTCAGTCTTGCCGGCCTTTCTTATTAGTTCCACTTTTGTGGTATTCTATAGAATACCGTAGTATGGTGCAGAGTTTGGCCAGGATACTGATTCAGCTGATTCATATTGATACAGGTGTATTTATACTACAATCCTTTAAACATATTTACTACATTAAGATGAGATCTATTTCACTGAATGTGAAACTTTAGAAACCTGTTGGCTGCACAATATTACTTTTTTAAGTATCTGTCAGCTTATTTCTGTGTCTGTGGAAGGAGGGATTACAAATAAGAGATAACACAAATGTCTTGAATCTTGAAAAAAGCCAAATTAAGCCAGGCATAATTCAATGTTAAAAAATTAAGTAAAATGGCAAATGGTCTGCACTTTTTTACCTATTGGTACCCAAAGCACTTTACACCGTTTCTCATTCACCCATTTGCACTCACACTTGACTGCTGATGGAGGGAGGATAACCTATTAAAATGTAATCAACCAAAAGTAAAAGTAAGTATTTGTTAAGACTGACCTGATAAGAGGAAGTTTGTGCTTCTCATGGGTTTCAGGAGGAATCAGAGACTCAGGAGGAAGCGGGTCCACATTCACAGTCTGACCATCACACAGACATCACAGTTAGTGGTCATAATATAAAACTACTGAGAAATTGTCTGTATTTAGTGTCTGAGGTGAGTAAACTTACTGTGTTGGTGTCTTTCTGCGAGTTCTCTGATACGTCTATGTCCAAGGTAGAGAACTAAAGCAAGCAACCAGAGCCCATCACTTAAATCTGCTCATTTCTTCATTATCGCTGATAAAAGTCTATACAGTTACTATGCCATCAAAATGAACTAATTTTATTGGTCAAAGGCTATGACACAGACACAGAACCTAAATGTTTACAGTATTTGTATTAAGCACCTGAAGCACAGAAATTTCCTTGGGATAAACACAGTTTCATCAAATGTATATCTCAGTTTTTTACCGCAGCTTCATCATCAGAACTGTTGTCCCACCCTGCTGCATCTGCATTGTTGTCCTGAGACTCCGCTGCCTGTTTGTTTCGCCTGTCAGATGGAAAACAATGTCATCACAATGGGTCATGAAAATTACACAAACAACTGCACACTATTCCATAATTTTAGATTGAGATTTGAACTACACCTGGTCTCTTCAAAGACAAGGGAAATCATTTTTAATATTTACAAATTGTAAAGAATTAAGAAATTTTCTTTCTGAACTTTGGTGGTTCATGGGCGTATATTTTTGTAAACATACTCTAATTGGGTGTAATTTGTATGAGATGTCCTATGACGTTTAGGGTAGACTATGTGAAATAAAAGTGTAGTTTATGACCATTCTTTAAGATGTTTAGATTAATAATTTCATGTACATATTTTAAAAAGTTAATTTTTAATGGATCATCGATAAACACATAAAAATCAATAAAAAGACTAGCCTTACTTCTTGTTTCTGTCATTGAGGTACTCCAGAGTTTGGTAAACCAGACTGTGCAGCAGCTCCACCTGAAACACACCCAACATGAGCTTTTTAACCATCATATTCAACCGCTGGCAAAATATTTTGCTGTGTTATTTTCCTGTCTTTGTACCTTCTTGCTGTAGATGCAGGTTGAGCCCTGGATCAGCAGGGCTGCTTCTGCAAAGTTTAGTCTGGTCTTTCCTCCATCAAACGTGATGCACATCTCATCCAACTATAACAGGAAGCATTTTTTTTCCCATGGGTGTTCTTATAATATAAATATCTTGACAGTTTTCTGCAATACAGGTTTGTATTTGCCTCTTAAACTGATTTCCTGACAGTTCTCAGATCTGAGATTTACTGAATGCACATGACAGCCAGAGAGGCACAGCAATAATTAGTATGTAGGTTATTTTTCTTATTATATTTTGTTTTTCCTTTCAAAAAAATTTGATGATTTTTCCATTATCAAGAGTTAGCAGCATAGCCAGTAGTCAGGCTGACTAAGAGCCATAGTTCAGTTGAGACTAGTTTTCCCTCAACGCTTTGCAGCCATGACTTCATGACTTTCTTCTATTAGAAACAAAATTCACCAGACCCTCCCCACAAATACAACACAATTAGAATCATCAGTAAGTCCTCAGTCCCTTTTAGACTGCTTTGTGCCCAAAGATCTCTCTGAGTTAACTTCAACTACATCATCATCAAAAGCAACAACATGTCTGCTACACCCTATTCAAGTTAGACTGCTCAAAGATGCTCTACCCTTATTAGACACGTTTGTATTAGATATCATTAATCAATCTTTACAAACAGGATATGTACCAAAGGCCTATAAGGTAGCTGTAATCAAACCTCTACTTAAAACACCTATGGATCCGGGTGTCTTAGCCAATTACGGATGATTTTCCAATCTCCCCTTTATTTCCAAAATACTTGAAAAAGTAGTTGCAAAGTAATTATGTGACCACCTGCGAAGAAACGACTTGTTTCAAGAATTTCAGTAGGAACCACACTGATTAAAGTCACCAACGATCTTCTCCTGGTTTCAGATAATGGACTTGTCCCTATACTGGTTCTGTTAGATCAGGGATGTCCAAAGTCCGGCCCGGGAGCCAAATGCGGCCCGTGGTCAAATTTCATCCGGCCCTCGGCAATGTCAGTGCGCAAACGAGGAGTTGCGCATCAGATATTTCATCTCTGGCTGAAGAGTTCGGACAACGCTTTCGGATTTTGCAGCTATCGAGAAGGAGATCGCTGTTTCTTCCTCACCTTTTACCGTGGACACTGATGATGTTCCAGACCGTTTGCAGCTGGAGCCCATTGAGCTACAGTGTGACGCCGAGAGCCATATATATATATATATATATACACACACACACATATATATATGTATGTGTATATATATATATACACATGTATATATATACACATATATACATACATACATATATATGTGTGTGTCTGTGTGTGTGTATGTTTAAATATATTGTGAACGTCAGCCAAGGTCGGCCCCTCACATTTTACCCCATCAATCTGGCCCCCTTTGCAAAAAGTTTGGACACCCCTGTGTTAGATCTTTGTGTATAAAGCTCTAATCCTCCATCCAAGCTCCATCCTACCTCAAAGATCTCCTAGTACCAGATCATCCTAATAGACCACTTGGGTCTCAGAATGCAGGCCTACTTGCGGTTCCCAGTATGGGAGGCAGAGCCTTTAGCTATCAAGCTCCTCTCCTGTGGAACCAGCTCCCAGTCCAGATTCGGAAGTAGACACCCTCTCTACTTATAAGACTAGGCTCAAAACCTTATAGTTAGTTCTATTCCTGCAACTGTAGGCTTAGACTGCTGGGGGACCATCCCCTGATGTCCCTGATGAGATACTTTCCTTCTCTCTTCACTTTCACCTTCTTCTCTTGAGATGACTTTGTTAAAAATTGGCGCTAAATGAATAAAGTTGAAAACTGAGTAAGTTGAAATAAATGCCACGTACAGTAACTGAAAAAACTGAGATGCTAAGACGAGCACAGCATGCTGAGAAAAAAACTGACTTAAACCCCCATTGTTCAATATTAACTTAACTAATGATCTTTAGAAAAAAAAAGATAAAATACAAACTGTGACTGAATGTTGCAGCACTAAAATTTAGATTGTTTATGTAAAATGATTTTGTTGTTACTGGATACTGATCACTTAAATCACAGACAAAAACCCACTTATCACAAATATTTATTTGGCCAAAGAATTGAGGGTAAAGAAAGAATAATCTTAAGCCATACCTACACCTTTAATTTTATAATTTATTCATCTTTACAACTGTCTTTCAGTTTTAATTATTTTATTTTTTTATATTCTGAAGAAAACACATTATTTGTGTTATTAGGGAAAGCAGCAGATTACCTCTTCCAAATAGTCATTCAACTCCGAGGCCACATCTATCTCCCAGTTCTTGGCGAGTTCCCGAATTGGCTGCAGCAGGTGAGCGAATCTGCTCTCTGTGCACTCCATGACCTCTTTACTGTCAGTTATGCAAAAATAAAAAACTGTCATTACATTACTACACTAAATGCAACAACATAGTAATAAGAAATACTCAGTTACAAGCACATTTCTGCATTTAAATTCTGCATTTAAAGTGGTTGAAATATCAACAAAATGTACTGAAAGTATAAATCCATTGTGGTAGAGCGGTTTTCATTTTTGTAGCAGAGTTACAGGTTTACCAACTAAACTCAACACTGAGCGCAAACACATTATTGGATGTGTAGTGTTCCTCTTTTTTATTAGTTATGTAGTCAGACATATACAGGTTACCGGTATGTTGGTGTTGCTTATATGTTTGCAGTGACATCTCTATGTTCAAACATCATCAGTACGATGTTTCTCTGTGGTACGTAGAAAATGTGCTGAGGTAACGTTAACGTTACAGAACTTTTGTACCCAGCTTCGGCTCCATTAGCACTGTAGTTAACTGCTGTCTGAACGGCTAAAGCTTCAACTTTCATCTCTACACAGGCCCACCAAACTCCATTTGATAACTTCAAGTACCTGGGTGTTCACCTCAAGCATAACCTGGACTGACAACACTGATGCCCTGTACAAGAAGGGTCAAAGTCGCCTCCATCTGCTGAGGAGACTGAGGTCCTTCGGCGTGTGCGGGCCCATGTTAAGGACATTTTATGACTCTTTGGTGGCTTCAGCTCTGCACTACGCTGAGGTCTGCTGGGATTCAGGCAGCACCGACCAGGACAGGAAGAGACTGAACAAGCTGGTCAGGAGAGCCAGCTCTGTCCTGGGCTGCCCACTGGACTCTGTGGAGGAGGTGTTGGCCAAGCTGATGTCCATCATTAACAACACCTGTCACCCGCTGCACCAGACAGTGGAGGCTCTGTGCAGCTCCTTCAGTGGCCAACTGATCCACCCTCAGCGTAGGACAGAGCGCTACCGCAGGTCTTTCATTGCCACCGCGGTTAGACTCTATAACTTCACAGTCTAACCTACTTGACCTTCAAATATTGTACATATTCTATAGTAGTTATACATTGTGTATTTGTAAATTGATTTGAATTTAATTTTTTGCACATTACTTTCACTTTCTTGTTGCTTTGTACATCTGGGAGCTGTGTAACGTGTAAATTTCCCCGGGATCAATAAAGATTACCTTAAACCTTGAAAATCTGACACTTTCAGTTAAGTCAGCGGAACGTCTTGTGAGCTTTCACTTCAGATAACGTCCTACATACAGCTGATGTTTAATGCCTTTAAAACTGTAACCGTGTGCAACATGTAAGTCTACCAGCAGTAGTTCACTGTATACACACACTATATAGCATAAACTTATTATACTATACGCTTAAACTAAAACGGAGCTTGTTTGACATAATGTTGCCGCTGGTCTAGTCGGGGATTACCGCTAATATTGCAGATATAGTTTAATTTTAAACAACCTGGTTCACGGGATGATATTCCGAACACACTATAACATTCTATCAATTCCTTAATATAATAAATAATCTTCTGGCAGATTCGTATTAGGCAACAAACGGGAACAAAGTAAGAAGAGACCGATAGTCTTTACTAACTTTTAATTGAATGTGAAACGGAAACAGACGGTCAGAGATGGAATACGAGTTCATTTTCACCTACTAACCCATCTCCTGGTTCTTAACGGGTGCATATTCATGTTTACCTGATGTCACAGTTATGTCTGAAATAGTTTGTAATAAAATAACTCACCGAACGGAGCCGAAGTCACTGAACTCCCGGCTAAATGTTTTGTAGCAGTTAGCAAACAGTCAAACAACCCGCGCTAAGCGTCTTCTTCTGTGGTGTTGCTTAAAGTTTCCGGCGCTGCCACCTGTCGGATGACTGTGTCGTGGCGACACATTGCCAGCAATGTATTTAACTTTGTTTACAGGTTTTAAAAAACTCAAACCAACATAATACATAAACAGGAACAAACAGGAACAAGATTTATATGAATAATAAGAGGTTACAAAACATATATTTAACAGGTAATTTAAAAAGAATCACATGGTGGTTGCAACAGATATATATCTGTCCATAGTGGAAAAAAAATAATCAGAGCCTGTAACCAAAGCATACAACGGAAAAATGTTAAACTGAAAGTACAAATACTGTAAGTATGTGTATCAAAAGTTAAATTACGTATTATGCAGAAAAAGGGCTTCTATCCATGAAAGTATCTTTATATGAAATATGACATACTGATGTATGATTTAAACACACATTTTTTAAACTGCAGATGTGTGAGGTGGAGCTTTACAGTGGATACAGAGCTTTGGCCATGAGCTCGTACCCATGATGCTGCTACAGAACCTGCTTGGTCACTAGCAGGCCTTATTGGTTATTCAATGTGTTAGCTTCAAGGTCTGTTAAAGAAGGAAATGTGTAAATATTTGTGCACTGTTGAGCTATAGCTTCCCAAACTTAGTCTAGGAAAAGATTTGAATTATGGCACATAGTAAATTATGTGCTGGTACTCAAGTAACCAGTCGTTTAGGCCATGAATGTACGGTGTAATGTTTTACCTTAAACCCCAGCATAGGATTTTAATTCATTTTACCTACACAAAGGGGTTTAATGTAATTCGATACATTCATATGTGTGGGTTATTTTTGTTTTTATATTTGGTCTAATAAATGTAAATAGCAGTTGTTGACCAACAGTCATATTAAATGTTGCTCTATAACGAGCACAAGTATTCACACTGAAGAAAGTAAACCCAGAAAAAATGAGTGACTTTCTGTTTATCTGATTTTGAGTATTTACCAAAACCATCCACTGCTTTTCTATTAATTTATCATCAATAACTTATGATGAGCCGACTGATTGTGGCAGTGCGAGGGGGCCCTTGTGTTTGCGTCGCCGCCGCCCCCCAAACGTCCGGCCACGGCCCTGTGGATCCTCGCGGAGACAGTGAACACGTGTGTGTCGGTCCACCTTAAATCGGTCCTCCGCACCACGTGACCGGTTCCTGGAAAGTTCCTGGAAATGCTGCTTTTGTGTTTATGGCGATATCGGTTATTGGGTAGCTCGGTGGACGCGGCTGACCCCAGCGCGGACACGGACGGACTGGCGCTAGTTCGGGCGTTTTGCTGTTGGCTGCTGGACCGCAGCCTGACGCGGCTCATTTGCCCCGGGTTCCGACCGCCGTGTGTCTCCGCTTCGGCCCGCCATTTACGAGATCGAGCGGAGGGAGGCGGACAGCAAATAAGAGCCTCCATCGGGGACGGGTTCTGTGGCTGTGGACCGTAAATGTTCCCGCTAACATGTCGCGGAGGATGAGGCTGCATCGCGGCTTCTGACGCCTGGCAGCCATTAGCCGTGTCTGGTAACGTTGCATGTCAAACTAACGGGTCACCTCCGTCGGGTTCTGGCTCGGTACCCGCTAACGCTCAGCGGAGCTGCTGCTTTGGACCGCTGGGGACAGCCGGGTCACCTGTCCCCTCACTTCACTTCCAGCCTTTTCCAGTGTGTAGAAACTGACATTTTTCGGCTTCCGGCGGCCGCCTTTAACAATAACGTAATAAATGCCCGATTTTATTTTAGGGTCGCGCTTCAATTGCGCAAACAAGAATCCACTTATCGCCATGATTTATTGTAAAACGTTTTCACCGAACAGCTCGTATTTTCTATGGAACTTTCTTTGCGCCGTTTTACCTTCACTCTTAAATGTCGCAAACAAAAGGGCATAAATTCGTGATGGAATGCCGCTTATGAAGCATCGATTTCGCAGTTTATATCCGGTAAAATAATTAGTCGCATCTGCGCCAAAGTTCTGTGTATATTTCTCGTAATTTAACCTTTTCTGTCTGGCGTTTGTCATGCAAACGTGTTTATGAATATGATAATATTTCTCTTTTTTGTACAATTAAATTCCACAAACTAGAATGACTTGCCAGTCTGACTTTACCGTTAAACATTTGCCAATATTTTTCTACATAATCAGTGATGTTACGTCCAATTCAGAACTGCAGCTGTCTGCGCTTTCTTTCAGTCTAGTCTCCGTCTTTTTTTTGCTTATAAATTAGGTCAGCGGAATGTTACAGATCTAGGAGGAATTTTCATTAACATCAAAATATTAGTGCAACGTCACGTGTGCCGTCCCTGGTTTTCATCGGTCGCCAAATTCTTTTCCAATTTCCAGCGAATTATGCAACAATAATACATGTAGGAAGCAGAGTTTGTTGAGATTATTGGTGTAACTGTCATAGCTCGATTGTCTATCACGCTGTGCCAAAAATTTATAGATTTAGTTTTTTTTTTTTTTACAGTCAACTCAACAACAAATCAGCTGTAGTGGAATAAAAGTCAAGCACCAATTTCTGTTACTTGCACTCAGCAGAACATATAAATTGCCCGTAAAATCTGATGCTTTTTCAAGTTCATATGAAATAACTGGATGATTAATTGAATTGAGAAAATTCATTTAAAGTACAAAGATATTTTCACAATTCATAGATTATTAGAAATTTATCTTTTAAATATTTCGATAATTTCAAATAATGATTAGATGAAACAAAAACTATATTTATTTCTAGAATTGTTACATTGGCCTTTTTTAACTTACAAACCAGTTACCTAATAAACTAGGGAAATAAGAAGATCACACAATCATCTTACACAAGTTATCGTACATCACATGTGGTTTATTAAATATATAAAGGTTAGGAGAAACACAAAACTCTATGTAATGTATTAGTCTGTGTAGTTAGGGCGAATGTTGTTTCACTTCATTCCACTCAAAACTTTAGCAATGTAAGAGCACTTTGTTGGTCAGTATAAAACCTACTGATTAAAACTATATTGTTTTAATGTTTGCTATGACTGAGACATCTGTGATGAACATAGTTTGTTTTGACTTTACCTAAACTTTATCAGTGATTACAGATTGTTAAGTGTTGTTGCTTAAGATGTAATTCAAAAATGAGTTGCCTAGACACTGCAGTAGATCAGAAAATCCTGCTGATTGTTAAAACAGTTTCTGTCCTCCTCCAGGCCTGTGCTGCACATTTTGTTCTTAGAACGAGAGGACTCGTTTCCTGTGTAATTACTTTTTGTCCTGGTTTACAGTGAAGTTAAAATAATGTTTATGTTTATTTGCATTATCAAGCTGCAGTCTTGATCCAGTCACCTTAGACTGAGTTTGTTGATTTTCAGGACTGTAGAAACTGGTTCATATCTCTGAGATGAGCAGCTTCTTCCTTTCCTGTAGTCTGGCTCCTGCAGACCTGGTCCATGTCTGAGCTGCGGGCCTAAAATTAGGCTGAAAGTTGGGTCTGTCCAATGACCTGCCAGTCCACTGAGCCCACAGAGAGCATTGAGGGCGACAGACGAGCCGACAACACCTCCAGGGCTGTGGAATCAGACGAGAGCCGGATCGCCTTAGCCATGAAGGACCTGAAGAACACAGGTAGGACTCCACAGCATAGTCGAAGGGTGTGAACCCCTCAGAGAAGCACGTTCTGTAGGCGTGCATGTTTGTTGTAGTCCCGGTGACTGAGACATCTGTTTACACACAAACCTGGAAGAAATGAAAAGAAGTTCTGATGTGTAGGATATTTCAGACTAAACTGTTTTGTGACCAACGTGTCACTGGTACCCTGGACTACTCTTAGCTCAGCAACGATGGGACTGGGAAGGCCCCTCTTCTCAGTAGAGAGTGCTCGAGGAATGACACCTTAAACCTCCAAAATGGCATTTTTGCTCTCCAGGTTCCCTCTTCCTGAAGCCTGTTGGGTTTTTGAATGGGTTTAGGTTGGTGATTAGGACAAGAAATGTTCATGTTTTATTCTACAACATAAAAGGCGTCTGTAAATACCCTGCTTGTGCTATTTTTAAGCTTCTACAGGTCTTACGAAGGCAGTTGTTACCAACTGGATAATTGAGCTCGTCAGGACCATTAAATAGCATCATGTCAAAGAGAGAGACTCATCTACTCACTAATCCGTCTTTAGAGCCTCCATTGATTTTGTAAATCGCCGTCGCTGTTTAGATCAGGTCACTGTGAGAAGCACGGCTTTGTAGAAGAGGTTAGCGCAGTAAATCAAATTACAATTAGGATGTTTAGTGGTGGTAACGTTTAAGACATGTGATGGTGGTGCAGTTGTTTTAGAGACTTCTGGTGAATTTGTAAGCTTCAAACACTCGGGGTGTCGTCAGTAATGGATGTATCGTTGAACAAAATTTACCAGTATGATAAACTTCTGTTTGTCAGCAAGCTTATTTTCCACAATACTTCAAATTCCAATTGAAATGTCCCGTTGTCATTGGCTTCAGTGATGAAAGCTCAAGAATGTCTAAGCTTTGTACCAAGATGTTACGTGGTCACTGACAGTGAGTAGTTTTACTTTGATTTCTGTCGCCTTTTGTCAGAACTGTGCTTGTGTGAAAGGGAGAGAAAGCAGAAGATCCTGAAAGTGTGAACGATGCAGATTTAGCGAAACATTTTTACACCTACTTGGCTCACCATACGTGGTTGGTAACTACTTCTCATTGAGGATCTCAACTTTTATTAATATAGCGCCATTTTTCAACAAAGTCCTCTCAAGGCACTTTACACAATAAAGTCAAAAATCTGTGTGAAAAGAAGTTGAAAATTGTACAGTTATTGTCAGTACCATGGTGGCTTCAAGGTTAAGTACCAGAGTTGGTCGCTCTCACCAGTTCAACAAACTGCAGAGAAGCCGCTGACGGGTGTCCAGCTAGCGCCAGTGGTGGCACACCTTTTACAAATTAGACTGATGCTCAGAAAAGGCTTCTAATGTCAGCTTTATCCATCATGGCCCTAAATCCTCAACGTTTCTCATTATTTGCAGTTTACAGGGAAATATCAGCTGCTCTCAGACTTCTTTTGGACGCCACAGAAACTCTTAAATGTTTTACAGACAAGTAATTTTGAGTCAGTCAGTGTGATTGTGGTGCTCTCCTTCAGTATGTGATGTGTTTTTATCTCTCTGTGGTATTAGGCTGGTACTGGGGCAGTCTCACTGCTAATGAAGCCAAAGAGATCCTTCAGGATGCATCAGAGGGCACGTTTCTGGTGCGGGACAGCTCTCAGAGGGATTACCTGTTTACCATCTCCGCCATGACGTCGGCAGGTCCCACCAACCTACGGATCGAGTACAAACACGGTAAATTCAAGCTTGACTCAGTGTTTCCGGTGAAGCCGAAGCTGAAACAGTTTGATAGCGTGGTCCATCTGGTGGAGCACTACGTCCACCTGTCCAGGACCAGCGACAAGGTGGCGAACTGCCAGTCAGCGGCGGCAACACCAAATGGCACAGTGCAGCTGCTGCTCACTAAGCCTGTGTACATGGCCACACCATCGCTGCAGCATCTGTGTCGCATCGCCATCAACAGGAGGACGCGGCAGGTCCAGGATCTGCCGCTGCCCAGCAGGCTGAAGGACTACCTGACGGACTATGCCTACAACGTGTAGGAGTCAAACCAGGACAGGAGCTGTGTGCAGCCCCATCTGACCGCTTGCCTGTTCCGTCATGCCCTGCTCCAACAGGTTCCCAGCAAGTGAACGGACCAGCGGTGAGTCCAAGACCTTGTGTGTCCATGTATCTGAGCTGGAGCAAGCAATTGCAGCAGGATGTTTGGATCAGAGTCTGGTTTCTGATGAAGCAGCTCTAAATTTCCCAGAAGCGAGGGCTCCAAAGTGTTTGTCGGTTTACACCTATTCTCACTGTGGCCCTGAGACTTCTACGGCCCCTTTCTCTATATGTGAATCACAATTTCTCCATGTCAGGTTGTTGAGTCTCAGTAATTTTGTTCATTTAAATCTGATTTAATTGAATCTTTTGTTACAGCCACACATCCCTAAACCCAAACCTGCAAACATCCTTGATCTTTTCAGACATTTTAGGGTGACACAAACCAGAGTATTGATGTGATCATGGAGCTTATAGAGACTATATTATGGTCTGTTGGTGTCACATTGAAAGAAAAAAACCCAATTACAAGAAAGCAGCCCAGATTCTGAAACACTGAGATGGAAACAAAACAAAACCTCAGCTCAGAGATTGTGACTGTTAAAGACGAACGGAGCCAGAACATGTGGAGCTGATTTGAGCAAAAACTTTGCTCCCGCAGATAAATCTTTTCAGAGAAACTTCATTGCTATTTCACAATATCCAGACATACGATTAACTGAAACATTGTTCCTCTGGGATCAACAGCGTAGCATAAAAACACACTGAATAAAACAGTAACACAAAATTAAAAGAGTATAAGTGGACAGAGAAACATGAAATTACCATAGAGGTTAAAATAAATGTCCAAAAATAGAAATCAGTTGCAACCAAATTAGAACAGAACTTTGAATGGGCAACAAATACAAGGTTTAGCATAAGTGTGTGAGGAACAAAAGATAGAAAACGCTTCATCCTGTTCTCCATTTTTCACAGTTTGTCGTCATTTTTTTGTCTATATTAGTAATTGTTTCTCTTCACTGAGCTTTGTGACTTTCAAAGTCACAACTGCAATCCATCAGTATTCTGATTCTGCATGATAAATACTTAAAAGTAAAACGTACTTACTTTTTGTTCTTAAAGTAAGTATTTTAAGTACATTTTGATAATACATTTGCACTTAAATAACATTTTGAATGCAGGAGTTTCTACATAGTGCTATTACTACTTAAGAAAAAGATCTAAGTACTTCCTTAGCTACTGTGATATAAAACAGAAAACACCCGGATTATTTATTAACCAGAGATTCTCCAGTTGTCCAAGAAAACATAAATTTGATCTGTAAGAAGGATGTTCCCGTCTGTCAGATCTCTTTCTAATAACGACCATCATGGTCTTCAGAGCTTGCTCTTTTGGTAGTTTTATAGTTGTTAAAAAAAAAAACACACCATAGATTTGGTGAAAATAAAATAAAAACTAACAAATGAGCTCAAATCAACCCAGTTTCAGAAGCATCATTTGATCTTGTTATTCCAGTGGAAACGGAGCCGCGTGATTGGCGAATCAAGCACCAACAGTTCACCTGCGGTCGAAGGTTTGCGAGACATTGAGTCGAGGTTTCCTGATCGATGGGACCTCAGTGTTGTTGATCATTTCCATCTGAACACACGTCAGACTTTAATAAGTCGCTGTTTGAGTTGCTGTTAGACTTTGAACCTGCTGCAGGTCTAAAAACAAAGACCAGGATCCCTCAGGTCTCGCTGATTCAGCTGCGTGTTGCAAATTACTACGCAGGAGCTGTTTTGTTTTTTTTGGAACAGCTTTTATCTTTAACCGTTACATAACAGAAAATTTACAGATGATGACCACATATTCTTGTATTGCCTTTAAAAAAACAAAAAGTACATGGCCTTTATCTTCAAACTAAATTCTAAGCCTTATTTTAATTTATGTCTTGAGTCTCTTAACAAATCTTACATTTGAGGTACCTTTTAATAACTATAAACACCCATTGGAACATAAAATGTAAGCTGTCTTGAAAAGCTCATAGTGTTTTAGCAAATTCAGCATAAATTTGATTCTTTAAGTAGCCTTTCATGTCAATAAAAAACTTTTTAGCTGCAACCCACTGTTTATTTACATATGTGACAAAGTTTTATGAAATCTGACCTCTGCATTGTTTAAAAATGATTTTAAGCCAAATAAATCTGAACACTTTAACCGGAGCTTCATATTTTATCAGTTTGCTTCTGAAAGTCTGACACATCAAAACTCAATCTGCTGTGAGGCTCAGCCTTATTACTCTTCCAGTGATTGAATTTTCAGGAGGACGGTGATGTAGTCATTTGGTCTCTCAGGTCAGTGGGACTTCGCATGTGTTTTGCCAAACTTTTAATAGTGCCGCGTGTGACCCTGACGACTCTCCATGTTGTTTCTGTTCTCTTTTATTATAATGTTCTATTTTGTCTTTACTTTTGAACTGAGGGCTAACTCCTCATTTCTCTAGTGATAAAATAGGCGAACACCAGTCTCCCGCTTTCTGCGTCCTCTCATAACAGACATAAAAACCCTTAAACAATCTTTATTACTGAACATAAACCACAAAGAGCAGCGTAGAAACTGCAGATGTTTGTACATGTCACAGTTGTTGAACTGAGAATGCAGCTTGTTTGATTTTATTTTTCATATTTATTAATTGTCTCACTGTTTTCTGGTGCATTATTTTGTAAAGAATCTGCAGAGACTCTGAATGCATGTGTTGTTTCTGTAACATTGATCAGCTTCAACCATGAGATCAATAAAGTTTTTATATGGTGCTTCATCATGTGCTTTTATTCGGTTATTTCACAGCTCTTCTCTGTGTTTACTCTGTTGTTATCTGTTGTGCTTCTAAAGTTTGCTGACTTTTTATTTGCTTTTTCACCCTCAGTTTTAATAGTGATGATATTTCATGCTTACGCAACTATAAAAGCACGAAAGAGCAAGTCCGTTCATTTTCTTTAGCATATCAAAGTGTACATTCTGCTATTGCTTTTCTGTATGCATGTATATTTTTATACCAACATTACCATATTCCGTTCGTATGTTTTATTATTTACGAATATAAAATTTCATTTCTGTTCACAAAGAGGGGAAATGACAGTATGAGAGAGTAAGTTAAAGTTACATTTTTCACTTAATTTTAAAAAAGTGCAAATGCTTTGCAGCCAAAAGCGTTAAAAATTAAGCTGTTCCTTTCTCGAGTTAGCCCTCATTTCCTTGTGCATATGTATTAAGCTGTGAGCCTTTGTTCTAACATGTGCAAATAATGTTTTTAAACAGTGAAAAGTAAATTTGTAGAGAAAAATATACCTTGTAAAAAGTTGATACAGCATTCGTTCCACAAACGTCATGGTCACTAGTTCAATCCCTAGTTCTTCAGACGCCATGTTAAAGTGTCAATGTGCAAGACACTGAACCCCAAGTTGCTCCCAGTGTGTATGTCTGTGTGTGAAGCAATATTTCATGGCCCTATATAAGCGGGCCATTTGCCAACATCTCTAATTACAGTCAGCAGGTAGGCAGACCAATATGAACATTTATATAAAATCTTTGAAATATTATCACACTCCCCGAAGGAAGTATTTAGCAGCCAGAATGTTTTTTTTTTTATTTTAGATGATGTAGTTTGACATGGAATAATATTATATAACTACTACATCAGAAACATTATTTTTGTCTAAATATCAGAAGAAGTATTTGCGTTTGCCCAAATGTCACTGTTATTTTTAAAATCATTGGTGGTTCCCAACCCAAATATATAAGGTGTTAAATTGACAATTTCTAAAATTGGAATTCTTATTTATTATTATAAACATGAATTTCAACCGTAGCTCATACTGTTTATCACATTTCGAAAGAGGTAGTCTCAAACTTATTTAATATTTTTGTTGTCAGTAATATTAATATTGTTGTGTTATTTTATCCTGTTTCCTTACTGTGGGATCAATAAAGTCTTATCGTAGAGCTGCTTAAGAACGTAATGAAGTTTACCAAATTAGTCCCTAATGATTTGCAATATGTAGCCTACTATATGCTGTGGGGAGACAGTTCAACAAAATTCCCTTTGAAAATATTCACATTTTAGGATTATTCATAAATGTATTGACGCTAATAATCTGCTAAAATCACAAATATGAACATTTGGAAACCCACCTTTTTAATATATTTGGCGTATATTTCCATTAAACCTAATTTTTAACCCCACCCACACCCCCCTTTTTTTGCTGAATCAGAAGCCCGATGTATTAAAAATAATTCCGAATTGAAAAGTGGTTGATAACAGTTTGCATTTAACTTGCTAAACCATTATTAAAGGACTGAATTATGAGAATTATTTGCATGAAACACTTGAGAAACTGAGACGTTAAGGTTGTAACATTGGTTCCGCGGTTCCGTTGTTTCTAGTCGGACACAAAAACACTGCACAGCCTGTCGTTGTCCGGGGCAGCAGCTGCTGCTCGTCTAGTTTCCTCGATGAACACGTAAGTTAAGTAGAACTAGTATGATTTACATCCGTAGGCCCAGTCACCAGTTGAAATGGACCTGGCACACAAAGCTCTGCTGCGGAAGCACCGGCTGGATTTGTCCGGGCAGCTGCTGGTCAGCGACACCATCGTTCCGTTCCTGTACCAGGAAACCGTTCTGACGGACTCTCAGGTTGAGGACATCGAGTCCCAGCCGACGAACCGGCAGAAAACCCTGAAGCTGCTGGACATCCTGCCGAGCCGCGGGCCCAAGGCCTTCGACTCGTTCCTGCGCTCCCTGGACGACTTTAGCTGGATACGAGACCGACTCCTGCAGGAGCTCCACAGCCCGGCTGGTCCCGGGCCAACAGGTAGGACTCTGCGGGGACACGGAGACTCTGGGCTGTGGCTGAAACAAGGTCCAGGTCTGGTAGATCTTGAGAAATAAATTCTATTTTGGTAAAAACGCGAGCAGGCCTGCCCGTGGGACCACCTGTCCAATCTGGACTATATTAGCACAGAGACCCAGGACCCAAGCCTGAAGCTGTGGGCTGCTGCATCCTTGTCAGTCCCCGGTGAGAGACGATGAGATCCGCCTCGGTGTCTTTGCATTAACAAACACATATAATCCTGAACAAAATCCAAACGACACACTTGACAGAATGGATTATTACACACGAGTCATTGATGATCACATTCATATTGTACAGATGACATAATTTAACTACGCCTTATGATATAATCTGCTTACTGATTCATCTGAACATAAATAACTTCAATGAAACAATGGAATTTTTAAGATTAAAACAAATCAACTCAGTTATTGTGTATTACATATCTAGAGATAAGCAGGCAGCTTTAGAAAACAAAATAACTACGGCAGGAGTGTTTGACTACTACAATAAATTCGAAAGACAACATTTTCTCTAGAAATCAGCTCAGATACTGCGATTTAAGCTTGTGTTTTTATTTGGACTCTCACAGGTTTTTCTGTACAAAGTTGCAAATCTGAGAATAAGACACGTGTAAAAACAGTGTAATTTCCCACTGACGTGGGCGTGGACAAATCTTGACAAGTTGCAGCCTCAGAGTCGGCATAAGGGAAACAGTAAAAACTGATCAGTGGTGTGTAATGATTCTCTGAAAAGTGGAGACTTTGAGGACTTTCCTGGAAGAAATGGGACACACCACTGGAGCGGAAAAGACAATTCTTGGAAGAAGTTGACTCGTTTCAAAATTTTCAGGTAAAAGTCAAAATGGTGGGCTTCCATTCTTGAATTAAAACACAAACGCACAATTGTGAGATTTAAATATACATTTTAGGAAAGAACTCAGAGAGAGAAACAGAGATTTTGCTAAAGTTGGAAACGAGGAGAATAATCTAAGATGATTTTTTTTGAATGAGTAGATAAAGTCAGATTACTCAGCAGTGAAGAAGCACGGATCACCTTATGGTAATAATGTTAACCGCAAAGGTACGAGCATTTCCAGCCCTGCTTCCGAGTTTTAGGAATTTTCCTAGAAAACTGTGTCAGCATCTTCAAATAAGACAAAGAATCTCTGCAATGTGTAAACGTCTGGAAACGAGAAGGCGCGTTTCTCTTAAAGTGTGAGGTGGAGACTTGGGAGCGGATCAAAGAGGTGTAAAGATGAAGTTTCTCATGCAGAAAGTTGGATTCACTAAAGTGGTGATTCCTGGAAGCAGCTGCTTCTCCTCAGGCTGTAATCGGTAACATGAGATCACTGCACAGGTTGAAACATGTTCCCCGGTGTTTTCGGGAGTGACACAAAGGCCCAGCTCCTCCTCAAAAGTCAAGACCAATACAGAGAAACTGTTTTCGTCCTCGACAAAGACCTTATGGTTTAATCTGGCAGATAATTAAACTGCTGGGAGACAAGTGTCAAACCGGACTGGAGTCCACCTGTGTTCTATGTACGGCCCTGAAGTTCGCACTCCATGTCAAACCAAGGGACATTTTTACCCAGGGCACAGGACCAGGCCCTGACCTCTCCTTGGCCTTGTAGGCCAATACATTGCCTGCAGTAAACCGGGCAAAAGGTTTGAGGTGCATCTGTTCCTCCAAAAAAACCTTTAAGCTGCTGATGGGGGTGGGAGGTGTTTTTTTCCCCACCCCAGACCCCCTTCTCCGTCTCCGTCTTTTATTATTTGCCTGCTGCTTTCCAGGAACCCTGCAGTAGCAGCAGCCACTTTGTGTTAAAGCTGCAGTGCCAGATGTTTGCGATCACATTCATCACATGCTGCTGATCCCCCCAACACACACACACACACACACACCCACCCCTAACCCTCAGCAGGATAATTTTTTCTGAAAGACTCATAAGTAAAACTTGAACTAATTGTTCTAAAACAAACCATAGCAACTTTGAAAGAATTAACTTCACTGTTACTAATTACTTTTACTCCATTTGTGTCAAGTTGAACCTAAATTGGTAAAAATCCATCGTCACCTGCTGCTGGTTCTGGTCCACACCAGCTCTCTGTAGTCACACTTATCTTTGAGTCTGTGCATAAATTAAACCTAAGAGCTGGACATTTCAGATTCTACAGAGACTTTATTTATGATCCACACCTGGAATTAACTGGAACTAGACTTGTACATTCACGTTATCAACAGGATGAGAAGATCAATAGTGTTTAAATACTTTGTTTTTTATCAGGAATTCACAAATTTAAATAAGTAAAGGTGGCACTTATTCTTGTAGTAGAACGCTTTCAGGCAAATACTTGCAGTTTTAGTTACTCAACCAGCATTCACTGAGTTTTTAAATTAACGTTCAGCTAAGTCGAGTGTCCACGTGCTGCAGGACACAAACACTGAGGGAGGTTACAAACGGTGAAAATGCACCATTTCCTGTGTCACAGTGACCTAAAAGAAAACACAAAGAGAGCAAACTGATTTCAACACATGTTGACTGTGGAAGAACTGGTTGTAATTTTTTTCTGCTGTTTTTGTTGATGCTGATGTCCAATCAATGGAGACCAAACAGTACAACCCCCCCACCGACTTACAGATACTGAGAATTAAAGTTACGACAAAGAGGGGAGATTATTATTCCAACAATTACTCAAAAAACTAAATAGATATTAGAAAGTATATATGTGTGTGTGTGTGTGTGTGTATAAATATATATATATATATACATACATACACACACACACACACACACACACATATATTTATGTGTGTGTGTATATACATATACATATACACACACACACACACACACACACACATACATACAAAACTCTAAACAGTGGAAAGAAAAAAAATCATCTGGATTGTTCAGGCAACTAATTTTACAGAAATAGAAAAAACTATTAAAACCTGAGTATCAAGTTTAAATAAAAGGTATTTAAATAAAACCCAGGATTTTACATTTAATCCTTCTATTTAAAAAATGAAAAATATCAGTGCCCACTTTGATCTTAAAGCTTGACTTTTTAATGCAGACTTAAAATTTTGACATCGAAATTGACAAATCAGTGAAATTAGAGATTAAGTTTGAGAGAAAGGCCAGGATTTAAAATTGAAATCTGTGTTACCATGAAAGTAACAAGTTCAACACTAAAATTAAAAGCTTGCATAAAAACTGTTGGCAGTGAAGTTTAAGTCCTAATTTTTGACATAAGTCAGAAATACAAAGATTAGGTTATTAAAATAATACAAGAATATTCAGAAAAAGAAACCATTTCGTGTAAAAGTCAAAAGATCTGAGATTAAAGTAAGCATTGTCATACTGACCTTGCAGTGTCTAAAAGAAATGTTTGGACCACTGTAAACGTTTAGACAATTTCTGAGAGTTGGGTAAAATTTATGAGTCCAAATTTTGACGATAGAGTTGTGGCTCAGAGTCAAGTTTCCTGTTCGAGAATACAGGTGTACATGACGCTGAGGTTGACTTCCACCCCTCAGTAACTTCCTCTTCACTTCTCTTCAGATGTCTGCCAGCTTCCTGACACCATTCTCCAAAAGGTTCCTTCAGATCGGGAGTTGTCCCGGTTGGCGTCTCGGCTCGGTCCCGAGTGGGAGTCTGTGTTAATGGATCTGGGTCTGTCTGCAGAGGCCTTGTTTCGCTGTCGGTCGGATCACTCTCTCTGTTCTCACGGAGCAGTGCTGGCTGGTCTGGTTCAGTGGAGACGCTCCGAAGGGAAGAAGGCGACTGTTCAGAGACTGATGCAGAGTATGCAGGCCGCAGATGTCCACCCGTCTGTACTGGAAGACATCCTGACTGTGGAGAAGACGTAGGCCTACCATCCCTCTTTTGGAGAGATGGGGTTGATCTGTTGTATTAGCAGCTTAACAAAATTAACTTAAAATTTGATTAGTCAGATCTTAACTTATGTCAGTTTTCACTTTAGGACCAAATGTGTTTTTTAAATCACTTTATTTCCTTCTTTCTCTGACCTGCCCCACAAATGTTTATTGCCCTACTGCAACTTTCAGAGACGATTTTTCCAGTTTCCTGGAAGTTGTCCTAATTTTCTTTGGAGCAGAGCGATTAGTTCTTGTCAGGGAAACACCTTCAACGAGCCCTTTGTGCCTGGAAAACCACCAAATACACAGAAACACACTAACAATGGCTGTTCTCACTGTTCTTCATTAATTCCTCAACAGTCTGCAGAGGTCTGGCTTTCATTTGAAGGCTGACTTTTAAGGTGGACTGACGAGATAGAACACTTGCACCAAAACAAAGGAGCTTTGCTTTAACTGCTCTCTCCCTTATACATCGCTTCTTTTTCTCTAAATCTAGGATTTTAAACCAAGCGTAAGTATAAACAATATTTTCTTACCCGTAATGCCTTTTCTTTGTTAACATCTTTGTAAAAAAAATCCACACACAGGCATCTGTCTTTCTGTACTTCTTCTGAGGACATTCACTGACACAGTACAATCCCTTGTCCCTGACCCTAAAACACAGTGTTGAGCCTCTAAAAGCCTTTTGAAGGTGTGTGGAGCAGCTCCAATGTCCTCACAACAGTGGTAGTGAAACAGAGTTTGTCCACAGACGGCTATAAAGACATGTCCACACACAAACACTTATGTATAATTCAGCACGCGGCCTTTATTCTGACATTAAAAATCTCTGAGATCAATTTCAACTATAAGGGATAAACATTACTTTTATATTACCGTCAGAAATTGGAGCTACAGTCCACTAAATACTTTCTGACAGTTTATAGTCAGAACAATTAATAAACTGTAAAATGTTTTCCTGCTAATATATAAAAGAATAAATTAGAAGTAATTGGACAGATGTTAGTGCCAGAGGAAATTCTCTTATGTCTCTTATGAGGTTGTTGAATAAATGACATTTTTCTGTAAAAGACGTAGAAAACAACAGAAAAAAGTTGAAGTGTGATCGTCCTCATGTGAGTCCTTGGAGTTTCTCAGAAGTGCATCGACTCTCTTTCCAAGAAACCAGAAATGTTTAAAGATGCAGCTGACAGAGACTTTTTACTGTTTTACAGCTGGAAACGTTCACAGACACGAACAACAAACTAAGGCACTCTGCGTCTTTTTTTTAATGCTGCAGGTTTCCACTGTTTGATGTGTCATATTTCTGCTGGCCTCAGTGTCTGGACTTTACCACAGACCAGAAAAACAACTGCAGAGACAAAAAGTGTGTGTGACATGGGAACAAAGACACCACTTCTCTAAGAATGTATGGACAGCTAATAAATCCTTTCTCTAAATGTTGCCTCGTTAGAGCGTGGTGATGCCATCCTATTATCTCCCACAGCGAGAGGTGCTGCCTTCAAACTGCATCATGTCCTGTTTGTTTCTCCGAACCGATTTGAACAAATCAAATCTGTCACAGCAGCAAAACAGGAGTTTTCATTCATGCACAAACCCTTTGGAGAAATTGAGTTCATGTTTTGGATTCACAACCCAGCTGCACCTCTGGATTGTGCGACACAATCAGAGTGTTTGTGTTCGGGATCGGGATCATGTGACTACGGAGTAAAACTTTTGTGTGTTTGAACCACGTGTGACGACACGAGCTCCAGATGGAACAACAAACTCCTTATATGGAGTTTGTCCAAAGCTGATGCAGAAAGTGTGAGCAGAGCTGGCAGGAGGACACAAACTCAGCACCGAAAAGCAAAAGTATCCTGTCCCGCTCAGGCCACAAAACATACCGCAGTAAGAGAGCAGTTCACCACAGATCTCATGAAAACACAGTGTTCAAACACTGTCTGAGGTCCATTCTTCTCCGTTCTTCTGGTTTTAGTGGCTGGTACCGGCGCAGGCCTGGGGCAGCTACAAATCATCAGAATCATAGTCAGAAAACTGTTTATTACCAGGCACAGTTAAGAACTCTTAACAGTACTAGAAATTTGTCCTGGGGTCGGGTGCAAACACAAAATATACGGAGAAGTTAAGGTGCAGAGGTGTGACACAATGTGAAATATGTACAGAAAAAATCTCAAGAATTTCCCCACTGTGGCATAAAGAAAGTCAGAGCTTATCTTATAATATAATACAGTAAAAAACAAAATAAGATGTGCACATTAATAGTCTATTAATCCTGCCTTTGCCACACAGACAGCTGGTCCTGTTGCTGCTCCGTACTCCTTTGTCTCTCTCCTCGGGTGATGTGGTCTCTGCACCGGCAGGGGGCGTCACACCGCCGCTTAACGACCGGGGCCCCGGTGAAGCTGCAGGTTTACACAGGCTCACTGACGTCACACATGGAGAATTAAACGTAGAACCAGAACCATGTGGTTCTAAGTAGAAAACACGACACGCCGAACGTGTCTGGGAAAAAAATCAAGAGGATTTGGTTCATTTAAAGATAAAAATTATTATTTCAATGAAACACAGTCAGATCTGCATCACAAGAACCAACATTAATAAACAAAGTTGTGCGTGTTGGAAGCTCATATTTCATAGTAAGGATGTAGAAACTCTTTCTGCGTGTCCTTATTTTACGGCTGAGACATGCGCTGTCGGGCTTTTGTCCACTTCTATCCAAAGCGCTCACACACACACACACACAGGGAGGTCACCTGACCCACCGGAACAAACTGAGGGGACCGGGGATCGAACCCCCGCGGACCACTGCCTCTGCAACTGAGCTACAGTGTGCGAACGGAACATCCGGCGGGTTAGTGACGAGCAGCAGAGATGAGGGACACACACACACACACACACACACACACTCAGAAACATGAGGATGTTGTTGGAAGATGAGTCAGTGTGTTCACAGGACCTGAAATACAGCTGCACAAATGAGAACGGTCTGAATATTAATATTAATATTAATGTTAACGTGGAGAGAGGGTGGGGGTGGGGTGGAGAGGGGTTGGAGAGGGGGTGGGGTGCGCCTGTGTGTGTCTCCATGCAGCCTCCGGAGCGCAGGGCGGGGCAACGCCGCGCAGCAGCAGCAGCAGCAGCAGCTTCATCACCGACACCGACCTCCTGCTCGCCTCCGGGCCGCGGCATGGACCCCCGAGCCCGACCAGTCCCCCCACAGTCACAGCGGGTCCGGTTCGAGCTGCGGTACCATTAACAGTACCGGTGATGAGGACGGTGGCCCGCAGTTAGAGCTGCGGAGCGAAAACGTGCCGTACGCGAAGCGGGAGCGACGCTCCTCGATGCAGCAGAAAAATCGCCATTGTTCGGATGCGCAGCAGCCTGAGAGGGAAAAGCCGGACTTCAGTGAGACAGCCTGACCCGGAGACACCATGCTCCCGCCGGGCCTGCTCCTTGCCGTGTACCTGCACTGCCTGGTCCAGGTAAGGGTGCGTTTTTCCGGTTAATAGTGAGCGTTTGGAGGTGATGCCGCCGCCTGTCTGGGTGTCCCGGGTGACGCTTTGTTCGCTTAGAACCGCAGCAGCAGACTGACTGAAGTGAGTGTGGAAGCAGGACAAAAGGTGGATGGTGGAAACGGGCCCGATGGAGCCGGAGATGGACGCGGAGTGGCAGCGCAGGTCGGTTTGTGAGGCAGCCAGCAGCTCGTTGTGTCCTGCAGAAAGTGGGTCAGTCGGCTGCAGCCTCGGCGATTCTCTGCATGTCTGAGCATCTCACTCACACACACACACAGCTGCTGCACGGCCTCACTGACACAGCTGATGCTGAGGATCTCACTTTATCTTTAGTCCGTTCTTTCCTCCCAGTCTGTCGGTTGTTAGGGCAGGTGGGGTAAATATGGCGGATTTGATTTGATTTGATTTCATCTAATGAATGACAGCTCTCAGGCTTTAATATGTAGAAAAAATAGCAGAGAGCAGCGGTGATACCTGCTGGTCCATGTGCGGCATCGGGTGCCACAGTCTGAGCTCCTGGCACGTGAAGGTTTCCCTGTTCCTCCTTCTGATGAGGTGAAACCAACACACAGGTGTCCGGTTCCTTTTTCAACATTTACAGTGTCTGAGAGCAGTTTTATGAAGTCAAACTTCTAGGAAAGTTAACGTTCACACAAATCCTCATTACCCGTGTAAATCAAAAGTCAGTCACATGAAGCCCCACAAACTGCTTTGAACTTGGCTGCTAAATTTCAAACTAGTTCTGTTCTTAATGGGCCCTTGTTGGTTTCAATGGGTCAAACATGTAATAGAAACGACAGCTGATTCTCTGAGATCCAGTTTGAACACAAACGGAACCTCAGATCAAGCTCTGAAACAAACGCCAGATCAGAGTCGGTGCGACAGAAGTCCAACAGACGTCCCGTGTAGTGACAGAGCCGATGGATGGATCAAAGCTTCTGTAAGGTTTTTCCCTTTCTGCAGCAAAGCCT
Organism: Channa striata; assembly: GCA_033026295.1. NCBI lineage: Eukaryota > Metazoa > Chordata > Actinopteri > Anabantiformes > Channidae > Channa > Channa striata. Next base: position 22,617,826 of record CM065169.1, on the reverse strand, counting down.
CTCACCTCCCAGTCGTCGTATATGGTCCGTGCCGTGTTCAGCCTTATCTGATGGTTTGAGTTTCCAATTTCCTCTCTTCCGTCAGCCTCAGTGATCTGCCAGAGATTCATTAAACCCACTTTTGTTCTGCTGCGTCCTGGTCTTTGTGAAACCAGGCTGAATAAGACCTGCTGCAGCACACCAACGTCCACTGTCCCCTTTGCCTAACTGTGTCAAACGAGGGTTTTCCACAGCCTGTGTTTATGATGAAAAGACTTCAAGCAGCCCACAGATTATTGAGTTAAGAAAATCAGTTCTTTTATCTGGTATCGGTGTGAAGAATACGGGAAATCCATCAAATGTAGCTTCAGTCTGCAGTTTTTGTGGGAGGCTCATGTTGGTTGTGTCCCTGCAGCTCTGTCCAGCTCAGTAACACGCTGAAGTGTGTGTAAATTCCAGCGATTGTTGGGCTGCCAGGCAGCCCGGCCGAGCCACCGCGGTCGGGGTCTCAGCAGCAGATGCTTTTTATGATCAGTAAATCACCAAAGATGGTTTGTTGTGGTTTCTACCTCACCCATAAATCCTTGTACGTCTCACAGTCAAGCCTTTCATTAGCCTGTGGACGTTTTATCTGGACTCTTCCATGTTTGCTGTTGTCGTATTGGTCTAATTGTCCTTTGGGGACAGTGAAGTTATTTATTACTGAATCGCACTCAAAAATTGATTAGATTCTATTTCCTGCAGCTGCTGCATTATGATCACAGGTAACGCTTGGAGAGCTACAGGATTACTGTGCTATTTGAGCTTTGTCTGTGTGGACATTTGTTCAGAACATCACTCTGTCTTTCAGGGAGGACCCAATGTCTCTGTCCAAGGGGGACAGTAAAGCCTGACACGGCTGATAAGAACACAGAACTTAGTGTCTGCGGTCGTTCCTGGAGCTGAAGTCACCAGTTGATGGTGAGGAATGTGTCCGACGATGACGCGAAGCTGTTCATGTTCACAGTGAGATTGTCTTCATCTGATGCTGATCATAATGATCTTAACGGCATCGTGTGAGCTGATTAATAATCCCTCGCTGCTGGAGGGTGACACCTGCCTCCGTATGGGAGTCCGTGAGGGTCGGGGACAGACTCTTTATTGAGGACCACATGCAGCCCAAAACCTGTGCAATGAATTAGTGTTTACTTGTGGTTCCGGTCTGAAAACTGCTCTGATATGAGCCTGGGGAGACTGAGGATCCTCTCTCTGATTTGACTTTTGTCTGTGCTGCATTTACACTGTGTAATATTATTAATTAATCTGCTGATTGAGATGTAAAATATGATCATCATAGGAAGTTAGGGTGAAGCTGTATTGATCTCTGGGAGAAACTGCTCAGCTGTGGACAAACTTCTCTGAATATCTGCATCATCATGGCATCGTACTGCATCCGGTGTAGGACTGTCACTTTGTCTATGCCTGCACATCATTATTCAGGGCAAAAGTATTAATATTGGATAAAGAATGTTGCATGTGGATTTGGTGCAATATTCATCTGTGACATATGTACAGAATACGAGATTTATTATGTTTTAATACACTGTTTGCACAGTTGGTACCGTTGAATTTCTTTTATCTTGTTTTTTGTTCTTTGTTCTTATTGCGGCTGGTATGCAAGAATTTCCCCACAGTAGGATCAATAATGTCTTGTCTTGTCTTCAGAGGGAACCCAAACATTCAGCCAACGTTTGAACAGTGTTTCCAAAGGTTCTTGGTGATCTGTTTTGCTGATTTGTTGGTTTTTGGCAAACATCATTCTAGAAAAAAAATTTCAAAGAAAAAAATTTTTTACTGTAGAGAGATGAAGAAACGGTGCATGAAAAGGCAGGAAGTGGTTAAAGTAAATACATTTCTGTATTTGATGTAATGGGACCAACATGTTTTAAAGTGTCAATTCGTCATGTTAATCTGTATTGATTCTCCTTGGTCTGAGACAGGCGTCGGTAGAAACGGTCTGTGGTCTCTGGACTGTGCTGGACCTGTGAACGTGATATAAGCATTCGTATCCCGTCTGGAACTGAACCGATTAGAACTCCCCTCTGATCGGAAAGCGTCACAAATGACGATTCGCGTGATTTTTTTGATTTGAGTCATTTTAAGGCTCCCTCTCTCAGTCAGGGCCTTTTCTTTCCACTGTGGGGGGGCAGGTCTAGAAGCCATTGTTGCTGCTGTCACTGAGCCAGTGGGCAGGCGAGTCCCCCCCCCCGACTGTTGTGTTGACCTGCTGTCAGCAGTCAACACAGGCTGCTCATTCTTTGTTTACCTTGATGAAATGCCACAGGTGGTCATCACAGCACCACTTTGGCTTTTCTGACATCCCTCTTTTCATTCATTAAAGCTGTTTGTGCTACTCGTGAGGACGAGGTTTGTCCATGCCGCTTCATCCAGGCGGAACTACAGATTAAACTTTGTTAGAGCTTTAAGAGGTAAAGTCGGCTCGCACCATAAGATTTACCTTTTATATTGGAGAGCAGAACTTAGGTGGGCAGTTGGTGCTTTGACACGGGCACATTTAGGGGAGGTGTGGGGTGTCCTTTTCCCAAACTCTCCAAAGGTGCCCCTCACGACATTAACTAACCCTCTGTGGACTTTGTCCCCTATAATTGTGGTGTATAAAAACGTATTTAAAGAGAACATGTGCAGAGACATCTTTGAGTGTGTTTGCTGCAGAGACGTTTCATTGTTGAAGTTCGGAAGATACAACAATCAGAAGTTAAAAACTGCTGCAATTTATCCGTTTATCTCTAGTGACGGAAATGAATTTGTCCAGTCCTTCAGAGTCATGTCCCTCTGAGGTTGGAAGTTAATTTTATTAACGCTGGGATTCTTTCCTGACAGTTGCTCATTGCAGGAACTCATGTGTTGTCCTCCAGTATCTGGGTCTATGTTGTTGGAAACGTGTTGGGACATCGACAGCTTGGATAAATCAAAGAGCTGTGATGACACTGGAACGCTGTGTATGCCCGTTTGTGGAGAAAGTTGATCGGCATCAGTAACAGGGCTTGTAGACTAACAAAGAAACTGTTCAGTTTCATAAGTAGGTTGGTTCAGAACCTAAAAGTCAGGGTTCCAGCAAGAACCACATGTCAGATGCTTGTACTAAGGCAAACTCCAGTCCAGAGGGGGCGGTACTGGACCTAAAAGCAGTTAGCCAGCAGCCTATAAAGCCTGAGTGTCTGAGGAAACCTGATTTTTGTTATTGTAGTAGGGACATGCTGAATGGCAGAAGTAGTGAAGATATAATAAGCACTAAATTATCTTACTTCTTTTTACCGATCTGTTGAAAAGCTTTAAAAGAAGCAGTAAAGAACTGCATTAATGAGCAGAATAGATCATAGAATCACGACCCATCCTTGTTTCCTGTGTTCACTTGTGTAGCCCGGTGCCCCAGCGAGAATACAAGCACATCTGCTGTTCTGTCTTATAAACCTAAATAAATGCGCGGCTTTACATTTATTTCTCTGCTTATTCGGTCTGCCCAGGATTTCAGATGCTTGCGTGATTGTTGAGGCATAAAATGGCTGATTTTAAAATTGTGATGCCCGTTGCAGGGTTTCAGTTATGTTTTAAACTGGTTGGAGGAATTGTTGGGATAACCCTAACCCCGGAGGGATTCCTCGCATAGCGTGACCACGCCACGGATTCTCATGACAGTGCTGATCACGAGAAGCTGAATAGTGTTGTGATGCTGAGTTTGTGTGTCGCTGCTGTGTTTCAGATAGAAACGGTCCACACTTCCGCTCGCCAAGTGCAGGCCCAGCATGGGCATGAGTTTGGTTCAGCATTCAGTCTGTTAATCAGATACAATCAAAGATCTGTGCTCATTATAAGCCTCCTTTCCAGAGTGTCGGGGCGGATGCGTTATCGATTCAGCTTCCTGTCAGTACTTGGTGTATGAAATTCAGACTGTTGAAGTAAATGTGTTGAGGAATCCATCTGATTAATGGTTCTGGAGGAACCTTTTTACAAATTTAAACTGTTACTCTGCATTGTGTTTACTGGAAACTCCACCTCGTCCCCCTCAGACCGTCACAGCAGAGGATCGGGTGTTGAGCCAGAGACTAAAATGTGACTGACTGATGCGCTTTTGGATCCTTTACTGTGATACACGTGTTTTCATGTTTTCACACTGCAGCAGCCTGTGTGGCCAGTGCACAGTTTATCTCCATGGTTCAGCTTTACATAATCGTTTAATAAATCATGGATGACTTTCTCATTAGCATATTACATTATAGTGACGACCTAATTTTACTGGTGAAAGTTAAAGTTTATTGTTTAATATTGCAGCTGATTGGTGCTGGAAGTTGAGATTAGTGATGAAACCAGAACAGTTTGTTCGTCGGACAAAGGAGCCAAACTATCCTACAACATGACCGTTATAATGCTGAACGTATTTTTAAAGTAGTATAGGCTGATTTTCACGTTTCAGCAGGATGTTTGGTGTTTCTACAGCTTCTTTCTCTTCTGTTGACAGTTCACTCAGCACCACGGACATTTTGTCCTTCTAACAATTAAAGCAGCAGGTATATACACACACACACACACACACACACACACACACACACACACATATATAAATATATGTGTGTGTGTGTATGTATGTGTGTACAGAAGACTTGGGCGTTTGCGTGTATGTATGTATATACATACACGCAAAGGCATATGTATGCATATAAATAGTATGTATGTATATAAATAGTAAATTTAGATTTAGTAAATTGATAATATTTTCCGCCATCATGTGCGTGGCTTTTCTTGCGCTGTGTCCCGCCCCCTGCTCAAAGTGCCCAGGCACCGCCCCTTACCCGATGAGCTGGAGTACTTCTTTACAAGTGTGAACCCAAGTTGCCCGGACACTCTCCTGCTGTTAGCCGCGTGTGGGACCTGAAACTGGATTCATGTAGTGTGTTCAATGCCGAGCTGTGATACTAGATCTGACTATATGATTTGTGCTGTTAAGCCAAGTCCACACATAAGCCAAAATAAATTATATTGATTGGTGTGAATCTAATAGATCAGACTAGCCATGGTAAGTTTTGAATAGAAAGGTGTTAAACTGATGGATCGATTACAATTCAGTTTTTTTTTTATGCAATCTTTATGAGAATAGTACAGTTAAACATTGTCTTTCATAACTGGCAAGATTGACAAGACTATTCTGTTGTTTATGCCCTATGATGTAAGAGAAACATCCCAGAGATACAATCAATTCAAAGATTTAAATTTCTGCATTGATATATTTCCACGTGATCTGATAAATGCCCCAGTCAGAGAAACCGTTTGATGGATTAGTGTGAGGAAGGTTATGTCTCCCTGTCTCTTTGATACAGTTATTTGTCTCCTACGTGAGTTAAACCCTCAGTCCGAGGATGTAATTTATTCTTTGTTTCCACAGTGTTGATGCACATCTCAGTCCTGGCAAAGAAGGAAATCTTTCACCTTCAAATATTCCAATTCTTTTAATGTCATATGTTTCTGTTCGCACTAATCCAGAGCAGAGACTTTCCCTTTGTGTTTGGCTGATTTTACTCTTCAATCACGGCAGCTGTAGGTGTGAATTGAAAATTCCTGAACGTTTTCCTATAGTCTGAATGTGACCAAACTTTGGATCTTTTGTACAATTCTGCCCCTGCTGAACACGCCGGTGTGAACTTGTTATCGGTGAGTGTGTTTGTATCCAGGCAGCAGAAAGAAGAACCTCTGTGTTTTCCTCTGCGTAATTAAACTCTGGCTCTAATCAACAGGACCTTTTCCGTCTGCCCGAACTCCCCCGACCGCATTCATTAGTGCACTTTCACATATGGGGATCAACCCTGTGATCATCCAAACACTTTAAACTGCCTGTTGTTTTCCTCATATCAGTCACATTACACACTAGTGCAATTGTTAAAGCAGCTTGTGTGTACATTGTTCGACTCTCTCCAGGGAGCGTTAAGCTTTTATTCAGACAGATTTGGTTCTTTACATGCTACAGTGTTAAGAGGCTTAGGGGAGGATTAGGAGAGTGCCGGCCTTTACGTTACAGATGTCCGAGCAGCTCCAGTTGTGTCTTTTTAGCACATAAACAACTGAAAGCGTTTGTCCAAGGTCCGCTCAGTGGATCACACTAGTTCAACAAACTGGTTTTGGGGGTCAACGTGCTCTGGCACTGACTGCTCTGATAGATTTTAACTGTAAAATGTCTCAGTCATTACAGCCTCATTAAAAACCACATCCAAGGGAAAACGGCTTCAGACCTCTTGTGAGCTTAGTCTTAGTTTTTTTTAGTCTAAACTTTTTTTTATTAAAAAGGAAAATGTCTGAGGTTTATTTGCTGAAACTGAGGTGGTACAAACACTCAACTCATCTGTTATTCTAGGCTTTTCAAAGGACTGTCAGTCATGATTTGTAAAGCATCCCCGTCTCACTGGACTTCACTAAGAAAAGAGACGGTTTGGGTCAAATACCTCATTCATAGTCTTATGGTCTGTGGACGTCCTGGCCCTGTCCTGGTCAAAGCTGTCATTGGTCCTTCCTCTCTTCTGCAGCCCCCCCACCCTCCTACATAGAAGAAAACCGACTGTGAAGGTTTGCATGATAATGTTGGCAGCTGCCTGATGGTGACCCCCCCCCCCGAGTTCACTCCTCATTCACAGGGTCACATACTCGAGTCATTCAGCAGCTCAGCTCCTGAAAAACGCCTCTGTGGTCGACGCTGTGCTGTGTGCTGTGGCCTGTTTCATTTTAAGGACGAATGTTTCTCCAGGATAACAACTTGTCTTGAGTGGATGTTGGTTCTGTCTCACATGTGAACACTGGACGATGTTTCACGCAGCAGGAGATGGCCTGATTCTGTATAATTCTCACTGGGGGGAACGTTTCCGTCACTTTGGCGAAGGGTCAGAGTGTAGACAGGTAAAAATAAGGCTGTGACTAACAGCGTGGTGTTTACCAGGGACACATCCCTGAAGACCCCTGATTAAAAAACTGAACGTAACCATTTACATCCTCCTTGCCTGCTCCATCTGTGTTCTATATTTGCAATCTATATCAAATATGTTCCGGTGTCATGTGACAGTCGTGTCAGCTTGTGTAAATAAACAGTCCATGATGGAGGACATTAGCATTCAGTCTGCTGCCCTCAAAGCTCTGCGCCGTGTCCATGGTAATCCTGGATTCAGACATAATGAGTTTCCTCCCACCCAAAATGTGTCTCCTTTCATCTCTGTTGCCATGGCGCCAACAGATTGGTGACGAGTTCAATGAATTGCTATGCGTTTCTTTTCCTTCCTCCTCTTCTTATCCAACCCCCCTCCATCCACAGGAAGATGTGCGATGACGACACCTTTAGGACCGAGTCTGTTTGACACACTGTGATCCATCACTGCAGCGTTGAACGTAGATTATTCTGCTACTGCATTTCATTTGCTTGTTTACGGTAATTAGTTTCAGACAGAAATACAATGATTGGACTGTGAGCTTGGGTAGAGCAGCAGGATTCCATGCAGAAATTAAGTCCCAGCCAACCAGCCAGGTGTGTCCCTGAGAGAGACACTCAGCTCCTCATGTGTATGTTTCGCTCAGTTTAGCAGTTAACTTTGCCATCGTTGTATTTCAGGCCACAAATCCAGTAACACTGCAGAAATACTGCAGATGGAGCTCACTTCCTGTAACCAGTCTCAGGCCCGATCTCTCCAAATACCACCAGGCTGTAATTACAGCACATTGGCAGGTCGGCATTTGTAAAGGCCGGGCAAGAAGAGGATGACTTTTATGAGGAAGAGAGCGAATGTTGAATGATCTTTATTGTAAAAACCTCTCACATGAAGTGAAGCTGGAAACTATAAAAATAAGGCGTCGCTCTGGGCTGAAGCTGCAAAACAAGGAGTTTTATCAGCTCCAGTAGAAACAGTTGGACCTTAGTTTAGTCTGTTTACTGCAGGTTTTACATAATGTGATGACCTGATTTGATGTGAACAATATGGTCAGAATTATCATTATAACAGTTTACACTGATACAAGAGGCCATTCTATTTAGGGTAATGGTCACAGGATCTAAATGTGTTAGGTTGACCTGACAAAAACCTACTGTGAAAAGTTTGGGTAAATGCAGTATACTTCTTTTTGTCAATGAATACAAACAAAATGGCGCTTTTATCCAAAGCACTTTACAATGTAGCTTCTCATCCATCCGTTGAAACACACCGATGGCGATGGCTGCCGTGCAAGGTGCTCATCTGACCCACCGGAAACAACTGGGGGTTCAGGGTCTTACCCAAGGACGCCTCCACATGTAGCAAGGAGGGACCAGGGATCGAACCACTGACCCTGTGGTCTGTGGATGACTGCTTTACTTTACAAGCTGCTCCATCTTTAAAATCAAACCGCTCCAGCTGTTGGTGCTCATCCACAGACCCCAGTGCCCCCTTGCTCAGTTGCTCCCAGTGGGCCAGGTAAGAACCTTGCACAGCAGCCATCGGTGTGTGTGTGTGTGTGTGTGTGTGTGTGTGTGTGTGTGAACTGGTGGATGAGGAGCTACGTTGTAAAGCACTTTGGATAACAGTGCTATATAAGCAGACATTTACCTTTTACCAATTAAAGACTTATCTCCAAAACAGTGCCTGTAGCCATGGCAACAGCCTCAAAATAGATAGATATACTTTTTTTTTAATTCAAACCATGATTCCAACGCCAAAAATTTCATTAATAAATTCTCCTTCATTAAATAACTACAACTTAATGAAAATCAGGTGCCAAGACCAGAAAAAACAATTTAACTTAAATTGAGAGGAACCAGAATCACAGTGTAGTTCCTGACTGTGGTAATTCTGTTACTCCAATGGTGTCATGAAGTCAAACGTGTTTTATTACTGCGTAATTTAGCATGTCGACACCAGTCACATCACTGTGATTGTTCAGTTCAAACCAATAATTTAGGCTGTAGTTACCTTTTTAAAGTAGACACTCCAATGATGAGGCTGTTTGTCTAATGGAATCCTCAAGTGGATTATTGTGTGTATTCCCTGCTTTTATTTTGGTCAAAAAGTAGATTTTTTTTGTTATTTTGCCTTCAGCGTCTGTTTGTGTCACCGATACCGAACTGCATTCGTCAAAGAAAGACTTCACTTTCTCGGTTCATACAGAACTGAAACAACTGTTCTCCATCGGGTCAAAGTGTGTTTTGTCATTAAATAACGGCGTCTTCGTAAAGGAATGCTTAGATCCGTCTCCCGTTTAGTGAAGACCTCGTTACTGGCGTGCTTTCCTCTGGGACCGTCACATTAGGAACAAGGCTCAGAATCTCAGCTGGTGGGTTTTCTTCTGGCTGACAAACTCGAGTTGTTCTAAGAGCGCGTGAAGCTCCTTGACTGTGCAGTCTGCAGCCCGGCGACGGGAAGCGCCAATCTGTGGCCTGGTTGTTTTTAAGGGGAAACATATTTTGCAAATACGAGAACGTTTTCTCAAAATAATGACAGATAATTATTGAGTTCTCTTGTTGTGAGAAAAAATGTTCAGTAGCTTCAGTACAGATAAAGATTGTATAATTTTAAAATCTTTTCAGGATATTCGTGACAGATTTCTGCAGGTTTTATAATCAACAGAAGGATGTTTGATGTCAGTTGTGGGATCTTGTCAAACCTTAATTTTAAAGCATTATCAAGCCGCTTTCCATCTCTGATAAAGAAGCTGATATCACCTGATTCTTCCTGCCTGAGCTAAAATCTGCTTCTCATCTTGTGTCAGTGTTGAATCGGTGCCTGTTCTGTGGTGGGTCCACAGCTCGGGGACATTATTAGTTTGCTTCGTGAGCCAGATTTCATGTTGTCACCTTTATTGAGTCAGGCTGAAGGAAGCTCAGCGAGGAATCCACCGTCCTGCTGTCAGATTTAATGAAGGAACGGCCGATAGCATCAGAGCGAGGAACGGGAAATCAGCTCGCAGCCTGTTCGACTCTGAGTGTGTGAATAAGGATGGAGGAGCGATGGAGCCGATGAACACTTCAGAGCAAACTTAATTCAGCTCCAGTGTTTGATGTGGATCAGTCAGGACTCAATCATGTCAAATGTTGTTTTTGCTTTGTTATTTGAGAATCTGCGTCACTGTGTTTTCCCAGCGGACAGTGAACGTGTCTGCGTTCAGATGTAAGTCGACTGGTTGCTCTGTGTTTTCAGGCCAATACACACTGTTCTGTGTCTGTCCTGATGATGGTGGTGGTTGTCACCCTGTGCGCAGTGTGACCTCGCATGAATCAGTTAACCCCCACCGTCCAGTTTACATCTGCAACAGGAAACGTGCGCACGTACACGTCTACGCTGTCTGGGAAACAGGCGTGACACAAACACACAGCTCACCCGCGTTCAAAAAAGAAAACATTCAAAAAAGTTACTGCAGCCAAGTTTGGACCTGTGTATTTCCTGGACAAGCTCTATCTGAACAGCCAGTGTTTTTCGAAAATGTTGAACTGTTTCTTCAGTGGATCCTCAGAAGATGGACACTTATGACAAAGGGACAACTTCTGTTGTAGAATGAATTTAACATCTTAACTTATAGCAATTATGTATTTCTCTCTTTTTGGATCTTTTTTTTCAAACAGAAATGTCCCAAATGTGAGATTTGTCTTTGAATGGAGACTGTCTCTACATTTGTCTTTCAGAGTCTGTCTGCGTTCCAAGTGTCTGTGAATGACGACGGTCTTATTGTAGCGACCCTCGAGCACTCAGACCTGCAGGAGAACGTCACGATCTACGCTGCTCACATCTCTGGAGAACCTCGACAGATCCTGGTTCCCTTTGTGAACACCAGCGAGCCTCTGCTCATCAACACGTCCTTTCATGGCCTCTGCTACACGGTGGGACTGCTGCTCAAAGTGGGACAGACCTGGTCCAGACCCGTGAAGACTGTGTCTGTGCTCACCAGTGAGTGGAGCTTCTTTTTTGTCTTGATGATGATTATGAAATGTCTGTTTTTGGTCAAACGCAATCTGAAGCAGCCATTACCTCAAGTAAATTATAAGGAGAATAAAATGTAAAATGAATACTCCGTCATAATTCAGGTGTTTGAATTTGCTGCTTTAATGCTTTGAGGACTAAAAGAATCAAACAGCATTGACTAACCATAATGCTCATTTGTGGTGACGCCAGAGGAGTTTAAAATGTGGGGATTATTGTATTGTATCTTTTTTTTTTTTTTTTTTTTTTTTAGGGTGAAGTTCAGACATGGCTGTAATGTTTTTGTCAGTTTAAAAATGTTTAAGACCCTTCAAACTCTAAAACTGGGATATTTAACTGTATGCAATAACAATGTGGTATTTTCATATTTTTCAAAACATCTGACATAATTTCTCCACATTTTTCAGTCCCGACATCTCATTTTGTCCCCTCAGAGCCTCTCCCTCTCAGCAGTGTCCAGATAAGTGACTACAGAGAGTCTCCGGAGACCGGCGTGGTGTTTGAAATTGACGCTCCGGCCAGAAACGTCTTCAGCAGAGTCAACATAAGCTTCACTGAGGGACAGGAGCGACGCTCCATGCTCTACAAAGGTGAGAGGTTTTTAGCCTTGATGCCTTTTCCTCAGGTGGACCTCGTCTGGGCAAACGTACCAAGAAGTGTCTGTTATGTTCTCACTGCAGAGGTCAGCAGAGCGCCTTTGTGTCCATTAAGGACGTCCGTGTGCTGGTGTTAACGTTATGGCTGATTGCGGCATTTTTCTGCAGGACTTTAATCTGTCCGTCTGTGTGTGGTTGTAGATTTCTACAGGGGGAAGACGGTGTTCAAGCACTGGCTTCCAGGGGTGTGTTACCGTAACATCACCTTCCAGCTGATCTCCGAGGCCACCGTGTTCCAGACTGCGCTGGTCTCACAGAGTGACATCACGCACACACCCGCTCACCACAGAACAGGTGAGAGACTGTACATGAAAACAGACGTTTTGACTCTGCTTGTTCACACTTCCCCTCTCCCAAGGCTGTGGATACGGAGCTGCAGCTCACAGGGCATCTCTCTGAATCCACTCGATGTCGTGGGTCCAGCTCTGTAATGCAGAGCGGCCAAAACCATCCAAAAATGTTTTCGCGTGCAGTGTGTCTGTATGCGTTGGATTCTCTTACTGGTTTGGGTACCAGCAGGGGCCGGGCGGAGCGGAGGGGTGAATATGTCCTGCTGTGACTGCAGCAGGGTGGGGCTGCTGCGTGAAGACTGGGCCGCCTGTGAGTGTTGTGGTACGTGGAAGGGGCCAACGGCAGCATCCCCTGCTCATTGAGAAGAGTGAGAACAGGTCTCGAAAATAGCACCAGACAAAGTTGCTCGATTTGTCGCTAGAATCTGAAATCTCGCTTCACTGGCTCATCAAGTTTGACAGCAGCACATCGTTTGATTAAGTAATTGTCAAATAGTCCTTTTGTGTAAGAAGTTTAATTGAACAAACATGTAAGTTTGTTTTCAAATGTAGGATCATTAACCCTTTGGCGAGCTACTTGGAAAGTGGTAGCGAGTGACGTATTGGGGACCCCTGCAATAAATTACGTGTATAAACTAAAGATGAGGTGTGTTCGTCACAACAGGATGAATCCCTGGTGTAAATGTGCTGCTGTTAGTATGGATCAAACAAAACAGTCTATGTCATGTGAACGACTAGGACTGACTCCACGCGTTGTTTTCTTGTTGCATGGTGGTGATTTGTTGGGGTTTGGATCATTTCGAGCAGTGAGCTCCTGTTTCAGCCTGTGTGTTGACAGTTTTTTAATGTGACGGCGAGCAAAGGAGAAAAACTGTAAAATGTACAAAACACAAAATGTCAAAGAGGAGAAGCTGTTTAATTCGATTATTTATGTAAATGTTTCTTGTGTAATTTCGTCACAGACCTCATCCCTGTTCTAACTGCACATTATTATAGTGGAGAAATATTTGTTTTATTAGTGATTTATCAGACGATATTGTGATTCACCCTCCCTGTCTGTAAAATCAGCTGATGTGTGTGTACAGTGAAATGCTACTCTCTCGCTACAAGATCATTATTATAACAGCAACAGCGTAATGAGCCCCCCCAGTAAACAAACACCTGCGGCGTGTCTTCTGCATCACTGATGTGATAGAAGTGGTAAAAAGGCTTCATTACTGTCCTCGTCTCACTTCACACTGATTAATGAGCTCAGTGAGTGAGCGCCGCTTCCGGAAACATTGCTCACACTCACGAGCTGAAGAGCAGCTCTATTCAAATCCAGAGGAGACAAATTACAGAGTGTACAAATCTCTGAGAGTCCCACTATACGGTGAAAAACACTTTAGCTCATTTACTGTTTTCAGTTATGGAGAAGAGCAACAACACTTAACAGGTTGAACGTGTTTTAGTGATTTATAATCACTGGATCGTTTCTTTGAATATTCACAGAGGTCTGTTTCTGCTTCGCAGTGCCCTACCCCCCCCTCAACATTTCCCACAGAATCATCCACCTGAACCAGGGAGCGGACCCTGATGAAGCCCCCAGTGGGAGCGAGGAGAGTCGCCGCTCTTCTCGCCGAGCCCGGGGCGTCCCGCTGATGGAGGAGCAGGACGAGGAGGCGTTGCATCCAGAGCAAGAGCCGGGAGCTGCCACTCAGATCCCCTTTAACCCCCTGCAGAACCTAACAGGACCCCCCGCCACTGAGCCGAGCAGCAACCGGTCGATGGAGGCTGAGACTCAGACCTACTGGCTGGATCCAACGGAGCAGTCTCCTGCAGAACGGGATGAGGAGTTCGTTAACGCTGTGGTGTCAGAATACGAGGACTCCAACGAGCCAGGCTCTGCCATGGGTCTGCCAGCTGAGGCCTCCGTCCAGCCCACTAAACTGCCCCCTGTCCTGCTGGAGCTGCGCTGGCTGCCGCCCAGACCTCCCACCAGTTACGACGGCTTCAACGTCTATATTTACAGAGACGGTAAACATTTCTCCATCTGTCCTACGTCCTCAAAGCTGGACTGTTTTGACGGTTTCCAACAGCTGGTTCAGGCAGGATTAGTGACTTGTACCTTTAACCTTGTCGACCTTTCTCCTGTGCTTCAGGTAACTCTACAGAAGTGGCCACGGTGGACGAAAACACTCACGAGTTCTTCACAGAGCTGACAGAACCGAGAACGTACCGGGTCCAGGTCCGCACGCTGAGCACATCCGGAGACTGTGAGACCAGAGAGAGCATGGCCGATACCGGCTTCAGCTTTTACCTCAGTACGTGCAGGAAACGGTCGAGGAGCCAGAAACTGTAACGCTCAGAGACAGTTGAAAGCACAAAATCCCAGTAATTTACGTTGTTTGCAGAGTGTGAACAAGCTAAAGGAACTGGAACGGAAAATGAAGGTCTGGTTTCCAAAACTGTCGTTAGACCACACGGATAATTTGTTTGCTACCTCGTCACTGTGTCAGGTCCAGGGACCAGTATCAAATGGGAGGTTTGATGAATGGGATCTTACCGCATCGTAATGTGTTAAGGAGGTTCTAATACTTACTAAAGTCTTTACTGAATATTTAACAGGTCTTGACACCAAACTGGCCTGAATGAATCGATCAGGACTTTGTGTTGAATAAAAAAAATAACAGGTCAGTATTTTTCGTGTTTCAGGTCCGGCCGGCGAGCTGTTGGAGGAGCTGCAGGAGCGCCCTCAGGCTGTCAGCGTCCGACTGCTGGACTCGAGCACCGCCGCCGTGTCCTGGGCTTCGTCCTCCGAGAACCACAACGGCAGCCTGGTGTCAGTGGTTTCTACGACCTGCCTGAAACCCAGCCTGAGCCAGAGGATGGAGAACACCTACTGCAGCGAGGTAACGTGGACCGGACACTGGACATGTTTGGCAGGATTTCGAGGCTTCGGTTTCACTTTCAACCATAAAGTCTGCAGCGCTCTTTCAACTAATGCCTGAGAGAATTGGAAGAAATGAAGGTGAAATATTATTGGGGATTTTAAAGAAGCTGATTAGCTGAAAAGAACCTTTGTGCCTCAATTCAGGGCAATCTCATGACATGAACATGTTTTATAGAATATAGAAAAAAAAAGACATTACAAAAAAATTCTGAGACGTTAATCGGGTTGTTACTGGATGAACTGCGGTGTTAGGGTGTAAAACACGAAAAGCCAATGTAGTTTTATGTAATAATTATCAATTTATAATTTATATAAATACAAATAAAACTTGTTTACTATATAGCCATATTGTTTGCTGTCTGTCTTAAGGCAACATAGAAGAAATGTTAAAAATACTTTCGACCCTCTGCGAGCTAATTGTTGAAGTACTGGAAGGTTTGGGGATTATTTTGTGGACATGGGATCACCTTTATATGACATCTACTCCAGCTGATTTCAGGATTGATTGAATTAAAGATTTTTGTAGGTTTGTGTTTATGTTCTCGTGTGTTTTCTCTAAATTAGCTTCAGCTGAATTTTGGTCAAAACATCCAGACGGTGAAGCGCCGGCTTATGCTCAGCTCAGAGGTGTGAAAGCTGCGCACGCCAACTCTCTCTGACAGTTTCTGTTGATTACTAGGAAAAGTCTGACTGGACCATGTGGCCACACACCTTATTATCGGTGATCACCCTGCAGAACTTAATTTGGACTTGTGTCGTCCAAAAACCTTTTGCACGTTTGCAGAAAATGAAGTGACATCATCGTGTAGAAACGTGTACCTGACTTAATTCTCACTTTGTCTCTCTGTCGGTTAATCAGCAGATTGTCGTCATGTGTTCACAGGAAAACTCCACGAGCGACCTCATCACCAACCTGACCCCCGGGGCTCAGTACAGGGTGGTGGTCTACCACACTAACGGGCCCCTGATCAGTCCTCCATCGGAACCGGTCATTATCGACATAGGTAAGCAGGTGACGGCATAGCTGAACGAGATGGTTGAAGGGCAGAATCGTGTCAAAATCTGCCTCTTTATTTAGAAAAATATTTAGTTTCTGCTTTGCTTTTTTGTTTCAGCACATTTTGCTTCAACCATCAAATAATTATCACTAAAAACAATCGCATCAATAAATTCATTGTGATTAATAGTTGTATTCATTACTTTTTTCTAATTAAATAATTGTTGCAGCTCTGCTCACATCGTCCCCGCTCATTTTGTCCCTTCTTATAAAACATGGATTAAATGTGCCTCAGTAAATCTGTGTGTGTAAATTGTGTTATAATGAGAATAAATGAATTCCAATCCGCTGACTGCAGTTTGCTAAAACAAATCTCTGTGGTGTGTTAGAGCCCACAGGCGTGCGGGAGCTGACCGTTTACCCACTGAGTCCGACGGCAGTGATCCTGAGCTGGCAGCGTCCCTACCATGTGGCCTTCAGGAAATATGTACTGCAGACCTTCTTCTTTAACCCGGTCACCCTGGCCTCAGAGTGGACCACCTACTACGAGATCGCAGCCACGGCCTCCGTCATTGCCTCAGTGGTAACGCTCAGTCCTGTCGGTGCTTCGTTTGGTGTTTAAACAAGGAGTTGGTGCAGGGCGTCATAAGACAGTAGGTTACAGCAGTAGACGGGGTGTCCACTGAGGGCCTGCCTCAGGGCTCCATCACTTGGTTGTTTCACCTACTAAAGTCAGAGCTGGCCCAGAGACAAAAAACAGCTTTCAGACAGACACGTTATCCTTGGGTTTTGGGTTAGGGATCAACAGCTTCCTATTTCTCTAATTGTACGTGTAAAAAAACCACTGAAGTAAAGGCCAATTCCCACTTTCTGCACCCGCGTGCGGCTGCTAGTTCCCGAAAGAGCGACGGTGAGCCAGACTGTCTGTGGACGTTCCAATGCAGTTCAAATCTTAGTTTCCACACAGACGGTCAGAGAGCCACCGAATAGATGAATGTGTAAGGCAAAATAAAAATGAGGTTTGAAACGCGTATTTCAGGCTGTTCATATGAGGTGATCATACAGTCAGTTCATCTTTTTCATTCTGCCTGTGTTCAAATATTAATGAGCAGCTCTTTGCATCCTTTGACAGTCCTCTGATGCAGAATGAATAAAAGAATGTGTGAAAGCGCGAGAGGACAAACAGAAAGTACCACTTGCTCCTAAAATAGAAATAGTGAAGTTAAATACTACTGTCCCAGCCCTGCTGCTGAAAATGCACATTTCATATTTCTGTCCCTGTGAAACCATAATGCAGCATGTTCCTATGTAATCGGATTACTTCCCCTTCCCCTCTCACAGTTTTTCTTGTTTCCTCAGAGAGTCACAGATCTGCTGCCAGCCTGGTATTATAATTTCCGTGTTTCCATGGTGACGTGGGGCGACCCTCCGCTCAGCTGCTGCGACAGCTCAACTGTGAGCTTTGTTACAGGTAGGAGCACACCTGTGTTTGGATCACGGAAAGGTTCATTCAAATGTCTCCAGTCAAACATTCTGTCGCAGAAAATGTCCAGAGACAGAACCACGAGAAAATCAGAGAACACTGTAACACAGGTGGTTTTGCGCAGCCTCTTGTTGTTGTGGCGTCCGAACTGTTGTGATGTGGTTCTGACTCTGTCCCACCTCTAGTTCTGTTCTGACATGTGATGAACGCTTCTGCAGCTCCCGAGGCCCCTCACATTTCCTCGGTGGATTACTCTCACGGGGTTTTGTACGTACGTTGGACGTACGGTGAGCTCTTCATCGACCTGTCCCACTCCAGGATGCTGCACTGGCAGGTGGTCGCTGTCGGCAAGAAAGGGCCCGAGAAGATCTACTCCGTCGATGTAAATTCACTCATTCATTTATTAATTTGTTCATTAAGTCTTTATCTAGACTTTAGTCTGTTCATTGTTTATGTGATTCAGCTCCTAGTCTTTAGGAAGTCCTTGTCAGAAATTGCACTACTTCACACACTGAGGATGTTTGTGTGAAACTGATCCTTTATTCATCCCAGCGGGAAATTCACAACTTTCGCCTTGTGTTCCTGTTTGGCCTGACAACCGTCAAAGCAAATTACATATTTAATGACATTTTGTTCTCTATGATCTGATCTATACAAGAGAGACACTGATTTGGACTTTGACCAATCACAACAACACATAACCCGTCAGAATTAACTGGGTCTCCCGCGGGAAGGACACGATCACCTAAGACTTTCCAACTAAACCAATTTAAAATTGATCAACCACAGCAACAGTATATCAAGAAGAGTTCGCACATTCACCTCCAGCATCACAAAACAATATTTTGTCTTTTTTTATCATAAAAACAGGAAGTGTTCCCTTTCAAAGGACGACAGCTTCATTATTTTAGCCCATGTCAGACTTACAACCATTTTAATTTGGGTATTTATTTTTGAGCTTGTGCATTAAAAGGGAGATGACACTTGTAACACCGTCTATGAAAACACTAATATGGGAGACAGACAGGACCTAAACAGGACTTCCTGTCCACCGTGAGGACCTAGAAAAAAACACACACATACACACCTGTCTGTTTATTTTGAACTGAAACCAGCATCATTTCACAGTTGGTGACATTTCCTGCTGAGCTGTTCTGGCCATTTTTATCTAATTGGAGACATCCTTCTGTCCACCGGCTCTGTCCGTCTGCTGGACACAGACACGAAACGACCTGCTGGTTTAAAGCCTTTTCAGCAGCTCAGGCTCTGCAGCTGCAGCAGCTCATTATTTCAGGGTCCAGTCGAGTGGCTATTGGTTATTTCCTCTGGGTCCATTCCATAGTCCAATTAGCAGCTGAGGAATGACGTCCTGTCCGTCCCCTGCAGCTCTGCTCCATCATGAGTTTGTGTTGCCATCAGACTCCGGCATCACTCCTGTCGTTAACTGTCTGAGGTTTAATTGGCCTGACGGAGACAACCTATGATTTCACACAGCAGCAGAACCACCAGTGTCAGAAATCGTAACGTCTTGTTGAGCTTCTGTCTGTCCTGTCCTGCATGTGGACTCTTGATCAACAGATGTCTTCACACTGTTTGTCTCAGATTACCCGTAACATGATGCGGGCCAGCCTCCCCCTGCCCCCAGGTGACATCTACAACCTGACGGTGACAGCCTGCACCGAGAGGAGCCGCAACACATCTGTGCCAAACATCATCAAACTGGGTCAGCCTCAACACACACACACACACACCTCCAACATAAAGCGGACTGTTCAAGCTCTCTGTGTGTATCAGATCCGAGTAAACCTCACAGATTTAACTGAAGCGTGTGTTTTGTGGTGGGTGGGGGGTGAACCACTGCTGGCAGGCCGACGACACACACAGCAACATTTCCTAACGCTTATTCTCAGCTACAGACTTTTTTTTTTACCCTGAAAGTGAGTACGAAACTTGAATTGTCCACTTCCTCTTCTGAGTGTGCTCAAGTATTTTTGTCCTCAGAGGAAGTGTCAGTGTTTTCTGAGCCTCAGTTCAGCTCAGCTCTGACCCGGTTTACTCTTGCACCAAAACTCTCTGCTTCAGGGCTTAATTTTTCTCTCACGGGCTTGTTTCCCACAGAGCCGGCTCCTCCCAGGTCCCTGTATGCCATCAACGCCACTCACTCGTCTGTGACTCTGCTGTGGACCGAGGAAGGAGTGGTCGACTACTACCAGGTCGTCTGCCAACCCAGCAGAGCCAGCAAGGAGCGCAAGGTAGGAGTGATTTAGGACGCCACGAAAAGGAGACTGTGGGCAAGTCGTTACTGATTCTAACTTGTAATGGTTAGTTTCCTGTTTTCCAGAGATCAGTAGATACAACGCGCTGTACACAAGGTTTAAGACCCACGTCAACAAAGTGCAAATGAAATCACACAGCGCTGAAATCTGATAAAAGATTTCTTGGTAAAGTTATGAGGTTTCTCATTAAAAACGGAAATTAAGACGTGAAGTTGATTATGAGATTAAAGCACTGCCCGACTTTTTAAGAGTTGCTTTTGTACATAAGAAAAACTTCATGCAGCACCTTTCAGATAAAAGTGCTTCAGTTACGAAGAGGGAAATCATAGCAACAAAAACGGTTATTATTGAAAACATTCAGAAAATGTTAAATTTCCAGCTCCTTTGTCTGTGTCCAAGCAGGGGAACAGGGGGAGTTTGAAGTGTGCACATTCAGAAGTTAGACTTACGATGGTTGTAAGAAAATGTTTCCTTTGTGAAAAATATGCATGAGAAGAATCAGAAATAGCATCATCGTCATCTCTGAGGTGATGAGTGTGACCCTTTTGTAATTTCACTTAATTCTTTGGGCGATGTTTCATGTCAACATCTAAAGTGTTTCATGTCTTGATGGTCAGAAAATGAAAAGTTAAAGTGCTGCTGTTAAAGTGCTGTCCACTGCGCTCGGGTTTTTTCACAGCGCCAAACTGTCCAACAACAGATTGAAGCCAAAATTTAAACTGACTGAAGCCAGAAACTGAAAAAACGTCAAAGCCAGCGGTTAGAATTATTTTTCTGTCTTTATAAGGCGACGTTCTTTAAAATTCACATTTCCTGCCCAAAGCTTCAGTTTAAGCCTTCGCTGTCACAAGAAGCTTTTAATGTGAAATGTGTGAAGAAACTGTAGCGTTTTAGCGGCTGTAAAATAGCAGCAAAAACTACCTGGTTCAAAAGTCAAAATGTTTGTTAGGATTTGGCTTCTAAACCAATTTCATTCCAGGTTTACATTTGGTGTCTTTTTGATACAGGGACATTTGATTTCAGAATGACGTCTTCGGCCTGAGCAGCTGGTCTTTTTAAAAGTTCCTCCTCTCTTGTCATCTCATCTCTTTCAGGCCCGGGAACCTCAGACAGCCAACTCTCACGTGGTGACAGTTTCTGGTCTGCTGCCTTCTTCCAGCTACAACTGCACCGTCACCAGCTTCAGCTACAGCACGCCCAGCAAACCTGCACACATCACCATCGCCACGGCCGGTATGTCCGCCACTGTTCATGTCCTGATGGATTTTTCTCTTTGGACTCTGAAAAGAAATCCCTTAACGTTCAATGATTTTTAATGAAAGATGCATCACACACATAATGTAGTCTGATGGATTATAAAAACATTGATCAGGAACAAAAAACAAGCAAAAATAAGTTTTTATGACAAATTGAAATAAGGTTAATTTTATCATAACTGATTTTTTTATAATAAAAGATCCAGGCAATAGGGAACTTATTTAATTAGTAAAAAATCCTGTTCAGTTAAATTAGGGGCTTCACCAAACTGTGGTGAAAAACTCAGGTTGTTGATTATCTGCTCTGTGTAAATGTTTTTAAGCTTTAAATTATGAAAAGCAGTATTTTCTCTACTTTGCTGTTCTTTTTTTTGACTGCTGCCACTGTTTGTGAAAGTCCACATTTCCTGAAGATTTGTCACATTAAAAGCTTACTGTGAAAGTGAGGCCAACACGCCCTTGAAGCCCCTGGAATGCTTTTACTGTGAAACATCTGCTCAGGAAGTGAAGTCTTTAAGAACAAATAATTGAATGTAGTTGCCATGGAAATAACATCGAATGAAAGCAGAAAACGAAAAAGAGAAGTTTGAAACAAAGTCTGTCCTTCATATAAATGTGTGAAATAAAACACTGAGTGTGTGAGTGTGTGTGTGTGTGTGTGTGTGTGTGTGTCTTCAGCTAAAGAGATGAACCCAAGCGTGGCGGCCATCTCGGCTCTGGCCGTGCTCAGCGTCCTGCTCATTAGTCTGCTGGTTCTGTTCCTGCTCGTTCTGCGGAAGAAACACCTGCAGATGACCAGGTACAAAGTGCTGCTGACTGTGATAAATTCAGCCGTGTCTGTTCAATCTTTCTGATGTGTATTTGGTACATTTTGTTTCTTAGAATGACTTATAAGTTTTTGTTTAATTTTTCATCCTCATCATGCTTTTGTCCCATTTTCATCTATTCTTTTGTCATGATTCATCTTTTTCTTAATTCCATTTTTTTGTGTATTTTTTGTCTTTGTATTTTTCCTCTCATTTACTTTGTGTTTTGTTGCGTACTGGATCATCAGGTTTCCACTCCGTCTGGGCTGATTTGTCTTGAGCCTCGGAAAGAAAAACCTTTAACGGCCTGATGTTAAAGGTTAAACACAGCGCTGACAGACAGACAGAGTAATGTGTGCACGCTTCGTCTCGGTGGGAGTAAATTTGTCCTACAATCTAGTTTCATTTGAAATGTGGCAGGAAATTAGTTGGTATTCGGTTTGGTTGTTATCTGCTAACCACAGCTTTGGGTATTGAATTTCCACTCTTCAGAAAGCAGGCCACATTTTATACTTAGAGCCTGTGTCATTCAGTAATTAGGACATAACAGCTTCCTGTTGTCGTGAGGCTCACAAAACCTCTTGTCCAGTAAAGACGGGGACATTACTTCAACATGTGAGTTTGACAGTGTGAGACTCTGTGTCTTCGTGACCAGCAATTCTCACAGCTGGAGACAGAGGTTGTGAGGTTGGCATGTGATGACACTAAATGCACGTTTTTCTTTAGGTTATCTAATCCCACTTTATTTAAGTGATTCAAATCGTGCTTTCTGTGGTTTTTTGCTTCTTACTTCCGGTAAATCCCGTAGTTGAAACACAAACGTGGATGCTGCCACATACCGGACATACTTGTACAAAGAATCCTCATGATTAGTTTTCGACCCTCACAAACCTGGGCTTCATTGAACTGTGCATGTTGGCCTCAGCTGTCATCCTGTCAAGGTTATGGCCATTTGGGATTAAATAATCGGGTGGTGAAAGAGCTGATATTAATATCATGTTATAATAAATACAACTGGACATAGTCCCAATGATTAAAACTTTTCCAACAGTCCAAATTTAGATTTTTGTATCGTAAGAGCTGTGACACAACAAAGCGCTGACCAACACTAACTGCTGGGTCAGATCGGGTGGGTTCTGCTGGCTTCCAGGACAATTGGCGCTAGAACACAACTCAAAGACGAGAGCAACGAAGCATGCATGTTGGGGCTGTGGACACGCAACCTGTGTTGCATGTTGGGGCTGTGGACACGCAACCTGTGTGTCCACTGTCCTCAGAGTGGCCAGACAGCACGAACACCACTGCAGCTGTAGCTCAGTCGGTGGAGCAGTTGTCCACGGATCACTGGATAAGCGGTTGGACTTTTTGTGAATTTAAGCGTCCGTGTCCCCAAGTTGCTCCTGGTGGGTCAGGTGAGTACCTTACATGGAGGCCAGTGTGTGAATGGCTGAATGGCTGAATATCAACACGCATTCAGTTTGTCCAACGAACGGACACTGTAGCCAACCTTCCTGAACGTGGCTGCGAGAGGAGCTTCCGATTGAATAGAATAATAGTGCTGATAGTAAAGAGTGAGCCAAGGACAACATCTAGAGTACATCAGTGTCTGATGAAGCCACAGGGGGTTCTGGGAGAACCTCCTTTGGACTAATGAAAGTCATACCAGCTGTATGTTCTCCTGACCCGGAGGTTTCCCAGGGAGGAGCGCTGTACCTCCCCTTAAAGATGGAGGAGACTCAGCTTTGTGTTCATCTGTGCAGAAAGTTCACGGCTCCGCTGTGAGGTCGACAGTAGACGCGGCAGAGACATGCAGTCTGGAGCCATTTAAAGGAGAAAACCCAACAGATCTACCATTTGGTTTTAAAATAAAACTCTATTTCTTAATATTTCAGTTTGAAGTTCCACTTAGACAGTCAGCAAACTCATCACATCATGTTTCGTTTTCAGTTGAAGGTTTCTGTTGATTCCCCCTCATACTTTACAGCTCACTTCCTCTTTTTAATGATTAATCATCAAATATTTCTGACTTCCCCAAACTGCCCCGTACTTCTGTCACCACGTTTTTTTCCCCATATAAATAATGTTTGCTGGTGGTTTTGTGTTTCAGAGATTGTGGAGCTGAGACCTTTGTGAACTTTGCTTCGTTTGAAAGAGACGGAAAACTACCTTACAACTGGTAGGTCTCCCCTCGCTTATTTAATCTTTAAATGATGATAAAGTGTAAAAATGACATCATTAATTCAAAGTGCAATAAAAGCAGCACCACACAGTCTTGAGACCTGAGAGAATGGTGTTTAGGATGTTTGGAAATCTAGTTGTCCTCAGTCGTCACACATTGTCAGTTTGAAGGAGGAGGCAGATTAGGGAGTTCCACCCGTAGCTACAGATGTCTGATGGTCTGCGGCGCAAAGCAACAACGGTGACCCCACGTGCGCTGTACGGGCCAGCTGAAACGAGGTGTTTGTTGATGATGAAAGCTCAGGATTTCCCTTAATCCAGATTAAAGATAAAAGGACTAAATGTTGCTTCCGGAGTCAGTCGTATGAAATTGTACGAAACAAAAAGAGGCCATTCATTTATTCTTCAAAATGAGACTTTATTTAAATAGAAAGAAAAGGCAAAACTAATGTGACTGATGGACACAATCCACCTCCTTTAATTTATGACAAACACTCAGATTTGCAGATTAGTGATTAATATAACAGCTGAAAGACGGTCAGTTAAGGCAGAACCTTGGCTTCCATCTGCTGTTGTATTTGACATTCCATCACTAAATGCACATGTCCATCAGAGCATCTTCGGAGTGTGACAGTGGACTTGTGTTTATGCTTTGACTGTGCATGTCAGCAGACTTTGGTGTTTGATGTTACAGCCGTGAGGGTGTGACGAGGGCCGGTGATGGCACCACTGATGCAGACCAACACAGGAAAAGAAAACGCTGAAAGGGAAACGATGTCTAACTTTCCAAGTCACTAACAGATGCAGCACGTCTGATTCCCATTAATCCTGTAGATATTCGCAACAAATCCCATTAACACCATTTGACCACAGTGGGTGGCTGACACTCCTGGGCCCTGCTCTATTTCCCATTCGGAAGCTTCCACCTAAGCGGTCAAATATTTTCATTTATATGCAGATGATGCTCAATTGTGCAGCAAAAAATATTTATGCATTTTTTAAGACTTCAATTTGTTAACCCAAAAGTCTTTGACAATATTCTTACCAAAATGAGTTTAAACAGGGGCCTGACCCGTCTTTTCATTTACATTTGTTCTTCGAGGTTTCTGATCCACTAAGGCTAGATAGAATTTCAAAAAATGATCGGACCTTACTTTGAGGGATGTAATTTCTGTTTGTGTAAAACCTTTTAGTTGGACAGGAGACAACGTGGTTGTCACTCTGCATCAGTGCGGTCGTGACCCAAGCGGCACATTACTGAGATGTTTGTGAAGTCGGCCGATTTGTGGTTTGACGTCTCTACTGAGTGACGAACTGAACTGTTCCTACATGATGCGGGTCCGGGTTGAGTGTTGCATTGTGGGACGGGACGGGAGGACACAGTGATGTCACAGGCGTGTCGCAGATGTTCACAGGCTGAACAAGACAGAACGGCCATTGACGTCCGGCAGCAGACAGACTCCTGTTGTCCTCTAGAGAGACAACGGGACACTTTCTGTACGGCTGCATGATGCATTAACTGTGTGTTCAGCACTAATGTGAGGCTCCTGACGCTCTGTGCCTCGTTACTAATGGAGCACCATGTTCTGTCACCCCCTGGTGTCTGTTTCTTCATTTTTTCTTGTGTTTTTACTTTTCATTTGAACCCCTTCAGGCGAAGAAGCCTCTTTGCTTTCCTTACCCTACTGCCATCCTGCCTCTGGACTGACTATCTTTTGGCTTTTTATATTAATCCGTGGTAAGTAAGCGCCCGCTGGCCAAAATTGCTGCACTTCAGGGGCATGTCTTAGCAACGTCACAGGCCACAGTATTGGTCCGAGACACTGTTTTACTCTCCTCGCTGAGGAATCTACATTTGAGGTGAACGTCTGGTGGTGGTGTTCTGTATTTTTCTCCCTGTCAACAAATCATCCTAACCTGGGTCCTCCTCTTCTTTCCACTGAGTCTATCCAACATATAGAACACTGACTGAACCTGAACAGGTTTGGTGATGCTCTAACCTCCGATACTTTTCTCAAATTAAGTGACACCTCCGTCTGAAAAGATTTGCCAACGTATTTTTGTATTCACTAACTTCTCGATGAGACCAAAACCAGAGGCAGAGTAAATCTGGATGTGCTCGAGCTCACGGCTCAGTTCTTAGCTCTTTGCTTCATTTCATGAGTTGCCTAGATCACTATCACTTAGCTGAGAAAACACGACATTTGGTTAACTCATATACAGATGTGCAGTTTTCTTCCACTGCCTGTACAAGATGAACGCGTTTTCTGTTTTCAGTTCAGTTTAGGGAGGGAAACGCGTGTAGTGGTTAGAGAAGCCTCGTAGGTCAGGGGAATTTATTTGAAATACATGTCAATAGCCAGGCTGCAGGAAAACCAACTTTTTGCAACCTGCCCAGTTTTGTCCTACATGAACTGTAGCTACTGTGTTCCAAGTTTTCCCTTTTTAATTTGTCACAAGCGTTTTTCTCAGAAACTGTCCAAACGCAGAGGTGTGCATGATTTTAGGAAGGATTTAAAACTGTAGAAATGTCACAGTTCAGACCCAAACGCCTTTGTGGGTTTGAACGACGACGTGGGAATAAATGGCTTCACCGAACTCTTCACATTTGTTGACTAGAAGAAAAACAGAGAATCTCACCAGACCTGAAGTCACTTTTACTGACGGATTAAAAGAAATGAGCTGATGATATTTCTGACACGTTGATCTTTGTCTGGCAATGCTGTGTCTGTGGTTACACTCAGTCACACTGAGCGTGTCTTCACTAACATGTTGGATGTAGCATGAAGCCAAGTCCTGATTCTAACTATGGCCGTGCTCCACGTTTGCTGTCTGCATGCCGTCTGTCTCTTTGTCCTCATGTTGGCAATGTCCCTGTAGCAGTCAGCATGTGGCTCTGCTTGTTAACTAGTTCCTGTATGTTCCGCGCTGTGTCAGACAGTCGATGTTCATGTGCATGTTGCTGGTTTAAGATGCGCTCCCTGATTGAGTCCTCATGCTCCCAAAGACCCAGAACTCTGCCGTAGACTCGAGGGAGTTTGAGGACATTCTGTAGGTGCCGTTAGCACGATCAGAGAGTGAATCTTTAAACAACTCGATTTGACTCCAAAGGCAAAAACAGAAGCATGACGTTTAAAATCTAAATTCGAGTAAAGAGTTGCATGTTTGATATGGAGCCGTCTGCACAGTGCAGGTAACAGCTGCAGAATCCCACCGAATCACTGAGCATGATCTTTCATTCGGTTATGACAGTTTACTTGGGTTGGACCGATGACTGGGTTCCGTAATGGCCTTTTAAGGAAGCCTACAGCTGCCAATTTTAAAACAAGTAAATAATAATTTGAAAGTTAAATGCATTATATTTATTTTAAAAAATTACAATAATTTTAATTTCTGCCGTAACTTAAAGTACCTGTCTCTTCTCTGTATAACTCCCTTAATGATAGGAAATTAACTTGTTTTAATATACAAAAATCTAATGCTTTATTAAAATGATAAAATGATAATGACAAAAATATTTGAATATTGTGAAAATAGCCAAGAGCAATGTCATTTCTATTTTACTGATTTGAAATTAGCTGGTATGTATGAAGTATTGCATAGTTAAACAAACCGTACAGCGTTCAGTGAAAGGAAAGTTGTAGCAGTTTAAAAATAATGTTTAAAATTTTATCATATACGATCAGTGAAAGGCTTAATGCAAAGGCTTCAATGAAATGTCTGAATAACAAAAAGTCCCATAAAGACAAGGAAACACTTTTTAATAATTTCTCTTCTGTTTTTCTTTTTAAGTTTGTTTTTCATTTAAATTTGACAAATTGAGATCTACTTATCATAATTGTTGAAATAGTTGTATGTATACAGTAATCGAGATATTGAAATTTAATTTTAAAATTGCCAGCTGTGGATTGTTGAAATGATCTGAAATCCTGATACGTTCTCCAAACAAATTAAAAATCAATGAAATGTTTTGGCTTTGAAAAAAAGTGCAGCATCTTTGAGCGTGCAGTGAAGCCCACATCAGTCGAGCCCGAACGTCTGCTGCAGAATCATCTAATAATCAATGCAGTAATACTGTAGTTCATCATGAGCAACTTTACATGTTTGTATTTTGTAGGAGCAAGACAGCCTTAAAGAAACGGAAGCTAACAAGGTAACAAGACTAAACGTGTGGCTCTGTCTCTGGGCTTTGAGTGTATTTGATTAATGTGTTTGTTCGCTGCCATTGCACTAATACCAGCCTTCAGCCAGACACCAGACTTTAGCCTTCAGGCAGAAAGGTGGATCGACGACAACTACGTTTGACAGTAATTAATGTCGCCGAGCTAGTAATGGCCCCAAATGTCCATTGTAGTATTCATTAGAAAGATCAAAGAGGGACACAGCCAGTGTTCACATATGTTGAACTGTCACGTTTGCCTCTCACCTTTCACAGGCTTCGGCCTGTGAACCTTCTCAGTTCAGTCTGTGGGCTTAAAGCTAAAATGACAGGACACTCACGGGGTCACTAAGATTGACTTTTCACGCTTGTTGATGCACTTAATATTATCAGTTTAACACGAAGTTTGAAGCGTTCTGCGTATTTTGTGTTTGTTTCAGCCCAGTGCAGCTGGACGACTTTGACGCCTATTTCAAAGACATGAGCAAAGACTCGGCCTACAAGTTCTCGCTGCAGTTTGAGGTACAACAGCTCACACCTTTAGTCACATCAGTGTCGTAAGGACACGTCAAACAGTAGTTCAAAAACACTGACTGAATGCAAACCCTGCTGTGGATGTTCAGGAGCTGAAGAGCGTCGGTCTGGATCTGTCCCACGATGCAGCGGACCTGCCAGTCAACAGGCCCAAGAACAGATACACCAACATCCTCCCCTGTGAGTGTCGCTTGCGCACATCATCCTGATCACCATCCTTCATCCTCTCCCTGATCAGAAACAGATTTCCTCATGTCTCGTTGGGCCTAAGGGTCTTGCATCACATCGTATTGTCTCACAGGACATTTTCACCTGCTTTCTGCACAGACTAACCATTTTTTAAAATCTTTTCCCCAGACGATTTCAGTCGGGTGAAGCTGGTCTCGCTGCACAACGATGAAGGATCCGACTACATCAATGCCAACTACATACCTGTGAGCAGCTGTTTCTATCTTTCATTATCAGTGTCTGATGTAAAATTCACTGCAGTTATGTAGTGCAGTAATAATATTAATCCAATGATATCATGTCTCATTAGAATCTTTTGACTTTTACCTGTAACAATGATACGTTTGTGTATATACAGCATATAGAATAACTGTGCTTCTACCACTCACAAATTCATAAACTTTTTACCCCAGAATCATCTCACCAAAGGGTTAATGAATGCGACATAAATTTTGAACTTGATTAGTCAAATTTGAGTGGTCACGAAGCATGCAAAGTATATTCAAGTCCCGCCCCTTCCTACACAAAAGGATTATTTGACAAATAGCGCGCTGCTGTCAAGCTTGATGAGCCAGTGATGATTAGTGAGTTTTCAGGCCCTCGATTGACTCTTTTCGAAAAAAAGCGACTAGTGAGAAATCTAGTGACTATTTCTGGTGTTAGGAGACTTTTAGAGAGTCCGACATGAAAACCTGTAGGTTCTCAGTCTTGTCAGTCAGCAGCGAGTGCTGCCGTAGGCCCCTCCCTCAAAACACTCCCCAGCCCGTATCCAAACCAGTAGAAAGAAAGGCTTACACACACTTAATACAAAAATATGTTTTATGTTTTAATGCACAATGTGAGTTCTGAACATTTTGTAAAGGTTCAAGGTTCAGTAAAACGCAATAAGCTCATAGCTTATTGCGTTTTATATAATAAAACGCATGACCTGAATAAAACGCAGTGGCCTGCACTAAAGCTTTGCATTTTACTTCATCTACAGGATGTGATTTGTTAACACAATTATTATTTTATTAATAATCCAGGGCTACAAACACAGTAAGGAGTACATCGCCACTCAGGGCCCACTGCCTGAGACGCGTAATGATTTTTGGAAGATGGTGCTGCAGCAGAAATCTCCCATTATCGTCATGCTCACACAGTGTAACGAACGACGCAGGGTGAGTCGGATCTTCTCCTCCACGCAACTTCCTGTCTCTGCTCTTTACATCTGAAAATACATTTAAAGCTGCATTACATAGGTTCAAAAGTTAGTGCTCATTATGGAATAAATACATAACAATATAGTATGGAATTGAAAAAAGCATTTTTACAAGTTGTGGATGTCCTCCAAAGCAACAGACATAAAACTGGTAGAACATTTGCTACATATAACATACAACCTTCTGTTAAAATTAAATAATTTAGTCACATGGTGCTTAATACCAGAAAATCTAATCTGAAACAGAAATAAGATCTGATGCTTCTCTTACAGAAGCTGAGAAAAGCCGTGGATGCAAATTATTTTGGTTAATTCCTGAAAAGAAACTGATGCCTTATTCTTCAAAATTTGCGTCCTGTGATTTGACTTTGGTTCAACAGTGAATATAGGCTGTTTGATTTTTTTGATCTTTGTGTTAACGCAATGGCAGTTATAAGATTAGCAAGATAAACAACGACGACGTAAGAATAAAAAAAAGGGATGAGAAATGTTCTTCAGTGGATCTTCTCTGTAGTCTAATAAATTAAGAGCGTTAAGAAACAGTAACACGGTCATCCAGAAAATAAAACCTATGTTTCCTGTTGAACCACTGCAAAAATCACCTTTTACATCACACAGACCTTGAAGGACAAGGTGTCAGTTCAGATCTACGGACACAAACGCTTGTTAATGATTAATTACAATTTAATTCAACACAAGGTTTGAGGTAATTATCCTGTTATAATGAATCAGCATGAAAAAAAGAATTGATTATTCTAAAAATAAAAACATGACACTATGAAAAATAGCGGTTGTTATTTCGCTTTACCATGGTCGGCTGTCTGCTTTCAGGTGAAGTGTGACCACTACTGGCCCTTTACAGACGAGCCTGTGATGTACGGAGAGGTCAGCGTGGAGATGCTCTCAGAAACCGAGTCTCCGGAGTGGACCATCAGGAAGTTCAGACTGGGATACGTGAGTCCTGCTTTATTGGCCCGTGGTTCAGTATCTCAGAATAAAACTGCTGGTACCGCTTAAGCTAACAGAGAGGATCCACTAAAAACGCTAATTACGACACGATGCCATGATTTAAAAGACGTCTTGTACACAGAGGGAGAAGAACTGCACAAAGTCAATGAAAAATCCTGTGGCTGAAGCTACAAACCAGAGAAACTTAACTTTTGTCTTGCAGGCTGACGAGACTCAGGACGTCCTCCATCTGAACTACACCTCGTGGCCGGATCACGGCGTCCCCACGGTCAACGCCATAGAGAGCATACTGCAGTTTGTCCATATCGTCCGGCAGCAGGCCAACAGGACCAAAGACCCCATTGTAGTCCACTGCAGGTCAGGACGAGCTCTTTAACAAAGGCCTGTTCGTAGCAATAAAGGGTTTTTAGTTAAAGCAGGTCAAGAACGTAACTAGTCAAGGAACAGTAATTAACTAAACAGCAAAGTTTCTGTCCCAAAGCTTATTTCAAGTTGTTTAATATTAAAGTATAGTAGAACAGTGCGTTCTGAAAATGCAGGTAACACGGTTTTTGACTGACATGATTTAAAAGGTCAGAAAAAAATGTTCCAACCATCTGTTAGCGGGTTAGTAGAACAGAGACAAGCGATGGTGGAACTTTGGTTGCATGCTGGGAACTCCATGTGTGAGAGCATTTGTAGAAGGTAAAGGGACTCGTCTGTCAGTGTAAAGACGATCCACCCCGTGCCCAATAACACCACCTCTGTGTACGGTCTGCAGTGCCGGAGTCGGCAGGACGGGCACCTTCATGGCTCTGGATCGTCTGATGCAGCACATTCGAGAGCACGAGTTCGTCGACATCCTGGGCATGGTGTCTGAAATGCGATCCCACCGACTCTCCATGGTCCAGACTGAGGTGAAAACTCTGACACTGACTTCCTGTTATTATGGCTGTTTCTAGAGGACCTGATCATGTGTAGTGCTCAGTGCTGTCAGGTATGTCCAGAATGATCACATTTCTGACAGTTTCAACCTAAAATGAATAGTGGGAGCATCTGACCAATCAGCTGAGTCGGCCTGTCGTTAAGGGCGTGTCCTCTAAGAGACACTAATGGAGTCAGTGTGTTTCTCAAACACGTCATCCACTCACTGTTTGGTGGGGACAGGCTCTGATCTGGTTGACCCTCGCCGCCGTCGGTACTAATAATAACCTGCTGACTCCAGCCTGCTAATTGCAGTCTCCTCTGGCCTGTCTCTCGTCTTATTGTCTCTTTCTCTGCAACAGCAATAATAACCGACATTATAATAAACCTGATGAAGACATGACAGCCAGACAAAATGTGCACTCACTAAAACGATGCATTCAAAGACCCGTTTGGTCCTGCTTTAAGCAGCTGTCGTGATCCCTCTGTGCAGGAGCAGTACATTTTCATCCATCAGTGCGTCCTGTTGATGTGGCAAAAGAAGAAGCAGCAATCCATCACCTCCGACGTCATCTACGAGAACGCAAGCAAGACATAATGACGAGCCTCCTCCAGACGTGAGTCAGACACAGCTTCCTATTCATACGTGCCTCACCCTAGCTTGGTTTGTGACTTTATCGTTATACCTGAGGATTTCATGCAAAGTTTACAACTTTATTTATGCAGGGAATGTCGAATTTTACTAGTTTGCTTTAATGAACTGTTAGCAGCACTTGACTTCCACCTCTCCTCCCTGTTCCTCCTGCTGCAGACTGTGAACATGTCCAGCCTTCTGTGCTTCAGGCATCCATTCTCTGCAGAAGAAGATCAGCTTCATCATCGGTATTTAGAAAAAGAAAAAAAAAATCCAGTTTTTAGTTCGAAATGGTGTTACAGCATGGGATGGAGATTTGCCTTAAGGAGCCTTCACTGACTGACCAACACGCTCAGCCACAACCCTGCCCTCTGTACTGGACTGATTCACGTCACCGTGGGGTCGAAGGAGTGTAAAAAATAAATAAATACTGGACGTCTATACCAAGTCTGTCCTCGTTCAGACGACGAGCCGGTGGAACTGAGTCAGCACTTTTCTTTCCGTTAGTTTTTAAACTCAGGAGTCGCTGAAAAACCAGCAAACACACTGGCCTCTTCCTCGGCTTTGAAAGTAGATTTGCGTTAGTTAGTTCTTTGCATTTTTAGCGTCGTCGTTTCCACAGAGTGCAGCTTTCCTGGCTTGCGTGACCCACTGCCAGACACACGGAACACGGAGTTGTGACGTGGTTAGGTCCAAATGTACCAAGTAACTGCCGGCACTGCTGCACAGAATGTACTCACTAGAACCCAGCGATCGACAAAACTAAAAGAGCACAAGCTTTTACAATTCGAAGCTAGTTTGGTTGTTTTTAATGTTGCATTAGTGCTTGGACATGCTTTCCACGTTCAGCGTTTCTGTTCTGGTTAAAGGTGCAGCAGAATTCCATTATTCTGGCTCACAGATGTGGATTTGTCGATCCGTCGCTCAAACCACAAGGCTTTGTGTGGAGTCCCTGTTTGCTGTAGAGTTTGGACCTGCACTCAGGCCCCAGGACTGAAGAAGGGAAGAGCATCTGCTGCTGCTTGTGACTGTGGACAAACTGGACTGTGGATCATATCAGACTGACAGAGACAGAGAGAAAAAAGTGCCAGAACCAGTAGAACCACAGTGAGTAGAGCCCGAACATGGCTGTAAGCGAGCGGCGCTGCAGCAAACTTCAAAGGAACTTGCTCAAGTTAAAGTCTATTTTGTTTGCATCGTACAGACTTTTTGATGTACAATGTAAAAATGTTGCTGTAATTGGTACAAATAGGTCAATGATGAATCTGGTCTCAGTTCCCTTCTTGTGTTTGAAGCGCTCCAAGCACCACACAGCGGATTTGTTTTATGGTCTAGCAAAATGAGTTGGAACTTGTTACCAGCGGCCTCACAGCTGTCACACAGTTACTATTTCTTTAAACTGAAATTAGTCTGATGAACAAAACGATAAACCACAATTTGATTTATGGCCCACTGACGTTTTGTGAGGTATGGGTGGACTTTGAAGGCTGTAGGCCGAGAGCCTGACTGTGGAAAACAGGATCAGTTTTAGTTCAGACAGTTGGAAATTAAGGTTTCTCTTAAATAAAAAAATACAAACTAATCCTTTAAGATAATGCCACTAAAACCCTTGGACATTTCTATGATGTTGGACTTTATAAATACAGAATCAGAATGTCAGATATGAACAGAGGAACAGTCTTCACATCTCAGCCTGTACAGAACGTGGTTGCGAAGGTGTATTCTGATGATGCCGGGTAAACTGATCTTAGTTTAGCTATTTATTCTCTTACCGCTTGCTTTGAAGGACTTGAGTCCACATTTCTCGCTTCCCTGATGACTGTACGGTAGCGGTGCTTCACCCCGACATTTACGGTCAACGCAGGAAGTACAGGGAATCGTCAAAATAAGAGTTGAGCACAAGGTTTGTCTACGAGTCGAACAGCTTTTCTTTTCGGACGGTTAACGTCACAGTGATAATTTAAGACTTTCTTTCACTAAAATGTACTGACAACAGACAGTCCTCGTAATAAATACGGTGCCCTACTATGATTCCACTAAACATTCCTATAAAATGACTAAAAATCTAATCTTTCCTTTTTAAAATTGGATAAGTTGCTTCCAAATACTAAACTGCGTCTTTATTTCATGGCAGCTGTTGTCTCAATTCGAAAACAGGATGTAACAACCCAAAAATCCTCAGAGCTTTTCGAACAGCTCTTTGTGTCACTGTCGCCAGCAGCAGCAGTTTAACACCAGGTTTCCACTTCAAACGATGAGAGTACTGCATTTTTAATCCTACATTTACAGGGAGTCAAAGGGAAACGCTGCTCCGACTGCTCTCTCCGTTGTAAACTGTAAAATGAACGAATGCGTGTAAAACGTCCTGTGGCCATGTCAGTATTCACCTGCTACAGGACTCATCGCCGCGGCCTCGTAGTTAAACGACTGCAGCCTTTCCCTGTCCCACTCGATATCAAATGTACTGTACATACTACTACTACTGCTTAACTCTGTTTCTACTCGTCATTACAAAGTAAGTCTTGTGGAACTGTTGCTTTAGGGGCTTGGTTTTTCAGTTGTTGTGTGTGTGTGTGTGTGTGTGTGTGTGTAAATCATCATGACCTGAGCCACCAGTTAAGTTCTCTCATTACTGATGGTTTGTGGTTTTATTTTTATGGGCTTTGGTTGTTGCCGGGGAAGCGTAGCGTAGACCTGGAGAAATGCACTTTGGTTCAAAAAAAAAAGTATGAAGCAGACAAGCTGCAGACATCGTGGGAAAGCTCAGCACTGTTCACTCTTGCTTAGTGTGTGTCCAGTCAAACTTGTTTGTCATTGGTGCCATTCTTGTGCATTGTGTCACTTAAAATTGGAGGGATGATCCTGAACTGGATCCGTGTCACAGAGTTTTAATGTGTGCGTGTGTTGGAACAAAATAAAGTGTTGCTGTTACACGTGCTGTGTGTCCGTGTCCGTTTTTGCACAGATACAGAAACTGTTCAAGAAGCTTTTGAACAAGAATGACACGTTCAGGCCTGTGTCGTTCCAAGTCATCTTAAAGCTCACGCTGCCTGCTGTGGAAACCTGCTTACTACATTACAAAAGTGTGTTTTGGGAATTCTGACAAGCTGATAGATCGTATTCAACAACTAAAGAAGAAACTGCGAATGGTCTCAGGTAAATTAATATTTCATAAAGCACGAAAACACATTGACCTGTTTTGTTGTTTTTGCCATTGTTACTGTGTTACCACAGTCCTGAAGCTGATCATTTTATTAGTAGTAAGAGATTATTTCAATCCACAGGAAATAAATGCATCCAAATAAAACCAAACCTACTAGAACAATGTATTACTTTGTCCCAATCAGATAATCAAAGACTTACTCACCCGGTCGTTAACTGGTGGTCGGACACGTTTTGCAGCTTTCAGGGTGGGGGGAGTACAAACTGGGGGATGAAAAATGATTTTTGTAAATGTTTTATTGCAGAATGAGCAGGTTTTATGGAAAAGGCACCATGAAAACTACACACACAAATGCATTTGTGCAGTGAATTTCTGGCTAAACATTTCTTTTGGACTGGCTTCTAGAACTGTTTGGCTACAAGCGCAGTTCACTACATACGTTAATTTACTCTCATTAACAACAGCAATGACCCACAAACTGGAAACTAGCACTGAGCCTGAACCATTGGGCTGTGCACAGTGTTGTGCTATAGTTTCATCATCAGCCACTCCTCTCACTCCACCATGGGAACGGCCCACAAACGGAAGTGCATCAGCGGGAAACACAGTCCGTGCCACAGTGAAGTACCGGGAGGACTTGTTTGAGGCTGCTCGGTTGGTGCGAGTTACCTTTTTTGCTTCCACCACTTGATCCCCATTCGAGTTCATAGCAGGCACGAGCTCATCAGGAAAGTATTGCACTAAAGTACGATGGCTCACATGGTACGTTCACGTCAGACTAGCTCTCGCGCACGTTCTCCGTCACTAAAGGCCTCAGTGCAGACCTTTCACATTAAAAGTCTGAACACATGGAAGACTTTACCAGGAAACGTCTGTTACGGTACAGAACCTACAGTAGATCAAGAGCTGATGAATGAAGCAGTAAAGCAGCAGTAAAGTTCCTGTGTTTATGAACATGGTTTTACAATCGTACGTCATATTTACCATGGGGTCTCACTGACCTACGGCTTTACGTCACCGACTCCAGCTCGTCTAACAACAGGCAAAGTGAGAATCCAGGCTGATCCTAACACAGAGAGGAAAGTCAGATTTCACAGGTCAACTTTGAAAAAAGACGGAGGCAACTTCAAAATCACAAATAAAACTTTTAGGACTCTTAAATTTACAACGCTAACTTTTGGCTTAGAGACTGGAAGCTGCTCCAGGCCAGGTCCAATCAGAAGGTGAACGTGCTGCGGGAGATTTTAGGGGACGTGGTGCAACGTTGAGTTAAAGGCAGCAACCATCCTGCACTAAAGGTTTTAAAATTTCCAGGGTCACTTATGGAAATAAATCACAAAACAAGGCAAGTACAACAACAGCCTCCTTAGGTTTCTGCCATCTATCAACTCTGCCGTCTGTGGCACGTGAGATTAATAATCATAAGTCAGGATCAAAATTCGGCCTGATTGTGTTGGTGCCGAGTCTGCAGACTACATGAAAAAGACAAATCTGTGAAAACCGAATCATTTCACACGTTTCATTCTTCATTCACGTCCAGCACAGACACGCATACGTTTTCTTTTTTTGGTTTAATATGAGAAAAATAACCAAATTTAATAACTGCATCGAGAATTCTGCAGAGGATGCTTATGAATTAGAATTGATTTATTTTGTGCATTTACTTCTTTTCGGTTTGACACATCCATAACATAAAACGTCTGTATGGTTGCGAACATAATTCTCTTGGCCAGAAATCTGAAATGTACAGTTAGATTTGCCATATATTACTTCTATAATGCCTTTCCTAGGACAATATATTCAACATTCACTTCATTTTCTATACCTACATCATTAACTTTAACACTCCATCACTAACTTTCTCCCCTAGTTTGTGTTGGTCACGTATTGTCTTTGTAGCGAACTCAAAGAGTTGTAAAAAGAAAAAACTGGCTACTCAGACTCTAAAGCGCCAAAAAAAAAAAAGAAATAAAAAAAAAATTCTCAGAATATTATGTTCCCACAGTAAATTCCCTAACACACGTTTTTTATTACATTTATGTACCTATACAAATGTAATTTTTCATTATATTTTCCATGTGGCTGCTTCACTTGTTTTTGTCACGTCATCTCAAGTTTACAGTCACGTTATTTTCTCTCCATTAGAACACCGTCGGGGTAAAGGAGGAAACGTGATTTAAATTCTAAAACTTGAGATAAAAAACTGGAAGCTGATGCTGATGCCGTTTTGTCTTTCAGGAAACCAAACGTTTAGCCTCTACAGTAAAAACCAGTGGGTCGTCACATTAATACTGACGGGCTTTGCTTTGAGTGAGCAGCTGCTCTTCCCCTTTACAAACACAACAAAACTCCTCTGGTCGAGAGGAGAAAATGTCCAGAAGTGGTCACATAAAATTCAGGCAAATATGGCAGAATATTGAAAAGAAAAAAAAGGTCCACAGTTCAGTCCGATGTTTGGTGTTTGTTTTAAAGTCCTACGGAGACGAGCTGAGGTGCTCCTGCCTGCGTCGCATGATCTCCACAAACTCTGCGTGGTCGGCCGCTGCCTGAGGATCGAGAGGAGGATGGAGTTTGAAAGGATGAAGCACGTTGAGCTCAGTGGGTGCTGCCTTCGTCGAAAGACTCCACCCCCGAGTCACAAGTGCTGGCTGCCAGTTTCTCCTGCCGCCTCCTCATGATCTCCTGGAGTTCAGTGCCTGAACTCTTCTGGATACAGAAGACAAAAAGGCAGAGGTGGAGAAGAGAAGAGGTTGAGGAGGAGAGGAAGAAGAAAAACAGCACATTAGAGGGTATAAATGCCATAAATGAGCGTGAGGAGACTCCCGAGGAGCTGCTTACTCAAACCCACCAACCGTTCATCGCCATCAAAGCTCAAAGTGTAAAAGGCCACTTTTAATTTGAGCTTTAGCGAAGAAATTCTGAATGAACACAGAAAGAACTAAAGCAGAGTTTCCAAATGTGTTACGTCAGTGACCGAACACGCAACCAGCGAGAACTCAAATCAGCGCTCTGCTTCTGCTATGGACGGTTCGTTGACAATCCACACGTTTCCAGTTTGTGTGGTTTCATCACTGCTGTTCCGGGGATTTCACTCGTTTTTCATCCTCCTGTTGATACGGGCTGTCCACTGATGGGGACTGCTCGATTAATTTGAGTCGACTGATGATTAATCAATAAAAATTGTCTATGGTGTGTGTGGTCCTACCCGATATCGTAGGGCATTGTCTTGTGCGTCCTACAAAGTCTGTACTTTCTGTGCAGCATCATTGATGAGAAACTACGGTATACATTATGGTTATAATTTCATGTACCGTTGTACCTCAGAATGTATTGCATCCCTGATGTGTCAGTCAGCAGCCCCTCCAGAGTCCCCCTCTTCACCCCCTCCCTCTCTGTAGCTAAACTCTGCTGAACATCAGAAGATCTTGCCAGTGGATCTTCTCTACTGGCTGTACTTGTGTATAGAGCTGAAGTGTCGTTTGGGTTAGCCTCCGTTTCACTGGCTTCAGTGAAACACGTGGGGACATTGGTCTGTCCACATCTATACCAGTGTGTCTAAAAACTTCTGGCTCATGGGAAATGTCTTCTAATAAACTTCCGTTGACACGCAACAGACAGAACTATTGTACATTCTGAATTCAGTCATTAGCAACGAGTTTTGTGGTTTCACTTCAGCTCTCTCCAACAAGTCCACATAAGCTCAGCCAGTGGCCTCAACCGACCTCAGAAAGCCTCTGGCTTCTGCTACTGCGAGCTGTAAAAAAGCATGAGGATTCGAATATCCAGGAGGCATGCTGGGAAGCAAACTAAACGGGTCACACAAAGATCCAGTTTGACCGGTGTCCTGACCGAGTTTCATCTAAAAACAAGCTGGAAAGTTTCATTAACAAGTAAGGAGAAAAAAATATGGATAAATACAAAGTACAGCATTAAATTTTTTTTTCTCTGTAAAAAACGCATTAGTTTTTAAAAGACACATCCCAATTAAGGAAAAACGTGTCTTAAAAAGAATGTGTCTAAAGTAAAATGTTTAACGCAGGAGTAAGAAAGTAGAACTGTTACAGAAATAAAGCTAGAAATGTTGAAAACCTAAGAATTTAGAAACCAACATCGTCAGCGTATCTAAATATCCCAACATTTCTCCATTTACTTTTTGAAATGTGCTACTTTGCTCTTGAAGCTTTGAGCTGAAGTTGAATTCTATCTTCGAGTAACCTGCTGTTGTAAAGAAATAACTTGGAGCATGAAAACTACAAAAATACTAATTAAAAAGTCAAACCGAAAAATAAATTCTTTAACTACCAAAGGATTAAAGGTGGTCTGCTAACGTACATGTCACAGGTTTGACTCATTGTGTCTTGTACCAGTCAGACATCTACTTCCTGGTCTCTACAGGGACGGATTAGAGGCAGGGGGGCTCAAAGGGCAGATGGTCGAGGGTCAGAGGTCAACAGCAAGTGGCAGGGTCTGGAGCAGGGAGTGTCAGGAAGACTTACTCTACTAAACAGCCACAGCGGGAAGACAAATGTTGGCGCTACCTTAAAACGCTGCTACACATGAAACGTCTGGAGCCTCGTTCTGATTGCCAGATTCAAAATTCAGCATGACATGACCAAAAAAAAAAAAGAAAAAGCAACAGGTTCTGAGCCAAGTCCTCAAATCAGGGTCAAAATGTCCAAATTTTAGTCAAGACAAGTCAGGTTCAGGCCAAGACAAACACACCACAAACCTGGCCAAAGTCAAGACAGTTCAAGACCTGAGGCAGTTGGACAAAAATCAAAAGCAGGGACAAAGGCAAGTCCCGTGTTTGACAAGTTAAGTCCAAATTAGGGAAACTTAACTATCCTCAACTCAAGATGATGAGTCAAGTCCTGAAGCCAAGAACAAGAGGTTCAAATTCAGGCTGTGGGACCTTTTCGGTTTTAGTGGTACTCAGATTTCCGTGTAACAGAAGTAACGAGTCCTGCATCAGCACTTCTTTAAATCTGGCCAACAGAACGATGCTTTAAACATCTTTATGTGAGGACGATACCTTAAAGAACGCGGTAACAGAAGATCAAAGGAGGGTCAGAAGAAAACCTGCAGGTGGAAACAGACACCACACACTAGACCTTGCCAGAGTTGGACGATTGAAAGCTTAAAGACCCTTAAAAACCCTTAGCAGACCTGCAGTGTCCAGACACAAACACACCGCAGCAAACCGGGATGACATGTTTGAACAGATGTTGCCGCCTTTTTTGTTTTGGCAACTCGTAAGAATTTCTGTGTGAGATTTTCGTAGCAGTGGACTGATGTGGATTTTGCTGCCCAGCAAAAGTGTTTAGTATGTGAGTCAGCGAGTCCTCAAATGGAAGTAACAGGATGTCTCAACCGTACCTCAAATGAGTAGTTCATGTATCAGCAAAGGTTGCTCAAAATGATTGCGACGCATCATTTAGCACTAAGTCAATGTTCTAAACTTCACATTAACACTGTGGTAAAACCACCTGGCTTCGGAAGCACTGTGCAAACCCGAGACACATTAAACCGGTGGACCGGTTTTGTTAATGCAGACGATGCACCAGCACACAGTCACAATGGAAAAGTGTGCGATTGCGGCCAGACCCTCGAGAAACGTTGTAAATGTTTTAAAGACTGGGACTTTAGTTTGACCGACGCCCGTGTTTGAGGCCTGTTTGGTTGTTTGTGCTCATCCTTGTCTGCTGCTGCTGCTCGTGTTTGTCTCATGAAGCAAGCTGGAAGTTCGGACCTGCAGGACTTGTACCCTCAAATGAACAATAATCCATAAGACATAATGCAGTAATATCTAATAATCAAATCACTGTAGTGAAAATCAGCTCCCCTTAAACCCACAACAGTGTTCCTAAAAGAGAAGCTGACTCACTGACTTTGCACTAAACGTCTCCGATAACACTGACATTTAAGAATCACAGAATCTCCACCGCCTGCAAACACTCATTGTGGTCGTGTTGTGCGTCGATGGCATCACCCACCTCCAGCGCAGCCTTTTGCACAGTAACCTGACTGTAGACT
The DNA here is from genome assembly GCA_033026295.1 of Channa striata. Taxonomy (NCBI): domain Eukaryota; kingdom Metazoa; phylum Chordata; class Actinopteri; order Anabantiformes; family Channidae; genus Channa; species Channa striata. The sequence continues at coordinate 22,576,179 of CM065169.1, read as the reverse complement.
CGAGCTCCGTCATCTGGACAAACCGTCTTCAGCTCGTCTTTGTTGAGAGAAAAAAGCTGAGCTCCAGTCAGAACGCCGAGGCTGGTGATGGTCCTATGCACGCGGAACACGGTTAGTTGTCAGTGGTTCTTCATTTCAAAAACTTTCAAAAACCCTTATAAACACTGTCCACTCTCCTTGGAGCCTCTGTAAATCCACCTTAAATGTTCACATGCCAAACATAAGCCAAATTATGTCATTTAAATTTAATCCAAAAACCCCCAAAAACCTAAAAAACTTCACCTAAATAATATTGAGCTTGCAGCTTTAAATTCTTCATGTCTGAGGTGTAATCAATCAAATTTAAAAAAAAAACTAAAGTTTTGATGCATTTATTATTATTTGAAACTGTTGCACCATGAGTTTGAATTTAATATTTTATCAGATCCTATAATTTAAACTTGATACCATCGTGTTCACATCTGGGTCTGAATTTAATGATCAAGTTCACCAAGTGCCATTTTATCATTCACATCACACGTCATAATTTTGACTTTGATTTTTTTCTTACATTTGTCATAGATTTGATCATCTCATCGTTTCGATTTTAAAGTACTTACGAATTCCGCGACATTTTCAGATACATAACATGATGTTCCCTGTATGAATCTGAATCTGTAAACGGGGACTCACACTGGGCTGAAGCCTTTAGCCTCCAACCAGGCCTTGACCTCGTCCGGAGAGGAATCGTAGGTGATGCTGATGGACGGCAGGTTGTTGTTAGCGCGAGGAGGAGCCTGAAACTTCTTCTGAGCGCTGCGACCCAAAGTCAGTCTGTGCATGAGCTCGTCCTGAACCTCCTCCATGTTGGATTTTCTGCCTGCAGAGGAGTAGTGATAGAGACCCGAATATGAGTGAACATTGTTTTACTGCTGCTGGCGAGAAATAACGTCCAGAGAGACAGAGAAAATGAAGTCTTTTTTTTGGAGTTGGAATATTACAGAATTACTGGGAATAAAGTAAAAAAAAGTTACACAGAAAACTGACCGTAAAGTTTTGTTGGAATAAAGCTGCATCATCATCATTTTAATCTGGGACAGCTTTCATCTCTTTTTGGATATTGTGATTCGTTCATCAAGCAGCTTGTGTGTTGATGATCACCCTGACTTTCTGCGTTCTACACACTTCACATTTTTGCAGAAGCTCCCTTTTTTTAAAGTAATATTTACATTATTCTTCACTTATTCTCATTTCTGTTTTTTCTCGATTTATCATGGCTTCAATAGTAAAATGATAAAACTGTATTATACACTTGTGGCTTTGAACTGTTAAAACTGTGTTTTCAAAAGTATTTTGAAATTTTCAAAAATGTACATTTTTAACTTTTTGAAACCAGTGTTATGTTCACATTTTATTGACAGTAAAATAAGACCTAACATTTCTGCTTAAATGATTGCTGCTTTTTTGCACATCTTAAACCTCGGAAATGCCACGCCATCGCCATGACTCACGGTTGGCAGGTACAGATCTGTGGCCGCTCTGGTCCCTCGTGGCGATGCTGCCGTTATCGCTGGACGTGGTGCTGTTCTGGCGGCTGACGGTGCTGCTGCCAGCAGCCAGTTTGGCGGGCTCGACGGCCGGAGGAGGCAGCGGTGGCGTGGGGAGTCTGGTGGGAGCCGGAGGGGGGGGTGTGGGGGCTGGAGGTACCGGAGTCACTACGGGTTTGGCGGGGATGTAGTCCGTCCTTGTGGTCTGTTTCTAAGATGGCAGATTTTTAATTTACAGGTGTTACGGTGGAAAACAGATCAAATTTACTGTCTGCACTGTAAAAACATCCCCGTCTACAGTTTCCAGCAGGTTTTTGGCTTCGTACCATGGAAATAAAGTCTTTAAAATGCACTTTAAAAGTACATCAGGTTTAAAATGAGGAACTGTGCAGGACGTTCACCCTTCTATTTACATACTCAGATTTTAGTGCATCAACGGTTCAGTAAATGATCTTTTAGTGTTTTGAGTTGGATTCAGAGCTTGATTCTTTGCTTTAAAAAGGGTCTTTTAAGTCCTGCACATGCATCTGTTCCCGTGTCTTTGCAGTTCTCAGTCTGGCTGAGTGCGTTTAAATTCTTTTCTTCATCGTGAAAAAATATTCTGTCTGATTTTTTAACTGTTCAACTGTTGAAAAACAACTTTCTTACTCCTGGTTCGCCGATTCACCTGCCAGCACATAAAATAAACCGAAACCCCCAGTGGTGCTGTGAAACAATAAAGACGGTGTCACATTTCAAACCCGTGTGGAGCTGACTGTCTGTGAAGTTCAGTTTGTCCATTTACCTCGTTCAACTCGCCCAGTAATTGCTGCCAACGTAAAATAAAAGACAAACAGGATGGTGATCAGACGGTGGAAGAACATGTTCAACATACACTCAGTGCAGGGAAATCCATAAACTGGAACCTACTGGGACGTTATTACCTACCGAGAGGGTCTATGATTTATTCACTAGTTACCGTTTAAAGGAACCATCTGACATTTATGTTAAATCTTCCTGTTAGTGAACAAACAGAAATGGCCAGTTTTCACAAAATGCGAGACCGTTCCTTTAAAGCCCACAGCAAAGCACACGGTAGTTTATGAAAAACTGCTCGACACATAACCCTTGTCCTACCTTAAACAACTCAAACTCCTTCTTTGGCATCATAAGCTTTAACAATGAGAAATAAGACAGATAATAAGTTTTATCCAAATATCAGGATAATTTAATGTCCATTCAAAGCACCTTCATGGTACAAACATCCACCTGAAGTCTGAAAAAAAAGTCAACCGGTGACCTGAACGAACCCGGCTGCTTCCTACCTGTATAGTGTGGCTGTAGATGGGCTCTCCTCGGCCCGTCACGTCCACGGCTTTGGTGATCTCCAGGATGTTGTTTGGCACGTAGCCAGATGCCCCGCAACCATTGCGAACCTTCCACCACTGTTTCCTGTCATCGAGGACCTGCAGGACGAGAGGCGGGACTCTGTCAAGTCATTTCCATAGAATCACTGTTGGCTGGTTCTAAACTACAAGTTTAATAATCAGAGAAGAAAAAGTTTTGTATTTGTCTCTCGTCAAACACAATTTCTGTGATAATTTGATCAAGGAATTCGTTATAACCCGAATACACACGTTTAAAAGCTTACTCGAACGATTTTTCAGACTAAATTAAGTGTTTGAAAGCAAAAGACAAAATGCACTTAAATAATTTTATACCCTTTTTACTTAACACAGATACAGTGGGAAAACTGGGGAAATCTACAATAGAAATGTGAAATGAATCAAGCGGAAAGATTTGGATTTGGTTTGTTTAATGGCTTCTCGTCCTTAAAGACAGAGTAAATAAAACCAGCTTCTTTAAGTGAGATAACATGAGCAGAAATTGTCCCACTAATAAATGTACATGTATTTTCAGACTAACTATGTTGATGACAATGATATCAGTTAAGACACATTTAATTACCTCTACAACCTCATCTTTGAGGACAGACAGCTCTGTGTTGTTTCTTGCCACAAAGTCATATTTGGATTTGGCGAACAGCTTCGATTGGCCTCTGCCCTCATCAAAACTTCTGAAACACAGCAAACAGTGAATTACACGTACTGCTTTCCATATTTAGGGTGATAGGGTGCTGATTTAAACCCAACTTAACTGAAGCCAAGACTACAAACTACTCTATCGACTGCAAAATGCCCTTTAACCATTCAACACGTCTAATAACTGAAGAGAGAACAAATATTACGATTACTTTACTATAGAACTTAATAATTCTAAAATCCCACTGACTCCACTATCTATTGATGAAGTGGAAATTTAGAATAGACACCGTTTCACACAATGAATAATTGACTACAGACCATGATATCACAGGGATTGGAGCTACTGCAGCCGTGGAGAAGTGTCCCAACTTTGTATAAGATTATAGTAAGTAGGAATATTACTGAAGACTCATCAAAGCTGATTAACGTGTTTAGATGTTACGTGGATTAAATGAAAAAGACATTTAGAAGTCGACAGAAAAGAACGAGAGGAAAAAGTTCAGCACAAGCAGATTATTGGGTTAAAAACTACTGCAGTTAGAAAAAGGATTTTTAAAATGGAGGTTGAAAAATGGCATATTCATCAATTTACCCAAAGACGAGCTTCGATAAATTCTGAAATAAATACAAAATAATGAAGTACATATTTTAAGAAATTATTTTACACGTTTGTAAAAAAAGTTCAACAGTGAAAATATAGAATATAAAAAATGTCTATGAATGTAGAAAATAAAAGAATTGTTGGATACTAAATGAATTTGAATAAATTTGAATATTTTAACATTAATTATAATTTATATTGTTTCTTTCTTTCAGCATTTCTTGCAGTGATGAATAAGCCATGTTTAGTCCTCCACTGGTTTACAGGCAGTAAAGTGAAGTGGGACCAGTTCTCCAGGGCGTCATGATGTGACCTCCAAGTTACCGGTCTACACGGCGGCTGACGGCCTGTTTAAATGCAGCCATGGCCGTGTCCTGATCCAGGATCTGCATGCGTTTGTAGGAGGTGTTGGTGAAGGCGTACCCTTCTGCAGGAGGGAACTGGTGCACCGCCGACTGCTGCAAAAACACACAAACAACAATCAATACAACTACTTGGGGCTCTTTTCCAGAACGCTGACAGGAAGTGAGATCCTCACCTCCTGGGCCAGTCTGATCTTCAGCTCCTCTTGCCTCTGAAAGTCAGCGCTGGCGAGGCTCTCTGCCAGCTGGGTCAGTTCCTGCTCTCGAATCGGAGTCACTACTGGTAATGCCGGAGGCTCCCAGCCGTCACGAAATGTCAGCACACATGTAGGAAAGTAATGATCCTTTGGCCACTCCAATCTGGAGACACAGCACATGTAAGCAGCGCTGCCATTTTTCCCACGGGTCTGAAAATGACTCACGGGACGGTTATGTGTAAATGAAGCTGGATTCAAAGTGTTTTCAGGGGGAAATTCAAATTCAAAGAGTCTGAGGCATTTCTGTCCACCAGAAAAAATCCTGCAAATACTGATGGAGATAAAGACACAATCTCACCTGCACTTGGTCCAACCGTCCCCTAGAGTAACCCACAGGAGTCTCTCCTCGGCCGTTCCTGAGGAGTGGAGGAAGTCGATGGCCTCTCTGGTCAACAGAGGAACCACCACGCTGCGAGCCAGATCCACGCTGCCCGAGGCCTGGATCACCTGCAGGAAGCAGGACACGAATCAGGGGCACGAGTGTCTGTACCCGCTCTGCTGCACCGTGTGCTGAGCTGCAGACTCTCAACACGGTCAGCAATGCACCGAACTGCAGCAAATGTCTGCGTGTGTACATCGCACATATTAACCGTCTACGCAGCTGAGCCGCAAAGAGTCAATATACTGACCATCCTGAGTGGAGAGAAGAGGAAGTGGACCAGATCCACTGCACTGGGATTCTGGATGTGGTCCTTCAGTTTCCCCTGTAGACCAGAGAAGACACAGTTCAAGCAAACACACAACGTCGATTCATGTAGATGATGAAGAAGAGGAGGAGGAGGTGGTGTGTACCAGCTGGTTGAAGGCGTGTTTGAACTTCTGCAGACAGTCAACAAACTCGTCCTCAGCAGGAGGCTTGGAGCGCAGAGTCAGGACCCCCTCTGGTGGTGGACACAGACATAAATACTGTCTGAAACTGACTGAAACTCGTGTAAGACAAATACACTCTTTTGTGACACTGAGTTTTTGTTTGCGATTTTATTGCCCCATTATTGATATTCAGAAGATGTGCTTGTAGTTTCTTCGTCTCTCCTGCACAAGCTTCGGATTATTTTGAATTCATCACCCGGATTAGAACGTTTTGTTTTGCTGTGTAAATACACAGTTAAAACGAGAAAGGAAATAAAAAACAAATGAGCTTCGCGTTTGTGTCTGTCCTCACCTCCTGGACCTTTCTTCTTGCCTTTCTTGGTCTTCTTCCTCTTGGACAGCTCGGTAAAAGCCTCGGCCGCCTTTTGAAGTTTGGTGACGAAAAACTCAATGTCGTCTAGGATGTGGTTCAGGATTTGCTGCAAAACAAACTCTGACTCATTTCATGGTCACTGAAGAATAAACCTGTGACAAACATCCAGCGAACATTCAGAGCTTTTTATGTTTCATATCACCTCCAGCTTCGTCCTCACCGTGACATTTATTTCGGACTGATTTACGGACTTTAATCATTAAACTAACTAACAGAGCAGAGCTCCGTTTTCCCACGGCATCTCTCCTATGTGTGAGCTGATTTCTCCTCCTAAGCTTCCAAACTCAGATTACATTTAAATAAAGCTTCAATCCGCTTAAATCCGTTATCTATTGTCCGGTGAACTCGAACGGACTGTGGATTAGAGCTCCAGCATTGAAAAATGTCAATGCATGTTAAATGCAGAGGTATTTTTGTATAATTCAGTGAAAACAAAAGAAACCTGTTCCCGTTCCTCTCACACTCCTCCATAACTGTGTGACTTGCTCTGCACTAACTTCAACACTAAAATGCTTATTTATTCTTTTTCAAAAAGCCTCTCGTGGTGCTGAACCGTTTACGTGAGCTTTGTGCAGAACATCAGGAAATGTCCTTGCCCCGTGTCCACAGACACAGCTGGTCAGACGTGTAGGAGTAACTCGCACTAGTTTGTTTGTGCCACACTCACCACGTCTCGGTCCACTCTGGCCGCCGTCATCTCCACTGGCCCGTCCTCCTCCAGCATCTGTCTCTGCTTCTCATCTGCTAACAGAAGATTCAACTGACTACTAACAATAATGCATTTTGTTATTATTTCGTGCCATTTAAATATTCCATTGTTCCGTGCTTAGATTTATATAACTTTGCACTTTGTAAAAAAATAATTTCACCGCATCCACGAAAAGTGAGAGAATCTTCAATAAGAAATGAAAGTTTTGTGTTGTAGCCTTCATTTTTTCCACAGACTCCAGGGTTGACTACACATGTATTAAAAGACAGTTCTGTTGTATTTTATCTGTAAACATTTCCATTAACTCTGTTTATGCTTTAGCTATTGACGTATGATCCCTAATAAATAAATATGGTTTATGATTTTCATTCCTGACCTATCAGAAAATCATTTTGGCTCAAAATTGCACTCCTTTAAATGAGTTCAATGTCCTTGTTAGAATTTGGGCTTTCATAAAGATGATATGAGGGAAAACATTATTTTCTACTCTGGTTAGGGTTAGGGATTCTTTGAATCCATTTCTCTAAACCTCCGCTTAGCAAAACTCTCAGTTAGTTGCTGTTGATCTGACCAGAAACCACGGATAAAGACCATCAGTTACGACAGAAAGGAGACTTGATGCCATGTTACATGATATGCATTTCTCCTTTTAAAAAGCAGAGCTGGGGGAAGCTAGGGGTATGGATCCATTCACTTCACCATCACGACCAAATGTCACAGCAACACTCATGTAGTAAAACTGGTTTGTCGACAGATTACGTGACAGAATCTTTGAAAAAGTGTAATGCTGCAACTCCTCTGAAATTCTAAACTCTGGTGGAAAAGGTCAGACTGTTATTAATGCCTTCAGAGAACAAACACATCCTACTGTTCCAGTCAAGATCAGCATTAAAAACCCACGACTCAAAAACTATCAGGACGTTGTTGTGTTCGTTTGTGCGCCAAAGTGACATCACTCACACTCTTGCTGCTCGTTGGTCCAGGCCGACCAGGCTGCCACTCGGCTCTTTACGTCCACCTGACCAGAAGGTGGTGGCGGTTCAGGGGCGGGGGCCGTGGGGGGAGGGGGGATGACCCCGTCACTCTTCAGGATCATTCTGCAGGCAGACAGACAGATGAATCAGCCAGTCAGGTGTCCGCATGAGAATCCGTGTTTAACTTCTTCTTACTTCAGAGCCTCTGGTCTTTTCTTTAGTTTCCCTCCTTTGGCATCAATCATGGCACTTTCTATGTCTGCATGGACCAAATTCGCCTGATGGAGTCAGCACAGAGATTAGTCAGAGGTCAAAACCAAAACCAAAACCCAACACATTACTGGCTTCAATGTGTAAATGTTTTTTAGGTTTTCTAGTTTGCAAGCGTGCAAATTCAACTTCAGCTAGTTATTTTGGGTTTGATTTTTCCAAATCTATTACTAGCATAAGGAGACAGATTTGAGAAGCTGGAGTTGAAAAAGTTTGGCAAAAAATATATAGTAAATGCCTGCATGGATCAGATCTGCCTAATGAAAAGCTGATTTATTTTTTGGGATAAAACACAAATGAGGAACAGAGACCCTGATTTCGGGTCTTTAAATCAGTTAAGGTTATCTTAATAGGAGCGTCGGGGGTGTAATGAATCTGCAGCTCAATTGCTCGTTAAAACACTTCTCATGCTGTACCTACACAAACTCAGCAAAGAGCCAATCAGGGGAAGTTTACCTTGATGTCGTCACATTGGAACAAGTGGAGGTCCGGTTTGGTCTGACCCGACTCTTTACACACTAAAGCCAAGATGGAGTCGTAGCTGCAGGCGTTCATCACCGCCTGACAGTGCTGGATGGTCCCGATGGGGAAGTTCTCCAACTCGTTCTGAAAACACAAATCAGGACACGTCAGGGGGAAATCCAGAAAGACCCTGAAGAGACAGAGTGCAACCAAAGATAGTCAGAATGGTCCCAGGTGTGTCTCACCTTGGTCTCCTGGTCTATAAGGCTGACACTTTTCTCCTCCACCTGCAGCAACATCTCCTGAGTCCAGACCTTTCCTTTAGCATCTAGCAGACGAAGACGTCGGATGCCATCGTCCACTGTGATCATCCCGTCTTTACGGTCCAACACGAATGTGGTTAGGTGCTGAACAACAGAAGAAAAGCCAATTTCACGCAGATCAACCCATCAGTAGGTGCTCAGCTTTTTATGTGGGAGTAGCACTGATTGATCAAACTTTACTGGCTTTCTTAGTTTAACGTGTTAAGGTCGAGGCCATGTCAAAGAGCAGCATTAGCTCGACATACAGGGTTTTGACAATGTCAGGAAAATTGTTATTTTGATTGACATTTACGACTCCCCAGCAGTGACCGTGACGCGCAGATCGGCAGCCTCTCACTATCAACAGTGCTGCTTTTTACAGCTGCTACAAACTCCAAACTTGACCTTCCTGACTGGACTTTAGCAGCCAGCAGTAAAGTCCATGCTTGAGCTAAAACCAGTTATTTTATGATGATTGATCCTCACCTCCACGTGGTACTGTGACGTGTCCGTCAGGCTGTTGATGCTGGTTTTGATGTAATGTTTTCTTTGTTCTGACAAAAAGAGCAAAGCAGTCAATAAAAATTTTCATTCCCATCTCTCTTCCTTGTACTGGAGTCATGTTAAGAGCGATACAGCCGCTCCAGGACGACATGCTGTTCACTGCAAAATGACTCAGACATTTCACCGTGTTTGATTTTAACATTTCTGCTCGTTATCAAATGAGCTTCATCATCACAGATTTTTTTTTTTTAATCACAGAATTATTTGCAAAATTCCTGCAGAATTTGTTGAGATAATGCTGCGAGTCTGAGTCAGTCACAGGACATTTCCAGGAGGGAAGGTCAGAATATTTCACCAGGAAAAAAGGTTTAAACAGTGAGAACACTCACACGCACGCACACACACACACACAGGGAATTAACCAGCTGCACTAGAACTAACTCTAAGTCTAACTGAAATGATTTCTGCGGCACAACTTCCTGTGAAGTCTTAACTGAAGGACAAATAATTTGTGCCTGGTCAACACAAAACGAGCTGACAGAGACCGGTATTCTGATGAGGTCCCACAATGTTAGCGGTGGAACAGATCACCCCCCCTCGGTTCACAAGCAACTTAAAGCTGGTGACAGTACGAGACTGAAAAGGAAGAGTCTCCGTGCAGCTCTCCCCCTGCACTGCACAGATCCTCAGCATCGGGTCATTACTTTTTTATGCATGCAAACACTTATTAACCTCGCTTTGCAGATGACCTCCAACCCGTTGCTCTTCTTACATATTTACATTCTGTAAAGGTCGACTTCACCGTAAATTAGCAAAATTATTTTTCCCTAAATAACTATTGAAATAAATATGTTTCTTCCAACAACAACAGCAGACCTCATTTCAGTTGGATTCGGACAACAGGGACTTGAGGGTTTTAGGGCTCGTGAACTGACGCCTTGACTTTGCTAAGAGGGCTGTGGGGGGTTTTATGAGTCAAGACACAGACAGGATTTCATGAACTTACTGAAACTCTGAGAAAAGAAGCTGTGATTCTTTTTGTCCCGGGAAAGATTAAAGTAACCTGGGTGATCAAACCAAATGTTAATAATAAATTAGGAGATGAGAATAGTGAAGTCAGTTAAAGGCGAAGAAACGTACAATTCGGATCATTTTCTCAACCTGCTGCTTTAGTTTCTTTTTAAACTGCACGTGACACATTTATATGTATGTAAATGTGCATCAGCACATTGGACATTTTAAGTTTTAGAAATGTCAGCATGTTTCCTCAGGGCAGACGCAGAGTCTGCACAAAAACTGATCATTAGTGTTAAAAGAGTCACACTCTCCCAGCTCACACCATCATGCGTCACAGCACACGTGCAGGTTTGAACACTGTGGGACTTTAATGCCACGTTCACACCTCAGACCCTGAACTCAGATCCAATGTTTTTGTGTGTGAACAGTTTGATCAGATTAGACTGAAATATGAGACACGTGAACAACATCAACCCTGGAATTTGTCAGATCAGTTCCCTCAGAAACTGATGGGTTAAGAAATGTTCACTCCCTTAAACCCCAATCTGAGCAAACCTGGTTTGGTTTGTTCCCGTTGCAGAGTCTGTTCGGCTGTGAACACAGGCTTCTGATGCCAAAATCATCTGACTCAGTTCAACTTTTTTAGGCGAAAACCCCCGCACAAAAAAAAAATAAAAAAAATAATGAAACACTCCGACTTTCATCAAAGCATCAGTCCCGAACGTTGGTCAAACCTTAATGACAAATCATTTCACACATGTCTTATTTCTGTTCTTTTGGATCATTGTCCGACTTTTTGACACATCTGCTCCTGCTCATCTGCACAGTTAAGTCTTAGTCCAATAATTCCTGTTGCTCTGAGAAATAAGGAATCAAACTGCAGTTGGTTTTTGACATTTCAATGTAAAATCAGCCTGAAAATATCCACAATGTACAAAATCAACTACAGTGGACTTTATAAGACAACTGTAATAAGTCAAGGAGGGTCGAACTATTAAAGACGGGGTCAAAACTGCTGCAACAACAAAACCAATTTGTTATTTTTGAATTGGGTCAGATTTTTGTCTTCTCACCTGCTCCAGTTCTGCCAAAAACCTATGATCTACATCCAGATACAGGTTCTGTGAAGGAACTTTGGGCCCCACGGGTCAGTCGAGACATGATCAATACACAACGGTGGTAAAAGCACAAAAATAAGACCAGAGATACTTACACACACACACACACACACACGCTCACTTTGACTTTTAGTTTTGTGTTTGGAAGATGAGCGGAGGAAATAGATTTCATCTGATCCTGTTAATGTGGACGCACAAGACAGAAAGGCTGTGAGGACAGGACGCTGAAAAGGAAACGGCTTAAAATGATTTCAGTCATTTCTCCAAAGACACTGAATCAGGAACAACTTTACAGACAGTACCACATCAATAACGCAACACAACCAGACAGAGACACAAAAACACAAAAGGACCACAAACGAACCTCGCCAAACTTTTACACTGGACGTGGACCTTTCAGGTCGTCACTAGGCAGTGAAACCAGCAGAGACAGAACTATCTTGTACTTAGGACAGAAGAATTGAAGCATCAACTCACCGTAAAGAGCCTTGGCACTGGAGTTGGCTTTATTTTTAGGAGGCTCAGGAGACTGAGAGCCATGGCCGCTGAGACAGAGACAAAGAATGTTGGTACATGAGCATCACAGTGAGCGTGGAAAGAACAGATTTCATATTGATGAGGTGATGATCCTTCAGTTTAATCAAACACAGAAGCATTTAGTCCAGATGGACCTCAAGTATTAATACATTAACCTTAGAGCAGGAGCCATGGGTTTGAACAGTTGTACAAATCTGTGTTATCATCATCAATTTTCTTTACTTGCCTTTATTCTTTAATCCCTGATTTGAGGCACTAACGCGTCAGAGCTTTCTACTGGCATTTACCCACTTTCTTCTTGCGCTTTTTTTGCTTTTTTTTATTTGGAGACTGATGATTCGAACCTGTTAATTCGTTAGGATGTTTGGGGAGAGTCTCATTGTTTGTTACTGGAAAACATGAACACAACGTCCTGTGCACGTGAAGTGTTCAGTCATCTTATCTGTCCCGTCCGATCCTCCTGTCTTCGTTTAGCGCCGGGCTAAAAGGATTTCTCCCAGACACAGATTTATTTTATTATTTTATGTTTTGTACCTCATTTCCACATCCAGTTGCTACTGCCCAGAGCTGCTATCACCTTTGGTGTGAATGTCCACACCCCCAACGATCCTATACAATACACGGGCGCTTGTGTCCATCGTCCTCCAGAGGGAGGGGTTGACTCCACCAAAAGTCAAACATTAAAAGTGAAATTCTTCCTGCAGCAACTAATCTGTAAAGTACTTCACAATATCGATCAGGTTTTCGGAGCAGGTCCTGGAGCAGGTCACAGTCTCCGCTGTGGTCCACTGACCTGATTGTGTGCAGCCCGCAGCCTCGTTAACTTTGTGAAATCAGCACGGGCGACTGAATAAGTGGATCAATTAGTATCAGAGAGGTCAGAGCTCTGGTTTCACTGGGTTCAGCTCACAAGTAACTATTCAGTGTTCACATGAAATCAAGTTCAGCTACCGACATACATTTTTGTTCAACAGAGTGAACGGTTGCAGCCGTTTCACATGAGGCCGTCGCCATAAACGCACAACGACATCTTTGCACATGCTCAGTGTGAAGCTGTGGATACATTACAGGCTTTAAATGAAAACCTGCAGTGACGTGACGCTTCTTACGTTTCAGTTTCCATTAAAGCTTAATCAGAAGTTTTCTCACAGAGACAAAGAGCTGTAACAATATTTATCGTTGGCTGGTTCATTATGAAGCACCTGACAGTGGCCTGGAGTTATTATCCTTGCTACAGTCGACTTCCTATAGCTGACAAAGATCCTGGACTGACCCTAAAATAACCAGAATTATTCATTCAGTTAATTTAGTGCTGAAAACCAGGACATCCATCGGTTTTATTTTGAAGGGTCTTAAGACATAATCCTGTACTAAAGGGGTTCCAGGGTTTTAGTCGTCTCAAAGAGCAGGACGGAACAGGAAGTGTGGCAGTTTTTAAAAGCAAACTTCAAAGCCACCCAACATGTGTGCTGTTCATTCAAAGTATTCATTTAAATTATTTTTCTTTTATTCTCGTGTCTATTTTCTCATGTTTCATTCATCATTGTTTTATTAATATTTCTATCTAAATTCAATTGTTTTTTCAGTTTCCACCAATTAGTGTGATAGCTGAAAGAAATCTAGTCCTAAACGCTTACAGCTGTAAACATTGCCTGGAGAGGTGTGCTGTTACTCTGAGTGCGGATAGATGACACAAACTAATGAATATAAATAGTTTTATAAATTTTTATTTGAATGGAAGTCTATGACACAAAAGTCAGGTGGTTCGCAGTTCTAAAGCGTTCAACGCTTTCAGCTTCATTTGTGGAACTGCAACCGTGCATAAAAATGTTTTTATCATTACTTTCATTTTTAAACTACTCAGTGCTTCATATCTCAGCTCCAAAGCTCTTCAACAGCCGCCTGCTGGAGCGTTACCAATCTGAAAACATGTAAAAACATTTTTCTATCATGTGTTTTCACTTCTGAAGTGTTCAGCGACTGCAATCCTAATGCGTTTGTGGAAATGCAATTGTTGAAATAAGTTGATTTTCAAGTGCTTTCGAAGGCTGCGAGCAGCTGTAGCAGCTGGTTACCAGCTGGCGTTCGGCAATCGCACGCGTTTTCTACAGGAAATGCTGAAATCTAGTCATTTTTGTCATCCTCAATCTTTTCCTTGTGTACTACAGTCTCATAGCTGTAGGTGTTATTGTTCTGATTTGGCATTATTATTAATGATATGTCTTCGCTTGGATCACTTCTCTTCAACTTTTAATCTGTAAATCGCTTGGAAGCGCATTAATACGTATGAAAGGTGTTGTAGAAATAAAGTTCTGATTGAACGTCAACATCAAGGCGGCATTTGTAAAATAGTGAGTTTAACGAGATTTTCTTTTTTATTGTTTTTGCCTTTTTAAAATTTAGAGTAACACTGTTTTTCCTGATAATAGGAAAATGATCAACGATAAATTATGTTTTCAGGGCAATTCTTTGTTTTTTCCGATAAAATCCCAGTTAAATACTGTGTGAATTAAAAGCTAAAGAAACATTTAGGATAACAAAACAAGGAAAAAGAATTCAAAATATAATTTCAGAATAAAACAACAGATGTTTCAATAAACGTGAATAAATGGCTGCAAATGCACCATCAGCACCAGGTGCATCTACAGGAATGTCAGCGTGTCACACACACACACAGACACACACAGACACACACAGACACACACAGACACACACAGACACACACAGACACACACAGACACACACAGACACACAGACACACACAGACACACACAGACACACACAGACACACACAGACACACACAGACACACACAGACACACACAGACACACACAGACACACACCTGCTAATGAGGTGAAAAACTGAACAGGCTGATCAAATACTGACTTGATTTGCGAGCTGTAGGAGCCGAAGATGCCGGAGGCCAGAGCTGGAGTTTCGTATCCGTTCATCCTGCTTCACAGTCAACAGTCGGCTGGAAACACACACACACACACACAATATGAGTCTCACATTTCCTACAGTGTCGACAAACAGTGTCTGAGCTCCCTGGAGCCTGGCACAGCCACCTGCATTTATACATCTGTTTTTAGAGTTTCCTCATACAAAGTTTACAGTATTTATTACACAAATAAAAATGTTTCTGCAGGTCGCTGACGCTAGTAACTAGATGGATAAGTAATTATTTTCAATAACTGACATGAGCTTGTGCAAAAACTGAATTTTAATTTTCTAAAATAACACCTGAAATTTGAGAATTTCTATTCGTCATCTTAACGTGGTTCACACAGTTCAGCATCACTGATTCGGTTAATTGTACCAGTACAGCCCAATAGTCGCTATGAAGGCTACTTCCATGAAAACAAATTCAGAATTCAAACACAGATTCAAACATTAGGGTCAGACATATATATAGATGAACCAGAAGTGATAAAGTGACGTCACAAACGTACCAACCTGTTTATCAGACTAACCACAGCACCCTGTCTCCACAGTCCTTCCAACATCACTATCGTCACAAAACATCTGTCACAATCAGTAACACGTTGGACGCTGCGATAGCTTTGATGAACCGTGTCGTAAAAGGCTAAAGGAACAAAGGCTCTGTTTGCAGGGTTCTTGTGTCTGCTCTCAGTGGGATAGTTTTATAGTTATTTTCATTTGAGCCGAGGTCAGTTTGTATAGAAATATTGTAGTTTTCAAAATGCAGGGACAGATTAAAGGATTTGTGCCTAAATCCTTTAAGTGCCTTCAGCTAATTGTGAAGTGCCAGGTAGCTCATCGCATCAAAACCTGTGATCAGGACCTCCGGGTTCACAGCTGTGAAGTCATTTTTATCAAATATTAGCAGAGTTTCTGGAAATCAGTGAGCAACATGACAGGACAGCTTGTCTCAGAGAGTGAAAACAGGACAAAGTCCATTCCCATCTCTGCCTCTCATTAAATAATCATTAAAACCTTCCTGTGGAGCAGCAGGGAAACGTGACATCCAGGCTCAAACTAAAACCAGCTCCAGACAAAAGGGTCCCCGAGCTGATTTACAGGCAGCCTCAGAGCCTGTGTGTGGATGTACAATACAGCTACATGTGATTACTTTTCCCAGGACTCCATCTTTTATTCAGACTCCATGTTGGTTTCTGTGTCCATAACAACAGCACTGTTACATCTGCTCCTGTGAGAGACTGAAACCTGCAAGGATGGGTTCAGGGAGAAATGAGCCCAGTATAGTTACACAACACACACACACACACTTTAATTATCCACAAAGGATTAATGTGAACATCATCTGATTTTGGACAACTGAAACAAATCAAGACAGTCTTTGAGAAACCGAGACATCAGTAAATAATCTATGAAAACGTCCACATCCTCACACCATCACCACCCAAGCTGTACATGTTCACTGACAGAGCCAGTATGTCAGTACCTTAAAGCTCGGTACTCTAAAAGACAAACATGAACACTTCAATAAAACTTTGATTTGAAACAGAAAAGGTGAACAGTTGAAGAGTTTGTAATAAACGACCAATGCTGCCGATAATTTGGGTTTAAAAGCTCGGAGGTTCCTAGTGATGAGAGTTTTCTCTGTAGCATAAATTTAAGGCTTTTTTGGTCTTCAGAGAATCACGTGATCAATGACAGATACGACAGCAGTTTCTGCAGAATCACGTTTCTGTCCGATTAATTGGTTGATACAAGGACCTTGAAATGTGACCAGTTTGCAGGTGTAGCTGCTTGGTCTAAACTCCGACAGTTGTGGTGAGGGCTGGAGGTTTTGGTGGAGCTCCTGCATCGTGTTAGTCAGTCAAAGATCGGTCACTGCACATATCAGGACGCGTCAAATTCCATAAGACCTGTCACTGATTCCTGGACTAAAACTAACGTCAAACAAAGAAGCTCAGTAATGTTCATAATTAGTCTTAAACACACAGCGATGCCCTGAATGTAAAGCTGCAGCTTCGTCTAATCTCGGAACAGACCTGAGCCGTTAATCAATTTCATTTTACTAAAGTCTTTTTTCCACAGTGAAGTTTATAGTTCAAAACTCTATTCTAAATGAATCATCCAGATGTTTGTTTAATGACGTTTCCCCCTCACTGACCTTTCACAATAAGAAACTTTACTTTAGCCAAGACTTATCAGTCCTCCACAGCTGCCCAGTCTGACTCTGACTAACCCGCACGCAGCCACTGGTTATCCAATCACTTCACACACTACATGGACATTGAGTCAGCTACGTCCACCACGACGCTGTTCTCCATCCACGTTGAAGCGCAGTTGTGGAACAGGTGCTTTTCTGATTCGAACCAGCCTTAGCAAAAACTCTTCTACTACAACACTGTTAAAACACCCAGTTGCAGACAAATGTACAACGCAGACACGGTGGCTGCTGCAGCCACACCTGTGCTGCTGACGCCTCAAGGTGAGATTAGATAATCAGACCAGTGGTGACGTGAGTGTAGTGGAAATCACAGGGGCTCGAGTGTGCTCGACAAACCGTGTGTTACTGAGAACACTGGCACCGGTCGATGACACACTCCACTTTCATTTGCTCCTGCAAGAAAAAAAAAACACTGAGCAGCATTATTAGATTATTTCGAAAAGCTGCTGCACAAATCAGGCACTTGAGTTTACAACAATCACAGACGAATGCAGCAAACTCGGCAAGGGACTGAAGAATCCCTGTCTGACACAACGGTGGATTTGAAGACACAGTTGGGCTGCGTGACATCTGGACTAACACACACATCCAGGTGAAAGTATCTCAGGCATCAGGACACGGACTGAGCACTAACGTTTACAGAGAAAAGCTCAACAGGCCTAAAAGAAGCTCAGCGGGAATTAGCACGTTTTTACCGTTTCTCTGTTGGGATACAACCAAAGACAGGCCAGTTGCCATGACGACACTAAACAGCCAAGCGTGTGATTGTTTCCATAGTAACCCAGACCCGGTCCACCTGCAGCGAGCTAACACTGAGTGCAGTTCCCCTCTGGCAGAGATAAGAGTCAGTGAACGCAACACAATGGTTGTGACTCACACAGCAGCTGTCGCTCATGTGACTGTTGTACTTCCAAATAACTTTTGTTTGAACGGTGGCAGCGAGGTTTTCCTGCTACAGAAGCAGTACACATCGTGAATCCAAGAGTCCAAATAACACTTCTAACATTTCTCATGCTCACCTGACCAGGTAAGGTCACCAGGACACAGTCACAGAGTGTGTGTGACCACGAGGAAGTGAAAATCAATCAGGTTTGTGGTTTATTTTACAGTAGTGAATTACGATTAAGTCGTAATTCTTCACGAGGCGACGCGCTGGATTTGATCGCTGCCTGTTATCGTGTCGATGTCAGACCGCAGAGGATGTTTATTCAAAGACTAAAAATAACTTGAGTCAAACTGCTGTTCAAACACCCTGTTAATATGTCACTAGCCCTCCGACTTGAACGCAGACGTCTTCCTTCTGTCCAACGTGGACACACACACAGGAGGCAGGTGGGCTTCTCTGGCTGTGGGGGGACGCTCAGACTCAGAGTGGAACAGAGGGGGGTTATCTTCACCCCCATCACTGTGAGGAGGAGAACATATCAGGCTAAAATTTCGTTTCATGTCTGTGTATGTTAACAGACATTTTAATTGTGGACTGCTGGAACTCCCTCCTCCTACAACGGCCCGGTACCTCCCTACCGAGCCGCTGATAATCCAAAATGCTGCGGTACGAGAACTTATTAGATTTCTTCTTCATCAGCTTCTCTCCACTGGCTTCCCATTAAATCCACAACAAAATTTAAAACCCTCCTGACAAACAAAGGTCCATCATATCTCAAAGGCCTCGTGTGTGTCGACCCGGGTCTTCTAGGACCCGGCTCTGCTCGTTTTCACAGCTACCCACTGATTATCACCTCCATCAGAAGCTGGAGGATACCATGTTAGACGAGGAAGATGACATGACCCCCCTGACAATGCTCTGAGCTTGCCCATGTAAAAACATCACGACTTGTTACTTGGATTTGATCCTCGTCAATTTCACAACACATCAAACTCGAAGCGTAAATCTGTACGTTTGTGTATCTGTGTGACAACCGCAAATGTCCACATTACAGTACACCCAGGGTGTCCCGAGAAACAAAGCAGAATCTCTGAATGTCCCACAGAGGAAAGTAAAGAGGATTAGTAAGAAGATTTAGTGCAAACATAATCTCGCCCTGAATAAAAGACACTGGACAACAGGCCCCTTAAGGCAGGTATTATGATCAGAGGTGTTCCTAATATTCATACGCTTTTGTTTGTTTACATGAGAAGTAAAAACTACAGAGGAAGATAATCTCTATCAAAAACTTAAAAATATGCTGGAACAGTCCGTTTTCTAGACAGATGCTTTACTACAGTACAAATATATTAAAGCAAGGTCGAAATAATCAAAAGTCCAACATTAAGTCTCAGCCTTAAGACAAAAAAAAAAAATAGTATTTGATTGAATATTTGATTGAGTATATCATGAATTTGTGTTTTGCTTTAGTAATTGCAGTAAGTATAATATTTGCCTCTGAAATGTAGAGAAGTCAAACTGAAGTAGCAGAAAATAAATAAAGTTGCTCAGGTAAAGCATTGTATTTAGCAATGCTGCAGAGATTAGATAATTCACTGATCTTCCTGGTCCATCAGTTCATGTTTTTAGTTTATTTGAGGTACAAATATGTGAAACGTTAGACATTTTCACGTTCTGGACCGTTTGTTCTTTACTACGTACCTGTACAGGTGTAGCCAACAAACATCTGAGTTTTCGTGGTCGCTTTGTTAAATGATGCGAGCGCAGCGCTAACGAGCGTGACGAGATGTGTGTGGATTGATCGTGCAGCTGGATTGAGGCCGTGCTGTTCTGCTGGGAGATGATTCATTTATCTCACTGTAACCTACATACTGATGAACTTCACTGCTGCTGAGGACACGGTCACAGCCTGCTGCAGCAACTTATGTTCACTTACAGCCAAGTGCAGTAAAAACTTAAGGGAGAACGTCAGTCAAGTCCTCGTTCTTCATCGTATGGAATAATCCCTTAAAAACAGATTTAAGGTGTTTTTCACAGACTGATCTGGAAAAAACCAACAACGAGCATTCAAACAATCAAACTAGTCCTGACATACTAAATGTGTCATTAAATTAGTTAAATAGAAAAGAATATAAATGTAACAAATTCAATAATTTTACCCATTCCACTTTCAGCATCATTTAAAGTGTTTTTAAAAGGTCAAAAATCTGTGCCTAATAAATCCACTTGTTACATTATTTAAAAACCCTGAGGCCTAAAGGAAGAAAAATTAAATTTGGGCTGATCTGAGGGAGAAGAAAGGGCAACCCTTTCAAGTTAAGGGAAAATTAATGGGCGTTTTAGATTAATAATAATAAATACCACCTATCGGACATAGAATCCATTTACAAAGTCTTCATCGCTTTAATAAACGTTAAAGCTTGTACCTTTATTATGGATGTGGGTAAACCAAAAATGTAATTGCTCTACCCACTGCTGATTACCTAAGTTGACTTAAAGCTTTTTCCAGAAAAACTGAAGTATACAGTCATAACTACTAAATTAGGGATTAAATATTAAGATCATTTTAGTTTTCAAATCACTAAAAAGCCCTTAAGCAAAAATCTTTACATTGCAGTCTGGGAACACGGACATAAAATCAGTTCATTTATTTTTTCCATTTTATGTCACTTTTCATGGGACAGTCTTTGTGCTAAGCTAAGGCTAAACACACGCTGGACCCACACTTACCAGTGTCTGTCCCATCCTCAGGACTAGTTACCAACACGATTTATTGCCTGTAATATCCCATCACTAGTCATGTGGTGTCATGAGGTCCATTACAACTGCTGAGTTTGATTTAGCCAGATTACAGGCAGAGTTTCATCACCTCTGGCTGTGATTAATCCATCATATTGACTTTAATCCTGCAGCTCCGGCACTGGACTCTCCAGCACATGTTCCCTATCTGACCCGATCTGCACAAACAAACCTCGGAAAGCACAGATTCTGCTGTATCTGTAGATGTTGGACATGATGCTCAGAGCAATGACACCAACATGCGGGCTGCTTTCAAACCTATGGCACCATCATCTGACCCGACTGCTTTGTGACACCAGTTTAAACTGGAGCAAACTTGTGTCTTCATGTTTTAAGTGTTGAATTCGGTTTCTTGCAGCAGCGTGTTTCTGTGAGAGGACTGGGGGATTTTCTGAGGACCACCACAAAAGACAGAGGTCACTGATCAAGGTTAGAAAAAAAAATGACGTGCGGGACTAATCCAGTGGAACATGAAACCGTGGCTGGTACTGCTGACGGCAATATGCCAACACAGTACGATAAACTGAGACTGATGGAAAAGAAGATTTAAGTGTCATTTAAGTGAAAACCAGCAGCCTGCTCACATTGTAGAGAAAAACAGAATTGTTACGTCATGTGTACCTTCACTTCCTTATTTGCTTTTTTCATGTGCCACATTTCTTTGTTTAAATCCTAAATAAAATAGTTTCCTGTAGTTTTCAGGAGAACTCCCTGAACCTAAGCCTAAACAGACATAAACCACTTTCTCACGGTCTGTGACAAATGTTGCCATAGCAACTCTCTCTGCACTCAGATGATGCTGCCACTCGGTCCTTCCCTCTCTCCGTCGCCTCACCTCTCTGTACGGTTTCTGAGTCTCACGGGTTTATTGTCCTTTAAACGTCTGTTCTCAGCACCGCACACAGTGGCTTTGAATAGACCAACCGTCAAAACTGATTTACAGAGCCATACCTCACATGTGAACGAGCCAAGTGGAAGGAAAGGTACGTCCTATAATTCATATACTGTTTACACGATCCATCGTAGCTACAGTGACTTTCTACTGTGTCCTTTGAGCGATAAACACATTTTAGAATGACTGGGGTCAGACATTCATCTTTTCATATGACAACGGATGCCAGAACAGGAAACATTGGGATGGGAAGTATTTAAATGTCAGGATTGTTCCACACATCACTAGCCAGACAAAGTTTAGGGTTACACACGACTGGTTGAGTTCCCAAAAAGTATCTGACACCTGCTTCTGCTTCCTACGTCCACTTCCACGTCGTAAAAGCTGTTAGTCTTCCCGTTTCTCCTGTTCAAGTGACTCCACGTGACCGTAACCAGTAACACAACGCGTGAACCATGTCACGAATTCTGTTTCTCCTTCAAAGTTTAGGTCTCTCCGACAAGATGCGGAGAATGGGCAAAACTAGAATCCCTGCTTCACGCTCAACCGGGTCAGTTACAGTTTACACATCAGTCCAGACTCCGACTCAGTTCATCACAGAGTCTGAATGAAGCCTCCATGAATTCCTGAGACATCATCTAACGACCACAAAACACCCGACTGCTGCTTGACTAACCAGTGTCAGTGAACACAAATTAAGAACACAGCTATAAATGTCCCGAGAACATCCAAAGTTTCCAATGAGGGACAAGGTGCGGACACAGCAGAACTTCAGGTCACTTTACAACTAATTTTCATTTTCCAGGTCAACTTGTTCTTCAAAACAGAATAGTGTGTCACTATAAGCTGTCGGACATGAAGCCAAAAACCAGTTTTAACGATTTCCATAGTAAAACAAACAAAAAACAACAACAACAACAACAACAACAACCTGAGACTGGACAAGAACCGACAGGTCGATTCCTCTCCATCCACACAGGATTTAGCTTTTAGAAACCTAAAATAAGCGCAGAAAACCTACCTGTACGGAGGCGTGTCTGCGACAAACCTGCTCTGACTCCACAGCGTCTCAGGTCAAGTCTCGGTCTAATCAGCTGTGGTTCATGTGGAGCGGATTACTGAGGATCCAGCTCCTGGATTTGCTGCAGCAGCTTGTCAATGACTTCAAGTCCTAATTAAAGACTCTTTCAGGGCAGGTGGGGGTTGGGGATGAAGGCATGTGTCTGTGAACTAGGGGACAGGTGGCAGATTAAAAAAAGACACACGGCTCGTACTGCTTTTGTCTTTTCTCTGCCTGTACATTTTTGTTTTCTGAACCCTCTGACGCGGGATTAAAGCTCCTCCACCTGCTCCAACCAAACACACCTACACCTTATATCCTGCCGCGACCCCTCGATCACTTTGTCTGTCGGCAGTGAACTTAAGCCTTGATTTGTTCCACAGTTTCCAGAAACTGCAGTTCCTGACGACTTTTAGCAGAAACACACTAAGCTTGTCAAAACCAGAGTCTGCCCAGGTGTCCTGTTTCTGATTTGTCCTCTAAGCGTCTCACTTACTGTTGAAGGACAGTAGAGGTCAAATGATTCACTCTCTGACTAAGTGAAATTAATGATTAATAAATGAACACATCGGTGCAGAGGAACTTTTTTCATTGGACATATTTTTAGTCTCCCTGTGGGGATCCACTGGTTTATACAGGAGTTAACGGAAATGAAACGCTGCATGAGGAGACCGTCTGATACCGGTCACGCACATCTGCTCCTGATCACCTGTCTGGCGTTCTACTAAAGTACCGAAGACAGGTTCTTCGCCTGTCGAGGAGTATTTCTGCAGAAAGTTGGAGTACTTCTTCCAGGCCCGCGACCAGCGGACAAACCACGGGGAAAACCTTCTGTCCACTCGGTGGGATGCGTCAGTGAACTATTATTGGACAGGACATTGGACTCCAGTAAAGAGTAAATAAAGTCTGTATAGTTTCAGTGTGAAACTGGACTCCTGAGCAGCTCCAGTTTCGATCCCACAATCCCACAGTGCCTCCTCTAAAAGATCACAGTAACACCTGGCAGGTACTGTTACATCACCCCGTCGTCACGGCGACCCACGTCATTCGCAAACAGCAGGAGCTCCCGGGAGCCGGCTGTTAAAAGTCAGTCCCATCGGCGGGAACGTCGGCACTTTATTGGTGGCAAATGTTTGCGAAAGTGTTTTTGTCACGTTGAAAGAAAACCAGACTTCTTCTGAAGCGTCATTTCACGTTTAAAACCAAATTGTTGTTGGGAGCCAAAACGCTCTTTAGGGCAGACTGTCCATCACCAACTCACAACCTGGGTAGTAAATTAGTAAAACTCAAAATACCATGAATGATGTGCAGAATATTAATATTTTTACTTGTATATTTGTATATTCTTATTTATTCATCTGTTACATTTTCCAATGTAAATATATACATATTTACATTGGAAAATGTAACAGACATATATAATTTACATTGGAAATCTAAATGCCCTTTCTGTTAATCTGTAAAGCACATTGTTTTGTGCAGATTCTGTGTTCCTTGTCTATGGCTGCTAAAAAACACAAGAATTTCCCCACTGTGGGATTAATAAAGTTCTATCTTATCTTATCTTAAATATGACGTGTTTCAGTTACTGGAGCAGATTCATGATTTACTCGGTAACACAGCGACCTTTGACTGATTTCAACAATTTCTCTCATAATTCTGTGCTAAAACATATTTTTTCTTCTTTGTGCACTGAACCTTTTTTAAAACCACTTCTGCTGTTATACTTCACTAAAGAATGTGAACATTTCCTTCCCTCGGTGGTTAATTAAAAAAAGCATCCCCAGCAGAGGCCCTGGGAGCTGGGAAACCTCCAGAAATAGCCTGGGTCGCCCCCTCAGAGTCCCAACACGAAACCGATCCAGGACCAGCTGTGGACTTTAATCCTATCCGGCTATCAGCTCTTAAAACGGGACAAAGCTAGAGAAAAACAGTCCTGATTACGCAACGGCGACTTCACTCAAAGGTCATTCAGTGTTTGTGAAGGGCCGGGTAACCTTTGACCTCCACATAAGAACAGCTGGTTTCACAGGATGTATTCCAGACCCACCTGACGGGTTCCACACGACCAGCAACTTCACATCTTAACGTTTGTTCCTCTCACTGCCTCACGGATTTCTGTCCAAACAAAAATCGCAGCTTTGACGAGACAGTAAAACCAGTTTTAGACGTAGCAGTTTGGGACGCAGCTCCAACTTCTGACGGGCTGCTAAAACCGGTTCGTCACCCACTCCGGGGTCCTTGAAGGACTGTCGAACACAGGCTGTGGGCCCGGGCCCATCAGGGCGTTCGGACACGGGCTCGGATTCTGCATACGTCGCAGGTCACACGAGCAGCGGTGTCAGATCGCGGCGGCCGTTTGTTCGGCCCCGATAAAGCGGCGCAGACCTTACGTTAACCCCGGCCGGAACAATACTGAGCCGGGCTCCATCCAGGCCGAGCCAAAGCCCCTCTGCGGACACACCTGCACGGCGACTCCTCTCAGGCTCCCTCGGTGCTTCCGTTCGGCCGCAGTGAGTCATTAACACTCGGTGCCACAGCCGGTTCGAAATGCCTCCAGTTCACGGTGAATATATGGACCCACCGGGCCAGAGCCCATTACACATTCTGGTTGTTTAGCACGAACGCACACACCGCCTGGCTCTTACGCTAGATTCGACCCCGTTCGGTGCCGGGTCCTGGTTCTGGTGCCACTGTGAACTTCGGCGCACAGGTGACCCACGGTTCGTGATTCCGCCGTGATGTAATGCAGATGAACTGCGGCGCCGGCGTTAAAAGTTCGGCTCGCACCAACGCGGAGCACGGCGGTTCGTTTGTCTGAACGGGTCCAAAGTGACAACACGTCTGTTTAACGGTGGAGTCCGGCGAGGCGGATCAAGTTGCCTCGGTTGGCGTCCGCACGCGAGCGCCATTAAGCCCACTGAAACCATTAAAAACACTGAAACCATTAAACCCACTGAAACCATTAAAAACACTGAAACCATTAAAAACACTGAAACCATTAAAAACACTGAAACCATTAAACCCATTGAAACCATTAAAAACACTCCGTGAGGCGAAAACGCCGTGAAAACGCTGGGCAGCAGCAGGATGTTACCTGCAGGTGTTCGGCGCATCCCCGTGGAACGTCAGGCGAACATGGCACCAGGAGCAGCCGCTGGTCTCCGCTGCAGGCGGACTCGCCGACGTCCCACCGACCGGGCTCCGGTTCGGACGTGTTTGGAAACGCGGCTCGGTTCGCGTCCAACAGTTTCACTTGACTTTGGAGGGAGGGGGGCGAGGCTCCAGCCCGGAGCGCTGACTGGCAGGCGGGCCAGCTGCCGTCAGTAGACACGCCCCGTTCGACGTTTCATTTGAACTCTGCTGAGAAAAGGAACGAAGAACATCCACTCATCCTCCACTTTTTTCTACATTTATTTTATTCATTTATCATTTCTGGCGCAGACGAAATAAAATGCACTGGCCATGTGCAACACGAAAAGTAGAACGAAATGTGATGGAGAGGGAGATGAATTTAAAAAAAGAGAGTATGAGTGAAGAAAATATGGAAATATTATTGACTGATGAATTCAGGTTTTTACTTTTGGAAAAGTAATTGTTATATAAGTTGAACAATAAAAGAGCTTAATGGGAAAGTAATCTGATTAATTGATTAAATGAAAAAAAATACAGGCTAGAGAATTCGCACATTACTCAGCAGCTCAATAAAACTAATTCATATTATTGACCAGCTGCAACTTTACCTTCAGGTCTTTTCATATTCTGCCACTCCACTACATTAATCTGATAACTGTTCTTCCAGATTATGATTATTCAAACTAAATACAATATAACCTTCATTTTTATCGTGAAATTCAGAAGTACTTCCCACACGTCTTAGGTTCAGAACAGGTGAATACTTCAATAATTCACCGATGTTACTGAGACATCTGTCATCCTTCTCTCGCCCTTTGAATGAACGACTTGCTTTAAGCCTCTCCTTCAGCTGCTCTTCATTATTCACAGAGAAACTCTGTACATCTGTTCATTACAGGTGTTGTTGCCTCACGATGGCACAACAGGACATTTTCCCGACCGAAGACATTTGCTGCACAGTTCAGTGCTAAACAAGTGGCTGGATATGTCACAAATGGCAAAATAAATATTTGATTTGGTCTGAGTGCTTTCAGGAGCAGGCAGCTCAAACAAATGTGCTTCTAAGGCCTGGCAGGCATTGACCCTTTGAACACACACCCTGCTACATCCACGATTCAAAGAGAAACTATCTTTGAAACAGAAACTGTCCCTCCCACCGCTTTATGTGCCACTCTGGGATTTATTACAGGAACACTGCTGTGGTCAAACCTTTTTCTTTAACTAGTTACAAAGAAAAAACACATTCTTCAATGCTAGAAGCAGCTGTGTTCACCCAAAGTAGCTTCACAAGATGGACAAGATACACTGTGTTTTCCATTAAATTAGATGAGATGAAATGAACACGAAAACACACACTGCATTAAGATGTGGACCTGTTAATTATGTTTAAAGTACATCTGTGTGTGTGTGTTTGTGCATGAGAGTTATTTCTGTTACATGGCGTCAGAATATCTGAAAAACAGGAGCACTAAAAAATAAATGTAATACAGATTTCTCTAAAGAGAATAGTTTGAATGAAACACATTAGGTGAATGCACAGCGCCTGCCAGTCAACAAGCAGGAAAGAAAATGCTCGAGGATATTTAACTGTTGAACAGCGCCCTCCGCTGTCGGACTGAGGGAATAACAACAGGTGTAAATCCCACTTCACTTGTGACGGTTTATGGCTTTTCACTTTAGTTTAACGTAGTAAAAAAAGAAAATATTGCAGTTTTTAACCCAACACGAGTATCTGTTTTAGTATCCAAATAAATCAAATCTGTTGGTCAAATTGTGAATTCAACCTTAACATTAAAAACTGCTCATTCACTGATAGTGTCACAGTTGCTTTTTCTGGAAACGTGTAAACCAAATATATATGCACGTCTGGTGAGAGAAAATGTTCGCCAGATGCCATGTCACTGAAAGTGCAAGCTTGTCTTCAGTATTCCAGTTGCAATGGACACTGGCTTTTCATTTTTGCAAGGTTCGATTTAGTTTAGTTCGTTAGAACATTTCCCTGGCAGCTGTAGTCTTCCATACGGTCCATATTTGTGGAACCTGACTTCAGGACATTATCCACCAGCACTGAACGATCAGATATAGCGATTAATGTTTAATGGTTATTGCCATATGTTAAGAAACTTTAAACGTGTGACAGAAAAGTACCTTCGAGCCCGTCATGGAAGCTCAGCTGTGATTGCCGGTATGAGCCTGCAGAGGGGGCTGTGATGACAGGGGGCATCGCAAGGAGGCTTTACAAGGGGGCTTTAATCCAAAGAGTTTAATATGTGAACGACACAGAACATTTAGTCAGAGAATTTTAGTTTTTTATTCAGGCTTCAGGTCAAAGCGACACAATGAATTTCTGAATCCAAGTCCTGAACAGCTTCCTGTTTTAGTCCAGACATGGACAAATGAAGCGTCTCCCAATCTCCTCTGTGTGCTGTTTTAATTGGGCTCTTCAACAACAAAGACCAGGAAATTCACTCACTTCATCCAGATGCTCGAGGGCCTCTGCCCTGTTCCGACTGGGTTACTAATCCATAATCCTCATTAACCTTAATGTGATTTAGGAGTATTGATAAAATATATCATTTCCTTAAGTGCGATTTGTGGGCAGCTGGACTTTCTCGAGGTTTCTGAAAGTCAGGTTGAATCTGTTTGTAGTCCTGCTCATCCCAAGTGCTGGAGACACCTGTGAAGGTTCAAAGAAAAACAAATGTCAACACATTCATGTACTGGAATACAAGGAGACCTGTTGGACATTCAGCTGGAATCACTGTGAGAAGCCCTGAAACTGCATTCCATGTGGAATTAAAGGGTCTTAACCTAATCTGGTGAAACCCTGTGGTCACAGAATGTGGAGTCACTGAGTATAATGAAAGATATGCTCCTGTTTGGGGATTGTAGGATCCAGGATATTCCACCTGCAGGACTCCAACAACCATTTCCGACTGGAGCTCCTCTAAAAGACAAAGGCAAGCAAATTTAAATGTGATAAATTAACGGACCGGTTCACTGGGTCAAAAAGGTGTCGTTCCCACTTGTTTTTTAAGCTCATTGTGGTTGTTGTATCCAAATGCTCGTCTGTGGCTTTCGAACGGAATTAAAGCGGCCAGTAGCCCATCCGTGTATATATATTCAAAATGAAAGGAGTGTTTTAACAGACCTTCTCCCGTCCATAGTTTAAATAAATGCAGCGTAAGTGAATAAAGCACCATTTACTGTGTGAGGCAGGCATGAAAAACACAAAGACGCCATGTCTGTTTTACTGCTTTATACACTTTCAGTCAATCCATTTTCCCAGTCACAGCAGTGCAACGTTAACTGTGAACACGTCTGAGTGAGCGACTCGGTCTTAAAGTCAGGTGTCTGCACACTCTCCACAAGAGTCCCAGCCTCTTCTTACTCACAAACCAACCCCAACGTCCTGCTGTTTGATCTGCGTATGATCCTGTGAACAGGTGACGTGTTCCTGCTCCTCCCATTCGTTCCCTGCAGCTCAAATAGCACCTGAGATTTCACCGTCAGGGAGCTTCTTCAATAACCTAAAGAACAACGTGAGGATTTGGACGATGAGGTACTGCTGAGAGTAAAAACTTTCAGAGGAGCAAAAGGTTCCTTTTCCAGTCCAACGCCAACGGTTCAGTTTATTTCCTCATATCTGTGAGAAAACCATCGTCATCATCCTCCTCTGTCATAGAGGTGGAGCAGGATGAAAACAGGTGAGTTTATCAGCAGCTCTCATCCAAAAACCAGACAGAATAATCAAAGGCTTTTTTTTGTCATGTTCAAAAACTCACAGCAACACACACCAGCAGCTTGAGAGAGTGGACTACAGGCGTTTAACTACAGGCTACACAGGTTTATTATGAACACCTGTGTAAGTGAATCAAATCGTCTTCCTCATGAAGGTGATGTTTCAGACAGGAGCTGCTCAGTTACTACAGTAAAAGTTAAAAGCCATCAAAGTTTACCCCACCTACAGGAAAAAAAGAAAAAAAGATGGATCATCACCTTCATAAAGGAGCAGTTTATGTTTATGGTTAGACTTGGTGTTCCTAATAAACTGAATCCTGAGCGTATACTGATAGACTAACTGAAGGCGGGGGGGCCCTTAAAAAAAGCAAACTGACACGTTAGGCTCACATCTTCGTGCAGGTATTGTATCAATTTTTGATAAGCAATCAGCCATAAATTAAATAAAAAAGGCGTCTCCATAGTTTGTTCATCTAGTATCAATAAAGGCTAAGAAGAAATAACTCTGGATAATGCAGCACAGTTCAACAGCATGTGATTATTCACCAAACCGTGATCACAGCTCTGTACAGCGTGGATACAAATCACAAGGTAAAAACATTTCAAATTCACGCACTGAGGCAAAAGTTGAATACAACATTTATGCCGTTTGTCACATGTCGTCATTGAAGGTTTTATGTTTCTCGTGTGTATTTAAACTTTATTTAACCGGACAGATTCCACTGAGGTTTGAAGCCTCTTGGCTAAGATGGAGACATTACACTTTCAAACAAGCCAACGTGAAACACATTTTTAAAGAACATTCTTCATCTGGCTTTCCACTCGTTCCCTTAACTTTTTAAACTCAACAAAAGAACAAAAACGGCCAAAGTTTGAAGAAGAAGAAGAAGAAGAAGAAGAAGAAGAAGAAGAAGAAGAAGAAGAAGAAGAAGAAGAAGAAGAAGAAGAAGAAGAAGAAGAAGAAGAAGAAGAAGAAGAAGAAGAAGAAGAAGAAGAAGAAGAAGAAGAAGAAGAAGAAGCTCTCTGCTTTATATTTCTTTCAGCCTGTTTGGCTGCAGACTCAGGAAGACTTCTTCTAATCAGACCGACCACATGCTCAGGCTACAAGTCAACGAATCACCCTCTGTAGAGGACCACACTCCACAATCTAACATCAAACCCAATTTCCAGAAAGACAACCGAGACCAAGAGGATGTAAGAACAGGAAGCCAGCTCTCAATTATCGGAAGCAAACGCTACCCCTAGTGCCTGAACATGAACTGAAAACGCTGCCGACGTGTGTTGCGCATTATTCGGTGTGACCTTTGAGGCCAATGGGAACATTTTCGCTCTGACATCAGTGGAGTCAAAGCTGCATCTGTCAGACTATGAGATTTCTGAAAACAGGATCAGGACCAGTCTCAGGAGACCTCGATGACCTCCATGCTGCCAGAGAAGCTGGACTGGCTCCCCACCTTCCCTAGCTCCTCTCTGGAGTTGCTGTCTGTCATTCCGTCTCCAAATTCCATCTGGCAGCTGCGTCGTTTCAGCTGCTTCTCGAAGCTGCTCTCTTCGTGCCAGCTCCTCCTCGAGTCCCCGCGATCACCCGTCCTCTGCCGACTGCGTCGCCGCACCGCCTCCAGGCCCTGACTGCAGCTGTATGGCGTGAAGCCTCCGCCGCCGCTGCTCAGGATGGAAGTGGAGTAGAATCGCGTGGAATCGGAGGAGAGGTACCAGCCGCCGCTCAGGGAGGAGGTGGAGACTGTGACGGGGCCCAGCAGGATGTCTGAGTGCCAGCCTTTCAGGGCCCCGCTGGAGCCCACTTTGGCCAGATGCTGCTGGCTCCTGGAAAGGCCAAACAGGAAGCTGGTGGCGTTCTCCTCCATGCTGCCGCTTCGGTGCAACTGCTGCGAACAGTTCGGAGCAGCAGGCGGAGGTTTGGTGAAGCCAGCAGAGGCTGGTGCTGCCACTCGCTCCGATCCACCTGCCTCCTCCTTGTCGGGGCTCTGCTCTGGAGTGGACTGCTCCGACACCTCCTGGACAGGGGAGAACTGGCAGGGTTTACTCGCCGGCTCTTTGAAACCAGGTGGTTTGTAGTAGTCGGCGGAGTCAGATCCACCATGAGGGACATACACACGGTTCCCGCCAGGCTCACCGTACGACTTGATGTCCAGGGAGAAGGAGCGTTTCAGCCGGGCATTGTCTTCGGCTCCCTCAGGGAGCTGCAGGCTGCTCAGAGCTTGAGCCAGCAGACGCTCCTCTGCAGTATCGGCCAACACGCAAGGCAGGGTGAGGGGCTCCAGCAGGGCCAAGCTAGGACCCGCAGGGGGCTCTGGACAGGCTGCAGGCTCAAGAAGCTCCAGCGGGGGAGGGACCTCACTGCTGGGCTCCTGATAATGGAGGGACTTCAGTTTAGTCTCTGTACCGTGAGGACTCTTGATCTTCTTCTCAAAGTCCAGAAGCTGCCCCAGGAAGTTAAAGTTGGGAGAGATGGTCGGTCTCTTCTCCTTCACAAACCTGAGAGAAGAGTCAGCAGAGACACACAGGACAGATTAACAAGAGGGCTATTGTGGATCTGGGCTCAGGAGATTAAACATGCTGAATTTTCAAATCAGTGATGAATGAATCTGACCTGTACGCCTCGTCCAGCGACATGTCCATCCTCTTCATGATGTAGGCGATGGCAATGGTGGCTGATCGGGAGATTCCAGCCAGACAGTGTACCAGGACTCGAGCGTTAGAAGCTTTGGCCTTTTCTAAAATACAGAAGAGTTCAGATGGAGCTCAGAACAGCTGCTTTCTGTTTTACCTGGTATGTTAATCATATAAACAATGATTTAAAAAAAAAAAGACTGTGCTGTTGCGTCTGACCTATGAACTCCACTGATCTGTCCAGCCAGGGCAGGATCTTCTCACAGAAGGAGTCATTCACAGGGACTCTCAGGAAGTGGGAGTCTGGGATGAAGTCTGGTTTTGGACAGGTGTTACTGGCATTCAGGACGTAGGCAATGTCGTTCTGCTGCATCAGATCCTGAGACCCACAAAGTTCATATTAATGTCATATTTCCGGTCAAAGGTGGCGACATACATGTAGATGTCGGATGTGAAACACACTTCACTTTATCCTATTGGGCCTGTGTTTTTTATATGCACCTTTTATTTAGTGAGCGTAGCTTCACTGAGAGGGTCGCTCTCTCTTTTGCCCTGATCACATTCACACAGCAACACAGCGGGTCTTCTTGTATTTGAACATGGGAAATATTAATCCAAATGTTCAAATGTTCAATTGAACCAGAGTCAGTTTAAAGGTAATCTTCAACTGCAGTCCCTCAACAGTTCACAGTTAAAAGCACGATCAATGTCAGACAAACTAACCAAGCAACAAACATGCAATATACATCAAGGAAAATCTTTGGTTATTAAATTTGACTAAAATCTTTATGAATGAACTGCAGCCATGTGTGATTGTTATGCTAGGGCTCATAAAATAATGGGTCTGTGGTCCTCAGCTTGAGGCTGCTGTGAGTGGGCTGCAGGTGTTTGAAAAGCAGTTTCTGGTTTCAGGTCTGACAATCTTGAATCCATACCTTATTGAGGACATCTCTCTGGCAGCCCAGGTAAAGGTGAGGCAGGATGCGGGTCGGTCCGATGTTGGTGACGGGCAGACAAGGTTGAGAGATACAGGTGGGAACCAGAGTGGACTTCCCCTCACAAAGACCAGGAAACAGATGGGAGAACTCAGAGAAACCACCTTGAAGAACAACATACAACCAACATCTATCATTAGCAGAATGGTAGACTGGATAAAATGGCAAAAGATGAGAGAGCACACAATGGTTTCCACAAAGACAGGATGGCTTTTTTCAGAATCCACACATCATATCTTGTTACACAGTATATTTGTTTAATTATAGTCTGTTTAATTGTATTTTGTCTATACAAACTATTAAATATTTGGACACTGGCAGAAGATGTGTTCTTTGAGCAGTTCTCATTGAGAACCTGAGGCGTTCACGGTTATATGAAACTACCACGCTGCACCGTCCACTTGTTACCAAGCAACTAGCCTCTGAATGCTTCGTCTGCAGCCTCCTTTAGCCCTGCAGCACTAACACGAAGCTGATGAATATATATTTTCAGTGGAGGCACGTGAAAACTGAGGTTTGATTCTCAGCGCTACATAAAAAAGTCTTTGATTTACATTTACAAGGCAGCAAAAATCTAAGTCAGGAGAAAATCCTCAGTACAAGAAGTACAAGTACAAGAAAAAGCAGGAAGGATGTTTTTGTGCAAAGGAAGATGGGGAAGAGTTCTGTTTTCAGCAGTTTTTTAAATATTTTGAGTGAGGTTTGGCAGCTCGTTCCACCATCATGGGATCACTGAGCTGAAGAGTTTTCCTTGGTGTCTTGTGTGTGTTGCTGGGACCACCAGACGTGGTTCGCTGACCGAGCGCAGTGGACGGGGGGATTGTAGACCTGAATGGTTGAGTTTAAGTAAGCCGGAGCTGTAGAGTTGACCGCTCTGTAGGCAAGAGACCGAGCTTTGAACTTAATCCTTGCAGCCACAGAAAGCCAGTGCAGAGATCTGAAGAGCGGAGTGACGGGAGTCCTTTTCGGCTGATTAAAAATGAGGCGCACTGCTGCATTTTGGATCATCTGTAGGGGTTTGGTTGTCCACGCCGGTAACAACATCAACCATTGCACTAATTAAGACGAGATATGACCAACGCCTGTACGGTGAGTTTGGTTGTGTACTCCGAGAGGTTGGGTCTGATCTTTCTGACGTTGTGGAGCGCAAATCTACACGATCTAGAGACTAAGGCGATGTGGTCCGTGAAGCTCAGTTGGTCATCGATTGATACGAAGGGCTGTGTGTAGTCCACATAGCAGTGACAGGAAATGTCATCTGAATGGATGATAGGGCCCAGGGAAGAAGTATAGATGGAAAAAAGAAGAGGATGAAGAACTGAGCCCTGTGGCACACCGGTGGAGAGGCTATGAGAGTTAGAATCACCCTGGCCCCTGCCAGGATACCTTGAAGGTTCGTCCAGACAAGTAAGACCAAAGCCAGGCTAGAGCTGGTCCAGAGATGCCCAAGTGAGAGAACGCAGACAAGGGGATCTGATGGTTCAGTGTCAAAGGCTGCAGACAGGTCTAGTAAAATTAAGACAGAAGACTGACGAATGAGAAGAATGATGAAGAAAGGAGAGAGGAACTGAGGAGACGTGTTTGTTCTGCCTCATCAGCTGGACCGATTTTACAGAATGAACACCTAAAAAAAGTCAGCTAATAAATAATCTGCTTACACATTAATGCAGGAGTAAAAAAAAAAACTAAAAAGCTTAACCTTTAGTGAGAACATCTGTCTACATAAAGTAGTTTTACTTTTGTACTTTGAGTATATTTCCCAGATTAATACCTGCATGCACACATACGTACATGATTTTAACTGAGTACAAATAAAATTGTACATGCAGAACTTGTAACGATACCTTTAAAGCATGTTGTTCTTTCCCCCTAGTGCAGGAGCTGAAAGACATACGCCAACGCTGAACACTTTGTGTGATTATCTACTTTTTCTTACCCTCATAAGAAAGCGTTTTTCCAGTATGTTCCCTTTTGTTAATCCTGTACTCAAACCTTTGAGGCTTTCAGCTCATTTGTTCCTACCGAAGACTTTAAAAACAGCTAATCAATTTCTATCATTTGTTTAACACAGCCTCGGTATTTTTGCTGCCCACAGTAATTTTTACTTGTCGGGAGAAAAAAAGTCCACACTTGCTTTCCAATGACCATTTGTCAAAGTAAAAAAGAAAAAACCAGGGTTCCATAGGTGATGTGCGTCTCACATGTAATATAACTGAAATCTCTCTGCTGTGTGGAACGTGGGTAATGAATGAAAGAAATAATGTTAATTGGCATTGATAGTAATGCTGACTGCGCTGAGTTAATGGCTGTAACATGTGATGCCTGGGGAAAAACTAGTTTAAAACAAGGCGCGGGCAACGTGATCCAGTTATCGGGCTTATCGGATACTACCATCTAAGTATAGACATCCAGGTGCTGTCATTAATGGTTTGATAAACACTGAGCCAAAGTAAATGCGTGTTAATATTTACAAAAACAGGGACTGGATTGTTGTAATGATTAACGTACCACTGCTCATGTCTACAGACTGTGGCTGCCTCATGTTTCACAGTTAGAACTGGTTATGATCCTATTTTTTCTATGAACTTCCCTTTAAATTTTCCCCCTTCTGTTAAAGCTTTATTATCAGTCAGAAACAGGTTCCTCATCCACTCGCAGCAAACTTGTTGTGTAACCTCTCAGTGATTTTGGGAAGCTCAGAAGTCTTTGTTTTGTTTTTTCTAAACATGAGGGTGGAGCTATAAGTGCAGCATTACATCATGGTTACATAACCCTAAGTGGAAAGGAGGGGAGACGTCTGCAGTCGACCCGTCTGTCGGTCAAACTCACAAATGGCTTCATCAACGAGGCCGAGCTCAGAGTTTCACTGTCGGACTGAAGAAAAAACTGTAGCAATAATCGGCAGGTAGAATTCATACACAATAAGAGATGGCTGTCATTTGTGAATTAATAAACACATTTTCTAATATAAAGCAGACCGAGTTTGCTTTAATAACACGGGCGTATGAACGTAATTTTAAAAGGTTACAAAATGTTAAACAGCGGATAAAACCCCGTTCAGCTGGGATGCTGGTTCAGGATGATCCGTTTATACCAACGTGTCGCTGTCACTTTGAAAGTAAAGATTTGAAGTTAGAGGGTTGAAGTTAGGCAGGACTGACCTGAAAGCAGGTGGACGGAGGGGAACGTCCTCTCCAATTTGACCAACAAGACGCTGACAAAAGACTCGGAACTCAGAGCAGCCGGGTCTGAAGAGCTTTGGTCATATACAACGACCTCCTGATTGCCCTGCAGTTCCAACTAAAACACAAAGAGGAATGTTAAAGAGGGCTTCATCATACCAGTTAATTTTACACAAATACATAAATGTTCATTTATGAAAAGACAC
Organism: Channa striata; assembly: GCA_033026295.1. NCBI lineage: Eukaryota > Metazoa > Chordata > Actinopteri > Anabantiformes > Channidae > Channa > Channa striata. The sequence continues at coordinate 22,539,584 of CM065169.1, read as the reverse complement.
AAGGAGTGAAAACAATGGCGACATGTCAGCATTTAGGAGGAGCGTTTGATCAACGACCTTCTTATTTCGACATCCACCACTTGTACAATTTAAATACATTCCAATTATTTTACCATAACAATTTTGCGTGTATGACAATAACCCTAATACAAAGGTTTCTGTAATCCAAAATCTCTGCATCATCTGGGTAGTTTGATGGATCCTTCAGGGCTGGGTATTGAGTTGCTGCCCCAGGCGAAAATTGAAAGGTGGTGGACTGGTCAGTGGTCAGCAGTAAAGAACTACTCTGACGCTCCGGTGCTCCTTAACGTTTGTTAACGTGAGCCCAGAGTAGAACTGCTGCTCACCGTACTGTGTCCAAAGGAGAAAACTGATGTGGGTCGTGTACGTGTACCTGAACAGGATCCCAGGTTCTCTAGGGCGTCAATGATGCAGCAAACCCCAGACAGACACAGAACACTCATGTAGGATAGGGTGATGTCTCGAATATACTCGATCTTTGTGGAATGTTTTAAAATGACTGTATCACTAGCAAAGTATGCATTTTGACCAAATTATTTTTAAGCTGCCAGCCTGAAACTTGCTTTTGTGTTTCACTTTTAACAGTGCGTGAGGTGACAAGAAAAACACCTGGCAGTGTTTCCGCTATATGATTAAACAGAGACGGATATATACTAAAATTGCACGATTAATGGATATTCAAAACGAAACATACAATAATCATAACTAACTGCCTAATTAAGTAATTTTACATAGATTTTACATACATTTTTGGAACATTCAGTGCACCAGTGAAGTTTCAGTTGGTTTCACAGTGAAACCTGTAGCCACACTACAATAAACACATTTCCATCTCATAATTATTGCTTCTAAAGTAAGAAATGAAAAGCAAGGGTGACAGGAATTAAGTAGTGCCTCACACGTCACAATGGTGGTCCTTCTTAGTCACAATAACAGTCCACAATCTTGAGAAGATTGGAAGCTGCCACAAAATAACTGACAGATATTTTTTGGATTTAAACACAAAAAATTATGTAATTAGACCTACTACAATATTTTTTACTTCCACAGTCGCTAATATTTGCCTAGTTTAAATATTTATTGCTTCATGGATCGGTTGTGATTTCCCCCTTTTTATATGCACCTTTAAAAATGTTCCAACAGAAACCATTACCGAATATATTTTAATGTGAAAAAGACTTATGTCGCAGGGATTACTCGAATCCTTATTCTGGTGAGATTATACATCAAACAGCAAAACCCCCTATCTTTGCTTTAGAACACTGATATATTGTGTACTGCACTAATGCCCAAACATATTGTGATATTATTTAAAGGCCATGTTGCCCAGCTCTACACCCATGTATCTGCTTTTGCCTGAGAAGGCTTCAAGACCCTCCAGGAGGAACTGGGAACAACACAGTTCCAGTTCCGCTGCAGAAAATGGACGGATGTTGAGAACGAGCGTAGTCAAGGTAATGGTAACAGCGGACGGCGTCCCTCTCAGCTGAACAAATGAATTTTAACCACAGCGGTTTGCCTGCTTTCTGGCTTTGTCTCTCGAGGAAACTCTGTGCTTCTTTCAGTGCACACAGAATTAATAACAGCTCATAATCATGTGGAAAATTTTGCCTCAGTAATAAAACAAGCCACTGAGCTTCCTTAAAGCGGTTATTCCAACTTAATTTGACACCACAAAAAAGGGAGGAGGGACTAGGATTAAATATAAATATAATGGTCTGATGTCAGTTGCCCATATTCAAGGAAACGTCAGAGAGCAAGAAAACAGACCAGAAAACACTCAGAGCAGGGAACAGACGTGCAGAGAACAACATCTGTCAAACTGTCAATATTCTGAACTTGCAGAAACACTTTTTTTTAATCGTGTTTTTAACTGTATGTGGCTGCTGGCTACAAACCAAATTTCTACACACAGACCGATGCACCGATTACATTCTTGTTTTAACTTCATGGAAGTGTATCATCTTTTTTTTCTGCCTCCTTCACAGTTTAAAATTCAGGGTTTTATCTGATAAGAAATGTGATGTACTTCAGTAATCAAACACTTAAAACAAGAGGTAGTACACAGCTTGGGAAACAAATTTCTAAATTCAGGGAAACTCTGAAACTCCCATTACGGAACTAATAACTACGGAACTAATAATTTTAATTCTGACGCTATATTTATAATATACAGCTTTTTGGAAGAGTAACTACACTTTTTATTTTATCTCAGAATTGTACTTAAGGCCGGTGCTTGAGTAAAACTACTTACTTTATACCTCTGCTGTTTTGTCAGATCAACTCGTATGTCGCTGGTGGGGTTAGGGCTCCCGAACAGTATGAAAATAATTAAACTCAGAACATTTTTGTTAAGTGATAAGTGTCTGAGGACGTCAGAGATAATGATTTCCTCAGGAAGTGCAAGTCACGCTGAAGCAGATCAATGTGTTTCTCGCAGGCGTGGTTTCCATTCTAAACTTGGACCAGTAATACCAGTGTTTGTATGTAGTGATACTCACGCACATGGCCAGGTAGTAGTGTAGGACTCTACCAGCTCACGATTCAATTTAAATTATAACATAGGACCAGGTAAGAGATTAAAAGAAAAAAAGTATTTTCCTTATTCCTTCTTATGTAAATTAAAAATATATATTTCTTAGATTTCAGAACTCCTAATCAAATCTCAGAATATCTAAACTTAAGCTTCTTTTAACCTTTAGATATTTGTCTCATTGAAATGAGGGGTAAGTGTTTGAATTCGGGTTCACTTAACAGCACTGCACTTGTGTCCAGACTACCAAACTTTGTGAAACCTTTTTGTATTTGTAGTTGAGGAACATGTAGAACACATTTTTTAATTTTAGAAAACTGACATTTTTGGGCAACAGTTGTAGATGATGTAACAGTTCCCTTTGCCATGGTATAAACCAAAGTGCACAGCCACGGCTTTAACTTTGTTTGGCCTACAGTGGTGTCCCCATTTTATTGCCCTAATGCTGAAAAAAGTGCTGCCACATGGCAGATCTGACATGGACGCCGTTTCCTCAACCCCCAGGACGCCGTGGACTAGAAAATGCTTTTCGTCCGTGGCATCCTCTACTGTTAAGATAAATTGATCCTACGCAATGCGGGAACCACAGTTTATTTGGCTTGACTTTGCAATCCATTTACCACTTTTATGATGCACATCATCATATGTCTGATGTGATGCATTGTTACATCCCTAACTGGAGCCTAGCTGAAGAAGGAGAAGAAATGAAAGTTAACCAAATAACCAAAATAACCCACGGAAAGGAGATGACTCAAAGATGTATCTCAAATGCTTTCTGACTAGGTCTGACGCAAGTGCAAAACCACGATAGTGTCAAAGACATAAAAATAAGCCTAGAGTGCATGAAGTGAGTGCAGAGGTTACCGTCTGCCATGTCAGTTTCTATGCTTGCAGTACGGACTTAGTGGTTACCTTCTTCTTGGCAGAGTGCTGCAGCAACTCAGCGATCTGGACTTTGTCCTGCTGCAGTCTCCTCTTCATCAGCTTGGAGCAGTTCACGTTCACCGCTTCCAGAATGTGTGAGGCGTTGTAGTCCACGAAGGACCTGCTATCGATGAGTACCACCTGGTCTAGACCCCCCTCCAGCAAGGCCACCAATGCCTCTGCCCCGATGGGCCGCACCACCCCTGGCCTCAGCATCCCGGATCCAAACCTGGACCCAGGACGCTCGGACATGTCAAACCCTTTCTGCTCCTCCCCCTCCCCCCCCCCCACCCCCTCCCTTGTTGTTCGTAGTCCTCCCCCTCCTGCTACTCCTACGTACTGTCGTCCTGGGCTGGCGGTCCAGCGCTATGATGCAATCCAGTGAAGAACCTCAGAGGATGAAGAGCTCCATTGTGTCAGCCCGGTATGATGTCATCCTGATGGCGCTTGGCAGTAAAATTCTGGGACGAGAGACACTGACAGATGAGGAGGAGTAGGGGGTGCAGAGAAAGAGAGGCCTCAGTCTGCCCCGAAAGGCAAGACGGCCAGGCTTCCGCTATCTGTCAGACTGTTTCGATTTGTTATTGTGGTGTGTCGAGTTGTTTCGGGCGGTAAAGACCTGGGCTGGGGGAAGCTCATTCACAACTCAGCAAGTGTAAGGCAAAAGGCATTTTTACTCCCAGAAGAAAGAAATCTCTGCACCTCAGTCCTGGTCTTCATACTGAATGGGTTCAAGAATCTGTGACAAGGGAGACAAAGGAGACTTTTGAGTTAGATTTGGCTAAAACATTGTATCTTGTTTTAGTCTTTATATTTGTTTTAGTCTTTATATTTTATACTTGAGGGAGTGCGGATACCAATAAAGAGTTACTGTGTATTTTAGGGTTACCAGGTAAATGACTTGGATGAATTTTATTGGCAAATGGATGAGTTCTCTCAGTGAGCATAACTCCGTAATGACTAAAACTCATTTATACAATGGAGTAAAGGACAGCGCATTAACAAATCCCCACACTGACAGGACTCCTGGGATGACGCTCCCATCATCATGATGAATGCCATCAACGTTTTAGTTCAATCTGATCGTCACTTCTATCACACTGTCAAGCTGCAGTGTGATAAAACTTGTCATTTTGTCATGACACAGCAGCAGCAATTAAATCTGTCGCTGCAGGTGTCATCTGATTTCCAGAGTCATGCAGGAAACCAAAGTAAAACCCTGTTAGTGACTGACAAAAACAAAGTACAGAACTGATCTGTTCTGTAGGTTAATTCTACAGAACAGGTTGCACAGCTGGATTTATTTGGAACGTGTTAAAAGCTTGTAAAGTCCTTGCAAAAAGCTGAGAGGAAAAGCTCCCTTTCATTGAAGAAGCGTCCCAAATATGAACTGGTGAGAGCTGATGGAGCTGGTTCCACAGGTGATTCATAGCTAAAAGCTCTGCTTCCTATTCCTACTTTTGGAAATTTTTGTAGGAACTGTACAAAGGTCTAAGTGCTGAGAGCAAAGTGTTCTATTGGAATAATATGGTATTAGCTTGATAATTAAGAGCCGTGTATGTGAGGAGGAGGGCTTTATATTCTATGCTGGATTTTATGGGGAGCCAAAAGAGAGAAAGGAGTAAAGGACAAATATGATCGTCTTTCTAATTCTAGCCAATACTCAATATTTCGGATTAATTAGGGGGGTTTTCAGGGAGTTACTGGGAAATATTCCCTATTGTAGGGAATTGCAGTAGTCCAGTCTAGAAATGATGCGTGGACAAATGTTTTAGCACCTCTCTGAAATGGATGCTCCTAATTTTGGGAATGTTCTGCAGGTAAAGCCTTGGTTAAAAAATAACGCCAAAATTACTCACCGTAGCACTGGAGCTCAAACTTTTGTGCAAAATAAACCATATGGATAGACAGCCCTTTTCTGAGATTTGTTATGCCCCAAAACAATAAGTTCTGTATTAAAGGAAACCAGGCCTTTGATTTGAGTTTTACTAATTGATTTGTTTCACCTGCTTCTGTAGATAAATATAGCTGCACGTTATGTGTCGCTTCATAAATTTCAGTCTGAAAAGTAACTAATCACTGTAATTTGTAAATTTTATTTGGCGTAAAGCTGATTTTTTTTCATTTAAATTGTGGGGAAATCAAAGTGCACAGTTGCAGAAAATGGAAGTGCAACACGAATAACCAGTTTAAAAGTTCCACAGCAGCTTGAGTCCGGTCCAAACGTGTCTCCCTGATTGAAGCTGAATATTGAGCACTGCGGCTTCCCGTTAACCCGTCCTCCTCTGCTTTCAGCACACTGACTCAGAGCTCTGCTGCAGGAAACTCCCTCATATGTTGGAAAACCAGCAGTTACAGAGTTGACTTCAGAACAATGAAAATCCCCAAACGAGTTTGTTCCTCTTCCAGCAGCCCACACACCATCACACACACTGCGAGCCCAGAAAAGGCTTAACCAACTCCAAGCATAATAACAGTGTTTAATTCCTGCAGTCTGACATGTCTCGTCAGAATTCAACATCTTTTTCCTGAGAAATTCGGCAAATTGATGAAGAACTGTCCATTAAGATGAGGGGCAAAAATCAAATGTTAAACATGGAAAAGGACCATGTCAAAAGGGAACCAAACTTTACATCACCGCTCTCATTAATGCATCCTATAAGTGCAGGATTGTGGCAGAAAACTGGTCCAGAACACACTCATAACTACTCAGTTTTTAAGTTGTTTTAAGAAAGAAAATTAGAGAAGCTCATTTAAAGCACTATGTTCTTCTACACTGGTTCAACATTCATTTAAAACCAGGACAGCCAGCAGCAGCTGTAGCCTGAGGCTGCGTCTCAAACAACATGTTCCACTTGACACTATAAACTATAATTAAGGGTTCCAATAATGTTTCATCAATCCAGGACACTGCAGTACAGACAGGTGATCTGTCACAATATAGGCTGCAAACTCCTCTGAACAGGTGCATCAGGGTCATGTTACTTCACTCTGGTCACATTTAAATGGCGAGGTTTCACAAAGGAAGAGAAATGGTTAAACCAAAAAAGTTCAGAGTGCTTTTTTTATGTGCTAACCACCATTTACTACTGAACTGAGTAAGACTACCAATCCTGTAAAAGGGTAAAAAAAAATGGTGGAGACAAAAATAAGTTGTTCTATTAACATTAGTTCCTATTATTTTATAGACCTAAAGTTGGATGGCTAACATTCATCTGACAAACACAGGAGGCTTAGGTTTAAAAATGTAAAAATTTTTTGAATTTAAAAATTCAAAATGTAACTCATAAGGCAGACGTGCTGAAGCCAGCCCCCCCATCTGCTCGTCACCTCAGAGAGACCCCGGTGCCACAAAGGACTAAAGAGATGCACAACCACAGTAGGGCGGATCTCTTCTGCCATCCCAGTGTCCTACACTGTGCAACTTCAGACACTGTAAGTTTTGAGTTTTTACAGGAGACCTACTCCTCTGACCAAACCGAGATTTTCTGTGACTTCTGCTTCATTCACATGTTTTTGCCTATAATTTATTGTAATAAACAATGTAATGGACTGATGCCGAGTCCTACGCTGCTGCAACCTGAAGTTGCACAATGCAGCTTTAACTAAGCTAAACTGTTGCTAGGTGACAATGTAGTTTTGAATTGTTTTCTGTCTTGACATGTTTATACATATTCTCCCTAAGGGCAATGACACAAGTCAACTTTGAAGAACTAACCGTGGCGAAGACCAACTGCTGCATTGACTCATGCTACCATGTCTTGGCCAAAATGGGGCACGACAGACCTCTGGCTCATAAACCATGTACATGAGACCGAATTTCAACCCCAACAACAGCTCCTAAATACAGTCTAAAAGATTAAAATAAAAACCTCAAAAAGGCTTCTTTCCAGATAAGCATCAGATCATATTCAGTTCGGTGACGTTTGACACTAAAAGAGGTAGAGTGGGAAACCAGATCTTCTCGTTGGGTTAATAATAAAATAAGGTGGTGTACCTGCTGCAGGTGTGTGATCTATCTGGTGCCCGACTGAGACCAAAGGTCAACAACCCAGCTGTGGTAACAGCCAATCAGAGGACTTTACCCCTGGTGACATACGACAGGGGAGGCTAAGGTCACCTCAACAAATGCAATTTAAAACTCAGCTGTTTACAGAAAAATCCAAAGACTTTAATGCAACTTTACATGATTGTAAAGTAAATAGGTTTTAAAATTACTGAGGGAAAATGCCACAGACAGATACTTTTTTCATCCCAACGGGAAATTCACAAAGGAAGACCATGTCCAGGGCTCGAAATTAGCACCGTGCTGTCTTCCAGGGACACTCTGGGGATAATAAAGCATATTGTAGTTAAAAAAGTTGGAGGCAGCAGAAAGTTCATAAACTTTATTGCAGACTGGAGATATTGTTATGACTGTACGTATTTGCAGTCCATTGATATATGTAAAGTTTTGGAAAAAATAATGGGGAAAAAACAGTTTCATAACATGCAGTTGCCAGCTAATTTAGTATTATAGATGGCAGCCTTGGTGTTTTGCTGTGCCCTAATCTGTGTTTTAATTCGGTTTTCTGCCACTGCTCTGGTGGCTCTTACTCCAGGGAAGAACTCATGAACATCAGAGCTTCTACCCCTGTGGATTTATTCCCGATCTTTTTGACTTCTACCGCGGATTTACTGGGTGTTTTGATCAAGGAGAGATAAAGAGGAAGGCGCTGAGATGTGCTTGTGTGCAACGGATTACGAACTGCGCTCCCCGAAATATTCCTGTCTAACGTGTGCTCACTCTGCAACAAAATGGATGAGTTGTACAGATTTATCAAGGAGGTGAGCAGAGCCAAATCTGTGCCCCCCACTCTGAACGACTGGCACCTGGCCAACAGCCTGAACGACTTCTACTACACCTTTGCCAGCCTACTTTAAGGCCTCGACCGTCGTGCCAGCCCCTAAAAAGCTGAGGATCACAGGACTCAATGACTACAGACCCATCGCCCTGACTTCTGTGGTCATGATGTTTTTGGCCTCATCTTGTTCCACCTCAAGGACATCACAGATCCCCTTCTGCCCCCCCCCTGTAGTTTGCCACAAGAACAGTTTCTTCCTCACTGCAGTCGTTCTGCTGAACAGTGGCCAAATCCCCCCAGATAACCCCCCAACTTACAGACCCTTTAACTTTTCAAATTGTGTTACCTCACATTGCACAGTCACTGATCTCACGTTTATTTATATTGTATTATACTAGTTCTGTACATTTTTCATATTTGTTGTGTGTCACACCTTTGCAACTTAAGTGCAAAGTGCCAAGAAATCTGCTAAATACTAATAAAAAAAAGTTAAAGTGATATTCTAGCACAGTATAAAAATCTGAAGGTTTGAGTTAAAAATGTATTTTTGCAGTGTTGCATTTATTAACTAATCAGTAATGATCAGGAAAACTGATCATATTGTTGTTTATATATTGTTAGGAAAAAATTAAATTTTGAAAACTGGTCAGGACAACAGCATTTCACTGGAAACTGTTTGAAATCCGCAAACTATAAACTACTTTTACTTCTCAGAGTCGCTGTAAAAATCCAAACGGAGGATCATCCCTGCAGCTGCCAAACACACGCCAGAGTTGTGAAGTCATCCTGCCTCAAGCCAGATATTCCTGGACTTCATCATGCTTGAGGCGGACGCCTACATCTGAGCATCGAGTCACAGTGCATCTGACTAACCAGCAAAAGTTTGATTCATGTGGGATTATCAGAAACAGAGGGGAAGTCTGAGATGTTATGACGCTGATCACTTTCGCTGACATTATTTGCAGTGTAATGTTTCTGAGGGTGTTAACTGGTGACTGATTTGCCCTCTAGATCTACACTGTTGCTGCTGACAGACAAACTTTTATTCATAAACAGGGATATGGACATAAAACATGTTACACACATGCACAGTAGGGATGGGATGATACATGACACCATTTAATATTTAAATAGAGTTCACAATGAAATACATTTAAAATGTCATTAAAAGTTTATTAAAATTATTAATGGTAAAATATCTGTGCTGTATTCCTCTATTCTAGCACTAGTTTAGTTTGATTCAGTCCAGCTCCTGAAGTTACTTTTCACACTCACACTCAAAAAAAGTGGGCACAAAATTTGGCAACACAAATAAATCAATGAGACAGAGTCACAAAGTGCCAGGCTACACTGCGGGGGGGGGCTGACAACACTGGCTTCCACGTGTGATCTGAACAGAGGGTGAGTGAGCTCCCCGTGTCCCGGTGCCCCCTGGTCTCACACAGGCCTGTGACGCCACCTGTTATGTTCCATAACGTGTTTGTGTGTGGACACATGTCTTGGGATGATCCCACAGAAAATCCTGTAGCACTTCAACAAAGATGGAAAAACAAAGCAGACTTGCAAAACCCACCACTTGTTCAAATTTGTTACAAAGTAGATGCAACTTCTGAATACATGTCCAGCTAAGGACAAACCACTCTTCTGGTAATTTGTCCCGGTGTGTTTTCATTTGCCAATGGGAGCAAACAGTCCTGTTACAGGGGGTCAGGGCGTCTAATCGCACTGAGATGGACAGCTGAATTGCAACAGGTGACGTCATAACATCAATCAACGCATATCAAGACCAAACAATACATTCCATGACATTTTTTTATCATTTTCACCCACTTGTTATAAAATATCTTTTCTTGTGGCTAGCAACCCTCATAACCTGGGTTTAACCAGTCTTCTTAAAATGACATTTCTGTGCCACCAAACTATAACCACGGACAATTTTACATAATAAAAACTGTTTGTTTATCAACGTAAATGACGTGACAATTATGTTGAGGTCCAGAAACGTCCCATGCTGTTCTTCAGAAATCTCACTGTACTCTAGATTATGTGTCCTCAAACTGTTTCTGGTTCTGGTGGGAGGCTTGCAGCATTACAATTTAGGCCAGAGCAAAGTGCTGGTTCTGGTTTAATACAGAATACGCTCAGACACATCCTGCCCTCATTCTACCGTAACGGTTGTTACCTAATCTTAGAGTGTTTTTGTTTTCTGAGCCATAGTTTGGACCCTGGAGTCAAAAATCAGACCTCTGGTGACTTTCGTTCACCCACCGTCTACCCCAGCCACCTCCTTGTGACTCTGTGAACCAGCCATAAATATACACACAAGTGCACACTTTTTATTTGTTTCTTTGCTAAACTTCCCTTCTGTAAATAATAGTCATTTCCTCTATTTATAAGCAAGTTATTTAAGTTTCATTTCATCCTGTAGCTGTGTGTCAGTGATGTTATCTGCAGCCTCTCAGTTCACAGTAGAGGAAGTTTCCCACAGTGAATCCTGGTTCCTCTAAAGACAAATGCTTCCCATTATGCATTAAACCTGCAGCCGCCATAGCGTTCTCCTTTTTCATCCTGGTTTGTATGAGTTGTGGTGAGTTTTCAGTTTGTGACGTGAAGTAAATTGACATTCTGATTCATGAGCCACTTATTTTATCAATAAATGTATTAATAAATTCTTCAAAATGTCAGGCAATACTGAAAAAAAAGAAAACAAACACATGAAAACCAAAAATCCACCACTGTGTCCTTCAGTACAAATAAGCCCAAATATATTTAGGTCACTGTTTGAAAACTCTTTATGATGGATAAACAACAGTCAGACTATCAATATAATTCACACGTTTTCCAGAGCCACGTCCTCAGAGTTTAAAGGGGAGATCTGAGTTTTTTCCTCCTTCATTTTATCAGCTCAGTGTAAAATTTGAACTTTTGTGTGAAAAAGAAGCAAGTCAAACATGTTTTCAATATTCGGTTTAGAGCTGCGAGTAACTTTTATTTTCATTAGGACTGAGTGGAATCATTTACTACAACAAATAATGAAAGAAACGTATGATGACACCCTAATGAGCGTAAATACGTAAATAATAGTCAAAAACGTTATAAGTTGAATGGATGCTTATCTGCTGGTAAAGGGAGGAGGCTGCAGTGTTGGAGCTGCTATTAGAGCATCCTCCAAAACTCAGATACTATGCGGTGAATGAGGCTGAACGGTTGCCCAGAGACCTTTGGTCAGCTAAGTGATTAGACAACAAACTCTCAAACACATACTATCAGAGGTTAGTAGACGACAGGAAAAGCTCACTACCACTAAAAAGCATTTTAATGAATTACTTCACTGTTGTTTTACTTGCCAAACTTTTATTATCACTTCAATATGTCTCACCTCATCTGTGTGGAGGCACAGATGACAGAAGAAATGCACGAAGTTCACCAAACCTGCATTTTGTACGGCTGCAAATCTCACTTTGCAATTGAATTCTGATTCCTACTTAAGGTTTCTGTCATTGGTGCCTCCAAATAAATGTTCAAAATTGCAAGATGTGACGGAACAAAAGTTTGGATGCAAACTGTGAAGGGCATATGGTGCATTTTCATTTCATAATAACATAAGAAATGCAAATGTAATACACCAGATTTTGCAGGGATTATAGCCATGTTTTTTTTACATATCATAGAGGTTTGGTCATAGTTTCAGCTCTGAAACTATGACCAAAATTGCAACACACACACACACACACACACACACACTTCTAATTCCCCCTCCCCCAACACTTTGTTGCACACATCTCAAGTCTGTCCAGCATATTAACATTGAATAATTACTAGCGCAGTGATCTTTTGACGGAGGTCGGCATGTCAACACTAAAGGTGTGACATGTTGTGAGTCAGAAACACAGCGCAAGTCATTTACAAAGATGTTAATGACCGAGCTGCACATCAGGGTGCTCCTGATGTGCAGCTCTCGAGTAGGGAGACACAACAGGAAAGAGCCGGGCTCGGGTTACGCATCATGGCTCACGACGGGTTGGACTATATTACTAAGACCTGGTCCACCTCCTTTCTCTGCTTCTCTCATCCAACCACCTGCACATCATAGCACTCCTTAGAGCTCCTGCATTACATCTGCTCACACAAATTAGGCCAAATGTGCCCATCACATGACACGCAACAACAAACTGGGTGGGAGTGGATCACGCTGTAATGGCCGTTTCTCTTTTGAATTTACAAACCAGAGACCCAAGGTGCTCACCTGACCCACTGGGAGCAACTTGGGGCTCAGCGTCTTGTCCCAGGACACTTCGACACGGAGGGACTGCAAATCGAACCGCTGAGCGTTTGGTCCTGGGACAACTACCTTGCCTGAGCTACTGTTTAAGACCCACAGACATCACCAGGTGAGGGTTTCTTCACTGGTTATGCTCTGTTAGCTCTTTGCTGCAGCTGCCCTCCCTTCCTGATTGTGTTTTACCTTCAGTACGTGAAATACAGACTTTGCTGGCTGAAATATTTGGCTGCAGGGTGGTTTACCAGCCTGGATCCAAAACAAAAGTACTATCAGAACAACATATGCCAATAACAAATAGCTGGCCTCAATCACTCCCATATTTACACGAAGATTTTTAAATGTTTCAGTGACCTTTAAATTCCCACAGTGTGACGAACCCAACAATTCTCAGAGCTGAACTTCCTCATTATGATTTAAAACAATAAAAAAAGCCCATTGTGAACAGCTGAATACATTAATCCGACAGCTGGACACCAGTCCAATAATGTGGATTTTAATGAGCAACGGGTTATCAGTACAAGATTGTTCAAGTTATTATTGAAACATGATATGGATCAGTGTCCATGAAACGACTCTTTCTATTCACGTAGTGTGCAAAAATTTTAAAAAGATTTAAGTTTTACAGACGTTACCTTAGTAAATATAATATATAACAGCTTTTAAATCTACAGCACTTTAGCGTGGGGTTAATACAACCTTTATTGTAAGTAAGTCTTATCAACTATGTAACTCAATATATTAAATTATGTTTATAATTTTTCCTTTATTTGAATAAAATATAACTTTTAAAAAATCATTTTAAATTCAGAAGACAGAGTCTGAAACAAGTGAAAGACGTTTACGGTTGTATTAATTTAACCCACCTACAGTGCAAAATGCCCAAAATTACACCAGAAGAAAAGAGGAATAATAATATTATTATTATTATTATTATTTTAATTATATTCTAAGCTACTGAACTCATTTTCAGGAAGCATTACAGGGGTGCTCCTATAAATATATGGTTAAATACGTCAAGTATTCCAAAGTAGCGCTATTTAATAAGATAAATGTATAAACTGAGTTTTATATATATATATAAATAACTCACTGTGTAAAATAAACACACACACATATATACATATATATGTATATACAAACACACATAAAATTTACTGGATATTCTTTACAAGCTGGAGGTTTGAAGTTTTTTAGAAAGCGTGGCTTCAGTGTCAGAGGCCTTTGATAAGTTTATCAGCGTAAAGAGAATTTCACACAAAGCGGGAGATTTTCTTCTAAAGTTATTACTAAAATCTGGCGATGAACATGACGTGGGGCTGAACGGGCACTGTCGGGCTTCACTTGAATGTCAGCTCACACAAAGTTGTGTTATGGGTTATTACGTGGAAAACATGAGCACAAAGTAGGTCCGCAGGAACCCGTTCGTGATTCGAGTCCAAAGTGTGACTTAGTGTTCCGTTAGCAGGCGCTTCTCTGACATTTTGTTTCGATGTTACCGACCGACCGCCCGCCCGCCCGCCAGGCCGACACGGGGACAAGCGTCCCTCTGCCGCGTCGCGTTCTGGTTGGGAAACGTCCACACACGGCGGTAAAGTCACGTACGACCGACACACGGATCCAACTTGGACTCGAGGCCCCGTTAACTTCACCAGATGCTCCTCTTACACTTGAACCAGAATTTTCGCTCAACTCACCTTTTGAAAACTCGACGTCAAAGTCCAAACAGCAGCTCCACCGTCCGGGCTCGGTTAGGAGATGGAGCCGGACCTGTGGTACCGACGGGGGGTTCTTAAAAAGAGAAAGTAGAAGCGCTAAAGTTGGAGTGAAACGAGAAGAGGGCACTCGGTGCTCCCGCTGCCATAAGCGATGAGGTCACTGCGATAAAAATATTAAGATGTCGTCATCGAGCTCAACAGGCTGCTTAAAGGCGCAGGCGCCGTCCGCACTGAGTGTCGCCGACAGAAAATGGCTGCTTTAAGACGGCGGCGGCGTTAAAAGCTGGTGAAGAATGAAACACACAGTAACGGTAAACTATGCAAGTGATGCCAATTACTCATTATTTATTTATTTTGATAAAAGGCAAGTTGGTGGACATTTTGGCTTTTAGTTCTTCTAACATACATTCGTTCTTTATCACGTATACATTATGATAGTATGTAGACTAAACTGCGTAGGGGCAGTCTCCAGTTTTATACACAATGTAAAATGGATTGGAAAATTTATGTTTATACATATATTGCAGAAAATAAAACTAGCAGGTATTCATTATGGGGACAGTTTAAGTAATTTCGTAATTTAGGTTGTTTTTCTTCTTAAATTGCGATGTGCGATTCCCACCTTCCTGTCCTGTGAAATTTTCTCACTAAACGCAGTGACACTAAAAAAAAAAACAAGCTAATATTAAATTAGAAATATAACAACTAGTTGTCATAATACTAAGTAAATTAAAGTTTTGACATTGGACGGTATTTTTTACAGAACAAATGCCAGTCGTCCTGTTCACAGAGGTGTCCTTGTATTTGTTGAAATCGGAGCTCACATGTATTCTACAGCACCGAAAAATGCTACTTAGAATGAAAAAAAAAAACAAGATGCTAATTCAACGTTAACGTTAAGGATTTGTTACGACAGAAAGTTATTTGTCGCGATCAACACTCCGACATATTGGCGGCGCTAATGCATAACAACATTGTTGCATATTACCCGTACGAGAGAAGAAGAAAAAACAAAACAAAACAAAAAACAAGAAGAAGACGAAGACGAAGGGAATCGCCGACGTAGGCGCGTTACGTCAACAGGAAGCGAGATGTAAACAACATTACGGGGATTTTCTAATTTTTCTTTTCGTTTTTTACTTGATTCTTGATGAAAGCTAATTGATTTTATCTTACAAAGTTTTTTGGTCTCCTAATAAGGCAGTAAACTGACTGGCTAACGTAAGTTAGCTGTCAATCCGTTGTCTTTGTCCAAAATGGACGAAAATAAGGTAAGACAGTTCACGGGTGTTCGTGATTAACGATGATTAGTGCTACATTTTGGCTTTATATGTTATTAGCTTGATGTCAACTTTCTTTTTATGCCGGTTATACTACTAATAAGCATTTAAACATTAATTCACCAGTAACTGAAGCTAGTTGCAGAATGCGTATTAGACGAAGCTAACGTTAGCTAATGTTGGCTGATCCTCGGAGGAGCCTATAAAGTGGTGCTTGTATTGATATTACAAAAATAATTTGCAACGTTCTTCATTTAGATGCCGATAATTATGTACAATTTACTTTATTGTTGTTTTTTTAAAGGATCCTCCGTCTTAAGCTGATGACAATTTTAATCATTATAAACATGTTAATTAAAACCCCATGTCCTGTAACAAGTGTTTTATTAGTAAGTGATTTGAAAATGCTTAATACAATTAGTTACAATACTTTGTACTCTTATCACCATGTTGACGAACATTAAATTTTCTACTTGAAGCGTTACCGTAGTCAAATATAACAGTTGTGAGTTTTCAACTGTTCAGACCGAATGTTTTATTTCAGTTATCCCAGTATGACTGGAAACAATAAGATCCTGATGGTAAGATTCACTTGCTAAAACTGAGGGTGTAATAATCTGGTGATCCTTGACCAGTCATTAAGGGTATTTCCATGCTTATTTACTGTGAGGCTGTGAAACCAGCAAAATTGTAAAAAAGCACAGAAAACTAACAAGATTTCCCGAAAGTTATCTGAATTTATGGAGTAAACCAATTCTCTGCTGCCCTAGTTTCACAGCAGTTTCTGTGTTTACATCTAATAGAACTGATCTTAAATAATGGTAGCAAAATCTTTGTGTCACGGAACTGTTTGAACTCTTTCATTATGTACATTTTCTGGTTACATTTCTCTTGTATCTGAAATCACCAGGCCACTATTAAGTTTTAGATATATTTAAAACCAAAAAGTTGTGAAAGCAACATAAACAACTAAAGACAGGTTTACCATGACCCAAGTGTGAAACTCTGGCCTGGCACAACAACGCAGTGTCAGACAATTTGACTAGATAGCTGATGTCTAGTATGCACTGAATCTGCCTGATTCGCTACTGACAAGAAATCTTGTAAAAAAAAAAAAACAGCTATGTCATCTTAAATCTGAAATAGAAATAGACTGGCGACCTGTCCAGGTGGACCCTGCCTCTCGCCCAATGCCAGCTGGGATAGGCTCCAGTGCCCCGTGACCAAATAGGAAGAGTGGTTAAAGATAATGGATGGATATTATATTACATTAAAAATAATCCTTAAATGTAAATCTGCTGTGTTGTTAGATGGTGGCTGGTAAAGTGAAGAAGCCGGGGAAACGCGGCCGTAAACCTGCAAAAATTGACCTGAAGGCTAAACTAGAGCGAAGCCGGCAGAGTGCCAGGGAGTGTAGAGCGAGGAAGAAGCTGAGGTACCAGTACTTGGAGGAACTGGTTTCCAGTAAGGAAAGAGCCATCTGTGCCCTGCGGGAAGAACTGGAGATGGTAAATTTACTTTATTTCCTAAAAATCCTAAACAAATGTCACAAGATCAGCTCACGTTAATCTGAAGCAAAGTGAAACATTACCATCAGCTGAGCGTAAACCTGTAACATGCTAGAACACTCTAAGGTAATGATTACAATATGTATGGTATTGCTGTATGTCTCTATGTACAGTCAGGAAATAACAAGGGGAAATTGTCTTTTGAATCTGTAATCTGTCTTGCATATTTAAGCATAAATAATTCAAGCATAAAAAGGCTAAAATGGAAATACTCAAAGTGTGCACGACTTTCTTTTAAAGGAATACTTTTTTATCAGAGTATCAGAATCAGGTCAGTTAAACTCGTTGGCTATTGATCTGGTCAGTTCAGTTCAGTAGCAGAGGGGATTGTTAATCAGTTTCAGCTGGTTTGGTGTTAATGACATTTACAACAGGTGAACTAGAGGGGCGACAATGAGATGAACCAAAAACAGCAATAGTTTTACAGGTGGAGACATTTGATCCCTCCTCGGCTTTGCTGGCTGTTTTCCACTAGTTTTGCATTTAGGTCGGCTCAGTGTCATTGCTGGTAGTATGAGGTGATACCTGGATCCTACAGGCACAGGCAGTCCAACATCTCCATGATGGGACATCAATACGTGCCATTGCCAGAAGGTTCGCTGTGTCTCCCAGCACAGTCTCAAGAGCATGGAGGAGATTCCAGGAGACAGGCAGTTACTCCAGATGAGCTGGACAGGGCCGGAGAAGGTTCTCAACCCGTCAGTAGGACCAGTACCTGCTCCTTTGTGCAGCGGGGAACAAGATGAGCACTGCCAGAGCCCTACGGAATGACCTCCGGCAGGCCGCTGGTGTCAGTGTCTCTGACCAAACAACCAGAAACCGACGTCATGAGGATGGCCTGAGGGCCTGCCGTCCTCTAGTGGGTCCTGTACTCCCTGCCCAAGACCATGGAGCTGGATTGGAATTTACCATAGAACACCAGAATTGGCAGGTGCCCCTGGTGCCCTGTGCTTTTTACAGATGAGAGCAAGTTTCACCCTGAGCATGTATGACAGACATGAAAGGGTCCGGAGAACCCGTGGAGAACGTTACGCTGCCTGTAACATCATTCAGCACGACCGGTTTGGTGGTGGGTTCCTCCTGGTGCACGACAATGCCTGGCCCCATGTGGCAAGAGTATTGGAGCAGTTCCTGGAGGATGAAGGAATTGACACCATTGACTTGCCTCCACGCTCGTCTGACCTAAGTCCAGTTGGGACATTATGTTTTGGTCTATCTGATGTTGGCAGGTTGCACCTCAGCGTGTCCAGAAGCTCAGTGATGCCCTGGGCCCGATCTGGGGAGAAGACCCCAGGACACCATCTCTCGTCTCATTAGGAGCATGGCCCGACATTGTCAGGCATCAAGACAAGCATGTGGGGGCCATACAAACTACTGAGTAGCATTCTGAGTTGCTGCAATAAAATTTCTGCAAAATGGACGAACCTGCTGCATCATTTTTTCACTTTGATTTTCAAGGTGTCTTTGAATTCAGCTCTCTGTATATTGATAATTTTTATTTCTATCAAATGCTGTGGCATTCCTTTGCTTCTAACACATGATCCAGTCCATATCCGTATGGATATCCCAGCACTGAAGTAATAAGGTTAAATTATAATGTGTTGGAGTCAATAAGTAATAAGACAATAAACTTACTTGTTACTGTGTTTTTTTTCCGTGGATGTTGCTTCTGTTTAAGTTAATTTTACTTTTGGAAACATTACACCAGAGAGTGCTGGTGGTTTACTGAGTTATTGCAGTAAGTTTCCTGAGTCATCTGAAGTTTAAGAACTACAAGTGACAGGTGTTTACTGTGGTTTGTATGAATTCAAACCTGTACAAAGTAATATTCAGACACAGATGGTGGCACATGCAGGTTTCTGCTGCATCAAACTAATGCCTCATTATCAGTTACTGTTGCCGTAATAATGGTGATTCATTTTCATGTGTGATATTATTGTAAATCTCTATTCTTGCTAGGATTCCACTTTTCAGCAAGGTGTAGATCTTCTTGATTAAAGCAGTTTATTTTAAGTTAAATGTGGGCCAGCTTCATAATGTAAACTCCAGTCAGCAGGCATGTGATTTCATAATCCCATTTTGTTACAGTTGCCATTTAAATATTTTTGGGGCTTGCTTTATACAAGCAGTAAGGAAACGCAGCAGGTAATATTAGTCCTCAATCACGTCATAATTAGTCCTGCTGCTATAGGCTTAGACTGCTGGGGGACCAACCCCTGATGCACTGAGACACTTTTCTCCTCTCAGCCCACATTTATAGGTCACCACTGTAGGACATTAACTCTGTGTCTTCTTTGTCCCGTAGTTGTGCTTCTCCCTCTCTGTCTC
This sequence comes from Channa striata, assembly GCA_033026295.1. NCBI lineage: Eukaryota > Metazoa > Chordata > Actinopteri > Anabantiformes > Channidae > Channa > Channa striata. The sequence continues at coordinate 22,520,089 of CM065169.1, read as the reverse complement.
CCTGTCTCTGTCCCTGTCTTCAGGTATCCCCGGCTTTAGAGCTACTGGTCCTACCAGCCTGCCCAATGTTTCCACTCAGTTCAACCGGTCAAGGCAGATGTCCGCCCACCCTGAGCCTGGTTCTGCTGGAGGTTTCTTCCGTTAAAGGGAGTTTTTCCTCTCCACTGTTGCCTATAGCTGCTCAAGGGGGATTTGTTGGGTTTTGTCAACATATCTGTGACTTAATTATGTAAAGTGGCTTGAGATGATGTTTTTGTGAATTGGTGACATATAAATAAAGTTCAAATGAGTTGAATTAAATCTGCTGCACTAGGGAAACAACAATCTGTCATTTATTAGCTTACCTGAGACTTACCTGTCTGGTCCCGAGAGTGGTGAATAAGTAATTGTGATTGTAATTTAAATCTGATTTTTAAAAAATGAACTGACAAAAACGTACCATGTCAGCCCTCAGATGTGTGTAATTGTGCCCCTGAGTGTATTCTGTCCTTAAGTAAGAACAAATTTCAAAGTAACATTGTTGAATTTTGGAGTTGTGGTCATAGCTTGAGTTTTAAGAAGTAATTTCTTCTTATTTAATCTCTGAATGTGATGTTTTTGTCAATTTGTTACTAACAATGGTCTGTGTTTCTGTGGTGTCTTCCTACTCTAGTACAAGCAGTGGTGTTCAGCGATGGATCAGGGGAAGATCCCCTCCGAGATTAAAGCTCTGCTGACCGGAGATGACCAGAAGATTCCCCAAGGCGGCAGCAGCACCAAGACGTCCAAGAACAACAAGAACAGCATGAGCAGCAGCAATGGTCAGGGTTAGTGTGATGAACGAGGTCAAAGACTGATGATGTAAAGCTGCTGCGTCCATCATTTTTACACAGGCACATACATGTAGTGACAGGCTCCAAACTTGGCTAGTCAAGCATCTAACCCTGGTTTGACAGAGGTTTCACTGATACACGTGAAGCGAATTTGTGAAACTAATACCTAAAACGAGTCCGACACGGATCATTTCAATCACGTGTCTCACGTTTTCTCCAACGTACCACCTCTGCTTTAGTCTGCAAACATGTACATAGAGTTCAGTGGGCATTTTGAGCTCCTTCCGGCCATGTGTTTAAAATGTAGAATGTTGTTGAACATGTGTGTTGGTTTAGTTTGGTCTATCTGTTGCTGCCCATCACATTCAGTATTTACACACTTGTATGGGTGTGTTTTATTTTAAATTATTGTATATACTCACAGGCTTTTTGTTGTAGCATTAAAATAACGGTTCCTGGTCCTTCAGCCTTAACTTGAGACCCAGGCTGCTCTGCAGGACAGTTTGGTTTTGAGAAGATTTTACTTCCAGTGTAAGTATTTACCTCCAACAGTGTGGCTTACATTTATCTTGATGTCTTTTATAAGTTCCATCATCATTTCATGTGTTAATTCTAAAGAAAGTGAACAGTGACACCTGCTGACAAAAAGGAAAAAAACATGGTTCACAATAACCTTCTAAAATAAGCTTTTTAAAATACATTTTTGCAATTTTACCCCAAATCAGGTGTTTTTCTAAAACTTGCTTCCAGGAAATGTGACTTCTATGCTGTAACTTTGACTTAACACACAATTGTCAGCTAATATAAAGTGTCCTCTAGCCACAATTTTGGATATCTAAATTTACAACATTTATATTGTTTTTGCACAAAATCTCTACTTGGTTTCCTAAAATGCCATCAGCCATGCCATAATCTATTATTAATATTTTTTTTTCTAGTCAATGCCTGTCTTTAATTTTCTAATAGACAAAAGCAGTTCAGATGTAAAAACCCAAGGCCACCATTGAATCCTTTTCCATGTTTGCAGTTTTTATTGTTTAGCACAGAGAAACTTAAACATCTTTCTGAGCAGAAAACAGACCAAGAGAAGAAAAAGTAAAATACAAAGCCATAAATTCACGTTCATCTAAAGTCTGGATGGTGACTAAATCTAAACCAGAGTCTGTCTGAGGTGTGAGGACCAGGAATCAGAATGTGTAATGAGGTAGATCAGTGGGTTCGCTATGTGTGGGATATATATATATATATATATATATATATTTTTTTTTCGGCTCAGAGGAAAATGTTATTGTTGTTCAGACTGAATTTGTCCATTTCAGAAAGAATTTGCTCTTTGCGTAAAATGATTCATACCTTTTTTTATTTTCCAGGATGATGAATGATAAATTCATAAAGAAACTCCCCAAATATTATTTTATATATATAATCTGCAAAAATATTTACTCTTTCTGCACCATTGGTAAACATCAGATGTTGCCAGTGAGTCAATTTCCCACCAAGTTTTAAGGTTTTTTTTTTTTTTTTTTTCACTGAGGCGATGAGTCCTCATTAAAAATGTGCACTTTCTTTATATTTGGCAGAAGCACTTTGTGTGATAATAATGACGGTTGAAGCTTTGCAGTGTAATGTGAATCTGAGCTGAATGCTTTGTTTCTAAAAGAAAGTCTTTAACTCTTTATGAACTGGTTATGATTCATTGTGTCCAGTTCACCAGCTCAATATGATTAAACCTAAAGTAGAAAGCAAAAATAAGCCTCCCATGACTTTATTTAATATTAGACAAACGGTATATTTCATCAATAAAATAACAGTCAATTTTGTGTTGTCTACATATGGTTTTTGTGTGTCATGTCAGATTTCAGCTTCTTTTTTTTATAATTTCCAAACCAAAATTGCTTTGAAAACAGACAAAAGCATGTCAAATTTTAATACAAATAATTGAATTAGCAGAGATACAATCAGTTTGTGCATCCAATAAACATTTGCTTTTAATTGCTTTTACTGAATATATGTAAAGTTATAAATAAAACTAACTTATGTACTGTAGCACACTGGACAAGCTTGAGAGAGAAAGTGTGTTTAAAAATAACTTGAGTAAAACAGCAGGGACCTAATGGAAAGTTTTCTGCATAATTTAAACCTAGATCAGATCTTTTGAATTGCAACATTGATCAATTAGATTTGATGTTGAGAATCTTAAATTGCCATTATGTATAAAATGAGCCATATAAACAAAAAATGGACTAAAGGGAACCCAGTTAACCTATTCACCCATAATGTGAACACGGTTTTACTTTTAATGTTTAATTTGAGATGCGTGTTCATCGAGATTGGCTTTTGGTGATCATCGGTTTTTTTCAAATCTTTACTTTTTCTTTAAAAGCACAGTGAGTTTTACTTTGAGAAGAGTTGACCTGAACGTGCTGAAGTTCAGAGGCTTTGTTAGCTAGCCAACTGCCACAAGTTTTAATGCAGCAAAGCACATGATGTCACTGTTCAGCAGAAGACTTCTAGAATCGGCTTAAGCCACGTACCTAACTGCAGCAAACCGGATTACAACGGGTCACCGAAAGACAGCCACCCACTACGGTTAGCTGGCTAACAAGCAGACATCGACACACAAAGTCGGTTGCATGAGTGGCAAAACAATGAATTAGGACAGAGTACAGAACAGATAAAGATTCACATCTTGCGTACAAAACTGTTGCTGTTGATCACCTTCACTGTGGCTGCCAGAACATGTAACATCTGAAAAAAGCCCTTTGTACAAACTCAACACTTGCCGTTTGTGTTGTTTTACTTCAGCACAGAAAATGTCAGGCCCCCTTTTGTTTGTCTCAAACTGTCTTTCACACAAAAGTGTTTGGAGGGTTGGCATTAGTGGGCCATGCTAACTTTTTTTCCTTCAGCTCTCGTTCAAACGTATCATAAACCGAGTCTTTGGTGACCGTCTTTGCTTGGACCGGGATGTCCACCACGCCAACGTAGTTCTTTTTAGCCATACGAGAACTAGCAGTGATGGTGTATGCGTTACTGCGGTAACACTTCATGGATGACATGCAGAAGGTCTCTCTCATTCCCCTTCTGAAGTTTGCATTATAGACAGAGTACAGAGTTGGTTTGGATGCTGTGGAGCTGAAGGAGATCCAAGCGATGGCTGTAAAGAATAGCAGCCCCTCCCTGCTGGGTCCTTCAGACTCCCTTGGGTGCCACAACTGGGCAACGTAGAAGGGTGTCCACGTGAGGAAGAAAACTGAATTTAGCATGAGGAACATCTTGATGGTCTTGACTTTAGTCCTTGGGACGATGTTCATCGTCCGGCGCACTGTGCGGCCATCGGCGCTGATCCTCCAGATGTAACGAACCACCCTCTGGTAAAAAGACACAATCAGCCCCACTGGAACCAGAAAACCAAACAAGAGGTGAAGGGCAGCATAGGCGATACTGCTCCAACTGTCTGGAAGGAAAAAGTCACAGTGGCTGTCTGTAAATCTGGATCCGTAGAAGAAGAGGCAGGGAGAGACAAAGGCCGCATCAACTAGCCATGACACAAGAATCATCTTCTTCGCTTTCTCTCTGGACACCTTGAAGCTGAGAGGGTAGACAATCGTGTAGAAGCGGTCCACGGATATAGAAAGCAGGACGTAGACCTGCACCCCAGGGCACAGGTGCTGCAGGTAGCGTACAGCCTTGCAGGCTGCAGCACTCAGTGGCCATCGTCCTGATGCAACCTGTAGCAGAATAAAGGGGGCACAGCCTAGACTCATCAGCAGGTCTGCACAAGCCATAGACACCACAAAATAGTTGGTGGTGGACTGAGTCCTTCGGCTCCGGTGGATGACAAGGCAGACGAGGGCATTTCCCAGAATGGAGACCAACCAGAGAACCCCGAAAACCAAGCCTAGGATGGCTACCTCGCCTGAAGTCAGGTCATAGGAGGTGGAGGTTCTGTTCTGCTGGCCGAAGGACGGCCCCTCAACGCTGCAAAGGGGAGTTGTGGGTAAAGTTGCCAGGACAGTCGAGTTTTCCCTCTTGGAGTAGTTAAATGACATTTGATAAGTCAGAGATGGAGAGTAAAGGGAGGGCTTGACACCAGCTGTGTTTAATGACTGGGCATAAACCATAGCTACACTGCTGCATCCGTGAATAGCTGCAAGAACAAAGAACACGGTTTTTCATTAGTAAACAGTGGAAGTCAGTCACAGAACCGAGCCTAACCAGAATTATATGCTTTTTTTTTAACAGTTTATTTATCCAGCCAGTACAACTATTATGTATTTCAGACTACAGCAGATGTGCTCAGTAAGCACGGCCTTTGCTTTCCGGCACAATAGTGCCAAACACGACGACCTCCCTATAACGGAGTGGTAGGAACCTGAACATACTAATACGAGAGGTTGTTTGTCCGTGCTATTATGCAGGGTGTCAGTAGTTTAGTGCGTCTGCTTGATTGTTGGTTCAGGTAGGAAGGTAGGTAAATCCGTACGTGAGTTAGCGGTAACGAACCTAGGTTACTTTCAAAAGGTCTGGCATGGTTGGTAGGTAGTATAACAGCAAGCTGGCTGTTTTCTGCCTAGTTTGGTGGGTTGGTAAGTAGATAAAACAATTAAGGTAGATGATCAGCTGAAGTAAGGTACCACAACTCACTGTTAGAGTTGGGAATCAAAGCAACTTCAGCTTCTGTGTCTTGCCCGAGGAAACTTTGACGTGAATCAACGAGGAGTTGGGTGTCAAGCCACGGACGACATATGATATGTTAAATATATGTGTAATGTATAATGTAAATAAAATTAAATCACTGTCTACATGAGGAATCCAACATCTTAATGAAATTTAGCTTCATCTGCTGAGAATTTAAAATGTTAGACGACCATTTTGACTAGTGTGACGGGTTTTGTTTTCCGATGTGAAGGACCAACCTTTGAATACTTTCTTATCCTCTAGGACATGTTAACTCATCAGGGGCTGACTGTGCTGCTGGATGATTTCATTAATCCTTCACAGGGATCTAGCTTGGTGTCCACAGAGATCCAGCTGTCCTCTGAGGTCACCCATTATCGCTTTGAAGAAGCCCATGGGGAAAAGCCGACTCTGTTTATCGCTGCCTTTGTGTTTACTCTGCTGGATTTCTCCCTTAGCAACCTGATCCGTCCTGACTGATGGGTCATTTGCAGCAAAGCACCAGGCCTCAACAATACTCGTGTACACGGTTTGAACTGGACAGGAAGAGACCGTTGGGACACGGTCCTGCTGGTAAGTCTGAGACATTTCTACCTTCCATGATAAACACCAGCTGTGCACATCGCTGCTGCTGGTTTTAGGCTTGAACTTGAGACACTGAATGTACCTCTGCTTGTTTTTAACGCCTGTTTACAACTAGGTCATGCACACATTACAAGCCCCAGTGGCCCAGGTTTGCTCCAGACCTTCTCAAGATCACAAATTTTTTGGAGAGTTGACCTCTGACGTGGACGGTTTGAAGTAATTCCCAGACTTTTGGAGACTATGAGTAGAAATGTGGAAGTCCATCACTCTGAGGAAATTGACGGGGACTGTCGCAACGGCCAGTTTCTCCAGGGATTCTGGAGAGTGCATCGATCGCACAAACCTGCAAAATCCTGGAGAGAGATTAATGAATGATCTATGCACGCGAAGTAACTGGAACCTGCAGCAGTGTCGAGCTGGAGCTGAAGAGTCTGTTGTCAGTGATTCAGTCGAGAAGTGTGTTCACGTGCTTTTTGCTTGTGTAAAAAAGCACAAAAACTTTCCTCAGGAAACGTCCGTTGGTTAATGGACTTAATTGCTAAAATCGTATAGTGTGACTTGAGTTAAAGAACGTTAAACCTGTCGCTCAGATGTCACCACTGTGTTAGTGAAAGACCGTAAAGGCCCCACAGACATTTTCCTCTGAAATGAGCCTTACAGAGACGTGACATCTGATCCTTCGATGTACAGGCCTTGATTACTGTAGTAATACCCACAAAACGATATCCCGTGTTACCTGTGGCACTGTGCTGAAGACCAAAAACGACAAAAAGCCAACATCCAGACTGTCCCTTAAAAACCCCTAAAGTCAGATCCTTAATGTGAACCGAGGATCCCTTCGAGGAAGAGTCCCTCTCTTCCTGTTTTGTTCTCTCTCTTTATTAAAGGTTCCCTGATCAACATGACACTGTCCTCGGGTGCAGAACTGACACGTACCTGGAGTTTGGACGAAGAGGATGATCAGGTCGTTTTTTTTTTCTTTAGAATTATTCAATAAACGGGTCTAAGTGTTAAAAACGCACAGGTGGTTCTGACCTGTCCATTTTAGGTTCTGGGAACCACGTCTTCTCCATTTGTCCACCATCACGAGGGTGGATCAGAACGCAAAGACGAAACGGGCCTCGACAACATGTCTGGTCCCGCACGAACCATCACCGACTAAAAACCGATACTGGGTTCCGCCCCTGGTCCCTGCACGTTCGACCCTCGACCCACAGCAGTTCTGGTTCTGGTTCTGGACTGAATGTGTAGTGACGGACTCACCGGCTGAGAGCAGAGCGGGAGAAGGCGCTTCGAGTCCGGGTTTTTCGGTGATTCCGAGCGGAGCAGGAGGAGGTCCGGGCAGGCAGCGGACATCATGGCTGATGGCTCCACCTGTGAGTCGGTCTGAGCAGATGAAGCTGCTGAGCAGGAGGAGGAGGAGGAGGAGGAGGATGGATGTTTTCCTCCTGAGCGCCAGGGGCGGACGTGGCGCGTTCCGAGCCGAACCGCAAACCAACGGCCCCCCGTCACTCAGCACACGGAAAGACCGGGACAAGAGGCATCCAGCGCAATGGTTGTGACGTAGGCCCCCTCTGGATATTTCACTGACCATTTTATTTGACTCATATTCATATTGTTAGGTATTTAATTTGTGTGTGTGGTGGGGGGCTCAGTTGTGAATATTTTTGAATTTCTATTTTTCCATCCTGATTTGTGTTTAATTGTCTTTGTGTGAGTACGTTTCATTTTGTTAACGGATGATTAATGTGTTGTTTTACCCATCAGCCTTCACTCCACCATCCACAACATGTCGGTTCTATAAAAGGGAAACGCTGCTGTTCACACACACACTTATTTGTCCAATGCTGACGGGGTTGCTGTCGCAGCACATCACCATGGAAACTGCAGCTCCAAGGAGATGGCAGAAACAGGCCAGTTACTATGGGCAACCACGAGTGGTGCTGATGGGAGGGAGGAGAAGAGACGATGAGGCTGTGCCCAAACTGGTCCTGGGTCTGTGATTAGGCTTCAGCGGGGACCTCGCCTGAGTCTGGTAAAAACATTTTAAGGTTTCAAACACGAACACGTAAACAAGGGAATTAGTTGGGTTTTCTCTAAATGTCTGTGGCCTTGACTTCATTCTGGAAAGTGCCTTGAGATGACTATGTTGTAAATTAGCACTTGTCAGATTTTGGAGACAGGTAAAACATTTCATATATGAATTAATTGATAAGCAATGTTGTCATTATTGACAAAAGGTTTGGGGATGTAGACTAACCCTGGCATTTGTTGAACTGTCCCTGGAGAAATCAGTGAACCCCCCAAAACTATCCAACGCCAGCCTCAGTGGATGCTTGCACAGATCACTCTGAATGGCAATTGAAGCTAATTTGCGATGTTTTAAAAAAATGTCAAGACAAAATAATTAATATTAAGTTTTAAGATATTACAATATGATAAGTTAAAAAATTAATTTCTTCATAATCAGTTTCACTATACAAGTCCAAACTTGACTTCCACCTCTATATTTATAATCTGTATAGTTCTATCTTTTGAAGTAGTGTATCAGTATTTTGACTTAGCATATTACCTAATTATGATTTTTGTGATTTTTATATTTTTGTTAAACGAGCCAAAATATTCTGGGAGTAACCTCTTTTCCATGTGTGACCTAACCAAGATGGACAAGATGATATATTTAATGATAAACCAATAGAAGTAGAAACAGTTTGTAAAGGCAAAAAGAAAGAAAACGAAGAAATCGAAGATTAAGGTTTAGAGAATCTAAAAGAATGCTCAGCTATAGGAAATATATTTATTATAGGCGTTCTTTCTTTTTTCTGCCTTGCAAATGCAAGTGGACCTCATAAACCAAGCAAACCATATTTTCTATTTTCACAGGAAGCCCTTCACCAAATTGTACCTGGGCCACATTGGAAGAATTCTGAAGACCAGCAACTGCTCTCCAAAAAACAATATTAAGGTACTTGGTCTTTTGATTTTGAAACTGATGTGGAAAATTTGTCTCCCAAGAAAAAACAAAACAAGTGCTTCTTTTTTCAGTTCTAAGTGAAAAGTATGTGGCTCTGACTCAAAAAAATCATGGGATGAAACGTTGAAATATTGTAAGTTAAATTAATAAGAAAATTGTTTAACATTTGTGATTCTCAGAAATGCGCACACTTTACTGTATCAATATCGATGCAGCGTCTCTTTATTTAGTATGTTTTAATCCTTAACACATGGTTTTCCCACAGCGACAATTTCACTAGCTTAGTGTTCTAGCATAGGACACAGGAACGGCGTCAGTCACAGGTTTAGTGGTGAGTGTGATCAGACAGTTTGTTCATTTCATCTTCAGCCTTTAACTTGTGTCAACACTTTTTTTTTTCTGATTTCAGATCAGGGTAATCGTGACATGAAGTCTGTAAACATGCAACTTCCTCCAGATAAAGTTCAACGACTGCTAGAATGCTGAAACGGATGAGGATCCAACAACAAAAAGGTCAGTCACTTTTTTCCTAATCATACTCTAGAGAAATAGGTCAGAAATGAGACTCAACAAACACATTGCTTCATCTTTGATATTTATTTACAGTTTTTTTTCTGTTGCTGGGCATTTTGAATGCTGATTGCTTTTTAGACCCATTATTGATGAATGGGCAGAGGTATTTCTGCAGCTGTCCAGAAAAAATATGACAATAGGGAAAAAAAACTTAAGCAGCATGAAGCACAATAAAAATCTAATGTAAAAATAATTATTCACCTTAATCCTTAAATATGTTCAAATTTCATCAACCACTGCATTTTAATAAGACTTTAAATGACTAAATACTGGTCTGTATTATGTAAATGTGTTGTTAAACCATCTTAAACGCCTCGAGGAGAATAATGCTATTTGTAACCCTTAATGATAAAAGCCTGTAGTACAGTAAACAATAGTCCTTTAAAGCCTCTCAATTTAACTCTGAAACATGTAATTCACTTGTTACACTCCCATTTCTGCAAGTAGTCGTAGTTATCGAATTACTAAAAAATTAAAAATACTTCCGCTGTGGTTGGACAGAAGGTTTAGATGAAATTAAAACACTTTCAGAAGTGAATATCTCTGTACGGCTGCCAGAACTGTTCAATAAGACTGCAATAAGTATTGGAGCATATTTGGTCAAATATGTGAAATGTTACAACTCTAGTCACTCTGTTAAGGTACAAATGAGTCTTTTCCTGAGGGTTAATTAGCTGAAAATATCCAGGGTTTAAGGGGTTTGTAAAGAGTAAAAGCCCACTTAAACATAATTTAACTTTTTTACATGTCTTGTAACATGTAATTATAATTCATGGTGCATTTAATCCACAAAAGTTTAGTAATAAAATTTGATATACCTAAGGCTTTCTTCATCAAATTTACTATTCTAGTCCTAAATCTCTTAAAACTGCACACTAATTTAATTTGTAGCTGGGCATTTTTCTGAGGTGCAATATTAACACTCATAATTACCACTTTTTTTGTAAAGATGAAAAACTCCTCAAAACTGAAACTTCCCTCACATGTCCCTAAATTTTAACCTAAAATTAAGAGACTACCATTAGTAAGATCAACTTTCATTTTACCTACTTTACATTTGTAGCTAAACACAGTGGAGAATGAAATAAACCTAAATCCCTTAAACTTAATATGACCTTTAATTTAGAATATAAATAATGAATGAATCTCCTCTTAAATTGTTTGCTAAAGTCTTTTTTCAACTTTAGTTTTGTACAAGTGTATTGTATTTAGTATCATATTTAAAGGTAAAGTAGGCTTCAATTAAGGGAAGTTTAAAGGAAATTTCCTCACGGCTCTGTTCCTTGGTGGATAAAAACGCTGGATGCAGTGGCGAGTAACAGGTGATACTCCCAGAAGCAGAGAAAAGGCCCGTTCATACAAAACAAATCCTCATCTTACAGTTTAACAGTATTTACAACATAAAGACACAGAATATGTACAAACGATGCAGCACGTCTCAGTTCAGCCTCTCAAGCCTCCGTCCAGCGTCAAAGTGCCAAATCTGAACGAGAGGAAGAGGCACAGGTTAACATCACTCAGCAGACGTTCGTCAGTATTACAGCAGAATCAGCGTCCACTCATAACAGACTTAAAAACTGCAGTTAAACCCCCTTTATTTAAGCAAAAACTAGATTTAGTTTATCCCAACTTTAAAGCCAAAGATGGTGCTATTGCCTCTTCCAGTGGTGCTACTTGTCAGTTTATTAGGTCATAATAATGTGATATTGGGTCCGTTTGGTTTGGTCCACTCGGTTTAAACCAGTGAGGATAAATAAGAGCTCAACACTTGGTGTTGCGCGTCCTGAATGTTTTCACTTGGCGTTCCTAAGAAACTGACAGTGGAGATGAAACCTCTGACCTCTCTAAGAAGTGGTTGTTCTCGGCCAGCTCCTTCACCACTCCCTCCATCTCCTCCTTCAGCTTCTTCATCCTGAACAACATAGAACCAGGTGCTCAGCACGTGTCAATCATACTACAACACAGCAGTTGACTAAAAGCTCATCCTCTTTTTTTTTTTTTTTTTTTTTTTTAAAAGGGGGTGACAGCGATGGAGAGTAAATCAAATGCTCACCCGAGTGTCATCTCCACCAGTGTGTTCTGACTCAGGTAAGCCTGGGGTTTCATCCCGCTGGACACCAGTGGCAGAACCTTCTGAGGCAGCTGTTCCTGCAGCTGCAAAACACAAACACACTTGAAAAAAAATCGTGTCAACACTGGGTTTTAGGGTCAGGGTTACAGTTAGGTTTAGGTTATGGACTAGGGATTGTATTACCTAAATGAAGGTCCTCACAAGTATAGAAGTGTGTGTTCCTATAGGTACGACTTAGTGAGGACCAAATTTTGTTTTTAACAACAGAGTAAGGACATTTTCGTGAAGTGGGGACCTGCCAAAACGCACAGACGACGCCAAGTGTTGCTTACGTTGACCTTTTATAATAATGGCAAAACGAATGGGCATTGGCACTTTCGTTAACTACACAGGTCAGGAGCAAGATTTGAGTCATTTTCATTGTCAGTGGGCTGAAGCACTTGATTAAAAGAATTCTAACAAATGTCAGTGCTGTAATTGGATTCTGTTAATAAACTGTGGATGGAACGTTGGTGACACAGGAGGGGACACAGAACTAACCCTTAACCTGATACTAACACACATTCAACTGTTCTTTCAGCATCAGAAGTAAGAAAAAGAAAATGGTCAAAGTGGTTATGAACAGGTGAAATTAATTACACTGGTGCAGAAGTACGTATCCACGATGGCTAATAATTACCTGTAATCTCTGTGTTGAATATTATGTTGACGTAAAACCTTTTCTTTTCAGTGTGCGTTCACCTGATACCGGGCTCTGACAAGCGTGCGTGTGTGTGCTTTACCTTAATGGCTCTCTCCATCAGCATGGTCACTTCCTTCTCGATGCTGATCAGCTGACCGGACAATGTGACCAGCTGTTTCCTCCCGTGATGAACTTTCCTGAAAGCACAAACATGTTGCTGTTCAACACTTGGTGGTAAGTGATTGTGTCCACCGCCGCTGCACCCAGGCCGGACCCTCATTTTACCTCATCCACTCCTCGCTCTTGGAGATGAACAGACGATACTTCATGGCGCACTCTTCTGTAAAAAGAGACCGGGCTTTGCTGGCATGAAGGACCAACTTCTGTCTATCAGAGAAACGCCACACAACAGGTCAGGACTTGAGGAGAACTACGTTAACGTATAACTGTTGATGGCTTAGAGAACGTACTTATCAAATTTATGGATCTGTTCCTCGTTGTAAGGCAAACCTGAAGACAGAATCACAAATAGCATCAAACTTCTTTTGTGAACCAAAATTTTGAATCACTTACTGTAGGGTGGCATTTGTTTATGTCGGACTCACGTCTCTCTGCTTTGTCCTTCTTGAACTGTTGGTAGATGGCTGTGATGGCGTCCAGCAGAACTTTGATCTTCTCCACACTGCAGATATGAGCTCAGTCGTCACACACAGAGAATTAGCAAACGGGAGAAAAGCTGTTTCACTGTAAGTTAACTACTTACTTCCTGTCCTCAGGATGCGTCCCCACCTGCTGTGTCCAGCTGTCCGTCAGGAGGCCTCCCGGGAGAAACTTACTCTTGAGGTCTTGTGTTGTTCGTTCAATGGGCTCCAAAGAACTGGAGATCTAAAAGACACGAGTGGTGTGAGCACCTGCTGAACTCCAGCAGCGCTGGCATAACCACGTAATTATGCCGTACGAACCACAATCTGACCCATCTACACTGTCAAAGTGGTCGAGCACAGTGAATGCCAACCGAATATTTGGACATATGTCCAATTGAAATAAACGTCACATTCGTGCAGCTTTACTGTAGGCGGTTTGGAGGCACTGAACCGGCCGTGAAGTTTCGTTGTCTTACGGTTAAGAGCCTAGCGAGCACATATCAGCCACAACATTAGCACTTGTGGTTGTAATAATGCAATGGAGGACACGCGTGATCGCGGATCAGTCTGCAGCTGCACAGCAACATGACACACCATGTTCGTATGTGGCGCATGTACAGAAAACCCGGCACTCAAGTAACAACTGTCAGTTATAATCACCTCTGCAAAACTTTTACCCGACTCTGAGTACTAAGCCCATTTTCTTTCTAAGCCCATTCGCATTTCACTTTTTTTTGTTACGCAAGCCAGATCCATGACAACAATTTTCACTCGACAGGTGGTTAGCTCAGAATGAAAAACATCCTCGTTTTATATTTTTACCAGCCGGTGGCATTAATTGTTGTGGCTGATCAGTTCAAATTTACACACAGATTTGGTCTTTAGCACAAAGAATGGACACAGCTTTGCTCTTATTGGACAGTTTGTGGGCAGAACACAACACAAACCGGCACTTTGAAGCCCTAGGAAGGACCCAGCATGCCTGCTGCTGTCGGAGCTACTAGAACAGTGTGAGCGCGTGTTTGACGTGAGCACTCACCCTCACAACCTTCTTGTGCATGTCTGAGATCTCGTCGTACTCCGTTGACAACATGTTGGCCTGCATCAACACCTCGAACCTACTCGGAGTCAGAGGACATGAGCACGATGAGCCTACCTCTCTGTTACTGTGTTTGGAGATCGTGCAAAGGTTAGTGTGTCACTCACATCTGCTCGGTTTTCTCCACCATCTGCGTGCAGTAGTTACACAGGTGGAAGACCTCGGACTTCTTGTGCTGAATCTCACTGTAGTCCTCCTTCATCAGCTCACTGGTTACAAAGTGGGATAAGTGGACATCACATTTTCAGCATCAGCACACATCCAACAACAGTCTAACACACAACGCTGCCTGAAAAAACAGTTACGCTCGTTAGCCAGACAGTGGTTGATTTATGGTTTTAACTTTTAATAAAAGCCGTTGTGATTATTATTAACTGCGGTCACGTGTTTTCATCCTGAATTCACCAAATGTGTATTAGATGCCATGTTTTGCTGCCATGACAACATAAGGGGATGCAAACTTTATCTCTCAACTGGAGTTGACGTGCTGGTCGTCGTACGTCCTAGTTTTCATGTCAACAGTTTAGCAGCCGTGTGTGTACAGAACCGTTAGGAACTGCTGTGTTGAACTCCGCAATCTTAAAGCCACTGAAACTACCTGACCACCTCTACGAACAAATACCTTACAAGTCAAGAAGCATCTTGAACACTTTCCTGATAACATACAAATGTCTAAAGACTACCATAAATACAAAAAATATATTTATATAATTTAAATTTTTTTACTGTTTTAAGAACTATGGTAATTGTTTTAGGAACAAGCTCACGCTTGACGCCTCCTTTAGGTCTTCGGAAATTATGTCAGACAAAATGTTTAGCTTGAGTTACAGCTTTTCTGATTTCCCGCTACATTTTTGTGACAAACCCCGTGACCACACACAACGGGACGTGAACTTACATCAAGCCTCGAACTCCTTTTCGCACCAGCTCCTGATAAACCAGCAGAGACTCTGAGGTTTTCCATAAATGTCCAACGTCACCTGCAAAAGTCTGAACAGCAGAAGGAAGGTTGTGGGAAAATCATCCTATTTTTTTTTTAACCCTTGAGCTGCAATTAAAAGAACTTTATTCTCTCCTGCCTCACACAGACACTGTGTAGAATAAAGAAAAATGTGTCTGGATTAGACTGAAGTAAACGGAAAGTCCTCACATCAGATGTCTGGAAAATGTCTGGAAAACTAAAATCTGGAGCTGGAGTCTTATTTTGGTAAATGCGTACCTTTGCGTAGCTGGCGTCCAGGTCGAGATCGTAGCGGGGCTGAACTTTAGGAGGACTGGCTGTGAAGACAAAAGTTAGAGTTCAAATGGGGATCACTTCTCTCTGCAGCACTGGACACAACTTTAACAACTTGTTTTGCATCACTTTTTAAATGTGGATTTTGGTGTAAAGTACTTGGTAAGTTTTTTAATAAAATTATGATTCAGTGGAGTTTGTTGGTGTAAGGGATTCAAGTTTAGCATTTTGACGTTAACTACAGCTTAAACAGTAGCTACACAAACAAAGCTGTTACATGTAAAAAGCGTATGAGGAAATCTAAGTGAGATTAGTTTAAATCATGTTCACACACGTTCTGCTGAAGGTCTTTTTTTTATCCAAAGTAAATAAATCTATGTTTAAGAGCTTTCAGTGTTTAACTGTTGTAACTCGTCTCGACTACGTACGGTCTTCGAAGATGAGTCCGACGGTGGCAACGGACTCGCGGCTGACGAGCATGATGGGGTTGTCTCTGGAGGTCTTGGGGAAAGTCTTGGCCTGGCGGTTGGGGTCAAGGACAAGGCGGCGGCCCTCGTACAGCAGCTCCTGGTTGTGCAGAGGGATGCTTGTCCTGCGGGACAGCAGCTCCTGAAACAGAGCCGCCCTGCGAACACACAATGAACCACCGTTTTCAGAGGAACACAAACTATTCTGGGTCAGAGCGGCACATTTACCGTCTGTCCGAACTGTACAGAGGTGGTAGTGACGTTTTCCTCTGGGAATTATTATATATTACTACTGGAGTGGAATTTATTATGACGTTTATGATGAGCCTAGTGTTTCCAAATTTTAACTCTGAGGAATAATAAAGGTATTCTTCTGTTTTCTGAAAATACGTTGATATTTCAATCATTCTAAACTTGAAATATATTCCAAGGAAATAGCTGAAAAAAAGTATTTAATAAATACTTTTGACATGAGTTTAGTTTTAAAAAGCAGTAGACATGCGAGTTTTACCAATAAACACTGAATTTTTGGAGATTTTAGGACAACATTAAACCATTTTATAATATAAGTCTTACGTGTTGTATTCGTGGATATAGACGTGGTGCAGCGTTGCCTGCTGCAGACTGAAGACGTAGACCACCGTTCTGTGCAGGATGTCGTTGGTCTCGGCAAAGAACTGGTCGAAGCCCCAACATTTCTCCTGATCCGCCTCCAGGATGTTGGCAAGAACTGGAGTCAGGAGACTCTGAAGACCCCTGAAACAGGAGATCGGAGGAGGAGGGTGTGGTCTGAAAACATGTTCCTTTGCTCGCATTTTTAAACTCTTAGCTGCATTTTTTAAATTAAATTTCAATACAATCAAATGTGCGGGAAAACTAAATAACGCCGTTTGAAGAGACCGTAATCACAGATGGGTTCTTACTTGGACAGGCTGCAGGACACAGGCATCTCCGTGCTCCACTCAATCTTCCCGTTCTCACATTTCTGATGACCGGAGATCGTTCCCGATGGCTTTTCGGTGATGATTTTATACCTGAGGAACACAAACAACGTTTGTTACAGCCCCTGGCCCTCCAGGCGGCTCTCCAAGCTTTAGCACACACAGTAGCTGGATCCCTTGAAGGATACTGGGAAGCTCCTTTGACTGACAGTGCTTCTGTGCTCTCGGCACTTTCTGCAGCACCGTAATGGCATCTGAGATGTGCAATGTCCTGGTGACATTCCAGAGACTAATGAATACTGTACTTGCTGGATTACTACATTGCAACGTTTCCTCGGATGATGTCATTTTGCATACCGAGACTTGGGTGGAACACCTACACGATTTCTATACTTGCCTAGTCCCAGCTGAAAAATGGGAGTTTGGTAGAGCTACTGTACCAGGGCAGACAGGCCAAGGTCAGGTGTGCCCTGTGGAAGCAAAGATCAAAGCCACTGCTGAGTTTCCAGTTCCCACCACACGTCGCGCCCTGCACAGATTTTTAGGGATGGCAGGTTTTCCTGTGTTGCCTTTGACAACTTCACTGAGCCCAAGGGTTGACTTTGTGTGGATGCCTGATGCCAAACTGCCTTTGAAAGGGTGAAGTCTTTACTATGTTGCGCCCTGTACTTGCATCTCATGAACTAAACCGGTGCAGTTGGAGCTGGAGCCAAGGTGCTGCAGGAAGATGCTAAAGGGTCTGAAAGTCAGTCACTGCGTGCACCGCAGCAATTTAATTTGTTTTTCAGATCCAGTCACTTACCTGTCGTCGTATCCACTGACCTTAAGCCTTTTTTTTTTAAAGGGGGTTGTTGCCTCGTTTAACGACTGCTGTGGCTCTCCTACATGACCACCCCCTTCCTCTGCCCATCCTCCTTACTCCTCACTGGTCTGGATTTCAGAGCATTAGCACCTTTTCCTTTTCCCTGATTGGACTGGCCTGGGATTCAACTACCAACCAGAACGCACAGCTGACACACTGGACCTCTATTTAGAGCAGTGCTTCCCAATTATTTTCTGTTACGCCCCCCCCTAGCTAAAAGGGGGGGGGTTTTAGAAGCGCTACATATGCTTCGTCATTTCCTCGTCTTAGCTTTCGGGTGACTTTCTTTCGTCTCATTATCTTTCTTTTCATCCCTGTTAAAATCTCTTCATGTTGTCTTCAGGTTCGTTCACTCACTTCCTGTCGCCTGGTCGGTGCAAAATAAACCCAACACCATAGAGCTAATCCTCCCTGCGCACACTCTGACAATGAGAGCGCCACTGCCAACTACTGTACTGGATCTGCAATTACACTTTATTCTACTACGGCAAAAAAAGCATGTTCCCCAGGGTCACACACGCCCCCCCTGGCAGCGCAGCCCCCCCCCCCAGAGAGGTGGGCCCCACTATTTAAGAAGCACTGATTTAGAGGAAGCTCACAGCACTTCAGGGCCGCTTTGATTTAGTGTGAGCAGCTCGCCACTGCCGTGCCGTGAGCTTTGTTTGCCAACTGTGTAAGTGTAGTTCACCTGTATGTATGCGCTGTGCCGTCTTTTGGTTATTGTACTATTAGTAAACCTCCTTACTTACGTTAAACTGAGGAATCCCTCAAACACCTGGGTTTTTCCTTGTTACTTCCTTTACCAGTAGCGAGCCACAGCCGAGTTTATTTAATTTTCCTTGGAATCAAGTTAAGTTGACACTGGGCTCTTACATGACTTCTTTGTTCCTGCGTGGTCCCTCAAAGGGCCTGAAAGGAAGGCTGCCGGTGGCGGCGTGGTAAAACGTGACCCCGATGCTCCACAGATCCACCGTGGCGCCGTATTTCTTCTGGTGGTCTTTCCTCAGCACAGCTCGCTCGTACATGTCAGGATGCTGCACAGAAAGTGTAAAACATTCACAGGGAAAACGCTTTGCTTTCAGAGAAAGACCACCACACGTGCACGTCAGCTAACATCAGCTGCACGCTGTCACACCCATGACAGCTGCTACAGCACCAGGTGACATTAATGTCATTATGACCAACAGTTCTAAATCCAAAAATGTTCGGTTGCTTTTTTCCAACGTTGTACAGAGTAAAAGATTATGGTTGTAGTTTAGTAAATGACTGATAATGATTTAAGGAGGCAGGTGAACAATTTTCATTAACCACGCAAAAAAAAGGTAATAATTTAGATACAATCAAAATGATTTTTTTTTAAGGTCAGCTGTTTGCAATGAACAAATCAAATAAGAACGATTTAAAATCAACACCAAAGCAACTTCTACTGACACCTGCAGTCTCTGAAACCTTCAACCCCTTCATGCCAAGTGTGATCAGCAGGTCAGACTGAAGTACATTAATAATTGTGAGTTGTAGCCTTATTAAACTTCAGTCACACCAACAGGACTTCTGTGTTTAGTTTGATACAAATAATCAAATAGTAAAAGTAGACACGGGATAAATAAATGTGAATACGCTCACAATCAGGATTTACAGAGGATGGATTAAAAAATTGGATTTCGGCTCACCAGGTATTCCTCTGTGCCGTACAGGGACACAAACTGCTCGTCGTCCTCCAGCTCTCTGGCTGCTCCAAAGTCCGTCAGCTTGTAGACAGAGCGCCCGTCCTCTCCGATTACCCTCATGATGTTTCCCGGTTTGATGTCCCGATGGACGATCCCGTACTCTCTCAGGTGGTTCATACCTGCCACTGGAGGAGGCACAGCGGCCAATCAGAGAACACCTTTGAGCGACTGTAGCAAAAATGTCACAACATTGATGACAAAATATTTGTTTACACCTACATGGGAGTGGGCGTTTATGAAGTCGATATTTCTGCTTTCTTCCTTCCTGTCTTTTGTTAATTGTTTTGATCTGTGTCAGTGTCAATGCTCATTCTCAGGTTTCTTGCCTTGTAAATTCCCATAACTCTAATAATAGCAATTATTACTTGATGATGATGGATGAAACTCTGTACTAAACCAACTGTTTACCAATTTTTTTATTTATTATTCACAAAAATAAATTCTTGTTCATGGATAACTAAAAGTGAATAAAGTTTAGGATAAATCTTTTTTCGTCTATTAAAGTTGTAATATTTCGTTTTTAAATTGTCCTCTTCCTATCTAACACTTAACCTTTCAGTTTTTAATAATATAGTACAATCAATCAGTACACTTTAGATAAGGTTCACGTGGAAATGAAAAAAATCTTCAGGTACATGTAATTTAATATTTACAAAACACAAGTTGGAATATGGGAGCTGACTATCAAAAATTAATGTGCAGATGAATTATAAATTTAACACTGCTACTGCAACAAAGTGAAAAGTTCATAACAGAAAAGACAGACGATTTGACAGATATTAAAAAAGAACAAAAACACGTCAGAATTTACGATCTGCTTGTTTTTTTTGTCTGTTGTCATCCTACACGACACCCGAGTCACGGTTTTCAGACGGGTTAAGGAATCTGAGCCATAATATAATAAAGCTGTACGAGGTAAGACGTAACAAGACTTCAGGTATTTGAACTGTCCCTCACCCACATCATGAAGAACGATGAGGAACTCATCCTCTGGGAGTCCGTAAGCGTTAGACGACTCCTCTAAAACTGTGTAGAGACTCCCACAGGGACAGTACTCCATCACCAGGACCTTATGACGAGTATTGGACTGAGAGGAAGAAAAAAAGGAGGTTAACAAGATCTGCGTACTCTGCTAAAACTTTACGTCAGCACTCCCACCTTTTCACATCCACAACTAACATTTCCACGTCTGAATGATTCAATGTCTTACTTCCTCAGTGTTTACAGGTGTGGCAACAGCTGGCTGATGGCTAACTCTTGTACAACCTGCCTACAAGCCAGATGTAGGCGTAAGTCTGTACATGTTGCCTAAACTCAGATCAGTTACTGACCTCTTCCTCCACAGCGAAGAGTTTGACGATGTTCTTGTGATTTAGCTTCTTCAGAACCTCAAACTCTCTCATCTGGACGTCGAGCGGCCTCAAAAAGCTCAGGTTGTTAAAGACTTTGACAGCATACAGGTCCCCCGTTTTCTACAAGAAGACACATTTAGTTCTACATTTATTAACCATCCAATCATGTTTTTAAAACTCCATTTCCCAGGTCAGCCGATCAGCCGGTTCCGAAGGCGACGAAGACACAACGGAGGCTCAGGGGACACGAGGCATCTGCTGCTGCAGGCACACTGGATCTCTGCGAGTTAGACAGGAGTCCTCACTCAAGCTTAAAACTCAGGTTTAACATTTTATTCCTTTTGGTTCTTTTATATTATTAACTTCACATAAATATATTTTTGGCAATTTTATGTGATTGTACTTTTTATGATGATTTCCTCTTTTGTTTTAATTGTTAAGCACTTTGCTCAGTCTTTGCTGTTTTTTAAAAGTGCTTTATAAATAAAGTTGACTTCCACTCAAATAATGCTTCTCAGACGAAGTGTGTTAGTTTATGGGTCCTAATTTCTCCTCAGTATTTCCTAAAAAAATGAATATATATAGAGCAATATATTTGTTCTGGGCACCAACACTTGGAAAACTCACTGTTTTCATGTTGCTGCTGAGAAGGATGAAGACGCTGCTGTAAAATAATTTGAACAACCCAAGTCCAAGTTTAAAGGTAAATGTGCGGAAAGTGAAATGCCAGAGTCTCTGCGTGACAAAGAATCTCCAGCTTTCACAAGTACGATTTATGAGTTGGACATATGAATTTTAGTAAAACCTTTGAGAGCTTTGGAGTAGACATCATTGTTGATCAGTTATAAAAAGCAGAAGACTATTTATTTTCATAGGAAAAGTGTAGCTGCAAATATTTTGAGAACTGGGGCTGAATAATTTTATTTTATATTAAACAAAATCTAAACTATAGTCAACTAAAGTTGTCATGAGAAAATTAGAAAGACACAAGACTGCATAACAAAATTTCCTTCCAAAACAAAAGTACAGTGTATTAAGCAGAGCCTGTTTTTTTCCCCTAGTGCTTCATAAGCCAAATAATAATTTTTAAATCTGGTATCAGTGGACACGATTTTCACATCAGGTGAGATAAACCCTTCAATATGTGGAACATGGTCATAATCCTCTGTCCGAGGTCATTACACTTCAAAGAAAAAAATCTTTGCACGAAACCTTTGTCAAAGTCTTACTGACATTATCGTGCAGCCTAGCTCTTTCGATGGATGGATGTATATACAGACCACACCCATGGAAAAACCCCCTTTGCTGAGTTTAGTCAACAGCATAGCAGAGGAGTCGACACAAGCGAGTCACCTGATCCCAAATCCAAACAAGAACAGCAGGTCCAGACATCTCCCCTCACTTTAAAGATTTTTGGAGAAATTCCCTTTCAAACAGTTCAGAGCCTGAAGGTTTGAAATCTTCTAGAGCCAAACCGAGATGTCGTAACTCCTAATGTATTCTTTATTTAACCCCGAGGAGACCTTAATCCTGACAAAACAAAGACTAGACTCATGTCTCGTGTTTAGTTTAACGTGTTCTGATGAACCCAGATGTAGCAGAAGTGAATTGCTCGTGTCCCCCACAGGACTGATATCATTAGCGAGTGTGTATAAAGGTGTCTCGTAGCATTATGGTCCTGTGCTGTCAATAACCAGCTGTCACTTACTTTACTTACAGACATGAACAACCTTTACCATGGGCTCAGATCGAGCACGGACACCTAGGATGTGAACGCAACCTTAGACTAAGGGCTACTTTGAAATCGTCCTGCCCGAGCCCACGGAACCGCATCTCTGTGACCTCTGACCTCCCGAGGCTCCATTTGTACCTTGTGTCGTCCACGGTAAACGTTGGCCGTCGCTCCCTGACCCAGCAGGTCTGAGATGAGCCACAGGTAGTTGGCGGTGCTCTGCATCCTGACAGCTGCAACTGATCCTGAAAACACCCAACAAAGAGCTTGTCAGCACACCAGCAACAGCTTCAAAAAGCAGGAAGTGATGAACAGATGGACGCCACGACTCTGAGTAGAATTTAATTTGCGTGGGTCATTGCAGGACCTCAGCTGAGCTCCTGCTAACATGGTATGATTTTCCTCTAGCTTTACTTCTTCATAGAAATAATAAGGAACAAATGTTGGCAATATCTCCACTTTTGTTAGGTTGTATATTGAACAAACACTGATGTATGACTGCGTATGAAGTATCTGTATTGTTGAAGCTGCACACGAGTCCAGAAAACCCATCGACGAGGCACATGTGGACAACATCTGCACCTCACCTGTAGACTCGGATTATAACACAGCACGTCACGTTCTCCCTAACGTCCGTCCACACCACGTACCCAGACTCCGTGTGTCTTCACCGCCTCCTGACAGCGGCGAATTGAAATGTTGCTAAAGATTTCTAAACATTAATATTTATAATTTAAAAACAACAGGATGTGAATAAAAACAGTCCAGCTCATGTTTATGGTGGTGCGCGTCAGGACGCCGCTGATCGTCGGGGGGAAATTCCCGTCCAAGGCCTCAAAAAACAAACCCTGCCGCGGTCCAACTCAGTGATGTCACTGAAATTTTAATTACTGAAGATTCATTCACGTAGCTCAAACTTCTCGTATTCATTAATAACCTTTAGAGAATCAAAGCCAATTTCTAAGAATTCACAACCGCAGCTTTAACATCCAACCAATTAGCATTAGCAGGAAGACACACAAACACTCTGCGGAGTTAGTGACTAATCCAACTGCTGTCGCTTAGGTTTGATTTTAAAAACAGATTTTTTTATATTTATTTTTATTTTTTGCGACAAACGTTACGTGTTATATTTTCACTTTCTATCGGCGGACATGGACGCTGTCACACAACACCATCACTGAAACCACCGCCGTGCTAACACGCTAACCGCTGAAACGGACTGAAAACAACAGGTCCGCCAGCTGACATGTCGAGCTACCGAACATTAACGGGCGACTAAATATTAATTTGGCATTTGTCATATAAAATGTATCGTGTGTATCTTGTTTATTTCCTCACCCTTCTTTATCCGACCGATTCCTCCTCTTCCTGTTCTCGAGTCATGTGACGGAGGCGCCCAATTATCGCGGAGACTGCAGAAAAGGCGGGGTTCTGCTTTAAAGTCAGTTGCCATAATGTTCAGAAGAGCTTTGACTTTTCGTCCGACTGCGAACGCAGACACAACAGGAGACGACGTTGCGCTTACTCAGCTACAACCCATCATTACGGTAGCTGCGAAGGAAACTGAACGGCGTAAATGTGCGTCGGTCTGTGTCAGAGCGAGCGTACCTGTGTGCGCTGACGTGCGCAGAGGTGCGCTCCACACACCGCAACTCTTCTCGGTAAAAACACGTCAATTATAATCGATTATTAAAACTGCATTCAGTTCTAATTATTTTATATATTGGGCTCATATGATTTTTTGATTATAAAAATGTAGACCAAAGGCTTTTTTATTCTTATATTTAATTTATTTTGTATATATTGTTTATATGTTTTAAATTATGTATCTGTGGTGTTTTTATTGAAATATTTCTCCTATTACATGGTTTTACTGGTTTTTCTTAGGTGTGTAATGTGAAGCACCTCGGTCAACTCTGCTATATTTTAAACGCGCCACATAAATAAAGTGGATTGGATGTTATTTGATCGAGAAAAAAAAATTTCCCCTTCATCCAAATATTAATCAGCACACAGGTGTTTTTTAAAAGTTCACTCACTTTATATTCAACAAAAAGAAACAAACACACACACTCACAAAAAAAAACAACAGCATTTGATGGGCTACAACAGCTTATGGTGGCAGCTGGATGGGCTCTACAGGTCCATCTGATCCTCTGGTTTACAGGTAAAGCAATCATCATAAAAACGCAAAATTAGTGGAAATTATATGAACGAGACAAAACAAATGTTGGTAGTCTCCAAATACGGCAAGCACCATGAAATCAGAATATGGATGCAGGACAACATTAAAATAAAAAAAAAAAAAAGACAAACTTTGTGTAATGACAAACTTTGAGACAAAAGTGCTTCTTTAAAAAAAAAAAAAAACGACTCTTTTTCAATCCTTTTACATTAATGACGTTCTTTGACCCTTTTCACCCACATTCCTCAAAATCTGTACAAGATGATGGTCGGCCTGAACCCGGAGAGTGACTCTCTTCTTTCAGTATTTTAGTGTAAAGCCAGTGTAAAGGAACATTCTCACTAATTCTTCTAACAATCTGAACGGAGCATCCAGCGTACAGAGTTTTGGAAACTGCACAGTACTAAGGGTTTACATTAAACCTCTGGTCACAGTTAGGTTTAACCAGAATGTTTCAGAATAAAATCAGAATTTGCACATTTTAACGGCATCCTGGGGGCTTTAGGGTGACTTCTACTGATTTTTATGGGATTATTTCATCTATCTAGTCTTGTATACTCTCTAATTATTTTGTACTCCAAAATCTCTTGTTGCCACAAATCAATATTTGGGAACCTTAAAATATGAAAAGTCTTCAAATGAAAAAATGAAACTCATGTCTGACGGAGAAAACATTTGACAGTTTCAAAGTAAAAAAAAAAAGAAATTGTCAAAAAGATTCTTAGATGACAAATTATTTAGTGTACCAACTGTACAAATCATTAATCTGAGGTAACAAATTCAGGGAAAACAACAGCACAGAGAGCAAGGCAACAATTTACCAAAAACAGCAAGACAAAAATGTCCTCTCCACCAAGTCAGTCATATTTTCCTGAACACACAAACCACTTCTATACTAGTTCACTTCAGCTCAGTGACAAATACATTTTGTACCAGAAATTAGCAAAAGTTGTGTAAAGTGCAGTTAAAGAATGAGAACCTCTCCCAAAAATGTTTTAAAATGGACATGGAGCTGGCCTGAAAATACACCTGCTATGAGGATAAGTGACTGTATCACAGGTGTGATGCCATACGGAAGCAGTAGGGAGCCAAAAATATTTATTCACGTACTTGTCCTAGATGTTCGAGACTAATATTTAGATAGGATTTTATTTTCAGCACAATCCAAACGTTCCAATGTAAAACAGATCAGTTTTGAAATCCTGAAATTTGATTCTCCTAAATCAGCAAAAATTCAGATGCTCAGAATATTTCATTGTATGGAATAAAGTTTTGTTTTTTTAAAAAGTCTTATCAGCATAAACTAATCCTGCATGGAGAACAAAATTCAAATGTGTGCACAGAAGACATTTATATTTTGTGTACCGTATGGAGTCCCTGAAGTACCAACAAGTATAAACTCAGAGGCTTATCAAACATAAATCAGATGAAGACAGGGTTGTGTAATGGAGAGAAATAAAATACAACAAATGAAACGTTTAAATAAAACAAACCCATTTCAAATATATAGGCAAAATCAATCAGTAAGGTCTTTCTAAAAGGCAACTTAAACCAGAGCTTCTTAAACAGAGCTTTTTGTCCAGCCAAGCAAGGAATAAAAAAAAAAAAAAAAAGCTTTTCTTTAGGGACTCCACAGCACAGTATGTGAGAAATAAAATAAGACACTTCAGAATTCAGAGAACTCCAAATGGGTTTGTTTCCTCTTTACTGTCTGAATACTGGTAACATTTCTAGAGAACACTGAGATCATTCATTCAACACAAACAAGTTTGAAACGTCATGAAACATTAGGACTGGGCATCAAACATCAATAATGTTCCTTCCATCAGTTAGTTTGCAATTTAAACCTGATTAAATGAAGACGTCATCGTACGTAGAAGCTTAGTGTTATTCATTTTTTGTAACATATTAGTATGAGTGGCATTCACTTTAGGAAATATTTAACACATCCGTAGTTTGTAAAAAATGTGATACCCAGCCTTCATGCGCTTCTAAAGGACAGCCATGCCATAATTTTTGCAAAATGTGGTGGTTTGTAAATATCATTTCATTGTAAAATTAGTTTAAAAAACCTGAACATCACTTTGTTAAATGAATTAAAAAATAGACTATGTCACCCCTTTCCATAACAAACGATCTTAAGGAGACAAATTTTAACGTCTTAGAAAATAAAAGGTTGGAGAAGTGGAAATGGGATAATTTCCAGATCTAAAGACTGAAATACCTCATCAAAACAGATCTTGGCTTTCAGTTAAAGTTAAAAAGGAAACTCTGACTCTAAACACGGTGATATGTTGGAGATGCGTCTGTAAAGCAGAAGATTGTCTTCGGATACATGCTGGTGTAAGTTATTTCTCTTCAGAAGCCAAACAACAAACCCGACGAGGAGGGAAACATGAAGCCGTCTCCTCTGAAAATTAGAAGATGCAAGTAATCTTAAAAAATTAATTTCTGGTTTTATCACGAGAAGCACAAAGATTTACAAAAAAGAAGGTGACAGTTGACGTGACCTCTGGTCCCAGTTCAGGCTTTTCTGAATTTTGCTTCCACCAAAACAAACAAAAAAACAAAACACCAACTTTTGGCACAACAGTCCTTCAAACATCAGATTGACTTTACATGAACAGACGCTAAAAACTGGATATGTTCTTCAATTTGACTCATCTGAGATTGTCGCTGTACGTTCAGAGTGAAATTCTATAGAAAAATATAATGAGGCAATATAAAAAAAAAAAGACGGAATGAAAAGTACTGCAAGAATTCAATGGATAAATTTACAATGATTTCGTATATAGCTTATAAATACGTTATCTACACAATATGTGGTACAAAAATACTATATAGCATTTAGTGGGCACTGGAGTTGTGTTTTTCCTCAAAGTAACAACATAAAAAAAAAACGTGTAACTGGTCAGGCACAAGATTGTGTTGATGGTGCTGCGTCCCCCACGTGAGAACACACACATAAAAACGACAACATTTCAAAACGTGGAGGGAAATGGATGATCGCACCGTGTTGCAGCTTTGGGTCATATCACTTGCAGTCAGGCATCCCAAAGTTTTCATTTGGTTTCAACGCGTCTGAACATGGCGACGATGGATGTGAGCCATGCTGCACCGACCTGAGCTCCAACGTTTCGTACGGCACGGTTCGGGTCTAAGCCCACCTCAGGTTCCTCCCGTGTGTCACCTTCAAGTCACGGTGACAAAACGCAGATCGGCACAACATTTAATCCACAGCAGCTTTGTCTGAACCTGGAAACTCATTTCTGCAGGCGTTTGTTCAGAAAGAAACGACCTGGTCCTGTGCACTGATTGCGGCACGGAGAACAACTTTTGAACTTTACTGGCTTGTGCTGAAAACATTGACACTTGCTGGTAAGAGTTTCCTAAAACATCAGCGTCTTTCTGGAAGAAAGATTATAATGAGCTTCTTACAAGTGTGACATGAAAATAAATGTCTCAATGTTGCTTGCTGCTTGTCCACGTACGCGGGGACTGTGTGAACCGTATAAATCATGGCCGACTTCTAAATGAAAAACAAAAAACAAGATAAACAGACAAAGGCTAAAGTTGATGGTTTTGTGTGCTCGTCTGTTTCAGAACATCCCCTACATCTGTTCGCCGTGATATAAGTGGATCCAGGAGCTGGTTAAATATAGGAATCCACTGCTAATAAAAGTCGTTTTTAAAGATTCCTGCATGCTAATGTTAGAGGACCTGACCAATGTTCATTTATAAATGATTAATGCTTGTTCATGGTTTAGGGGATAACTTTGAGACATCAATTATCTTCCACATTAAAAGGGCCTTAATATTTCTCTTAAAGTGAAAGTATTATGTATAAAAAAAAAAAAAGGTCCTTTAACAATAGGGTTTTCATGCACCAGACAGATTGGATTTTTTATCCAGATCACTAGAGGAGCCGCTGGGAATCCCTGCAGTGTTTGGCTGAGTCTCCTGAGAGACTGTTTTAGTGGGTTCATCTCTGTCACCTGAATGAGCAGTTTCAGGTAGAAAGCAACGCCAACAAATAAAAATTTATAAATAAAACAAAACAGTAAAAACATGTTGCTGCCGTCGTCTGAGGAGCGTTAAACGATTGCCTTGTTGACACTCCTGGTTGGAAAGATTTAATATGTGCCTTACTAATGTTATTGCTTCAGCCCAGAACTCCTGGTTTCCATGACTCACATCCACAAACCATTTCATAAATGAAGAGGAGGTAAATTCAAATTTATAGACCTAGTTCCACATTCCTCCCCAGCCGCTCCTGATCCAGTTCACACAGTAACTGCCCACCAGCCTCGTCCTGTAGCGGTTGATGTTTTTCATATTTGGCATCAGATAAGTTAAAACGTCCCGCTGTTCAGTTTTCATTGTTTCGTCCTTCAGCCTCTTTTTCTCCTGCTTTAAGGCAACTTATATTTGTGATGATTTTAATAAAACTTTTTCTTAAAAAAAAAATGTACAAATTTGTCAATACAAACCTCTATGGCATTATCAGTAAACACTGTATAGAAAATATATAAATATGCTTTTCTCTTTTTCAATGTACAAATGTTCTGCAGCTCCCATTTCTCTTTATTTCCCTTTATCCTCCTGCATCTCACTCCTCCTCTGCTTTGTCAGTCTCTTTCCCAGTTTTAACCTCTTTATGCACAATTACTATTTACAGTGAGGGGGTGGAGCTGTGCGGAGAGAGGGAGGTAGGGGAGGGGCGTGGCTCACGAGGAGTCCGTGCAGGGTGATGGCGGCGGTGGGTAGAGGTGGTGGGAGTAGCTGCGTTCGGTGTAAGGCGACGGCGGGCAGCTCTCACAGTTCTCCTCTGCCGACATGTACTGGCTGCGGGGGGTCGGCGGAGGCGGGAAAGGCTCAGAGTCGTAATTGAGGTCACTTGTGTAGCCCTTGGACTTCAGTGGAGCCCGTCGTCCCGGTGTGTAGTCGCTGTCGCACACGTCAGTGCTGCAGGGGGTGGTTGGGGGAGCAAAGTGGCGGTAGGTGTAGGGCCTGTAGCTGACAGAAACGGGCAAAGTTCAGGTCTTTCCATTAGACACAGCTGTGTGAAACCAGCTATAAGCAACTTCTTCTAAACACACCCCGAGTTCAAGTTGGTTTCCAGCTAAAGCTTGTCTTCATTAATCAGGTGAAGGCAACATCTACATCACTTCACTAAAGTGGAGAAACTACTGGGTGAACATAAAAATCATCACTTGCAGCCTGTGTTCTTGATCTACATACTAAGTTTGCAACTTGAAACTTTGCTCTGATAGTTTCATTATATACTGTATAACTTACTAGATATTAATATATTATATATTACTTTTGCAATGTGTTCACACCAGTATTTGGCAGAATCACAGCCTTACTGTGGCTAGTTCTGTTGCTGCCACATACACACCAATAACTTATTGCGACTCTTTTCTTCCATGTAACTTAGATTATCTGACACATTAAAGACTCTTTATGGGTGAATGTCTTTGAGCTCAGTTATTACTTTCACTTTCCAACTTCAGTTTCTTTAATTCTGAAAAAGTTCCTACTCCTCCTCTTTCGGCTTTTCCCATCAGGGGTCACCACAGCGAATCATCCTTTTCCACTTCACTCTATCCTGGGCATCTTCCTCTCTGACACCAGCTAACCTCATGTCCTCTGTTAGAACATCCATATATCTCCTCCTCGGTCGTCCTCTCGTCCTCTTGCCTGGCAGCTCCATCTCAAACATCCTTCTACCAATATATTCACTATCCCTCCTCTGCACATGTCCAAACCATCTCAATCTGGCCTCTCTGACTTTGTTGCTAACACAGGCAACGTGCGCTGTCCCTCTGATGAGCTCGTTCCTTATTCTGTCCAACCTCGTCACTCCTAAGGAGAACCTCAACATCTTCATCTCTGCTGCTTCCACCTCTGCCTCTTGTCTCTTTCTCACTGCTACTGTCTCTAACCCATAGAGCAGAGCTGGTCTCACCACTGTCCTGTACACCTTTCCTTTGAGTCTTGCTGACACTTTTCTGTCACACAACACTCCTGACACTTTCCTCCACCCACTCCAACCTGCCTGCACTCGCCTCCTCACCTCTATTCCACACTCCCCATCACACTGAACTGTTGACCCCAAGTACTTAAACTCCTGCACCTTCTTCACCTCAGCCCCCTGTAACCTCACGCTTCTACCTTGCTCCCTCACGTTTAGGCACATGTATTCTGTCTTACTACGACTGATTTTCATACCTCTTCTTTCCAGAGCAAACCTCCACCTCTCCAGCTGTTCCTCCACCTGCTCTCTACTCTCACTGCAAATCACAATGTCTTCTGCAAAAATCATTGTCCAGGGAGATTTCTGTCTGACCTCATCTGTCAACCTGTCCATCAGCATAGCAAACAAGAAGGGACTCAAAGCCGATCCTTGGTGTAGTCCCACCTCCACCTTGAATTCCTCTGTCTGACCTACGGCACATCTCACCACCGTCATGCTTCTCTCATACATGTCCTGAACTACTCTGACGTACTTCTCTGCCACTCCCGACATCCTCATACAGTACCACAGCTCCTCCCTTGGCACCCTGTCATACGCCTTCTCTAAATCCACAAAGACACAATGCAGCTCCTTCTGACCATCTCTGTACTTTTCCATCAACAACCTCAAAGCGAAAATGGAATCAGTGGTGCTCTTACGGGGCATGAAACCATACTACTGCTAACAAATCTCCTCCTCCTTCCTAAGCCTGGCTTCCACTACTCTTTCCCACAGCTTCGTTGTGTGGCTCATTAGCTTTATCCCTCTGTAGTTGCTGCAGTTCTGCGTGTCACCCTTGTTCTTGAAGATTGGCACCAGAACACTTCTCCATTCCTCAGGCATTTTCTCACTCTCTAAAATCCTGTTAAACAGACCTGTCAGAAACTTCACTGCTGTCTCTCCTAGACACTTCCACACCTCCACAGGTACATCATCAGGACCAACAGCCTTTCCGCTCTTCATCCTTTTCAGAGCCTTCCTCACCTCATCCTTTCTAACCTCTCCCATTTCCTGCTCCACAACTTCCTTCCTTCTTTCCCTGTCATTTTCCTCATTCATCAGCTCCTCAAAATACTCCTTCCATCTTCTCTGCACATAATTCTGAAAAAGTTCCTGCACTGGGAAAAATAACTCTTGCCCCCATTTCCACAAGAATCTGACTTTTTCTACAAAAACCAAATGTTTGATATCAGTAGTGCAAGTGCTGCTAAATGCACAGAAAAGAAAAGAAAAACAAAGATATCAACTGTCTTTGAAAGCAGCTCCTGTGTGACTGTAAATGTTCACATGTGCTGCAGGAATTACTCCAAGTCACAACACAGCAGACTGTAATCCTGCAGTCTGATTACATTTCCCAACCAGAGTCATTACTCTGGAATTCTCCTGAATACACAAGATGGAAATCTGAGGAGTCTGGGGATTTAAGGAATTCACTGAAGCAGACAGAGTTTCGGAAAGCAGAAAGTTTCAATGTTCCTGACAAATAAACTGGGAGACGTACAGACGATAACATCAGAATACCTGTAGGATCGATGTGTTGAGGGACTGTTAGAGGAATAACCAAACTCCATGGTGTACTGAGAGCGGACTGTTGCAGGAGACGGAGGAGGGTTCAGGATCTGCCAATAAATAAAGAATTAAAAATATTTTTAAAAAAAAGTATCAGGATTATAATCACCGTTTTGTTTTATTAAAAATATTTGTCCAAAATTCAGCATCTTGTACCGTCAACTTGTACATTTTCATACATTTAGAAACATTACAAAAAGGTTTTAAGTCCAAGTGTGATTCTGTAAATGAGATATCTGGCCTCCGTGATCCCAGTTACACATAGGCAGCTTAAAATATAGAGATACATCACAGAGTTGACAGCGAATAGCTGCTCAACTGCATGAAGATCAAAAAATTATAATTATTCTGAAGCCACCTAATAAACATCAGGCTTAAAAGTGCATCAATGGGAAGATGGGCAGAGGCAGCCCAGAAATCAATTAGTAAAAATGTGAAAAAACAAACTAAAAGTAGGTTTAAATGTATGAAATTCGGTTGGAAAAACAGCATGCAACTCACCGGTGGGAAGTAAGTGCCCTTGGTGCTGGACGAGCTGCTGGATGAGGCTCCGGTGACGTGGGCACGATCGTACGGGGGTCCGCTGCTCCCTCCCATGATGCTGAGGGAGCCAATCACAGACTTCCCTCTGGACATACCTGTGTTGAGGAAAACAAGCGTCAGCATCAAGTCTACCGATAAAGATTGTGACCCCAGCATCACATCGTGCGCCTCACCTGGCAGTGAGCTCGACAGCGAGCTTGGGTGTGGCACGTATCCCAGTGGCACCGACGATGGCCCGTGAACCACAAAGTCATTGGTGACTGTCTCGCCGTCATCCTTCATCTGAGGACAGAGGACACGCTGGCAGACAAAATACACGGCGCCCACAACAAACAACGCCATCACCACGCCCACAATGGAGCCGATGGTGTTGTTGGGTGGAGGCGGTGGCTCCTCTGTCGGATCTGAAACCACAGAAGAAGTCTTTCATTTACCTATACAGAGGACGCAGTTTCAGCACAGTTTATAGCACACACCAGTGGAACAATTACTTTGGTCAAATTAATATCCAACTCTTCCAGTTCTCCTGGAACAAGGTTCACCTCATTGAACATCCCTTTATTTTGTGAACTTGTCTTTTGCTTAAATTAATGATTATAATGAAACAGTGAAGACTCTCAGTCATGGAGGTTTGGTTGACACGATTCAATCGTAGTGTAAATACAATTTAACAAAAGTATTTCACAAGTACAAACCTGTATTATACAAACGTTTTTACATTACGTCACGTAAACGGATAATTCGTTGTTCCGCTATTGTTGGCCACAGAATCTTTACTATTCTCAAAATACTACAGAGAATTCTTGTTGTTTCTTTTTTAGAGAATCACTTCAGTAACTACATTTTATCCAAAGCGACTCATAGACTAATTTGGTACAAACACACTCTATAGAGGAGAGAGCGTATGAACTTACAGCAGCCGATCTCATCCGAGTTGTCCGTACAGTCCATGTTGTTGTCGCACTTCTTATGCTTTCCGATACACTGACCGTTAGAGCAGGTGAACTGATCAGCGGGACAACGCACTGCAAGACAAAGATGACAAAGTATTTGTGATAAGGTCTAAAACAAAACAAAAATCCCATCGTTTTCTCATCTTGTTTTTCTAATATCACATGAACGTGTTGGCAGTAGGAGTACTACTTATGATCTTTGTAAAATAAGTCTTTAAAGTTCCCAACCTTTAGTAAAGAGGTCTACACATATTCCTTCTTTGAAATGAGTGAGTTTCAGAAAGTCCAGGTGTTTTTGGAAACAGCATTTACAAACTCACTCAGAGCTCTTATAGCAGGAGATACATCACATGTTCACACATATCAGATAGTGCGAGTTCAGGTCAGTGTTACCTGTCTCATCGCCACACTTGTTCTCGTCAGACCGGTCCTGACAATTGATCTCTCCGTTGCAACGAAGATTCAGGTCGATGCACTGCCGGCTGTCGCACTGGAATTCTGACTCTGAGCAGACAGGACAGTCCTCCTCGTCGCTGCTGTCATCACACTCGGGGTAACCGTCACACCTCCACGCCTGAGGGATACAGTCCACCTCGCCCGATGTGCACGCAAACTGCTCCGGGGAACAGGTGGGAGGTTCTGCAGAGGACACACACAGAGTATGAGAGATTCAGCAATGCCACAGACTGCACGAGGATCTTAAACTGAAGTGGTTTATTTACTCTGTTTTATTCCATAGTTCTCACCTCCACAGGAGAGCTCGTCCTGCAGCAGCACCAGGTGGACAGGACACGAGCAGCGAGTTGTCCCGTCTCCCTTCACGATGCAGATGTGAGAACAACCACCATTATCCCAGGTACACGGATGTTTACCTGGGAAATTTAAAAAAAGGCTCGGGTAGGTCTTGAACACATTTCGGGACAGTTCACAAATGTAAAAATCACCTGCAGCAATGAGAAAGCAGAGCTGCAGTGTAATGGACTTACTGTATTCTCTCATGTCCAGTTCGTGGACGGCGTGGATGTCACTCAGGTAGGCGATACGAGCCTGGATCTTGGTGCGTCCCTCTCGTGTCGTCTTGTCGATGCGTTCGATCATCTGCTGCTGTTTGTCGATCCAGTAGAGGTGGTTTCCGAAGACCGTCAGACCGACTGGCTGCAGGATGTTGGAGTCTGCAATCACGATCCGATTGGCTCCTGGATTTGTTTTAAAGAGGCACCAGGGAAAAAACTAAACAAGGTTGTAGGGCAGAAAACTTCAGGAAAAAGCCAACAAAATAGGGGAGAATCTGAGGGGTGAGGCGAGAGAGGAGGCAGGAGGAGTGGACAGTGATACACCAAGATCAGCTACAAGATGAAATGGAAACAACACAACCTGTAAGAATACTCATGATGCATTTACCACCTTATAATGTGGGCAAGCTCAGGTCAGGAGTTTCCCAAGAAAGGTTTTTTTAAGGCACGGTGGCAAGAGGAAAAGGAGTTTGCATGCACACGCAAAAAATTTGGGGTGTTTATTTCTCATGCAGCATCTCTGGTTGGCAAGTTCCATGTAAAGTTTCAAGTAAATGAGAGGATGTATTTATTTCTCCTGTATGTCTCAATTAAAGCCGGTCTCATCATTTCTTTGACGTTCCCCTTCTAACAGGCTGTTTACGCTGATGGCATATGCGACATAATAATCCCGCCATTCATGTCAATTAGGAAAGACAATGTTTAACCTTGCTATGTTCACAAATATTGCTTTATTAAAAAAAAAAGTAACTTATAATGTGAATGCTTTTTTTTAAATTTATGAATCCAGCAAACTGGAACTTAACTGGAACCATGTGCAGTCTGATGTACCAGATTCAAACAGATTATTAATCCCATCAATATAATTTATATTCGCTTATGTGTGGACTATTGTCAGACCTCATGTCACTGCTGTTCATTGTAAATATGATATGAATCCAGTTTCGGGTCACGGGCACAAACACCTGCAGAGCACTGAGGCCACGGAGGAGGAGACAAGACAAATGCAGCATTTAATTGGGCTCATACTCAGTCCATCCTGCAGGGTTGTGTGTCATGGCATTTGTGTTTCAGAACGTAACCGCTGTGTAACAGTCAGAAAACACTGTTGGATTTCTCTGATTTATGCGCTTGTTCTCGCTGATGCCGCTCGCTCTCTTTGTTTACTTACTATGTCACTCTACTGCTGCTCTCGTTCTCGAACAGATAACCAATGGCTGCAGTTTGATTTACTCAACATGCCTGAACTAAGGGTGAGCTTCAGTGGGGAAAACCCAAGCAGATCTGAGACTTTGTACAAAGTGCTTAACGTGGTCATTGACACTCATCAGCATTGTAACTGTCAATAACTATTTTCTGGACACAAAGATTTTCAGATATTTGTGGACAAGTTTCTCTTTCTCCAACTCGACATTGAAGCTAACAGGCGTGTCAGGCTGGGCAGAGCATTAAACTCCTGGAAGTATTTTATTGTTTCTGAACTGTCGAACGACAACGTGATGCATCATCCGCTCGTTTGTGTGCGGTTTGTTCCACACGAGGACAAGTTGTGACTGTTGATCTACTCTGCCCACCTCTCCTACACATGGTTTACATTCCTGTCGGCCTGTGCGGGGCACCAGAGAATCGCAGGAATGTGCCGAGCTTGGGCCTCCGAGCCAGCTTCCCTTTTCAAGGCACACTCCCCCTTCACCGAGCCTTTAAGAAATGGCCTTTATCTGCTCTGTTCCCACATTTACTCTGACTGAGGTAAACCCCCAGCAGACCTCTACCCACAGAAGAGACGGAGCTCAAATGTACTAAGAGGCTGAAATCCACTGCAACAAAACGACCTCCCTGTAGTGACTCCTCAGGGATAAAACCGTTAAAATCCGCCAGTTTGTGTAGAAAACAAGACATAGATGTGATCATTCAGGCCTAAAACCTAGATATGCTTTAGGTAAGCAAGATGCTCCTAACTAAACTAAGTGGTTCCTGGTAGTTAAAAGAACAGATCTGACTGACTCTTAGTGATGAGGGAACAAAAATAAGGGTTTACATCTCATTACCTGAGCTGCCAAGTCTGGAATTTTTCATAGATGTTTAGAGAAGTAAGCGCCCTTCCTTGAGTTTATTAGTTTTAACCTTGAAAAAAAAAAAAAATCTATTGTTTGGTCAGATGATAAACCTGTGTTTCTTCCCCTTTATGGATCCAATTTTAAATGTGTGTGGGAAAAGTATGTGAACCATTGCAGACGTTAGTTCAACTACACGTTTCCAGTAATTCTGCACATTAGGTCGGAGGGATTGTAGCCCATTTACCCCCGTCGTGGAGAACGCTTTTGTAACCCACCCTGTTGAGCATCAACAACGCTTCTTCCTTTGTTGGAACAATGATAGACTTCTACAAACCCATGCTGTCACGATCAGACTTTGACAGAGAAGATCCAGATTTCTCCCAGAGTCACCAGTGATTTTCATCTGATTAAAACATCTGGCTCTAATTTTCACTTCAAATGAATTGATACTCCCAGAGGTTCACACACTTCTGCCAAACACACACATATAAGAATTGGATTAAGGTAAAATTAGATAATATACAAGAGTATTTTGTCCCATTTAGGTGCGTCTCCTGTATCTAGGTTTGCAGCTTGTGATCAAGTTCGAAAAACCCAGTAGGAGTAACAAAGGGGAAATAAATGCTCTCACCAGAGAGGTCGCTGCTCTCAATGCGCCGCAGGTCTGAGTCTACCCAGAACAACTTCCCAACTTCGTTGTCGACAGCAAGTGCGACGGGTTTCCCCAGACCACTGAAGAACAAA
Source organism: Channa striata (assembly GCA_033026295.1). NCBI lineage: Eukaryota > Metazoa > Chordata > Actinopteri > Anabantiformes > Channidae > Channa > Channa striata. The sequence continues at coordinate 22,482,568 of CM065169.1, read as the reverse complement.
ACCTCCCGCTCCGTGCCGTCCAGTGCTGCCCTCTCAATTTTTGGTGAACGTTCCAGCAGGTTAGTGAAGTACATGTACCTGCAGGAGAAAGGTTAGTCAGCCATGGCTGTGTTTAACATGAAAGTTTTCCTTCCTTCAGATCGTCTGAGGATGTTTGTTTCTGCTGTGATTTCTTCTCTGGGCTCTGAAGGAACCAGAACATCTGCAGACTTCATTCCCCAACCACACAATGACCCAAAGATTGGTGAGTGAACCCCAGCTCCAAGGAAACCCTGCAATTATGGTCCCAAACAAGCGACTCTGCACCGCTGAGCTTCAAGAGCTTCATGAGCTCCAGAGAAGAAACAACAAGGACAAATTACGCTGCGATTAGAAACAAGAAGCAGACGCAGAGGAGCAGAGACACAAACAAAATGCTACACAAATACGTCTAGATTGCTGAGTTTTAAGAATCCGTTCAGTTCCTCTTCAGGGCTACATGCCAAATCGGAGGGTCTCTACCGTTTTCCTGAACTGGATTAACAAAACTGAAGAGCAAATCTGGCACAACAGCAAACAAATCCTCTGATAAAACATCATGGCATTTCCCCATTTCTTTTAAGCAGCAACATGAGCAAAACATTCATCTTACCATCATTTGTTCGTAACGAAATGTTGCTAATAAAAGTTGCTAAAAGTTAAAATGCTATGAAGATAAATATAGAATGGTGTAGTCATATTGAACACGAATATAATAAAAAAAATAAGTTCTGTATATCCAATAATTTTTTTCAAATATCACTTTCATGTCTTAACTGGATGAATGTTACAGAAACTACAACAAGAATTGAAACTGACCCCAATTCATATTCAAAAATGCTCCAGACACACTAAAAATAAATGTGTATCAAAAGATGATGTATGTCAACACTGACACTAACTTTGGCACGTTTTTGTGCACAGCTTATTGACACAAATTCAAGCTTCTGATTCAGAACTAAATCTTGATCTGTAGGATTTATAAAAATTTTAAAGACACCATTTTAACTCTCATTAGGTCTCATTGTCTTTGAATCTCAGTAGACAAAGAGTGATCAGAGGAATCCCTCCGACCCCATAAACAACAGGTTTCAACTTAAAAATGGAGAAATTCTACAATAAATGGTAGTGCTGGTTTATTGAAATTCAGGTGTGGGCAATGAGCATGTCTTTGGCCATACAGTAAATCACCTTCTCTTGTCTTGTATCTGTTATCAAGGAGCTGTAGTTGTAAGTACTGACCCTCTCTCCGGGTTGACAACAATGGCTCTGGGCTTGTCATGCTCCCCCCTCAGCACCACGCCAACTCTGCTGCCATCTGTGCGGGTGACGTTGATAACATTGGTCACCTCACTGGTCCAGTAGATGAAGCGGCTGTAGATGTCAATGCTAAGGTCATATAGCTGCAGACCCTGAGTGGGTCCAGTCAGGGAGCTAGACACCACTGTAATACTCTGAGAGCAGAGAGGTCACAGATCAGGGGGGGAGCAGCAAATACAGGTTTTACTTTAATGGTAAACACGCACGCACGCACACACACCTGGTTCCCGTCTTCCTGGGCTCTGCGGATCACATTCTGTTTGGAGTCGATCCAGTACAGGTGTTTGTCCAGAGGATCATAGTCGATGGCTCGGACGTTTCTCAGGCTGTGGATGGGCAGGATGATGTCGGGACTCTGCTGCTCGTCAATCACCATTCGATTAATGGCTGTTTTCTGGCTGAAGAGCAGGAACGAGGTTGGAGCTAAAAACAGTAAAGCAGCTCTGTTAGGGAGTATTTGTAATGTAAATAGTCAGAGGTTTAAAAAGTGAGTAATGTAATTACTGATTTTCTGCTGTATGCACACAGGTTACAATACAACGCAGAAAAACTTATCAGAACACAGAAGAACAAAGTCTATAGTTGAAGCTTCCGCCTCACCACTGCAGGTCTTGTTGTCGTAGTTGAGAGAGAAGTGTGCAGGGCAGCCACAGACAAAGCTGCTGACAGGGACAGCGAGGCAGAGGTGAGAACAGTGTCCGTTGGTAGAGGCGCAGGCGTTCCAACCGCCCTGCCTGGAAGAGTGAAACACTAGGATGTCCATGACGTAGTCCAGGTGGCCCTGGATCAGAGTGCGGTTCTGACCGCTTGTCTTGTTAGCTCGTTCGATGCTGCGCTGGCTCCAGTCGGTCCAGTAGATGTAGTCCTGGTATTGGGTGAGGCCGAATGGGTGAGGGAGGTCGTCAGCTATCACCTCACGGTCCTGACCTGAGAGGTATGAGAGCAAGGCTTATTTTGATCAGTAACTCAGGAAAGATTATTTCTCAACATTTATCAAATGTCGAACACAAGCAGGCAATGCAGTTCACATCCATATAGTCTGCACCACTGTAAATGTGACATATTTTTAGAACCAGTTCTTAAAACGATTAGAAAGCAACAAGTCTTAGTACGTCAATGTGTCTTTTGGACTTTTATTTTTCAGAATTCTCAGAGATAAAATTAACAAAAACTATGGGGGCTGGAATTATACGGTCAACATTTAAAACCTGCGAGACCATAATGATGTTCCCTCTTTAAACTACTTGTTGTCTGAATTGTTCTTTAAATACTCTTCTTTTTAACATTTACATTTGTTAGAACGGCTCATAAATATCGCTGATTGTCTTCTACATTTGTTTTGCAAAGAGGCTTTTTCTTGAACAGAAACGTCTATCTAGACCAGACAACGCAACTGGTGTCGAAGCCATGTGGCCCCCGGATTTTCTGGAGACAAAATTGGAAGGCATTAAGTTGACGATTACCAAGCATGTTTGAGGACTCAATAAGTGTGGTGTCCAGGTCAGTCCAGTAGAGACGGCGCTCTGCGTAGTCTATGGTGAGTCCATTAGCTCGGCCGACATCTGCCACCAGAGTGATCCTACCCGTCCCGTCCATTGCTGCCCGGTCGATCTTTGGCTTCCCGCCCCACTCAGTCCAGTACATGTACCTGTGAAGAGGAGACAGGGTAGCACACAGACATCAGATGGTTTCTAAACATGTTTCTGACCCATCTTCTTTGTGGCTGAAGCTTAAAGAACATTCCACATTTGGGTTTGAAAACCCGAGCTGATTAAAGCAACAATGGCAGCATCTGAGACTATGCTATGGACTGAATCTCACCCTTCAGCAGGATCGAGAGCAAGCGCTCGTGGACTGTCTAGGTCCTTCCACACCAGGACCTGCCGGTGCTGCCCATCTAGTTTGGCCACCTCAATACGGTTGGTGCCAGTGTCAGCCCAGTATAAGTTCTTCCCCAGCCAGTCTACAGCCATCCCTTCAGGGTAATCTAGACCAAACTCCACCACATGCTCCAGGGCACTGCCGTTCATAAAGGCCCGACTGATGGTCTGCAGAGGGAGAAAGGGTTAAAGGTACGATCCTAGAATGAGCAATTGGGGGCTATTTTCAGCAACAAATTAATAACGCTTAGTCTATGGGCAGTGTGACATTGGGCAGAGTCAAAATAAATGACAGTGTGTGAGTCAATGTAAGTATTATCCATTTCACGGCATTTGTGAAGTAAAACGGTTGGAGACAAAAGACATAATACAGCAAACACACAACAAACAGTACAGGTGGAGAGCAGACATGGTGTTTTCTGTGGGCCTGCATCCAATCAGCAGGAGCTCCGTGGTGTGCAAACGTCAGAAATTCACCTTCAGAGTGATGTCCGTCCAGTAGATGCGATTGTCTGTGACGTCAAAGTCGAGCGCAGAGGCCTCTTTGACACCGGTGAGTGGGATGGCCACGTTGTTGCTGTTGGTCTCCAGGGAGATGCGGCGAATGTCAGTGTGGCGAGAGAAGAGCAGGAAGGCCTCGGGGACTATGCAGGTACGCATGTCGGCAATAAGCTCCAGGCCGATGGGACAGCCACACTGGACCCCCGTGGGCTTGTAGAGGCAGAGGTGACTGCAGCCACCGTTGTACTCTGCACACGGGTTCGTACCTGAGGACAGAGGTAAGCAAATGTTAGTTCACTTCCTTTATCTACATATTAAGCCAATCGCTATGTAAGTGACCCAAACAAAAGGCAGTGAAATTTAAATTCTACCTATTTGGACCACTGTATTAGTAGGTGCTGCAAGGCTTTTAAAGGAAATAGCTGGCTTTTTTTGAATCAAGCAAGCACCCAATAAACATTAAGACAGACCAAACAAGCAGGTAAACCTCAACCCTCTATGTCAACATTCCAAACACAAAAACCCAGCTTTTCCACTATGATGCATACTAGTATTGTTGTCATACTACCAACCAGCTCACATTAAATATCTCAATATTTTCTGAAACACACCTTACCAATGAAAAGACGCCTTCACTGAACAACACTGAACTGGCTTCTCTTGGTTCTAGACTGGGTAGCACATGTACCTAAATGCCATTAAAATATCTCTCTACTTCTAGATGAAAAATGCCTCCAGATGACATCACTTGGAAGAACCTTAAATTCAGATTATGTCATCTGGTTGCTCACACTTGCTTTTCCAGAGGTACGCCAGATTACATCATCTCATCTCCTAATGATAAAAAACTCTGGTTTAAAGTTTAACATAGGCAAGTCAGAGGAAAGTTTAAAAGCATTAATGTACATCTGCCTAAACTAAAGCCATAAAAGCAAGTTGAAAATGGGTGAATTCTCCCTTTAAGCGAGGAAGTGTCTCTGACTTAATAGAGGATATATGCTCATGTTAAATAAAAGAATGAATGTTTTAGTCTTTTCTTTGGATTCACCGCCACACTACTGAAAATATGTCTGCATTCTCACATATGTAAAGGACTTGAGATTTGAAGAAAAACTAAATTATGAATACTTAAATAAAATAAACATATTAACAATAATAGTAATCAGACTTTTTGCAGCACATTTAAAACCAGCTCTGGTCTCCAAAGTCATCCAGCCTCCCGAACTTACCAAAGGAATTGTGGACATAAGTGGCTTTGAGTCCCATGAGGTCGGGCAGCTGGTCTATAATGAACTCCCTTTCTGCTGTGCGTTTGTGGACACGTTCAATGCTGCGGCGCTGCCAGTCAGTCCAGTAGATATAATCGCCCAGCAGGGTGAAACCAAAGATGTGAGGGAGTTTGTCCTCCACCAGCACCCGCCTACTGGTCCCATCCATGTTCATCACCTGAGAGAAGGGCAGACAGGCCTGATCAATTCAAACTTAGCGAAACATGGATTAAACAACAAAACTGTTCAAAACCTGGATTTCACAATTACTGAGAAACGATAAGCTACGACACGCACCATAAAGACAAGACATGAGAAAGAATAGGAACAAGACTTAAAGAAGTTTAAAAAGCAACCAGTGGACCAGTCTGCAGCAGCACAGGAAGCTGCTGGAGAAGAAGAAAGGAGGTTCTGGGATAAACCATTACAATCTCTGCATAAAGCCATCAGCATTTGTGCTAAGGAAGTTCTGACTTTGTTTGTTTTGTCTTTTTAAATGTGCTTGTTCTCTTGTTATGGTCGCATATTTTAAAGACCAGGAAGAAAAGGAAATTGTTGGGTCACATCATTTCAGAAAGCCACAGTTTGCAGCACCTTTCACAAGAAGCGTGCAGCAGCCTTTATATGAAATAAACGAAATCCTGAAAGAAAACTTCTTATTAAGATTAAGAGTGTTCACAGTAAGTGCGGGAGTTTATGGTTAAAATTAACTGAAAGAAGAAACAGCTAACTAACCTAAATCAGAAGACAATACTCACAATGACAGATCAGTAACCAGTGGGAATGTAACAGCATGTGAGGGTAATTCTGGACAAACCAACAAAACCAAACCAAAAACTGAATCACCAAGAACTTCCAACATCCAGCCTGTTCCTGCTCAACGGAGCTATGCTTGCAATAACACAAAAGAAGTGACGATCAGCTGACTCACACACACAGAAACACACATTTCATGGTTCCATTTCCATGATGTCTGGTGTGGTGGATGTGCTGCTGGGGGCAGATAAAGCCTCGACACAGTCGAACTCAGGAGACCTGGCAGCACGGCACAGCGCAGCTAACTCAAAGCAACACCTGGGGCTAACGAACAGCAGCAGCAGCACATGGTCACCACTTTTCCGGCTCTCTCCCTGTTCTTCTTCCCTCGTCACACAAACACTGACAACTCACTTCTACAAAGCAGGAGGCGGGAGCAGAAACAAAGTCACCTGAACCAAGCCAGTAAACACACCTTCTCCATGAACGTGCCTCGAAGATACAGGGGTTCCACACAGCTCTACCTTTATCAAAAGTGACCTTTGACCTCATTTTAATTTAACTAGCATGAACGTTTTGACATAATCACAAACGTTTTCTCGGTAGAGTGCTTTTACTTCATATTGTATTTAAAAAACATGTTTACAGTTACAATTTTAGTAACTGAAAAAGGTGGGGGGCACCAAGGGGATGGTTGCCTTCACACAGTGTAATGACAAACAGAATACGGGATGTTAAATCTGTAGGAAAAACACAAAAAAATGAACAGATTTGTTCTTTACATCATTCTTACCACTTTTGACTCGTTTCTAAAAAGGTGCAGGAGAACATAACAGAGTAAAATATCAAGAAGCTACACACAAAACGGCAAGGTCTGTAATCTGCCCAATCCTCTCACTGATCAATGCAGCGTGGAGAGATGCTATTCGCTGCTCCCAGAACAGCCCCTGCATGGCCAGCTGCCATCTTTCTAAACATCCTCCCCATGCGTGCGCACAGACACACACACACACACACAAAACGTGGTGTGTATAAATATAAAATGAAGTTTCCATCTCAGCGCAATGGCCTCAGCCAAAAGGTCTCCGCTGGTTTGGGAGTTGTGACCGCAGTGTGGCGACGGTTTCAGATTCTGGGTCTATTCTAAACAGAGCCGACCGCAGCTGGAGAGCAGGCCGCAATTGGAACCAGATGGGGTCCTCTAAGAAACCTGAGGGGAAGAAGGAGGCCTACGGAGGCCCCCTCAGACCTCTGAGTCCAGCAGAGGATCCTGCAGAGTGAGAGCAGAGCCAACACCATCACCTTCAAATGCTCCTGTGGGGACCAAACCCAGAAAATAAAACAGAGTGAAAGTCTAATCCTCCCTGGACTGTCAGCACAGACTTCACAGATTTGACGTAGATTGAAAAGTTTCTGACTGAGGACATAGAGCAACTCCTACTGTGACAACTGAATTCTCAGTTTTTCTTTGATTATGTTATTAAATGTCAAAGCTCAAACTTTGTCTGAATCAATTTAACTAATCTGAGCAGTATTTACTTATGGCAGTGATCGTGTAGTTATTTTTCATATTACTGTTAATTAAAAGTTACATTCTAAGGCAAAATATGCTTACTTTTATTTAATAAGGACACTAATTATAACTGCGACTCTGTCTGGTATACAGTTAAGTTACTGTTAAGCCCTAGTTGCCAAGTTTCAGCTACACATATTGCAGACATTTCTCAAGCTACCTGTGAACGCTCTAGATTGTCCACTCCGGTGCTCTCAGACAGACTCCTCGGACTTTGCCTGAAGTTAAAAGCTTCACATCAGCTACCCTAGCTACAACTGTCATTAGCTACTGCATTTGCCAGGGATGGGGTCCGGTTAAGCATCATAACGTGACTGGTTTGGCTATGTCTCCAAAAATACAGTATTTATTGAAGCAGCACCTGCAAAATTTAGGACACGCTAAGTAAAAGAGCTGCCTGTTTTCACACTACTCAGCATATGGTTTTAGTTTGGTGATCAGTGGCTTGCTTCCCAAGCTGGACGCATGTATCAGCTTCTCCTGGATTTGTTCTTGTCCTGTTTGGAGCAATAGAAACAAAACGGGAACACATACCAAAGTACTGGCACTAAGATATTTCAGCCAACAGCCACAACACAAATGCTTTGAGACACCTGTAAAATTTCTCCATTTATCCATTTATATTAAGCTACCTGAATGTGGCTGGCCGGATGGTGTGCTTTTTTTTTGAAGCCTCAAGAAGGCAGGTCAAGTGAATGCCTAGCAAAAGGTGCTGGCTATGAAAATGTGCTGCAAGAATACGCTGTGAAATGTTTGTTTGAAACACCTGCTTGTGGTTTAAATGCTGGTCTGGCCCAATTATCAAATTCTGGAAATGGTCAAGTGCATCGTTTATTTTGAAAGCTGACAGAAGTGTCAGCAAATCTAACACTGAGTCTGGTGGTCTCTGGTTTTGTGAGCAGTCCGGTGGGAGCTCGTGTTCAAAAGCTAACAGTCGCAGTGAGGAGCAGCTGTGACATCAGCAGGAGTTGAACTTTAAAGAAAAGCCTAGTTGCTGCAGCCTAAGTAAAAACAGACCGGACACACACAAGCACCAACAAAATTCCAACCTCGATCTTATCTGTCTTGGCATCTCCCCAGTAGATTTTCCGCTCTTGATAGTCAAGCGCGAGGCCGTTGGGCCAGCCCAGTGAAGTGTTCACCATCACCACTCGCTCCATGCCATCCAGATCAGCTCGCTCAATCTTTGGCACCTCGCCCCAGTCAGTCCAGTACATGTACCTGAACAGACGGGGAGAACGTTTGCGGAACAAATTATCAGCAGCCACATCATCTTACACGATTTATCAGAATGAGGAGTGAAACTACTAACAAGTCAGGGAATAATGAAAAATCTAAGCCACATATTAAAATATATAAAGCTGAGGTTTGTCTAAATGTCTGACTGTGTTGCCTTTAAAAATAGACAAAATAACATTATTTAATTTTCTCTCAAGTGGGACTGACTGCACAAAAACATAACATGCATGCTGTCATTATCTACCCCCCTAAAAAAGAGAGGCCCAGTCAGTCTATTCAGGAATAAAGAATGTTCCACGTACAGCAACAATGACTCGTATTTTTCTTAAGGTTTGCCGTCGTTTACCTTAAAATCGATTTCACAGAGGAAACAGTTAAGTCAAAACTAAATTCTGTAGCTCAGTTGGTCATCCACAGGGGTTTGATCCCCGGTCCCTCTTCGCTACGTGTCAAAGGGTCCTTGGGCAAGACACTGAACCCCAAGTTATGTCCGGTGGCTCAGGTGAGCACCTTACATGGCAGCCACCGCCATCGGTGTGAGAGTGTGTGTGTGAACGGCTGAACGAGAGGCTACATTGGGACAAAAGCGCTTGGGACAAAAGCGGGCATTTACCATTTTCCAAAATTCTATTATTAGGCTTGAGTGTCTTACATCTTCATACCAGGTACATTATCGATACCAACGTATTTTATATAGTAATTAAATTAAATCATGAACTACACCTTGTAATGTGTGTCTGGTCAGCAAATGAAATAAACTTCTATTACTTACAGAGTGTAAAACTAAAGTAAAAAAAAAAAAATACAGACATGCAATAACGGGATAAATTAACTGATAATAGTTTCACTCACCCTGCAACAGGGTCGAGAACGATGGCTCTGGGCTCGTCCAGGTCTTCAGAGATAAGGATCTTGCGCATGGTCCCGTTGAGTCGGGTCACCTCAATGCGATCAGTGCCGGTGTCAGTCCAGTAAAGATTCCGTGCGATCCAGTCTACAGCGATACCGTCGGGGTGGTTCACCTGAGATGTGACGACAAACTGAGCATCACTGCCATCCAGCAGGGAACGTCGAATGGCCTTCACGTCGTCATCCGTCCAGTAGATGTAGCCCTCCACCGGGTCGTAGTCGATAGCTATTGCGTGGCGGATGTCGTCTACCTGCAGGATGATGTCGGTGAAGTCTGGTGTGTCCAGAGAGATTCGCCGCAGGTCTGTTCGTCGAGCCAATAGCAGCATCTGAGTAGCGCCTGGAAAGAAAAACAGAGTCAGGACTGGTAGACAGCAAAGTTCTTCTCGTCTTCCAACACTAACCCCAGCGGGATACAGTGACCAGGTATCCAAGTTAAAACCCAAAGTGTCCCAGACGTCGTGTCTTGAAGTTTTCAGGTGAACTGACAAGTTTTTCTTTACCCCAAATACAATGTCGAAGGTAATTCTGTTTGCATGTAGATAAGTTAAAAGCACAAATGTGGAGGAGGGTGATTTATTTCTTATTTAATTCAGACGAAGGGTTGCTGAAGATTTAGTGGGAACAGAGGCACAAATAATTTTCATATGTGCTGAAACTTTCCTCATGTGGCTATGCAGTAAAACGTATGGCATCCAAGCCAAATGTATTCTGAGCTTTGAGCTGATGTAACTGATTAAACTAAAGAAATCATCATTTGTTGGCCATTACTGATCAACACATTTTTAATGTACATTGATAATGTAAAGCTTTGCTAACATATGTTTTTACTGCTGGATTCAAAAGCTATTTTGAATAGGAAATAGTGAAAACTATTTTTTCATCAACATATTATTGACAGCACACTAAGCCACTACAAATGTTTTATCATCAACAAAAATGGTCATGGACTGCATTTTAAAAAGGTTTAAAATAATAAACATTTGCATGAGTGCAAATGTTTGCATCCCCCTGATATTCAAATCAAAAAAAGTTTTACTTTAAAGTTTCACAATACGGGGGGTGCAAACGCGGTATAAAGCAAAATTAAATGGATCTGAAGAATGTTAAAAACGTAGCAAAGCATTGTCAGCATCTCTTTAAGTTCCCAGTTCTGGGTTTAGTCAAAGTATCTTTACCTCTCTGGAAGAGTTACTGAAATAAAGCCATGTGAGAGATTTAGAAGAGAAATGTCTCTGCTGCAACTGATCACAGTTGAGAGGCATCTGAAACGAACCAAAAATGTTGGAGACCACTGGTTTCTAAGCTTATCCACGGAATTCATCTTCCCTCTGGAAAGTAGCGCAGTAGAAGTCTACCACAGCATCAACAACTAAATATTCTACAAATCTACTAAAATTCTTTCTGCATTTGGTAAAGAGATTACACCTTTTAATTTCTTGTCTAATGCTGATCAAAAGGAAAAAATGTGTTAATCTTGAACATACTAAAATGAACACCGTTTGGTATGTGGGTGGAGGGTGCTGGGATTTCCAGGGAGGAGATACATGGCTTCAACCCTTCAGGTTAGACTGTGACCATGTTTTCACTTAGAAACATGGTTTACAAAGAAAAAAAGCAACCTTCCACTGAAATAGTTAAACCGTGACAGTGAAAGGAAGCATTGTCTGCAGGGGGAGCATGTGATCCTGTCTTTCACAAAAGGTTCCCCGCCTTCACTCTGCAGGCGGGGGTTACCGAACCAAAAACATGTAAATAAAAGAGGCTGAAGGAGGGAAACATTAAGGGGCTGCCATTCAATCAACCAGCCTGGTGATGGAGTGGTGCTACCACAGCAACAGCAGCACAGCCCACAACACCTTAAGCTGCTTCGAGTGTTTGGAGACGACAACAATGGTGAGATGGAGAAAACTGAAGCAAGCACATCACTGGATTCTTTAAGTCTTTAACAGAAGGATGAGTAGGGCTGAGCAATACATTCATTTAATCTATTACACCTTAACATGGAGTTTTACTGCTGTGCAGTCATTTCAAATATTCTTCACATGTCTGCAACATGTAATAGGAGAGGAGCCTTTCTGGTAGAGTTTTTTCTTGGGGTGGCACATGTGGCACCAGATACATGAGAACAGCACGTAATTTAAACAACAAATGTATTTTCACATGCATAGAATGCAGCAAGGCAACAATATCAGGGTAGTTCTCAAAAAACTGTGAATCTATTAATCTATCGCCCAGTTCTAGTCTTGGATTTGGTTTTGGATAGAATCTGCTGTGTTCTCTTCCTCCAGGAACAGAAAGCACACACACAAATGAATTCAATCTGTCCGTTTGGGCTGAATTCTTGTAAGTGGTTACACAACAGGGTTTCATTGTGTTTGTCTTTTTTCTTCAAGAAAATAGTAGTAATATCCAAATCCAAACTTCTACAACTTTCACTGACGCAATTCACAAAACATTTGGATCTTGTTTCCACTAAAAGAAAACCCCAGATAAAGTTTTCTCTTCAGGGGGTTCTCTCAGGTTCTCTTTCAACGTTTCGAAAGGATTTCAGGATAAAGGTTAAAACTGGTAAGAAATTTTATCAGTCTGCCGTCCGGTCCACAGCACGAACTTGACCAAAATTTGTTAAAAAAAAACCCCAAACATTTCATTACGGTGTCCTGTGCTGTTGGCAGATTTACTAGTTTAAGCAAAAACTAACTTTTGATATAGGAAGAAATTATGAACTGGTGGATCTATAACTGCCAGTTACAACATAATATGCTATTAGAAACATGAACTTAAATTAGCTTTTATTATATGACAGTATATTAAAATCTGTTACTAGAGACAGGTAATAAATAAGGTTCAAACTTCCACAACTAATTTCGATCTGGGTCAAGAGGATTCAAGATGGCACCGCTGATGGCTGCCTCGGTGTTATTTTGTCTTGTAATGCAGTTTCCTGCCACTGTTCTAGTGACTCACTCCAGGGAAGAGCTCAACATCAGAGCTACCACCCCTGTGGATTTATTGATTATACTAGTTCCGCACATATTTCATATTGTGTCACACCTTTTCACCTTAACTTTTCTTTTTGTAGATTTTGTGTTTGCACCTGACACCAGGACAAATTCCTAGTACTGTTAAGTGTACTTAACTGTGCCTGGCAATAAACATTTTTCTGATTCCGATTCTGATTAAAGACACGGACGATTAAACGGAACCCTAAAAGGCATTTGAAGTAACTGATTACTGACACGTCTCTTTGACAGTAGACTCTGCAGCAGCCAGCTGACTGAACATATTCTCACCTTCTCTGCAGGTCTTCCCATCCTCCAGCAGCTGCACTCCAGTGGGACAGGCGCACTGATAGTAGGGCTTCATTGGCGAGAGGAGGCAGAGGTGGGAACATCCTGCGTTCTTCACTGAGCACGGGCTGCTCGCTGCTGGCAGCAAGCACAAACATTCCCGGTAACTTAAGGGTTTAACGTCACTAACCGCCACCAACACTTATCTTTTCACCTGAATGACATCGGTTTAGTCACAGAAGCCTGGTCAGAGGCTCAATGGATAGCATATTACAATTAATATTAGTCAACTTAAAAAGCCATTTAATTCATGGAAATATTTGTCTGTGTGGCATTATTTTGTCCTAAACCCAAAACTATTTAGCTTACTCTGATTTAAAAAAAAAAAAAAACCAGAAAGCGACAAAATATCACAAACAGCAAGTCATCTGTCAACTGACCGATCCATCTGGGGACTACCTGTCCATTTTGGGTTGTGTTAAGTAACCAGGTTAAAGTCAGCTTTCTTGGCAATGCTGATTTCCTGTGTGCAGCTTCCTGTCTTTAACCAAAATGCTGAACTATTCCTTTAGACAGGCTTTAAAATTGTGTGTGGTCACGTTTAAAGACATTAAATCTCATAAAACCCCAGCACAGACTCTTCAGGAGTCTGATGGAGGACTGAGAGGAACTCACAGGCAGGTTGCCTCCTGGGGCTGAAGACGTGGATGTCCATGGGGGAGAAGATGTGCGAGTGGACAACGCGTTGTTCGGCTCCAGTCTGTTTCTTACAGGAGTGAATGGAGTGGGTGTTCCAATCTGTCCAGAACAGAGTGTCCTCATACAACGTGAGGGCAAAGGGGTGAGGCAGCTCTCCTTTCACCACAACCTCCCTGGAAAGGCACAACACAGGTTTTTGGCTTTAACATCTTCCACACAGGCTGACGTAAAGGCTAGACTTCAGGAAAGAGTGCCAAACTAGTGTTGTAATCGAGACCACCTTAACCAAGAACAACACAAGACTATGACCTTTGAGTATCAAGACCAAGTGTGTCAGTACGATCCCCTCAGTTCCGACCCCACTTATCCAGTCCGAATGACATTCTGATGTCTTGGCTGTATATCCTGGTGGCATGTATCAGCGAGCTGCTTTCTCGTTGATTCCTGGCGTACAGCGTGTAGGGTGGTCGGTGAGCAGTTTAAATCATCAGAACATGATATGATGTCCTAAATGGTACGGCACACAGCGCGTAGTGTTCACGTTGGAGCTCTACACGTGCCACATTTGTCACTGCTAACTTAACACCGCATTGGTCACATCCCTCCTCATTATTAACTAACACCATGTTAAATCAGGTCAGTGGTGCACCAGCCAGGTGACAAAGAGCTGCCAAACAACTGGAACTAGTGTCCTGAAACCCTTGTGTATACACAGTTGGATAATATGTAGAGCATATTGGCAAGATCTATTTGGGTTTTTCAAGAGTTTTTAAACAGAGCCAGACTGCTATCCTATATCATCTATATTATCAATTCTCCTAACTATAGCCGGCTTCTTTTGTCCTCTCTGTTTGGTTCATAAATGAATCACTGCCAAACTGCTCAACTACTAATTCAAACCTTCCCAATGACTGTGATGGACATTTACTGTCCATTTTAACGTGTTTCTGTACCAACATCTGCAGAGCTGCAAGGTGAATTAAGAGCTTAACAAACTGTTACACCAGAGTAGAATCTAATATTAGAATTGATTATTTGGCTGAAACTTTTTTTGTGCATCATTTTCTCCACCAAATTAGGTACATCCATGAGGACTGGCTGTCTGCGCTATAGTTCAACTCCAGCCTCTAAGGCGGAATCAACTCCTCTGAGAACACAAACGGAACATTATGGATTAGACTGACTAAGTTTGAGCCCGGTAAGCTGTATTCATTCATATCTACAACAGCAAAGTCCCCACATAGACTCAGTGATATCTCCTTAATCAAATGGAAAGCGAGCGAAGTTTAACAACAACGAACATGGAATCACTTATCCCTGTCCTCGTCCTTCTGCTGCTGATGGGGACATCCTTGCTCACAGCTACAGCTGGTACCCAGTTTGGACTGTGGCAGTTCACCAGAACCTGTGGCATGCTTGGTCGAACAGTTAAGTCCTTCCAAATAGGTGCAGCACATGCAGCTTTAGGTGGATGTAAATTAACGTGTGAACACGTGAAGGTGGATGGGGAACTGTAGGCAAAGCTGAATATCTCACTTTTCTGCACGCTTCTCATCGTTGAACGAGCGTTTTTAAGCCGGTACCGGACTTTATGGAATAACTCTGACTTTACCTGAGCTTCCTGCTCCCTCTCTGCTGCAGACATGGAAGAAGCTGCTCCACAAGTTTATTTTCTTATCTGCTAATCTCACTTGTGTTTTGAAGAATTCATATCCTGAATATTTATATTTTTATGCTCTCGTTAACTTTTTACAACAAAGTTTAGGTATAGCTCTTACTGTCCCTGGGACACTGATTATTTCAAACCCTGTCTCTCTACTTCCTTCCCAGGTGGAAATAAAAGTTTGACGTGGTCTCAGCTGTCTTAGAGATCGGAGCTGCCGAATTCTGGGGTTTAGCGTAACTGAATTGCAGATAAGGTTTAAATCACTGCTACATTAAAAAATTGCTACATTATCATTTTTACAGTTGAAAGACTTAAGACTCATATTTAAACTAAAGTAATTAAAGAATGCACAACGTAATCACACATCTTTCTTTGGTTTATGTTTTAACTTTTTACTAACTAATTTAAACAGTGCTGCAACAACAAGTAGATTATTAAGTTTTAACTAGTTGGATTGTTAGCTACCCAGCTGTGACAAAGACTGGCCAAACAGTCAGCAAGTACGAATGGAACTGAAGTTACACAAACAAATTTTCTGTCCCCGTGTGCTGCCTCAAAATTAACTTTGTTTGGCATTGTCCGTAGCTCTACCAATCCCTACTCGTTACTGTCCCAGACTTAACAACCATGGTACCAAATTAAAAATCGTTAAAAAAATATATATATATAATAAATAAATAAATAATACATACAGTAGTTTAATATTTTGCTTTAGTAGCTTGCATAATCAGCAATTCCCCATCACACTTCTGATTGTTAAATTATATTGTGAACAGTTTATGACTAAATCTCCAAGTTCCTGGCAGTTTTACATGAAGGAAACCTTAGTCTTAAGGTACTGAATGAACTTTTAAAACCGAGAGATGGACCACGGACAATCCTTACTTCTTAAGCTCAGCTCCTTTGGAATATTTGTATACACAATGACGATTCTGATCTGCTGCCAATTAACATCAGAGGTTACACCAGGTGTTTTTTTAGCATCACACAATTTTTCCCCACTCTTGTTGTCCCTGTCCCAACATTTTTGAAGTGTGTTGCCGTGTTATACGATCAAAAGAAGGTTTCAACTGATTTTTCTTTTCTGGAAATGGGGTTTGTGTCTTTTCTTATGCATTGCATCAGGACACAGCCCCCCTCCCAAAACGAATCCTTGCCTGACCACAACGCTGCGTTTCTCTACCTGGAGGAGCCATCCAGGCTGGAGCGATGGATGAAGTTGTGTTTGGCGTCGGCCCAGTACAGTTTTTGCTGGCTGTAGTCCAGAGTCAGGCCGTTGGGCCAGTAGATATCTTTATCAATGATCATTGAACGATTGGTGCCATCCATCCCCGCCCGCTCGATCTTGGGGACCTCTCCCCAGTCTGTCCAGTACATGTACCTGAGGAAAGACAGGAGGACACTGTCAGACAAAAACAGAGAATGCAGCGTTTTTTATCATTAGAGAGTCAAAGGCGAGCTGAGAGGTTATCTCCAATGAGGCATACACGAACCCACAGCTTCCTCCATGTTACAGCAGGAATTTAAACTGCCTTGTTTTCAATGTAAATGGTAAATGGTTAAATCTCTAACCGTGTGGACAAAGCCCTGATTACTGGGAAAAGAAAGGTGTGTGTACTGTAAACTCTGTGTAGAATGAAATTATTACATTTTGGTTTTAGCTTATTTAGTAGAATATGCGGTGCTTGCTTTGTACTGGTAACCATGAACAGGTAAGATTTATTCAATAGCGTAAAGTTAGGGAGGGTCAACTTTAAGATAAGTCATTGTAGTTTGTGGTGTGTGAAAAACAAATTTAAGACTGAATTTCTACTGAAACCCTGCAGAGGGTAAGTGTCTGTGAATGAAGTATGTACAGCAAGAGGATTCAGACAGGTCTCAAGTGTAGAATGTACAGTTACTGATGCTGCTGTTGCCAGGCAACTAACGAGGACTGAGATGCAGGCCAAGGATGCTGCCAGCATTTACTTCGTCTACACATAGGAAACAACACACAGGAACGATTCAACACCTGCTGTACAGCACAAACACATTATTATTGTCCTGCAGGCAGAAAGATATTTCCTGTCAAGACCAGGTCCTTTGTTTTACCAGGTATAAACAAGTAAAGATGCAAAGTAAACGTCTAAATTATTCAGACTAAAAAGAAAAAAAATAAATAAATAGTCCTGGACTTTTGTTATCCTCCTTCATGCTTGTCATGTCTTTTGATTTGCTGTAATATATTGTTGAACTGTTTTTTCTTCATTAATCTCTGTTGATAATAATACAATAATAACAAGCTCTTTTCCAACTTTTGAAAATAAACAACATTTTTCATGCCTGGATTTTGTATAGTTGAACTACTTTTAAAACACAGTCACAACAGGAGAAGTCAGTGAACCTAATCACATTCTTCTTCTAAGTTCCTCTGGCTATATTTTTTACAATGTTTCTCACATTTTGACTTTATAAAGCAAAAAACATTTGTGGTTTGCTGTTGAAGGTTTAAGATTACTTAACTTTTTCCCTTGTTATTAACCCCCCTCTGGCGTGCTTACTGTAATACGGTTTGTATTTTGTCTTTTTATATATGAAACCTTCATATGTCTGAATGTTACCATATTCTTTGCACTGTTTGTGTCATGTCCTGTAAAAAAACTGAATGTACAGTTACATCTGTACAACAGCAAAACAACAAATAAGGAGCCTGACTTTTGAATAGAAAATGAAAATCCTCATATCTAAGAAGCTGAGACCAGCAAATTTGGGTAATTTAGCTTTAAAATAAGGAAAAACTAAACTTTCATACTGTAAAGTAAAGTGGACCCCAACCTTTTTTGCACCACGGACCAGTTTAATGTCTGACAATATTTTCACGGACCGACCCTTAATGTGTAGCAGACAAATACAACTTAATAAAATGACACTACCGGGATAAAAACTGCTATTTTCTAAATATAATAACAAACGTTAATCCACTGCGTATCCAACTTTATTAGCAGCATCACGCCAACGTCATAACAGAAATAAAGTGACTGGCTTTAGCCCCCAGACCTCCGTCTCTACTCCTGTGTGTGTGTTTGTGTGGACAAAAGGTGACGCACATGTGAGCGAGGCAAGCATCTTGACATGAGTCGAGTAATGGACAGATGTGACTGCGAGAATCCAGTCGATTTCCAAAATAAAACATCGTCCAGGATCAGATAATACATGAAACGGCAATCATGTAAGTTATGCATTCTTTCCGTGCAGCCCGGTACCAATTGACCGGTCAGGGGGTTGATGACCCCTACTTTAAGAACCTCCTGTCCATCCCTTAATCAAACAATCGCAGCAGTCTTAATTCTGTACATTTTAAGTCGTGTGTAGCAATTAAGTCAATTGTTTTAAATATTAAGCAAAAATGTTATGTAAAACTTGATGGCAATGCATTTTTAACAGTTAACAACTGACTGATGGAAGAAACTAAAACATGTGGTTTCTATCACGTAAACAGATGCAGGTCTGTCACTTGCTGTGGAACAAATACTGTTTAACATAAACACAACCCATCGGCAAGGTTCCTCAAGACTTTACTCCAGACTGTTTATCATGCACATCAGCTGCGGGGGAGGTGGCAGAAAGGTGAGACTTACTGCTGTGCTGCTAATTCTCCTCTTTGTTCACCTTAATTACCATCACAGCTGGACAGCCCCTCTGTCCACCCTCCACCGTCTCAACCCAACACCATCACTGATGTGTGGTCTGGGGCAGTTTAGACTGGTCTGTAAGGTCGAAAAAGTCCACGTTCTGCTCTTGGGTTTACAGGGTGTTCATGAAGCACACGTTATTACACAGAAACTCAATGTTTTACATTTATGTAAGGATAGAACAAGAAACACAGCGGTGCTTCATGTCCATCCACAGCATTTCTGTAGAGTTAAAGTCAAAACATCCCATTTC
The DNA here is from genome assembly GCA_033026295.1 of Channa striata. Lineage (NCBI taxonomy): Eukaryota > Metazoa > Chordata > Actinopteri > Anabantiformes > Channidae > Channa > Channa striata. The sequence goes on along the minus strand of CM065169.1, from coordinate 22,463,522 downwards.
TTTAGCTTTAACCATTCTTTGGCAGAACAACGTGTGCATTACAGTTTTCTTTCAGCATGACTTCTTCAAAAATGGAGAGCTCGACATTTTCTTTTAGAATCGTCTTGCACAACTCATATCTCCATCAACTATGGCAGGTCATATTGGTCTGGAGGCAAGTCCAGATCCAGATACTGTCATCGCTATGGGCACATAGTGGGCGACTGCGTAGTGGTCTTCCACCAATCCTACAGGTCATACCCCAGCTCCTCCAGGAAGTGTCCGTGAGCAAGACGCTGAAACCCCCTTAGTTGCCCAAAGCGAGTGTTGGCCAGCTGCATAGCGGCTCCCCCATTGGTGTATGATTGTGAGGGCAAATGAGTCAATAAGAAGCGGTGTAAAGCACTTTGAGTACCAACAGGAAGAAAAGCACTATATAAGGAAAAGGTTCTTGTGCTGGAATGCAGAGTTGGGTAATCAAAACCTTCTGATTCAAGAGAAGAAAAAACTAAATCTTAATAATTGTACTTTGGTGTCATTCATTCACAAATTATTCTCCACAAAAGCTCTGGTTTATCAACAAGGGGCGAATAAAGCGTAGATGGGCAACTATGCTCTTTTTTAACTGTATTCGTCACTGCTCTACGGGAAAGACCCCCTCACTTGTCACTAATCGTCGCGAAATGCACCTATCATATTTTCTGATACAGCTGCACTTCTACAGTTCATCCAACTGGGAGTTTATTCTTGATCCACAATGAATTAGACTTGAACTAATCCCTGAACTCTTCCTTTACAGCTCAATAACATAAAACACCAGGTGAATGGAACAACAGCTTTTTAAAAAGCAACTAAAGGTTGAATCACATCAGCTCACAGTGGGTGAGTATTGTGAGTAAAATGCCAAAGCTAATCTACGCCACAAGTACAAAGCGGCAAGTATTATCGTGTGCTGGAACGTCATGTTACCAGATGAGGGAATGACCCATTAACAGAGCTGCTGGGCCTCTCCACGTAATCCCATTCAGCCCAAGACAAAAGCTTTAACTGATAGCCTGCCCAGGAGCAAAAACAGCAACAGCCTTTAAACATAGCAGCTGCTTGGGTTTCACTGCAAACAAAGCAAAGTGCAACAAGCAACTGAGCTGTGAGCTGTGACTAACCTGCATACGATGACTGACTGAAGGGTTCCAACACCCACTGAACAAAGTCACGACACAGACCCAAACACATTAACCTGAATATTAAAATGTTACTGCACACGTAAAGTTTCAGTGTTCACGGAAGAGACAGGACGAGTAGCACACAGGATTTTAATGCAGTTCAAACATTCAGTGTGAACAATGGGGCTGAGCTCGGTTAGAAACAGGAGAAAAAGAAAAACTCCAGTGAAATGGCGTGCACACAACACATCCCCTCACCACAAGAGCTGCATTGTATTTGGTACCTGATGCATTAATCATCCTGGTTGAACTGAGTCCAGCTCTGCGTTCCACCGTGGATTGGGAAAACCAGTTTTCCCTCAAAGACTCAGCTGCATGGCTGCAAACTAAACCTGACCACAGACTGAAAAAATGTGGAGAAAAAAAAACCCTAAAAATGACCAAATCCTTTACTTTTTAACAAAACAGCTTTAGAAAACTTAACACTCTGCAGGTTTACCACTGTTTTCAGTACTCTGGGGTCTCCATTTACAGCCCTGTTTTTGCCATTTGCCATCATGGTAACAGATTGTCTGTAAAAACTGGAACTTTTTCTTTATCTCTATCATTTTGATCCATTTATGTGTTACATGTTGCAGCTACTTTCTAACATTCTAACACAAACTTCGTATTTCTGTTTTGTTTCAGACCATTACTGACTGAAAACTGATTGGAACCTTTGTAGACAACTGTCATAGCAATGTTTCCAGGGACACTAAAAAGTGATTGACATTTAGATTTGTAAATGTATAATTAGTTGCTCCTGGAGTCGTTTCCATTGTGTTGTGGCTTTTTGAGGCACGTTTCCTAAAGCTGATTGGTGTTGTCAAATTGGTGAAGTAGTTTTTTTTTTATTTGCTTGTGTTTATTTGTCTTCTCACCCATAGGTTTTGCTTTTCTTCTGCTCCAATAATCATCTGTTGATTGAACAAATTTACCTGGTTACCTCATTACTGATAAACTAGAACCACCTGTAAATAAAAACACTAATGGTTGCACTAGTAATAATCTAGCACAGGAAAGACTACTTCTATGACATTTAGCTGATGATAATGGTGCATTGTACTATGTACAATATTAATAGTCTTAGCCCCACTTTGAATTGAATATTTCTAAAAACTTGACTTATATTTAGTCATTTTACAGACTGAGTATTTTGATACATGGCTGGGATCGAACCAGTGACACAGTGGTCTGTGGATGACTGCCTTACCAACTGAGCTCAGTGAAAAGTCAGACCCTGACAACACATCAGGACCACAAGCTGTCGCTGCAAACAGCCTAAAACATGACTTAAATGAACACTGACGACTCCTGTCTCTACTGCTCTTTTTCCCCTCCCACAAACATGAATTCGTGTAGTTGGAGTATTGCACTAATAAGTGCTGGAAAATCAAAACAGCTGCTGCAGCAACAATGGGCCTTTGTCACACACATGCAACCAAACGCAACAACAGAAACACAACGTATGCAATACATTTTCTGCATCAGTGAAGGAGCATCAGTTGTGTCATATTAATGGGACGCACAAACAGCAGGGATGCGACAGATTAAATCAGGATCTGCTGTAATGGCAGCTTTGTTGAACAGTTCTATTCATCAGGAACCTAACTGTGCAGCATCGGTTTTGGGTCATAATCACACCTTTAGTTTTGAGTGCGCACACACAGAGGTTTGTACAGTATTTGATCATTGACATAATCCAGTCCCTAACCCTAAAACACAGTCTTCATTTTAATTCGTGAGGACCGGCCAGACTGTCCTCAGACGGTTGGTTAAAAATAAAATCTTTGGTCCTTACTGAGAATGCCATACAGTCAGTCACGCACACACTTTTTAAAGGAGCGCTAATAAGGTTTTGGTGAAATCTCCAATAACTGTTGAGAAGTGTTTGAGTGTATCCTTTCAAATTAGGATAACATTTTCTCCCAGAGAACAAATGCCGACATTTTTGTAATCGCTGAAGGATTACTTAATAATGCAATTCTCTACCACAAGAACGGCACTAATACTAATAAGAAAAAAATATATACAACGACAACATAACGGACTTACTTGGAAAAGTACTTCTATTCTTGTTTTGATTAACTAAATATTAAATCTACAACAAGAGACGTCCCACTTTATGTGGAAACAACCATGGCTTTGCCTCAAAGTAAGGTGTGACCAACTGAAATACTACTATCCGAGTACTGCACAAAAGACTGAAATGCAGTGACAACATTTTTAGGAATGCATAACTAATGGTTTGCATTTCTGACATTTAACTGTCTGTGACATTGTCTCCTCACATGACAACAGATTAAGCTGTTGTCATGTATTTAATTATTATATGCACAGCTGAACAGTTAAATGAAACTTGAATTATTTTATTCTTGTTCACAACAATCAATAAACAGCATCTGAGTGAAGCCTTTAACTTTCTGGTAGTTTGTAATTATTGTCTCATTTCTAGTTTCATAACTCCTTCTCTTGAAATTTCTTCGTGTTGGACCATCCAATGTGTGAAATTTGCATATACAACCCTAGCAACTCAAGAGTAAGCAGAGTTTACAATGGGCTTCATTTAAGTTTGTGACACCAAGGGTGCCAGATTAATTCCCTTCCACGGGAGCAGAAAACATGAAAGCTTCTTCCATCATCTCTGTCGATACATTAGCAAAAGACCATAAATGTGTGTCCTGTGAGATAAGATGTAATTGAGGGATGACAAAAAAAAGAAAATGTATGCAGGAAGTTTGTCTAAAATTAAATTACTCAGTTACCGCGATGGCTACCCAGCTTGGGAATACTAAAAATCATGAGAAATTAGTGGTTTTGAGTTTGCCCAAATACATTTCTTTACTTAGGAAACTTAAGATTTTTGCTTGTATAAGAAAATATTTTTGATTTCTTTATTCACAAGCTTAAGGTAACAGTTTCTAAAGCTGCAGTTTGTGAAGTGCGTCTGTGACAGTGCAGAGATTGAAAACTGTAACCTATGCATAAAAATTAAGTAAGTTCCACCTGTGGTAACACCTAAAACATCTCTACCAAAAGTATGTGGTTTTATTTGTCAGATACTCAGATACTAGCTGTCAGATTGAAAACCTCAACAGGCTGCTGTAATAAACTGGTTTCTGTGGTCACATATCAGACAAAACAACTCGAAAACAAATCTAAAGGACTTACAATTCAGAGAAAACTACTCTGAGTGAAATCAGCAACCAGCTCGGTATGACTTTTATCTCTGGTACCATGGTGGTGGATCAAACACTGAAGGGGTGGAGGGTGGGGGTGGGGGTGGGGGGGGGGGGGGGGGGGTTCCATGAATAGTAAAACCCAAGGGAGAAGAAAAAGACAGTGAGGAAGGGGAGCGACAGCCTCCAATTTAAATAAAACTAATGAATACATTACAGGCCTCTTTTATCTGAGTCCTAATGGATTTACATCCTAATCCTGCACCTCTCTGGAGCCTGAAGATGGAAACGTGGTGATGAAGGACAGAAAGAGAAGTGTGTGTGCGTGATACTTTGAGTACAGCCTGACACCGTCAGTAGCAGATGAGGTGCAACAGGTGGAGTCTGAAATAAACATAACCTACTTTCCATTTCACACAGAAAAATCAACAGCAAGTTTGTTTAAAATACGGAAACAGAAGTCGAAATGTTGTAGTGTAATAAATCAACACTCACTAGAACTGATGGTATTTGTATGTGTTGTGATAATGTGTCCGAGAACCACCCTCCTCTTCCTCCTATCAGTGTTTATCCCCTTACAGATGCTTTCTCCATCTCGGATACAAGACATTCCTGAGCTGCCAACACCAAGCTCCTCATCCTCATGGCAGAGGGGGAGAAAATCCCAACACTGAAACTGTTGTTCAGTTTCCCGGAGAATCCAGTGGACAGCAGCTCAGAAACCCTGCAACCCAATCTGATGCAAGAGAAACTACAAACAAAGTGGCAGAAACGCGCCCTCCCTTCTCTTGTTCACTGGCCTGAACCTCAGGGTGCATTCAGGTGTGAGAGAGCGATATCTTCTCTCCACTGAGCAGCAGAAAAGTTTTTAACCACAAACGCACAATAATAATAATAATAATTAAGAGCATTTGATGTGAAAACATAAACTAGTATGTTTCATCCTATACCCAAACAGAAACCAAGATTCTCTAGCCGTCCGATGCTTAAGAAGATGCACAGTTTCCTAGTATGGCTGTACAAAACCTACCACCAGCAATTTCTTTTATTACAGATTCTTTGTTGCTCTATTATTCCTATGTCAGGAAACGTACACCAAAGCTCATCAGTTTCAGTTCAGACTAATGTTAAACAACATTGGATATGGGGAAATTCTAAAAGTTTTTTTTGTCCACCATTTTGTAATCAGCAATGAAATAGTTGCACATAAAGACTGAGGTCAAAAAAAAGTTTTGTTTTGTCACATCCAACAGCCCAAAACCAAAATTGGTTCATCAATGGTTGGTTCATCTGCATATTCAACCAGGGTTTAATACCTGTTGTCAAACTAATATTGCAAATAGCCCCTGCTCTCTGTGCTGCACACACTCCATCCTGTATTTCACGTGAGACACGCTGTGAAAGTGGACAAAAGCAGCTCAAGAAAAAAACAGAACTCCACTCTGCTTTGCACTTACAACACAGACTCACCCTCGTTCTGGATCCAGAGCGATAGCTCTTGGCTGGTCCAGCTCCTGCCAGAACAATACCTTCCTCAACGATCCATCCAGCTCTGCCACCTCAATCCGATTCGTTTCGGAGTCTGTCCAGTAAAGTTTACTTGCCAACCAATCACAGGCCAGTCCATCCGGGGAGGCCAGACCCGGAACCACCGTCTGGACCATGCTGGCCCCCGACTGGTTAAAGACTGTGCGTTTAATGGCCTCCTCACTCACATCGCTCCAATAGATGAGGCCCTGGGAATAGACATAATCAACGGCGGCTGCATCCTCCAGCCCTCCCACCACCACTGTGGCGTTGGGCTTTTCATGTGCTGCATCCACGAGCCGAAGGTCCCTCCGGTTTGCATACAGCAGCAATGGGACACCTGGAAGACATGAAAACACAGAAATAATGGGAAACACATATACATACATGAAAAAATATATATTTATTTGTGTGTATATGTGTGTGTGTGTGTGTGTGTATATGTGTATATATTCATGTGTATATATATATATATATATATATATATATATATATATATATATATATATATATATATATATATATATATATATATATATATGTGTGTGTGTGTGTGTGTATATGTGTATATATTCATGTATATATATATATATATATATATATATATATATATATATATATATATATATATATATATATATATATATATATATATATATATATGTGTGTGTGTGTGTGTGTATATGTGTATATATTCATGTGTATATATATATATATATATATATATATATATATATATATATATATATATATAAATAAAAAAACACATTTGTGCGTCTATACACACACACACACAAAAGCCATTTCAAAGAGTAAAATACACACCAATGTTACTGCTGCACATTTGACATTTATCAATTCACGTTACTCTCCATTTGCTTTGTTGTGTCCCAAGTCCCTTATCAATGAAATTAAATTGTCCAATTATAGTTGAGTATAAAAATGAAGAATGTAACCATGGTGATGGTGCACCGTCACAATATACAAGGCATTTTGCAATTTCCCGTGAATATAATGTAACAGCTGAGAGATTTGACAAACTGAAACCTCTGGGTGATGTTTACATTTTTTTAACAAATAATAGACACTAGCCAGGCTCTAATTTGACATCTTTCAGCTTATTTTAGTGATCAGATATACCAGGCTCAAATAGCTCAGACAACACAGGCTGGCAAAACAAGACAGTTGTCCCTACTCCTCCTGCAAGGAGTCTCTCCTTGCAGGATCCATTCTAAAAAAATGACGGTACAAAATGAAATTATTTGTTAGTATTCGAGTTGCTGTTCTCTACCAGCACAAAGCAAATCTCGAAAGCCAAAGCTAGAAACCTTTCAAGCCTGACACCGTATGGCTGATTGCTCACAGGTAACACACACGTGAGATACAGACGTGACTGGCAGTGTACAGTAACTTTACTCAGTGCTAACGCTGTTAGCAACATAAGCTAACGTTACGCCCAACACTCAACACACACAAAGCCTGACAGGCATCAGCTTGTAACTTTCCTCAAACTTCACATCACAAGCTAAAACAATAAAGGTCGAATATGTTACTTGCTCAGTGCTCAGTTGACCATTTTGGCCTATTGGCTTTGTTGCCAAGGTTTGAGCACTCCTGTACATCTGTGGCCCAAAACTTTGATAATCTATAACACGTATTTATGTTCACCCTCAGCAGTAGAATCTCCAACTTCCTCCAATAGAACCTGGCAACGGTGACATTCATTAGAGCACAGGGATTCCAGATCTGTTTCCATCGGTGCACACCTGGAAACCAATATTTTCATCTGAAAATATCATTAAGTAATAGCTTTGTATTCCTGGTGTTGACGTGGGATGTTTACAAATATCTGCACAACGTGGTCAGTCTGAACTTATGTCCAGTTGAGGAGACCCTGAGGAGGCAAGGAGCAGCCAGGGACCCCACTTCCTCTCAGCTGGATCTTGGCCCAACCCACAATTTCATGCCTACAGAGCGACACACCGCCATCAGAGCAGAGGGGAGGTCACAGTGAGTCCTGCGGCTCTCACTGCCAACCTGTTTTCTTCATACAGGGGCAATTTTTTACTGCAAATATTTACTAAATCACAACATCACAACCTCAGACTCAGATTCACACAGGCTGCTTACAAGCAAAACTCTGCCAGCAGAAAATATCAGGAAATCGGATTTTCAGGCCACTTTTTGCACATTACCAGTGCCAATTAGGGTGGCGACTAACAAGTAATAAGAAATGTTTTGTCCTATAAAATGTCAGTTTCTCAGAGTCCATATGTGTAAATGTCTTATTTGTCCAATAATTAACCTAAACACAACAATATTCCATTTACTGTGAGAGAAATCTGACAAACAGAAAACCTGTTAATGCCTTGCAAAAAATAATCATTACTTATTGTTGGTATTAAAATTAGACTATAAATACAGTGGGAATTAGATAATTAGAATGATTAGGTCACTATTATAATAATTACATAATCTTGAGTATTTTCTCAAGCAAAAGTAAAATAGCTTGTTCCACCACCTCAAATGTAAAGATTCCTTGCATTTGTTCATCTTATGAAGGAAATATGAATACCTTTACCAAGGAAATGTCCTTCGATCAAACATATAATTTTAAAGCTGTGAAAAGAACACTAAAATTAATACTGACATATGTGGAAAACAAGCCAAACCACCTCAACATACACCACCAACATCTGTAGAAAACGAGCCAAAATACACCACCAACATCTGTAGGAAACGAGCCAAAATACACCATTAAAATCTGTAGGAAACGAGCCAAAATACACCATTAAAATCTGTAGGAAACGAGCCAAAATACACCATTAAAATCTGTAGGAGACGAGCCAAAATACACCATTAAAATCTGTAGGAGACGAGCCAAAATACACCATTAAAATCTGTAGGAGACGAGCCAAAATACACCATTAAAATCTGTAGGATACGAGCCAAAATACACCACCAACATCTGTAGGAAACGAGCCGAAATACACCATTAAAATCTGTAGGAAACGAGCCAAAATACACCATTAAAATCTTCAAGAAACGAGCCGAAATACACCATTAAAATCTGTAGGAAACGAGCCAAAATACACCATTAAAATCTGTAGGAAACGAGCCAAAATACACCATTAAAATCTGTAGGAGACGAGCCAAAATACACCATTAAAATCTGTAGGAGACGAGCCAAAATACACCATTAAAATCTGTAGGAGACGAGCCAAAATACACCATTAAAATCTGTAGGATACGAGCCAAAATACACCACCAACATCTGTAGGAAACGAGCGAAATACACCATTAAAATCTGTAGGATACGAGCCAAAATACACCATTAAAATCTTCAAGAAACGAGCCGAAATACACCATTAAAATCTGTAGGAAACGAGCCAAAATACACCATTAAAATCTTCAAGAAACGAGCCAAAATACACCATTAAAATCTGTAGGAAACGAGCCAAAATACACCATTAAAATCTGTAGGAAACGAGCCAAAATACACCATTAAAATCTGTAGGAGACGAGCCAAAATACACCATTAAAATCTGTAGGAGACGAGCCAAAATACACCATTAAAATCTGTAGGAGACGAGCCAAAATACACCATTAAAATCTGTAGGATACGAGCCAAAATACACCACCAACATCTGTAGGAAACGAGCCGAAATACACCATTAAAATCTGTAGGAAACGAGCCAAAATACACCATTAAAATCTTCAAGAAACGAGCCGAAATACACCATTAAAATCTGTAGGAAACGAGCCAAAATACACCATTAAAATCTTCAAGAAACGAGCCAAAATACACCATTAAAATCTGTAGGAAACGAGCCAAAATACACCATTAAAATCTGTAGGAATGCATTCATGCATTACACGTTTGTGGTCCATCCCATCAGATTTATGTTCATTCATCTGAGCGTAAACCAAAAGTTTGCGTTTTGCGGTTTTCATTATGCCAATTGTATTAGTATAATATATATAATATATATAATATATTCAGTAAGTCTGAAACGAACCACCAACTAGAAAGACAAGAAACATATTATCCAACTCCTATTTTCAAGCAAAGAAAATCCGGAGTATAGCCCTAAAAATGATGTGCCACAGCTGAACACACACTGACGAAGATACAATTAGTGATCAGCTTCTCTGAAGCTCACAGGGAAAAGCTCGAATGTCCATTGAACAGACTGTGACTTCACGTCAAGTCTGAGAGTTTAAAGATGGACCTTTACATCCGAACTCGTTAGCAGAACCTGCAGAAGGTTTTCGAATCCTCCCGTTTGTTAAAGACCCAGAACGGGCCGTTTGAGGGGAGTTCGTTGGACGAAGGTGCAGCTTTGTCCGACAATCCGACTCGCTCACTTAGCTGCAATTGTTGTGCTAGCGGCGGCTGCGGCTGCTGCTGCTGCTGCTGCTACTGGCCGAATCCCAGGGTTCGTCTGGGGAAGTTACTAAAGCCAAAGTTACTCGGCCAAATATCGCCAGTTCGCCCGGACTGGGCCAGCACGGCTGTGGGGAGCGGGCCGTGCTGGTCTCCCAGCTAACACGGGCTACTTGTGCTTCTCCTGCGCTCCAGCATCAGCCGAGCTGGGTCGGCTAACGTTAGCTCGGCTCGGGAGAAATCCAAGCCCGGAGAGAGAGCGGGCCCCGGCCGGGACACAGCTCCAGACATCCGGCGCTAAAGCTCCTCTCCGCAGCGGCCAACGCCACTTTTACGTGCCTACGGAGGACGTGCGGGGGGGAAATGGAGCGGAAACGGCGATTCCGAGAGAAACTCACCCCGTGCGAGAAGACAAAAACTCCACAACAACAGGCTCCGCAGCACGACACCCATCTTTCTGCCCATTCTTGGCCCTGCCGCCGCGTTCTCCTCAGCGCCGCCTTCCCATCGCTGCGGCCGTTTCCTCGGGCGAAAAAAGGCAGATTTAACGTGGAGACGGCGACGGTGCTTGAGCTGGAGCGTCTGTTAATTGGTCCCCGCTTCCATCACGGGGTAGCGGGCTCGGCTGCTGGCGAACTGCGCTGGATCAACTCTCGCTGTCGCTCACATTGTCCTGCAGGATCCGTCGTGTCCTTCCGCTGTGAGGAAGCAGCTCCCCCCGCCTCCGCCTCCGCCTCCGCCTGCACCTCCACCGCGTTCCTCGGCTTCGCTGCTTTCTATTGTTGTTTGGATTTCACGCTCCGAACGCCGAACGTGGCGGCAGAACCCGGAGACCGAGTCGTGACCGGCCCGTTTGTCCGCGGCCGACTGAGGACGAGCAGGAAGCGCCGCTGTGATTTGTAGGAGCCGAAGTTCACTCACATTCCTGCGGGACTACTTTATCACAGCGGCGCACGCTGTCTGCGCGCACGGAGGAAGTAATCGGATACTCTCCCCGTGAGAGTAAATACTTACGGTGCTGATTACAGGCCAGTACTCGAGTACCCGCCTCCACCTTCTTCAAGCGGTTTTGTGATGGCACGACCTTTAACGTTTGAACTCAAAGGAAAGAGATTTGATACGCAAAACTGTTTGGGGTTTTTGTGGATGAAAATAATTATTTTGATTGCAAGTAGCAAAGTTTTGTCCTCAAGTTAGTTTTTTATTGCATATTAATGTCACAGAAATACCCTCATAAACATATATCAGCGCAAATCATCTGAGTACCTCCTCCACCACTGTCCTGTGGCCTGGTGGAGCAGCTGGGTGCCTGCATGGAGCTGTGGGATCAGATCCCCAGTCCAGCAGGTGTGTCCCCGAGCAAGACGCCCAGCGCCACCTCCCCCAGAGCCAGGGGCCAAACTTCATTGTAACATGTATGTGCAATATGTATATGTGCTCAGTGATGACAATAAAGGGTGAACACCACTGTAAAGTCACTCTGTAACAGGCAGGATTTGTGAACTCAGTACAGTTTTCAGGTAGATATACTCGACCCGAGTAGTTCCACTGTATTTACATTTATCACATTTTAATTGGCTTTAATAGTAAAAGTAACTAAACGTTTTTCACCTTTTATCTGTCACTTATACTGGTTTCTTTTTGTACGTTGAGTTTTACTTTTAACTGTGGTATTGATACTTTCACAATATGAATACTCCTTCCACCCCTGCTTACAATTAAGCATTTTCAGTGGTGTTAGTGCCTTTACCTTTGTAGCCTTATATAATGTTATTGTGACTTTGGTCACGGAGCATTTCTAAAAATAAAAAAAAACCTGCATCTGCATCTCAACCAGTTGTAAGTGCATTTGCTCAATTACTTTACTTAAGAACATTTTCAAGAAATTTGTCTATTCAATGACATTTCTTTGTGCTTTCAGATTAGTAAAATTTTGAATGCGTCACTCTCCCGACAGAGTGTACCACTGTTGTTTACAGCAGTACACCGCTTCAGTAAAAATACTGATACCTTTGTATATACTGTAGTGTAAGTATTAGTATTTCATTCCATTTACTTTACTTGTGTCAAAGAGCCCAGAAAAACAGACGATGGTAAAATAAATACAGGAAAAAATATGTAGAAGAACTATTTGAAGGGCAGCATATGGAGTATAGGCCCCGTAGGCCCCAAAAGAGGAGATGGAATGAAAGAAGGCCTTTTGGATCTCAGATGAAAAGATAGAAATACAGAAAGTCATTTGGATTCCAAGCGGAGAGGCCATCAAGATCTCAGAAGGAAAGACTGGACGAAAGGAGCCCGAGAGATTCTCCAACAAGAAATTCTTTCAGAAGTAAATGTGCTCTGGTTTTTAGCTTAACTGATTGCATGACATATAGTAAGGAAATGTGATTACATATAAGAGCTTGTTTTACAGCAAAGAAGCCAACGTATGAAATGTGTGTGAGGAGGTAACGCGTGATGAAACTAAAATAAGTTGTGTGCACAGGTCTTTAGAAAGGGAATCGAAAGTTAATGGAAAGTAAAGACTGGGTGACCCGATAGCTGGGAGTGAAAGAAACGAACTTGAATTAAAATTGAATAAACATTGGGAAATTAAAGTCATGGCAGGGTTGGATGATCTGAAGTGTCCGGTATGCCTTCATTTTAGGCCATTCACTGATCACGCTCTCTAACCTCACAGAGTCTGCTTGGTGACTGTCAAACTCACAAGATGGGACAATGTTTGGTTAATTAAGCATTAGCTGATGCAGTGGAAAGACTATATAAACCTTAGGATTGTGCTGGTTGGGTCGGATCTTTCAACAGCTGAGGGAAACTCTGTGGATCTGCATCAAGATTTCTGCCACAACCAGGAGCGCACCAAGACCAGCAGAACTCATCCAGGGTTCGTCTAACTAGACGAGACTGCCATAGGCGATGATGGAATCCAACTTCATCCAGAGACTGTCAAAAACCAATTTTTAAGTTTTGGATTTTTACACTCTTCGACCAGCTTTATTCTTAGAACATCAAGGAGATTGCGAGAAGAATGATGGTCAAGGTAAGGAAAGAACAGAAATTTTTGACCGATGATTTTAACACATTTGTTGTTTGCTGTTAGCTTTTGCATCTGCTAAAGTAGAACATCTGCAGTTAAAGGAAAAGCTTCCTTGCTTTAATTGTGATGTTATAAGGGATGCTTTAAAGTGTCTGCAGCCTCTCCTTGTTGATGTGAAAGAAACAGATTGTGTGTGACTAACCCAGGTTCACTAGATAAAGGCTCTAGACATTTTAGTCTAGACCCTGAAATTAAATATGTCCTGAGCAGTAAAACTACTGGATACTTACAGCTTATAGCAACCACCACAACTGTTACTATAAGAAGGAAGCTCCCATTAACTAGTGTCACTTTCATAGTGTCTGTAGTTTCAGGCCTGTGCAGGTGCTAGTGAAGAGGCAGCAGGGGGAACATTGGGATGTAGGTAGTGACTAGCCAGATGGAATTCCTTCGTCTCTACCTAAAGCGGAAACCTGGTCTGTTCAACCTCGGGCAGGCGAGTGATTCCTACCTAAATGTCAGGGATAGACTGACTCCTGCACTGAGTATTTTCATTTTATGATACATAATTTTTTGTTATCCCCAGTCTCTGAATCAGCATCCTTCAGAAATGAGATTGTGTTAGCACAACATTTTTTAAATCTTTGATGATTTGAACCGTGTATCACTGAGCTAACAGAGGACATGAGGTTGGCTGGTGTCAGAGTGGAACATGCCCAGGATAGAGTGAGTTGGAAAAGGATGATTCGCTGTGGCAACCCCTGATGGGAAAAGCCCAAAGAGAAGTACTAGATCATTGAGCTACATACATAAAGTTTTTCACTATTTTTGAGATAAAATATTGTAAATTACAATAACTACTACTTTCTGAAAAACATGAGGTGCCAGTGATGATGCCTTTACACTGAGATGTAGTTTGGGGTTTATCACAAGATGTCCCCCAAAAAAAAAACCAACATGTTCAAAAATGACATTTTTTAATCCTTACAAGAACAAAACATCAAAGTCCAAACTTATGCAAAAGCATCACTTCACAACACAAGACCAAACTATCACCGTCAACGCCATTAACCGGAGTAAAAACCAAAGCAAGACAGGTGAAAGCAAGTCAGAGTGCAGCTTCAGGTGTTCTCAGCGCCTCAGGTTGCTGCTGCCACCTGGGGGCGGTCCCACACTGCAGCACCCCCCTCCCCATTCCACCCACATCCATTACAAATGGACTTAATATAGGAAAATAGTGCAGGGCCAGTGTCATCTTACCTATGAAAAAACAATCCACATATTTAAAAAGAAGCAGATTATATAAAAACACAGGACACAATAGTGCATCAGTTTTCAAAGAATTGCATCCATCGTTTCAATTGTCATCCACATGTAAAACATGAGAAATGTGGAGGAAATACAAAAACAGCACAGTGAGAGAGTGAGGTGATGATTTCAGAAGCAGTCACAGGCTCGTATGGCTGAAGCACGTGGGAGTAAAAAAAACATGCAGGAGAACATCGTATACACGCAGGGTTCGTTAACCCCGAGGTGAGAAGGCCTTGAAAACAAAAGGCCAAATCTGTGTCCCCTTGTACCTTCGAGATCGTTTTCCTGAGTTTCAGGGAATAAAATATTGCTGTTTATTACGTTTTTTTTCTCCAGAGTCGACAGGGCAAGAGCTTAATTCCCGTCTCTGCAGGAGAAATGAACATTTAAACCCTGGAAGTTATCGCTCTAATGTCTCTGGGTGGACAAGCAGAAGTGATCAGTGTTTTCACAGCACACGCTGTTACGTGGTTATTCTGAATTTAGTGTATCACAGCATACATCAATATGTGCCCAAAGTGCAGTCTCTAAACTGGCAACACAATATGATCCAGTAGGATTATACATGAGTCATTCACCTTAAAAGGACAAGTTTGTTTTAGTCGAGTCTGAGTCCAACCGCCACATGAAAGCAAAGCCGTTACTCTCCTGCAGTTTATACGGACTGTTAAAAGTTCCCGTCACGATCTGCTGTGGTGAAGGAAGTTTTCACATCGTTTACTACAGCAAAAGGATCATTAACGCAGCGTATGAATAATAATAATAATAATAATAATAATAATAATAATAATAATAATAATAATAGTAGGTAAAACTCCTGCATTCACAGTAAGTACAAATACATTAGCTCATAAATACTCAAAGTACAAAACATAAAAGTACTCTAAATGCAGAAATTCTTATTAACATTCTTCTGTGGCACTGAGTGATATTACTGCATGATGAATATTTATGTATTAATGTGTTTAATACTTCACTGTTGCCGAGTTTGACATTAAGGTTGGGTCGCTGCTAAATCCCACAATAAAAGTCTGATGATTATACTGTATTATGTTTGTCTAGTAGTAATTAAGTACAGCTATCAGATAAATGTAATGGAGTGAAAGAGTGTTTGCTATGTCATAGTGGAGTAACAGAAAATGAAAAGAATGAAGGTCAGACTATATATACACAATTGTAATTTTGGGACATATTTACTCTGTGTTATAATCTGAAAAAATGAAATTGCCATTTCACACTAAACAAGGACTGTGTATTTTGTTCCCCAACATTTATAGTAACTACATAAAACAAAGGGATATTTTAATGGTTGGCATAAACAGGAGGAGCAGGAAAAATGTGCCTCGACGTTCGCATCAATGCTCATACCTAAACGTCATTTTTAGACAGACGTGAAAATGTGACATTTCACGTAAAGGTCACGGTACCCATTACTGATATTTTAAGGAAAAGACCTAAGCATACACAAAGTGAGAACCCCATGTTTGTCGAGGTTATATCAGAATCTTCCCTGCTCTCACAATCACAGTACGTTTCCTGCATTTCATCTGGAAGTGGGGGTGCAGCATCCCCTGCTGGTGCTCCAGCCCCAACACTCCACTATTAATAGAAGTCTTCACACCACGCAATCACTGTAATGGTCGGTGTCCTCACCCAACCTACGAGTTTTTGACGTTGGGCGGCCAAACGTGGAATGAGCCTACACATTTTTGTTTGGTGTACAAACCCAACTTGTGGCTGCAGTATACTGACAAAAGTGAGCGGTGTTAAAGCTGTGAACATCCACAGTTGGACTCACACTGCCACATTTAAGGACGGCCCCACTGTTATGCTGTAACACCTCTTTAACGATGCGAAGCAGACCTTCCTGATGAATGTCAGCAGTAGCAAATAAACGTATTTAACTCTTGCTAAGTGTCTTTCTGAGCCTCTCTCATAAAAATCAAAGAGCAGTGCAGAATTTTTTCGTCCTCAAACCTCAGAGTGCAGGCCATGAAGATCATTTAAAAGAAAAGACTATCTTCACTTATCCTCCCACAGTGCACCGTTTTTATTCAGTGCATTAGCCTTCTTTTACTCCAGCCATGTGGCAATGATCAAAGTACTAGTTAATGATATTTTAGGGCAACAAAAATTACTCTTTAGACACAAACAAAGTGAAGACACTTCAGCAGAGCTGTGAGGTTACTTCAAAATAAAGCGCCCACTAATGAGAGTCCAGCATTAACTTCTAGAATAATGGTGAAGGTGAAGCAGACATTCTCTTACTGTGTAGTTTGTGCTGTTCAGAAATTAAAATGTGATCAAAAGGGTGTTAACAATCTGAAATGAAATCATTTGAAATCTTACTAACTGTCCTTCCGAGCCTCCGTGATGAAAATCAAAGACCAGCGTTTTTTACCCCCCTCACACCTCATAGTGCAGGTCATTCAGCTCCAGTCTTGTGTAATGCCGTCTGTCAAAGGACTCCATCGCTTTACGTCCCCCAATGGCTAAAGCCAGCGTGAGTACAGCAAGGCCCAGAACCATGAACGCCACCACGCCACTCTTTACCGCCCCCTGCGCTGCTACTGATTTCCCGCGACCAGCACTTGTGTTCTGGAGGGCGTGGTTGGACTGCAATACCCCTTTGGGGACTATGATCAAACTGGTTGCTGGAGTTGTCCTCGTGGTGGATGGTTTGGTGGTGGTGGTAGTGGTGGTGGTGGTGGCAGTAGCACCAGCAGTCGTAGTAGTAGTAGTTGTTGTGGTGGTAGCAGAAAAAGGAGTAGTAGTGGTGGTGGTGGTGGTAGGTGGAGGAGTAGTGGTTGTAGTGGTTGTAGCAGTAGTAGTAGTTGTGGTAATCTCAGTGGTCAGCTGTGGTTTCTTTGTGGTTCCAAGTTGTATTTCTTTTACCGCTGTTACAGGAGGAAGTGGTGTCGTGGAGTTCGGGGTTGGGTGGGTGGTGGTGGTGGTGGCGGTGGCGGCAGGATGAGGTTTTGGTTTCTTGCCAGCTTTATTTTGCTTTTTGTTGAGTTTGTTTGACTTTTTGGTCGTGGTCGTGGTGGTGGTGGTGGTGGTTGTACCAGAAGCTGGTGTGGTGGTGGCGTAGGGAGCAGGAGTTAGCACGGGCAATGTAGTGATGATGATGGTGGTGGTTGGAGGTGCAGTCGTGGTGGCTGGTGTGGTTGTAGTGGTGGAGGCTGGTGTTGTGGGAGGGGGTACGGTCGCTGTCGTGGTGGTGGTGGGCTGTGTGGTTGCTGTTGCGATTGGCAGTGCTGTTGTACTCTGTGTGGTGGTGGTGCTGGTGGTTGTAGTGGTCGTGGCTGTCGTTGGAGCTTGAGTGATGGCGAGGGTCGTGGTTTCTTCTGGGGCACTGGTTCTGGTTGTAGTGGTGACAGGTCTCACTGTGGTTGGATGAATTAAACCTGTCCACAAAAAGAACACAGTGTGTCATCACCGCGTCACCTAGTTGTTGTTTGACCAGAGAGCAGCTGTGGCTCACACTCGGGACTCAACATGTCAAGACAGCTTCCTGCTTTATTTGGAAACAACATCATCACAGACACAGACATCTATGAAAATGGCTGTACTCAGATATTGCACAAAAATGCCGCTTGATCGGAGCCCACAACTTCACTGGAGACCCTTCCCCCCGACCCCCCCCCCAGCGTCTGTTCTCACTGCTCGCTTCTGTGGGAGGTTTTGCAGCATTTGCTGCAGAACAACCAGATTCCTCAACAGCTTCTTCCGACATGTCTCATATATGCAATAATACTCCTCCGTCATGAGCAGCTGCACTTGCATCTTGGACTGTGCAGTATATCTACAGTAGCTTGTACATAGACGTCCTTCCTCTTTGTCCAGTGTTTGCGTTTCAGTTTGCAACCATTGTTGAGCCAACACAATGACATTTTGTGACATTTGTGTTATGTGAATGACAATACAGTTATCTTTCCATCAGTTTAAATTAAAGCTGACATCGGGAGTGTTTTATTTCAAGATCAGCGTGGAAGTATTCAGAGGCCAAAGGCCAAAAACAGCATCATCGTTGTCACACATTATGAGCCTGAGTGCATTTACCTTTGTAGATGTCATAGGTGTTGATGCCGTCCTGAGCCTTCATTAAAGGACAGTCCTGCTCTGCCTGACAGTGCAGCAGGAAGCAGTTGTCATTGCCAGCGTCTTTGTTGCCCTTAAACACCGCCATGTTGCACTTGGCACCTTTACAGACACAAAACCACGTCGTCAAGATAATACAAACGTACAGCTTTTAACTGTCTTCAAAGTAGTAAATGATTTTGATTAAAGCAGTGAACATGGATAATAAGTGGTAAAACCCCCCAAAATAAAGAGATATACACATGCGTACATACATACAAAAAAATAAAAATTTCTCATAAATGTAGTGCACAGCCGTGGTTTCCTAGTTTGGGTGGTTACAGTAGTCAGCCTGACACAAAGATTTCAACATCTATAGCAAGTTAGTTTGGATTCACAGTATTCAGAATCCTAACTCAAGATTTCCACAGGCACTTTCTTACAAATAAAAATTATGTTTTAAGAAATTGAGAACTTTGATTTCACTAGTCACAACTACACTTATGTTCATTAATTCAATTCAATTAACGCTACACAGAAAGTAAAAGTGGACGCTTGACATTTAATAACTTTGCTGGATATATGTTGCAGATAGCCATATTTCAATTCTTGGCAGTAACAAAAAAAGAGTAAATAAGGTCATTTTCATCTTTCACGTGTTCTTTCAGTTGCAGATTTTTGACATACAGAAGGAATATTCTGGATTTCGACAATAGATTTTGTACTAGGAAAAACTCCCACTTCAGATCTCTACAGTGCAGTTGTTACTAGTCTTAACGTTCATTTCAGATGAGCTGAGTAAAAAAAAAAAATTCCAGAAATCCATCCTGTCATTTTGAATATAAAAAAAAGTGCTGTGTAAAAATTTACAATCTATATTATGACTAGTCAAATATGCAATTTCAAATATCTGTGATTAGGATGACTAGAAACACAGAGCACATATCTACACGTCTATTGTGGATATCTGCTGATAGACATGTTTTCTTATTTTGAATGTCTGAAATAACGTTATGACTAATAACCATTAGATTGTATATATCTTGTTTTTCCTAGTAAGACATGCAGATGTACAACATTTCCTTTCTGAATATCTGAACTGTTCTGTTTGATTAGGGAGAAATTAATTATAGATATAAGCCAAAGATATCCAGCATATGTGAGATTTAATGTGAAAAAACTATTGCCATACTCATCCTCACCGGGTTTGACATCAGCTGAGCAGCACGCGAGGACACAGTCCCGCTCTGACCGGACCACACGAGCATCCATGAACGTTGTTGATTTGTTTAAGGCCAGTTTGACATTGACTATCGCGTTCTGGTGCTGTCTGGAAAAACATGTCTCTGGTTCCATGGCCGACACAGGAAGAGACGTCACTGTTATCATCAGCGCGAAGGAGGAGAGGATAAGCGGGAGCATCCAAGTGTGTAGACTGGACCGTGGAGGAGACATGGCTGCTGCAAATCTACACTCTGATCACAAACGTCTGAGCGTCCACAGGAGGAGAGCCGAGATCCGCACAAATGTACTACAAGACAAAAACACAGCACGTGCGTTTACTTGAATGACTGAGGAGAACAAATGTGTGATGCTGCAGGGTCTGGTTGCACAAATTCTGGTTGACAACTTCACTGATTTCGAACTTGCCTCTTTTGGTTCTACTTTGGCTGGCACATTCCATTTAACTGCCAATTGACTTCCCTATATGCCAATACCCCCCCTTCTCATGTCATCATGTTACTCACACGACATCATCTGAACTCCTAGTGATGAAAAACCCCGGGTGATGTCATCTGGAGTAGTTTTTCAGTCAGAAGCATGGAAATATTTCAATATAGGGAAGTCGGAGGAAGGTTTTAAATCATTGGCGTACAGTGTGTCATCTAATCATACAATCAGATTTTTTTAGTTATAGGGTCAATCAATTGCTCCGCTGAAAACAGCAGCACGTGTTTTTAAATTATTTATACAAAATAAAAAAGGTTTTTGTTTGTAACGTTTTTCTGCAGGTTCCAAGATGGAGACATCACTTACTTCTGACAGATTGGATGTCAGACGAGGGACTCATTTTTACCTCTGAGGCAAAAAATAGATGAAAAGCAAATCTCTCACTTTTGTCAACAACACATCAAAAGCCCATTAGAGCAAGTTTTCAGGCTTCAAATGCCATGAAGTTAAGAGCTTCTGACGTTTTTAAAGTTTCCAAAGCAAACAAGACTAAAAGGGTTTGTCTCGTCGACAGCTCCTGATGCATGTGACACAACAAATCCTGCTCTTAGCTGCCCCGAGTCCCAGAACTAGCTTTACAGACGAAGGCACTACAGACAGAGGATGAAATTAGAAACTAATCTGGAAGTAAAAATAGAAAGTCTAAAAATGGAAGCAGCTCCTCAAGTCCGGTACTTTTTTAGGTTCCTACAAAGGGTGGATGAGACAGTCACTCCTAAAACTAATTTAAATCATGTTTCATTTTCAGTGTCCAGGTCGAAATCACAAATGTCTCGTCTTTGGAAGGAGAAACTCACCAGGCGACAGTGTGAGCAGCCGTCTGTCCGACGATCAGTACTTCTCTGAGTCCACAGCCCGCAGAGCAGGACTTTAGCCCGTCTCCTGTGGATGACAGGGACGTTTCATTTACTGTTATCTCCTTTACAGCTGCTGCTATCAGTGATGCTCCTGATCCCATGAACCTTGGTCAGGCTTATTGGGTTGTCAGGGTTCACCTTTGTATTAACAAACAGACATCATAACATTATTATAGTTTCATTTATGTGCAGAAAAGTTCAAACCATACTATTAAAGCTAACAAAGCTAAATGCCCATAATACAGCTGTTATCTGAGCTTCAAACTGGCTCTTCTGCTTTTCCAGCTGGAAGACACATTTTCTTAAGAACACATGAACTATATTATTATAAAACATGTAATGGAATCTGACTAGACACCATCTACATGTTTAGGACTTTGTGTGTTGCGTGTGGACGACGCGTCCGTAGAGCACGAATTATAGTGAGCGAACTTCGGCCCATATGGCGAACTGTGATGCTGTAACAAGCACCTGTTCGTTTTATCCCGTCACTTAAGCGTCTAACTGTGTCTTCGTATGTAATTCTAAACACATGCTTCGCCTCCGTTAACGTCTGTCGACTTATATCCATTTCATGTCCACAACAGGCGAACTGAAGGCGAAACGAAAACTTGGGCGAACCTGACGCGAACAAAGGTCTGAAGAGTGTGACTGAGACCGAGCGAACAACTTCGCCCCCGTGTCAAGCGAAGTGATTTGGGGACGTACCCGGCTCGAACGAGCTCGGCCTGTTTGCGAACAAACGTCGCTGGGGTCACGGCACCGGGCTGTTAGCTCGTTAGCCGCTCGTGGCTAATAACTTGTGGACACTTCTGGGGCGAATCAGCTCCGGGTCGGTCCAGTCGGAGCCGGACACCGAAAATAAGTGGCGCTTCACAAGAAACGCTGCGATGCGGACGAAGATGAATGGGACGCTGCCGAACACAAAGCTGACGTTCGCTGCTGTTCGGCCGAACCGCTTCCGGGACAGAGCTCGGCGTTTGTGCTGAAATGGGACGTCAGCCGCAGCCGGACCTTTTCTCTTCAGTGGGGACGCAGATTAACTGAGCGCGACCTCCATCTTCCCCGGCGGTCGAGCGGCAGCCTGATGGGTCTGTCCTGGACCCGAGACCGGAGGCTCAGCAGCAGCGGGTTCCGTCTAGGCACGTCAGTCCCAGTAAGCGAACGCGACGCGCTCATCCGTCCTGAGAGGACATGTTGATTAAAAAAAAAAAAAAAAACGGCTGGATACACGATTCAAGGAATCCTCCGACCGACACCGTGTTTTGTCTGCCCCCAAGCCTGGAAAAGCCGCGTTTGTCCCCGTCAAACGCTCCGGATCACATCGGAGCTTCTCGCACAGAACCCAGATCCCCGCAGCTGCATGTGGTCGCTGCCTCCAGGACGAGGATCCGTTAGATGATGGCCGGTGCGGAGGATCCGCTTCTCTCCGGAGTCTGACCCATTTTAGTCTTTGTCCTCTGGAAGGGGGAGGGATGGAGGCTGCATCCCGCAATCTGTCTCCAGCACCGTCCAATTATCACGGCCAGCTCACTCTGAAAAGAACGAAATGAATCAGACTTTGGGATTACAACAAAAAAATTTACATAATGTCTTTATAAGCAGTTCACAGGCAGGCTCATCAATAACTGATGCAGAAGATGAACAATAAAGTGGAAAGAAAAGCTCCCCGCCGGTTCAGATTCAGAGCAAACGTCAACAAACGCTGACAGGAAGTGTCTTTAACTCACAAGAGATAAAAAGTGTGACTTCAGTGTTTTTATGGAAGATCATTAATGCCTCATGAAGAACAAATATGTGGTACGAGGTCAAAAATGATGAAACATGAACTCAATGATGTGGCTATATTTCAATTATATGGAAGCCAAAGAAGGAGCCAACGTACAAATAATTACTCAAAATCATAAATTAGGGTTATTGCTTGAAACTCACACAGTGCAACTCTGAAGAAAATAAGCTTTAAATGATCGCACAAAAACGTGTGTACAGCTTCAATTTCGGAATATATAGATTTAAGAATTTGAAATCTCTTCTTTTACATTTATTTTACCAACTAAAATTCGGATTTGAAGCTAAATAAAATTAATTACCAATGTGATTTGTAAAATTCTTCCACTTATTCTCCTCTACTGGGCAGAGGTGAGGTTCCACAGAGTGTCCATTTCTTTAAGGATAAATACGTTTCACCCACATCAGTAATGTGAAGACTCCTGTAATTTAAACACGTGTAACAAGTGCAGTGCTTCCACCTGTTAACAATTGCGGTGCTTAGTAAAAGAATTTTAGGACAACTAGACATTTATAAGGCAGGTCTGTAAAAGCACAAAATAAAACCACACTTAATACATTTTTCTCACTTTCATTTCAGTATAAACATGCTCCATCACTTGTCTAAACGTGAAGAGGTGCAGTGGAAGCCTCCAGTGACAGACTCATTCAGCAGCTCTAAATGTTTCTGAGGATCAAGGATTTCTGCCTGATTAAGTTTATTAGCATCTTATTTACTGTAATTCGATACAACATGACCTGACCTAACAGGCCGTGCAGAGGAAGAAGTAAATCTGTTTCTGAGAAGGTGGAGGAACCATTACGCAGAGCAGAGAGCCCGCACTGGATTAAGTTCCACACTGCGGTTTTACATACAATCAACTCAAGGTACCATTGTGATGTGATTTGTATTTAATTGATCATTAAACCAACAACGAGAGGCTAAATCTTACAGGCTGTAAACAGTTTAATAAAAGTCCAGTGAACTCATGTGGTACATCTACCACTGTATGGAAGCGTAGGTCTGCCAGAAAAATTGGAAGTGAAATAAAACCCCACAACAGAGTCAAAGTTTTCTTTTAGAATGGATATTTCTTCCTTCTTTGGGTTAGCAATTTTGTCAAAGTTCTGACATGGCAACTTCAAAACTTGGTCTTGTGCCCCTTTCGGACATGCAACGTGCCTGGAGGATCAGGTCCAGATATAATCTAGAGTTTCGCTGTCAGACACGTGGCTAACAGCAGGAGATAGTCTGGGCGAGATGGGTTCACAGGGACGGTGCTTGGGCACTTTGAGCAGGGGCGGGACACGACGCAAGAAAAGCAACGCACGTGATGGCGGAAAAAAAAATCAATTGACTAAATCTAAATTTACTATATATATACATTTTAAATACATTTATTATCCATAGTAGTCTGAAAGGCGCTTTGGAAAGAACACAATTTCACTACTTATCCATATTGTTAATTATAAGGAAAAACCTGTTAAAAGTTCAAAATTATTACTAACAAAACATTTCATAGTCAAAATTGTAAATAAGTAGGCAATTACATTATGTGTTACTATATCAAAATGATTCCTTCAAATAAAAACAATGATACATTATGAAAATATAAGAATAAACGTTAACTTTTACTTTATAACTGACAAATGAATACATTTTTACCTTTTCGTGTCAGAAATGGGCTCCCACTCTGTACTGTACTTTGTGTCTCCTCTGTCCAGTCTCCTATCGATAACATCGCATCGTGTCTGACTCAGGTACAGACAGATTTTTAAGCCTCTTCCCGCAAACAGTAAATGAGTGTCACACTTTTGTTCAGAGAAACTGCTGGATCGAATTTCAGACACTGTGGTTAACAGTGTCCCAATTGTCCTTTCAACTGAAACACACAATATTGCCTTATATGTCAAATAAACAACAGATATTTATTTATTCAGCATCTGCCATCTCTATGTCATCCTGGGACCTTGCTGCTTTCTTCTTATTCTTCTTCTTCTTGGTTGGAGCTGAGGATGAGTCCTGTTTCTTTGTTGGTGGTGCTGCCAGCTCAACTGAGGAGAAAGACGACAGAGAAATTATTATTATTATTATTATTATTATTATAGGGATTTAATGATCCCATGGTAAACGATCAGAAATTACACAGCGGAATGTGGATTATGTATTTTTTAAATCTTATCCTTCTGTTACTCTTTTTACTCCTTTTAGGGTTCACCACTATTCCTGCATCCTTATCTGAAGTTATCTGCTTCTTGTCAACAGTTACCTTCCATTGTGGCCTTCTCCTGCTGCATGTGCTGCAGTTGTTTGAGGAGCTTCCGCTTCTTCTTCCCAGACAGAGTGATGTTTGCTCTCGGACTCGTCCTAAACGCAAACAGGCCAAATGTTACACACAGTTTGCACCTTTTTGACACTGCCGCCCCCAAAAATCAGTGAAGATAATTGATTAAATAAAGAAAGTAATTAGATTTGTGTTTCCACAGTTTTAGGGATAAAATTAAAAATGTGTGCTGAAACATTATAAATGTTGACAACTGACTTTCTCTTCTTCAGGTGATGGACAGTGATGAGACCCTGGTCGACCACAGATCCAACTATCTGATGTTTCTTCCTCTTCTCTCGGCCCAGAACGCGCCGCCTCTTGAAAAGCTTCTTACCCAACTCCTGCAAGTAAACAACAAGATAATTATGAATAAGAATGCTAATGTGCAGGTCATCGGAGACACGCTCAGCTCCTTAAATTCAGGAAACAGAAACATCAGCAAGTCAGGATTAGTAAAGGGATGTCACGATCGGAAGGTAATACTTATTTACTACTAGTCAGTCATACTTCCATGTTGTGTTACTTGTACTTCATCTCTGTAACAAAGGGCTGAACTGTTTAATTACTGAAATTATGTTAAAAGATGCAGAGATGCAAACAAATAATTCAAGTACTTGCCATGAAAGTACTCTACTACAAGGAGAATTACACTGACTTAAGTAATTGGTTGGGAATGGTTGGGAATTTAAGTTATAAAAAAACTGGAAAATGTATGCATACTCAAGGGAAAACTACAAGTGTTAATAATTTCCTAATTTAATAATTTAATAATAATTTCCTGCCATAAAGTGGCAGTGGCGGCAGGAAACGTGGTTATCGGCCTCCACTGCAGGAACCACTGATACCTTCGGAGGTCAGACACCAGCTAACGGAGTCACGACACTTCTCAGCTAAACGTGTGGGAAAAAGCCCATAATGTCCGTAATAAAAACGTTTGCTGTGGTTCCGTTGATATTTATATGCTCCATAAGTGTTTTTGTAACCATCTGGATTAAAACAAATGTCGCCAACAGCACGCTAAAAAAGGAATTTAACCTTTTGCCAGAATCTACGACTCTGGTTGTTGTGCAGTTCGCTGTTTGGCCGCCATCTTTGTTGGAACAGAAACAGAGTCACAATTTAGGAAACGAGTAAAAGTATTTTTTTTTTTATCGTAGAATTTGCCACATGTCATCATCCAGATGATTAGAATGTTTTTTAGTGATTCTAGGGCCATCGGTCGTGATAACTGTAAGTGTTTTCAAATGATTGTCCGGGGTTTTTAAGTATTAATTACCCGTAACCGACGGCAACGCAGCAACTATGTTAGCTGATGATGCTACGTGCTAACTGTTCAAATATACATTTAGCTGCGTCAAAACAACCTAAATGAGCGTGAGACTTTATTGTCTTCACCCATTAAACTACAGCTCCCAGACTATCGACACAAACGGGTATTTCTTACAGTTTTTGGTCTGTTTATCTTCCCTCCTGGAGGAGCCATGTTGATTCACTCACATGGGCAGCGGCAAACGTCTTCTTCTACTACTCAAATCAGAGCGCCGTCCTTCTCGCTTCACAGCTCAGCAGACGGACCTTCAGCGCCCCCTGCTGACAGACAGAAGTACTGAAAAAAACCTTTGACATGCAGATTTTTGGAAACATTATATGATCAATTAGAACTGATATATTATCAGTTTTCCCACCTTAAATATTCGATGAATATAAATTATTTTCTATTTTTTTTTTACTTTTTTAAATTGCTTCTCACTAAAGGGCCAATTATTCATTAGAAAAAATTAAATGATTGTCTTTTTTTGCAGCCGTCTGTTTATAGACAGTAGTTGCTAATAATGTTTTATTGGTAATATTTTACATATACATATATAGATATAGCTATTTGTTACCTGTTGTTCATTTTTTTTAGGTGTCTCAAGAGCTGCTAACAACATTTAGTTGTTTGTACTACTGTGTGGGCATAGCAATGACGCTTGAACTTGAAATCCTTTCTGCTTCATTCAGAGCAAACATTTGTATGTGTAACTTTTACTTCTCTTTCTGTCTTTCCTCTTTTCTCTGTCCATCTCTCCAGGCCTTAATCCCTTCATTTCCTTCCTTCCTGTCCTTCCCATCTTTCTACCTGGATTTTGTTACGGTCCGTTTCTTGTTTTCTGATCCCTTTCCTTCCTTCCTGCTTCTCTCTTATTTTCCTCCATTTGACACCTGGTAGTCATATGTCACTATCACAACTGCAGTATGCATTTGTTGATCCTGAACTGTCAGAGCTACAGTACATAAATCGAGAGGTTTGCATTGCCCGATGACCCACATAGTTTGGGGCTCAAACCTCTCCCTCCCCAAACCATGCAAGCTGCGTGGGGAAGAGAACTGCAGGTTTTGTCTTAACATTTGTTGCACTTATGCACTACTGTTACAGGATGTAGGTGTCACTTCCAGCACCAGTTTGCAGTTTGGACACACGCACCCTGATCCAGCTGTAGCCTCGTTATAAATCTGAAAGGCTGAGTCCAGGAAATCTGAGCTCATTTCTCTGATTCTGGATGTGATGTTTCCAACACTGACAGACGATGGATTTGCCTTCTGCGCCGGCCCACAGGGAATATCCATGACTCATTTCTCTCAGAAGACTCTTGTCAGTTCCTGTACATCCGGGCCTCTGGAAGCCCCATCCTCCACCGCAGCTCAAATTCAGCCCTAACAATAAAAAGACTGGAAACTGTAAGGGGCAAACTTTTTTCTTTCCCCCAGATTCAATATCATCCTGGTAGAGAATTTCTTAGCAGAATCTACCACAGGCTAAATGATCTGTGACACAACATGAGTTTAGTCTTTCCCCGATGGAGAGTCTGGGACCAGTTCTGCATGTAGGTCAGCTTTTGTTTTGGGCAGGATTCTCTGGGATTATTCCTGTTCTTCTATTTTCACTCTGGGAGAGTTTCAACTTTTCCTCAGATCAAAGCCAGACTGAAAATGAGGCCAAAAGGCTCCTATGTCATCTGGACCAGAAAAGAGTTTCTCTGGTTTTTTCAGACTCTGCTTGATGACAAAAGTGACTCCAGTGTGTGTTTGAGAGTTGTCAATATGTTGTATGCTGTAAAAGATTCTGTGAGAGCTCAGCTCTCCCCGGAACATAAGAATAGACACAGCAGACAAAAGGTCACCTCCACACATTTCAGACTTTGAGCTCCTAAGTTTTTAATTAGTTTGTTGTGTTCAATGTTTAATTTAATCTACTGTGTTCATTTGATTTTGAGGCTTTGGATTTGGTTTGTTTCTGATATTCTTCATCAGCCTTCACTTTTGTGTATTTTCAACAACGAGAGATTAGGATTTTTACCTTGACAAAGTCTTTAGATGTTTTGGTTTGTCAGACTTATAACCCAAAGAATCTTAGAGCTAAAAAAAAAAAGCTTATATGCCTAATTAATCATAAAATGGTTCATTTTCTGTTCAGTTCATTAAATCTTGCAACTCTAATTTGAACCTCCTTTATTCTTTCACAGGAAGTAAATAAAGGATTTCAGTTTTTCCGTTAAAATCACTAGTTAAAGAAAAAAAATCTTAAGCTTTAACTGCAATTGATTATAGTATGTGAATACTGAGGACCCAGGATAAAACCCTGGGGTACACCTCAGGACAGAGCTGCCGACTAGGACTTCATAAACCTGCCTCTGTTTATTCCAGTGTTTTGTAGCCGACAGACTCAAATAATGCATCTTTAACTAAACAATTTGAGTTGTTTTTACCACTTGTCATGAGCTTTATTACTGAAAGTTGTGTGTTCTTACCACCGGCCATAACCCAAAGGGACACAAAGGACACAGGAGACAGAGAGCGTACTGTCAAATGTTTAATCTCTTCAGTACAGGGGTTTACCTCAGTGCAAGTGCCAAAAACAACAATATCGAGCTGTGTTTATGTACAAATAAGAACTTTGGTCGTGGGTCACTGAGCAGGTCCTGAAGCTCGCTGCTTGGTAAAATGACACAGCGCTGGTTTGTGGCCCACAGAGCGACACAATGAGCATAAGGTGGCACTGGAGCCCCAGTGAAAGCAAAAGGTGAAAGGACAAAAAGCTTCGATCAGAGTCAAAGACATCCAAAACAGCAGCAAAGAAACAGAAGAGTCTGAACAAAGTCAAGGAAACTAACACAGAATGATGACCGTCGTCTTTTCTTCATTTCAATCAACCACAAAAAGGACAAAATTAATGGTATATATATTTATATTTATATATCTAAAGTGCATTATGGTACAAAAATATAGAAGGTCAGCAGCACCTCGATACATTTCCAAAATAAATACACCATTCAGACAAAATAAATTACTGCAAAAAATCTGACATAACTGTAACAAAAAAAAAAAAGAAAAAAGCAAAGATTCACAAGGGTTAAAATCAGTTGCCCCACAATAACCACAATAAGTTTTTTTTTATCATATTGTGCTATCTATTCTGCTATATTTAGAATATTTACAGACAATAAATATTTTCCAATTTCTTTCCAAATAATCACCATCACAGAAAACTGTAACAGGAGTATTTAGGAGTCCAGTCCAACTGTCCGTAGGTTCCTGAAACACAAAGAGAGAAACTCGGTGTCACTCAGGCCCAGTTACACCGAATCCCACTAAAACTTCTCAGAGTTGAGAAACTGGCCTTTGGTATGGATTATTAATTTAAAAATCAGTGAAATGTTCTGCGTCTTTCTGTTGGGGGCTGAAGGCGGACTCACCTTTGTCAGAGACTGACAACGTTTTACAGCAGCGCCCTCTGCAGGCCGAGCAGGGACCTCCACTCCAGGTGGAGCCCGCTCCCGGCGTCGTCCTCCAACCTCCCCCCCAACGAGCGCGCCCTCCTCTTCCTCTTGTCCCCCTCCCTCCTCTTGCCGGACCTGCCTTTCTTCTTCTTCTTGCCGGGGGCTTTGAGCACGCTGTCCTTGTACGTCTGGGACTTGTTGGTCTCCTGCGGCAGGTTGGTGCCCTCCTCCTCCTCCAGCCGGAAGCTGACGGGGAGGTTTTTGGTCGCTCCCGGAGGTTTGGAGTGCAGGGTGCTGCCGGTGGTGCTCAGGTTGATGCCCAGGCTGACGCCCGGCAGCCCAACGCCAGCGCCGCTGCTGCTCGCTGCTCCGCCGGTCCGGACGGGCACGTCACGGATCTCGGCCGTGTGGACTTCATCCAGAAGCTCCTGCAGCCACATGCGGCGCTTAAACTCTTGCAGCGTCCGGCCTTTGTCGTGCATCAGCTGAGCGTGAGTCACGGACCTTTTTCTGAAAGAAATGCAAAAACAAAGCGAGTCAAAGACGTCACACAGGCAGCAGCATCAGAAGTGTGAGGTTCTGCAGCAGGGGGCAGCACCAGCAAAGCAAAGACACCGAAGGCAACCACAGAACCGGCTCTGGATCCCTCAGTTATGGCCTGGAGCTACAGCAGATCTCCAGTTCACAGAAAGACGTTGCGTCAATTACCCTCCGGCTCCTTCACACGAAGACGCTAGTTTTTCTCTGTGATTGTGTCGGATGATTATTATAGTGAAACTTGGACGTTCGTGGTAAAAACCTGTGGAGCCACGAGGGCTGATTTCACGTGAAATCAGGGACAACTTTGTTCCATGGTTTATCATTTGAAGCACAACCAATCAGCCTGGCCCCAAACACTGCTAATAACCTGCGCGAATGTTTTCTAAAATCATTTTTATGAGCTCTGTTGTCTGCACCAGAAACACAAACACACAAAGTCAGGACAAAGTGTTACTCACTGGGAGTGTCGGAGATTTTCCTAACGAGAATTTTAACTTCAAGATAAGATATAAAATGTAATTTTGCTTTAGGCCCCAGCGAGATTTGAACTCGCGACCCCTGGTTTACAAGACCAGTGCTCTAACCCCTGAGCTATGGAGCCGTACCTGCCCAGAGCAGACGAGGGAGCTATACCAACGCATGTCCAGGGAGCTCCGCTCTGTTTCTCACTGGCTAGGGGGGCCTGTGACAGTTTAAGCATCGGAAGGAAAGGAGAGAGCCACAGTGGCAGCAGCTGCAGCCTAACACTATTCCGATACACGATCATTACTGGTCCGACACTGGACCCACCCTGGACCAGGACTGGACCCACACCAGCACAACACTGGCCAGGGGTGTGAGCACACTGACTCCTTCAGCAGTTGATCTGTATTCATGTATGGAGGTTTCACAGCCAACGTTTAGTTGGAAAAAGACTGAAAAAGCCATTTGTCATCTCTCCCAACATGAGAGTGTATTTTTCTGCTGACTAATCCTGAGCAGAGCTCAGAGGGAGCCCCTGAACCCAGCGTCTGTTTATATGCATAGAGATATTTCCTGTAAAGCCCACGCCTGAAGACTCTTTGAAAGGCATCCGGTTGTGTTTTTACCTCTAATGAAGCACACGACAAAACCTGCGAGGGGTTAAAGAGGAGGGAAAGGAGCCTGAGACCTACGAGGTGACTCCAGTCCCACCTGATGCTAATCGTGTCTCTCTGTGGGGCACAAACCAGCGCTGTGTCATTTTGCCAAGCTGCCAGCTTCACGGTGTTTGTCAGTTCTGCTCCTGAGGCGGCAGAGCCTCAGATATGGCCTCCTGTTGGGCTAAACTGGAGCAGCGCTGTCTGACATTTGTTCATAATAGCAACCACATGAGGCCTAGTTACTGGTCTGCGAAGGGGCGGTTCTGATTCTGGTGCTTCTCTTACAAACTGACTCTGATTCTCACTGTGCAGGTTTTCTAATGCGGCGGCTTAGAACTTGGAATCCTACCTAGGTCCTGATCACTGCACCCGTACAAAACAACAAAAGCCTGATTCAAAACCTTTTTCGGTCATATCACGAGCTGCTGGTTTACATCCGTGCTATTTAATTTATAAAAGGTTCCCGAGGTTCAATTACCGACCATTTCACCTACAAAACCTGTCTGAAAACATGTCAGAAATGTCCTAATATCTGCGTGTTAAAGAGACAAATCCTCATGTCAGAGGACGCAGGGACATCGACTTTCAATCACAATCCAATGTCAGAATAGAAGCAAATTACCGGTACGAATTAATGAATCCACTAAGTAGTTGTTGCTGACAGGCCGCACATGTTGACTGGGAGCCAAAACCTTAGGACCCTCCTCACGGCAAAAAATCCAGGAACAGCAAACAAAGGGTCAGAGATCAGTGGCTCACACTTTTCATCGCTCCCGTGTTTTCCTTTCTGCCCAGGTGGCGTTAAACTGGTGCCGTAGCGCCATGAAGTGCGTCTCACACACGCCCCGACATAAGCAGAACGGGCCCCACACACACTGGCAAAAAGCCTCCTGCTCAGATGGTGGAAACTGCTGGAGCCCGTTAAACCTGGACAACACACGCTCTGAATCACTTTAAAGTCTCCATGCTCTTCCTTCAGCAACTGCCGCCACCCAAATGCATTTCAGATGTGATCTCTCTCCCCCGAGACTCAGAGCCTAATTCAGTCAGAGGAGAAAATCTGCTCTCAGAGCATCCTCCCACTGCTTCATTAAAAAGCGATTACGTCCAAAAAGCGTCTCAGCGATAGGATCTTTCCAAAGCTCTCAGAGTGTGTTTAGCATTCTGGCTTAACAACTTGAAGGAACATTTATGCTGCTTGGCATCAAACACCTCAGCAGGAGCAGCAGGTTTGGTTTGGTCCGCGGCCGAGCCAAACATCAGCATTATTCATTTGCCTGCTTTGCAAAGACTCGCTGTCTTTGTTCAGGGACGGACCAGCAGCAGAGAAAGCTGCGAGGACCCTGTTCTGAACCTGTGGGACTTTATCACACGGAGACGGTCTCTGCTTTAGGTAAACACACAGGTGGGCGAGGTGCTAACTAAACATCTGCTGGCATGTTTCTCAAACGAACATATTTTCCAGCCCGTGCTCGCCCACCACGCAGTGGAAATACATCAAACGTCGCTTACAGGGATCCAAAATGAAAAAGATGATCAGGAGGTTTATTCCGCTGCTTCACACAGACAAATCAGCTCCTCAGACTTACATTCTGCTGCTCAGAGCATCGATGGGGCGTCCGTAGTGAGGCACCGGGGAGCAGAGTAGGAAAAGAGCAAAGCACCACTGCTGCAGGGCTGTGCTGGAGAACAACATCGTGGAGACAAGTTTCTGCAACGAAAGAGACACACACACATTAAACAACCCATCTGTTCGTACCTGAAGCAAACACCAACATGCTGCCAACTGTGCAAGAGTTTTTCTCCGAGTGCCAGTTGTTGAAATGATTCACTTCAGAGGATCTAGTCCAGTGTGTTTCAGAGAAGATTCCAAATTAAACCACAACAAAGGTGGAATTAAACCCACCAAAACAAGAGAGAGGAGGGGGAAGAGTCAATGGGGAACTTACTTTCCCACGGCAGCGTCTGTCCCTCACGGAAAAACTTTGTCTGAAGAATTGACTTATGTACTTTGTCTAGTTGTGCAGCCCAGGCCTCCTCAATCCAGGTGATGACACCTTGGGGCGAAAGACAAGAGAAAAATCCCCACGAGCCGAAAGATCCAAGAGCTTGTCCTCTTGTCAGTTTTTAATTTATGTCCCCCAGGTTAAAAGCTCCCGCAGTCACAGAAGTCCAGCTGCAGCTCCAGGTGTTGGTCAGGTTAAAGGTGAGAGTCAGAGCGGAGGCAGGACAGGCGGCGGTGGGACCAGCTGAGGCTGCTGCTACAGGTCGGTCTAACGGCAGCGTTTGCTGCATGCCGCCTGAGAGCCTGAGCAGGTCAGAGGCGAAGGGAAGGGGAGGACTTCTTAACAGAGAGGAGGGCCTCCATCATGTCTCTGCCCCCTCACTGTGTGAGAGGAGCCAGAAGAGTTGGCAGGAAGGTGGCGCCGGAGCAGCACACACTGAGTCAAACAGTGCTGTCTGCAGGCTCAGGCGGTGCCAGGAACACTGTAAATACTGTTCCACGGATAGAGCAGGCAGCGAACGCCGAGAAGGAAAGACAAAGAGCTCACAAAACCCAAGCCACAACACATGTCCTCACTGGAGGAGTATCAGCGCTGAGACGTGTTCCTCGGGAGGGAACAACCGACTGGACGTCTGCAAATGAGTCCAGGAAGATCAGTGAAGGAATCAACAGGATGAAAAAGAAAAGATATCCGAAATAACAGAGAAAAACGACCACATATATGAAAAACGGCCAGCAAAATTATGGATTTCAATGTTAAAATATTCACTTGTACTTTGAAGTGAACAAGTGATTTAATCTCCAAAGGAAAAAATGCCTCTGATTATAATGAATTTGTTTTCTTCACGACAATAAAAGTTCTCATGAATCTGTGTCATGAACTGTCCTGTCGATTTAATGTTAATTCTCTGACATACAAACTATCGGCACCCGTGGACGTTGCTGCCCTCTGATGCACAGTGACTGGGCCTTCACTGGCCTTTATGTGGGCGCTACAGACTCAAGTGGTCTCTGTCTGTCAGCGGTATAACGACAGGATGAACCCTGAACAACACAGACATTAGGCTTAAAGTAATTTTTAACAGAACCGATTAGTGAAAGGTTTATAACTTCTATAAGTCTTTGGAATCAAAACCCAGGTCCAGACCAACAGGTTCCTCATCAAACACAAAACAGTTTTTTATTGTGTGAAAATCTGTTCAGATTAAGATTTAGAGACAGACGTCTGAGACACAACGACAGGACAAGGGTCTCTGGTACGGGTGAAATGAGGTGGACGCAGAACAGAGAGCAAGCGACTCTGGACCCCAAAGCAGGTGGGATATCTGCTGACTCAGTAACACAAAGAAGAACTTCATTGAGAACCAGACAGGGACAGAAACTGGGACAGTTGAGGAGGCAGTTACATGTCTCTGCAGAAGTCATTCAGCCCAGACTCTGAGTCAACAGGAAGTGGAGGGCGGGTGGCAGCAGGCTGGACTGACACTGGTCACTGTGAGATGAGCTCCGCACAGTACTGGTGGTTTGATGTCTGAGGCCTCCAGGTCACTTGTCTTTGTGTCTTTGGGCATGAGACTGACGGGCACATTGTTCCTGGTGTTGGTATTTGTGTTTGCACGTCACTTTGGATGCAGGCATCTGCGAAAACATGCACAAACGATGCAGCAAAGCCCCAAAAATATAACTCACAGCAACGATCCAGTTTCAAGAATCCACTACCAGGACAACCAGTCATATGCCGGAAGCCCGAGACTGAACACTGGACATGACAATTGATGGTTTTGTCTGGTGTGGTGGATCGTAGCAGACAGCTACCGATCCGACCTCTCATACACCTCACGTCTTTCCCTTAAAGACAAGCACAGGTCAGATTGTCTTCTTCGCCTTCCTCTGTGTCTTGTTGGGCAACACAGGGCAACAGTAGCTCGATCCAGGCCAGTCTGGAATTGACTTAAGGAACACGGCAGATTATGAGATAAAGCGAAGCCTTCATAGAGGCACCGATCTCCCTCTGTAATCTTTAATTTTTCTCAGCGTGTTTGTGATTTCCATCTGAATCTTCAGCAGTTCCACGATGAGATCAATGCATTCAGAGCAGCTCGCTGTGTCTGGACGATGGCTTTTGTAAATTTTCATTTTCAGCCCTGTTTTTAGCATGTTATCATCATTTTATTGGAATATTGAAAGAGACTGGCAACCTCTGTGTTTGAAATCGTTGCTTCAGTAAATATACTAAGGGTTTATGTTCACACTCAAACTGTGTGAACATAACGCACTTGAAACAGACATAGCTGCTTGAAGTCATGCAGGAATTTCCCGAGTTAACCTCCACATATGGTAGCCTTGCTGCCCCCCTCACAGCAAACAATAATAAGCCGGCCAAAGACACCAGATCTCAGAGGGAAAAGCAGCTCAGCGCAGTCTGAAGGACTCATCTCTCAAGCCGGACATCCCCAAAACAAAAATCAGTGTGGAAATCATCAGCATCATCGACATTTCACACGTTTGGAGCAGAGAGTTGTGTTTGTTGTATCCCAGCACCACCTGAACACTGACGATTGAGCGTGATTCATGTTCCTCGCTAAGACTTTTGTTTTTATTTCAACAATAGCTCGTTGATCTGGTTTCAAACTGTTCAAACAATTCAGGAGGCATCACAGGGTTAGTTCATTAGTTATATTTGGTTAAAAACCTAAAGGTTGAAAGGTTTACTTGTACCAGGTCGACACCGTGTGGGGGTTTTCGTGGTCCTGTTAAGGTCCAAACACAGACAGAATCATCACACTGTGCACTATAAACTACGGTCCCAATTAAAGCAGCTGCCTCCAAATATGTACTTAATGTTCCAGAAGCTCCTGTGGCTCTGCAGTTGCCAGTCTTTACCTTCCAACTGAGCAAATATAATGTAACCAGAGTAAAGTCGAAGGCAATGACAAGGAAGCAACGAGCCGAATGTTTTGGACCACTGTGACAAAACGAGTGAGATAACTCAGTTCGTGTTAAGCCCACGCCCCCCCCAGATAGAAGGTGGTGAACCAACCAGCGGCGGTGATAACGCTGACCATAGATGAGCCCCGTCCCACAGTGACCATCCGCAGAAAGTGCTCAGCTCGCTCTGCTTCTTATGTTCCTAACGTCAGCATCAGGTGGGTTTGTTTTGGGGCAGCTTCAATCACTGCACTCTCTAACCCGCCCCCATGCTGAGCGTGCAGAGCAGCATGAAAGGTGGGGTGTTAGCCCACCATGCACTTGTCAATGTTTAGCTAAGGTCACAGACGCCCCCCCAGGCATTTCAGAAGGCCAGTGATCCTCCATCAGCTGGAAAAATCACTCAAGATGCCAATGACTGCTTTTGTTCTGGGGGGGCGGGTCCTGCATGTCAGATATGGACGTCCCTACAGTCCACATGGGACTCCCTAACGCTCTGCAGTTTGTCAATGTGTCCTTGATTTTTACCCAGACACAGCAGCTCCACAGTACGAACAATGAACACAGTCTTCAGGGTTCAAGCTGCCAACATGACGTCTGGGCGCTTCGATCCTGCAGACTCCTCCCATTCATTAACGGGACAAAACACAATGCATGGTTCCTCCCCCAGTCATCAGTTAGCAGATGAAAAAGTTTCCCCCCACTTTGTCTGCAAATTAGTTCCTTTCCTGGCACTTTATGAGCTCCTCTCGTTGGAGTCGATTCGGGAACACAAAGTCCGAGGAGTTCTTTACGGCGTGAGGAGACGCTACCTGAGCTGGACCCAACACGGGGCTGCGAAGGAAACTCTTGTGCTTTACCTGTATGTAAACAAGTCGAGCAGAAAAAGGGCTTTTCCTGGCACTGTGCAGCACGTGGGGGCCGAGCCAGGAAAGCTGTTTCACATTCACAGAAAATTGCTGTGTTTTGGCAGAGTGCAACATACACAACACAAATGTCGGCTTTTAATCTTTGCGGCTGCCCCCCCACCGCCGCCACCTCCCCTGCTGCTCTGCTTTTGAAAACAATTCTCCACACACAGGCGCGTACTGTTGGCGAGCCCCTCCTCAACCGTCAGAAAAGACGTTCACCCCATCAGGATGCAGTGAGCAGAGACGGTCGTGGTTCGGGGTTGTGGACATTTGGTCCAAACCAGATGACTCGTGTGCGTTTACTTCAACGTCTCCTTTCGGAAACGTTTAGGATTCAGTTGTGTGTGGGACTAACTCCTATTGAAACACTCCTGGTACAGGTAAATCTGGTTTCCCTTTCTGTAAGCAGTCATATAAATCCTTGACATTTGTCCAGGAACACTGAGATCACTCCCTCGGTGCTTGATTCCACTTTCATGTGTAAGATGCCAGACATAAATTAACTGTCCGTGTTCCCATTTATTTTACAGGAGCAGAGCTCGATTCGCTCTGCACAGGAGCTCGTGACTTGCAGTAGATCACAGAGAAGGAATGAAGCTCAAGCGGAGAAACAATGACAATGTGCAGGGGAAACCGGGCGGGGGGGGGGTCACAGTGATGGATGATGATGATTGAGGGATGATGAAGAGCCAGGAACTCCTTCTCCTCTCAGGGGTGGCCTTCCTCTCTCATTGTAACCTTTGGCTTACCTCCACCCCCCCCCCCTGTGGCCCCAGCTTCGCCTAGCGGTGACATAATTTAACAGAGCCATTGAGGAATTTGCTGCATTTTTCTGGAGCGGGATGGACAGAAACAAACGCTCCCACTCTGTCCCTCCCTCTTGTTTTACTCTCAGTTACACCCACCGCAGGGACACATGCTCCATCGCCGCTGTGCAACCACAAAGACGTTCTCTCTGGAGCTGTACGCTGCGCCAGAAGCTGCAGACATATTTTCACAGGCTTTCTGCCCCCCCACCCTGTGACCAGGCCGCAGAAGAACCCTGAGTTATGGACTGAGTCACTAAAAGGATGTTTGTAAAAAATCTGTTTACTTCAGGTTTGATTTTCTGAAAATGTTCTGCAGGTTCTGGATTCATGCATTTTGAGCTGCTTAATCAGTTTTAAAAACAATAAACCACGACAGTCGCGAAGCGGCTCTTTAAACTTTCTTCATGATTATAGGCAGCAGGAAGATAAAGCACATTTAAAAGCACTGAGCACGTTGCTCCAAGTTTAGTGAGGAATTAGCAGATTGCTTCAGAAGGTTTTACCCCCGTCCGCAGACTGTTCCATATGCTGATATCAAGCATTTGGATTAAATGAATTTTACAGTTTTGCTGCAGGAAGGAAAGGCTGTGAAAAGACACATCACAAACAGCCTGTTGGAAAGTTCAACCTCAGCTTTTTATTTGACATAATATAATGAAAACTATTTTTCTTGAGAAAGGTAATATTCTAACATTAAAAATTTAATATTGGTTCAATTAAGAAACAGGAACTAGATTCGGTGTCAGACACAAACTCTGTGTCAGTGCGTTTTGATTGACAGTGGCATCGTCTGATGATGAAGACATGATTCCAAACTGAACAAAAGTACGGAGAAGCACGTCCATAAACTGCATAAAAATGAAGCTACAAAAGTGAATCAGCATTTGGTGTCAGCTGAACTAAGAGCTTGTGCGTCACCTTCTGAAACCATGAGGAGTCAGAAATGTAAGTACAAGCCTCGGCTTGACAAGCAGCGGCGGTGTGAGGAGGCAGCTCGGCGCCTGCAGTCTATCTGTCTCTGAGTCTCTGGGTG
This sequence comes from Channa striata, assembly GCA_033026295.1. Taxonomy (NCBI): domain Eukaryota; kingdom Metazoa; phylum Chordata; class Actinopteri; order Anabantiformes; family Channidae; genus Channa; species Channa striata. Next base: position 22,424,031 of record CM065169.1, on the reverse strand, counting down.
ACTTCTGCAGATGTCACCGACAGAATGTGTCACGTTTCTGCACTCAATTATATTTGATTATGGTTAATGCTGCTCTGCCAGCAAACGGGATTATCACACACAGCGCGGTTTGGAGCAGTTTGGACTTACCGAGCACTTGCCACTTGCAGTTGTCTTTGTGTGTTCATGCTCGTGATTTGATTAGACACGGGACATTTACTGTTGAGGCTTTGTGACACTTCAGCCTCAACATTTAATAGGTTTGATGGTTTTCAGGCAGCTTGTTTAGACGGACGTGATGTCTCCCCCAAAAAAGTCCAGATTGAGTCAGTCCATCATGTGAAAGATCCAAACCTCAGCTCAGCAGTTTTTCTGAGGCCTCATTCTGTGTTAGCTCAGTCAGGTCGGAGCAGGACTGACCTGACCTGACAGGTCTCTGCAGGTTTACTGCGTCCACTCATCCTCAATGTGGACAGTCTGACTGGACGTCTACTCTGCGGTTTCTTTAACCGGCTTAGACACAAACTAGAGTTGCAAACAACGCCCATAATAAGTCTTCAGCCTTACGAGGTCCACATCACATCAGAGGACGCTCGGATCCTCTTACCGTTTTTGTTCTAAGTAGAAAACACTTTTCATTGAATCCGTGCGTCTGGTCTTACCTGTGTCAGAGTTCCCGCTTCTTCCAAAGCTCACAGCTGCAGTCACAAATGAAAACGTCCTCACTCCTCTTGTCCTTAGTAATTGTCCTCAGGTTGTTTGGACACTGCCAGAGTGTGTCCCCACTCTCTGTGCTCGGCTGTGAGGGCTTGAAAAGCCTTTTAAAGGAGGCTGAGCCCGCCCACTGACATCAGCAGGTCAACGTAGTAAAAGAATCCATGAAGCTGCATGTGTAATTAGATGGATGAACTTACTCACTCTATCTGCTCGTCCCTCCCTCCCACACCCGTCTCCCTCACCCTGTCCTGTCCACAAACACACACACGGCCACTAAATTTCATGTTGTTCACCAGTTTTGGTTTTGCGGTTGCTTTACTCGCACTTTGTCTCGCATCGATCCTCTTCACTTGTTTTTCACTGGCATGAACGTCACCGGGGCAGAGCTACAAACCCCACACCGGCAACTCAACCTTCAGCTGTTATTTCTACGCCTCCCTGCGCTGAGCGTGGGCACATTAATGCCATCATTTAGAAGCCCATTGAGTAAACAGCGTCGTCTCTGATGTTTTTGTGTCTATGTTTTTGTCTCAGTTTAATTCTACTGCATTAAGTAATGGCCCCCTGTGAGCAGACTTCTGCGTGCCTGACCAGAGGTGGGAGGGAGAGAAAAAAGAAAAACCTCTCCAAAACATGGTAGTAGTGGTTTTGTTGGTCACGCCTCCCCCGGCTTGCGTAGCCTCCCTCCTAATCTCCAACACGAAAGCAGGAGCTCCACTTTCCAGCTGCTGGCATCTGGTTTGAGGTTCTCTATGTTTAGCCGAGGGTCATGGTTTGGGTTTGTGAACAGTGGGTCAAACCCTCCTTCGCGAGTGAGGAGCGCAGCCAGACGCTGCCTTTTCCAGTCTGTCAGTGGTGCTTACAGCACGGCTCGGCTTCGTGTTCCCAGAGGGATGTGTGCAGCACCTGATGGGAATGGGACTAATCTGTGCTCAGCTCCTTCAAAGAAAGCCATGGTGACACGGAAGCGTTTGTGAAAAATGCAGATTTCAGGGGTTCAAGCTGTAAACGCTCAATGTTTTCACATGGTGCTGCACACCTACTCAGGCTTCAGTCCTTGCTGATGAAACCAGTTTTGACCAGCGTGGTCGTAGCAGCTGCTCTGAGGTCAAAAGGTCAAACAACCAGTGACAGAGCAAGTGGACATTTTCAACAAGGGGCAGTTTGCCCAGTAAATGTCTGGACGTCCACTCAATGCGTAGCAGTCACATTGTCCCCTAACCCTCTTGTCCCGCTGAAAGTCCGTGATGCAAGGAAACTTGCATGTTCACGGTTGATGTTTCTCTGCTGTGCCGAATCATCGTATCGCATAGAAGGAGAAATGAGGGAGGGTTGAACTGCAGCTCTGTTTGGCACCAGCGAGAGAACCTGAATGATTTAAAGGCCTGGACTAATGATTGCAGGAGAAACGGGTGAAACCTACCACTGAACTCATCGCGTGTGACGCTGCTACTGTTCCTCTAGTGTTTTTAAATGTAATTTATCTTGTAACGTTCAAACAATGTGATTCACCAAAGGATAAAACGCAGGAGAAACTGAAGCCTTAGGAAGCTGTGAGAGAAGAAAGATGTTATAAAACCTAAGAGCTAACGTGTCCACACAGAATTCCAGAGCCACTGAAACACATTTGCTCATGAAGGTAATGGGGTCATCAACATTCGACAGGCCGGCATCTCACTAATTAACACTCAGGGAATGTGTTTTATGATTGTAGTGAGAGAACATGACAATAATTAGCCAGCTGAATGCCACTGTGATATACGAGATTGTAGCTAAAATTAAAATGAAAGTCAATTTGTTCTCTAAAATCTGGAATTGTGACATTTATTTCATTATTAATTATTATTAAAAAAGACAGAGGTTAGTTATGTGAATGCACAAATTCATATTAATAAAGCAGTGGCACTAATTCAAAGACCCAGACAACTGCGGATCTTTCTTTTTACAACCTCCTCCTCAACCTGCCAAATGTCAAAGTGACTGCTCGTCATTCCCATCTCATCTTCCTCCTCGTGTCGTCTTACTGGAACACAAACGTCTGAGGAGCGCGCGCTGACTCATCCAATCACCAGTGAGCTCCCACTTCGTACGTTTATGCATGTTACAGGCATGTGCTGGTGACTTACTCACACATTTCCTGTCTGTCTGCCGCGACCTGAAACACTGTGGACACAGACGGCTCAACAGGAAGTCAGTGCTGTGTTAGGCGGGAGCTTAGGGATTTGCACAATAAAAGAGAGATTTCATAAGAAACACGTCAAAATGTTGTAATGTTTTTGCACAAGATTTTTTTTGCTTTAGTTTGATGCGTTTTAGTTTATTGTGCAAATACTTGCTTGTCTTTTTGTGTCTGTACAGTTAGGTAGCCGGTCCAATTTGGCTGTAGAGAAATAAATTGTTTTACCTATAAAATTATAAAGCCATTGCTTTAGTTTTACCACGTTTTGTCAGCCTCCTCCTACAATCATCAGTCATGATGGGGCTTATCCACACTTGTTTAATTTTGAAGCATGTTTTTTAAATGAGATTTTTTTTCTTTTGTTTTAAATGACTGCATTCATTTTTGTAGTGGATGGAAATGTTATATTGTAATATCTTCACGGGCCACTGTAGATGAGTGTTTTCTAACTGGTGGCTGAGTTAGTTCACATCCACAAACCTCCTCCTGTCTATATGTCAAAGTGTCCTTGTGCTAATTACATGTTAGCCACTTAAGCGAAAAGCCTCAGGTGTTAAAAAAAATATTTTTTGAACCAGGAGGATCACTGATCTTCTACTAAAACAAAAATATTTACTAAATAATGTAAAATTCTGAAACATTTGTATTTAATTAACTTTTATACAAATGGCCTAATTAAAAGGGGAATTTGAAAAAAACTATTCTGAATGAAAAAAATGCATTTAAATAGTGAAACAGAAACAATTAAAAGATTCAATAATTTGAAAATAAAGCCAAAATTGAAACAGGAAATTACATGCATTTTGAATTTGTGCTAAACTCAGTGTAGTTTCATAACAAACTCCTTCATGTGTTAGAATTCTATTTTGTGCTCGTAAATGAATATTCTTATCAAAAGAAAAATGGATCAGAGGACAATGTTTTTCCCAGTTGGCCGGGACAGGGCTAGTGGCACGAAGGTGAAAAGTTCTGCTAATGTCAAAATCAGCAGAAATGAAACAAACATCTAATAAACTAAATGTTCTGTATAGAGTGTGGGACTTGTTATGTCAAATACATCTGTGTGATCATATGTTCTGTTGTCAGACTTGATTAAAATCAAGGCTGTAAATAATGTTTACGTGAACTCTGACATTCCTGTGATAGCGATGCAGGCTGCAGGTGAACCACTGTGCATCAGGATTTTATTTCCTGCTGAAAACATCCGTCCTCAGTGAAGCTGAACTAAACGATTGCTCCTAATTAAATTTCCGGCTGCTCTGTGACGCTGTTGCTAATACCAAAGAGCAAAGACTAAACATAGAAACTAAACTCAGACGTAAGTGAGGAGATGATGTGAAGGAGAATCATCAGTTTGCTCTGCTGGAGCTGATGTAAAGGCTTTGTGCTTTGTAAAGCGCATCCACATCTGTAAGTGTCCTGTTAGTCGCGGAGACGTAAAGTCACGAATAAACAGTTAATTAATGCTGGTACAAGTGTCTCCTTCTGATGGGTCTTTGAAGTTTGTTCAATGTGGTCCCTCAGTGATAAATAACATCCAGACACTCCTCATGAATTAGTGTGTGATATGTAGTTTTTTTTTTGTGAAGACACAACATATAAACTTAACAAGTTGAGACCACCCACACCTAAAATGAACAACAAAATAAAATGAAATGAATAAAAACCAAAGGGAGCTGCTTTCACATTCACAAGCTCATAAAGTTAAAGTGAGAGCAGGTGAGTCGAAACGTCTTTCATGGGACTTTGATGGGTCGTCTGTGTTCACCCCACGCTGCATCTCACTGTGTCCTTTGGAATCAGGCTTTGTCGCTCAGAATTTCACAATAAACCGTCCACAAAACCATCCTCGTCACACCAGTGGTGAAAAATAATGACGTATAAGCATTTTGTGAATCTACTTTAGCACATTTATTTATGAAGTTGGCCAAAGTGCTGCTCAAATATATGAATATGCCATAAAACTGGCGTTAGATTCAGTTTCCATTGATTTGTTTTATGAAAACAAACCGCTAAACCAGGATTGGACACAGTGAAACCCCCGGACTAATAGTGTCTTTTCATACTTAAAACTGTCGAATTCATGGTGCACCGACTGATGGACAGAGGATGTCTTTTGTCCTCCTCCTTCTGAGGGAAGCAGCTGCGTGCACTAGGCCTCAGCGGGGCTACGACCGTCCACTGTTTACTTGGGTTAAATCAGCTGCAAGGTCTTGGTAACAGTCAAGTCATGTACATGGAGCCTGTCAGAGGTGAGGGAGGTCTTCTTTACTTCCTGTGGCTGAGTCATTGCTGTAGTGTTGGGAAACTTTTGGTTGGTCGGTAACACTGCCAAGTTTTCCTAATTTGGACATGAGGATTCTTGGGTGCACAGATGTGTAGTCCAGCAGAGGACAAATCCACCGTCTACGATCAGGGGACCTACAGACCTCCATATTTCACTGACTTTGAAGACTCGGTCAGGAGCTCGTCATTCGTAACGGATCCACAGTTGTCCGGATGAAGACATCAAAAACAAGTGATTATATGTGATAAAAGTGTGGATGAGCTCCCAACAACAGGCCTGGCTGCGTTCAGTGGAGCTTTTACTGAGCTCCACTTGGTGTTGGAGGTTTATTTGCTAAAAAATAGCATTTTCCAAGGTGCAGGTTGCCTTAGATTAATGTCAAATGTAGCTTGAGGAGAACAAACCCTTTAGCGTGAGACATACACAAAAAGAGTGAAGAAATCAAGAGGCAAATACTTTGGCATGAAACTCTAGATGCTCTGTGCACGCAAACATTTTCCATACAGTCCCAGAGATTCTCATTTGAGTGACTCATCACATAGATCCTCTATAGTGTCTTTAAAGCCGACCTCTCATCTTCATCTCCCTGACAATAAAAACATGTTTATCCATAGAAGTGGTTACGAGTGAGTGTGTGGCATTAAAGAGCTGCCTATATTCGTCTGGTTCTGTTCCCAGAACCCACTCACTGAGCATATATTACTGTCCTGATCCCCTCTGTCAGCTCTTTATGTTTCTCAATGTGGTTTCACTTTGGAGGCGTAATTAGATTCAGTTCCAGTTCGAATGAAAACACCAGGACCGAAACAAAGACCCGCAGACTCACGACAGTGTTAAAGACCACGTCGAGGGACAGCTGATGTCCCTTCTTCCTGCAGTGCTACTTGACTGACAGATCTGTTTGATGCCCCCCCCCCCCCGGCTGGCTGCAGTGTGGGGGGCGTTGTGCAAATTGGGCGAAACCTGAGGCAGGAAAACAAATGCTGCGTGAACGGAACCACTCAGTGGAGAGGACTATTTATTTGTGGAGGGTGAAGCACAGCTGGAACATAAACACAAATGTCGGAGTGAGGACGTTAGCTGAGGTCCAGTGTCCGTCAGCAGCTTCTATTCCGTTCGGTGTCAACCAGAGTTTTGTTAATCAAATTCAAGCTGCAGAGTCAGCGGGTTCCATCCTAATGGGAACACGGTACCAGGTTGAAATGGGCCCTCAGACCAAAATATCCATGGAGCCCTGCTGCTTCTTTTCATTTACCCCCCCGTCTGTGTGACCGTGTGTCTGCAGCTTCCACTACATGGTCACTTTATTTTGTCAGAACCCCCCCAGGGAACAGAGCCCATTCTTTCCCATCCGGTTTTGCCTTGAGAACCACGTCACCTCCAAGTTCCCAGACAGACGGCAAAGTTTTCTGAAAACTGCTGCTACCTGCTCCCCGTTACCTTAAGGCAATTTCTGAATGTGCCCAGAACACGAAACGGTTTGGACACGAGCAGAACCAGCATGATGCAGAAGGAACAAGACATGCTGAAGCAGCGGCCAGCTTTGGCAAAAGTCTAGATCAAAGCAGATTGTGCAGCCGCAGCAGGATCTACAGTGTGAGGTCACGAATACTCAATAATGTGAGGGTGAAATATGTACGACTGTGGTTCCTGCTGCAGCTCGTGACGAAAATGGTTTGTACGTTCCTCGACTTATGTGCTTTTCCTGTGACCCGTCTCTGTGGTTCTGTTAATGCACACACATTCAAAAATAAACACAACTCAGACACATTAATTACTGTTTCACGCCATTAATGAACTTTTGGGTTTAGGCGATGATGCTACACACACGCCTGCTGGCGTCTTCCATTAGCAGCAGTATTTTATAGATCTATTTATAGCAGTGGGAGCCGTCTGATTTGCTTCGTGTGGCGGAAAGTCAACTTGGAAACTGAAACTGAAGCCGGGAAGATGAACTGGGCGTCTGATTGGCTGTGGAGCTGCTCTCTGGCGCTTCCGTCACATTCGCGAATCTCTATCTGCGTTGTGCTCACTTCCTTCAGCCTCGTTTGTAGCTGGAAAAATTAGAGTGTGCTGGCAGCTGCTCTGCAGTGGAAGAAACGCGGCTGGAATTACAGATTCGCAGGCGCACTTAATCTCCGAGGACACCTTTGCACATGGAAACTAGAGTGAAGCAGCCACAAGAAAAACAGCTCATCACACATCCACAGTAAATATGAAGAGGAAAGTTGAATCGGAGGCCGGCTCATCGAATGCCTTTTTTACTTTAAGAATTAGAAGAGAGCTGAGTCGACAAACCGGCCTGCAGATCTGCAAACAGCAACACCAAACTGTAGCAATGTCGGGTCAGGCTGAAGGTCCCCTTAAACCACCCTGTGGAAAACCTCAGAACCTCTAAGGTTTAAATCTGTTTAAGTGAACATTCTGGAGCGTGCAGGAAGAGACAGTGATGGTTTACAACGAGCGTCCATCACCTCTTTGGGTCTTAGCATTGTTGGCAGATGGGAAATGAAGAAATATCGTACTGTTGGTTTCAAAGGATTGTTATTTGAGCCAAACAGACAGTCAAATGCTCAGCTGAGTGAAAGAATGAATGAAAGGAGATCTTTGGAGATGGTTGGAAAAAATTTTATTTTATGTTTCCACTTTCTCCGTGGACTTTTAAAACTCATGCTGTTGTGGATGCAGGAGCGTGTATATGCGGATTTTACGTAACCGGGTTTCTTAAGTGCACGTAAACACGGGTTCCTGATCCCCTTAGAACTCCGGTTTCTCTCAGTATCTCATTAGGTATTAGCAGGCATCCGTTTATGGTGATGTGTGAGTGTAAATCAAAACGAGTTTTTTTCTTGGTGCACGGAAATGCCAAAACTATCTTGTATTTGCTCTTTTTAAAAACAATTTTTTGTACATGTCATGGAAAAAATATATTGACAACTACTGGTCCAGACACCTCAAGTGTAATCAGTAAAGGAGCTTGCATCCAGGATGTCTTTTAAGGGTTTTATTATCTTGCAAGAGAGAAGTTCACATACAGAGTTTTTTGCTCTGTCTAGTGCCGTTCTAAAGACTGATACATCACACAAATGCTTTATACCCCTCTGCTGCTGGGCAGAACATTCCCACCATCAGGCTCCCAACACTCCTACATGTCTCCAGGTGGCTACAGTTAGATAGCAGACAACCTTAGGACGGTTACACAGAAAACTTCCCGAGATGAAAACATGCACATGAAACAAAGGACGCTATGTTTCAACATTCTTCATAAGAACACTGAATATAATTTGACCTTATAACGAAGCAAAACATAATTTATTAAAATTTAATCACTTTTGGATTTTTCATTCACAGTACATCATACAAATACGATAATTAGGGCGTATCTGGCAATGCTGGTTCTGTGCGAGACGGTTTTTTTGAGCCCTTGGGCCTCCTGCCCCTCACCCTCAGTCCATTTGGTTCTGATTGGGGAGCTGGTGGACGTGATGTGTGGCTGTGGCGTGGTCCAAAGTGGAACATCAACATCACATTCTGGACCTTTGGCGTGATCACGCCAGCATCTTGGGTTGTCTCCAGCCTGTTTTTATTTCACCTTATACCTCGGAAACTGCTGTTTGGCTAAAGATGAAGGAGACGGGAAGAAACGAAGACGAAGAAAGGGCGCAGTAGGATATTTGGAAAAGCTAATATTACCGACCTGCCGTGGAGATAACTCACTAGAAGAAAGACAGGGGATACTCACAAGATGGCGTCCACATCCCCCAACAGTTATCACGGTGTGCCACCAACCATCAGATGAGTAACAACTAAACCACAAAAAGGTGAATGATTCCTTCAGATTTGTTGCCTGGTGTAGATGTGGGGACGTGGAGACAGTGTTGGTGGTGGAGGGACTGAGCAGGGGACAGGTTTTAACTCAAGGCTGGTTGGACATTTTCTGTGTTCTATCGGCTTGTCTCACACCCCGTCTGTCCTGTGATTTGAGGGAGAGCAGAACAAACTGAGGTAAATCCCTCGGGGCCAGACGAGGCTGATTGGATAATGCTGTAATAACACAGCGTCATGGTGGAGGATCACCGCAGTCGGGCTGATCTGAGCCCGGCTGCCGTCGTGGTTCTGTCCCTTCACAGCTTCACACACACTCGGCTCGCTGCTCACACGCTGTTTGGTTTTTCCCGCCGGAGGAGTGAAGCTGTGACGCAGGATTCCTCCAGCGTGTCAGGGGCAGACGAAGCTCGGGATCCAGCAAAAACGTCAAACGTGTCCAAACTTAGAAAGAGCTTCCTATTGTTGGACTGTGACGCAGAAAGACGCTTTCAGTCATTTCATTTTCAGTATTTCCAAACATGCACACTTCATCATTCTCTGATTCCACAGTCGCCACAATATTTAACGTTATAACACTGAGAAATGGATGCGACCTCCTTTTTCGTCTCATTCTTAACATGCAGATTAATGGGGCGTTGGATCCTCGGCTCTTTGTGTCAAATGACCTGAAAAAAGTACGCAAAGTCAGGACTTTGTACTGAGCAGATTATTGACATTACTCATTATGGTAATTCTGTCAAAACATGTTGAGTGATTAATAAAAACTGAGGGTCAAAGGTCACTGTCGGTGAAGGCAGAGTTGATTTTAACCATTTCATGTGCTATTAGGTGGTTAAAACATAAAGACACATCAGCTTTTGTTAGTGCATCGTGTCCTTGTATTCAAAGCAGCAGGTGGTATTAATATTGTGGCTGATCGGTCTGTGTCCATTTGTTCATTTTCTTGTCCGCACTGTCTCAGCCAAGGTGTAAATGTGGAGCCCCACCGATGGGGATCCTCTGAGGGATTCGATTCAGAGCAAAGGTAAACTGCAGGTGAGGAAATACAGCCTAACGAGTGTTAGTGAAAACGAGCTCAAAGATCAAACTTGAATATTCCAACAGAAGGAGAAAAAACGTCAGAACAACGAGGCAGCAGCTTCCTCTGTCAACCAATCATTCATGTTCACACGCCACTCCGCACCTCAGCCACTTCAACTTCCTGCTCTTAGCGTCTTCTCTTGTTCTGTGTCCAAACCACCTTGTGTGTCCTCAGTGTCCCATTGCGTCTCTGCCAGCCTGTCTACCTGCTTCTCTGACCATGTGATTTGCTGAGACACAGTCCCTAGTTTGTTACCTGCGTGAGTGGTTAGTTAATCAGTCAAAGCAAGTTAACTCCATGCAGACAACAGTAACAAAATAAGAGCATTGTAAAACGCACCTGTGCCAAAATAAATGCATGAAAGACGGAAACACATACAAATAAAAACGGAAAAGACAGACTGAGGTCAAATCTATTTAAACAACGCACTAAGATCAAAGTCATATTCCAAAATTCAAATTCAAATTTTATCCGTCAAATACACAATGATACAGGGTACGACATGCAGTGAGAAATAGAATAAAATACAACATGCAAAGTAAGATATATATAAAAAAAATGTAATAAAACATATATAAATGCAAAATAGCATATACTAATTAAAGTATACAATAAAGTATACAGATATGGAATAAATGCAAATAAAATGTACAACAATGGAATAAAATAACCACGAATTGAAGTGAGGTGGACGTCAGGGGAACTGTGGAGGGGGAGTAATGTGAGACCACCCACGGTGAAGACTCTACAGTTCATATTTACATTGTCTGTGGAAAGAGAAGGTGTCTTGGGCCCGTGGGCATCATGTGTTAACGGCTTCACATTCTCGAATATATCACATATTTTTGTTTTCATGCTCAAATGAAAAACGTGTACAAAACTTGATGGATGGTAACAGACTTGTCCCTGATCTGGATCAGGATCTATTAGTGGTTCAGATTTGGAGCCTGACCATGTCGCTGCAGTACGGCGAAGCCCACAACAAGGCCGACATTGTGAGCTCAGGGTCGCTCAGCGCCCAGACAAACAGCCCCCTGCTACGACTCATTTACTCCACCACAGGCAGGTCCCCTTATAATTCTGTACGTAATGATCGATGAAAGGTCATAATTAGGCTGTGAGATGCCCGTCTGTGCAGCCGAGGCGACTACCTGCACTTGTGATTGAGTGTGCCGCAGACAGGCAGGTGTGTCGCATAACAGTGGAAAACCTGTGGATGGAAACCGTTGTACTGAAAGCGCAAAGTGGAGGAGGTTGGGTGTAAGTTTCGTTGTTAGAAACACTGATCACATGCCCAGCTTGATGGGGAAGAGAACAGAAGGCTGAGATGAACCAGGTCAGGGATCAGTGTGAGAAAAACGGATTCTGAAATGAAGTTGAATTTCAAAATAAAAGACTTAACAATCAATTACCTTGTTAGTAAATTCGAGTTTGTCAGCAGAGGTGTCAAACATTGAACATTGAAAGCTTCAACCTTTGTTGAGTGAACCTGAGGTTCGTTGTTGAGAAATTTGTACAAACCTATATAGTATAAGCATCACTAGTCCATTTTAAATCTGCCAGTCCCAGGTTGTGCTGGTCATGTCTTATTTTACATTAAGTGTCAGCGCAAGGCTTCAGACTATTAAGACACAAGTATGCCTCTTCTACATCCAATCCAAAGCCATTTGAATCACAAGCGGTCCCACCGTCAGAGATCGGACATGAATTGGATCTAGGACCACACAGAGAAGTGACCCAATCTGAGTCGCTTGAGGACAAAAAGATCAGCTGTGATGGAAATGCAGCCAAAGATAAAAATAACTTATCATACACAATATTTTCCCCCATTTGTTTCACATAAGGAATCTCCTGAATAACGTTTGGACTCTCATCTTACTGTGCCCAAGCTCTGGAAATCCTAAATACTCAATACAACATTAGTTTTCACCAAACTGCAGGGCCGGTGGCCTGTGCGGACAGCGGGGCCATTCAGGATTTAAAACATATTTTTGGCATTTGACATTTGTGCACTGGTTTCCAGTGAGCCTTGTGAAGCTCCTCTCACAACACTGACACGGTCACCAGGTAGCGATCTGCTGGTAATCACCACCGAACAGACATTAAAGTCTGTATGCGACACATGTTTTTGGAGCAACAGCGCTTTTTCTTAAAGTTTACAAAAAAAAGCCACGGTCTGCCCCAGTGAATAACAGTCATCAGCTTGACCTGCTCCTCTCTGAAATTATTTTAGCTGCTGTGACAGAAAGACAGAAGTTTTAAAAACCCAGCAGACATTTGCAGGATTTACAAGCAGCTTTTCACTCGGGGGTGGCACTGTGGTCTCACGAGCACTGAGTAATGAAGGCCTTTCATCATCATTTCAGTGTCAGCAGAGAGGCGTTTATTATTTATTGACCTTCACGGCTTTTATTATCCCATGGTTTGGGACAGTGCGGAGCGAGCCAGCTTTTTTAATGCAGAAATAATTGCAAACATTAAAAAAGAAGTATCCAGGCGACGGGTAATGAATATAAATCTGCCCGACGCCCTCTGGTCTGTTTGGCGTGACGCTGCTTCGACTGTAAAACAGGACAGTAAACAAGTCAAACAGAGAAACACATTTTCCTAAACCAGCAACACCGAAGACGGAAATGAAAGACACCTGAAGCCTGAGCTGTAGTGCGGAGGCAGAGCAGCATCAGATACAGTGAGTACAGCTCCGGTTATCACCAAATCCACAATGGGAGTTCTTCCATGAAAGCCTTTGGCTCACCAGGACAAGCAGTAACACTTTGTCCACACATCCTGCTGCGGGTCCACGAAGCCCCCGTGAACAGTTTCACACTTTCATCGGATACTGAAATGAATGATCGATAATCTGACACGGACAGGCCTTTGATGGTGTGAAATCATGTGAAATGTTCAGAGCCAAATTAGGAAACTACAAACAAATGTTTATCATAGACAACAAAGAGGAAAAGTTGGAGTTAAAAGACCAGACGTTAATCACTGAGTCCATGTTGCACATTGTTGATACGCACAGGGCGTTCGTTGGTTACACATCAGGACAGAAAACTGTAGTTCTTTCAAAGGTCACTATAGGAATTTATGTTTATTGTCCACTGACAGTCCAGACAGAAATGAAAATGTGGACAGCACTAAAATCTGGAGCTGATTCCCCATCTGGAATAAAAACCGTGTTTAAGCTGAGGACGTTTGGAGAATCCCCTTACTCTTCAAGGGCCATCAGCCACATGCTCGACAGCAGGCAGGGTTTATTATGTCTCTGAGAGCAGGACACCTGAACGTTTGGGTCGTGTGTGTGAGTGAGAGACACGGACAACGTGAAGACAAGCAGACTTAGAGCACGACTTTTGAAGGGAGGAGAAAGCCAAAGTACAGTCCAGGACAAGGATCCTGACACAGGGTGCGTCAGCTGAAACGTCCAGGCGGAGGGACAGAATCTGTCTGCTGTGCTGGATGTGGTGGACATTGAGAGAGCTCCAAGGTACCTGTGCTGCTTGGTTGCTATGGTTACTGGGGCGTTATTGCCGCGATGAGATACAGACGTAAAAACACTGATGAAACAGACAAACAGACTGTGTATTTTATTCGGTACGTATTCACCAACTTTACCATATTTTCATGTCCGATGTCCAAAGAAACGCAGTGGAACATGCTTCTGTTGCATAAAATAAAAAAGTAGCAGAACCTCCAAATTGTTCTCGGTGATCGCTGGGACCTAAGTTGGTTTTTATTGGTTGTTTTTATTGTTGGTTGACGGTCACACCCTCCCTGCGGTAGCCAGTGTTTGGCCCCGGGGGGCCTCCCACACAGGCCAGGCTCCTTTTTGTGCTCCCAGCAGCCCCCGCTGCTCCCTAAACCTCAGGCACGGCCGCAGAAGGCCGCTGCGACTGCCAACAGACACAGCAGAAAGTCTGTAAACAGCACCTGGCTGCGACTCCGGCAGGGACGGAGGCTGTCTGACGAAGGCGGGATTCCACCGCCGCTAAATAAAGTCTGTGAGGCAGCGTGATGTCACCGAGCTGTCCGTGGGCCCGGACGCTCCCATTGTTCACTCGCAGCGTGGGCCAGCTGGTGGAGGCCGCTGTGTCGACACCGCGCAGGGACCCGACTCCTCCGTCTCGTTTCCAAAATGCGTTTCTCATTTAGTGGAATCATACTCAGATTACCCCCGCCTGTCCTCCTGAGTGTCCCCGATGCGCCTCACAATCATGGCGATCACAGTCAGCATCCACATGTGACAGGCAGGCTATTAAAAGCAGCAGTGGGCGTTGTGTTGTGGAGAATGTCTGCGGTGTCGCTCCTAACCCCGAGAGCTTCACTTGTTATGATACCAAAGTAGAAAGGAATACAGTTCTGGCTCACTAAGCCGGGGCTTACCAGCTCTGCCAGAGCGTCTGCCAGCACAGCTCTGTGGTCGCGCTGCAAACTCCCAGTTTATATTACACACACAGTGAGACCAGATCAACAGAGAAATGTGTTAGTCTGTGACCGCAGCGATTCATCAGCGGGTCAGTCGCTACAAGCTCATGTTATTTGCTCAGACTGTGTTCACACACACAGGCCAAAGTGCCAAAAGCCCACATGTGTTTTGCTGAATTATGGGGAAAGGGGGACGAAAGGACCCTAGGTACACAAACCCTAGGGTTGGTGGTTCGATTCCCAGTGTTCTTGAACAGGACACTAAAACCTCAGGAGCAGCACCGTCATGTGTGTATGGCAGCAACAACTTGTCTTTGCCTGTGTGCCCAGGTTTAGCAACCTGCTGAGCCTAGGATCGGCACTATATGAAAAAATAATCAAATCGCATTTTATTACAGCAATAAAATTAAAAAAGGAGAAAATAAATGTCTACTTGCACTCATGGATGGACTAATGTGATTCTGGACAGACATTAAACCAAACAAGCAGGAGGTGATAATTCCAGCTCCTCTGTTTGATTCACTCTGCAGCTCTCGTGTGTGTGTGTATGTTAACAAGACCTTAGGTCGGTCGATGTGTTGAGGAGTCTCTCAATCTACGCCATCGCCCGAGAAGATTCCTAATGGGCTTTAATTTGTACTTTCTTGAACTTCTGCTTCCAGCCATTGTGTGAAGCCTGTTTCCACCTCTCCCATTGTTCGGCAGAGTTCGGTCCGTTTCTACACTTTCAGCAGAGCCAGCTGGCTGGGCCAATGATGAGATTGTTCACTATTGCACTGCTACAACCAAATCCCTGCTAATAAACTTGAAACCAGAACATTGATGTCAACATTGTCCAGCTGTCCGCATACTTTGGCTATTTTGAGTGAGATCCGGGCTGAAAAAGATGGAAAAGACAGAAGGAAGTCACAACGATCCGAGGGAAATTTCTGGTGTCCAGTGAACTGCAGATCTCAGTTCTCAATGAGCGTGTTTCATATAACACGGTGCTACGTCGGGACCTTTACGCAAGTTCACGTCTTCATTGTCAGCCTCAGACTGACCGGTGGACGTTTCCCATGCGCTGGACTGACTTTGTGCACATCAGATGTTGTGCAGCAGACAGGACTTCCCACCTAACGTGTCTGCAGGGACGGACTGAGGCCTCCTTCATTTTTACACTAAAGTTTCCAAATAATTCAGAAATCATAAAGTGTGGCGGCGACGAGTTCGAGCAACAACACTTGTTTGTGTGCTGTCTTTGGATATCTTGTGTGAATTGACTGCTGTTGGTTGCCAGTAGTTTTATGACCAAACAAAGTCATGAAAATGAAGGAGGAGGCAGATTAAACAAGTCACCGGTGCTATTCTGGGCTAAAACTGCGAAGACTGTATCTCACACTCTTGGCACCAACAGAGCCTCATAAACTGCAACAACTGTAGGCAGAAGAGCCGCATATGAAGTTAATTTGTCACACATTTGCCAGTAAAAGACAAACTGTGCTTTATGCCCTGTTAAAAGTTCACTGGGAGCTTTATCATAATGATTCAGCAGTTACAACTCTGACACGAAGTTTCAGTTTAAATTCCTCAAACAGAAGTTGGTCAGACTGCTGGTAGCAGCTGGACCCCCCAGGCATCAGCCGGAGCAGGACTGCTGGGAAACCTTCCAGCTGGAGGCGACGGCAACGTCTCAGGAGGTCTGAGAGACGACGAGGACGACGCTCAGCCCGGAGCCAGAGGACGCAGAATGCAGCAGAGAAATGCCTTGTCCACTGCGAGCCGGAGCGCGACTCTTCGGTCACATCCTGCTGGGCTTCAAAAGTGGACAGGGAAAGGACAACGTCCACTGCAAAAGACAGAATATGTCTTTTAAACCCTTCGGATTCTCACCCCAGGTGATATTACAGAGTGTCATCTGCCATTTCTTCAAACAGGCCAAACTCTAATTCAAGTCATGAAGGGACATGCATTTCAATATGATCCTCACAGAAATAAAACGATTTGAACTAAATAGAGTGAAGAACGGGAGTCAGTGCTGAAAAAGAATTGAATTGCATCCTATTCATAAAGATATTAAAGATGGGCCTTGTCATCATGGGGCTAAATTTCAACGTCTTACAACAAAAGAACAGGGATTTAGAGTTTGGACTGAAAGGTACAAGTGGACAAACCAGCCTCCTGCCCATCAGCAGCAGATGTTTCCATACAGAGAGCAAAAAAAATCAATAATGGTGCATTAATGTAAGATTTTGCAAATTTAATCACAATTTATTGCACTATTCTATGTTTTATGACTGACTGAGGATAATTAACTTTCAGAGCTTACTGAGGAGACCAAAGACGGATCACTAAAACTGTTTTACTAAAGAAGAAATCCAACATTTTGATTGGTGAATGGTGAAGGAAGATTCAAGTGCGTATCATCTGCATGTGAACATAATCAGAGAGTCAGAAAATCTGGTTCTAAAGCAACTTTACCTGATTGATTTGTATTGAGAAAAAACAACAATGTCAGATGTGCTAATGTTGATGTGAGGGTTGACATGAAGACGTAACTGTGTACGAAGATTTAATATTATTCTATTATCATTTATGAAACAGAAGGACAGCAAATGGAAAAACTGGTGCAAGGCAAAAACTTGTGCAGCAACAACAACTACATCAATGAGACGGATGAAAGATGCAGGATTGTGAGTAGAGTCAGTTACTGGTGTGTTGTAAAGCTGAAGGACTCACAGATGAAAGTTTTCATTGTGCGATCCACCCTCATGAATTTCTGTGACACTAATCTCAGCATAATGTGAAGTTGACAGGCCGGGCTGGAAACCCGAAAAAGTTTGTTCTGAAAGAGGACACCTCCCGGACACGACATGTGTGTGTGTGTGTGCGCTTTGAACACAGGGAGGAGTGTGTGATCAGTATCTGCAGTGATTTCACTCCCTCTTGATGCTGTGTTTGTGTTTAGGCTGTTTACATCTGACTTGCTCTGGTGGGGGGTTTCATGAGGTGGGGGGGGCAGAACAAGGCGACAGTGCAGTGTCTCCACCCGCCCGGAGACGCCTCAGTGGGCTGATGTCATATTTGACTTGTTGCTTCCATGATGCAGCTTGTTGATCAGAGGAGCCCCATCGCTGGCAATGACAGCGTCCCACACACCACGTTTGTGTCTGGTTTTTGGAGAGGCCCTGAGAGCCCGCGGCGCTCCAGACCGAGAAAACGCACACCATTTGACAACAAGCCACAAAACAACGCAAATGTCTCAGAAATTAAAATTACACGTACAAATTTGCTGCAAATGTCTGTCGGCGTTCAGTGGCCCCTGGAAACATTGCTTTGTTGTACTTCCGGGGGATAGTAAAAAGGGACGGACACAACTCTGACACATGTCTTGCCGTGGTTTCAGACACAAAGTTTTTTCAGCTCTTTACACCTTTTCGTGTTTAAGCGTGAAACATGAAGAAAATCGCAGTTGAACTAGCTGCTCTTGTTTTCCGTGGCGTGTCCACGCTGATGGCAGATGCCGAGGAAAAGGCTCAGAACTGAACTGTGGGGGATTTTGGTTGCTGTTGCCCACTGGGACAAACTTGGCAGCAAACACTGACTCTGCACTTTTCCATCTGCAGCAGATGCAGTGAACATGCAGAGGAGCTCATCCAGGGAGCTTTGGGACAACCTGCAGGATGTAGTTTTATTACACATTAAGACAGGAAGTCGCTTTTAATGGGGTTCCCTTTATCCAGTTTAAGGACTCGATGAGAGTTAAGGTGTTTCTGCACATCATTCGAAAGGATTCACAAAGTTTCAAGCACCACTTCTGAATCTGAGGCGATGGCTGCCATGTCACAGGCGTGTTTACGTCACAGAGTTCTGCTGTGACCTGGTTTTTGTGAATGGAGCAGGGAAATATTTGCTCTGGACGGTAACAAGCTGTTGTTCTGAGCTGCTGCTTTCTTTCCCTTAACTAACAACTTAGTTATCCGTCACATCGGATTAAAAGCTGCTTGATCTGCTCCTCCTCGATAATGTACACCAGAGATCTGGAATCATCTCAAGGCTGCACGCACACACACACACACACACACACACACACAAACACAGACACACACACACACACACACACACACACACACACACACACATTCCTGACAATGAATTTAATACTGGCTGCAGCCGCTCTGTCTAATGCTGAAAGTGCTTATCTTTAAAGGGGAACCACAGACCACACGTTTCTCTGCTTTCAACACTTCACATCGCTGCTGAATGATGGTCCTATTGATCTGCAGCCAGTCGGCCTGTTTTCTGTCACACACACACACACACACACAAACACACACACACACACACACCATTTCTACACCCACTGAAACATCCCCTCATTATTAGTAACATTATTACGATTATGTTATTATATGTTGCTCTGCTGTTTCTCACATGCAATAAGATGAAAACGTGTCAGAATTCCCCGAGTCTGAGCTCAGACAGCTCAAACTGCAAACCTGTGAACCACAGCTACACTAGGAAACTAGTCTACAAATATTTTTGAAAATATTTGTATCAAATCTTAATACATTTTAAATAAAATAAAATCTATAAATAAATTTTAAATAACTAATTGATAAATAAGACTGAAAAGGTTTGAATCAATAAGTAATAACATACAAAACATTAACATGAGATAAAAAAATATGATAACCTACAAACACATAATTTAAAAAAAAACTAGCATTATATCTAGAAATTATTAGAAAATATTACTTACTATATTGAAAACAACATTCTGTGAATGCGTTCATTCGGAATAATTTCGTTGTAAGTACAAGAGAAATATAAAAAACATTTAAATGTTACTGTCTCGCATGTTTTGTTCACTTAGGGATAATCTATGTTGGAGATATCGTATATGTGTGATATTTATGGGTGGACACATCCATATGCGGAGCACGTTCGTCTCTAAATGAAAACGATGCAACCGGGTGTTTCTAAAATTCCTCACATTGTGATGGATTGTGAAACGTTTTGCCCTGAGATCAACCTGCAGGATGGCGAAACTTCCTGTCCGCTCCTTTGTCACGGTCAAATAAAGATTCATTCCAGTGGTGGCGACTGATTGTGTCCCGACTCGAGCAGCAGAAGAAAAACTGCTTCGCCTTATCTGCTGCCCGAGTTTTGACGCCTGGTTCAGTTACAGCAACATTCGTGGGACTAGAACAGGTCAACAGTGGCCTTTTTATCACAGACAGCAAATACTGCCGTGAGCTAATCAAACATGTGTGTTCCTTTGGAGTTACTCTGAGAGTTTCTCCCTCCGTCCTCCATCCTGCTGGTGTTGGGTGTCTCCGGTATCTTCTATCTGTTCATCTGCTGGAACCTTCTGACCTCAGCAGAGCAGGAGGTCTGGTCCAGATCAAAGCCACGATCGGCCTGAATCACAGGAGGAGCCGAAACAGATAAGAGATGCAAGAAATCCTGGAGTTCTTATGGCCTCACTCGAATCCTTCTACATGCGGTGAAGCTGACTTTAATCCCATTCATAACTTTTGTGCCTGACCCTGAAGTCATTCATGGGGCGTCCAGCAGTGTTGGATGAAGCCACAGTTAGTCGTCCACGTGCTTGTTCACACGCATATTCTAATCTGTGCAACCAAGCGGCTGTTTGTGCTGCATTTGATGAAATTTCCTCCATGTGTTTCAGAATAGGATGGATGTGAGGCTCTATAGGTTCAAAAGCAGAGAAACGCTCACAACACGACAGAGTGGCAGCCCGTTGCAGCAGTGCGTGGGAACCTTTTCACTTAATTCTCGGTTTTTCCGACACTCTGTGTGCTTTTTGGCATAAGAGTGGGAATGTGAGAACTGCAATCTGGAGCTTGCCCTGTACACCAGGGACCAGCTGTTAGCGTTCTGCAACACGACAATGCATCGTGATGCTCCCGAGGGGGATCGTGAGTGGTAATTGACTGACTGAATGCTACCGGGGTGACTGACAGTTTGATTTGAGATGCTGGTGAGGCCGCTTCGTTCATGGTTGGACCGTGCAAACACAGGTCACTGGTTAAACGTGTGATCCGACCTTCAACAGTGTGTAGTGAATCCTTGAACCAGTCAGGGTCTCTCTGTGGTTCACTCTCAACTTTTGCTCCTTTCCTGCTTTTTCCAGGTCCACCTGAGCTCCAGCTCTAACTACATAATTGGATTGGCTGCCGCGTTTGATTGAATCCTGTTAACCTATTTCCTCTGCTCGCAGCAGGCAGCCGACTCCACCCTGCAGGCTGAGCTTCAAGGCTGAGAGTCGACATTGTCAGCCCCGCCGAGAATTATGGCTCATTATGGGCCTCGGTTCTCTAAACAAAGTCTTTAATAGGAGCGGGTTCTCCTCAGAGGTTCCAGTTACAATGATGGTGGAGCATGTAATTGTTTCAGTAGGTAAACAAAGACAAGTCAGGAAAATACCTCATGACGCTTCAAGCTGAACATTTTTAGTTGACAAAATGTCCTGATACAAACGTTTTACTGTTACCAGCACTTAAATAAACTTCCCTTTGCACCCACACATGCGTCCACATCGTCACTGCAACTTCTAATGTAACAGGACGCAACGTGGGTGGATTACTGTGCTGGCACAGGCCCCCACGTCAGCCTCTGCATGAAGTGAGGTTATATTTGGAACATCAGTCCGTTAACTACAACAAGACATGTAAAATTAGATGGAGTATGGCAGGACACGAAGTGACCAGAAGGCATGCAAACCCTAAACCAGCCGAAGTGACTGAACAAAGCTTTTGTCCAGCACCACGAACCTGGTGTAAAACTTAGTTCCTCTCCCTGTGTTTTCACAGTTCAACCCCTTAATAAGTTCCTACTCTGGTGTTTTCAGAAGCTCCAGGACCCTTCAGGACGCAACCTGCTGTGCAGAATGAAGCTCACTGCTCATTTCACACACGGTTGTTCTGTCAGATCGTGGCTGCAGAGATGCAGATAGTACAGAGTGATTTTTTAAAATGATTTCCCAGTTCTTGGTCTCCACCTTCTCAGTTAGTTCTAAGCACCAAGTTGCTTTTCACAGCAGTTTTGTTCCTGTCTCATCAGACCTTACGTAGAACCAGACACGTTGATTGCACAAATGACGTAGTTACAGTATTAATCACCTTTAATAAGTTTTGCTGATAACCTGTGTAGATTTACTTCAGTACGATTGTGATGCAGCTGTTTAACATAGTACTGGTACTTTGAACTAAGTAAAGGTTGTGAGCTCTGCTTCCTCCTGTGTGTTCGTAGAGTCCGAACTGTGACACTGTGTCTCTTTATTTGTACATACAGATGGGGCAGGTGCTGTGGATTCCCGTCAGGGGATGTGGAGCCGTGGGTTTGGGGCTCTCGCAGCTCGGACCACCTTCGGTTTGCTGTGTGTCCTCAGGCCGGCCTCTCTGACAGGTTAATGACGAGCTGAGGAGGCTCTGAAGAGTCCAGAGTCGTAATGAGGGAAAACACCATAAACACACATACACCACAACTCTGTGCTGCTTGTTTGTCTGCTTATTAGAGAGGTGAGTGTTTCAGCAGAGCCGCGAGGTGGTCCACTTCTGAGCTCTGTCGACTATAACGTGAGCATTTCTGTGTCACACTTCTATGCTAATTCACGATGGAGTGTGGACTGTGCCAGGATGTGTGGCTCACTTTGGTTTAAACCACACAAACCCTGTCCTCACGCCATCATCCACACTGAAATATCCCAACCAGATTTGATGGGTATTAATGACGACAGACATACGTTGGTCCCACAGGGTCAAATTCGCGGACTTTTCTTACTTTAGTAGATGTAAGGCGTTTCTATTTGGTAACTGTGGTGACCCTGTGACTTAGAGTAGCAAAGACCTGATTCGGAATCAGCCAGGTTATTTCAAAAAGTGCGTTATGCTGGAAATTCCAGTCAGTTATTACTCACTGAAAACTGACTTTTGGGCTCAGCTTGGATGCCAATACCTTTTTCTTCATGAACTGCTTTGTACAAGTCTTGGTCGTTTGGTGGTCTTGCAGTGTCTATACCTGTGCACAGTTAATGTCTAAATGACTTGTAGCCAGCTGGTGTATTTCATGTCCATAGTACCTTCCTCTATAAGAAACAGCTCTGAGTTTCAGTCTCAGCTCTTTGTCAAAGTTTATCTGAGCGAGTTAGGCAAAGGTACACGGGTTTACTTGAAATATTGTACCCCTGAATGTTTGCTTTTATTAATTTTTTATTCGTTCAGCACCTTTTCATGCAGAGTAACATCCTGCACTGCCTTAATGAAATCACATGTATGTAATGTAGATGAATGGATGAATGCATGTAGTGAAACACCAGTGGGCCTAGTACTGCGCTCTGTGGATCACCTTTATTAACAACTTTTACTAAAATCCATGGGCAACAGCAGCAGCAGCAAGTGACGTTTGGAATTGAATCCAAACTGTGTAGAGTCTGTCTGCACAGCCTGAGATTAACCTGATGATTTCAGTGCAGGTGCAGCGGGGGGTTAAGGGCCCCGCGCTGTGCTGTTTGTGTCCGTGGGGGAAATGGCCCATTTGTAAAGTGACCATCAGTCATAGTGACAGGCCTGCGATGAGTGCAGACGCAGCTGAGTGAGGCCATTCAGGCAGCAGCGAGAAGAGCGAGACACAACCATCACTGTCTGCAGCAGCGGCGGGTAAACAAGCCGGGGCATCGGCCACAACTCACCACTTCAGACCTCACACACTAACCACAAAAACACACAGCGGCAGCCCACGGACAGCTGGGACACATGTACTCATATACTCCTTCTTTATTTAGTTCTGCATTACGAATTCACCAGTAAAGTACATTTTACTTTCAATACTCAACAACTGTGTGGAGTTTCATTACAGATATCTCTGGAATCTCTGGTCTTTGTAGCTGGTCTGAGTGCGTTGTTTTCTGTAGCCAAAGGGCCTCGGGACCTCATGGGCTCCAGCAAATCTTTAAGACACCTTATGTAACAGAGCTAGGCTTTTTATTTGAGTCACTGCTCATCTCCTGCACACCTGTGTGTGTTCAAATTCTATCTGCAGGAGCGTCTCCAAGCAAACGTGAACTTGCAAGAACAGACTGTGAAAGGCCTTATTACAAATACAGCACGAGCTCCCCTTTCGTGTAAGTGGAATAGAAGACTCCGTGTGTAAGTGAATGCGTGAATATGTGGAGAATTTGTGCCCCAGGACTAATTTTACTGCCAGTTTCAGATCCTGTCTACACCGTCATCCAAAATACACCGTGTAAAGTGTTGTTTTAAATCCCATTTACAGCCTCTCACTTAGAGAGGAATCCACATTAGCAGGCAGAGTGTGAGTCATGTTGCTATTGTGGTGTTGTGGTTACAGGCGCAGGGCAAAGTTGTCGCCTCCATGGGCGTGTTTGGTCGCTGTCAGGAAACCGACCAGGCTCACAGTCATTTCAACAAGTGTGTAAAACATTAAATGAACTCTGGTTTAACAAACCGCTGCAGGCTTCTGAAGGCTACTGGGGGTGGTGGAGGCGGTGTAACATCTGACAAAGACTAGTTCACGTAAGAAAGCAGCATCGGCCTATCCTTCACAGATTATGGATGGATTGTTCAAATATTTCAAATAAACGTCACAGAAATATATTTAAAATGACCAAAAACCAACCTGGGCCGATTTTCTCATAATTCATCAATGGCTGTGATGTGTCTGGTCACATTTGAACACGCACAGGATCTTTGTTGTTTCACAGACAATTGGGACGCACAATAAGTTGAACAACAACAAGTTGAAAAAAACATGAGGAAATAAATCAGCAGATGATAAACATGGTCTAGGCTTCATTAACCTACATTAAAGTGTGTGTTTATGTAGCAGGGCTCTGTCCTCAGACAAAGATGGATGGCAGGAGAAGATGCTCCACCCTTACAGTTTGTCTAGTTCCAGGGAATCCAGCAGAGTGATACGTCTTGGCACTAGAGGTTCAAAGTCACACGCTCGCACTTTTACTCCCATTCGGATCAGATCAACAATTGAAGCTACTAAACACCAATTCCTTAAACCTCCAGGATGTTTCTCTGCATTCGATGCACAAAGTGACCCCTGAGACTGTGGGCACGATTCAACTTGCCTTTAAACCCTGGGACTGATGGCGAACCCTGGAGATGACACGTTAGAATGTACGCTTCTTCCTGTGAATTCCACTCCAGTGTACTCGTACATGTGTGGACGTGAAGCTGCACTCTGCTCCGTTGCTGTAAAACCACTGTGAGAGTTTTGTGGTGATGTTGCTGGCTGTCAGCTTCCAGTTTGTGCAGCAGGTCTCCGTGAAGCAGAGCTCTGCTGGCTTCATCTCTGCAGGGCACAGTCAGAAACTCCACTGCAGAGCAGGCGACTGTGCGGCTGCGGTCAGGCACCTCGGAGGAGACGATGATAAATGGCTTTTTAATTGCTTATAAACGTGTAGCGGGGCTTGGCCGGCTGCCCTCGCTGCTGATTGCCCTTTGGAGAAGCCACTGCCGGGCTCAGCGCTGAGGCTGCACATCAGGTTGGAAGCTCGGCGAGGACGAGGGACCTGCACAGACCCTGTTCTGTTGTTATAGAAACCGTTGCATTTCCACAACTCGCCTTCTCCCAATTATAATCTGCTGCGCCAAACATCTGAATAATTTCGCAATATGACATGAGAGCACAATGCAAACCCCACCACCGAAACAGAAACGCATTAATGTCAAGTACGGTGAGCTGGACCTTCACTGCAGAGCCAGAGAGAAAAATCTGATCGGCTTGCTGAATTTATTCCGTCCAGGATTCAAGTTCTGCAAGTTTGGAGCACCTAGCAGTCGTAGTTTCGTCGCGACCCTGTCACTGAGGCTTCTCAGTTCAGCTGTTTCGCATCTCTGATGGTTTTGCATCTTTTATCAGTGACCCACACTCTGACATCTCAGGCCTCTGGGACTGTGCGTGGTCAGCCTTCTCGGTAACCCGTTGGTGCCTGGACATGAGCAAAAAACAGAAAACAGCATCAGCTTCAGGCCCCCGCAGGCCTCACCCCCGGTGCTGGCCCTCTCTGGTATGTAAACAGAGCGTTAGTCAGCGGCCGCAGTGATCCAGAGTTTCCAGAGCCGGTTGGGGGAGAGCCTCGCCACCAGGGGCGTCTGAGCTGAACACTAATAAAGGTGTCATTAAGCCTGCTGCTCTCCACAGGCAGCAGCTATTGGAGCCCAGGTAGAGCGGGCAGGTGGCTGTTTACACTGTGGGCCGGGGGGGGGGTCACATCCCTGACTTCTGAGAAGGGCAGGCAGTGTCTGACCCTGAATCGAGGTGTCATTAAGTGTGTTGATTTTCACCGCAGCTTTTCCACTGTGCAGAGGCAGGTAGGTCGAGCCTGGCATGTGTCGGCCTCTCAACCTTTCAATAATTATGTTAGCTTTGAGGCGGGGGGGAAAAAGTGACCGCTTGTTCCTGGACGTGGAGCGAGACGTGTCCCTGAAGGGTGGACTCCTCCGAGGCTCCCATCCCCCATTGGCTGCTCGCTGCCCGCATGAGATGATTCAGCTCCAATCTGCCCCCCCCACTGCTGATTAACGGACTCTCTAGTGGGGCAAGAAGGCGGCGAGGGTGTGGGCGGCCTGCGGGCCTGTTTACCCGACATTAGTGATCAGCCAGGGCGTGAGGTTGGAGTCTTGATTGAGCGAATAAACCGAGGCGAGGGCGAGCAGACGAGCTGACCGCAGCTGTCAGCAGCAACTTACTCTGAGGTCTACGACCAATTAAAAGCGAACAAGGCGTCAATTAGAGAGTCAGTCATTGTTACAAGACGAATTTGTCATTTAACAGCCTCTCTGCAAATAAGTCATTTGTTATGTTTGGTAAGTGTTATTTAAGTGATTTAAGAGGCCTGACAGCTGCTGCTGCACATTTTTATAAGCACAAAAGTGTGTGAGGAGACAGAGAGACGAGTCAGAGCAGAAAGGTCGTAGCGTCAAAAACTTCCGCTGTTCAAATGGAAAGTTTGTCGACACTCTCACCAAAATCCTTCCACGAATAAAAACTGCAGCTTGTTATATGGAAATATTTCCTGTGAACAGTCAAAACGAAAACCACACTGGGATTGGGAGTCGCTGCCCGGCTTACAGTCGCGTTATACTGTAGGTACAGGTGTCTGATACAGGGGCATATAGCTCACAGCACTGCAAACGGACAAAACACTGGACTTTTGAATGTCCCCTGGACACACCGTTCACAATCACACACAAACACTAAAAAGTGACAGACCGTTGGATTTGTGGTTGTATTTTCAACTGATCGGTTTGGTCGTGTCGTGGCTTTTGCAACACATTTCTAAATGCTGTGCCTGTGTTGTCAAATTGATTGTAATTTGTATGTGTATTCTTGATTTTTCATTCCCGTGAGTTGAAAGCTTTCAGGTCTCATTTGCGACCACTTTTCAGGGCACCTGGGTGGACCTGAACCACCAGTCTTTTGGTTATCAGCTGAACTGAGCTTATTCGTTTTTGCACAGTGTGGACCAAATGGCCTTGAACATCTGTAGTTGAGTAATTAAGTTTTTTACTTTCACCACGCTTCATATTTTAGCTACTTTGTCTGCACTTGTGCCGTGGGTTTGTGCTAAGAAAGTGTGATTTAATGGCTGAACGAGGCAGCGGTGGATCACCTGGATTTGGGAGCTCAAAGCAACAGCTCATTGATGAAAATGTGAGTGACACCAGAAGAATGTGAGTCAACAAGCCAGAGAGGCGTTTATCGGCTCCATTCACTCGTCATCCTGTCACGTTAGTAGGTCTGTACTTTTATTTATTTTTAAATAAAGGTCCAAAGTTCTTCAGAATAAAAGCTGGAGGCTTCCTGTGTCCTGCTGCACAGCCAGTATTTCTTCCAAGCTGAAACTCACATTTGCAGCTTGTTCAGATGGTAACAGATGCTTTTTTGCTTGTATGTACGACAGCCTCCATCACTCATTTTAAATGTCAGCACGATCAAAATCAATGTCACCTGAATCTCAACACTGGCTCTAACTGAATGAGTCCTTTTCTGCAGACGTGATGCGCACTGACACAGGAGGAACAAAGAGCGAGCACCTGATCACCGACTGAAATGTTTTGAGCGCCATTAAAAGCATCAGAGACTTCACGTGATGGAAAAAGAGTGACCATAGTGAACCTGCTCTGGAGCAGTCGGCTGAAGGTGAAACAGCCGATGATGAGACACTAATCTCACATCCTGTTCCTGGATTCACACTCATGTTGGGACCAAGAAATCATGAGTTTGAATTCTACAATTCTACAACAGCTACAATAACCACAAAGCAGAGTTTAATGTCAGAGAAATGATGTTGGACAAGAATGAGGACAAAGTCCCAAACTAATGAGACAAATTCTCATCTGAATATGGCTCATGCGAAAATTGTGATTCAAAACAGCTGAAAGTCAGATTTGTTGGGCTACAGGTTAACTGGTTTTGACAAGCTCATTTTATTTTTCTCGTAATTATTGATTTTGCCCAGAAGCATTTTTTTTTCAAAGGTCTGGTTTCATATGTTTTTATGTCTTCAGGTCTAGTTAAACCTCTCTAAGCAATGTTTAAAAACTGGGATGTGCCTGAATGGAGGTGAATTTACTCTCGGACTGGTCCAACCAGAGAAGAGCCGGTGCCTTCGCAAACATGCATTAAAATATCCAATAACATGTAAATTGTGCGTGTGTGTGTGTTAAGTTGCTCTGCCGGTGTCAAACAAATGCATGTGCTAATCAAATTTACTGTTGGACTACTGAGTCTTCACACGGGTCCTTGTTCACTGGTTCTAACACTGATGCTATCGCACGTATTTAGTTCAAATTCATTCAGTGAGAGTCGCTGGATTCTGAATATGGATCTTTACTTTTAAAACCCTGTGAACACTCCAGATAAACTTCCATTCACCTTCATGTGCTGGCAGGAAGACAGAAACACCCGCTGGGGACTGTGGTGGGACCAAGTCAGATAATGATGGAAAACGTCACACGGCAAAAGACCACGTAAGGAGAAAAGTAGTAAAAAATGGGATTTGTGGGTTTTTGGGGTAGTAAGAAGTGACTGAAAAGATGCAATAAAGTGCCACAGTACTACATGAAACAGAAAGACAAAGATGAAACGGGCTTAAGGGCTTCATTATGCATGTGTTGATGAAGGGACAATAAACCTGAACAGTTTAAGATTAATTAGACTGAAAGGTGATGAGCTGGAACTGTGCACTAAAGAAAAGAATGAAGTAAACAAAATATGGACTCTCAGCAACGAGACGGCAGCATCCGGAAATTAACAGCAAAATCTCTGGGAAGCTGCTGTTGTATATGGAATGGAGGTTTCCAAAGAATCGTGCTGTTTTTGAAGGGACTTTGTGAACTCTGTGGGCTGTGAGCATCAATTAAAATGCTGCAGTTTTTAATCAGTGACTGTACACTTGACTGTACACACTCACTGACTGGGTACAACGGCGTTCAGCTGACACACGTCATGCCTATGAAAACTGGCCTTTTAAATCAATCGACTCGAAGCAGAGTTCACACAAAAGGACAAAGGAATGACTCAGTGCAAATCAACCTTCATTCAGTGAGCACAAACTGTAGGTCCTCGTTACATAACCATTTGCTTCCAGTGTCTTTTAAGTCTGTGGGACTGATCGACGCTACTGGTTCCTGTAGCTTCCCTACTGGGAGCAAACGCTAAGCTGAGGCAGCACTGGTGCAAAGACAATGCAGATACTGGCCCCGCCACAAGTGTGAGAACAGAGCAAGCAAAGGCGAATACATCATGTTCGTTGCTTCACATGAAGAAGCCAGTGTTTCCGTTTTCACTGGTTAAGAATGAGATGGTTTGGATCATTTGGAGCCTTTAATTGTGCTGCTTGAGACATGAGCATCACCTGCACGAGAAGGTGGGCGCACGTTCAGGAAGCTCTGATGTTTCAGAGGCGGTGAAAATCCAGTTATGTTCAATTTTCAGTTATTGCAGCAGCTAAACCCAACTGACCTTGGACCAGGTCATCTTTACCGCTGGTCCTCACACACACACGACTCACGGCGGTGAGCTTCAAGTGCAGCTGTTGAGCTTTGGCTAAATCCTGTTTTACTTTTTAGGTTTTGGATCAATCAGCAGCTCCGCTCCACAGTGATGTTCTGACCCGCTCATTTCACGGCTAGTTCTGGAGTCTCCCAATCCCATTTGTACTGCACTGCTTTCAGCTGTTTGACAAACCAACCTAGACGGAAAAAGACGTTACATAAGCAGAACATGAGCTCCCAGAGCTGCTCAGCGATGCTGGATGCAGCAGCGTTTCTGTGACGAGGTCCGGTTCAAAGGAACCTTTCTTCAACGCACAGGATTTCGCTGCTAATCCTCTCATCATATATTGAATCATCAGGTGATCAGAACGAGGCCTTAACACATTCCAACATTATGATGGAAAACAAACCACAGCCCTTCTTCCAAACATGGCGCTGAGCCTGCAGGCTGTCGGAGCTCCGAGCTGTCCTGCGCTTTGCCCAGTTGTGAGCTCACTTCTTATTTATTTAACCCCCCGTCCCTCCTCCTCCTCCAGCTTCTCCTGTGAGGTGTGCGCACATGAACGCCAGGTAAGGTGGTTAACTGCAAAAGTGAAAGGCGGCATCAGTTTCACTCCCAGACTTTGGGGAACGTGGCTGAAAGTGCGAGAGATTAACACTCCGATGGCGGCACGTTAACGGCCTGCAGTTGTGGATCGCAGCGTTGCCACCAGCCTTCGCTGTGGCTGTGCTGAGTTCAGTGGGGATAGAACGAGAGGCATTTGTTTGAGTCTAAAAGGAACAGTCTATTAAAAGCAGAGCTCGTAAATACTCCCGCGTCCACACCTCCTGAAAAACACAGGCCCAGTCTGACAGAAGATAATAAGCAGTGGAGGAGTCGGTTTTTAATAACGTGACCTCCCTCGCCTCCGATTCTTTCCACTTGAGCCGCACAAACCTGCTGCTGCAGAGTCCAGCCTCACGGCTTCAGGTTGTAAAAGTCAGACAGCTCTTAAAAGTGTGGAGGAGGAATATTTGATGAGTCCAGAAGTGGTTAAAGAAGAAGTCTTCCTCATGCTGACTGACTCCATGTCCCTATAGGAAAATGTAGAAATGTGGAGCAGTAGTTGTAGACAGTAATAAATAAAGTGTCCAGGTCTGTTCTTACACGTTTTACAGTATTTCCACAGGATACTTTTATGAGGGACATATTGCAGTTTTTACTCCACTACATTAAAGCAACATTAATGGAAAGGACCCCCCCCCCCCGCATAACAACCATATTTTATCTGGGATGTCAAATCTTTTTTGAAGTAGAGACACCATCTCATTCCCAAAGTCCCTCAGTGACACTTCCTCTCAGACGTGACCAATGAGCTGCTTCGTGACCCTGTGCTCATCCACGGCTGCTAAAGTAAAGTTAAATACCAACAAAATTAAACTTAGGAAAAACTAACCAAAATAAAATTATGAATAACAACGTTTTAAACTGAATTGTTGGACTGGCTTTGCCCAGTGTTTCTAACATACTTTTCTCCTCTGTCCTTCCTCCTTTTCCTCATTCAACAAGAGGCAGATCTCTGGTTTCCATGGTAATTATTTAGAAACACTCGTCACGTCATAAACAGACTGGTTATTAAACTTGTTGTTTTTAGGCTGTTGAACTCTGGATTTAAAATGAAACACCTCAGATTGGATATAATACAAAAATAATAAGATAAAACTGTCCAATGGTGTCTAACACTTATTGTCACATATTGGAAAATAATTTCACCTGGAATTAAATGTGGATGGGATAATATTATGATTTTATAATGTGTAAGTTGAAGAACTTTTGTCTTTTTCACCTGCTCTGATCTGAAAACACAAGATTTCTGTCTCCTCCTAACTGGGAAACTCGATGTTCCCGCTGAGACCCGTTACAATCGGATGACAAACGTGGTGCGTTCCCTTGCTGAGCTGAGAGCACTCGTGTCTTCATGTTCAGTGGCTGCTCTCGTGCTTAGAACTGAGCGGCTTGTTACACTGTAGGTTCACAATGAAGCTCAGATTATGGCGGCGAGAATGTTTGGAGAACGAAGCGGGGACTTCACAGCTCCTGACAGAGGCTATATTTATCCAGACTTCACCACACATCTGGATCTGGGGCAGTGCACAGGCTGTAAATGTACAGTAGGTGCTCCTGTACAGCCTCCGCTTATTAGCCCTTGTCTTGTTCCTGAGGCTTGGATCGAGTTACTCGACCGCACAGTAAAAAGAGAGGAGGGCTGAGCGTCTCCCTCTGGTCTGAAAATCCCCTGGCAGACGGCGTCTAGTGGCTGACACGTCTGCTGCAGCGAAGGATGGCTTCGTCTTAGACAGCACACACAATCATACTTTGCTTGAGAAATTACCCTCAGCCCACAAGACAAGAGGATTGCGGTGATCGTTTCAGCGCCGCGGACGACATTAGTCATGTCAGACAGGCCTCCTCAGGTTTGATGGATGTCAACCACTGAGGAGAAAACACCCAGAGACGTCAGCGTCCGTCAGGCCCTCATCCAAATACAAAAACACCCAAATCGGGATGGAGCGCATCAGTGTTATCCTGTAGTTTCAGGCCAAATGATCCGTTTGTTTTGCAGTATTAGGTCTTTATTTGACAAAGTGGTGGAACAAATCAACATCACATTTATTGGAAATAATGCGCAGTTATAGTTGACAGCTGTTTTTTGGATGGAACATCTCCAGAAGTTCATCACCTTCAAACGTTTATCCAAGTGTATCGTGTAAAAGACCGTTCACATGCTCAACTCGAGTCTGAGTCCACTCATCAGTGGGCAGACCCAGTTAAGCTTGGTTCAGCCATCACAAGTGTGGGCGCACCTGGCCACGATTTGTGTCAATGCAGACACCGCGACAGACTGACACAGAAAGTGGCGAGCGTGGCAGTGGGCGGCGTTTCACCTGGGACCACATGGTGGCGCTGTCAGAGCTGCCCCCCGCCCGTCTTTGCCAAATCCAGTGAAAGGACTTCCTGTGTGTGTACTACACACAGACAAATGAAACCAACAAGTCCTGATTGAAAACAGCCCAAATCTGACTCTTGTTCTAATTTAAGATGCTGAGCAAATGGGAACGTAACTTCAGTAATGCTGTAAATCTCTGCTCATTAAGTCCAAGTTTGTGAAGTGGCTCAGTTGATTACTGCAGGATTTTATTGAAATAAAAACATCTATAAACTTTGAAACATGTCATTGAAAAGTGGGAAATGAGACGTGTGTGTGGCCTCAATCTGTCTCTGTCACTTCCACTTTATTGTTCCATCTTTAAACTGTTGCGAGGAAACGTCCTCGTTTGTTCTCAGGCCCACAGCCTCAGGCGAAGTGTCCAGGTGGGGTTGGAGGGGTTAACCTTCAGACCGAGCTCAGAGTTTAAGCTTGTGCCAAATTAGAGACGGAGACTCTGGCTCACTTCGCATGCGGGCACACATCAGAAAAGCAGGTGTGCACCGCTGTGGTGTTGGGTGGTTATCAGTGTTCTCGTGACGATGAACATGCACGTTCGACCCAAATGACCGAGCTCAGGTATTACTCTTTAATATGATATCGTAGTTTACATCTTGTATACGGGTGTATGTGGTAAGTTCTGGAGAGAATGACTGACAGCGACTGGGTTTAAAACTAAACACAGCACACGCTCCATGATTGTCTCTACCGACTGTCGGTACTGACCAACTAGGTCAGACCAGATGTGCGTGCCAGCCGTAAGTCAGATCTGGACCTGCATCAGCTCCTTAGCAGAACCAGCTTTGAGGGTCCCTGATATGAAACCTGTGAGAAGCCCACTGGTCTGAGGAGACATTCAAATGCTCAGTCGGTGCAGATGTTTGGTGATTGTGCACATGACCTCACATGCATCGTGAGCCCGTGTGCAATAATCAGATTGTTGGTGCAAATGCAAAGCGGTGCAAAAATAATCAGTTTTGTGATAATTCTCTGTCCCCCCTCCGCTGCATTGTCACTCCGGGATAAGATGAAAAAATGTTACACTCTGTGCTGGACTACAGGTTTTGGGTTGCACCCACTGGATTCTTGTCTCTCAGTCTAAATAAAAGTAAAACAAGTTTTTACTGATCCAGCCTTCTTTGACAAGAACGTATTTAATCCTCCGGAAAATAAAACAGCCCTTCGGAAACCTTACGGAACAGTGGTGGACATTTGGAGAGATCAGGAGCACAGCCTCTGTTGACTGCTATATTTTTCACATCCATAATCCCAGTGGATCTTTTCTTCTGGATAATGTGAGGGGGAAGGATTGCGACTCAGGACAAAAGCTGAGTAGAGGATAGTTCTCCCTCTGTCAGCCTGATGCCAGCAGGAAAAAAGCCTCGGCTTTTTTCTTTAAGTGTATATGACATGTTTAAAGTATCAACTCCTTTAACCTAACTCCCTTGTTCATACCAATTGACTCGAGAGGAGAAGAAAATGCAATTTGGCCTGAGCCGTTTGCATTTCTCTTCTCCCATATTTGGGAGTCACCATGGAAACTGAGCTTTGTTGACGGCCGTGTTGACAGGCGGCCTCTCGAGCCAAATACAGTGAAATCCCCACAACCCATGAGGGCAAAGCTTGCAGGGAAAATCCTGTCAAAGAGTCTCCCAGACCGGGCTCTCGCTTTGGGTTTGCAACGTTTGGCTCCAAAATGTCAAATGTTTAGTGCATTTCGTGTTGTGATGTGTCTGTTAGGATCTGCAGTGTGACAGTGCGAAGCTGCAAAAAGGAAAACTTTCACCTGATGAAACTTCAGCTGCCCACAACAAATTCGATCTACAGATGATCAACTTTGGGAAACAAATCTTTTCTCCTGAAAGCGACCTGACCGACATGACAAGCATTAGAAAAGCCACATCACATCGCTCTGCCCTGCTCGTTAGCGTTGATTTGCCCCCATCTGGTGCTCATCTCTCCGGTGTCCGGTGACTCTGTCAGTACCTCTGTCTCTGAGCTTTCTCTCATCTCTGCTGCTTTGGTTTTTGTCTGGCCGCCTGAGCTCATTCTACGTACGACCTGTGAAGTCTCCTCTGGTCCTTCGTTTCGTTGAAAATTCCTGTTTTGCTGAAGTAAGTGGACTGTTTTGTGTTTTGGTGTTTTTGGACTCTGGTTATTTCAGTTGATACTTTGTTCCCGGTTTTGATCATTAATTTTGATATTTTGCGCCTGAGTTATTACTTTGTTTTGCTCTTTGTTCTCTGTGTGTGCCTTATTTCTCCCTGATATTTTCAGCCGGTTTTTGGTTTCCTGCCAGTGTCTCCTCCTCCCCATGACAGGCCGCTCTCACCCGCTCTGGTTTTTTCTCTCGCCCTACAGTAAGAATCCCACCGTTTAAGTAAAAGTGATAACAACAGCGAGTGTCATCACTTTTACTTACCTGTCTCTCCTCCTCAGACCTTGTTCATCTCTCCCACACTCACATACACAGGCCGAACCTTACACTCCTCATCTTCATATTCTACAGAAATCAGTCAATAGTTTTCCTTCCTTTCCTTGCTCTCCTGTGTTCCTGGTTCCTCACTAACACCACATTGTTACATGAACAAAATGGGATCGTCCCAATGTTCCCCGTGGTGACCTCTGAAGGGACAAGCCGAAAGCTGTTGATAAGTAATTCCTTGTCTCCTGTCATCTCGTATTTCCTTCTTTTCTTTCCTTCTTTCTTTTGCTCCTTCCTTTTAGTCCTCTGGCTCCTTTAATATTTTCACTCCTCACATCCTTGTTCTCTCACCCTGTTTCTATTTTCAGCTCCTTCCTCTCTGATGGTAAAACGTACTGTCCTGCCATGTCGTGACCCCTCTGCAAAAGATCTGTGATCGTTTTGATCAACGAGTTCCATGAAAATGGCCGCTGCCTCCTTGTTCCACTAATCGAGAATCGAGCTGTAATTAGTTGCAGACATTTCGTTTTTCAGTCCAGAAGTGATTCCAGCTCTGGGTGCAGGATGTGCTGGTTTCAGTCAGAGGGAAGGTGACTGAGCAGAAATGGACACCAGGAGCCCACCACGCGTGAAGGTGGAGGTGTTTCCAGCAAAGGACCTGCAGCAGCAGCTCAGGCTCCAGCCCTCTAGCCTTGACGCTAAGAGAAAAACCTTGACTTTCGCTCAGGAAATAATTAGTCTCATTTCCTCCTTTATTGGCAGACTCGATCTGCCAACGTGGTAATGGAAGTTCTGTGTCAGATTTTCTGCAGAAATGGATGCCGTGAAGAAAGGAGCTTAGAGAGGATTTACTGATGCTCCGTCCTCCTTTTCCCCTGCTCGCTCTGTCAGCCTGGATATCCATTGGATCAGACGCCCAGAGGAAACCTGCCGCACAACATGGACCCTCAGAGTCCCAGCTGCAGGGTCATTCAGTTTGCACACCCAGTATGTGGACCCTCACATATTCATGTTACTGGATTGAATCTTTGAAAGCCACAGTGGGGATCCAGTTTATTTCAAACTTGTTTAACAGGTCGGGGTCAGGTGCCTGGGGGGCAGCCTACAGTCACAGCAGTTACTCATCCGCTGCCTGAAAAAATCTTTGTGGGAGGTGTCGAATTATCACGGATCCACCATTTCCACCGCACAGCTCTCAGTCCTGCGTAACCCAGGAGAGAGACCTGAACCCCACCAGGAGCTGAGGAGGACGTTAAAAACCTCATCTGCCAGTTCAGTCAACATTAAAATCACATTTAGAAAACTGATGTCATTACGGTGCTGAAACACATGCCCTTCAAGTGTAACTGACGATAACCTATGTTTAGTTTTTTCATATATATAAACTGATTGTAAGGACCGACACACCATTGATAAATTTGTAAATATTTAAATCCAAAATAGAAATGCTCTTTCCCAGCAGCTCATCATCACATTTAAATGAAGGTCAGATTTTTGTCTGTATTCTGATTAAAATATAAAATAAAACAAAAACATGTTTCACAGACCAGAGAAATGTTTACCCTTGAAAATGCTAAACGATTGCATTTTAAAAATTCCTGACTTAAATCAGCAGACGCTATTAACACAAACTTCCTGATTTCTAATCTGCAAATGTGCAGGACTTGTCCCATTCTCAGCACATTTGTCCGACACACCGGAGGTAGTTGGTCTAACGAGGAGGAATGACTGATCCCGCCGGCTGCTCGGATCGTTTCCTCATTTGATTTTCATGCCTGGTGTCGACTGAGTGAATTTAGAGTTTACACACACAAAGAACCAACGGATCTGCTTCAGTTGTTTGCTGTAATCTTAACTCCGCACTGTGTGCGCTCGTTCCGTCGTTGTGACTGTGGTTGTAAATTGTTTTAAATGTCATGTTCCTCATGGGAGCACAAACCTGCTGCTGCTGCTGCTGAAGAATTACGTCCCCTGGTTTCAAAACAGCTTGTCCAAGACTTTTACAAGTTTCCTGACTCAACTTAAATCAATTCAGCTGCATGAAAAATCTAAACAAAGACAACTGAGTATCTTCATAAAATCGAATATCTCCATCGTCACACACACATCCACAGGTGTGGATTCGTAATGTGACTCGACCTTAACACCTAACAAGCCTGTTCAGGCCAGGTGACTCTGCAGGACAAAACCTGGTCCCATAGCCAACGAAGCTGTGTGGATGAGCAGCAAAACAACCAAGCAGAATGACCAAGCCTGGGTGTCTGGATTAGAGCTGTTTGTGCCACTGTATTTTTATATTTCCAGGGACTTTTCTAGCGATGACTCCTTTTTAATCTTCAGTTGTATTCTTCACTGGGTTGCTTCACCAACTGTGCTTCCTCTGTACATTTGGAGATTAATGGACGATGATTTCTATCACTATTAGCCGACGCCCCAAAGAGAATGACACTAGAAGTGGCGATCTCTGGATTTCCTCTGCACTTAGACAAAAAGATGCTTCCACTCCCCTCAGGCTGATGCAGATGTGAAGTTGGGCTGCAGCATTGATTACAGTCTCCATCTGTTGTGCGTTTTCTCGGCACTTTTCGTTTTTCCGTGCATTTTCTATTGTGAATTGCTCCCTTTGTTGTGTGTTATTTTTCCCATCCATACCCCGGCTATTTCCATGAGTCACTCAAAGTGTTCTGTGCTGCGATCCAGGCCCAAAGTATTATTACAGACAGACTCCTTGTTTATGGTTTTCTCATCAATAAATGGCCTATTGTCTCTGGACACCGTGGGATTCAATGTGCTTCACATTTTTATTTCAGTATTAAACAGGAAGGCTGCTATAAATATTGTTGACTGGAGACATTTGTTATTCAAAACTTTATTTTCACATTCAAATTCAAAAGTCGAGTAAAGTGATGGGGTGCTCACCAGAGACTCGTGCACAGTGCGCCAGCATTGAGATTTGTGATCTGAAAAGGCCTCCCCAGGGCACAGGACTGGAACCAGTAACATCAAACGTCGTCGTCCTTCTCAGAGTCATAAGTCAATCGGTCAGAACCGGAGGATAATGAGGAGTCTGTTTTACATGTATCAGCTCTATGAAGATGCTCTGTGCAGGGATGAAGTGAAAATGTGTTCAAAACTCCACTAAAGCACATTGATGTGCTGTAGTACATTTGCTTTACCGCTTGTTTCCCAAAGTTTGCTTTCTATTGTCAGTTTTCATCATATATGGGACGAAACAGGTAAATAAAGCAACAAATGTCAAGCCCAAGATAGTGGTTTTGGTAAAAGGTAAAAAAATCATTTAGTGTAAAAAAAGCAGACCACAGTCTTTCTTAAGCCTTAACCAATATATGAGTAAAAACAGCTGATGTTCTACAAGACTAGTTTGGCAGAAAACAAACATGTTATGAGGGACAATTTTATGAATGTGTTCAACTACTATGTTTGGTAACAAATCCAAAATGTATTTGTGTTTGCAGTTTTAGTTTTATAGAAAGATAATTTTGTCAAGGTGTTTCCCAAGGATCAGTTTTGGGTTCACTGTTTTTTACTCTGAATTTAAATATCCCTCAACTGAGCAGCAACATTTTTATGCTGATGACATGTTCTCGTATGCGTTTGGTGCACCTGGCCTTCTGCAGATCATCAGCTGCTTGATATGGGCACGGTGCATCTGGAATCAGTCATCTGGGTCGATCCAGGCCCATGAAGCTCGTCTTCGCGGACAACAAAGACTAAATCGCTTGATGAAAGATGATACAGAAAAGACTGGGGACACAGTCATTTGGGAAGTTTAGTTTGTTGCTGCCAACTGTTTATTTTCTGCATTTAAATGGAGAAATATGTCACTTCACACACTCTGTGGTCACACAGGCATTCACACTTATTAGACTGTCGCTTCACCCATGACTCCAGATCAAAGTCTGGGTGTCAGATGTTCCCGAGTGGAGGGTGGAGTTTTTCTGTTTTCTGTCTGAAAGGACGAATGCCGGGTGGACATTTGTGCAGACGCTAAAGGTGTCCTGAAATTGAGCCCGTGCCGTTTAAAGTGCAGGATTTGGCTCCTTGGCTTTTACAGTCAGCGTCGGTGGACCTCTGGCAGTCCCTGTGAAGGTTTCAGGCAACCCAAAGCCACTTTTCCCTTTTCTTTCTCAACAGAGACATGCTAAAAATAAAAATGGGCCTTTTAAAAGAGTGTGGCTTTTAATGGCAGCATGTAAAAATCTGCTATGTGTTAACAGCTTCACTGAGGCAAACCAAAAGACATGCCTTAGCAGCCTCAAAACAAATTGGGATGGCAAATGACGAAGCAGCGGGATTTGGATGGAGTGAGTCTTTCTTTTTCTTTCTTTCTTTGATCAGGAGGGTGACAGCAGCAGTGACGCCCTCAGCCCAGCGCACAGAAACACAACCGTTGAAGGGACGAGCTTATGAAAGTGATGGAGCAGCGACTCAGTTGTGCGACCTTGGCTGGCTCACATCTCTGTATGTGAAATGAAAACTGTGATTTATCACAAATGCAAGTCCCACCCAAAGTGATCCCAGATAATGTTCAATTGACTTTAAAGTGTCAAGTGTGTACATTTACTGTGTAAATGCTGGCCAAAGATGGGTCCAAGAAGCAGAAACAAAGAAGAAAAAGTAAGGCAGAAGAAAGCCTGTCATCAGTGGCACCTGAAGCATCAAAGACGACATCATCAGCATAGAAACGTACACTGCAGCTAAACCTGGTGGCTTCCTGAATGTCCAAAACAGCAAACTTTGATACTGCAGCCCATCAAGTCTGACATCGAGACTAACAAAAAGTCCAACAAGTGCCTGGATTTGGAAGCTTGATCCGAGTAATAGAGAACTAAGACATGAAGATACATAAAAAAGAAAAACATGCATTTTTCTTGATATTGCCAAGTGACACAGCAAGTAACTTAGATACAGTTTTACTTCATTTGTGCTGTTAATCTGATAGTTGTAGTTACTGTCAAGTTATTTTATTCTTTGTCCTAAAGATGTACAACAAAACAATGAGTATGTTTTAGGCTAATCGCTCTAGGGCCTTAAGGAATAAATCTTTTAATAATCTACGGGACTTTCTTTGCTTCTACTTTTAATACTTGAGAGTTTAGTCGTGTTTAAGTGCTTTTAAATAAGTTAAAATCCGATTGAAGGACTTTCACTTGAGCAAAGGAGCCGAGAGTCATTTTCCTGGTGCTGCTGTTCAACGAATCAAAAATCAGCTGTAAAAATGCAACATGAACTCCACAGGCTGTTTATAGGACAGAGCTCTGGCAAATAAAACCAATGTGAATTCCTTCAGGCGGGA
Source organism: Channa striata (assembly GCA_033026295.1). Taxonomy (NCBI): domain Eukaryota; kingdom Metazoa; phylum Chordata; class Actinopteri; order Anabantiformes; family Channidae; genus Channa; species Channa striata. The sequence continues at coordinate 22,383,786 of CM065169.1, read as the reverse complement.
CAATGGACGCCGTTGGTGGACGAAGCGTGGGCTGAAGATGATTCAGGCCGGCAGGCAGGAAAACACCGTTGCCAGGCTCTGAGACAATCAGGGAAGGTGAGGCACATGAATCCGGATCAGAGCGCAGCCATCTGGCAATTTAACAGGCCTGTTGACATGTTTGGCAGCGTGGAGGTCCCTCCAATTTTACCCCCTCTCATTTTTCCCACTGGGGCTAATAGTTAAATGTGGGCTGGTGGAGCTCAGTGCTGCAGTTTAGGTCAGACAGTGAACTCATATGGAGCTGTCTGATAGAATAAATCAATGCATCTCCTTATTTTCTTTCAAGTGCCCCAGCTTCACAGAGGCCTGAGTGTAGAGACGTCGCTCAGTCTGTCAGACTGTGCTGCTGCATCCCCGTCGTCGTCATCATCATCATTTATCCAATGAAATAAATTAAAAGGAGTCATTCGTTTCACTTGTTGCAACTATTTCCTTTGATTCCAGATATAAGTTTAGGAATTGCGACTTTTGAGGCAAAAATGACTTTGGATTAATTCTGCGACTGCACATCCGCAAACATTAGTAGTTGGGTACATGAACGTTTGATCACTCATACAGAGAGTGTGAACCAGCCTTGTTCGGGCTCAGTGAAACCTGATTAAAGCCGTGGAGAGGTAACTTTACCAATAAAACTATATACAGTATAATAAGTGAAAGAGTGAAGAAAGGCAAATAACTGCTTCTCAAATTCAGTTTTTAGTGGTCGCGATCCCCAGAAGACGGACAGACTTTGGTGGCTTGCAGTTAAATATTCCAACAACTATTGTTTGGATGGTGGTTGAGACTTTCCCTGTGTGGAATCAATAATGTTTGGGAGCTATTATTGACTTCATGACACACATTCTCATAACACGTCTGCTTCACTGGTGTCATTTGCTTCTTGTATCTGTGTTTTCATGTTGCACCGCATCATCAAACATGTGGTTCATGAATGTCCTGTTAAAGAGGTGCTTTGGGTTCTCTGCGGGGGAATGGTGGTTATTTCCCCCTATGAAGGCCTGATTGGATCAGGCCCTGGGGTTCGCTCTGTTGTGGTTGAGCCTCTTCAAAGCGTGGCTCTGTGCTCAGCTCAGAGGAATGCCCGTTACCATGTGGTTTGCAGAGCTGTGCTGGACTCCTGCAGAGCTGCCGCAGCCAGGTATCCCGTCAGTCACCACGCGGCTCTTGCTGGGAAAGAGCGGCAAGTCGTCAGCGTGTTTGTGACGGGGATCACGGAGGGGAGACTTTCCTGTGTGGGCCTCAGTCGCTGCAGGGCTTCCACTGCGGCTGACGCAGAATGCTGTGTTTCACCGAGCAGAAAAAGGCCAGGCGTCTATTTTTAATGTGCTCTGGTCTAAATATACAGCAGCTTCGACTCCTCCGCTCTTTCCTCTTGGCTCAAACAATGCGTAAGAAATGTAAAAATGTAAAAGCATTGTTTGGTTTGTGGCCTGCGGAGCCCCGTGCGGCAAGCATCATGTTATTTCCGGAGCTGGAACGAGCGACAGTGGATATTCTGGATGTGTCATGCAGCGCGGGCAGCAGGGATGCAGGCAGCGTCTCGTTTGATGTTGTGGCTGACAGCGGCCGTGATGCAACCGGCGCTGCACAAGGGTGCGTCCTCTCCGGCCCACCAGCTGACGCATGTAGAGGGGAAACTCCTTCCAAATTCCCAGAGCTCCCAGTCTGCGGGGCTGGATCTGAACGCCCGCCGTGATTGTGTGTGTCTTACTGTGGTCAACGGGATTACAAACCATAAATGCATGTTTGTAGTTTCTGCTTCAGTTTAGATTTTTTAAGCCAACAGTTTTTTCACTGAGAGTGACCTATGTTATTTTTACTTGTCTTAGAGTCATTTTTAGGATTGTTTGGACACAGCAGGTTCTAATTTTGACTTCTAGTGTCTCCAAAACAAAGTTATTAGAGGTCAGAGTTTGTACACCTGTAGGACAGAGAGGCATGGAAGCCTTTTTGTCATTCACCTGTAATTTGGACATTTTGCTTTATGATATTTTAACACTGTTCAGAGTGATAAATTTAAATATCACATGAAAACAGGAAAACATATACTACACCTACAAAAATAAGAGGCGTGAAGCAGGCAACGTCACACCACACCCTAAAATCTCATAGATGACGAAATAACAAAACATTTTTCTTTCCTTGTTATTTGCTTTGATAGACAGAGACAAGTAAGAAAGTCATTGTTCAGCATCTAATGTGAACTAACTACACAGGAAGGGTCTTTAAATAGTCAATAATTGATGTTTGTGGGTGAAATTTCCATGCGGTAAGAAGAGTGCAATTTTTATGACATAGGGGAGCTCTGAGGTTTTCTATGTAATTTCATTCTGCGGCTTCGTCTTGTCATCATAGCTGTATTTTCAAGTGCTAAGTAGACAAAACATTTTCAGAGAAATTACTCTCGTCGTAGTCGTAAAACTGATGCCGCTGCCACGCCTCAGCTGACAAAGAACCAGGCTCATAATAAGCCGTTAAATACCACAGCGATGTGTCACACTCGGTCATTCGATCCGCTATTAGAAACATTGAGAAGGTGTGACGTCACTTTAATGACTCCTACAGGACGGAAGGTTCATTACACCGTCAAAGGTGAAAATCCTCATCTCCTCCAGACTTTGTTCTGGGAAACAAAGTCCAACAACCCACGGTGATACCACTACACCGGGTATGTGGTAAGTGATGTCTCTAAGCCTGAGTGATCTTGGGACCCTCAGAATGAACACAACAAATGTCCAGCGCACATGGACGATGTAAGAACTCAGTCACGGACTTATGGGAACTGTTTAATTCCACTGCTGAACAAAAATGTTGTTGGCAGCGATGAGACAAACTGAGTCAAAAGGTTTGTAGCGAGTGTCACTGATGATGAGATGTGGTGTCCAGATAGTTTTGGTCACATATGGAACCGTATGCTGAATGTACAAACAAAGCGCAGCTGATTAAAATGGAACTGAATCACTTTTTCAAAAATTTATTCGGAACGTGGAAATTTCTTAATTTAGGACAAATGTCAGCAGCTGTTCATATCGCTTCACGTTTCATACTCAGCAGAAGTGGAAACAGTTTTTTTTTATTTGAGAGCCTCATGGACATGCAAATGATAAGTTAATCCAAGAGACATTACATTTTTATATAACATAATTCCCCCAACTTGGCACTAAATGTAGGCATAAAGTTTTCTTTACGTTATTATCATTTAAATTGTGTCAGAACCGTTTTTGCCTCGGAAAAGTTCTGCTCTGCGATGGTAATAACGAGGCTGTAATGCTCCTGCACAGGTGACTGAACACAAACATCCACATCTCTGTTCACTGTGTTTTGCTGCGTCATGTCAGCATGAACTGAGAAGAAGCGTCTCCCACAGACTCACGGCCAGCGCTGCTCTCCTGAAGAAGCTTATCTAAGCAGTGGAACGTGTAATTTAAGGATCCGAGCGGATCTTTGAGCTTGCAGCCGGTGCCAGGAGAGCATTTAAATCTCTTCGCTTGTATCAGAGCCACCGATTGATCCATGGATCATCCTTCATCGTTTGCCTCTGTCTCTGTTCCTGCTCCATATTCCGGCTGTGGCTGCGAGCCAAAGCTTTTAGGCCTCGTTCTGATTTCAAATATTCCAGACGCGGAAGGACTCAAACCTTCCACGCGTAAAGATCATGGGAACTTTTTCCAGAAGACCTCCACGTCTGCTCGATGTCTGACTTCACAAATCGACCAAAGACAGAAGCGACAGTGGAGAAAAAGCTGCAGAGGCTGCACAGCACAAATGTCCTTCTCTTGTGTGGATAACGGAGGACCTGCTCTCTTCAGGATGAAACAGTCAAACAAATATTAGTATCTTGATTTAATATCAGATGAAATTATGTGTTTCCATCCAGATTCAGTTCAAACTGTAGTAAGTAAAACGTGAATCTGACCTGGGGAGTCAAAACAGCAGAACCAGGAGCTGCATGCCGTCAGCTGCAGATAGGGTTCTGGCCTCCACACGTCCACAATTTATTTCCAAATGAAAATTTAGTTCTGAGGACAGTGACTTTGACTGTCTCTGCCTCCATTACAGTGGACAAATCTCATTAACCTGAGTCCGTGTGACGTGGACGCAGTGTGGCGGATTCTGTGTCTGAGCTCCTTCCTGCTTGTGAGTGAATCTTCTGAATCACTGACCTTTCCATTTTCTGCAGCTTGTTGTTTTCCCTGCTCTTTAATGTTCAACAGGCCACTGCATGATTTTTTAAATATGTTACTGCAGCATTAGAAATGTCGTCCTTCCTTGGCTTCCCTCTTTCCTTTCCTATTATAATACGGCACCTTTTGTTTCTTCTGGGCATCTTTTCCTTGATGTCCCATGTTTTCGCCACACGTCAAGCGTCTGATTTGTTAATACAGCTTCAGGTTGATTCACAAACAGTGTGGACGGCGCGGGGAGGATCTGGGTTTTAATGACAGCGGTGTGGTTGGGGGAATTCACCCTGACTCATCTGCTGAAGTGTAAATGTTTCAGTAGGAGTTTTATCAGTGTTTTCTTTGGCCGTGTCTCTGCAGTCGCTGAGTCTCCGAGTATTTGTGTCATAACATTCACATGTTCAGACTCGGGGGGTTTCCAACAATCCTTCAGTGTCACCAGGAGAGTCAAATCCAAAAACCTGAATTCACGTGCAAAGTCTTTTCTGTATCACTAACTGTATGTCTGCGTCACGAGGAAGTCTTCACTCTTAGCACATTTTACTGCGTCTTACGTGGATTTTAGCTTTGATTTGTAGGAAACGTACATTTGTAAAGCAGTAAAAAGGCGTGAACGCTTTGTGAAGTTGGACGTCATCTCCCTCCGGCTGATCCGTGAACCTCCGTATGAGCTCGTTGTCAAAGGGACGAAACGAAACAAAGGGAATCATAAGTCCTGAACACACACACACCTGGTGATTGGTATCAACAGACCACACAGGGAGCGCACACAGTCTGTGGGATCAGCTGCTCTGAAAGTGGTTATTACACACAAGAAGTCACTTTCTCAAGCTGCTCCATGTAAGTGGGGACGATTTAGGACTTTCCTCTAAAATCACTTATGAGTATCAGCACGGCGGTTCTGGAAACATTGGGTTTCACTGTGTGATTAGCTTCAGACGAGCACAAAGAGCAAAGAAAGATTTTAAATTAAAGCCACTTTGCAGCAGTGCAACCACTTCCCATTCACGTCCCGAGGACATTTCAGCTTCAGCACATCTCTGTGTGGCAGAGGCAGCAAAAAAGTACCTACAACACTGTGTGTGCACTGACACATTCACACATTAAGGTCGATGATAACAGAGGAACCAACAATACTGCCACAGTAAACCTAAAAAATTAGGCTCAGCCTTAACCCTGCTCTTGTGAGCATTATTGGTATTTCTATGGTTATTATTAACTGTTTGATATGCTTTAACTTTTTTGATATTGTGTGACAGCTACTGAAACACAAAAATGTGTATCAAACAGACTTTTTCTAAGAGCTGATGCATTGAGGTTAATAGAGGTTTGTCCATTTTTTAGGCATGTAAACCAGCACACACACAGAGTCAACTGCCTCTCCCAGCAGCCCAACAGCTACAGGACACATGTAGGTGAAATTACAGAGAAAGTGGCCTTTAGTGCTGCAGGAGGCTCCTCCACTCATCAGCCTGTAAATCATGCCGCTTCCTGCCCCCACGGAGGGCCTCACGCTGTGAATCACCGAGCACCCGTGGACTAGAGACACGAAGAGCTCAGGCATGTCTGCCGCGCTGGACGCAGAGTTTTTAGTTTTAAAACCTGTGGCGTCATTACGGAGCTGCTTCACGACTCCTGCTGCATCATCGGACACTCGGAAATCCTGGCTCAGTGGTCGGTGGATGCCTCAACTGGAGGTTGGGGCACCCAGGTTTCTACTCCGTGTGTTACGACATGTAAAATCAAATGAAAACTTTATTTATACAGCGCCTTTCATACAGACTGATGCAGGTTAAAGAGCTTTACAGACTATTGGAAGTTGATAAAAAGGAAGCAAAGACAATGGAAGATAACACAGTCCAAACTGTGACAAAGATGGTAACAAAACAAATGGTGACAGGCCGCATGATTCTTAAAATTCAATGGAGCTGATTTATTTGCGTGGACCTTTTTGACGCCTGAAAAACTCCCAGCATGCTCCACCTGAGCAGGTAACCATAACAGCACAGTTAATCACAAGCTGTCAGCTGAAAGTCTTTGATGTGATCTCTGCTCCGCGCTGATAATAACACGTCCTGCAGACAAACGCTCGCTGCTGAGGAGATTCAGGCCAGGGGGGGACTGACCGCTCCTCGCTGACTCGCTCCTGGGTTTTAAACAGCAGGAGGACTCTTTAAACGACGGTAAGGTGCAGATGGTGTCTGCAGGAGGAAGGCTCTGTAACTCGTCACAGACAGAAGGAGCTGTGTTAGTGAAACATCCTGTGGCATCTGGACACTGATTTGTTGTAGATCACGTGACACTGGAGGCTTCCTCACCGCGGCAACCTCACTTTTCCCGCAGCGCTGTGGAGCATCAGTCCCGCTCGTTGTCAGAACTGAAAGCTGCATGTGATGCAGGTGGAGGAGGAGCTTCTGCTCTGCTGTGACGTCACCAGCACCGTGGCCATCCTCTGTTTTGGACAGTAACGGATGTCCGTGATCGAGACAATATCAGGCCAGAGTCTCACATCAGACAGGAAGTAGCATAGCGCGTCTGTCTTACTGTAACGTAGCTGTTCCTCATAAAGTGTCAGCCAAGTTACCGTGCGCAACGCCTTTACTGGTTTACTCCGATTCTTTTTCGTGACCATCGAGAACGTCATTTAAGCTCTGATGTCACCCTCCAACATTCGCCATCACGTCCTGCAGCTTCTTCTTCTGTAGGTCGACTTTAGCCTCTGGCAGCTATTTCGAGCCTCTGGTGTAGCTCTGTGCTGAAAGTGATGCAGAAAGAGGCGAGTTTTTCACCGTGCTCAGGCCTGTGTGTTGAAGGCAACTCTTTTTATGACCTCTGTCATTTTGGTTTGCGGTGCTGCGCCTGTGGTCAGTCACTGTCTTCCTCCACTCAGCCTCAATAATTCATCACTTAAAGGACTGACAGAGAAAAGAACTCCTCAACACAAACACTGCAAACTGCTTCTGTCAATGCGTCCAAACAGGACGTTGATCGTCAGCACCGAGACCAAAAATGACAAAAAACTGCTGTCAGGGCGAGTGACACAACCTCAGAACTGATCTATCACACTGAATCTCCGCACTGGTTTTAGGCCTCAGCGTTAAGAACAAAAGCTCATTTCCTTGTCTAAAGATTTAAGTAGAGAAACCACCAGGTATTATAAACATTTCCCACGGAGGCAAAAATTATTTGTACTCCCTTTCAGTGTCTGTCAGTTTGTAACCTGGATTAGTTTGTTCCTGTGTGGTCTAATACGGCACAGCTGTGGCTCAGTGGGTAACGAAGCCGCCACAAACCACAGGGTCAGCGGTTAGACTCCTGGTTGCTACATGTTGAATCCCAGGTTGCTCCTTGGCTGGTCAGGTGAGCGACGTGCATGGCAGCTGCTGTCAATGTGTGAGCGTGATTAAGAAGCAACAAGTGCTGAGTCAGCACACTGCTTATATTTCTGAAGCACTTGGCTGAGACAATAATTCCACAGACGCACAGGGACTAGACGAAAACCCACTGATCGTGGACATTATGCATGTTCGCCATGGAGAGATTTACATGAGCCCAAACCACAGGAACAACGTCTGCATCAAAGCCAGAGTGTCGGGCTCAAGTCTGTTCATCCTGAGCAGAGCAGAGCTGCTGCTGTGAAGCTGCACAAATACCTGCAGACAGGTACAAACCACATAAAAGCGATCCTCTTTCCTGGTGAAGGTGACATTAAAGCCCCCCAGGTTTCACCTCCACTGCCAGCATGTGCAGGTACACACACACACACACACACCAGCTGCAGCCGGCAGACACCCACAGCTCCAAATATTTACGAGAGGAAAAGAGGCTCTGTGTGGTCTCCACACATCACACAGCTCATACCTCGCGGCCTGAGCCGACCAATTGGGGCCCAGAATCCCCCCCTCCCGCTGTAATGCGTGTTTTGGATCATGATCACCGCAAAGTTTATTTCACAACAGAACATCCACGTTCACTTATACGAAGTCAGTGCAGCAACGCACAAGTTTGTGTTTGTGCTGCTGCAGGTTTCACAGTAACAGTGGGAGCAGCCACAAACACACAGGTAACACAAAACCGAACACCTCACAGCAAAAACCAGTCCTCAGGAGGAGGAGTGAGCAAACTCACCAAGGCAGACCTACTTGCAAACTAGCAGGCGGATAGAACTGACAGGAACAGGCTCGGCCCAACTATCAGCCCGGACACTGTACGAGACGTCTGCTCAGGCAGCGGTTCCAGGTGGGGCTACAGCAGGGAGGCGGAGCTGCCAACCTGCACAGAGAGAGAGAGAGACTGAGGTAGAGAAGCAACACGGACAGACAGAACACACAGATCCTGACACAACGTGGAATTTAGGGACACAGCTGTTTTCATTCAGATGGTCAGTTACATGCAAAATGCAAAAACACATAAATGCACGGTTACGTAGCTTCTCATTTACACACACAGTGGCGATGGCTGCCGTGTAAGGACCCGGGAATCGAGCCACAGTGGTCTGCGGACTGCACCTTACCTAATGGGCTACAATGGGTGATGTTTAAATGTAGGTGTGAGTTGTGGACATCAAGATTTTGTAATGTTTCAGGAAAACAGCTTATTAGTTTGTTTAGGTTGAAATGATCCAAGAGAATAAATGTTACAAATTGTGAGCAGCTCTCGGCCGTTTTCAATTTGTAAAAGTAGCTCTGAGGGGAAAGAACGTTGGAGACCCTTGGCCTCTCAGGAAACCGTCCTGACAGTGATGTGTCCTACATTATCTCCCCCTTTGAAAATTACTCAAAAAATATATAAGTATAAAATATAAAGATTTTATTGCGCGTTTTTCACTTTACGTTTAGACTTTTGTTTTTTGCAAATCTCTCCTGTAGTCAAACTGATCTCTGCATTCATTGGTGGAAACGAAAATACTCCAGCAAACATTTTTAGGTTAAATTAAATCCTGTACGGGCGAAATGATGAATGACTTCTGCCAGCCCAGAGAGGAACAGGAGGAGGAGGAGGGCCGCAGGAGTCCAGCTTCTGTTTCACAGCGGGTGGGGGGGAAGGAGTCTTGGACCTGATGGTCTGTCACCGCCGTCTGCCCGCATCTCTGATATGAGTCTGTGCCTGCTCCCTGACCTGCTACAGGAGCAAGAGGAGAAGGAGGAGGCGGTCAGCTGATGGATGCTCTGCTCAGACGTTTGTACTAAGTTACTACAATTGAACCAACATGTGTTTTGGAACCTCGCGGTGAGCTGATATTCAGCTTCCCGACGGAGGAAGGTTCGAGCAACACAAAGCACACGAGGGCCGCACCTCCTGAACGGCCCCCAAAGCTGACCACAAAACTGGTGGTTTTTCAGCAAAGTTTATCCTGAAGGTGGTTCTTGTTGTTGCATTATTGGCGTTATTGTGACGGTCTGGTCATCGTGGCGAAATTGTTGCAGTAGCGCTGATGCTGATGCCATGTTGCTGCCTGTTATCGTTGCTGTGTTGATGCGGTTTTTCATTGCTGCGTTGCCATGACTGGTCCTGCATTGTTGTTGTGTGGTGGGGTCTAATGTTTCCTGCCGTGTTGACCCTCTGATAAGGATGGTTTCAAATGCACAAACGTAATGATGGCTCCAACGTCCTTATCTGTGCTGCTGCTTTTCACTTGATCTCCAAAATATTTCACAGTTTACAACTGAGACGCTCAGACCCTGGTTTGGGGGATTCAGAGGTTTTTATGTCCCCGAAGTCAGAAGTGAAACTCGGGCTGTGAGCGTGTCCATGACTTTTATTTACTCAGAGCATTAACTCAGCACGGAGTGGGTGGATTTTTTTCTGAAAAGCTTCCAGTCGACTGTAAAATCCGATGGTCTGGCAGACGAGACCTCGCCTACTTTATGTTTTGGAGTCCTTGAAAGGATTTTGAAACATTTCTTCCTGAACAGTTGAGTTTATTCAGACTCCAGAGGAAAAAACGCAGTCAGTTGATGATGAAGGAGGCTGCTGAGTGTTTGTATCACTCAGAAAATACCTTGCCTCTGATTGAGCGCGTCTTAAAATAACTGCTTGCTGAGGGAGCGTCAATTAATTTTTCCACCACCACTGAACAAAACTTTCCAGGAATTATGTAATTTCATGTGCAGGCCCAGAAAGCTGAGACTCTCCTCTGCACACCACCCCCTGATGGAGGCAGAGACACACGACAGACAGGAAGACAACACCAGTCCATGGCAAAGTACTGCAGTTAAAACTTGTACTTGCTGTAATAGTACAAGTAGTGTTGCAGTAATAAAACATTTGTTATTTACTTTATCTAACTTAGCATTAACATAATATTTTAAAGTTTGTGTGTGTTTTACCTGCCTGTATTTTTGTATTTTTGAGCACAGACCCACTGACGTCAGTTCAGGTTCCGACCTGCAGCGTTTCCTCAGAAAGTGACTAACTACTCATTTGTCCACAAACCTTTGGCTGTCTCTGGATCATTCAGAGCCTCAGATGATGAATCACAGTCTCAGACAAGCCAGCGAAGTCGCCCGTTTCCATGACGTCACACCAGGAAACTGCAGCTCACTGATCGGGCGGGACGGACCTCCATCAGACGGGCAGACATCATCGCTGACCGACAGATGTCAGTCTCCAAACTTTAACTGAAAAAAAGTCCAAATCACAGAAATGAAGAACTCCTTAATGCTGATGCATTTTACACATCTGACAATTTCATTAAGTTGATTTTTTGTGCACTTAAAGTCCACTTGCTGCACAAATACATGAACGCAGAACATATGAGAATGTTATCAGTGATTAAGTATCTGCCCGTGACTCTTCACGTTTTTCTACTGGACTTCATCGATCCCTTATGTGATGGTACAATAAGATTCAGAGCCTGTGTTGTGCACGAGGTCGTTAAAAGCAGCTCCATTATTAACAGCTGCAGCATGAAAGTGATGAACACATGAATGCACCAATAATAATAAATTTTATAGTGAGACATTTGGCAGAAAAAACTTCAAGCACAAACTGAGTATAATTTAATATGCAGGTATATAAACGGTCATATTACTTCTTCCAGCTACGGGAGTGACTCACGCTGAAGCCGTCTACTCGAAATTGGAATTTTATCATGCAGACTGAAATATTTTATGTGAACAAGTGTTAAACTCACAGACGCGTTCAACAGCAGCTTCAGAGAACCAACAAAGCCAAGCTCCTGTCAAATCATTCATAACCCAGAGACGGCGTTAGCACGAAAACTTTGCAGGTCACAGAGTCAGTGTGTTCTTCATCAGAGCAGCAGGAAAAAACAGCAGGTGAAGAGTCAGCGAAGGTAACACAGGTGGAGCGCATCAATCAAACCGACCAATCACAGATCACAAGCCGGGAAGGAAAAAAGCACCTGGGTTTATCTTATCAGCCTTTTAAGATCTAATCTGAGACTGACGCAACATCAGCAGCAAACATTTTTAAAAAACGTTTAAAAACTACAACTTTTATTAAAGATTTGTTTGTTCAATTAAAAGTTTTTAAACTGCTCCACAGGTCTCATATCAACTTGGCAGTAAATTGAATTGGGACACAATCTCCCTCCGTGGTTCACACAGACTTCACTGCTCCGACTGTTGTAATGATTTTGTATTTGATTTTCACAGCTTCCGCGGAGGATCATGGCCACCGTGACAACTTTGAGTCAGCGGCTCAGACCAAAGCAGTCGCACCACTGCCGTGTGGAGCAGTTTGTGTGAAGCAGGTTGTAGTTTGTCTGATTGCTTGTGGTCAGATTTATTTTACTTTTTAAATTATTTGTTGCTCTCAAAGCTGCAAAGCCCCAGTGACGCGTCCTCATTTGTCTGAGACATTTTTCTCACGTGAACTGTCGAAAACAAGCTTCACGTTGGAGCTCAGGTGCAGGTTTCTCCTCTTCTGCTGCAGGTTTCTCCTCTTCTGCTGCAGGTTTCTCCTCTTCTGCTGCAGTTGGCAGTGTGAGAACATGCTCCTGCACTTCACCTAGTTTCTGAGCCTCGCACTTGGACACAATAGCGTCTCTGTGGTGAGGGTTAACTTTTGGAAAATGGCCGGCGACCACACCTCGGCCTCCTCTGACAGCCCCATTAAATGTGCTGAGCGGAGAATAATCACCTGCGCTCACAGTGAGACTTTGCCATACGTTGACATACGTTCGTTCACATCCCCGTCGTCTCTGATTGGTGAGCCGTTACATAAGTGCTAAACGAGCGGAGTGGCTCGGGGAAATTGAGATTTATTTCGGTGGTGGACTCGGCTGTGTGCTTTGGACCACAGGCTTATTTTCTAAACATGGCGGTGCACGTTGGTCGGACAGTGGTGAACAGCCGGCTTTTGTGGCTAAAGTGTGTTTACACTGGGAGTTTTCAATGAGATGGACGGAACAATATGAGCAGACCTGCACAACAGCATAGAGTGGAGATGGGGACACGTTCGTGTGCGTCCACATACAGCGGGACAACAGTACAGAGCAGCTGTAGAAAACGGTGCAGAGACAAGCAAAACCAGAGAGAAACTGAGACTAAGCGCCTACAGATTTCAGCATTTTTGAATAATAAGAAGAAACACGGTTTTACCTCTGACAACAACCAGAAAAGACACTCATCAGGATGTGACGGCCTCATTTGTCCATGTGTGTCCCTTTCAGTCCGGGGGTCCTGCACGAGCGGTGGGGGTCTAGCCTGTGGCTCCAGTTGGTTAAAGTCAGAGGAGGACAGCGCTTTTGTGTCAGATGTCTTCACTTTACCCTCTCATGGATGTTTGTCCAACAACTGTGGCACATCTGTGATCTCAGGCTGACGCGCTGATCGATCCCCGTCCTCGATGTGTTTCACTTTTTTACTGATACAGTCTGAATCTGCTTGGACGCAGTCGTCACTGTCTCAGTTATTGCATTTATCAAGGACGATGCAAATGTTCGCGCCGGTATCATTTTCTACACTCTTTGACCATTTCTGTTTCTGAAGGAACTTTAATGTGACTATGTTGGGTCACGTTTGCATCCGCTTACACTGAAACAGCGCACAGGGAATCGTAAGGCTTTTTTACTTCTTTCTGGGGTTGGGCTTGTCTCTCACATCTTTACCACTTTCTCCTTGATGCATCAACATATGTATTTCCTGATGTACCTGGAGAAATGGGACATGTTGAAGTATGTGGCCGTAAGTGCAAACCTTTCTTCACAAACAGTACTGCAGTTAAGTTTTATAGAAATGTAATTTTTCAACAAAATAGGGGACCTCGAGTAAAGTTTCTCTTAGATTTTAAACGTTTAAGATGTCTTTGACTGAAAAACATATTCCTCATAGAAATTAGCAGAAAGGAAGTAGTGGGAAAGTGGATCAGTCCTGCAGATGGTTTTTAATGCAGAGAAGAAGAGTTTGGGCGGAGCTTCCCTTTAACGTGACAGTGACGTACTGATCTCTTCTTCAGACTGTGTGTTTCTGCAGCCGTCTCCAAGCAAACACACAAACACAACTTCATACGGACATCTGAGGCCACATGAACCCCCAGAGACCTGAAACCACATCATCATCATCATCATCATCATCATCATCATCATCATCATCAGTGCTGGGACGTTAACATGCAACACAATCTGACGGCTTTAATGATCCGAGTGTGGAGACATGAGCAGAGACAGAGGAGCAGGAAGACAAACAGAAACACAGGAAACTGTTCGCAGCAATGATTTTTGCAGACGATAAACGGTGGATGCTGCTCCAAAAGTGACCTCAGGAGTGTGAGCGGGAGGTGAGGACAGACACAGATCTGACTGATAAAACCACTAAGAAGAATAAAAATAAATGGGGTTTCCCCGTTTCACCGATAGTTTAACTGTAAGGGGGGTGGTATTAGAAATAGGGACCCTGAAAGAGTGCACACGTACAAACGCAAATCACACAGCCGTGCAGTGACTGCAGGGAAACAAAGTGATGAGAAGCAGAATAATACTAAAACGAGAGACAACAAGGGACTAAACGTGAAGCCCGTAACAGAAAACAGGGGCCACAGATAATCACAACTAAGGCAAATGCAGAAGGTAAAAAACCAGACCGGAAAGAAAACGAATCTAAACCCAAGACTCAAATACTGAAACAGAACCTGACAGAAAGGCACAGACGGCCATTATAGAAGGGTGGACAGGACGGAACAACGAAAAGAAACTAAACTCACAGAGACAAAATGTAAATCAAAAAAATCTAGAAAAGGAATAAATAAACGAATGCAAACGGTGTATGAACCTCAGACCGACAAACGGAGTGTAGAGTCAGAGAGCGAGTGACAAACTAGCAACAAGTGAAGGGGGAGCTGGGTTGAAATGAACGGGAAAACAGATGAAATCAATGAGGACTAACGAGACGAGTGAAGGAACCCAGAAGGAAGTAACAGGGGACACCTGAGGACAGGGACAGAGAGAGTTAATATCCTACTGTGGTGACATATAAATGTGGCCTGAGAGGACGAACGTGTCTCACTGCATCAGGGGTTGGTCCCCCAGCAGTCTGAGCCTACAGCAGCAGGACTAGAACTAACTATACTAATTCTACGAGTTTAAGCTCTTTTTCCAGGCTAAGCGTGATTCTTGTGAATGAGTGGAACGCCACTTCCTGTTTAGTTTTCGTGACGCCTGCTTTAAATTGCCGGTTTGCGAGCTACACCATGGAGATCTCCTGTTCAGATTTACTGGCTTCTTTTTCAGCAACAGTATCAAGTATTGAACGTATTGATGCTGCATAATTATCAGTGAGGTAATCAACTGGTACAGGAGGACAGTTAATGAGGCGACTCTGTCAGCATCTACATGAATGTTAAAATCGCCCACCATGACGACTTAATCTGCACTAAGCAATATATCAGCTAGAAAACATTCAGAATTCAGTCAAACATTCAGAATAAGGGACTGGAGGACAGTCCACAAAAAGTTCCGTTTTTAATAAACCCTACAGGTTATGAAATGTAGACGATCCACATTCTTTCCCATCCAGCTGCTCTGGTCCTGGGGGGCTGTGGTTCAACAAACAGGTGTGTGAGGTGAAGACACACTTCAGTCATGTGTTTGGACTTTGGATGGGAAACACATCTGGCCAGCAGCAGTTGGGGGGGGGGGGCATGGGGTTAAAAAGCCCAAAAATAGAAAGTTTTTCTGAAAGAACATGTGTGTCCTGCTGTGCGTCTGTCCATCAGACATTTTAAGTGTTTAACGAGGCGAGGACGGGCAGAGGGACAGCGTCTGCCAGGACACAAAAAGGTTCAGGAAAAAGAAAACTGTATGAGGAATTCCCATAACCCAGAAACAGACAGACATGGGACAGAGGCGTCTTTTCTTCAGTGAGACTCACACAGCTGCAGACTCAGTCCACACACGTCTTCTCATCCGATAATAATAATAATCCCATTAAGTCACGGATCAAAGTCAAGGGTCCATTTATCCTCCTTCAGTACTTTCTTTTTCCACTTTTCCAACATGGACAGATGAGGAGACACAGTGTTTGTTTCGAGATGTCATTGGACATCAGAGTTTTTCAATCATTTTTCATATTGTTGTGTGTCTCTTTTTGGTGATTGTGTGTCCCCGTGGACCTCTGAGGTGGTCCCTGCTTTTTCTTTAGCTGCGACAAAACGACTTGTTCTTTTCCTGTTATGGATTTAGATACTGGAAGCAAAGCGTAAGACTGGGTCGGTGGATCCTTGGTGCCGGTGACGGTGACGTCATGTCCACATTTGTCACCTCAGGCTGCAGGCTTTGGTAATGACGCCTCCCTATGAGACAGGTAGAGTGCAGAAATTTCTCTGGGACCAGCTCTTGTTTGATGTAATGTTTGTGGTGCATTTCATTCATTTCGTGCGGCTTTTTGTCGCACTACGACAAGTCATCAGGAAAAAGTGGAGCAGACACCGAGACCTCCGCAAACAGACTCATCAGATCACAAAGAAAATTCTTTCCTCTTGAGTTTATGATGAAGCTGTGTGTGTGTGTCTTGTGGGTGGCATAATAAACAATGACACACCTTCCTGGGTGTCTGAGGCCTTTGAACTGTCTGTTTTGGACCTAAATAGTCCTGGGTCTGACACAGACCTCAGTCCACGCCTCCGTCTGGACTCCTCTGGCGGGGCAGGATGGATCCACATTCAGATTTACAATCACTTCCTGATGTGTCCTTTTCAAATAAACTGGTTCTCTGGGAAGCAGCTCGGAACGCCTGCACCAACCGGAAAATTCCTCCAACACACACACAGGCACACACACATTTGGAGATTTATCAGTTTTTAGCAGATGTGGACAGAGATGGAGAAAACAACATTGTGGAAAATGCTTTTTTTACACATAAGACAGGTCTGCATCAGCAGAACACAGCTGAAATATACAGAACCGGACTCAGACACAAACGGGGCGCTGAGTGCATGTGTCATGGTAAGTCTTAAGTGGTTTTAAACCTTTGCTGATGACCCTCAAATGTTTGAGATAATCCATTCATCCCTGTTAAGATGGTGGAAGAGGTGAATTTAACCCTGAGTCCTGCATGTCTGAATCACACTTCTGTCACAATGTCTTATGGAACAAACGACCAGCTCCAACCTGCTACAAAGTCCACGACTCACAGACACAGGTAAAGTTTAAACTCAGGTCCAAGAGGTTGAGGTGAAAAGGCAAAATCCAAAGAGAGAGTGGGAACATCCGAGCCAAAAACGACGACTTGACGGAGGCGAAAGGTAAACTGGCCTGGAGCT
The DNA here is from genome assembly GCA_033026295.1 of Channa striata. NCBI lineage: Eukaryota > Metazoa > Chordata > Actinopteri > Anabantiformes > Channidae > Channa > Channa striata. The sequence goes on along the minus strand of CM065169.1, from coordinate 22,366,840 downwards.
GGTTCCAGCAGAAACCGGAGCATGAAGTGGTTTTCTACCAAACTAAAACAAAAAGGACGAGAAGCCGCAGGCCGTGGATCCCCTTCAGTAAAATGTGTGTTTAATGTGATGTCCTGCCAGGAAAAGACATTTTTTTATGGAAAACAACTACTGAGTTGGAGGTGCCGAGCTACAGGTGAACACTGTGCATCCATATGTGTGAACATCTGGTTCGACCATGACAAAAACAGGAGACACTGCATCAAATAACAGAGCAAGTCATTTACAACAACGAGAGATAGGAAGGAACCATCTGTGACGTCAGCAGTGCAGGTGTGGAGGAGTGAAAGTGCTGCATGTGGTTCATGTGAATGAGACACCTGGCGTCTGCGTAGGAGGCGGGGGGTTAACGTGTCTGTGTCTGGTCCTTCCCCTCCGAATCCATCCACGCTCTCAGCACGTGGTGCACAGGTGGCAGCACACACAGACTCACTAAACTGTGACTGTTCCTCCTGAGGAGATGGAGAAAACGTTCAGCCGGAGCTTCTCAGCTTCACATGATGAACACGGAACTTTGACTCTGTGGGGAACATGTTGAAGGCTAAAGTCTTTCTGTACTGTGGGTCTTTGTGAAGCCGTTTTCCAGAGGATTCAGTCGTGTCAAGTTCAGCAGGCAGAACCTCCAAGATTTGGATCAAGAAGCTGCAGAAAAACCTCTTTTTAATGAAAAGTGACTGCAGGTGAATAAGGACCAGGAATCAAGAAGCACATACCGGGTTATCGGTAAATCTGTTTGCACAGGAAAAGATTCCAAATGTAGAAATACATGTCGAGGCAGATGTGTGTGTGTGTGTGTATGTGTGTGTGTGTGTGAGACTGCTTCTTGGCAACTTGTCGGTTTAATTTCCTCGACAAAAACACAATAAAACGACTTGAAAAACTAAAGACTGTGGAGAGGAAAACAAGCAGAGGAGGATGCATAGCAGAGAAAGTAGGCCAGCGGGAGGGAGGAGGCAAAGGAATCCTAAATGGACCTCTTTCAGTTCCCTGTGGTGGAGCTTCACACACCATAGACGAGTAAAGCTGCAAACGTTAACTGCGTGTCGGCTGCAGAGCTTCAGAGCTGCCCGTTCTCGGGGTCTCTGTGCTCCATGGGTGCGCGGCGGGATAAAGCTGCAGCTTGTTCGTAGGTTTTCCTGTGTTCGTGTTAAACAATCAGCCGCATGTAGCATCCGGATCGAACATGTCAAATACCCCAAATTTAAAGCTCAAATGTAAAGCTGCCGCTGCTGAGACAAGCATTTATGCCCTGGTGTCGGTTCTCACGGCTCCTCACAGAGGCATTATGAAACAGGCCTGAGAGCCAGCACTGACGCTCCTCTGGATAAACCCAAGCAGCTCGGAGCGAAGGCAAACAGGCCGGCAGGAAGGAGTTAGAGTGCGCTCCACCTGTCTGAGGACACATAGCAGAGCTTCTCGCCGCTTTGTTTTCTCACAGCTCCCTGATGAAATCTTGCCACAGTCGTGGGAACATTTGAAAAGAAGCAGAATGCAGGGCTTTAACACAAAGCACACGTTTGGCTTCACGGGCACAGTCGTGAGGTAATGTTTTACGGACACTGCCCATCGATCGGAGTTCCCATGCTCTCAAGCGCTTTATGTAACAAAGTCCAGGGTGCAGCTCTGTTCATTTCACAACATGAGTTTACTCAGACTGACAGAGTTTGATCAGGCCTGTGTCGTATCAGTGTGTGTGCGTCTTAAACACAAGACATGTTTTAACTGACAACGCTCATGTAGAGGTGCTAAAAGTGAACATACCCGGCCAAAAACAGGGCTCAAGTCCATGGAGTAAAAGGTCCAATGGTCCTTTAATGAGTTGCTGCATTTGTGCTCACTTGTAACAGACTTTGATTTAAATGTACGGTACTTTGTGTTGTTGTCCAGGGGCCAAGTTAAAGGAAGGGCAAGATCTAAAACACAAATATGATTCATGGATTAAAAGCCCTTTCACAGGTCAAAGGAGCAGCTGCTTTATTCCAGTCCTGCACAAACAACTGAACTTAGTGATGATTCATCCTTAAACACATTGAAGGAAAATGAAGAAGCACTCATATGAAAACCCCAGACAGGGTGACTGGACTTTTCACTTATTAATAATTTGTTTCTTAATTTAAATCTGTGCTTTTGTTTTGGCAGTCAGTTGATTACCTCGCTCCTTCTTTCCTTGGTGTTGAAGGTCAGAGTTGGAGTTGCTGCGGGTTTCGTGCTGCCTTATGAGCTGAGGGCTTCACATGGTTAAAAGACGAATTTCCTTCTGTGTCCTTTTTGAAAAAAGGATCAGTGCTTATCTGTGATGGTTCCCCGCCCTGCACTGATATAAGATCAATAAAGCGACGCCCCGTGGGTAAACACTGGGCCTCGGCCCCTTGGCCTTCGGGGGCCCCGGCGCTCCGTCCTGACCCCTGCACTGTGAAGGTGAGACTGTGATGTTTGGCACCGGCCGTGGAAATCGAACCCTTCCATTTATTAGTTCTCAGAGGCCGTGTTGTTGTAAGGATCAGAGATGAAGAAAGAGTCCGGATTAATGCGATGAAAAGGCAAACAACAGGCGGCCAGTGGAAAATGTAAATGCACTGCTGAGTATTATTTCCAAACGTTCAAAGACTCTGCAGCTGCTCAGTGTAGGTCCTGTATTTACACCAGGACGGGAACTAGGTCCATTTCAAAGAGAAACACAAAAACTGAGCAGAGCTACATGCGGGACCAGGATCTTTAATACATCATACATGGAACTACAGGAAGAACTCAGGAACAGCCCCCATCATCTGCTCCATCTTCAATCCACATTTTAATTTGAAAGATGTTATAATCCAGACGTCCACATGCCCACACAGGTGTGTGTCCCTGCTCCTTCAGGACTTTCACTGACATCATTTCCATGTTGTTTTGGCCAAAGAATACGAGAGAATCTCTGAAATCTGCAGATTTTGAAGTTTGTCAACTTCAGCCCGTTCAGTCGTCAGAGACTAGGAATTTGTCTGTCCAGTCATTGAAGGTCTTCAGATGTGTCCCCACTACTGTTCGGACAAGCAGTTCTTGCCCCTGTCTCTCATCAGTGTTTTACCAGAAGCTCAACAGTACTCGGTATTGGCGGATATTCAAACGTACTTGTACTCAGTCTGGGGAAAGGCAGGACTGGCACATCCCCACCGCTGCTGTTACTGAGTCTGACCTTCCTGCTCAGACCTGCGTTCACTGAGATAATGACATCTGATGACTGATGCCACATCCAACACATCAGACTCTGTCCTCCTGTGTCCCAATAAACCTCAGATCTTTCTAGACCTAAACGTTCTCCATGTCTCCATGTCTGTCCATCTTTGGGACAAACCCTCATGTGATTCAGCCAGCTGTGGAACACTCAGGGAAAGTGCATTTCCAAACATTTCCAAACTGGACTGGAAACATGCTTGTGACCCCGTCCACATGGTTCTGGGCGAGATTCTGTGGTCCAGCATGTTTGGTCGGTGGGTGACAGCCCACAAACAGAGTCTAAACACACGCGATGCCACTGCTGCTCTCGCACCTCGTCAGCTACTGATTTCTGAGAATGTTCCTGAATGCAGCTCTGAGGAACGTTCTGGTGCACGGAAAAGGACAGGAACGATGTCGGTCTGTGAAGGGACACATCTGCCAATCACAGAGGGGCATGAAAACAGTGACTCAACACACGCAGACACATGCTGCGAGTCCGTCAGGTAAGAGAAGATCAGCAGTTTTCTGAAGCTCCTTCACACGTATGCAGATCTGAGTTTGAAATAGTAGTTTATAGATATTAAAATTTAAAGACACACTGTAGCCGTGTTCCAATCATATTTTCATATTTGAAGGAGCCTTTATTTCTTACACTCTTTATTGAGAATGCAGCTTACACAACCAGTGGCTGTGATCATAGTAACGGTCAGTAGAACAGATCACATCTGCAGATACAGGAGCTTCTTCCAAACAAATATAGAAAGAAGCTGCTGGAGAAGCTTGAAGCAGAGTTTGTACAAGGTGATCTGCAAGGTTTTTACGTCAGAACCCCCCACAGTGGACGCCCCCACCTGTGACTCTCGGTGGTTTGTGGCTCTTTGTGCATCTTTTGGAATCTGAATGTCACCACAGCTTATTTGATGAAAAACTTTAATGTGGAACGATGATGAAAAGTGAGGAGAGGTCAACATGTTCTGTAACGTTTCAAAGCTGCTTTAAGGTCAGACTTTGGTAAAAGTAGTTTTTCATGCAGCTTTTCTAACGAAGATAAGCTCTCACAGCTGGTGCTGAAGCTGTACACAGATGTTTTGCAAGTTTTTCATTCCAGTTCCATCTGATTGGATTGACGCCACATCTTTCCCTCACCTGGTGGGTTTTGAACTCTCTGTAGAGGTTTTTAAGGTGCTGCCAGGATCTGCTCTGTCCCCTCTGAGCCCATGAAAACACTATGAGGAGCCCTGCATCCAAGGGCCCTCTGCAGGCCGCCTCTGTTGTGGTAATGATGTGTGCGCCCAGCGGGGTGAAGTGCACCGAGGAGTCGTGTGGAAAAAAGAGGTAAGCGAGCCATGAATACACTTTTGAGTGTTTTTCATAATGGCTGCAGTGATTCAGAGCTAAATTCAGCTCAGCGAAGCCGGCTCCAGCTTCAAGGCGGGGCTTGTATTCTCATAAGTGGTATTATTTAGCTGGTGATGTCAGTAAATTGGCGAGTCGCTGGTGGCCTCGCTGTTCCAAACTGCCATAGGAGAACAGTAAATACATTGATGCATGCAGCCTCACAGAGCAGCTGCACGAGCCAAGAGCTGCACTCACAATCTCTGAATCACATCCCAAAACATCACAGCGGATCCCTTTTACTCGCTCAGCACCGCAGCATCTTCATGTGTTTGCGGCTAAAGTTTCACCTTAGAAATCCACCGTTTGTCTCTGAACCGAAACCTGACGTTTTCCATCGACAACGTTTCTGGAATGAAATGGTGCCACGGCCCACAGACATAAAATAATCTTTTCCCTTCTTTTATTTAAAAATCTGTTAGAGCCTGTGCAGCTGAAGTAAATAAATCATAAGATAATAAGCAAAAGTTATAGGGAGCACAGATACGTGGGCTCTGCAGGATTCTACGGCCCCCAGATGTTCATCCACCATTACGACCCTTGATGTTCTTCATTTGTATTAAAATATTGATTAATAAGCTGTGGATTGTTGGGTTCCCTCAGGGTACAAGGGCATTTTTTAACACTTGGTTCAGTGTTAACTACATGAAATATCTAAACCTCATCAGAGAGCTGTTTTTAAATAATGTTTATAAAACATTTCCCTCTGTGTAAAAAAGAATTAAAATGTGTTGCACTGCAGTAAATAATTACAAATACACATGCTGATAATGAATGCTGCGATAAATGAAACACCTTATTAAAAGTATATTCAGTCATTTTTAGTATTTTACTATATATTTTTTATACACTCCTTGAGCATTTTTGTTACTTCTTATTATGGATTTGTACCAGCTGAATGAGCAGTATTATCATAATTATCATATTAGTATTATTTTGGTGTTGGGGTCATGGTGCTCAGTCATGGTGTAACTAATTATTGGCAGCTCGTCGTCAGGAACACTGACCTGGACAGAGAACTTACGATCAAAATAGGAAATGACATTTAAAAATTTCTGGCTCGGACGATACCGTCATTAAATGCTCCATATTTTAAGTGAACTATTATAACTCCTGAGGCTGTGATAGTCGCACAGAGGTCAGTTAAAAGCTTCGGTATTTGTGTTTCTTTGTGTTTATTTCTTCTTCCAGTCACTGGACAACAGCCATGTCAGTCTTAGTTGGACCACGCGGCTCTCAGAATTGTCTTTTGTTCTGTTTTGTCTTCGGTATATTTCACCACTTCTCTCACCAGGGAAAATGTAGAAGTAGTTCACACTGTATGTGGAGGTGAGATGGCAGCAAACATGCTCCGACTCTCGTGTTATTTGTATTTCTTTCAGACTGTCATCACGCAGAGAGCAGGTGGTGGTCAGGATAAGGAGCTCAGAGTCAGCTGCCATGTGGCCCCGGGTCAACGAGGCCTCGCAGGATGAGGTCCGACTGGAAATCGCAGTTAAATAGACTTTTCTCGCAGGTAAGTGGACTTTTACTTTCCCAGCCCGAGTACTTGTACTTGTACTTGTGCTTGTACTGACCTTTGAGTACTTGTCAATACAAGTACGAAGCTGTTTTGCATTTAGTAAAGTTGTTTGACAGTAAAATCCTCATCAATCCATTCCACTTAAGAAAACTCTGTGAGAACAGAAATTCTTGCACATTGTTCCAAAACAAATATGGCAGCAACCAGGGTTTAGTAGTAAGTTGGAGCAACTTTTGCTAAAAAGAATAAAAAGAAAATGAAAAATAGAAACAAACCACAGATTTACCGCGAGATCCTAGACAGAGAAGCGTTGACAACATGGAGTGTTAAAAAAGATTAAAGAGAGCTTCAGGTAAAGTTCTAGTTGCTGTATTTGACCCTTGTTGCTGAAGTCAGTCACGAATATTAAATGGTTTTAAAATAGTTAAAAAACAAGAGCGTGACTGTCAGTAAGTAGATCCGAAGGCTTTAGAAGAGCAGAGTTTGTATTCAGCCTCATCAATTATTTTAAACCAGCTCTAAAGCGCACACATTTTTCCATGTCTGCCTTTCGCCAGAGAGGTTTTTGACATCGCTATCGACATGAGGCATCCCTACATATAAACTTTTGTACCTTTTATTACGTTTAATTCTACATAATTATCTTTTAAACGGTGCAGTTGTGGCGATGTTTCATATTTCTTTCACCGGCGGCAGTTTGCAGTCGGTGAACTTTCCAATCAAACCCTGTGCACAAGGAAACATCAGAAATGCACGATGCCGTGCTTCTGCAGAGGGAAAGCTCTGACTTGGCCTCGGTGCACTTGAACATGAAATTGGATTACGAATGAATACTTTCAGCCAGTATTTTCCCTTTCTGGTAAATTACCCTCAGCTGCTGAAGAATTCAGCAAGCAGATCCCAGATAAGGCCACAAAGTGATGCTGAACAACACTTTTGGGGAATTTGAGGCACAAGTGTCTTTTTGAGTCCAAAGTGCATGGGAACCATTACAGAGAAACATATACAGAGTAAATATATAGAGCTGAGCGTAAATTGTCGGCTGGCTGCAGCTCTGAGTAATCTGATGGGAACTTTGGAGCTAATGTGACCCGATACCGGTGTAATTTGGTTCTTCTTTGCGTGTAATAATCCATTTCACGGTTTATGTTTTAAGTGGAGAATTAAGTAATTCTTTGCTTTCTGTTTGTTCAGCAGTTCTGGGGTCAGGGCTCAGCTGCGTGTGGTCATTCTCTGCCCCGTGTGAAACCCCTCCTTTTCCATCCACGCAGGAACATGTCTCCGTATCCAGTTCACGAAGCCCCTCTCTCCTCCCTTTCCAGCACAGGACTGGAGCGAGATCCCTGCTAGTGTCGTGTAAACTTGTACATTCCCTGGGAGGTTGTCAGAGGAGGAAGAGGGAGTCAGCCTTTTCCACGAAGGCCAAGGCAAACGTTTCCTTTATTAAGGAACAGTATCTGCTGATGTGAGTTCTGCTGGGTGCGCTCCTGTAAAGAGCCACTGTCTGAATCAAAGAGGTATTGATGCAGGAACTCGACCCACCTGCTTGGAGGAGTTTCAGCCTTTTGTGTAGCTCCTAATTAATCATTTCAAACGATTTTCACTTACCGCTAAGAGAAATAAACCTTCCAACTAAAGAACATTTCAGTCTTTTTACAGATTAAGCAACGGACTGTGACGCGCTGCAGGATGAACCATGGGATAGTCAGTAGAAACGAGGGGATGTAAAAGGTCAGCGAGGTCGTTGTTGATCAGCTGTGTCTGAAACGTGTCTGCTTATTTCCTCGACTGAAGCCGTGACTCACTTTGATGAAAGCACTCTGTTACTAACACTGCACTAGAGAAACGCTAAAATAAAGATTTAGATGCTGGTCAGACAAACCCAGATATTAGTAGGTTTTCACTTGTTTTACAAACACAAATCAGTTTATTGATGGAATAATCAGCAGATTGATTAATAAACAAAATAGTCAGTCCCACTATTTTATGAGTGTGTGCACTGCCCATTTCTTGCAGCCGACCTTTGCTCTGGAGGTGTTGTTTCAGTGAATCTGAGGGCGAGCAGTGGAAATGTGCCTCTTTTTAAAAAGCCTTCCCACCTTAAAGCTTCAGCAGAGTCTCAGCTGTGTCATCACTTTCTCCTAAAGCTCCCTCTCATTCTCTCGGCTCAGCTCTCCTTCACCGTCAGAGCCGATCGAAGCACCTGGAACCGCTTCAAGGACTCCGGGGTGGTTCTCCAAAAGCAATAAACAAGCCAGTCCTTAGGTGAGCCATCCAAGCGTTCATCAATCTGAAAGGTTAAGGACGTGTTACCCCGCGGCCCACACCCACCCCGTCACTTTGTGCTGGAGCTGCAAGTTGGCTTCAGTGCAAAAGCAGCCAGGCACCAACGCTGACATCACCCTTTATTCCACAAACACGTTGGAAAGCAGATAAAGTTTTAATAAACTAATCCTCCGAGTGTCTGAGGAAAATGCCACTTTCAAGGCCACGCGTGTTCGGAGGAGGATATTTAGCCAGAGTTTTCACTCCCGCCGAGCAATTAGTCGGTCTCTTTGTGCCGTCAACCCTCCAACCAAACTGTTTAGCCTTTACAGCGGAGTAAAGGTCAACTCCGAGTGCGTGTGTTACGCCCCAGAAAACGGGGAGAAATAATCTCACAGCGATGTGGGACGTTTCCATCTACAGTTGTTGCAGTCATCGTAGTCACAACAACCCGTGCTGCATTTCACTTGGTATTACTACTCCGAGTTAACGGGCTCGATAACACAAGGTAAAACACCTTAAACCAGGTGGTGAAAAACATTTACGTACTGTACATATGCCCTGTCAACGGGATATTTGGTGATGTGGCAGCCCCGCTGCAGATGCCAATTTTGAAGTTTTATTATGTCATACAGGAAGTAAACATCAGGCGCTCACTGACAGGGAAGGATCGCAGCTGCCGACAGTCAGAACGTCTGAATATTTCTACGCCGTTTGAGAATGCTCCAGCTCAGTTGGAGGGTCGGGGTTTTGTGTCCCTGGGAAAGACGCTGAAGCACGAGTTGTCCCTTGTGTCTGCTGCCTACTTGTACGTTGCACTGGATAAAAGCATCTGCTGAAGGATAAACTGCAACTGCTCGTGGAAGGTTTTCAGAGGTGATGTAAGAGGCACTGGATCCGTTGCTTGTTAGTAAGGCTTGACGTTCCCTCCACCCTATGGACAAGCCACTGACTTACTTCTAACATCTTTGTTATGAAATTTAGGTTTGGTTTGTGCCAGAATTTTTTGAGTGTCTGTTGGTCTTGGACTTTTAGTGTTTGTTGGGTTTTTTTCCCCTTTTCACTCGTCTCTCCTTTTCTGTTGGATTTACTCATTTTGCTAAACTGGAGTTACTGTCCATCATTGGTTAGAAAATCTGCCTAATTTAATGTTAAGATACTCCAAATGCAAACCTTAGGTACAGTAAAAATCGAACAAGAATTAGAAGAAACCGCAGGCATGATAGCAGTTTAAAGCGTTTCACCCACAGAGTCACACTTGACCAGACTTTATCTTAAACAAAACCAACCTACCAACTCTGAATGTGAAACACTGCAAACACCGGTTACCAATGTGAAAACGAGGCATTTTAGCGCCCTGACTCTTTAAATTCAAATCCATTACAAACATGCTCAACTGTAGCATCTCTTTAACCTGATCAGATGTGTGAACGTACATACAGACCCTGACATCACAGTTTATTAATAACTGGTAGGAGGCAGTGAGAACTGGCCCTTAACTCGTCACACTGTGGATGTTAATGTCAGAGCCTTCAGATGTGTGTCTGGGCGTCTTTTTGCTTCACCGAGCTTCTGTGTTTTGTCTTTGAAGTCACAGTTTGTCTTCTTGTTGTGGACGTGGATGTCTCAGATTAGAAAGTAAAAATGTGTATGCTGTGTGGAAAGTTTTACTTTTAATAATTTACAACTATATTTTCCATTACTGTTCATGGTTTGAGCGCCCGTATGAACATGACGTCTATATGAACAGGTTTAACTGAACTTCTAAACACAAAAGGCTTCACCGTTTTCACGTCCGACAGTGTCAGCATTTGAGTAAATGTGCTGAACCAGCCCTACGATGGAGCTCCACTCTCCTCCTCCCTTGTTCAGGAAGATGCTGGAAGTGGGACGTGACAGACAATCAGGGACTATCGGGAGGTGATAAGGGAGCAACATGTGAAGTTGGTTTTTTACTAGGCTCTGCTCACAACAGGATGCAAACGGGTCCCACATGGACACGTAACAGGATGTTTCAGTAACACACGGTGCTGATCGGAGCACTGATACCTCACTGCACATCGTGTCGTAAAGGGGAGGGACGTTTGGACCAGACTGAGCCTGTCTGCTCTGCGGGTGCAGTAAAACATGTCGAGGACCATGAGGTCACAGTCACACACTCTTATTTTTGTCTTTTTTAGTATTTCTTTGCACTTCTTCTTTTTTTAAACTGGGTTTTGTTTTTCTTAAATTAAGTTTATGTGAAAAAAAAATTCACCTTAATGTGCTTTTATTTTCCACCTCTTTTACTCACCACTGTGTTTACAGAAGATTAATAAAGCGAATAATAAACACACTTGCAATAAAAACATTTGGATCAACAGTCACAGTTAAATTAGCTGTTAATTGTTTCAGTTGTTTACCAGCACATATTCAAATCCATTTCACATAAAAGAAAAAGCGTGTTCCTTTAAACATGTTGTGAGGAGGGTCCAAAGCTCCATGGTGTGTGTGTGTGTGTGTGTGTGTGTGTGTGTGCACGCCTCTCTACAGCTCGTCGCCATCTGTCACTTGGAGTCACCCTGCCTGCACTAATTCACGCGGCGGTTACCTTCCCGTCAGCAACACACACTGTAAAACTCTGCTGTGTTTGCCCTGAGTAAATTATACATGTGCACTATTCATGCTGTGGTTAACCAGCAATGTAAAATCATTTTCTACCCAAAACCACCGTGTGTGTGTGTGTGTGTGTGTGTCTCCACAGTCCATCTGCAGAGTGTATAATGGCCCAGTCACTTTCAGAGCGGGTAGTCAGCTTTCAGGCCATTCGATGCTCAGGAATGTCTGTCAGCTTCTCAGATCTGCACAAGTGAGCAGCCAGCTGACTGGCTGAGGCACAAGGCTCCTCATCATCAGGTCTGGCTGAACAGATCGTGGCTTCGCTACAGATGCTCAATGAGAGACGAGAGGTGATGTAGTGGATTCATGCTCTCGGTGCTTCTTCTGCTCCACATAAAGGCCGACAGTGACCCTCAGCTAATGTGAAGCTCAGTGGTGATAACATTGCTATTCAGTGTAATTCTATTTATACGCCACCAACTCACAACTAAATCACTGCAAGGCACTTTACATGACTAACTCAAGACACTGCAGACTTACAGAGAAACCCAACAGCTTCCCATCGTGCAAATACATTGTAAATTCTTTACAGGCTGAGCTTCCTGTGTTTATTAGTCTGTAGTAAATGTGTTCACGAACCACAGGTAGATGATTAACAGTTCATGAAAAGCTCCTGATGGACCAGGTTTCAGACTGTATTCTTTAAAGGGCCTTGAGATAACATCTGAGGTTTTTATGAGTTATGCTCGTCATGTGGTTTCACAGGTCGGTGATGCTGACTTTCGAACAGTGTGTGTGAACATCATCAATTCGAAGCTAAAACTTTGATCTATCGTCTCATATTTGCTGCTGATCTCAAACCTACATGTCTTCACAGCAGAAACTAATGAATGAGTTCTGCTGTCCTTATACTTTTGGAATACATTTTTACACCTTTCTGATGGCGAAGAGCTGCACATACAGTCTGTTGTACAGGTTCCTCTGAGCCATGAGTTGAGCAGGTTGTCCTAAATGCCAACGCTATTGACATTTTGGACTGTACATACTGTATTCGGGTATTCGTTTTTGCTATAACTCTGCAGATTCTCTGCTGCTGTAACATGGAAATTTCCCCACTGTGGGACAAAAAAACAAATCCTGGTCCTCACTACGTAGTATCAACAGGAGCACACACACGTGTAACCAGTGTCACTGTTGTTGCTTCAGTCTGATGGACTCAGTTCTACAGTATTAATTACCGACGAGGAAGGAAATCACAGGGAAATCCAAAGCAGGAAGGTGAAGACAGAAGGTGGACACCTTCAAGCAGGAGGGTTTCCTTTTTGGTTCCGTCTGAAATGAGCCCAGATGTTTCTAATCCACCTTTAGTTTCACGTTGGGTCCTTTTCACTCCTCGCCAACAAGCCTCAATCAAGTTATTGCCAACAGGTGATTTTTAGCTGCAGTAGTTATGGTGTGTGTCTTTAAAAAACCCACAGCATTCAGGGCAGAACGGTGGTGGCTGGTTCGAAACCCTGCAGCCTTCCTGTGTGGAGTTTGCATGTTGCCCCTGCGTGGTGTGGGTTCCCTCCTGCTTCCTCCCACAGTCCAAACACATGCACGTTAGCTTCATCGGTGACTCTAAATCGCCCGTATGTTTGTTCGTGACTGTGGATGTTTGTCTGTGTGTGTGTGTGTGTGTGTGTGTGTCTGTGCATGCGTGTGTGTCTGTGTGCCGGGCCTGAGACAGACTGGAGACCTGTCCAGTGTGAACCCCACCGGTGTTTCACCCGGTGACAGCTGTGATAGGCTCCACCCCCAAAACTGTTCTGGAGCTTTGAACTGCATCACATGGTCCTCCTCAGTTCCGAGCAGCAGGATGAGTTTTAATTGGCTGAGAAGTTTTTTTAGCTCTTTGAACTTCGAATGATGAAGATCATGCCACATAATCAAAGACACAACAGCTAAATGGACCCTTACTTGTGAATGCTAATTCTTGGAATATCAAGGGCTGATAAATAAATCCGATAAATCCAACTTTTTTGTAATCAACATGTGAACGTGCATGAGCTGGAGCGCTGGATTCCTCCACCCAGAGAACCATGGGCCGAGGGGCTTTATGGGTTAAAGGATCTCCACATATCACAGCACATTCCCACAGTGGCACTGGCAGCTATTGTCAACAGGTTGGGGATTGAAGGTAAATCCTGCTCTCTCTGTGCTGGTATGCGCTGACATCTGGATCAGCACACCCTGGTGGAAAGGCTGGGTGGGGCTGACTCAAGCCTCCCACGGGTCTTAAGACCAATAACAGACTGCGAGCTAAGCGGCCACAGGTGCACAAAGGCCTACAGCAGGGCCTCCAACAACAAATAACCAGATAAGACGGGACTGAAGGAAGAGGGAGATCGGATTCCACCCGATCACCTGGAGCCCAGTGAGAACAAAGTCTGAAATCCAGGTGTTGGAGGGAGTGGGTTTGGATTTCTGAGCATTATCCATAACAGTCATCACAGCAATGTTTAACAGATTTCTAAAGACGTGGATGACATCACCGTTTTCAGAGAAAACACCCAGCTCTTAGCTACTAAAGGCTTTCACCTGCTGTAAATACAGAAACAGTGTGGAGAGAGAAGCTGGAACACACGAAGACTGACAGTCGTCAGCTTGAGTTGGCCAATGATGCAAATGTTCACTTAGGCCACAGAGAGATTAAACTGGTCAAGATTTTATCACAGTGTGATTATTGTGAAACATAGAGATAAGAAAACACAGTAGAACTGAGAAGAAGAAGACATCCCAAGAAGGACTGGCCACCAACAAGAGGCTTAAGTAGTGTAGTGATCAATGGTCAATGTGATCCAGGTGTGTGTGAGCAGACTAAAGGCTGAGAAATCAGACCAGAGGACACAGGAGAGCAACGGACTCATGCAAACATCTCTTCACATCAACCTCCCCCCCAAGGGTGAAATTAGCACCCAGACTTAGCCGACAATCCAAATGTCCCATGACAGGCTGATGTGTCACAGCTAACAGCCCCCTGATTGTCTTGAACTTATGGACACAGGAGGTCACTGCTGCAAACGTTCATTCGCTGTCAACCACTCACCAAACATTTAATCAACGAGTCTGAGTATTTTCATGAGCTCCAGTCAAGCAGTGGGAGACTTCTCATCCTCAGGGCTTCACTTCCTGTCTGAAGGTGAAGATGAAACTGTCATCGGTCTCAACAGCTACCTGTTGAGAAGTGACATTAATGCCACTTTCACTTATGTCGTCTTAGTCTCCTGCAAGTTCATTAGCGAGCTGGTGGCTCACGACCTTCTGACTATCGTTAATGTGAGGAGGCATCTTTATTAAGCACTGCAGTGACATAAAGTTCACAGCATCTGTTGATGCAAAACGACATTATCGAACATAACGAGCTTCGTATTGTCGAGTCACGCAATAGTTTGAACAGCTGAAGCAACTTTTGGATCTGAGAGAATGTTTTTTTGGTGTCCAAAAGTGTTGAAAGTTGGAGCACACTCCCGATACGTTGACTGCTAAAGGAAATTATAGGCCCCAACTAGTCCCTGGATGGCTAGCAGGTTCTTGCTGTGAGGTGATGGTGCAATAATGAAATTAGCCCATGTCCAAAGTCCACGACAACCCATCCAATCCTTGTTGAGTCTGAAATACAGCCATGCTCAGAACCACAAAGCCGCAGCATTCGCCTCTAAACACTCGCAGTGATTTTCCCCTAAACAATCAGAAAAAGTGATTATGTTTGCCAACGTGTGTCAATGCTTTTGAAAGGAAGGAATTTGGTCAAATCTATTTCACAGCTACAGGACCAGGAGTACTTCTACTTTTATGACTTATCCCGTGGCATCCAAGCTATAGTGGAATAGATCCACGAGTTCTTTTTGCATCTCAGGCATGATCTCATTGTGAAACTAACAATCGTCTCAGTTTGTACCTGTAAAACCTGAGTTTTTTACTGCAGCGACAATGTGTTTTGAATTAAGGCCGGTCAGTAAAACATAACTATTTGTGCGTTCACAGACTCGTACACAACCTCGACCCCGTTGGTCCCAGCACGTTTCCTTCCTCCCCCAAAGCTTGACTCAGATCTCCTTCAGAGCCGGGAAACCTAAATAAAACCCAAACGATTTCTTGGTGTGCAGACCCTCGCTACATCTGTAAACATCAGCTGGCTGACGAGAGGACGTATGGCCACAGTTATCGAACGCTGCCCTTTTCTTTGTGGCCTCCATTAGTGGTGGAAGTCTGTGGCTGAGCTCCGAGCCGGCTGTCGTGTCCAATCGGTGGAACGTAAAGTGAAAACATTCAAATGAGATGTTGAAGATTTTCACTCAACAATTGGTCAAGAAAAACCTACAAAAAAAAAAAAAAAAAACCCACAATCCCCAGAGGTCAGGTTACTACGAATCCAGTGTGTAACAGCTGGGGCAGGATCTTGTTTGAATCCATAAAAAAAAAGAACTGAATTACAGTTATGTAAGAACTGCACATTGTTCTGGTTTAACAAAATAAAAGTCAGTTTAAATGTCATCTGTCTACGAAAAGCAGAATTTTCTGGAGCGCTCAGTCAAACCACATGGCTTTCTTTCATCAGCAGGTACTCAGGGGATGTCTGCTCCCTGTCTGAGGTTATTCTTGATGACTTAGATTTAAAAAACAAAATGACAGCATGAAGTAGAACTGGATGAATGTGAGCACCAAAGGCTGGCGGTCAGGGAAAAGACAGGAATAGGACACAACAGTCAGGAACATGGGGAGACACGCAAGCAAAGAACATGACAATCAGACGTCCTTATAAACGTGGATGGACGAGCGATGCAGATCAGCTGTGATGACTGGTGTCAGCTGGTGGAACAAAGTTAGGGGAAGGAGGGGAACTGCATACAACACAAGACCAAAAACAACAGACACGCATGAAAACTAAAAGCAAGCAACAAGTCAAAGACCTAACGACTGACCACAAAACTAAAGCAGCAGTTATTAAATAAAACTTTATTTTGACATGTTCAACATAAGACAAACATTAACAAATCACAACAGGACTCGGATGGAATGCACTGATTCAATCTTTATTAAAAAAGAAAAATCAACCAGGTTCGTTCAGGGCAGAATAACTTCTGACAGGGTGTGATCCATCCAGAACTTCGAACTGTGTTCTCCATTTTTTTGGGAGGCTTTTACTTAACAAAACAGCAGTTGAAAAATGCTTTGATACATCTTCAGTTTGATTTTAAATGTGTGTGTGTGTGTGTGTGTGTGTGTGTGTGTGTGTGTTGGGGGTCTTACATAAGGTCCAGTTAATTAACACAAATTAATCCTGACCCATTTCCCTCGTTCACTCCTCATCTCTCCATGAAGTAGATGCCTACCATCATTAATGGAAAAAAGAAAAACTCCATCGTTCAGACATTAAAGCTTGTTTTATCCTCCGCTTGTAAAATGTTTCCGCCTGGGTGGCCGAACATTAAAACCAGCCTCGGGCCAGAAGCTCCATCCTGTTCAGGAAGTGAAATTACACAGATTTACCGACTCAGCCATAAGTCTCGTTTAGGATGCAACAATTTACAAGAAAGTACAACCTTTGGTACAAGTACCACAGTAAAAACACAGTTTTGATTGTCATATATATGAACCAGTAAAAGTTTGACTTTGCCGTAGTTTTAATCTGATGCTGAAATGTAGCTTAGTCTCAGAATTAATGTAGAATGTAAAACAATTTCAAATTTAAAAAGAAATTAGTTGAAAAGTAGCAATACTTGAGTATGGCATAGTTCCTATTTACCATACGTGTGGGACTGGGGATCGAACCACTGACCTTATGATTAGCGAGGCAGAGCAAATGACCGGATCAGTTTTTTCCACGTCGACTTGAAACGCGCTCCGTGAACCAAGTTTTGAGGGTGGACGGCCATTGCTGCCTCGTCCACAGACCAGCCTGCGAGCTCTGATCTCTGACAGAAGCAGCCGGTGGAAAAAGTTTTCCTCCCGACGGACCAATAAAGTCTCACACTGTGCTTTTCATGGCTGTAAACAGAGCCTCCCATCAGCCCGTGCACCACCGCCACACGCTATATATTAGGTCATTTGGCCGAGCGCAGGAGTCACTTTTAGCAGCTGACAAAAGCATTTGGGATGCGCTGGACAGCAGCTCGGACGAGTCCCTCACCTCATCTGGGCTCAGTCGCCAAGTGCTCTCCACGGGGCCATTGGAGGTTGGACGGCTGCAGGGGAAAAGTGTGGGCAGACTGGGACACGCGCAGATGAGCAGCATCAAAGCGCTGCTGGCCATCGTTTCACACTGGAAAAACCATCGCAGGCTGCACGGGCCAGAGAAGAAGAACAGAGTGAGACGAGGGGGTTGGAGGTGGGAAAGTGGAGGGCGGGGGGGTTTATTAATGGTCCACTTTATTACTCTGTACTGTTAAAATTAAGAGCTCGGGTTTCATGACAGCACTTCAGCAAACACGCTAGGTTGCTGCCTCCAGCCCTGGTCTCAGTTACTGTTTCCCAGAGACGGACCAGGAGGAGACCTCGGTTTCTGCCCTGGCTGTAGACACGCAGTCCACTTCTTAAAGCCGCTTAGTCGATAAATGAGCTTTTTGTTGGACACAAAGCAGAAGTTCCTGTTCGATTGGGTGAAACCAAGTGAAAACTGGCGGATTCACAAGTTCTGACAGTGACGATAGCGTCTGAAGAAGGAGCCTTCGTAAAGAAGTTGTTGCTTTCACAGGAAGCTGAATTCCGTCATTTGTCTTGACTTTGCTGTTTTTAACAATGTTAAGAACGGTACGTTTGATAATATTTAGGGCCGTCCCCTGTGAGGCCTGAAGGACAGACCAGCCCTGCGTGGAGCCCCAGGCTGGGCGGAGCTCGCTCACAGATCTCACACAGACCAAATTGAGGACTTACATTTTCATTTAGTGTCATTTTTCATCCAACCTGTGGACGTCCTCTCCAGCTTCCCAGACCACTCGTCCATTGTCTGCTCCTTAATCCGGAGCATTTCTAAATACCTAATTTTCTTGAGGTTTGTCTGAGCTCCTGCAGACAGCCGGGAGCCGTCCTCGTTTCGCCTCCTGCTTCCCGCCCCCAACCTAATACCATCGATATGTGGAGGACTTGGACAGGTAGCTGCATCGCGTCTCTTGTGTCACTGAAGCCAGTAAGTGAGTGTGAGGTGACACTTCCCAGACTGTGGCACCTCTTTAGCTCCGACTCAGGGTCAAAATCCGCCCACATCGCTGGTTTTCACATCAGTCTGCTCATCGTCTTCCTCCTCTGGGCCTCGGACACAGACCGTCCCTCACTGTCAGAGACACTCTGCTCTATTGGACATTTCTGAGAGTTTAGAGCCTAGTTCGATGAAAGATCTGAGCCTGTTTCCCTTTTGAAAATTCCAGTTAAAAGTTTAAAAAGTTCTAAATAGGAGACGCAAACGTGACGACAAACAGACTCCCACTGAACAAAAAGCAAACTTTAAAAAAAAAATCATATCCAAATTCGCAAGAATTAAATGAGGCTTCAGACAACCAAATGAGACGCATAATGACCAAAAACCAATGCAACGAGTCCTCAGGTGGAGGCTGTTCCCCTGTGGGTTTTCTGAAAGCAAGACACAAGGCCAGAAATCGATCTTCCCGTTATTCAGCCAACATCATCGCTGTGATGTCTCCACCGTGTCTCCTTTTCCTCAGAATGGATGAGATCTAAGCTGAACGTCTGGGTACATTAATTACGACCAACAGTTGAAGGCAGCGTGTCCACTTTGCGTCCTCCTTGCTGTTTTTCCCTCCATCTCTCTTGGTCGTCCTCAGCTCGGTGTCCAAGTGTCAGGGGGACCAGATGCTGCTCCTGTGGCCCAGTGGAGTCCCTCAGCAGGTTATTTGTCTCAGTGGAGCGTCTGCGTTTCAACACAAGTGTCTTCACAACAAGTGACCTCCACGGGGAGACCCTGACCTGTGCACACACAGACACGTTTGTCCTCCTCTGGGCTCGCCAGCTCCACCTGGACGAGTATTTTTAGAGAGGAAATCCCCCAAAAGAGCTCATTAATCAGCGAGCAGCTAAGTTTAGGTTCGCTCCTAAATGACCCGGTACCAGCCGTGGCAGAAGGACTGAATGCCTGTGTTTCACAGAATAAACCTGCACACGCAGAGTTAGGGTGTGTGGTCTCCAACGTGAAGGTTTGGCCACAGACGCTAAAAAACGTTAGGTTGGCCTAATTAGTTTGTTTCAACCTCAGCTGGAAAACCTCACCAAACCATTTCAACCTTTGAATGCTGCTCACATATTAAAGTCAAAACTTAGTAAAAACTAATTGCTGCTTTATTAAATTAAGGATAATCCTCCACAGGTTCAAATTAAGACATTAGTTATAAGTTGTTTTGTACCTTTTTGTGTTTTTTACCTCTTTAAATATGAACTTTTAATGTGCCATTATTACCACTCTGACTCGTTAAATAACTGAATACTGACAAAAATAAACTTAAAATCCTAATATGTTGCTAAACGTATTTAACATGAGGAAAAATCTCTAAATCACAATAGTGAGAGAGGTGTAATTAATGTTTTTCACACATTTGTTATATATGTAAGTACAATTCCCATTATAATTTATTTTAGACATTTTCAAATACTTTTTAAGCCTCATTTTTACCCACATAAATTCGATTTGATTGGCTTATTAAGGCAACTCTACCTGCACCCTCCCCCTCCGTCCTGAAATCAGCAGACAGGAAGTAGAACCTCGTGATGATTATGCTCTTTGTACTTCCACCTGCATGTGGTTGTGATTTGGACATGAGGCAAAGTGTTTTCATTGGCTGCTCAGTTTCCTGTTACAGACGCTCTTTTGTGCCTCGTCCTCTCTACTTTTATTTCCTCTAACATGGACGTAACAAGCCACTCGGCTTTTCTTCATCCAGCTAATTGGAGGCCACTTCGCCTCGGCTCCCTGCTCCCTCCCTGCTCCCCGTTATGACAGGCTTAATGGCTTTACTGAGAGGGTTCTTTTACTGCTCTCGTCGGTTTCTGCTGGGCCTCAGAGCCAATTACAGTAATCAGAGCCAAAGTGTGAATCCAGAGAGAGGAGCCTCATGTGGTGGTCCAGGTGAAAACCAACCTGTGGGGGTTCTGCAGCAGAATTAGTCCTTGTTTTAAATGTATTTACACTCGAGGGTGGCTCAGCTTCCTCCAACTAGCCTGTCGTCACCGTATTAATCCTTGGATCAAACAAGTTCCGGGAGGCAACTGAAAACTTCAGCTGCAATTTTTGATTAGAACATAAGTGTGAACAGACATGTAGATAAACTGACAAATACTGGTTAAATGAAAGTCTGGAACACACTTGGGGTTCACAGTATGCGCAGCTTTAAGCTTTGAGCTTTGTCTGAAAACGCTTAGATTCCAACAAGCCACATGCTCAAAGGATCCAGTTAATTTAGTCCGTTTCATTTTTAGACAGCCGTCAGGTCAAGGGTCAGCACGCAAGGCTTCTACCCACCACATTTGTCAGAGCAAGGAGGCTCGAAAACTCGTCATAGATGAGGACAAACCTGCATCCACAGACACGCATGCTGCCCCACTTCCAGGTTTTGAATTAGTCTGTCCTCTGCCTCTTAAGTCTCACCCAGTGTGAGCTCTCTGCACCCGTCTGTCTGGGCCTGAACCAGCCGGTTTCTGTTTCAGGCCCTGTCCGGTCTGCTCGGAAATCTGACCTCAGCTAGTTCCTGGTTGTGTGATTCTTGTCTACCCTGCCTGCCATATTCTGGATGTGGTTCCTCCCAACTGCTCCTACTCCTGTGCTCCGGTCTTCAGTTTCCCTCCGGTTCAGTCCTTACCATCACGGGCTTGTCTCCGAGCTTTTGGGTGCAAACACTGTTGTGTTGTGAGTTCCATGGATGTACACCGTTATATTCAGTTTTTTTCTGGCAGCAAACCAGAAACTGTTCTGGGAAAACCCCCGACCCCCTGACACGTGTCCCCCTCCTCTGTAATTGCACCAATTAAGTTTCATAACAGGCCAGAAACACTTATGTATGTAGCTAGAATAACAATGTCCTCGTTTGTTCATTTATAAGATCCAGAGGTTTGGATCGGGGGGGTTGAGGGGGTCCTCTGTAGGCGTCCCACGTGTGGACCTGGAGCAGATTTATGTGTGAGTGTAGATCAACTTTAATTCAAGAGTGACGACGTCCAAATACTGTCTGAGGTTCTGCCACAGTAAAAACCCACGGTGGTTTATAATTCATCAAAGCTCATCTGACGATCTTCGTCGTTTCGTCTCTGTGACATCGAGTGGCAGCAAACTGTGAAACACTAGGATGAATCATTAAACAGCTGCATGTTTCCCTGTTTCTACTGCTCCCTTCGTGTTCCGGGTCCACGCACGCGAAGCTGAACCTGTTCTGAGCCATGGAGGGTGGACAGCAGCACTCCCAGTGTCTGAAGAGACACGAACAGATCTTCGGACTCACCTGGAACTGTCGGCTGCATCTGTCGGTACAGTTTAAACGACGGCGGTCTCTGCGCTTGGCGTCTCGTCATCTTGTTGGTGGAGTCATTGCATCCTGCACAACATCTGTCACATTTCTGTCCAGACAGCTGCTAATGAGCCAGACTGACGGGTCCTAACTGAGCAGGACTCTGCTGCAGCTCTGCTATGTGTTGATGGAGACAGGAGACATTTCCTCACTTAGGATGTTGATGAACTGTTCTGATCTTTAGTCCTAAAAGTAGAAAGTAAAGTGCATCACTCAAACTTTTTGGCCTCTTAGAAATTTCCTGCTCCATTTAAATAACTTTACTAATCCCCCTCTGAGGGTGACATCATGGCAAACAGTCTCATTTGATTGGTTGATGAGGTGATAAGGAGTCTATTTATAAAAGTCCTCGGTGCTGCTTCTTATCATTGTGAGGCATTCGCTGACAGCTGGGATCACACACCCAGCTGGAAACACAGTGACAGGCACGCACAGTAAAATGAGAAGAGGTCAAAGGTCATCTGTGTGGTGGGGAACGTTCTCATTTGTACAAGATGTGCCGACAGTCGACTGGAGTCCAGAACGTTTGGAAACTCCTCTGTAGCCTTTCACTCTGATAGTAAAGACTGGAATGTCGGGACCTCGCAGTTCCGTCCCTTCAGACTCAAGTCAAATGGGTCAAATGTGTTGCAGAAAACAAGAAACAAACTGTCCTGTCCCTCTGTAAATACAACTGCAGCTCAAAGTTTGCATCGAAGACACTTTGAGCTTTGGAGTTGAACATGTTTCCGTTGTGGACTTAATAACTGAGTCAGAGAACCAGGGACACAGAGACAGATCCTGAGTAACTGCGATGAGCGTCTGTTCTGGCTCTCACCGAGTCATCTTACTAGAAGCTCAAGTATAGAAACAGAAGGAGCGGCCGCTGAGCGTGTGTCGATTTTGGCCCTCCGTCTTCTCGTCCTAATGAGCACGTCTGTGTCCGTGTGATCGCATTTGTGATACTGCGGCTTCTCGTAAACTCCATCTTTCTATTTTCAACCCAGAAACTTTCAACAGCTGCAGTCATATCACCGCCCCCCCAGTTCACTATCAGATATTTAGGAGACATGAAATCCTGCAGTTCAATAACAGGCCAGACAGAGAGAGAGGACAGAGCACTAATTGCCCAAACCAAAGAAAAACAGTTCAGTATGTTCTTTGGCTTCTTCCTGATGTTTAATGAATCTGTCGGCTTCTTTTCCATCACCCCCCACCCCCTCCCCCACCCCTCTCCCTCTGCATCAACTCGGATGTGTGAATTATTCATCTGCATTTTATTTTGAAATGCCTGCTCAAACCCGAGACAGGATGAAGACTGCTGTCCCTGAGTTTTTCTGCCATTGAATGCAGAGCTTGTACTGTGACTGTTTGTCACAGAGATGAGTTTGACCAGTACATGTCAACACTGATCATTTTGAAACTGCGGCCCACGAATGCACCATTTATTTCTCAGTTTATAATTCTCTTCAATATGTATTTCCCTTCTTGTCCAGAAGATCCTAAGAAAGAAGACAGCTTTCAATGATAATATCATCATGTGGTGCCGTGCTACTTCTTCTATGGATTAATGTGAGGGGCTACCAGTTTGATACACACTTCTGAAATAACTAATTTGCTCAATTTGTCATTAACTATATGTCATTATTAATAATTAATAATATTCATCTATAGTATGTGACAACACTGGTCCTGTTAATGATTTCTCACAAAAATTATCATCAATGATTTAACAAGGTATGAGACAGATAAATATCAGTATGCAACACTTTATTCCTATAAATCTCTGCAAGTATGGACATTTTCAGTGTATTTTTTATGATTGTCACAATGGGAGTCATCACGCCTCCTGCTGTGTGATGCATGGGGTTTGGGAACTCCGGTGTGTCGGTCGATCATAGCAGGAGCCCCGTCTGAGGTCACTGATAGCAGCTTTTCAAACGGTACCTGTTTCTTCACTGCGTTGCACAAACTGGCATTTAACTCGCGGGCTTTTTCCGTACGTGGTGCGCTGCCCGGCGGGCACTGAGCATATTAGCTAGTGAGACACGTGAAATGTCTCTCCACCTTGTGGCGCTTTGCCGTCGCCACAGTCGCCCCGCAAATGAGACACGTGCAGGAATCTTTCACAGTGGGAAAAACGAAGTCTTCCTCATTCACTGTGAAAATGAAATGTTTTCCTTCTTTTTTCTGCCATGTCTTCAGGGTGAATAATCTCCTCACTTTCACTGCGCCCGCTAGCTCCAATCTAATATGAACTTTTTTTTTATGTTTATTTTGTGATTCTCAAATTCACACCAATGCAAGTGTGATTTAAAAAAGAATAGCAAAAAAAAATGTTTATGCAGCTCACTGGTAAGTGGCGCTATGGTGAGCTCACATGGTCACTGCGGGGTCATCACGTCGGTGACCCCTGCTCTAGACGGTTTCATGCCTGGTGTTGGGTCTATGGTGGCTCTAGCTCTTCTGTGGAAAATCTGCTTGGACATGTCGAACCAACTGTGAACCTGCACCGTTAAATGCATCATTAATGTAAAGTAATGATGATAGGAGCTTTCACAGGAACCCGGGGAGGTCCAAGCCACATCTGCAGAACAGTGGCTTCAAGTAAAAGTGTTTGTGTCTTTCTCCGGCTGAAGGCTTTCACATTGTTTCGCTAATTAACATCATTAACCATAACATCAGGAAAGGAAATAAACTGATAAGAATTCGAGTCTCAACTTCAATATGAGTTTAGATTAAATCTAATCAGTTCCACCAGTCTTTCAATGGCTGAGAATGAATGAAGTCCTGAAAGGTGAAAAGTTGTTTTTTTCACGTTCCAACAGAATATTTGCTGAGCCTTGGCATGACTCCCCGTGTCTGTCTGAAGCGTGGAGGCATTTGTGGCTTTGTCAATTTACTGGACCCAGACATCAGATGGGTGGGGGCTGCGTGTTAAACAAGAAAAGGAAGATTCAAAAGAATGAGACTTGATGGGTCTGTTATTTCTTGTAGTTGTGCCTCGGATTTCCATGTGTTTCTATGCAGGCTGTGTGAGTGTGTCCAGCTTGGATTTCTCTCACTGGGTGTGGATCTGAGCGCTGACAGGTTCTCTTCCTTGTTTTGATTGTGAGCAGGGAGAGGCTCCGACTCCGGATGCTGACATTTCTCCTTCATGTCACTGTGGGACACGTAGGACCAACGGGCTGAGTGCAGACTGAAGCGGGACAGAGGAGTCCATAATCCTGACGGGCCGTGAAAGAAAAGCTGCTGAGGGCTGATAACAGCTCGGAGTTTCGAGAAATTTCTTGGCGACTTGTCAAAGGCATGAGGAGAAATCATGTGGCGAGGTCAAGTGTGTGCGTCCCCCTACTTTAAGATACAGCACCTCGTCATGGTCCAGCACGTTTTGCCCTGAAGACGGCTTAGCATTAACGTGTGTGTGGCACAGTTTGAGTTGTCTTTGCACCTTGTGTTGCTCTGGCAACCTGTAGAAGCATCTGTTGTCCACTGATGGGTTGAAAATAAAAGTCTTTTTGGACTCACGTCACAAATTACCAGATAAAAATTGCCAGGTTGTTTAAAAACAGCCTGAATCATGCAGATGTCCCGACACGGAGGCTGCAACCGTTTCCTTAAAAACGACTGTGTGCTCACACACTTTCAAACAAGCTGATTCCAGCTCCACAGCAACACATTCTGGATGTGACTCAGCAGCTCTGATCATAAAAGGCCTGAATGACAAATTCAAATCGTCAGTCATAAAACAATAAGTTCTATCCACAGAGGACACCAGTCTCCATGTGTTGGACATATTTTGACAGCAGCCACAGGTGAGGTCCTTTCAGTAATGACCACCTCCCGGAGAGGAGCAGCAGCTTTCGGGTTCAACATCAGCACACAAATCATCTTTGTACTCGTCTTTTGCCTAAACATTTGGTGCAAAATAAAACATCTGTGATCATGACGCACAACGAGCTGGAAGAAAACTGATTTAATATCTAGATTAATGACTGCATTGACAGAGGCTGCTGTTTCAATGTGTCATTCTTTGTCTTTAACCAAACAGTGATACACGGGGAGACGGGGACTTAGATCAGAGAGCTGGGGCAGTCCCCGAAGGGCCGAAGCAATAAGGCAGGTACCGATGTAAAGGCGACGCTGATGAGATAAGATGAGATTAACCTTCATTCGTCCCACAGTGGGGAAATTTCCATGTTACAGCAGCAGAGAATGAGCAGAGTTACAGCAAAGAACAATATGAGAAAACTGTCCACTCATGCAGAAAGACACTTAAAGTGACTCTGCTGTGAGTCACAGGGTTTTGTGTTTTTCCCACAAAATAACTTTAATAAACTTTTTGAAAACAAATTGAAATGTTGGGGATCTTTGACTGTAAATATTTAAATATAAACCTCCTGACTTTGTTCTGATGAAATGCGGTAAAACATGTGAGACTGTACTGAAAAAGGTGATTTGACTTTCTCCCCATTACAGACCTCACAAGATCTGTCTGCACTCACAAGTTTTCTCTGGTGAACGTGTTAACATCTTTCCTTTTTAGACCGTTAACACACGTCATTCAGTGTAAGTGTGTAAACTAAAGATGAGGATGAATCCCTGGTGTAAATGTCCCAGATGATCCTCTGTGCTGCTGTTAGTCTGGATCAAACAAAACAGTCATGTGTCAGTGAAACTTTCTTAGGAAAAGTCTCTATTTTTGCAGCAATTCCAAAGATCATCTGAAAACAAAAGTG
Organism: Channa striata; assembly: GCA_033026295.1. NCBI lineage: Eukaryota > Metazoa > Chordata > Actinopteri > Anabantiformes > Channidae > Channa > Channa striata. The sequence continues at coordinate 22,340,558 of CM065169.1, read as the reverse complement.
CAGCGGGTTTGTTCCTAATCGCCGTGGGACGGCGGGCGTCGGTCGATCTGTCGTCTGCATGCAGTGACTGACTCTACGCGTTGTTTTCTTGTTGCATGTTGTTCATGTAATGCAAAGGAGAAAAACTGTAATTAACAAAACACACACACCAACAGTGACCAATCTTTAAAGGCTTCAGTTTCAGTCCACTTCTGGTCGCCATCATTGAACACTATCACATCATGTGTGTTAGTGGCGGCGTGGCCGGAGTTTAAGTCCTCACCCTACAGCCGTGAGCTAAACCATCTGTTCAACCATCGGCGAGTCCAGAGTCGGGCAAACAGAAACTTTGTGAGTCAAAGATGGGCTTTCGTGAGCTTCGTGTTGCTGTTTGTCCACTGTGTTTTCTCCCTGAGGCTGAAAGTGGAAATCTTTCCCCAAAACAACCGCGTGGCCAAATTCTGTGTCATCTGCAGTCATCCAGAGCTCCAGTCAGCCCGCCCCCCCTCATCCAACACACACACACGCCAAACCACAGACTATAAATAGCATCTATAGGTTAGACTGCAGCCTCTGGGCAGTTCAGGCTCCTGGAGAACATGTTAACCTGTTGCAGGACGACTCCCAGTACCTCCAGTCCTGCAGGACATCAGAGTCCGTTTGGCTGCTGTGGCCTTGCATCCGTGAACTTTTCCATGAGATCAGTTTCTGAAGGACCAGGACATTATGTAGCAGGACAGATGGAGCAGAGTGAATGATGTACACACTGACACACTGATATAAAACTACATCCACATATGAGGAAATAACAGGGCCCAGGTCTAATGAGAGCAGATTGTCTTATTTGAAGAAGCACGTCAGAGTACGTGGGACAAAAGGAAGTCAAGTTGGGAGGATTCGATCTTCACCGACACTTGACGCCTGACGCCAATTACAACGCCAAAGAAAAAACGCGCTCTCACCACAAACCAGTTTCCATCCTTATCTGCTGCGTGCCAGTTATAGGCGCAAAGTCTAAGCACCAGTCACTAAAACACAAAACTGATTCGGATTAAACGTAGTTTGTTCGGACTTTTTCTGAACCCAAAAAAGCTTAATGGTTTGTTTGCTCTGTGCATTGGGTTTGGTCACTCCCAAAGTCACTTCAGCCGCTCTCACTGATTCAATCAGTGAGTCGGACTCTTCATGAGCCACATTTATTTTCTCTTCTGTCTCCATGATCTGGTTTATTTTCTCTGAGCTCCGGCGTCAGACAGCAGCTCTGTCTTTCTTCTCTTCATGGAAAATCTCCTCCACAAATTAAGCTCTCCAAACACCATTTCCAAAATGCACAAATTGAATAATTCGGCCCAATTAGCTGAACAAACACTCACTTTCATGCCCGTTAATGGGATTAACGAGCTGCACTTAACTGTCTGTTGACGTTTGTGTCTTTAAACCAACATCCTGTCCTGTGACGAGACTGCGTTGATCAGCTCCTAAGAGCTCACATGCGTCCAGCTGAAGTCCCTCCAAAAACAACCGGACAATGTTTGAAGTGCGGGCGAGCGTCCGGCAGACCTAAACGCCAACGCCAAGGTTTCCAGGCCACCAGAAAAGAAGAAGTCTCAGCCTGAAAAGGATAGAGGAGCGTCTGCGAAGAGAACCAGCTGACTGAGAGTGGAGCACCAATGGCTTCATACAGCAACATTTTTTGTATTCTTGTCCTATGTCACAGCGGCTTCCTTGAAACTGGAATCACCAAACTCTCTAAACCTTAGTGCACATGGATGCCAACGCATTTTGTGTAAATGACATTCTCAGTTTTAGTGGATGGCCTGGCAATTAACTTTTTTGCGTGTTAAATATGAAATTGACACTTAGTGTTAGTTGAGATGAGTTTGGATTGCGTAATAAGTGGCGCTTCTCTTTGTTGTGGCGTGTTCTATTGTCGTAGTATAAATTAAAAAGTAGTATTAAAATTTGTGTTTCCTACTGGTGTACTTACAACATTCTGTGGCAAAAGGTTTTCCCGTTTTCGGCTTATGACTCGGATTGAATAGGAACTTTTAAAAGTGAATTGCAGAGTGAATAAAGACTACATAAAACATACGACTAAACTGCATTTTAAAATGCAGTTGATTTAAAACTTCAATCTAAATAATTCAAATTGAATTGAGGATTGTATTGCCACTCTGGATATTGAATTGCCGGTTGAAATATGAATTGCCATTAGAATTATGAACATGATACGCTTCCATACACAATATATCCTTTTACTAATTCTGTACAAACCTGTTCTTGTTAAACGCGTTCCCTGTACGGTTAAACCTTTGCTCCCCCCTCCATCCAGCCTTCAACCATCACGGCGCCATGAATGAGGACTTCTTTTTTCCTCCTGCCAAAGCTCCTCTCATCTCCCCAGTTTTGGGTGAGCGTTCCCACCGTCTCTCTGTCTGAATAAAGCTTCCTGTGTGCGTCCGCTTTGCAGCTTCATTGTGGCATGGACGCGAACTGACAGTGTAATTCATCACAACGAGATGTCGGACGAAAGCTGCCTGGACTCGGATCGGGACGTCCACTTAGGGTCGAACACACGAACGACAGTTCAGGGAGCTGCAATCCGGCAAACCTGGAGACTCTTCAAACACCAGGCTTTATGTAACTCTGCTCTGTTCTCTGCAATTAGGAGGTTTTTCATGAAAGTGAACATGACTCGAGATGAGCTCATTTTCACTCACTGACATCACAGCACTGAAAAATCATGGACCGTACAGAACTGAAATGCACTAAGGACACATACTGACACTGGTGCTGGCGATGATCCTCTGATTAGAAAGGCTTTGATTTAGGGGAAACAGCCACAACTTCGACACAAATCGCATTACCAAGAAGCTTTAAGTCCATTCCCCATCACTTTAAAGACTCCACGGGTTTCACTCTGATTTGTAGGTGTCCTCTCTGAGGCATCCCAGATAGATTCGTTCATGTTTCTTTGATTTCAAAAGAAAGTTTTTTCTTAACATAGATGCATGTGAAAGTTATTTAATATAAAGAAATGATTCTATTGCGAAGAGAAAGAGAATCTCCTCCTCGCCTGAACACACTTGTGTCTGTGCACTACGAGACCAGCTCTTCAGCAACGCATGCACTTTGTCTCAAAGGCCTTTGTAAAAGCCACAGTTCTGCTAAAAGTGAAGCGCAACACACAGAACGTGATGAATGAAGGTTTCGTCTAAAATACCTGTGGTAATTTTCATTTTTTAATGAAACACTCCTGCACACTGTCTAGTTTATGCTTTAGTGTTTGTTTTAATGTGGTCTGGCTACAAACCTCTACATGGATGCACCAGAGGTACTTTAGTTCCCTGTGAAAACAACAGCAGAAAGATGTTGATCAGAAAAGGAATTCAGTTAAATGAAAGTAATAAACTACAATAGACTTTCCACTTCCGTTTATTTTATATATACAACAAGACAAATCTACAGATTCACGTGAAGTAAACAGGAAGTCCCATACCTGTTGGGCTTAGATGGAGTTGCAGTACCAGGGTTTGGCCTTTGGATGCCACTGCTTAGACTTAGCACATCTGGAAGTAGAGGGGGGTTTTGTTGTTGACTTCCTGTGGAGTTGTAGACAGAGGAGGGTCCTCCAGAAGACGTCCAGACCTGTTTCTGACAAGAAAGTTCAGTTACTTCAATTCACCTTTCAGCTAATCTTACCTGGATGACTGAGAGTCTTCACCGACATTCACCGTTTGTCACAAACCCATTCCTTGCACAAACATTGTGTTCTGGGCTTCAGAGAATGATTCACCTTTCATAACACCCCGTACGTGTGTGTTTCCACCTCTGTGAGAGGCGGCCCGTGGCTGGTCACGATGATCCTCTGTAAAAGCTGTTAAGTCTTTGTTGATCTTTGTGATTACATGTCGTCTTGGCTCCGGCAGATCCGAAGATTCGTGGGAGGTTTTGAGAAACATTAATGCGAAGGAAAGTGTTTGGCTGCTGTGGATGGAGCTTTTAGCACATTCCTCTGCAGCAGAACTTAGACGTGGTCTGGGTTCAGTCCTGGTTGGTCCCTGCTTCGCTCAACTCCTGCAGAAAACTGGGCAAACTCGATGCGAGGCAATCAACAGGGCCAAGTCTGAGTCAGCAGGTTGAGGATTCTGCCATGCTGCCGATAGCTGAGCTGGCTGTTACTCTCCTCTCTCTTCATACTAAAGAAAGCTTCTTCTGTGTTTAAGACGTGCTTGGATATTTCTTCTCTACACGGAAACCGGGAATCGGGAAAATGTTGACTTTTACTTGGAGCGTTACAAAGATGATCTGAAAGCCCGTTTGCCACAAGGGTGATGAGCTGTTTTAGACTTAAAATGATGAGCTCCTCGAGGATTTCAGTCCAACACCAATGTGGTTAAACATGTTAAACTGGTGTTTAATTCAACAGGTCGAAACAACTAAATCAACTACCAGGGTTTCCACTGAGCTGTTAGCCATCAGTCCATAACTACGGTTCAGTGGGTGACTTACGACTTCCCAGTGGAATGAAGCAGCTTCTAGCAGCCACTCATATCCACATATGAACTCCGCACAATGTCGGAGGAAACGGTCCCACTGTCTGAAGACCAAAAGGAGCAGCCACCTGTGTGCTTCCGTATGCGCATCCACAGTATCAAAGAGCAATAATGAATGATAATGACAATGAAAAATGATAACATAAAGACCAGAGTTACAGCAGCCATTTTGAACCCTTTTTGTAACGTAAACCACTGGGCAACTGAGCAACATCCACAACTGATGACAGAAACCTCAAGGATCGGATTATGATTCAAACCTTACAAGAGGTGTCATGGTTTTGGCTTCACGGATCAGACTCACTGATATTTATTAATGATGGAACTCATGATGGCAGCAGCAGAATTAATCCAGAGGTGAAAAGAAACATGTTTCCTGCAAATTTGCAGAGAAATGCATGTGGAGGAGTGTCATCATGCAGCAAGACAATGATCCAAAACTCGACAAAGGACTTCATCAGAGGGAAGCAGTGGGTTTTAGACAGAGTCAGCCTGTGTCTCAACTGTAGAAGGCTGCAGTAAAAGTCTGGAGAAAGGACCAAAAGAAGAAATGTGAGTTAAAGCTGCTGATGATCTGATAAAAGACTTGCGTTGTTTTTAGTTGTTGAAATTCACTCCACGAACATTCATCTCATATCATCTTTTAATGTTAAACACAAACATCTTCAGTGAACAGCAAAAACAGACTAATTGGCCTTTCAGATTAGGGACAAAGACTAATGACTGTGGACACTGAAGTGGGAGACGGCAGTTGATCTTGAACCCATCACTAGACTTTTGCCTTCAGGTGCACAGACTATAACCCAAAGACTTTTTCATAGCACTAGTGTAAAGTTACTGTGTCTTTTCGAATCTATGTGTGGACAGTTGTCAGAGCGATCGGACTGTGTTTGTTCCAGTCAGGACACAGAATAAGATACCGAAGGAATAATGTGGCTTTGGAGAAAGAGCGTATGAAACCTTTTCCCTTCTCCGAGACTATTATCCTCTACGCCTTCCACCTCCTCGGCTCCTCTGTCCTCATCTCTACCTGCCAGCTGCTTCCTGAAGCACTGACACTAACAGCCTTTATGCCCTGTGGATTTTGTGGCTTGAGGCTTTGCCACTCTGCGATCCGCTGAGAGTTCTTGGAAGGCCAGGGATCCACAAAGCCTCCCGGCCTGCCTCAAGCCTTCGGCCCAGGCCACAGAACAGTAAACCTGGCAGAGGCCGAGACCAGACTGTGGTCAGGTCCAGCCCTCAGAGCTGGATTCAGGACTCCCCTCTGTGTGAAGGAGATGCACACAGAGCTGCAGACGACTTAAAGGTCTCACGCTGATCCAAGGGGACTACATTTTTATGTGAGCACGTAAATGACTGTCAGTTTGTCCAAATAATGTCACTGGAATTGTTGCATCTTCAGATTAAAATAAAGTTTATAAAAATAAATTTTAATCATTTTGAGAAGTAATATTCACACTGTCCATGTAAAGATGCTACTGACTTTAAAGTTAGCCTCTTTGTCCATAAAGACACAGTGACAACGTTAAATGCCAAGTGTCCACACAATGAAGACACCAAGCTCCAGGTACAAACGCAGACACAATGGCGGCTTTCAGGTGGCAACACTGAGTTTTCAGAGTCATAATAATAATAATAATGACCCTGACGTCTCCATACGGAAGCAATAAACACCCCCAGAGATAATACCAACTCCCATTTAAAGAGAATGTAAAGTGACATCCCGCCGCGTTAAGTGATGGGGACACAGGCGTCGTCTTTTCACCAGTGGGACAGCACTGACCTAGTGTGGAGACACTTTGCGTATTCATGACAGAAAATCTGACCCTCACTAATAGAAAGACAGTGGATCCTTACAAGGTGGCGCCCACGTCCCTCAACAATTAGCACAGTGTGACAAAAAAGTCCCAGGTGACTACATAGATAAAGACGCCCACGTAGACACAATAACAAACTCTAAGGGGTCCATTGGACTTTTAGCTCCATAGACATAATAAAGGCTAGAATCAACAGAAGAAAGATGGAAATGTGCACACACAGAGACACCAGTGATCAAACAAAAATGAAGGAAAATGAACAAATCAACCTCAAACTTGACTTTGACAGCGCACAGTCTTGATTTCTGTGCTGCCCTGTATGACTGAGAGCCATTCGCTGGCCTGTTCTTCATCTCCAGTATTTCAAACATTTGTGTGTGCAGTGCAGCCTGTTATTTTTAATGGCCTCTGAGCTCTTGGCGATGCCACGTTCACAATGAGCTCCACTGGGAAGCACTAAGTCTCTGAGTGGAGTCAGCTCGAAACCCCAAGAACCTTTAAATGTCTTTGTGAGCAGGCTTTTAATTCCCACTATAAAACGCTGCAGTATATAGTGAGCTTCTTTGTATGGAACTGATTTCTGAAGCTATAACGCGTTTCCTTTCACAAATGCCCTTTAAAGAACGGAAAATGTTGCTGCTAAGTGAGCACTAATGGCTGGATCCGGCTCGGGGGCATGCAACTGGACATCGTACATAGAATTTAATAAACTGCTTGAGCCCCATTTTTCTGTTGTTTGCTTTGGAGTCGCTGTCACATACCTGCGGGTCACATACGACTCACGTATCTGTAATGATTTTACATGTTTAAGGCTGTGACTCATTCAAAAGAATGTTTTCCATCACTGAGCCACCCACTGCTCCTGTGTCCTCCCCCCACCAGCTCCACAGCACCTCCACCTCTCACGGTGGCAGACGAGGCTGCTCCCAGCACACAGCTGCACGAGCCAAACCCCACCAAAAACAACTTTACTCCTTCCGCCTACAAAACAGAAAGAAATACTCAACACAAGCTCCCAAAGCTGAAGCAGTGTCTTCAGGTGTCCTGTTTTTTCTGACACACCTGAACATCATGTCAGGAGTATTTACCCGTGTGCTACCGGGCCAGGTGTGCTGCCGAAGGGAACTACGAAAACACAAAAACACCGAGACAGTTCAGCGTGAAGTCCTCACAGGAACACAGACAAAATGTCCTCCAAAACAGAGAAAAAGGTTGTTTCTCTGACAAAAGCAACACGTTAAAATCACAGCGGCGTGACAGAACATGGAAGATCTGGGTATTTTGCTCCTTCAGCAGTTGTGTATGAGGGCAAATGAAATGAAACGGAAATGACAACATACTGATTCCAAACTGTCTGTGATCAGGACTGGACCAACTCACCTGCTCCTTCCAGGTGCGCAGAGCTTCATGTCTTAACCGATGCTGCCACCCCGTGGACAAAACAAACGGTGCAACTTCTAATGTGGTCTGAGCCCAGAGGTCAAAGGTCAAAGACCACACATCGACCTGAGGTTAGTCGAATACCAGCGAGCAGCTGCAGAAGGTCTGTGGCTCATTCCCAACATGTCTGTAAATTTCTGCCGAGTCATTTTCTCTGTGTATATATCTGAACCAACTCTGCATCAAACCATCTACTTTGAACTTTAATGCAGTAAAAGTGTAAACACTTTTATACCATAAAGGAGGAAACACCTGAGATGAACCATAAATAAAGACTAAGCAACTGCATTACAGGTTAGAAGTTAAATGTTTGATTTGTAGGTGGAAACTACAAAATTTCTACTATTGGTACAGCTACATGCAAGAGTTTTACCATTTTCATTGAAATCAAAGCTGTGGTGCTTCCACATTTCACCTTTACTCTGAGTACTTTGTTAGGCAGCTACAGATTAAGGCAACCTGGCTAAAAAGCCTGCTGAACATTGCATTTCTTCTGTTTAAACATTGCCAAAAATTGAAAATAAACTTTCACATGCTTTACTCCTGGATTCTTACAGTTCTTAGTTATAAAACGTGTCACACCTGCAGGTAGTTTACAAAGTGCATGTATTTCTAGGCCTGTTTCAGAGAACGACATTGACAATTATTAAAAGCAGAAAATATTTATCTAACAGCAACACTGAAGTAAGTACTCCGCCAAGGCCAGCCTGAACCACGGTGGCCATTTTGAATGAAATCAAATGTGGGATCAACCACACACAGTTGTGGTTCTGTTAGATTATTTTTTATTTCCCGCACAACATGAAAAACTGATTTAGTAGAAGGTGTTTGGTCTCTTGGTGGTGAAACGGGGTTTGTGCTGGCGACGCAGGACCCTGTGAGGCAGAGGGAACTTGATCTTGGAGTCCTGCAGGAAAGAGAGAAGAATATTTCATTTGAGACAGTCCACGTGACTGAGTTGTCATTAATCTGTTGGCAGTTTCTGCCAGGTCAAACTGGAAATCTCAAAGAGAAATCTGCACTTTTCTACATGTGGATTTTAAAAGTGGAGCTGACAAATGTGAAGGCAGTCAGCTTTGTGTGTGTGATAAGAGAGGAGAGCTGCTTACATGGAACTGCTTAATGGCAGGTCTGCGACACTTGTTAGCAGGGATGACCTGAACCTTCATGATCTGGATGGAGTGGGCGCGAGCACGATGGCGAGCTCCCATATCACGGTCTGTGACAAACAAGACAGTTTAACTCAATTTTATAACCAACAAAAACACAGACACACAATGTCTACAGTCACTCGACAGTTGACTTTGCCTTGATTTGGAGTTAAAAGTAAAACTAAAAAATTAAAGCAAAAAAGTTTGTTTTAGGACATTTCTGCATTTATGGGACAGTGTCTAGTGAAGAGGCACACTACAAACATGGAGACAGAGTGTGTGGTAGTGACATGTGGCACAGGTCCTCAGCAGGAAACATTCAATATAAACCAAAATACACAAGAAGCTGAACTGATGACAGCTGCATATTTTAGAGCGAGAACCATGAGGCCAATTATTCTGCTACAGAATGCACCTGTAAACTCTGGTTTTGATTGTTTGCCTTGATCACGCTGCAGTTTACAAGAACAACTGTCTGGACTCACGTTCTTATCCACGCGAGTGAAAGCACAAACCCGAGACAAAAGGCGCTAAATTAGTCGAGAGCTAATCAGATCTGTTGAAAATAAAACCTGTAAAATCTCGGGATCTCATCTTGCGATTTATATCGAGGCCGCGTACAGAAGTGTGTGCAGCGTCACTGCAGCAGGTCAACAGCCAAACACCTAGAGGTGAAAAGCAGTCACCCCTGGAGGCAGCTCACCTGTGAACATATGTTGTGCCAACAACCCCGAATCGACACGTTTGCATATTAATAAGAAATGTGAGTTCAAGCGACATTTCCTTTCGGCACCACCGAATGAAATCCTAATGAAATTTAACAGCATTTGAAACCTGACAGAATGGAACTTTGTTAAGAGTTCCTGGAACGGTCCTCAGATTATTGTTCACTTCATTCTTTGACATCTTGTTCTCAACAAGGACACTGTTACCACTTTATCGTTCTCACCCGCTGTCACTTAACAGGATTTCCTGTACTTGTTTCTACATTTTAATTGACATCGATCGCCACACGAATGCAGACATTTGTGTCCACCTATTAAGATTTGTCTTCCTCGTAGCAGGAGCCACACGTTTGATGAGGTGCGTGGATACTCACAGCACTGAGTAACAGCTCCAGAAGTGGTCAGGTCTCTGTACTCCCTGTACATATTGTGGGTGCCACTGCGAGAATCATAACGCAGCCAGATGCCAAAGTTCTTCACCTTTAAAGGGGTCTCCTCATGAACCTGAACCAGGTCAAAGGAAAAAAACAAAACACTGTCATTTCCATTTTCACTAACAGAGGCAAAAGAATGTGTAGAGCTGAGGAAGGTGACAGAGGTTTAGAGATAATGAAATTAAACTATGTATTAAAGTTAACCAGCTGCAATGCTGACAGCAACCCTGTAATCCCTAGGTTTTCTACAAGTGCGAAAAATAAACTTCTAAAATCATTTAAATGAAACAAAGCCGTCTTTGGAAGCATGGTCCTTGAAGTGGACCCTGGGTTAACATTTTGCAGTAAAATATTTTAGACCGCACATGAAACCTAACGACAATCTTTAATAAAGCAGCTCCTAACTTGTTTGTTGGTCATTTTAAATTTGTCATGCATGTCTCATAACAAAATAAAATTCACTAAAAACACTTTCATATTTTGAACAATTTTACTTTTACCTATTAAATAAGTGTAACCTCTGTGGTACCAGCACTTTGAGGAGGGTCAGACATACCAGGCCACAGTAGACGGTCTCTCCTGAAGCCTTCTTCATCTTCCTCAGCTGGGAGACGAAGTACCAGAAACGGGACTTGGCCACGACATGGTTGGGGGCAAAGATCCTCATTCGGTACAGAGGGGGGGCAGGGTTCTTGGCAGAGGGCAGCAGACGCCCAATGACTTTGTACTCCCTAAGCTGCAAATAGAACAATCAGCATCTGTTAGTGCACAAGTGCCTCACAACAAACTGTACACGAGGCGTTAACGGTTTGATTTGTTGAACCTTGAATTCACTTTCAAAGGCACTGCAGCATCAGAGAAAGGCGACAAGGATCGGGTTTCTGTCTGCACACCAGACAAAATCATACCACTGACATGATATGACCTTTGGGTTTGGGTGCAACCAATGTTAATGAACATTAAAACTGATTTTATCCTGTGTGTATTTGAGACCTTTTGACGACTATACGTAGCACTTACGCTAAACCTTTTTCAAAGTTACGTTCACATCGATGCAGGAAACTATTCTTTAACTTGCACATTCTCCTAAAAACAGATAACAAATTTTGCTTTTTAAGAGGCAGGTAAGTTGTGTTTATGAAACACCTGTGATTATTTAAGTTTTGTCTTTCAAGCTTTTTTGCAGTGTGTTTTTTATGAGTAAATCCTTCACCAGATCTGTGACAATTGAACGAATTCCCCAAATACGTACTGGAAATACATTCACATTTAGCGTGACTGCAGCCATACTCATTAAGTGTGGCTCGGTCGCAACAGAAGCCGATGTACATAAAAATGGTGTACATATTTCTGCATAAACTAGAACCCATGAATCAAACAGAGGTTCGGTGCTGAACGAACACACGCTGTCGAGAAACACGTTAGCATCTTACGTTAGCCACACACGGCTACCTTTGGCTCTACGTCCAGACTGTGACACTTACACGCGGCACATTTCATGCAAATTAAATTAAGTCAATTTAGCATCTTTGTGTGGTTTTCTCATGTAAGTCGACTCCTCCGATTTCGAACAAATACTCGCTGTAACACGCTCCGTCACCGTCAGAGGCGCCGCCGTCCACATGGTACCGCGGACGCCATGTTGTAGCCGCACAAGCATCGGCAAGAAAAACACTTAAATTATCTGTTAAAATGGGACTTTGTACGACGTTCAGCACATCGACAGAACACACAGCGCGTTAAGAAATGGTATGTGTTGGTTCTGCCCGTGTGTAGTGATCTGAAATTGACAAATTACGAGTTTTACGTACGGTGCCGGACGCCTTCATGGTGTCTCTCGCTCACTGCCACGGTAAAAGAGGAAGCAGCAGGGCGGAGACTCTGCACGTCAAATGGACGCCGGAGGAGGAGGAAGGGGAGGGACTCCGCCTGCCCGAAGCTCGTGTCACACTTGGCGGGCGACGGCGCGTTTGTGGCCCTGAAAAAGTCCCGGGAGCGACAGTGAATGTTTGAACGCGGAACATCACTGTGTAAAACATGGGTTCGATTCCGACGGATAATCTGAACACAAACTGGACAGCAAGCCGCACAAATGTCCATGAATGTTTACAAATTTAAATATACTCATATAATAGTCATTCGAATCTGTCTGTTCACGTGTGAAGTGAAAGGTAAATTGTTTCTTACCTTGAATCAAACAGCAAAATGAGACAATAAAGCAACAATCTGTAACAAAAACAGTATAAGTGGAAAATATTAATATTTTAACGTTTCTACGAATAAGAAACCAACTTCAGCGCGGACAAAGAAACGGCAGCTAAAAATATATATGTTTGTCTTTACAGCCTCCACCAGTAATAATGGGTGTGATTCATCTCACATAAAACCGTACCTTTCATAAATAAACAAACAAACAAATAAATATGTTCTACATTTTTGGTGAATAAATGTGTCGCTTGGAAGCGCTTCCTGTGGCGGTGACCCGGATGTTAACCAGGCGGACACGCCGTACCGCCGCCGCTGTCGTGTGGCTCCGACCGACGTGCAACGGATTTCTGGAGGTTTCGCAGCGTCCCCGTGATGAGTTAACGGGAGCGAAAACAGCGCAGGATACGTTTTTATTAAGGTGCGTTTTCCGGGAAGCGCTGCTTCATTCTGTGGTGCTTTGCTCACGGAGGAAACTGTGCCGGAGATTTTCACAGCGATGATGTGATTGAAGGAGCGAGCAGCAGGTAACGTGTCCAAGCCGTCAGAAACCGTGTGAGAAGCGCCATAATGCGGCGTTCGCGTGTCTCACACGGTCCGTGTAGCTGTCACCGTCTCCTCCGGCTGGTCACCGGGGATTCTCCGTTTGCTGCCGTGTCGGGATCAGCCCAGCCGGCGAGATACGAAGCCAACCGCTCGCTAGCTTTAGCTAGCATTCGCCCGTTCTCTGGTATAGGAGTGCAGTTAGCATGTAGCCTGTGGTGTCAACTTTGTGAGGAGTGGCCCGGCTAACGTGACTCACTTATTATTTTCATCCGCCGAAAACAGATTTTCCAGCGCAGTTTACCGTGTTTATGTCCAGTGGAGCTTTTGGACGTCCACCTAAACTCTGACTGATTTTGTGCTGTTGGTACTGTGTTGCATCATGTCAGGTGGCTCTTCACTCCGTTTTATGTTATTGTGACCTGGTCCTTATTATTTTTTTTTACAATAACAGATTTTGGAGAGTTGTGTAACTTAAAGGGCTTTACAGGTGATTGGACTGTTGATAAACAGAAGATACTGTATGCAGGAGTAAAATATGGCTTTTTCAGCCATCATCAGTAAATAAACTCCTTAAAATTGTTTAGAATTTAAATGACACATTGTTTTGTTTTTAAATAAAAGACAAAAATAGGTATTGTTATTAACGACCTAAAGCTTTTTTATAGCTTTTTCTAGGAACAATACATTCAAATGTTTTACATCTTAGTATCTGAAGCTGTGTGTATGGGGCATATAGCAAAGTGCTAATTTGCAGCCCCTGCCCCTGGTTTGGCTTTATATGTAAAAGTAACAAAAAATAAGGTTCAGTGTAGTTGCAGGAAATGTAAAATGTACTTAAACATAAATAAATAATTATTTACCAAAGTTTACATTGGCCTTTATAATTAAGTCTGTTACACCACATTCTTCAATTTAATTCCCCTCTGCCAGCTATTGCAGAGAACCTAAAAACACATCAGCACTTTTGTGGAACATGGGCAGGGAACATGTTTCTGTCTATGCAGATGCCGCTTCAGAACTCTACACTCGACACAGGATTTCATATTTCACTTCGGACTACAAACGCAGGCTGCAGCGTGTAGTGCCATGAGCTGATAGAATTACCCCCTGACACCGGGGTCTGCATCCCCAAAATAAAAAAAAATGGACTGAGATCCCCAGGATCAAGACCACCCGACACCTCCACAGCCTCGTTCCCCAGGTCAAAGCCATTTCCAACAGGAACGTTACTCGGTATCCCAGCGTCTCTTTAGATCATGCCCACCAATGTGCACTGCTCCTCTCACACTTGCACTTTCAAGTCAGTATATTCCAGTTTGGTGGTTTTAGCTTTTCCAGTGTGATGGTCTACTGCTTTTCTTTAAGTCCAGGTTTGTACACAGTTGATTTGAAATGAATGTGCTTGAACTGTAGGGAGGGCAGGAAAGTAAAAGCTTTGAGCATATTTCACCTTTGGTTTCTCTACCTCTGTTTCAGATGAGAGAGATCTGCCTGACCGCAGCAGAGAGGACTGAACGTGCCCTGAAGGAAAGCTAACCCACGAATGGCCTGCCAGTCTGTTGCTGCAGTCATGGACGAGCAGGCCCTGCTGGGGCTCAACCCGAACGCCGATGCCCGCTACAGGCAGAGGGTACAATTATTTTATGTTGTTTTTAGTTACAGCAGAGCTACATGCTAAAACTACTTTTAATAATGAGTTCTTTTTTAGAATGAAAGCCTTCTGTTTTTGTTGAAACTGTTTTTAACATCATAGAAAATACATTTTTCCCAGTGTAAATCCAAGCACATATGTTGCTGTGTAATAAACAGTAAGTAATGACTTTGAGATGGAGGTTTATCGCATCGTCTCCCTGTTTTAATATCCACGTTTTATTATATTTGCAAATTAAGGCACAGGGCTGCTTTATGGGAACACTGTAAAGTCATACTGAGCGGTTTGGTCATGAATCAAACTAATAAGCCATGTTTTTGTCTCTTCAGGCCATGGCATACTTTGAGCAGCTAAAGGAGTCTCAGGATGCCTGGGAGGTGTGTGCAGAGGCCCTCGCTAAAGGCATATACAAGTGAGTTTTTAATTTCTGTCTGCAGCTGAAGTGACTGAGGGGATCAGTTGATCAATAGAAAATCAGTTTTAAATACTCTGGCTATGTTTTGTTATTTTAAGCAAATATTCCAAATGAAGCCTGTCTCCAGCCAATTGTTTCTGTGAAAGGGTTGGGATCTATTTTAGGTTTGTAGTCAGCCTTAAAAAAATGTATATTACAGGAAATTGCTTGAAGTAACAGGGTTTCTTCCCCATTCATTCAAAACATTCATAGATTGAGAAAATAACCCCTTTCATAGTGTCCCACATCCTGCTGTGATGTTGAATAATGTTCCGTCCTTTATTTACTTCTAATTTGTTTAAAACCCATTTGCCTGTCCATTATTTCAGTGATGACCATGTGAAGTTCTTCTGCTTCCAAGTTCTGGAACATCAGATTAAGTTCAGGTAAAAAAAGAGGCCCCCTCTGTGTTGGATTCTTTTTGTGCTGCGGTGGAACCCTTGTAACCTGCAAAGTGTTTGTGTTGCAGGCACGCTGGTCTGAGTGGTGTTCAGCAGCAGCTCATCAGAGAGACTCTGATGAAATGGCTCCAGTGTCAGGTAAAGCACGTTAAAAATGAACTCTCTGCAGTCTCCTGCAGCCTGTGGACAGTGAGGTTCTTGGATTTTTTTTATTTTTTTTTTTATTTAATGGTCCCTTTTCCTTGATTGCAGCTAATGAACGCTCAGCCTGAGAAACCCTTCATCAGAAACAAGGCAGCTCAGGTGTTTGCCCTTACCTTTGTAATGGAATACTTGACTCTGTGGCCCAAATTCTTCTTTGACATATTGTCTCTGGTGGGTCTGAACCCTCATGGAGTTGACATCTACCTGAGGATGCTGATGGCTATCGACGCTGAGGTGGTTGACAGGGACATCCTGCACTCACCCGAAGTAAGCGGCTTGTTCCTGACAGGATCCTCGCTGCTCCTGGAATTACTGGAATTTACTTTTTATTTGATCCTTTGGGATGTTAGGGCGTCTTTGGAGTGTGGGTTTGGATCTAGTTGGTGGAAATAAGTTCAGTCATCTGATAAAAGCAAAGTGAATGATTTTTAATAGCACAAATCAGAATCAATCTACTAGAATGATTATTGTATCCTTTTCTTCACAGCTGTACAGTGATGCATCTGCAGATAAACTTGAATATTAAGCTGATGTGCTTAATATTAAGGAGTTCGGCAAAGTTCAAGAAATGTAAATGTATTTTCAAAGTAGTGACTCGCAGTTAACTAAGAACTGGAAACAGATCACTGAAATAAACTCATCTAATTTAATCTGTAAAACTGACCACAGGCTTTGCATTTTGTATCTTTACTTTCAGGAGACTCGTAGAAACACTTTGATCAAAGACACCATGCGTGAGCAGTGCATCCCCAGCCTGGTGGAGTCCTGGTTCCAGATCCTGCAGACGTACCAGCAGTCCCACCCAGAGCTCACTTGTCAGTGTCTGGAGGTGGTGGGAGCCTACGTGTCCTGGATTGACCTCAACCTCATTGCCAACGACCGGTCAGTCATCAAACACGAGACAAAGGGTCTGAGGGGACTAGTTTTAAGTCACTTTCAAAATATTATCAATAAAAATGTACTGTAAAAAAACTGTGTAGAAAATTAGCAAGTGGCATAACCCCTGCTTGAAAAAGAAATCTATAGTAACAAGAAATTCACAATGAATTCATTCTACTGCTATATAAGAAAGTCTCATTGGATGTAAAAGATGTAGTAGCCTGAAGTAAAGTAAAACCTCCAGCAAAATGATCAGTCTGTACAAAATATGTAAATTATGGCACGTACTGTACATTATCTAATTATTGTTATTATTAGAAAACGTGCACAGTAGAACACCGACACAGCATTAGGCTTGATATAGGTATCAGATCTTCAGGTGTGTAAACTGACCCAGAACTTAATATTTATAAATTAGCATTCCATTACGTGTTGTCTATTATTCCATTGACGTAGTGCCAGTCAACAAAAAAATAATTTTAAGACCCTTAATCAGCACTAGGCGATAGTAGGAAGGAAAGACTGTTTATACTGTTTAATGGAAGAAACCTTCAACAGAACCCGGCATTGCTGAAGTTTTCGGTTTATTCTGTGGTATCGTTTTCAAGGTTGTTGTTTTTTTTTTTTTATATATATATATATTTAGACAGGTTTGGTATCATGACAACACTACATCACAGTTGTGAAATACCATAAACTAGCTTGGTACAAACATGACAAGCATGACGGCAGATAGGAGGAGACTGGAGAAGCCGTCCAGCACAGGTGGTAGCCAAGCTATCATCCGTGCTGGAGGACGACTCCCACCCCCGTGGTGCAATGGCTTGTATGATTCTGTACATGTGTGGGATATTTTTATTCTTATTTTTCCATTTTAGATTGTGTGTGTGTGTGTGTGTGTTTCCCCACTGTGGGACGAATAAAGGTTTATGTTATCTTGGAAATCAAACTCTTATCATGTAGATCTTTGAATTGTGCATTATGTAAATTACGTAATGGATTAATGTTTAGATGGCTACTCGGCAAAGTTATTTACTAAAGCATAAAAACAGCAGGTTAACGGAATTGCTCGTAGTCATTATAAACCGTTGTGTAATGAGGGAATTGCACCCCATAGAGTTGCCAAGTAGTTATCTGATGTTCATTTTCTGTCTGTGTTTTCAGGTTTGTGAATCTGCTACTGAGTCAAATGTCTGTGGAGGAGCTCAGAGAGGAGGCCTGTGACTGTCTGTTTGAAATCGTCAACAAAGGGATGGACCCTGTGGACAAAACTAAATTAGTGGAATCTCTGTGCCAAGTACTGCAGTCTGCTGGATTTTTTAATGTGGAGCAGGTATTTACACACACAGGAGTCTAGTCTCTTCTACTGGTCTCTTCCCCATTGCTGTAGGCACATGTGGGCAATTATCTAGGAAAATATCATGTATAGGTCACAGTTGGTTGTGGTAAATGGTACAGTCCATGCAGTACAATGTTTAAAATGTCTAACCCTTAAACATGTCTGCTATACTCAACGTGGGACAGACTGTGTAGCTCAGTGCAGAAAAGAGACCAGAGGACCTATTTTCATTTGGTGCCACATGTTCTACGGCCCCTGAATAAAATTCTTATTTACTGCAATACTTTCAAATACTTTTTTTTTTTTTTTTTTCTTTTTCTTTGTGTCTCACCAGGAGGAAGATGTGGACTTCTTGGCCAAGTTCTCTCGCCTGGTAAATGGGATGGGTCAGAGCCTTGTGCTGAGCTGGACCAAGTTGGTCAAAACCGGCAACATGAAGGATGCCACTGAAACACTGCAGGCTATAGAGGCCAAGGTGCCGCTGGTGCTTCAGCTCTTGGTGCACGAGGATGACGACATCTCGGCCAATGTCGTCGGTTTCTGCTACGAATACTTGCATGTCCTCAAACAGGTGAGTGCTGACTAGTCATAATATTGTTATTTTTGCTACCAGGCAAAGTCTTGATGGACAGGCTTTGATTTGGTCTGAAATGTATTTGTCACATTTTTATTTTTCAGAGTTGACCACATATTTGATTTGTTTTTTTTAATTTTGCAGCTTCCTCAGCTGACAGAGCAGCAGAAAACAAACATAGAGGTGGGTTTCTGACTGGGAATGAGGCGCAGATATTTGTTTCTCTTGACGCAACAAATAACTGAAACTTTAATTTTTTTTTACCACAGGCAATCATGCTGGCTGTCATGAAGAAGCTAACGTATGATGATGAGTACAACTTTGAAAACGAGGCAAGTCCTGCTCCTGACATTAGGACCATTAACACTAACTGAACATTGGAGCGTGACCGGTCCTCTGGTTTGCGTTTTTTCCAGGGTGAGGACGAGGCCATGTTTGTGGAGTACAGGAAGCAGCTGAAGATGCTGTTGGATCGTCTGGCCCAGGTTTCTCCGGAGTTGCTACTCGAAGCTGTCCGCAGAGTCTTCACGAACACAATGCAGTAAGAGACAACTTTATTAAGAGGACTACAAAAACAATAAAACATGAGCATGTTCCTAAAGTAAGACCACTCCTCTGGAAGCTGCATTAGTATCAGAGTACAAGTAAGTTTATCCAGAGTTGTGTGTTTGTTCCCCCCTCAGAAACTGGCAGTCGGCTCCGTTCATGGAGGTGGAGGTGGCCATCAGACTGCTGTACATGCTGGGCGAGGCCCTGCCAACCTCTCATGGCGCTCATTTCTCTGGGGATACGGCAAAGACGAGTGCTCTGCAGGACATGATGAGGACGGTCCGTTACAGCAGTGAACTGTTCAATGGTTTGTAGAATGTTTGCTTTATCTGACGTATCTTTAACTTGAATCTCCAGCTGGTTTCCTGCGGTGTCAGCAGCTACCAGCACACCTCTGTTTCTTTGGAGTTCTTCGAAACAGTTGTTCGCTATGATAAATTCTTCATCGTGGAGCCGCAGCACATTCCAAATGTACTGGTGAGTGACACGTTAGAAGGTAGAATGTAAGCTTCATGTTAGCAACCAAAAAAAAGACAGCTTTCATTCTTAACACGCTTTGTTCGACCAAAAACTGGTGTTGTGTTTACTATCAGATGGCATTTCTGGACCAAAGAGGATTGAGACACAACAGCCCAAAGGTTCGCAGCAGAGTGGCCTACCTCTTCTCGAGATTCATCAAAACTCTGCAGTGAGTCCAAAGACATACACAGTCTGTAATAAAATAAAAAGTCACAAGATATTAACGTAGTTACATTTTAAAACAACAGATTGTGCTGGGTAAATATCTTCAGTGAATAATATCTTATAAAAATGCATCTTTGACAAGGATATCTTTTGATAACATGATACAGTATCTTGTGTTTGTCAAGATGTTTCCGTATAAACGCCTTTTATGTGAACTGAGAACAATATTTTTTTTTTTTTTGGTATCTAGTTGGCATGAAATTTTAAGATGGAAAAATAGTCAAAATGCAAGATGTTGATATGGTCCTAGGCAGATATGAGCAGAGGAGAAGAAGAACCTTTATTCGTTAGCCCACATACGTTTTATTGCAGTGTAGTAATAAAGTATGGACTGGTGTTTCAAAAGTCAATTAGGATTTATTTTAACATTTGCATATTTATTTTCTTGACGCGTGTGGATCTATTCAGACGTGTTACCTGCGTGTTGTGATAGTTCTGCTGTTTGTTGACAGTAAACACATGAACGCCTTCATTGAGGACATCCTGACCAGGATCCAGGACCTGCTGGAACTCACTCCTCCTGTAAGTCCCAATATTGTTTACTCATCCAAAGAAAGAAAACATTCTTAGTTGTTGCAGCACTAATGTATTTGTGTTCCCTCCAGGAAAATGGCTTCCCTGCGCTGCTGACCAGCGACGACCAGCTGTTCATGTTTGAGACAGCAGGTGTCCTGATTGTGAATGGAGAGACTCCCGTTGAGAGGAAACAGGTGCTGATGAGGAG
The DNA here is from genome assembly GCA_033026295.1 of Channa striata. NCBI lineage: Eukaryota > Metazoa > Chordata > Actinopteri > Anabantiformes > Channidae > Channa > Channa striata. The sequence goes on along the minus strand of CM065169.1, from coordinate 22,320,186 downwards.
TCTGCTGACACCACTGATGGACGCATTTCGCCTGCTGCTCGCCAAACTGCCACAGGAGACGGAGGAAGAGAGGCGGACTGCCCTTGCCGACTGTCTGAGTCATGCGGTCGGTTTTGCCAGGTGAGGCAAATGGGAAAAGTTTTCAGGACCTGAGTGCTTGCCATCGCTGTCAGATACTGAGGGTAATGGTGGAGAGGCAAATGTTGTTACCATGTAACAAGAAATATCATTTTAAAATTACCATGACGCAGACTTTGATTGATTGGCCTGCACACAAAAGCTTTGCTCCAGTTCAAATGCTGCAACACAACATTGTGAGCTGAAAACTATATTTTTGCTGTTTTCATCAAGATCATCACAACAGGTGCCAATGGGAACAATTTACTAAATCCTCTTTATGTAATTTGTGTGTGTGAAAACAAGGTAATTGAGAAGCTTGTATAATTCAGATTTTCCCAAATCCATAACAATGAAATGGAGCATCGTTCACAGCCAGCACCTGTCTATATATCCAGTGATGGCTTGTTTCTTCTGTTTGTAGTCGGACCAGCAAGGCGTTCAGCAACAAGCAGACAGTAAAGCAGTGTGGCTGCACTGAGGTTTACAGAGACTGTTTGCAGACCTTCCTGCCTGCGCTGAGCTGCCCCGTGCAGCGGGGGGTGCTGCGCAGCTCAGTGCGCTCCTTCCTACACCGCATGATCATCTGCTTGGAGGAGGAAGTGCTGCCGTTCGTCCCTGCAGCCTCCGAACACATGCTGAAGGACTGCGAAGCCAAAGACCTGCAGGAGTTTATCCCACTGATCAGCCAGATCACTGCCAAGTTCAAGGTATGAAGGAAAGAACAGGATCACAGTGGGGGTTAGCAATGGTTACTCTTGAGAAAGGGGGGGAATAAAAAGTCATATAAAAAGAAAGGAGCTGTAAGATTATTGTAGATGGATAAGGCCACACAGGCTGAGTAACCCTGTTTTCTCCTGTTGCCATGGTAGCGGCAGGTGTCTCCCTTCTTGCAGCAGGTCTTCATGCCGCTGGTGCTCGCCATCTTTGAGGTGTTGGCGCGGCCGGCGGAGGACAACGACCAGACGGCTGCTTTGGAGAAACAGATGCTGCGGAGGAGCTACTTCAGCTTCATCCAGATCATCACAGGAAGTGGGATGAACGAGGTGATGGCCAATCAGGGTGAGTTTGATTGATGCGTTTCGGTAATCTGTAGTGGCTTTTGTATGTATAATGGTGGAATTCAAGATTATTAAACTGCAGTGTTTTTGTTCCCAGGAGCAGAAAACATTGAGCGAATCGTGTTCACAATCATCCAGGGGGCCGTGGATTTCCCAGACCCAATCGCTCAGAAAACCTGCTTCATCATTCTCTCCAAACTGGTCGAACTGTGGGGTGAGAAAATCCAGCAAAGCATCAAACGTAGACTTTCTTTGACCGTTTTCTTTTTCTGTCCTCTTATAATATTCGGATCCACTTTGCAGGAGGGAAAGATGGCATGGTGGGCTTCCCCGACTTCATCTACAAACACATTGTCCCTGCATGTTTCATGGCTCCTCTCAAACCGACCTTTGACCTCTCAGATGCTCAGACAGTTCTGGTAAGTTTCTGTATCTGGGTCCATTCTAAAACCACCTACTTTGAAAGTCTTTCCACAACCTTCAGTTGTGCTGTCCTGTGTTTTGCAGACGCTGTCAGAGTGTGCAGTCACACTAAAAATGATTCATCTCAAACGGGTAAAAGCAGCTTTACTGGATTGAAGCAAATAATATTCTTTTATTTATTTATTTTTTTGTTACAGAGAACGACAATTATAACGTTTTTGTTTTCTTTTAGGGGCCAGAGTTTATCCAGTTCTTACAGCAGGAGTACCTGCCCTCACTTCAGGTGTCACCAGAAATCTCACAGGTAAACTGAACCTGGTGACTTTTTTTAAACCTTAATGTTGTTGTAGAGTGTTACCTGGATGAACAGTTTCTCATGTTTTCTTAACCCAACAGGAGCTGTGTCAAGTTCTTCAGCAGGCAGATATGAAAGTGCTGAAAAACTACATTAAGGTTTGCATGGATTCACTGTAATGTACAAAACGAGAGGCTGTCAGTCTCTCCCTGCACTCTAGTAAAATAGTTATTGTACATATGCATATGTAAATGCAGCAGATTATAAGTTTATTTGGACGAATGGCTTCATACTTTAGGTCTAAGATGCAGAAGATGCTTGTTTCTGCCGTGTTGGTGCAGACTGACAAAACAAAGGTCCTCTCACACCACAGCAAACTCTGAATTTAACAAATGGGTCTGAAATATACTTATTTTTTCTTTTACTGCCAGTTGTTGTTTCAGTAAAGCTTGTCTTCAGTTTGAGGAGGCATTGCTTCATGTGGTGATCTCTTTTTTGCACCATTTCCCTGTCTGCAGACTTGTCCTGCACATGTTGTAAAAAGCTGACAGGAACAATCAGGGAGAAATTTGTTACTCCCATCCTCTACCCTGATTTTAAGAAATCAGGTGCTGGAGACTGACAACTGTGGCAAGGTTACTGACGTGGATTTAAAATGGGGTTATCAATCAGTTACAATCTCAATTACATCTGTAATCAGAATTGACTGTAACGGGACAACTTGACAACTGAGTGAAAAATGTATCATATTCTCACAAGAGCAAAACGTAAGAGCAAAAGTCCTGACATTTTTCAGTGTCACTGTCAGTCCTTGATCCTGTCCTCTCACTGCGGGATGGGTAACGTATCCCATCGAAAAACAACCTGCTGCATTAGCAGCATCAAAAGAATTCTGGTGTTGCATTACCACGTCACATTAATGCAGACAGCCCATAATTTTGTGAGTCTGTATGTACTTCTGCTTGTTGAGTTTTCTTTCTTTTCCTTTGCAGGCTTTCTTTCAGCGGGCAAAGCTGTAGGAAATGAAACTGGAAATTCACTTGGACTGAAAGGACTTTTTGCAGAAAGTGGTCATACTCAGCACTTGACAAAAACAAATGGAACCTAGCATAGGAGCTGCTTTGCACTTAAAAAGTAAATGCGTAACAAAGCCCAGTCCATGTCGAGGAGAATGGACAGGAGGTCATCGAAGGGGTAAATCCCATCAGCTGGCAACGCAACGAGAGGAGCTGTCCGTGTGGACTTGAGATATGAAGGAGCTCGATTTATCTGAAATGCAGAGAAGTTTGTTGAAACCGTAGAGTAGTGGGAAAAGGGCTTTTAGATATAAATACAGATCTGTGGGAGAGGATACTACGAATCGAAATCCGTGGCAAGTTCCCTGATAGTTCCATCATTTAGGATTTGTGAAATAGTAGCTTTATTCCAGTTTACATTGGAAACCACATTTTCAGACGTGCTAGATTTTAGATTTTTTTGGGGGGCTGTCATTTGCTGCCACAGAATGGACAAAAAGGGCTGAAATTGTTTGTTGCGTTTTGGGATTTTTGTTTTTTAATTTAAAGTGTGGCAACAATTTTCTTTGATGGTTGGTCTTAAGTTGAAATGTTAAGCGCTTAGAGCCCACCCCAGTGTCCGTCTGCTTTCCAGTGACTATTTTTCTCAGTTTAAAATCAAATCTCTGTAGTATCTCAACCATTTGTTGTATTTACTTGGTGAGATGTCAGATGGAAATGAAGATACATAGAGGAACAAAGTGTAAATAAGAGAATAAGATGTTAAAAATGTAAATAAAGTTTCTAGGTTTAGTTTTATAATCTTCATTTTCATCTGGATACTAAATATGGAAGCCCATTTCTGCCAGGAAAAAAATTGAGTTTGAAGCTTGGAAGAAACTACATGATAATATTTGATAAAATGATAAAACTGAGATTCAGTTTGACTTACAACACAATATGACTTGGCATCATCTTATTTTGACCTAAACTTTTGCTTTTTGTCCCAAAGTTAGTTTTGAATGAGTATGGTTTAGATCGTATTTTGATCTCATAATTTTGACCTTGCAGGTTTGATAGTTATGTTTTTCAGTTTCTATTACAGAATTGTAACTTGCTTTGCACATTTCTGTCAAAGGTTTATATCTTTGGCAAATTATAACCTGAAAATTCTTCATTTTGACATGAATATTTTGACTTTCATCAGATGTTGTAACAAATGTTTGTAAATCTCATAATTTAAAGTTGAGTTGGTAAAAAATTTCATCACATTTGTTTTTCTATAACTTGACTAAAAAGTCAGTTTTAAGTTGGTAACTTACGTCAGTATTTTTAGGTATTAAGTGTGTTGTTACAAAAGACCTAAGTCACGGTTTCACAGTTTTGATGTGTTTTTACTGTATATGCTTTGACCTTGTAAGACATTGATTTTGGTATTTCATGATTTTGACATAATTAAGTCTTACAAAGTCATAATAGACATTGTCATGCTGGTTTTCTAATTGTGACACCAGTGAGTTTTGATTTAGTTGATCATAAGTCAGTGTTTGTAAATCTCATACTGAAGCATTTCAGTTAAAGTGCCACTAGGTGGACTTTGAGTATATTTATACTCAAACACACTATCATAACTGTTGCCTTTCTGGTTCAAAATTGTGTTTTTTTTTTTTTTTAATGGAGCTAAATTGTGAAATGTTAATTCTAACAAAAATACTATATTTAAATTTAGTACATCATAAACTTGTTTTTATTTTTGTTATTCCTAAATTTGGCAGTAATGAGCTTCCATAAAAAAAAATCAGAAACGAATTCATAGGAATTACTTATGTACAGCTCATGTAAAACATGAATTTATCAGTTTACTGAAGCAGCTCAATTATTTTGTATCAACATTTTGTGACTATTGAGGATGACTAAAAGATTTCGATTATGCAAAGCTTTATTGCGAGCAATACTGTGAAAGAATCGTCAAGACAGTTCCAAAATCAATTCGGTGCAAGATGAAAGAAAAGTGGAATTTTTGCTGTGAAAAAAAATGCAAATCCACGTTTTAACCTTGACTCTGTATAAATGTCTCTGTACTGTTTCCACCGTCAACATCTGTTTGTCCGTGCGTCCCTTGTCATTATTTGCCTTCAGTTTCAAATTTCTTATGTTCCCTGAGATTTTTGCCTTTGGAAAAACACCCAGAGAAAGTGCCTGAATGTGTAGATTTCAATTAAATGTGGTCATACAGGCATACACTATACAATAAATCCAGACTAACATGTTTTGTGTTCATATTCTTCTATCCCTTCAAAAGATTAAAAAAAAAAAAGTCAGTGTGGCACTAAGTGTCATAAACGGTTTGCACCTTCGCATTTACTGCTCAGTAATTTGTTGGAAATTCAGTTCAAATTTAGAAATAAAAACATTAATTCAAAAATGTTAATTTAAATTTTGCTTTGAAAATACTTTTACTGCTTGTCTTAATTTGACATTGATAAAAATCTGGACAAAAGTACAGTAGGTACAACCAGCTAACATGAGGCTAAATACATGTATTTAGCTTAGCTTAAAGTGGAAGTAGGGGAAAGTGTTGGCCTAGCTGCACGAAAAGTGGATTCATCAGTTAGAAATTCCTCGCTAACCAGCTAGTTGAAATCAGTGGTTCTTGGCCACTAAGCTCAAGCACAACTGTTAAGAAGTGTCTTTATGCTAGCTGGGCTAACTGCCTAGTTTTTGCCCAGCTGTTTGTAGATCCTCCGTGTTCAGTTAGTTTAACTTTATTATTGGCACAGAAACCCCCAAACCGTGGACTCAGTCAGGATCTGCACCACATTCACCTGCTGATCGTAACCTTTATGACAAATAGTCCTATTTTCACGGTTTGGTCAGCGTTTACTCTGATTGGACCTGGAAAACCCTATTAGCTATAAGGTATTATATTATATGGCGCGTTACAACTTGTCATTTGCGCGCTCACACCCCGATGGCGGTGGCCGCCGTGCAGGGCGCTCTGCCTCACCAGCGGGAGGGACTGGGGATCGTGGACGACAGCCGTACCATCTGTTGCTTCCTGTCTTAAGGCTAACTCCATTAAGTAGTCCAACCGGTTCAGTAAACAATGGGATCTGGGCAGATGACATCACAGAATAATCCGGGTTCTGGTGTCACGCCAAAGCAGCAGCGGATGTATTCATTCATTTATTCATCCTCCCCCGTCACTGTATTCATTTGTTCAAATTTCTTCTACATCCGTGTAAGCTAGTAAACCGTCTCCACGTTTGTCCCAGTCTAGTAGACAGACTAAATTTGATGTTCTACAGTTTTAAGATCTGGGGCACGAACACAAAACATCTTCCATGTTTTTACACTTTCCTCGATAAATTCAGTAAAATATCCAGCAAAACAAACTACCCATTATCTCTTTATTGAGAAACTTTTGCAGCAGATGAGTAATGAGTTTTACTGACTGCACTAAGCTACAAAGCAGAAGCTGCTAATCAGTAGCTCAAACTTCCAGGTCCATGTAAAATTACATAGAACGATATAAAAAATAATACATTTCATTATGCACTGCAGATGTGATTCTGGGCATTGTGAAATGATGAAACCTCTTGTGCTGTAAATGAGAATATTAGATTCAACTTTATAGTGATTAGCTTTAATAGTGATTAGCTTTAATTGGGTCAGATATGATCGTGAACAAGTCAGACATTCAATTTTAAGTCAAAATTTTCTCTGCCATATTTAATTAAACATAAATTCACTTCTTTCACCAAAAAGAAAAATATCTTCCTGTTCATTAGTGTGATGTCTTCTTAACATCTTGATTTTCCTGTTTTGTGGTAAATTGTCTTTAAATATTAAGTCATGCAGCTTCAACCTTTAATTACAGCAATTGGTCTCAGTTTGATCGCCTTCTTACTGATCCCAGCATCGTGACATGTGTTGACGACGTCCGTCACATTTTTGTAAGATTCTGGAGCCTGAATATGGGTTTATAAAAAAATTGTAATTAACGAAGTGCCTCTTTGAAGATTATTTAAAGTTCAATGCAATTATAATATAAACAATTAGAAATTGAAAAAAATCTGGCCTTAACAATAACAAATATAATAATAATAATTCTAATAACGATATTAGTTCTGCCGTCAATTTGAACACTGTAGTCAAACCTGATACAAGTGAAAGTTTAGCGGACATTTTCTCACCTCCTCCATGACCAGTTTTGGTGAAGCTACTCGAATAGCAATGCCCATGTCAGCCAGTTTGTCCAGGACATCCTGGAAGTCCAAATTTCTGCGGGATTTTGCCCGAGATAGAGCACGACCCTAAAACAACAGAGGCAGAGAGACATAAGGAACTAGTCCGATGTTTTCAAACGTTCTGAGACTTATAGGACTACATCAGAAAACCACATAAAACCCACTTCCTGTGGAAATGACGGCATCAAATGTTTGATAAAGATGTGAGTGGCTGGACTCTTACCGCTCCGTGGCAGGTGGTGCCAAACGTTTCCGTCATTCCTTGATCTGTCCCCGTAAGGACATAACTGCAGGTTCCCATCGTCCCTCCAATCAACACCGGCTGACCTGTGAGCTGATGACATGACAACAAACGACAGATTCACATTTCCAGCAGCACTCGTAAATCAACTGTGCTGAACAGCCCGTACCTGGTAGTCCACAGGAATCAGGGGATGGTGCGGGGGAAAAGCTCGAGTCGATCCTTTGCGGTGAACCAGCAGAGTCCTCTGTTTCCCATCCACCACATGCTCTTCTACTTTAGCGATGTTGTGAGAAACGTCATAGATGACGTGCATGTCTAGGTCATCTGGCGTGGTGCTGAATACTTTGGAGAAGGCCTGAAGAATAGCACTTGTTTGTAAATTAGGTGAAAGCCATCGAAGGATGTGTTTTCATGTTGTCATTATGGGATATTAGGAAAAAAATATTTTTACCATTTTAAATAAAACGTACAACACAGTGGGCAAAAAGTAAAGATGCAACTGTGATATGATCAATAGTACTGATGAGATTTGAGTACAGAAAATGATTACATTTATTTATTTGCATTAAAAATTAATTTCAGACTGAATAATGGACAATTAACATAAAATACACATAATTGCATATCATCTGCATAAAAGCACTCTATATACAGCATGCCTGGGGGTTATTCCAAAGCCGATAAAGTAAGACGTTCTGTTGTAATATTTCAATAAGATAAGGAGCAATTTAGGGTGGACACTCCAACATGTGAACTGCTGAATATTTGGTTGGTGGAGAACCTGCTGTACATCCTAGTGCCACAGCAATGCCAAAAAATAAAAAATGCAGACTAGGAAAGGGCAATCTATGATATGAACGCTCATAAGAAGAAGTGTGCATCACCAGCTTCAAAATGTAAGTAGATCAAATTTCTACAAGAGTGGTTGACAGCTTGTCAAACAATTTGTTGTTTTTTTATTGCCCCAAAAATCTCCACTGTTATGAACAAATGCTAACTGCACAGTTTCCCAAAAAATTCACTCATGGGACGATTTACCTACATCTTTTTCCTGTCTTCACTTTCTCATTCTCAGATCTGTTTGACCAATTGGACGAGGACGTTTTTGCTTGACTTCTTAGGTTGCATTTTGTGTGGAAGGAGAACAAACTAGTGGACAGTGATGTGAATCAGAGCATATTTTCTGAAGCCAGTGTACCTGTCTGGTGAGGAAGGTCATGGAGGAGCGGTTGACCCAGGCGTAGTTTCCTGCAGCAGCCATGCCTTTAAGGTAGTCCTGACCTTCCTGCGATGTGATGCGAGCGCAGGCCAGCTGACGATCGTTCACCGTGATTTTATCCCGTTTCATTGCTTTCTCCATGGCAACCAGAGCATCTGTCAGTAATAAACAAACCCTTTACAGGCTAAACAACTGCAGACAATGACATGCACATGGACTAAGCAGAGTGTGAAAGGTGTAAAATAAGGACAAATGTTAAGTCGAAGAAAGTTCTATAAATGAACTGGACTCCAGTTTTCGACTGTTTGTTGCCTAATTGTTTCAGAACAACCTGCTCTGTCCGCTGCATCTTTCACATGTGTTTTCCATGTGTGAAACATTTTATACCTGTGGCTACCTGGTGCCCGAGGCCTCTGCTGCCGCTGTGGATCATCACACACACCTGACCTTTGTGGTCAATGCCCATCTTCTTGGCAGCATAGTCATTGTAGATCTCATCCACCACCTGGATTTCAGCATAGTGATTTCCTGCTCCCAAGGTCCCCAGCTTCAACAAGCAAAAACAAAGTCTCTTTAACAAAGATAATTAACAATACATCTCTAATAGAGAAAAAAAAAACTACAGAAAAATGCTGACAAAACCATTTTTCTCAGACAAAAGAAGATATAAAGTCTATAAAGGTTCTTCCCCCTCTTCTATTTGATCCACCCCCTGCAAGTACGAGCAGTGGTGCAACGCAACAAAGCACATTTACTCAGGTACTGCACATATCACAATTAACAACATCATAACTCCATGTGTATTTATTTTATATCATGTACTAGCACACGCTTTAATGTTACTGTGCTTGTAAATATTCTGGAAATCAATTTTATTCTGCACCAACAGAGTTAATCAAACACCTGGGGCAGGCCTCTCTTTTTGGCCTTGGATGAGACTTTGTTGGGGTCAGCCTGCAGCATCCTGCCGTACTCCTCACAGTGCTCCTTATCCTCAGCCCAGGCATAGCCCTCCCTTAGAGACCAGTCCACCCCCATCTCCAGAGCCTCTTCCAGGTCCCTGAGGACACAGGTGGACAGGTAAACAGGTGAGATAGATAGAAACGGGTTGTGTTGTGACCTAGTTGGAGTCCAGGTGGATCTTCTCTCACTTGGCTCCCATAGGTATAACTCCCTTGGATCCGACTCCCACTGGGATGTGGTCAAACAGAGACTGAGCCAGCTGCTCCTTCACTGGCTGAACATCTCGCTCATCCAGGTTTGTCCTCAGCAGACGGACACCACAGTTTATGTCAAAACCAACACCACCTACAGGAAAAACACACACACACAGATCAGAACAATGTCAGCCAAGACTTTAGCGTTACTTATATAAATATTAAGTAACAAGTAACTGCACTTTATTAAATCAGAAGTTGTATGCTTTAAAGGAAGACATTACTTGGCTTTTGCAACTCTTTTTGCAGAATATAAATCTTTATTAAGATTATATAGTTATGTGTTAGCCCACGCAGTTTTATCATAAATCAAAGAGGGATATATTGTATCATGGAAAGAGTAAGAAATATTAAACAACACACAATTATCAACTATGTAACTAGCTGATAATATGACACTTTTGTTATTATGAATTTGCTGTTGACATGATATATTAGTATTATCAGCAAAGAATATAGGAAAAAATGATAATGGATAATAAAAAACTAAAAAAGGTCATAAATCAGATCTTTGTGGTAAACCACATGTTTATATGTTATAAAAGTTAAAGCTTTTGCTACTGCTTATTACTCTCTGCCACTCATTAGCCATTACCCAGTGTTGGAGCAGCAGCGGTGGGAATATTTGGGAGCAAGTGGGAGTTTCTCAGAGGATTCACAAACCTGGAGACACAACAGCATCAGGGTCATCCATGTCGAAGGCCGCCATGTTTCCAATGGCAAATCCGTATCCAGAGTGGACATCTGGGAGACCAATGGACCTCTGTGGAACGAACAGAGCATCAGCACAGTTATTCAATTATGTCCTCAACGTTTCCTGTCACTCGATAACAATAACAAAACCTCCCGAGTGTCTAGTCTTATAACCATGAGGGTGTGTACACTCACATGTACAATTCCAGGCAGTGCTGCTACATTTCCAATTTGTTTCATGGCTGGCAGGAAACCGCCAACACCTGAGGACAAAAATAAATGTACAAATAAATAGGTCACTGGAAGTGTCTTCAGGAGATGACTTTAGAGGGTGAGGCGGTGAATACTGACCTCCTCCTCGACAGGCATTACGAAGCTCCTCGAACATCAGTTTCTCCAGAGGTTCATTCACATAGAAAACTCCTTCAACCTGAAAGCAAAACTTTATTTAGTAGTTTATAAAAGGAACAATATTTTCTGTTTAAATTTTTTTCTTGAGGTAACACGGTGGTGGAGTATTTAGTGCTGGAACAGCCTTTCTGTATGGAGTTTGCGTGTTCTCCCTGTCCCTTGTGCGAGTTTCCTCAGTTCCCTCCCACAGTCCAAAGACTTGCGTGTTAGGTTAACTGGTGACTCTGAATCGAGTGGAAATGTACGTCTGTCTGCCTGCCTATGCGTCTCTGTTTTGGCCCTGAGACAGACTGGAGACGTGTTCAGGGAGACCCTGCCTCGGTCCAGCCCCCCATGACCCCACACAGGATAAGCGATATGGATATTAAAATAAACATCAGAAAAACAGTTTAAAATGTCAATCAGATTTCCCACCTCCAAGGTAACTTCTTGATGTTCTCCTGCTGTGAACTCCCTTAGCAAATCGTGTAATTTAATAAGACCATATTGCGATAAGTTGCATCCATTTCAGTGAATACATGTCATAAAACTATGAGTCACGCTGCATTTGCTCATACTATCTATAAAAAGCTTCTGTTAATTTCTTGGTCACATTTATTTACCAAGTAAATTTATGGGACCTTTTATCAAAATGGATTGTGTTCGTCTTTATACAAATCTGCTGCATTTCTTCATATATTCATACAGAAGAATTCCACAAGCTGCACTTTAACACTTTGACTGATCTGACTTAGATGAACCTTATTGATAAGATCCGCCCTTTCTACAGCTGAATCACTGATGTCAATCAGCAGCTTTAACTTTGAAGTTGTTTTTCTACTTCATTAAACTGGGGCGTTTGCTTATTATCCTTATTATCGACACGCTTACTTTAACATTATTGAGGAGAATGCAAATTTAACTCTCTAAAATTCGCCATATTAAATCAGTATGAAGGAGTTCAGATTGCGGCTAACTTCACGCACACGTTTGCTCGTTGTTATGGCTACAGTACTAATATGCTTTTCATATTGTCCGTTTAATTACGGCCAATAATAACACGTATGGACGGACTAGCCACGTTCGCAGCTAGCGCTGACATGTTCTGCTGGTCCTCACCTGCATGTTTGGAACGAAGCCCTTTTTAATCCTCCAGCAGTTACCGGTGAGTTTATCCAGGTACTGCAGCTCATCGTTATAGGTTCGGCTCATTTTTCGGACCCAGATGTGTTAGTTTAGCGAAGTTTATTACAGCTTCCTACCGGCTGGATGATGGACAGTGGCAGTCAAGTACGGAAGCCCGCAAGGACTTACTGCTGCTGCTGCTTCTTGTGCTTTTCTTCTTCGCTGCCTTTTATTGGCCGTTGTCAACCAGCTTAAAGGCGCATTACCACCTGCTGGACTGGAGTGTTGATCAGGAAAAAAAAATTCTGTATTATTTGTGTCCCTTTAGTATTTCATCAACACACTAAATATAATCTGTCATCATCTTCCTAACATATTCCCTAATGCCGCTTCCAGTTGCTCCGTCTTATTGCCATCAGTAAATTTCGAACAATACATGCGTTGATTGCAGTATGTGCACAGGTAAGAAGAAGAAGAAGCTTTATTTTAGTCACATTGATCACATATACATGTTACTGTGAAATTTACTTCTGCATATTTAACCCATCCCTCGTGAGGGAGCAGAGGGCTGCCACGGTTTGGCGCTGGGTGTCTTGCTCAGGGACATACCTGGTGGGGAGGCTGGGGATTACAGGTAGGCTGGGATTCCCACACTGGGATTTGATCCCGCATTGTCCGTTTTGCCCTCTAGGTTTCTGATAAAGACTTCGTTCTGTACCACTGATTTCCCCATATTCTTGCCAGGCTTTATGCATATTGTCCTTAATATTTTTGATTTCAGCTTTACTTAAGCGAATGTCTAAGTTTATTGTGTGAACTTTTAATAATTGCCCCGCCAGAATGTCAGCTTTTTATACCTTTATTACTTACATGCGCAGAGTAAAGAAATATCCTGATTTCTGTTGTGTGGCCTAATCAGCAGATGAAAACATCCTGTGTGCGGAAAGACTATCAGAAAATGTTAGACTGGCATGACTCTTGAGATGGAACTAAAACATAAAACCTCTAAAATGAAATGGTGTGTATCACAAGTTGGCACTGTTCAAAAAAATTTAAAAGCATAGTGAGCAACCCGCCGGAGGCTTGGTGGGCTTGGTCGTCAAAATAAAAGCATTAAGATATGGTATAAAAGTGACAGCTGATGGAGATGGATTATGTACTTTGTTCTATAGCAGTAAGGAAACGGCTTGTTTCTCAGTTTTGTTTGTCTCATTTTAAAACCTCAATCCATTGAGCACACACGGAAAAAGATAAGTAGATGTGTCCTGGTGGTAACAATTTCCCTTTACTTTGACCGGTCTGTGTGTGCCCATTAATGTGGGATTCAGTGTCTGGGCCATGGAATCACAACAGCTGTTTCTCCATTGTTTCAAAAACGAATATGTGCACTAAAACACATTTACAGCTGCATGTTCATAAAAACAACCTTCAACGACGTGGCTCCTGTTTCTATTTGCATAGCAATAAAAGTTATTATTAGACACAAATGTAAAGCCGCGTATTCATGGCTGTAGTCGATTTTTAAACCTATACATATACATCACAATTCCATGTTGTTGTTGTTGTTTTCAGGTGCAACTTTTATGCCATATTAGTGAAAAACACTGAGAATTCAGATGCAGCATAGTAAAGGTGACAGGGACGGGTGACGTCACAGGTCACGTGACGGCCGTCGCTGGATACAAGCTCCGACACTTTGCGTCAACACACGGCGCGAGCCCGTCCCTTCGGACTTGGACCGTGTGAAAATGTCACTCAGCGACGTGGACGCGTCCTCCTCGGATTCGCCATGTAAGCTGCTCACGGTTCTGTTCCGCTCACTTTCAGCCTCGGACCGGTTTCTGACCGGGAACAATCAGCAAACGTCACTTTTAGCTAACGCTTGAGCTCCGTGCTAGAAACGAAAACGAAACGATGCATCTATGCTGCCATTATTTTTGTAATAATTTAATGTGTGTTAATGTAAAGCACCTGCAGACAAAGTTATTGGAGAGTGTAATAAGTGCGGATGAACTTATGTCAAACATGGAAAACAGTGACTCATCAGAAACGAATAATCGTCGAATGCGGGTGGTTGATGTTACATCAGTGTCACTTTGATCCAGCGTCGTTAGGTTTATGGTCCTAACCGGAAATCCTGTCGATAACCACGCCTTGATCAGAAATTACTCCAACCCAAAGTCCAATAACTGTTTTTTAAATTAAATTTTAATAATAACTGTGTGAGTTTTAATACAGCCACATCACATCATAAATGGTCACGTGTTCACCAAACGCCATTTACCTTTTAGACAGTTGTTTTTCTGCAAACAACACACAAATAATCTATTAGTGTTTGTCTTGTTTGTTTGTAAAAATGCATAAAGCTGTTTTTTTTAAACTGTAGCCAAAAGAATGTGGACACCTGTGTCCAGTAACCAATAAAAATTGTTGAATGTTATTTGGTCTTCAGAAAAGCTTGAGCAATAGAGGAACTTGTGTTGTAGTTTCAGTGAAATCTGAGCCCAGCTTGGTTGGTTTGGTCCAGATATTCAGTGCTGTGCTTACAACTTTGCAGCTGCAATTTGTGGAACAATCTCTTTTAGTTTCATCGCGTCAGTGCCGCTGCGCGTGAAGCCAGATCAGTGTAATCTGTGTGATGTTTGCTGTCTGTAGTGAAAAGCTTGGATTGTGCGGTTGTGTCTTTCTCAGCATGAAGCTGCGGGTTCGGATCAACAAGCAGACCAGCAAGGTGGAGTTACCCGGAGAAGAGCCCAGTCTGAAAGAGCTCAAAGATCACATCAAGGAGACGGTCCTCTCCTGTCATGGACTCAGGTCAGAAACGAGCCCAGACTCTGGACCCAGATTCTTAACCACAATCCTGTTTCTTATAATTACAGAAAAACAAATTCCATCCATTCAGTTCGATTTAGTTTGTGCCTCTGTGGTTTTTTTTTCTTAGGATCAAAATACCATAACATCTTAGCAGTAATGGAAGTAGTTATAGTTGAATAAGATTTCCCTGCTGTGAAACTGCTGTTTTATGTTTGTCTCTCAGTGCAGACACAGAGTTCACTTTGTCTCTCAACGGCTCAGAGCTCCTGTCAGACACCAGTGAGACTCTGTCTTCATGCGGCATCGTCTCTGGAGATCTGATCTGTGTCATGCTGCCTGAATCTGCAGCCATCATCTCCTCAGATTCCTCCGTCAACAGCACAACTGACCAAAGGCAGCAGCATAGGCAGCCGACGGCTGCTGCGACCCCCAGTCAGGTAGGAGAAATACATTTCCCGAACCACCTCCTGCCAGTGTGATTTCCAGCTCAGCTGACTATGTGGCTGTGTGTGGATGTTTTTTTAACCACCGGTTTTAAAAGAGATTTTCTCTGCACCCCAGTTGTGGTTGCCCAGCCTGTCTGATCCATACAGTTTTGCTCTTTCTCTGTTGTCAAACAGCCGGGCAGCAGCAGCAGCAGCAGCAGCGGCAGCAGCGAGCCTGCAGCTCCTACACAGCCTGAGGAAACCACTGACGTGATGGACTCTGAGCCTCCCAAATGGGAGCCGATGCTGTGCGGTGAGACAGAGGAGGGTCAGGCTCCTCTGTCTCTGGAGCTTCTCTACCACACAGCTCAGATCGCCAGTCCCAGTGATGCAATCATTGTGGCTGGAAACCTCCTGATGCTAGAGACTGGATTTGTTCCTCAGGTGAGGCTACAAACAGCTGGAACCATCTTGCTAAAGAGCTCTGCTTTGTGCATTAAAATGATCCCTGTTAGAGAAGTCAGTGTGTAGAGCTAGACTTTGTGTGTTCAGGGCTGTGAGCAGAAGCCTGGTGAGATGCCTGCTGGGTGGAGGTCAGTAGGTGGAGTCTACAAACTTCAGTATACTCATCCTCTGTGTGAAAACAGCCTGGCCATGGTGGTAGCTGTGTGTATGGGCCCCGTGCTTGTCATTAACGGTGAGTTCAAGCACAAAATCACAGTTGCTGGTTGAGCTGTTTTAGTGAACCTCTAACAGAGTAAAAGGTTTTGGAGACTGTTCTTTCTGGTTTGTCTGCTGAGCGTCAGTTCTGTCTTCACCTGAATGCGTCCTTTAGTTTGCTCTTTTTTCCGTTTCTGTTGGGTAACTTGGGCTAAAATGGCTGCTCTTTAATTTCAGTAGTGCTGAAAGAAAGCACTGCCAGCCATGTCAGAATAAATTCCAACCCCTTGATAAAATATACGGTAGTGTTCAAAATAATAACAGTCCAATGTGACTCACCACATTAATCCAGGGGTTTAGTATATTTTTATCGCTACATGGCAAACAAGATACCAGCAGGCGCCATTAGATTCTCACACCTCGCATTCATGATATGCACGCTCTTAAGGCTGTGCAATTGGGCAATTAGTAGAAAGCGTGTGTTCAGCGTACTTTGAATAAAAAGTTGATTGGAGAGGGGACAACTTTTGCAAGAGGTGCAAAAAATTCTAGGCTGTTCAGCTAAAATGATGTCCAATGCCTTTTAAATGGAGCAAAACCAGAGAGATGTGGAAGAAAATGGAAGGCAACCATCAAAATGGATCGAAGAATAACCAGAATGGCAAAGGCTTAGCCAATGATCAAATACAGTCTGGAGTTACAGAAGATGTCTGTGTGAAGCGAATCTGTTTTCAAGATTCCCCAAACTCTGACTTCAAGCCAAAGTGCACAGTGAAGACATGATATGGGCATGTCTCTCCTAACATTGTGTTGGGCCTTTTTATTGCAGACCAGGGATCATGAATTCCCTTTAGCTATAAGAAGTGTCTTTCTTTTAGATTTTTATGTGGATTCATGGACATTTACTCTCAGTGGATATGTGATTTAATGATGTGACACTGTGTGTGCACTGGAAGTAAAATCTACAGCATGAATGTTTTGTAGTGTGGAGATGTGCTTGGAAAAGGCGGGTAAAGTAATGCATTAGTGTTGTAGTTGACGAGGCAGCCGCCGTGTCGTTTGAAATAAGAAAAGTGAGGGAGAAGATCAGGACTCACAGCTCGCCTCACACACCGACTTTCAGACCTGCTTCTTGTTTCTGCAGCAACTCTGAAGGTGAATGGCACCGTTGACACGGTTCGTAAACTGTGTGTGAATCCATCCAGCTACGTGACAGACGAGTGGCCAGGTACTGCAGCGATTGGTCAATTCAACTTTACGTCAACGTTTGTGTAAATGTGTCTGAAATGAAGCTTGTGTCTGTGTTGTTCAGGAGAAAGTGCAGCTCCGGCCTTCAAAGATCTGAGAAAATTGTCCAGAGTCTTCAAAGACCAGCTGGTGTACCCACTGATCGCTGCAGCCAGAGAAGGTAATGTGTCCTCTGATTGATTAAAACCACGGTCCGTCTCGTCCTTAAACTAATTCAGACCCTCCGATGCTGGAAGATTTAGCGTGTAGACTGAATGTGATGCAGCTCTAACGCTGACGCCTCTGATTTCCAGCAATGGCTCTGCCGGTGGCGTTCGGTCTGGCTGCTCTTCCACCGGAGCTTCTTCTCCGTGTCCTCAGACTGCTGGACGTCCGCTCTGTGGTGAGACTGTCCTCAGTGTGCAGACACTTCAACATCGCCACAGCCGATTCTACGCTTTGGAGACACCTATACCTCAGAGACTTCACAGGTGAGAACAGTGGTTAGCGCGTGGCTCCGGTGGCGTCGGTTCTGTTACAGTCGTCGCATGAAGAAACTAAGCGGTGAATGTGTTCTGTGTTCAGATCCAGACCCCAGCAGGTCCAGAGACACTGACTGGAAAGAGGTAAGAGACACATTGCCCATAATTAAACACAGGTTCAGTGCTCAAAAACCTATTTTATTTAGTTTTAGCCTTATAAAAAAGAATTTTAAAAAGTTATTTGTCCTGTTTCACACTTTCTACTTTTGTGCTAAGGGTTTTTTTTTTTAGCTCTTTAGGTTTTTACTTATGTTTTTTATGCTGTTTGTGCTGCTGTTAGTGAACTGTAAGGACTTCTTAATCGTTTACAAGTTCTTATTCTATGCAGAAATCCTTACGATCAAGATTAAGTGTGATCTATTAATTATTTTACACCAAGAACCCCTGTTGAGATCAAAATCAAGAGGTTATCTTATTTACTGCATTCTAAATTGTTTTCCCTTTATTCCTAACTTTATTATTTATGCTTACCTTTTAATTATTATTTTCTTTAATAAATGACTTGAATTAATTGTTTTATATTAAGTTATGTTTCTGCCATAAATTCTGGTAATTGATGAATAGATATAGAATTAAAATAATCAGCTGTGTCTAACATTTTCAGTCCAGACAGCTGAAGTAGTAACTGTTGTCTGTTTCCATGTGACGATTCTGTTTCTCTGCAGCTTTATAAAAGGTCTTATAAGATCCGCATTGAGCATCGACACCTCAGTCGGCACCACTCCCTCCCTCCCTTTCACCGAAACCCTCGAGACATCTTCAGCCCCTTGCCTCCCCCTCTCTTCCCTCCGGTCCCTGGTATCATCGGAGGAGAATACGACCAGAGACCAAACCTCCCCCACAGCCTGCTACCTCGCCCCCGCTACGACCCCATTGGCCCTTCTCGAGGCCTCAACCCACAACCTCTGAACAACGTCCTCAGACCCCGACCGTCTGGGGGTCGGCCTGCAGATGTCCGGCGAGGATTCATCTGAGTAGCTTTTGTTAGGACTGATCACAACTGCTTCTGCAATAAAGCCCACAGGTCTGGTGTTTGTTGTTTCCCACAGGAGCCAGACTGACTGGAAAGGCTCGAGAAAATAACAAAAAGTAAAGATCAAACCTAAAAATAAATGAAAATGCCCAAATCGAACTGTGTCTGTTTCCCACCAGCTGATCAGCAAAAGCTCAGTTTCCATGGCTGAGTGGACTCAATGTTATGGTATAAGATGTGGAATAAACTCCAGATGTTGACCTATTGCTGCGTTACCGGTAACTGCTAATCCGGTTTGGGTCACAGTTGGGCTGGAGCCCTATCTCAGCTGTCACTGGGTGAGAGGCGGGCTCCACTGCGTCTCAGGACCACAGAGAGACGCAGGCAGACAACCATTCACACTCACATTCACACCTACAGGCAATTTGCGAGTCACCAATTAAACTAACGCATATTTTTGGACTGGGAGGAAAGTAGAGGAAACCCGCATAAGTGCAGGGAGCCAGATGTTCATTAAAAACTTGAGAATCTGTCACATAATAATCTTTACATTCTGTCGTGTATAACAATGTTATTACAACGTTTGGAGAACTTTGTTGATCCCAGGAGCAAATGACTTTTAATTTGCTCAGAAAAAAAAGTCTGAAAATGGAAACATCTTGAGTTTTAAATAACCATAAATGTCGGGAGAAAAGTTCTGCAATTCGTGCTCCGAGTGTGATAAAAGGAGATCAGAGCTTTTGTACAAAGGAGTTAACATGATGCTTTTTACCCGCCTTCACTCTGTCAGAACTAGTTGTTTCTGAATCCTTCAACTTTCTAAGCCTTTGAGATGTACAGGAAACTCACATCTACCACACATGTGCATGTGGGTCCCACAGTATGTAGCTCACTGATAAGCACCACAAACACTGCAGTAGGATATTTGTACCATAACTTTGCAGTAATAAAGTAGTTTGCCGTGTTTCAGTTTGTGGAAGTATTCTGGATTACCAGATGCATTAAATGCTTTTGTCCAATCTGAACCTGTTGAAGGTAAATCCACTCATTTCCTCTTGCAGTATTCTTTTTGTTCTAACCGGATCATTTGGCTCATTGGAGGTGGACTGCTCGTCACCTGGACGGGAACAGAAATGAGCTCAGAAAAAACTTTTCTCCATCTATAATTAGTAAAAGTGTTTTTTAAAAGACGTCACAAGTACAGCTGATCCATTTTAAGCAACATGTTTTCAGTCTTCATAAGTTTTATCACTTTGTTCTTCCAACAGACACAAAAAGCTCCATAGACTCTGTTTAAAGTTTAACTTCCACTCGACTCATATTTAACATGAACTGCATTAAAAATCCCACAGTATCAGGCCGCTGATGTATGAAAATTAACTGACTCAATTGATGTTAATCTACATAAATGCAAAACAATGTGAACCACGTGTTGCTGATCCAACATCTTCGCCAATCAGCTGTTTGATAATATGACGCTCTGGGCTTCACGCGTGTTGAGTATCAGATATCCAAAATATTCTGGACATCTACTAGGAAAAGCTCCTTTCAGGGCAGTTGTTACTACTACGTTTTATTTCAGATATCCAAACTAATAAAAAAATCTTCCATTTATCCATAATTTAATTTAGAATATCCAAGAATCCATTGTTATACGGCTGTCTGAAGTTTCCTATTGTGTTCAGTCAAAACGAGATTTCATCTACAATCAGGAATATGACTATAAATGCAAACGTATTATGGATCCTTGTTGGATTATTTATTTTCAGTTTGGGCGATTGAAAGTAAAATCATCACTCATACCAGTTGCATATGGGTATCTGAACGATATTTCTTGGCAAACATTAAATTGTAGTCAATTTAGTGACTTAATTTGTCGTAGAAACGACGTCACTCGTTTCTCTTCTGCGCAGAACTCGCTCATCTCGAACGAACCCAACGCACGACGCCTTATCCCATACATGACGTCATCTTTTGTCTCGAACAAAGAGAGCGCTCGTTTTCGTGACAATGATGTGCCGTCAGGGTGGGCGGAGCAGGACCGGTGTTACGCTGATTTGTGATTCCATCACATCTGGTGGTTCTCTCCACTCATCGCCATCTACGGTTTAAAGGTGTAACGTTTATTGTTCAAAAAAAAACTGAGCGACTTTCAAAAATAAATCCGCTACATCTTCAGCGTTTAAGTGGTTAGTAGATCCTCCCTCGTTAGGTAACTAATTTATTTTTTTCATTTTTAAACAAAATTGGCTTTTTTTTTTTTTTTAAAGTGGCTTTGTTTAGTGAAACATACGTTTGTATTTGTTCTACTTTTATCTCCCTGTCACATTATTTTGTCATCAGCTCCATTGTGGAATTTTAAATTCAATGATTCTTCAGTGTTTTACAATAAAACAACCTCTGAAGTGGAAAAGTATTGGACCAAAAACTTCCGGTGGAATAATGACAAAGGATCATACAGTCTTTTTTTTTAAGGATGAAACAGTCTTATTTTTAAGGATGAAACAGTAATTTTCCTTTTTTTAAGGCTCATACTATCTTTTTTTTAAGGATCACAAATTCTTTTTTAAAAGGATCAAACTGTCTTTTTGTTTTTTTTAAGGATCATACAGTCTTTTTTTTTAAGGGTCATACAGTCGTTTTTCTTTTTTTTTAAGCCCATACAGTCTTTTTTTTTAAAGGATCAAACTGCCTTTTTTTAAGGATCATACAGTTTTTTTTATAAGTATCATACAGTCTTTTTTTAAGGATCATACAGTCTTTTTTTAAGGCTCATACAGTCTTTTCGGACTAAATGCTTCAACTTGGGCGACGGAAAACCGGGAAACTGAGTGAACTTCCGGTCTGGGGCACCAATCCTGACGGCAGGCAGAACTTCCTGTAGCACCGGTGTATCCTCCCTGCTGACGCGCTGTGTCGCTTTAAAAGCTCCGTGTTGTTACCGGAAGTGTGAGGGGTGTTTCCAGCTGATCTGACAACAGAAGAAGAAGAAGAAGAAGAAGAAGAAGAAGAAGAAGAAGAAGAAGAAGCAGCAGCAGCAGCAGCAGCAGCAGCACCAGCACCAGCACCACCAGCACCAGCACCACCACCACCACCACCACCAGACGAGCTTCCCCCTCCCTTCCGCCCGCCAGCAGAGCGACCCGTCCGCTCCGGTACCACGGCACAGCAGCGCGGCACCGGCCCCCGGCGGCGTGGACCGCCGCTGTGAGACTCACCCACCCGGATCCTCCGCCCCGCTCCCCCGGAGCCGCCGGTAGCCGCCAGGTCGGACTGTCATGATCCCGGAGCGGAGATGGCGGCGCCCTTCCCCGGTTTGTGCAAGGCTGTCCGGCCCGCGGAGGAGGAGAACGGAGACCTGGACGGCTCCCTGCAGCAGATGCTGAAGGCCATCGCCGACGAGCGGAACCGACTCAACGCCCGACAGGAGATCAGCGGACTGGGTGAGACATGTGCCTCCCCGCAGCCCCGTGGGCCCGCTTCTCCTCTACACACTGTCTCTGTCGAATCCGATCCAACTTTTCTTGTTGTCGTCAGTGTGAACGTGTGTGATCCGGAATTAGATCCAGTTTGTCTCCAACAGCCGTGAACCAGTTTGTCTTTGAAAAATCTGTGTTCATGTCCTGCGGGCTTGAATACGAGATGTAGATTTAGTTACAGAAACACAAACGGAGCCGAAAATCATCAAACCTAATGAAGTTTCCCACCTACACACAGCAGCTCGTCTTTCCTGTCAATATCAGAACACCGTTTGTGATTGAGTGAATTTTAATAAAACTTCAGTAAACAAAAGTGATTATTTACAGTCAAATAATTCAAGTTTTCCTGGAACAACAACTGCTGAAGAGATTCATTCTTTAATTGATTCTTCAGTTAATTTATTGTAAACAAAAGATCAAAAATTCACTTCATGTAATAATTTGCAGATCTGCCTAAATAAAAAATTCAACACGTTTCCGTTTAGAACCTGTGAAGTGGTTCGAGTCCAAAAGCTCATGGTTCCCAGCCGCTGTAACTTTGTTCACTCGAACCACGTGTAACTAAAAATGAGGCAGCAGCTCACAGGCGTGTGTACGGCTGAGCTGTGATCTAAAACTGCAGCCCAAGCTTTATCATAACTCTTATGGTGTCACAGAGCTCAATATGCAAATACACAAATGTTGACATTTTGAAGAGAAGAGGCAGAGATGGGCTTCGCGTGGAGGAGCAACAGAAAACGCAGTTTGTTGTGTGTGAACTGGAAACTGGGCGAAGGAAATCAAGAACAGTGAGTCAGTCAGTTTAAGAAGCGTTGTATTTTGTGGATGTCTTTGCTCTGTTTTTCATATTTTGGTGGATGAGACCTGGGTCAAACATTAGTCCAGTGTGGCTGTGGTTCATCCAAAGTTGCTGGGAGATGGTGTAAAGTTTAGATAAAAAGAAATTATTCATTTTGAATTTAAACGCTAAAAAAATCCAGTATCTCACAATATTAGGATATATATATTTGTTTTTCGAGGCTGGTCTTTTCACAACCTGTGACTCCAGCACAGCACATGGAACATCTGTTTACTGCCCAAGTGTTTCTGCCCCGATGAAAACAGAGAAAAGAGAAAAGAGAAAAAAGGTAAGCGCTAGTTAGACATTTGTTTTTCATTTACATTTACATTTAGTCATTCGGCAGACGCTTTTATCCAAAGCGACTTAAAGAGTAATTTGGTACATATATACACAGTCGTGATGGCTGCCACGCAGGGGGCTCATCACCACTGGGAGCAACTGGGGTTCGACGAAGAACACTTTGACATGTAGCAAGCAGGGACTGGGCATTTAGTCAGTGTAACTGTAATGAAAAAGTTAAAATTGATAAATTTTCATAGTCCAAAAACACAAGCTGTTCCCAGAGGGACCACTGTTATTAGACAGAATAAAAAAAAATATGAAATTAAGAGAAGGTAATGGCTTATATGCAGAATTTAATCGACAATTGCGTTGGTTTATAAAAACCCGGAGGTTTGTTATTATGGATACGAGGAGAAAAGGACGTTAAGTTGGGTTGAAAAACATGAAAAAGCATGCGGCAATAAACCGTTCGCTCAGAATTAAGAGCATCATTTAATAAATCAGCCGCACAAACGACGACAGCAGCTCTGCAGCTCAGTGGCGACAGCATTAACGCCAAGCCTTAATAAACGAGACTCAACCAGGTTCAGTCTGTAATTAGTCACAATAGAAGTGGCTGATGGGATTGTCTTACACTGACACGTTTCCTGGATCCCAATAATCGCGTCATATCGTGGCGTTTTCCCAGAGGTCGTGGAATTTTAAGCATGTTTGGTCCATGTTGGCTGAAAAAGTGACATTTATTGTTGTAGATTTGACTTTTGGCTCTTTCTCTTGTAGCTTTTTTTTTTTTTTTTATTATAACACATTTGTTTTGCAGATCGCAAACTTTTCTGCTGATGTGAATATTGAGTGTGACCGGTACCACTCGCATCACCAGACCCCACAGAAAAAGTCCACAAGTTTAGGACAACAACCTAAAAATGTTCCTGCACGAGGAGCAGTCAGTTTAGACGGGTCCCTTCCTGTCATTCAAACGTGTCAGTTCAGAAGAATCATGCGTATGAACACAATCCTAACAGTCGTCTGGGTTTTTAATGTTCCGATTTTCTGCAGACAATCCACTTATTTCAGTACAAACTTTCAAGATTGAAGAGCTTTGTCCCCCACTTTTCCCAGTTTCACTGGAATTGACTTTTGCATCCCTCAGTCTGTTTTTAATCAAGAACTAGAAACAGGAAAAAATGGACAGAACATCCAAAAACTTTGCCTTCAGCACTTGTCGTAGTCTGGACGAGAGAGAGAGAGAGACACATTTACAAATGTAGCTTCATGGACACAGGAGACACTACAGTGGCTGTTTGGATTAGAGATGTCCCAGTCCCAGTCCTTAGACTAGAGATGTCCCAGTCCCAGTCCCAGTCCTTAGACTAGAGATGTCCCAGTCCCAGTCCTTAGACTAGAGATGTCCCAGTCCCAGTCCTTAGACTAGAGATGTCCCAGTCCCAGTCCTTAGACTAGAGATGTCCCAGTCCCAGTCCCAGTCCTTAGACTAGAGATGTCCCAGTCCCAGTCCCAGTCCTTAGACTAGAGTACTTGCCAATACCAAGTACGATACAGTGAAAGTCAATGACCAGTGATGGTGATCACACCTCAGCCCGTATGTTAAACTTGGCGGGAGGCGGGGACGCTAACGGAGACGAGAATCCTTTTGAACACACTCAGACCAGGACTTTTTTAGCAAATAATCTCTGTGTGGAGGTTCCTGTCAAACTTGCTTCACGGTTAGATTTTACAGCATAAAGTCTGAAACACTTCGGCTCCATTTTGGATCTTTAAAGCAGGAGGAACCACAGAAACACTGAGACCAACGTCCGTGGTTAAAGTAAAACCAGCTCCAGGCTGCAGATCCGCCTCCTGTTAATACACTGACTTTGTTGTTTTACTGTGACGTTTAATTCTGTTTACTACACTTCAGGGAACAATACTGCAGTTTTCAGTTGTTCCAATAAACTGAAGTATGGTTAAAAATATTTCACATTTTAAGATAAAAGAAAATTGGATGGAAACTGTCATAAAACTGATATCATAAGAACCACACAATGGCAAACCTATAATATGTGGTACACGACCCAGTAAAACAAGATTAATCCTTAAACAAAATGGAGTTGCCCAGAGCAGGGGCTCCTAAACTTTTCCGTGTTGAGGCACAGAACTCACTATCACGGCGACAGTGACCTGGAACCGTCGCTGGTCTGCGTGTGACTCGCACGTTCTCACAAGTCCTGCTGAATATTCACCGAGCAACATCACCTGAGTGTAGACACTTGTTTGTGTGTCTCGATACATGCACATTCGTTTAGGACGCTGCATAATAGTCTTTTTTACTTTATTACTGTTGTACGTCCCCCAGGGAAAACTTTGACTGTGGTGTTACTGTATTTATTTTTTCCACTGCTTTAATATTTACAGATAAAAACTGGCCTGTGGTTCATGTCACATCCACAGATAGTGGGCAAAAATCAGGCAAAGATGTTTGATCATAAGACGGACCAGGGTCGACTCGAATATCACATGAATATCATGTCAATGTGACTAAGTACATGTGCTCGGGTCAAATGTGTTTATAAAGCAAATGCACATGTGTATGTTCTAAAAAATGTAGATATATAGATAATACTTTTATTTTTACTAAAGAGCCATTCAGAAGGACTCCTGTCCCTGCTCTTTAATTAAAAAAAATTGACAATGTTTCAAATGTTATTTTTTGTCATTTATTTTTCGTCATTTTGCAGACGCTTTTATCCAAAGTGACTTGCGGAGTCATTTGGTACGCATTAAAAAAAATTTAGTTTAGTTTCCTCGTAATCTTTCTGATGTTTCTGAGCTTCATTAAATTTACTTCAGTATCACAAAGGCTAAATATTTTAAGAAAAATCAAAGTTGGAAGACTAGTCAAAGTCCAAAAACAGATCTGAGAATCAGTTTTTTCTTAATTTGTGATTGCTTTTGAACAGTCAGTTTTATGTAAATGTGTGTTGACATCAGTATTAAATTACCACGGACAAAATGCTTGTTTTTAAAAAAGTAAAAACGGAAGGTTTGTGATCTCGGACAACTGCCCTACGAAGGAACACAATGTCTTCTGTCTTCTGCAGTCACTACAGGAGGTCAGAATCACCTCTGAAAACCTTCTTTTGAGTTTAATTATATTTCCAGGGAACACACGACTCAAGGTTTCTCCAGCCAATCAGCGGATTGCTGTGTATAAAGGGCAAAGAGCAAAACGCCGATTTGGAGCTGCTGTTCCTGCTTAGACGTTTACACGGAAACAAATAAGATAAGAAATAAAATTTGCACAAACAGCAGAAACAAGAATCAGCATGTGTATCTGGACAATTCTGTGCATGTGCTGCTCCACACAGACATTTGTACGTAAAACACACAGTGAGACAAACCAGCGTGGACTCTGGTGATTTTAAATCTGTCACATTCCTGTACTGCAAAATATGACGGAGCCAAAGTAGTTCTGCACCTTCAAACTGTTCCCGCTCTTCACGTCTTCACATTCATGTTTTAAGGTGTTTGATTCTGCCTACAAATTTTGGATTAGTTCCCTTTACCTGGGGGAAACCAGCAGGGAAACTCTGAAAACGTGAAAACCTTTCTTAGTGGGATACTGAGAACATGGGATACTGAGAACATGGGCCTGAAGGACTCCTCATATGACCCATTCATTCAGGCTGAACACATGATGGAGGTCATAGGAGGTCACATGGATTATCACCTCACAGCAGCAGGAACTTCATCTTTCCATCAATAACTTCACTTTATTGTTTTTAAAATGGCACAAAATCAGCTGCAGAACACAAAAATCCAGATAAAGACCACTGAGACCCATCAGACAGTTAGAGTTTAAAAACTAAAGATGCAGAACATAGAATTACAGAGAAACTGCAGTTTAAAATCTAAATTTTGATCCCTACTTTTGCTTAAACATCAGGAAACCGGAGATTTCTTGTTAATTCTGGTGGTTCCAGTGGTTATTTAAGCAGAGTAAGTGCGTCCCAGTGGACTTTTAGACAGTTCTTATATGCCTTTAGATAATTCTATCCAGTGTTGTGTCCTTTAGGGGGTTATTGTGGTCACTGAGAAGGTTTTCAGGCTCATGTAGACATCTATTGGCCTTGCAGAGGCTCAAGTGGTCCAGAGGACTAGAGTGTGTATTTTTGTTCATTCCAGATGTCCTTCATAGGTTCCCTGATGCTTAGAAGGTTTAAGAGACCCGTTAGGGGTTCTGTTGGATGTTGAAAAGGTCTTCAGGGTCATATAGGATTGGTCCCTACACGTTCTTTATTGTAGTGGAGAATTGTCTAGAGATCCTTTAGGTTGTCCCAGTGGTTTGATATGAGTTGATTTGGTTCTGGTTTGTTTTTGTTCTGGTGTCCTATATGCGGTACGTCTGGTACTTGATGTTACAATCTCATAAAAAAAGTGTTCTAGTACTCCTTTTATAAGGTTCTTGTCCTTTTTGTGACTGTTCTGGCTGTCATGTACTTGGTCCTGGTGATTATTCAGGAGATTAAGTGATTCTTGTGGTCATTGAGGAGGTCTCTGTCAGTTCCATAGATGGACTGAGTGAATTGTAGTTTATTAAAAATGTGCTTGAGGTGGTTCAGGTCCTGACTGTTACTGAAATTAGGTTTCTACAAGTTCTGTAAGTGGCTCTAGTGGTCATTAAAGAGCTTTGAGAGGCCCTCAAGACCCCGTAGGTCTTAAGAAGTGAAGCCTGTTAGGTGACTTTCCATCTGTGGGGGACTTTGGAGCAGTTTGGTTTCCATCATCATGGCATGAAAAATCTGAGATTGATATTTCAACGAATACCAGACTTGACTCAGGTCGTCTTTTTACCCGATCGAATGTGGATCGACTGTGGATTTTGAACCTTTAACCGTGGTGAAAATCAGGGCTCATCTATGCGCCCGTCATGGTTCGTGGCTTCATCCAGGTCACTGCAGCTCTGACTGAGGGTTATATAAGTGTCATAAAAAATGCACGAACCTGAACACGGCGGGCGGTGTTTGTCCCGAACCAGCAGAAAGCGATTCGGGTGATTCAGCTCAATTTCACCAGATAACGAGTGAAGCGCCAGCCTTTATACCACAGTCGATGTATTTTTAAAACAGAATACATAGCTATAAATAGAGCAGGACTTTTATCAATGTCTGTGAGGCTGCTGCAGAACGGTGCTCTGCTTCACTCTGGAACAATGGCACAGCAGCTGAACGTGACGCTCCGAAGACGTGGTCACACAAGCTTTTCAACAGCAAGAGCCAAAGACAATGAGAGCAACAGCCACACAAGTCAACCGAAGCTAATAATAGCTCCTGGCTGACATTAGTTGATGACACCTGGAGAATCTAAAAGCACACAGCAGGACTTTAAGGATGGTTAACATCAATTTAAGCTGTTGTAGTTCTTTAGAGGGTTCGAAGGGTCAGCGAGGAGGTTCTGGGAGTCCTCCATGCAGTTTAAGATGTTCATTATCGAGGTGAAGAGGTTTTGTGAGACAAAGAACCTGTTTAATAAGTGTTCTCGTTTACTAGAATCAGGTAGAATGACTCATCACCTTGTTTTAGGTGCTTTCATGGTCATTGAAGCGGGACTAGTGGTCGCTGTGGACATTCTTTTTCTGTAGATGGTTTCAGTGATCATTGGTGATAGGCGAGAGCGGCTGTAAAGGTCACGTCCTTTCAGTGGCTTCGGGTGGATCCAGGGGCTGGATCTGTGTTGTAACCGTCCTTTTATTGTGGCAGTGGTCACTGAAACACAGCCGTAGGGGGTTTGGTTTGGCTCTTGTGCTCATTTAGGTGCTTCTGCAAGTTCTCACTAGAATCTAGTTGTGTTATCGATGGTTGTAGTGGCCCATAATGAGGTTTTAGGTCTTATTGTGAGCAGTAGGTTCAGATTGGGGCTGTTTTTTCTCAGAGCCATAAATGTTCAGACCAATGTACTGGACAGACGAACCTGGTACCTGGTACCCAGCCCTAAATAAATGCTTATGATCAAACACAGTGCCATCACCTGTGTAGTTAAACCCAACAGGACTTGTTCTGTATTCTGGACGGTGTCTCACCGAGATGACCTTCTGGTGAAACACAAGGAAATTTAATTAAGACCCGTCGGATCAAAGCAAAGTTAATTCCCACAGTTCTACATTAAATGAATCAAATTCATTTTACGCCTGTGACGTTAAACGAAACACCAGTACCTCTTGTTTTGTCCCGTCCTCAGTAGAGAAACAAAGCAGACACTCCTGTCTTATTGGCACGGCCGCAGAGGATATTCAGGCAGATTTTATCGTGTTTGCTGTCGTGTAATAACTGTCACGCTTCTCCACACTACCTCAAACTAGAAATAGACACACAGTTAGCACCACTTAGAAACCTGCTGTTATCACTACAATTATTGTTGTGGCGTTTGTTCAAATCTAAAGTAAATTCCCTTGTTGGCCGACAAACCGGCTCATCAATGCCGCAGTCACTCATTTTTATGTGCTTTCATTTTAAAATCTCACTCTCGGCTGCGGTCGTCGTGTACCTCAGACGCTGTCCAAAGTGTCCACTATCTGCGCTCCTCCTTCACCTCGGGCTGAGACACCTGCTCGTCGCCCAGAAACTGTTGCCGGGCAACCAGGCAGAAGATGACCTGGCATTGAGTTAAACTACCTGCGTCTCGCAGTGAACTCTGTGGACCAAGCAGTCTGATCGAAACAATGTGCATCAGCTCGCAGTCCAATCTTCAAATGTAACCAATAGTTCTGAAAACGGGTCAGGAGAGGATCCAGGAACTCAGGCGGCCTCTAATCTTTTCATTAGCAGCAGTAGAAAGCAGTTGTGTTCTGGTCAGTGTTTTTTACGTGATGTGTAAAACTGCACCCATGTTGTTCTGCAGGTTGTTTTAAGGATGACCGCATCGTGTTCTGGACCTGGATGTTCTCCACATACTTCATGGAGAAGTGGGCTCCTCGACAGGACGACATGCTGTTCTACGTCCGCAGGAAGCTCTCCTACGTCAGTGCAGAGGACACAGACGGCAAAAAGGTGAAGAGCGTGGGATTTCAGCTGGGTCACAGGCGGTTACAGTCCCACCAGGGTTATAATCCTACACTGAAACTAGTGATGAGTGACTGACTGAGGAGGAAGGTGCTGCAGGATCCAGATCGATGCGATCAGCGTTTATTGATCTATGGCGCTAAAATCGCATGTTACTGATGCAGGTCAAATGGATGAAAATTCAATAAAGTCTGTGATTATATAAGCAGATAAAACACCTACAGGGATAAGTTCGCTGTTTCTCTTTTTCTAAAGTCAGAATCCGACACAAACTGACCTACGGAAGAATTCAGCACAGACTACTTTCAACACAGCCTGAAGCTTAAATCAAGTGGGAAACAAGTAAATACATCAACTAACTGGAAGAAGAACAAATATGAGAAATAAAAAAAGAGAAATATTGAAATGAGACACGGAAAGTGAGAAAATATGAAAATGTCAGAAAACTAAATCAGAGCCTGTTATTTCCTTTTTTACTATTAAATAATTATAAAAGAATAAATTATCTAAATGTGACTGACGCTTTTAACTGTAATTGTTTCTCACAAATGTTAAAAACAATTTAACAATAATTTGTCATCAATAATTTAGCATTAAATGTCCGAACTGTCATTATCATCATTCATGTGGAGAGACTCAGTCTCCCTTTTGTTGTTTGTCCTACATCCCTCTCAGTTCCTGGTTGCCATGGTTACACATTACTGCTCTGTGTCCAGCTTGGTTTAACAGCTCTCACCATCTTCATCTGCATTATCATCATCTCGTCATACGGAGAAGCTGCAGTTCCGACACGTCAATAAACCCTTTAATTAAAGGAATTACTGACAGAGCTCCTGTCTGATCCACCTGCAGCCGTTAACCTCAGAGGTGTTAACTCAAACACACTGTCCAACTTGACTGTGTGCTGTATCCTGTCCTCATGCAGTGTCTTTGTTTCAGGTGGAGGTGGAGGTCTACAGGAGGGACTCCAAGAAGCTGCCCGGCCTCGGGGACCCCGACATCGACTGGGAGGAAAGCGTGTACCTGAACCTGATCCTGCAGAAGGTGTCGAGCATGTCACACACTGACTCCCAGGAGGATCCACAGCCTTTGTTCAACACTTTGTAGAAACAAACATCTTCTGAGCATTGATATTCAGCTGCAGTCACACCAGCAGGAAAAGTGAAAAACTTCTAAAGTCATAGTGCTAGTGGGGAGCGAGCTGAATAGAGGCTAATTTGTACCTGTGACTTTACTGCCAGCGCTCAGAAACACACACATTTAAAACCTTATGATTGAAAAAGTCAGGAACCATCTGTTCCTGACTGGACAGAAATGATGTCCGCATAGTTAATGATTCAAATCTTCAAGGAACACTTTTTTGTTTCATCGAGCCGATTACCATTCAGTTCCCTTAGGAATCCTGTTAGCAGCCAGGATGCACCTGAGCTCAGAACTTTGTGTCTGTGGGTCAGTTTGTGCAAATTTTAGCCACACGAGCAAAATACCTTTGATTGGGCATCGGCTGCCTGAAATATTAGAAAAGAACTGCAGGTGAGCATAAAGAAAAAGTGTTTTATTTTACTGAGCCACAATTATTGGTTATGGCCTTGCAGTCCGTGTGTCTCCTTCAAGTGAGACGTGAAGTCCCTCTCGTTAGACTATGCGACTCCTTTAGAAATAAAACTGTAACAAGTGAGTCAGTCTGAAGTCGTTGGAAACCAATGGAAGTATCAGTTCCTTGTCCCTGTTGTGACTCAGTGAGGACAGCGCATTTGTTTTGTTCACCAACGTCCAGAATAACCTGAGACCTCTGTTACCTTCCAGCTGGACTATGTTGTGACGTGCGCTGTCTGCACACGCTCAGATGCAGGAGACATCCACATCCACAAGAAGAAATGTCAGGTGGGAAAGTGCACGATCCTGCAGAGGCTGGAACACTTCCCTGAGCTTGTTTCAGGTGGTGGTGTAGTGGAGTTGTATTCTGTCTCATTTGTTGTTTTGTTTCCTCCTCTCGCAGGAAGTGTTTGCGTCTCCTAGTAAACACGCCATGGACAGTAAAGGAGAGGAGTCCAAGATAAGCTACCCAAACATCTTCTTCATGATCGACAACTTTGAAGAGGTAAGAATTCCCTGTGTGCAGAGGTCCCCTGAGATTAAGTTTAGGAACCACACTTTGTGTACGACAGGAACACTCATGCGCGTGATTGTGCTTGTGCAGGTGTTCAGTGACATGACGGTGGGTGAAGGTGAGATGGTTTGTGTGGAGCTGGTGGCGAGCGACAAGAGCAACACCTTCCAGGGCGTCATCTTCCAGGGTTCGATCCGCTACGAGGCCCTGAAGAAAGTCTACGACAACCGGGTGAGAAACCAAAGGCCAGAAGCTGGAGTTGTTCACTGGCCTAATGAAGGTCGGCTGTCCTCTACTTGGCCTGAGTCCTGGACATTCTGATTCTGATGAGTGGGCAGACATTTTGATAGTTTTCTTAAGCAAAACAACCAAACTCGATGATTTCAGCTTCTCCACTGTGAATATTTTCTCACCGTCTTCAGAACTTATTTTTGCGTTTAGGCGAAATACACAAAACTGTCTGAGAACATCATGGGGTTCAAACAGGAACACGCAGCTGAGTGAAAGAATGAACGAAAGTAGAGCTTGTTCGGGGCGACGCTGCCTCGTTTTTAAAACATCATGTGTCTGTGCTGCAGGTGAGCGTTGCTGCTAAGATGGCCCAGCGGATGTCCTTTGGCTTCTACAAGTACAACAACATGGAGTTTGTGAGGATGAAGGGTCCGCAGGGCAAAGGTCACGCTGAGATGGCTGTCAGCAGGGTCCCAACAGGCGACACGTCCCCCTGTGGCACTGAGGAGGACCAGGTGTCCCCAATGCACGAGAGGGTGAGAATACACACACGCTGGTTTTAGGATAGTCCTGTTCACCAAGAACAAACTCCAAACTTCCCCATTTTTCTGCTCAGGCAGGAAGGGAACTGAAGAGTGGCGTTTCAGTTCCTCAGACACTGAGAAACGGAACAGAAAACCTTAAACACCCAAGCTCAGTAGGCAGCGTCGACTGGAATCAGCACAAAGCTTCGCAAAAACACGTGAAATCAGGTCACGGTCAATAATAAATGCTGCACAACTGCATCGTGCATTATTTAACGATCAGTCCAGCAGACTCACACGGTGCAGAGCAGGAGACTTTGTCTGGAGGATAAAGAAGCATTTAGGCCGGTTGTTGTCACAGAGGCTCAAGTCTTTAGCCCATGACAGTTTAATCCTCAGAGGAGGATTAAGGCCCAACTGTAGTCAGACCGGAAACACTTTTTTTAGATTCAAAGCGACTGAAACTCAATGAGGATGTCACAAGTGCACCTCCGTAAACCAGAATTGGTCCACGCAGGACATCAAACACTGACACTGGGTTTCCTGTCAGTGTGTGAGCTGCTTTGAGCCAGAGTCAGAAACCTTTACATCTAAATACCTGTTCTTTGGCAGCTCCTCCAAGTTGAAGACGTGCATCTTTTAAAAGATATTTGAAACAAAGTTAAGGCAGCTCAGACAGTGACCTCTGTGTTCAAACATTTTATTAGGGTTTTAACGTCCCTCGTTGAATTCGTTTCCTGCAGGTGACGTCGTTCAGCACCCCCCCGACTCCGGAGAGGAATCGTCCTTCATTTTTCTCTCCGTCTCTTAGACGTAAGGTTCCCCGAAACCGAATCGCTGAGATGAAGAAGTCACACTCCGCCAACGACAGCGAGGAGTTTTTCAGGGAGGAGGACGACGAAGGTAAATCCTAAACTGGTCGGACTGGGTCTTCTGCATTGAGGTTTTATTTTTAACTTGCATGAAGAAAAATCATCAGTGTTTCCTGCTATGGTTCAAGTTTAGACACTGGGATATTTTACAGTAATAACTCTAAAATTAAACCATCATTTAAAGTAAGACCACATGTAAAAATTACACTTAGGAATATATAGGAAAAAAAATCAACACACAGGATTGAACTTTTAAAAGGCAACAAAATGTAAAAAAAAAATGTTCAGTGCAAAAACCCTTAACAGACACGGGATTTGAATTTCGTTGTAGAAACTGCAGCGTTTCTTTTGCATTACAGCTACGTAAAACACAAGCAGATGTATTTGGTCATGTCCAGGTTCCCGGGAAAGTCGGGGGACAGTGAAGCTCACGAGACACATTTAGATTTCAGGTTTATTAAAAACTCAGGACTAAGTTAATGGTACTTGAGTAAAAGATTGGATTACTTTTCATATTCTCATATACCGTTTACATTGTGCTTGTTTTTGTTGGGTTCAGTTTCTGCTGAACTACATGAATGTAATTTAGTATGTCATTTAAAAACGGAACTAAATTCAGCACATTTAGTTCGAGACCTTATTGGTTTGGTTCTGAGTCTTTTGTACATGGCATCTGTAGAACAAACACTAACACACACGGTGAACTGATGAACTCACGAATGAAACCATTAAAGCGGTGTGGGGGTTTGTGTGTGTCAGATCTTCACACCACCACCAACCTTCGCTCCCGCTCTCTGTCGGGGACCGGTCGCTCGCTGGTCGGGTCCTGGCTCAAACTGAACCGGACCGAGGATTACTTCCTGCTCTACTCCCACCTGACCTACGTCACGCTGCCATTGCACCGCATCACCACAGGTCAGAGCTGAACCCTGTCAAAATGTGTTTTTTTTTGCACCAAATATGATTTTGATGAAACACCTGAACGAAGTGCAGTTGATGGCGCTGACCTGAGATGTTTGACGACTCTTTGTGTTTGTGTCTCAGACATCCTGGAAGTGCGGCAGAAGCCCATCTTGATGACATAGCAGAGCTAGACCCCCCCCCCCACCTCAGAGCATCACTACCAAGTGCCTCCTGCATCAGGCCACTGAGACGCACAGCAGCGCCCCCCGGTGTCCAGACTGAGACTGACAACTAAACACCTGCTGGAGCCGGAGACATACTGACGGAGGGACGACAAAAAACCAGCCATCCAAGAAGTGCCTCTTCTTTTCAGTTCCTGCTGTGTCGAAGGTCGTCTCCAAAAATGGGCCCGGTGTCAGGGTCACATGACCTGAGTGTGAAAAGGCATTGGCTGAACTCTGACCAGGAAGGAAGTGAATGTTTGTTTTCTTGTAAATATCCTGCTGCTTTACTCACTGAGACGCCTTGACTGAAGGTTCTGCTTTCGACACTTTGTGTTTCTGTTTGACTCGTGGTGGATAACGTGGAGTGTGTTCCTTTTTTTTAAAAAATATATCTACAGCGACGTGAACAAGACGCGTCTCCTCAGAAAGTGTTCGCTCCTAAGAACAACACTTGTCAGCAACAAGGTGACAGTTGGGTCAGATCCATGTGTTTATGACAGGAAAGGGATCAATTACACTTTTGTTGCTTAGTTACGGATATTACTGCTATCTAGTTTCCAAAAACGACTTCATATTCTTTTGTCACAAAAACTCTCGAAGCTGCAAAAGTAACCAACAGAATTTAACTTGGAACCAACAACTATTTGGTATTTGTACTTGCAGCGTTTTAGGCCAATAAGATGAATAAAAATGTCAGTTGTTTTTCCCTAAACAAATAAAACTTTTGACATTTATTGAACCTTAAACAATTTTTGAATTTGTGTAGTTTTCTAGGAAAAAGAAGATTTTAAACTATCAAAACAGTTCTTAAAGTAACCACCAGACACATGGGCTGTTCGGAGAGTCTGAAGTCCAATAATCCCTCAAGTTCTGACCAGCTGGTTTCAGCCTAAATTAGGCCAGCAATTATCAAACGCTTTCTGACCTGTGACAACTGGACAAATTATTCTAAGGTAAATGAACGAATGTCACGTCCACGTCGTATCCTGTTTTTGTCACTTTACCCAGAGCTGGGCTGAATCCCATCAGCAGTTTCAGATGGATGTGACCCCGACCTGACACATCGTGCTGTGTGATGACACTGTACTCGAGATCCGGTGGCTTTTTACCACCAAGTTACAGAAGGCAAACCACAAAAACCCAGCTTGGACTTTTAAAAACTGCAACTCACAAACTGGAAGTGACTTGAAAAACTGCTGATATTACAACAGTAAAGATGATTTCGAAGGGAACTGGAATTTTAAAAGGCCAAATCGTTTTTTTTGAAATTCTACCAAAAAAAGGAAACGACTGATCTGACTGAACCAGATGTGACTGTTTGTGCTCCCGACGCCTTAAGTCTGACTGTGTAATTACGTTTCTTCTCTCTTCACTTCATTAAACCAAACCTGAAACACGCTGGATTGTGTTGGAAACAACCAGCCAAGGCTTCCAGAGGTCGCTCTGTCTTTTTTCTTTTTTTTTGTCCGAGCTGTTGCTTTTTGGGAAAATACAAAACACCAGAAACTGTCAGTTCTGACTGGAGATTGTTACTGAATCGATAGATATTGAGACGTGAAAATAACCCAAAAATGTATTCAGATGATTCATGTTACACAGCTTCAATTAACCAGCATTTTTTCCAAAAGAAATATGTGGAAGTAAATTAGCAGGATAACAAAGTGGTTTGACCCAACACATAATTAAAAACTCAGTTTTCCATCGTCTCAGTGAGTAACATTTCATAGCAAATTAGTTTTGGACAAAGATGTCGTACGACGGTCACATTTGGAGGAAACTTTACAGCTTGTGTT
The DNA here is from genome assembly GCA_033026295.1 of Channa striata. Classification (NCBI taxonomy): domain Eukaryota; kingdom Metazoa; phylum Chordata; class Actinopteri; order Anabantiformes; family Channidae; genus Channa; species Channa striata. The sequence continues at coordinate 22,283,202 of CM065169.1, read as the reverse complement.
TCTAAAAGTTTGTTTTGTTTTTTTTATTTAAAATTGTGATCCTAGGTCAACTTTAACCTTTTTATGTATTCAAAACTATGACTGTTTTATAACATTGTTTTCAATAGAACTCTACAATGATTTTTGGGAGAAATGTTGAAATATAATTTATGGACTAAAACTTGTTTTAAAAAAACCTTTCAGAAATAGTTTAAATACATAGGCAGCTTTTAGTTTACTTTGTTTGATTTTAACGATTTAAATTTAATTCTTACAAACTAATTACAAAAGGTTGTCAATTTCAATAGTGGAATAATCTCTCACAAATCTGCTAATTACCTTTGGGTGATTTTATACAATTTTTAAATTTATAACTTTAAAATTATAAAGTCATAATTGACAATGTTAAAAGACTAAGATCACAATTTAACCATATTAGTACAACTTGTACAATGTGTTATGTAATATTACTGTTATGATTGGATTATTTTTTTCTTAAAGTCCTAACTTAGTTTGCTTAGAGTTGGATCAGTTAAATGCCAATATTGTATTTAGAGGAAAACATAACCACAAGTTACCTGGGAATTTGAATTTATTCTCATTCTGCAACGTGTCTAAACCAAAATATGTCAGGGCTCAAAATGTGCAACAACCTCTGCTTGTAGTCGTTGAAGAAACTTCCTCATCTGAAGCGCTTCTTCAGTTCCGACCATGTGACTCAGGGAGGTCGGCCTATAAACCGAAGGCATTAGGTTGTTGACACTTGGCGGTCACCTGAGGCGTGGTCGTCCCACCCCACTTCCAAGTGTGGTGGAAATTTTGAACATCTGTGGAACCACGTCGGGAGTTTTAAGTGTTTGACGAGTTGTGCCGGAAGTGCACTTCCACTGTTGAGACGGTCCTTCCCTGTCCAGAGCGTGGACACTGGTCTTCAGATTTGTGGCCATTGTCTTTCAGACGCCAATGAACTGCGGCGTCTGGCTCCCCTGTGCCGTGTCATGAGTTTGTGAAGTGGTTGTCTAATACAAATGGTCCACAGGAGAATCCAAAGGTGGTTCCGGAGTCGTTCCCACACTGACAAATGGACAACAATCCCCGGGAAGCCGTCGAAGTTTAAAGGCCTACCACTGGGAGCTGGTTGGTCAGAACTGAACAAGCCTTTCAGATGAGAGGTGAGACTTCTTTAGGAACTACAAGCTTGTTTAGGAACTACGTCTAGTTGCCACTGAACAGCACTTTTGTGTTAAACGTGACCCGGGTGACTGAGTTATTGATCAAATATTATCAGATTTGCACTCAAAGCCATTGATCAAATTCAATCCAGTGTTTTTCTGCACGTGAATATTCCACAGGACACGTGAGCTGATCGCCGCTCATCTCTTTAGTGTTACCGACGATGTAGTTTGTAGTTTAACCAGCTGAATGTATCCACGCTGATCAGGACACTGCTCCGACAGAAACATGTGACATGTAAAGGAGTGAAAGGACAGTTTGCACTGTAAAATGCTTTTAGAACCTGTTTGTTCAAGTACTTTTTGTCAATGTGTTCCTACGTTGCAGCTTTTGTACATGGTCCATGTGCATGTTACCACATATTCTGTTACTTAGGTTCCAACGCTATGGACATTTTCCTGTATTTATTTATTAAAATACACTTTACCAGAAAAAATAAAAAAACTGTTTCTACTGATCCATTTCAACAATTGTGTTTTGGTCAAGAAGGAGATTAACGGCTTCTGTACTGTATAATGGAGCTGAAAGCAAAAGGGAAAATAACAGTAAAAGCAGCAGCCTTGTTCGTTTGTTTCCTTTTATTCCCCAATAAAATGTCTTTACAAATGTTCTCAGACGATGACAGCACTGCTCACCTAGAAGGCTGAACCGAAGGCCAGACAAAGGACACTTGGAAAACAACAGAGTCCATGTTAACAGAAAAACTATAGGAACTGGTCTGTTTCACACACCGTTTTTCAGAAGCTCTTCAGGGGAAACATTCACACGAGGTTCAATCAGTGAGTACAAATCCTGCCGACACAATAAATAGTTTCCAGAGCAGAAAGAAACACTCATTCCTCAACATGCTTATCAAAAATTAACTGTTACTGTGAGTATTTAATTTGTAAAACCAAATTGCCTGGACCTTTATTTGGAGCTTTCCCCAAACATAATCAGTGGTAATAATTGTAGAAGTCGCACAACAATAAATCATCTGGATTCACGCAGTCACCAAATTAAAACAGTAAAACTCAAACACTGAGACCAAGCACATACGTTCTGTTTCTCTAAAACAGCAGCAGCAGCAGCAAACCAGAGGGAATGTAGCCGAGTCGAAGAGCAACGACCTGCTTCTGATTTTAAGGATTTCACAGTATGACGACCAATTCGTTGTGATGAAACAGCTGATTTACCAGAACGAGTTAATTACAAATGTGTGAGAGTGTGTGTGTGTGTGGATAAAACCGGTGGACGATGACCAGGTGATGACTGCTAAAAGCTCAGGGTTCAGCCTTTCTTCTCCTCCAGGGTCTTGTGGAGCTGGTCGGCGTCCTCTGTGGTTTTGACCCGGATGAGGAGGGGGACTGGGCTGCTGGGGTTTTTGTCATCAACTGGTGGGTTGGGGACACAAACCACCATCACGTTGTTCTTGCCAACCCGAGTGCACGGCATGGACGACTGTACGATGATGTTCAGCAGGATGTTTCCTACAGAGAACAAAGGAGAACTACTGTTAGTAAGACTGGCCTTGATGATTATGTAGCTTGCAGCATAAAGGTGACAAATATTTTCTTACTTTTACAAAATGTGGGTTTCTCTAGAGTGTAACCCCTAACATTTGCTAACGGGAACCAACGAGCGAGTCATTGATGAGGATTTATTACTCACATTTATGTTAAAACACTTTATCCAGAGAAAAATCACTTGCTGTATTACTGCTACCTTTGGGCTTAACATACATTTGAATCATTTCCTCAGTGCTTCTTATAGAGAAGGCAAGGAGTAGAGTCATCACTAACCACGCTGAGAACACACTCTTTGCACACAAAGACTGAATATATCAATTTGGATTCTGATCATCAAGAAACAGGAGTTCTCCTGTTTGAGCAGTGGGGGGCAATGTTTGATCACAGCTCATCAGCCCCTTCTGGTGTCTGTTTAATGCAGGTCAAAGGATAGAAATGCATTTGTATTGTTTCAGTCTCAGGTTTAATATTCCAACTTTTAAAATGTGAGTATTGCTGCTTTGTTAAAAATAATGAGTAAAAAAATTCTGTTATTTTCTAACCTAGTACTTCACCACCTACAGGACCCACCATCATCTACCCTCTCATGTTCTTTAAAGACGGAAACTTCAGTGGAGACAACGTTTCACAGACAGTTTCATCCTCAAACCAATAACTCCCCCTTTTACCCAGGTTGGTGTCGGCACGAATGATCATCTGAGTTTTTCCCTCCGATGTTTGTTTCAGGTGCAGAGTTCCTACTCCTTTCTCTTTGAACTCGGAGTCCTTCTTGTAGAACATTTTACACCTGAAGGTAACAGAAAAAGATTGTATTAACAGGTAGAAACACCAGGTCTTATTCCTGTTTCTACAGAACTAAATGGGATCTGAAAATATAAATCTAGAAAATAAAACCCATTGTTTTCATATTTGGACTACAATACTGAATAGATGCTACAACTACAATTTTTTTTAAAAGGTTGGCACAATTAACAAATAAAGTGCTAAAGTTCTTCAAAGGTTTTTTTTCAGGCCGAAATATGCCAGTAAACATGACTGAAATAATTCACAGTCAGACGTACTTCTTTGAGTAGAAAGCGTCTTCCTCTTTCACCTCTTTTACATCAGGTTTAGGCGGCTCCTCTGAATCTTCATCTCCGTTCTCATCTGCAGCACAAAAAGAACTAATTAGTAATCACTTAAACTAAACTGATAGACAACAGATATGAAAGAAAACGTATTCAGTGGGAACGTTTTCTTTTCGACTTAGATCACAATTAATAAAGCTTTGGATTCTTGCTGATCGAGCAACGTCTTGGAGAAAAGGCAATTTGGTATTTGTAACAATTTACAGACCACATAATTTATCAAGAAAATCCTGTGGATTAGTTACAGCACCACTCTATTGATGACAATTCCACAGTTTTCATTTAAAAATGTATTTCTAATTATCTTGATCAATTATGTTGTCTATGAAAATGCAAAGTTTTTAAATGTCTAATTTTTTATTTTACGGACATAAAAACATCAAAGAACAAAATAGTTGCTACTTAATTTTTCCTTTCATTTATGAAATCAATATTCACATTCTATCCTGTACATTTCTTACCATCATGGCAACGTAAGATCTCAAAAGCCGATTACTGTTTCTGAGTCTTTCTGGCTTACTGACTTTGCCTTAGAGTTCAACCAAAGCACGGTACTAATGCATGATTATTCCCCCCAAAAAATTTAAAATAAAACATTTAGTGGAAATGGCAGATATTTAGTTTACACTAGCATCTGGCCACGTTACAGATAGAACAGGGGAAAATTTCCTGCAGCTTAATTGCTTAAATATCTCAATATTTCTATCAACTGTGACTTGATTTTGGTTCATTAATGCTCATATTTTATGAAGAAACTCTTGTAAGGATTTGTGCAAATTCCAACCTGCTAAAGCTATCCAACCTTATTTGCCAGTGATTAGAAGTAGAATTGAAAAATTTATCAATTCATTTGGGGTTCGACATCAACACTTGTTAAATCTTAGGTAAACTTTTTGTTAGATAAGTGGAATGCACGATACACTGCGGAATCAGGCGAACAATTTTTTTTTTATGTCTGCAGTGTTTCCCAAAATAATTTGTGATGCCCTGCCACAATATCAGCAGTGACTGCTACATATTGATTTTCTAATTTTGTAACCATTTAAATTTGTGAAAATAGTATCTCACTGTAGAACCATGTAAATGTGGAAAATTACCTGTAACATTACACTAACATAACCATCATTAAGTGGTAACCATTTATTTTAAAATTAACTTTTTTTTAAAGAGAGCTATTAATATTTTCTACAAGTCTGTATTACATGTCAATAAGAATTTTTTTTTTTATTTTGGACAAGTAATTTAAGGACTTTTTTATGTGTACCTGCAGGTTTAGGGTCTTCAGCTTTTGTCCCACTGAAAGACACAGACGCAGCCGATCCTGAAGCTCCAAACAGGGAGGTCTGGCTGGAGGAGGTGCTGGAAAAGGAGAAGCTGGGAGTTGTTTTGGAACCCAACGAGCCAAGAACCGAACTGTCCACCTTCTGACCGAAGTTAAACGTAACACCAGCAGGGATCGGAGCAGCAGTGGAGCTTTTGTCCCGGGCAGAGTCTTCCGCCGTTTTTCTTCCAAAGGAGAACAGAGCAGCAGCTGGAGCTGGAGCCACTAAGCCGCTGCTGCTGTTGGATGAGGAGGAAGATGATGACGACGAAGGAGGAGCAGGAGGAGGAGGAGGAGTTGCTGTGGTTGACAGTGTACCTCCCTGCTTCTTCTCTTCCAAGCCTCCGTCAGCCGGAGCAGTAGATCCGGCCCCATACTGTCGCTCAATGCTGGCCAGGTGACGCTCATAATCCCTGAAGATGGGGTTGAGATCACACAGCGGGTTGTCGTTGACATGCTTGGTGATCCAGTCTCGCACAGAGCAGTTGAGCGCGGTGAGCTGCCGGCTGTACTCCTTGTTGCCGACGCTGCTGCTGCTGCTGCTGCTGCTGCAGGAGCTGGAGCTAGAGCTGGAGCTGGAGCTTGGAGTCGGGCTCAGGGTGGAGCCATTGGTCTGCTTGTTGGTGATGTCAGGGGTGGGTTTGGTGGAGGTGGGGCCATTGAATGTGAGACCTAAGATGATGGAGGCAGAAATGTTACTGGACAAAGAAATGTCTGACGGACCCCTCCCCCATATTCTGCCCTACAGCAACATAAGGAAAAAAACACAGGCAGACACAAACACACAAAGTCCCTGATTCAGCTCCATTACCCTCCAATACCAAAGCAAATCCCCTCAAAAACACACATCACACACACTTACAACAATACAAAAGACGAATGGAAGTAGCTGCTGCGTCTTAGATCAGAGATAATAAACATTTTTTTTCCAAATTCATAAATAAATCGCGACCTTTCCAAAATCCAGATCAAAAAATGCCTTCATTCTGAAGGTATTTTTACAAATCTCAGACTCATACAGCAATTCACATAAATGTGTACAACATTCAGTCCAGTGCAGGAAAACAACATTTGAGGATAATTCAGTATTATCTAATAGATCTTTCAAACAAACATCCACACTTTTACTCATAAGGCTAATTCATAGCGGCCTTATCCAAGTGTTCAGGCTTTACAAACAGAAACGTATGTACAGACTTGACTGTGCACCAGCTGAGCATGTGCATGAAAGTAAATGAGCAGCTTGTTTAAATCCTCATGAGGTGAGTAAAGTTTATTTTCAATTTTCAAAATTACACTGTTTTAAGTTTGTTACATTTTAATAAATCAAACAATTGAGTTCTCACTCTTATTTTTGCTGCTGAGGCTTTCTAGAGTTGTCTGGTTTTGCAGTCAGCACCTAGAATGTGTCTATGTAGGTACAACCCACCCAACAGGGTCTAGTATGGGGGACGGGGGATGTTCAGTACCAAATCAGTAGCACAAGAAGAGATCCCACCACTGCAGAGCAGCCAGACTGACTCTGGCAGCAGAAACTTTATGTATGTCATATATTCAGAATAGTTTGTCCATCAGAATTGTCACTTTATTTATACATTAAAATAATAATAATAATAATAATAATAATAATTCTATTTAATATCTATTTAAGGTAGCAATGGTCAAGAATCCAAACATGTACTGTGCAGCTGTAGGCTCACAAGGCCATTGGTTGTATTTCGCTGTGCAGTCCAGCAGAGGAAAGTCTACAGAAACTGGCCCATGACTGACCTGGAAACTGTCTGGGGCTGCCATGACATTTACCACTGCAGTATGCAGAGGTCCCCATTTAGGGGCAATACCACGGGCTCTGTTTGAGCATGACAACACGTGACTGTTGGGCTGCGTCCATCTCCTTTTGCTGCCTTCATCCAACCACGTCACACCAGTCAGAATTTCTCCTCCAGTCTTGTGTTCTGTCTGATCACTCAAAAACTTTACTGAAATCAATCCAAATCCAGGCACCTAATATATATTACAGCCTATATCTTCTAATGTAAACTCAAACTGAGTGTGTACCCCAAATAAAAACTTAACCATATACAATAGCTTAATATAAATTGCGGCAGGAAAAGATTTATTCAATTCAATTGTGACTTTATGCAGGCTCTTCAGAAAATGTTTGTTGAAGATGTTTGTTTGACTAATTGAGTCCTGCACATTTGGCCAAACTCACAATTAGGGCATACATTTGATAATTCAAAGGGCTCGCAATTTGGACTTCGACATTTTCAGAGTATAAACAGGCCGCATGTCTAGGCATTAAGGCTGATAGACAAATTGGCATATTGTACCATGCGGGCTATACGTCTTGTTGCCTAGCCTGTAAAAGAGCAGGGAAGGATGTAAAACTTCTTTTAATTACTAACAGCCAAACCTCTAATAGCTGAATTTATTTTACTTTAGGTGCAATATGGCCAGAATCACTTGTAGCCCAATGAAAAGTAGAAGCTAAATGTACAATAGTTGCTTAAATTTTAGAAACCTCCCCTCCTGACCAAGGGGTTTCAGCTAAAAACAGCTGAAAGACGTACCAATCCTAACAAACATTCAATAAAATGTTTTTAAATGTTACACATTATGCTAACAGGTTGCCCAGAAAACAGCTTCAGTAAACTCACTGTTTATCATAGTTTATCATTAATATGGGAATAAAATGCACACTTGACTGAGTGAGTCCTGACTGCTCTGTCAGAGCTGATGAGGGCACACAGCCATTGTGGCTTTGTGAATGTGACTGATATACAGCAGGTAATTACACCCTGCATACTTCAGCGCAGGCGTCTCCAAACGACCCCACTCAAAGCCTTCATGAAGACCACATATATTTGAAAATTTAATTAGTCACATTTGAGAGGTAAACCAACATACATGTATATCCTATCCAATTCATTATTGGGCCACCCCCTTCTTGCATGTAAGAATTATTTGACAATTAGTTTTCAAACAGTGCGCTGCAGTCAGGCTTGATGGGCCAGTGATGATCAATGTTGTCTACCTAATGTTTTGATATTTTAGCGACTTTTTCAAACAAAAAAAGTGACTAGTGACAAATCTAGTGGCTTTTTCTGGTGCTACTGGAGACTGACATGAAAACATCATCGTTCTCACTCTTCTCAACGAGCAGTGCAAGCTGCTGTAGCAGAGCAGGAGATGACACCCACACCAGTAAGGGAATACAATACAACACAAGCTCACTACGTGCTGAAATACATACAAAAATAATTTGTGATGTTTTAATGCAAAATGTGACTTGTGGACATCAACGTTTTTTTAAAGTTTCAAGCTTTGTAGTGCGTTTAGGCTGAAATTAGCTATAAGAATAAATATTACAAAACATAAGCAGCTTTCTGCCATTTTCATTACGTAAAAGTAGCTCTCAGGGGGAAAAAGGATGGAGACTCCTGCTTTACAGTGACAAACTGTATAATCATTCTTTGATATCAAAAAATATACAACGTGTGATGACAAGAGAGTCAGTGGAAATGACACCAGAAGCAAGCAAGTACTGAGCTGCACATGCAGCAGCAAGTACTTGCTGTTTCGTCACGTGTCATGATGTGTTGGCATCTGTCCTCCCTAAGCCTTAGGAAATAATGTCTACTATTTGTTAAATGTCAATCATAAATATCTAACACACTAATCCTGTTTGTCGGAAATGCCTGTGTGCCCCTCACCTGGTGATGCAGAGGATGTTGCAGGAGATGAGAAGCCTCCAAATGAAGGGGTGATGCTGTTTCCATTGGTCAGACCTCCGAGACCTTTAAAGCCTCCACCATTCCCAAAACCAGAAAATGATGAACCTCCACTTGCTGTCGATGTGGTCAACGAAAACCCTTTGAAGCCTTTGAAGGCTCCTGTACTTTCAGCCTGAAACAAATGAAAATGTTCAGAAATAAACTAAGAATTTCTGGTAAGTAAATGTATCTCAGAAGCAACGTTCAAAAACACACACACAAAAAAAAGTCAGTGTAAATGTAAATGTCAGTGGGGAATGTTCATGTTTTACCTCTGATCCTATGTTTCTGCGTTTGGCCTTCTTAATCGCTCGGTTCTTCAATACATCTTCGCTTGCAACTGAAAATGTCCCCGCCTGATGAAAGATAAAACATTGACTGCATTTATATGGACTTGAGTAACACGGTTAACCAGAAAAATCTGCTTTCTTTTGTAATCTAGGAACGGTGTTTACATGCACTTAAGAAACCCGGTTACAGGAAATCCGCGTGTAAATGCAGCACAAGAGTAACCTGGTTTGTTCTCCACTTCTGACTTATTTGAGAAGCTACGCACACAGATTTTAACTGTATACTAACAGAAGACGCTGGTTGCTTTATGACTTTTCACACTCGTCTGTGTTCGTGTCGCAGCAGAATGACGCATCAAAATACTTCATTTTATACAGGGCGACATGCGGCCTGTATACTTAAATACAGGCCTCATGTCGACCCGGAAAAGCCCAGTATGCGAGTAAGGATGGAGCATCAGTGAACCTGCCCGCAGCAGACCTGCAGAAAACAGACATCTTTTGAAAACGTATTCACAAAGATTACGCAGGTCAATACTGTCATACGTAATGTGGCAACTGACATCTCGGCAGTTAAAGAAACAGCTACTCAGCTGAAAAATACTGTCTGGAGTGAATGATGGAAGCGGAGACCCGTAAAGCCCTCCTTGAGGAGGCCTCGGATGGACCAATGGAGGAAAGATAAGTATACGTGTATAGAGGAAATGTGGGACCGGACAAAGGCTTGAAAACCACTGCAAAAGGAATAACGTGAGACTGATTCGTTTGAAAGGCTGTTGAGCCGCACACAGAAGCTTGTTACAGAAGGTCTCGGAATACGCCTGGATGAAATGTCCAGACCAGCGGCCGAGACTGGGGACTATCCACTTTGTGAAGCAGTTAGCAAGAGATGCGGTGATTTCTACAATTAAAGAAAAACGGGGCCTGGCGTGAGACAAAGGAGTTGGCAGAAAAGAAAAAGGCCTCCACATTTGTGAAGAAAAAGCTTCAACATCTCAACGTGAAATACACACTGGCCTATCCGGTCACGTTAAGGTTCATGTGGAAGGGAAAGAATCGGAGCAATAGCCGCGGACCAGTTTATCATTGTAGTAGAACCACAGCCCATCCCGGAGGGGATTGTGACTGCGTCGCCATCAGAAAGAACCCAGGAAGACAGCAGCAACCACGGAACAGATACGATTTTATCTGGAAACTGGAATTGGAATCACCTATAAGTCAAGCTGAAATAAGAAACGTTATTTCTTTAACGGAAAATGGCAAATCACCTGGATATGAAGGATATCCAGTCAAATATTCCAAGGAATATTGTAGATATTACAGCCCCAATCTTTGAAAAGGTTTTTCCAGAAGGCTTTTAAGTAAGAAAATGTCTCACAAATTTAGTGAAGCTTAATATCCTGAATCCACCAAAATGACAGGGACATAACAGACCCTGGCAATTTTAGGCCCATCAATTGCTGAATGTTGCTGAATGTTGATAGTAAAATACTGATAAAAAAAAATTGGGGGGAAATATTTCCAATCTAGGCACTACATTAGGTTAATAATTAGTGATACACTGGAAAACCCAGTCATTGACTTTTTTAAGTTGCTGGCCTCCACAGTTTTACAAGTCACAACCTACCCAGTCTGAAATTTCTATGGCGCAGCAAATTGGGAAGGGACTTTACACAAGAGCAGTGGGTGACTATTCTGGGAGACTGTGGAAGTTTGTGAAGGAGGCGAAGAGGAAATTCACACAATAAAATATATTACATAGATATTATCATACTCCTGTAAGACTTTTTAGGATAAATTGTCACGGGATAATCTGTGTTGTAAAACGGGGGCCTTCTTACACTGCGTATGGGAATGCACCATAGTGAGAACATTCTGGGTTGAAGTTTGGAAAAACCTGAGACATTGGTTTGGGTAAACAATTCCTGTGAACCCCACCTTGTGCTTAATGGTAGATAAATGTTTAATGCCAGGGATATCAAAAGGTACTTACTCTGTTATTATTTTGGGTATAGTTACAGCTACAATACAGCTAAAGATTTGAAAGAATGGACAGATGCAAAGGTAAAAAATGCTTCTTTTGAAGCCATGTTAAGCAAATGCAAAGGACCATCTGGATAAATAACACACAACCCTCCACATCCTGATTTACCTTTAACAGTCTGTCGCTCTGTAATTAATACTCCTATTTTATTTTATTTAGGTATGTATTTATTTGTTTTCCTGCTGGACCGTGCCAACTTGTGTTATGCTGTTGTAAACAGCCCCCAACAATAAAGATTGAAAATGAGAAAAGAAAAAAGTTATTTAAGTTTGTTGGAATCACCTCCTCTCCCTCATCCTCCTGATCCCAGTTCCTGTCCGTTAGCTCTTTATCCGCGATCCTTTTCGCCATTCCACTGGCTCTGTAACAGAAAAAAGTTAGCTAAATAATTTATTAGCAGCTAGATCAGGACCTTGAAATGTGACCCAGGAGGCTGTAGCTTTTCCATATTTGTTGCTCAAACCTGAGTTTCATCCACTAAAGGGAATAACATTTGGCCAAACAAACAGAAAAATAATATGTTAACAAAATAAACAATTTTACAAAAGCACAATGCTTACGATTGACATTTACTTTTGGCTTAATAATCACACATTTTGTCATTTTTAGCAGCTCAACATTTATTTGACAAAGGAATTTTAAGGTGGGAATTTGACATTCACATCTAACTAAAAGAAAAACACACCAACCAGGCTTACAGGCTGTGCTCTTTATATTCACATTATATTTATATTTGCTCTTCATCTGCTTTTGTAATTTCCTCATATACATATTGATAACATTACATATTAAAAATGATCAGCATAAATCAATTTAGTTATAACAGCAGCACAAACTGTAATATCCAAAGTGACCATAAAGGGGTCAACACCTCATAAAGACAATATGAGACTTGTTATGTTAAGATTTTGTTTTCCAACAACATACAGAACTGTATTGCTCGAAGTTGGCCGTAGCACACGTATTGTGGATGTCAATTCATAATAGCATTAAATTGTATTTATGAGCAACTCTGCATAGACATGTTTGCTGACATGTGCTGACATACCTTTGTTACAATAATTTTGCCTAGTAACACATATATTAAAACTAGCTGTTTCGAGCTCATTGATCTAAGGAACAAGCAATAACTAAAATGACATTACATTTTGAGAAGGGTCGTTGGTGTTCGAATGAACGCAGCTTTTTGAAATCAGTCCCTCTGTCTGTTGACTTGACGATGCCAGAGTGAAAGTTCAGATTTCATTTATAGTCTGTCCTACGAAATCTAACCACAGGAGCCGTCACGAGGAGTCTAGTTAGGTAAGTTACTTAGCTTAACTTAGCTAATCTATACATGTTAACAACGACCATATCACCAACACAGAGACGATGCCCATTAGCCACTTAACAGCTTAACAGGTGACCTGGTAAAATAGTTAACTTTAACTAGACATGAATACAAACCCTTGCTAGCTTTCCTCTCAGTGAGGCGGTTAGCCGCCGAGCTAACAGCGGACTAAGCAGGCCCAAACATTAGCAGCTAACAGCTAGCGTCAAGTGAAACGCCACTTCAGACCAAACATCAGCTAAAATAGAATTATTACTAAAGTAAATCCCGCTGTACCTTTTCTGGAATGTGAATTCCAAGCTCTCCCTCTAAAAAAATTCTCGTACAGCTCAAGATAACGCAGACCGTTTCAGAAGTGTGAAGGAAGCTCCTCTGCAGGTAAAACCGCTGTATTTTGAACGAGTCTCATTCACGCCGCCATTTTACATAGCGGTATATCCGCATGAATTCGCGCGTCGCACCTTTTCGCGCATGCGCGTTAGACTGAGCTGTTAGTGCACTGTGGGGGTTGTAGTCCATTGTGGATCATCTGAACGGAAGCCACCAAAAGCTAAGAAATAAAAAAAATGTTTATGAGACGTAGTCATGACTTTTTGATTTATATGTATCCTTTTGGTCTTTAGTTTTTACCTTTTACCTTTAACATTTGACTTTTAATTTTTACATATATTTTATTTTCTTTATTCTATTCGAGAAATGTTTAAAAACGTATATTTCTTCACAATTTAGAATTTCTATCTTGCCATGATTTTTTTCATCACGCAAAACTATTTGTTTTTACTTTGCTTTCTCTTGGTAAACTTTTGTTTAACAAATAATTAATTTTGTAAGTTTACACACCAGTACATCAACCCAAACTTAGGGTTAGATAAGCACCTACTGGTCTTTTAACTTTCGTGATCCTGCACAGCTTTTGTCTTCAGCTAAGTGATGATTCTGGGATTTCCTGCTTAATCCATTTCAGAATTTCCTCCATCTTTCGGGTGTTTCGTAGCTGGGAAAAAGATCAGGATGCATGCAGTGACTCGAGGGATTGGTGGGTAAAATGGTGTAGTGTTGGGCACCAGATGGCTTGTCTCCAAGCTTCCAGGATCCTGGTCGGCCTTGCCAAATAGGAACAGGTGCTGGAGAAAGTGAGGAAGTGAGCTGTGGGCCCTAGTGGCAGCAGGAGACCCTTGACCAGCTGGCGCAGAGAAAACGGAAAGATTTGGCAGCAGAAAAAAGAAAAAACCTGTATAATGTAGAAGGAACACGGCAGGCAACATGTGAGGCTGAGAGAGGCAGGAGTTCTTTAAAGCCGTTTAAACACACACACATAAAACTGGGGGATGGGGATTTTCTCAGTTTCAGCAGTTTAGTTTACAATATTCAGGGATGTGCAGAGTTTAAAAAGGAATTACCATCAGCCTCACCTGTCCCATATATCAGTCCTCATTAGCCTTTTAGCATGCCAATCAAAGAGTGTGGATGTGTAGTCGCTCAACAACTCTTAGTTTTTATTTTTTTGTTCTGCAGCAGATGTGCAGAGGCAGAACTCCAGCGCAGTGGATTTATCACAGACAGTGGATGTGGTTCAGGTAACATCCTGACAAACTTTTAACTGATACGTACAAGTGAACCGGTGGTTTCAGTGAGTGCTCTGCAGCTCCGTGGTGGTCTGTCAAGGCGTTGCAGGGGGTCTTTGACCATGCATTCGACAACATAGTTTCACTGTGGAACTCACAATTAAAAATCTTTTCAGCACGTGTAGTAGAGCAAAACACAGGGTCAGTGGTTAAAAACCAACCCTTTTCCTATGATGTTAAAATAAATCAAAAACAGAGTTTTGTGATTGAACCAGATCATTTAAAGGACATAAAAGCTGCTCTCTCACATTAGAAGAACATCAGTTCTGCATTCTTTTAATTTGTCACTGTTCCAATTGCTGTCCACATAACCCATCAATTAATTCGACCTAATTACGGCTCCATTTGCAAAAGCCTAATTGACACGTAGATCTGTCTGCTGAACGGGCAATTAGAGAGGAGATGCATATGATACTGCATGCATGAAATGATGGCAAGATCTTAATGATTTAATCACACATAATAATTAATTACAGGCAGGTTTGAGATGAGATTATTTAGAGATGAGGTGTTGTTCAGGTCATTGTGCTCATTTGAATTTAAACAAAACCAAATGAAAAACACAGAAGTGCATTTCAGCTTAAAACCTCAAACCCATCAATCACAACAAACATGATACAGAAAAACATACATTTTATTTTACTTTTGTATAAATATTCCGTTTTTATAATGTAGACAGAGAGCAAAACAATTATTTTATGTATTTCATTGCACTTACATTAATCCAGTGACAAATAAAGAAATATGGCAATCAAATTGACAGTAAGAAATTATTTACTGAATAAGTAAAAAAAACAGAATATCAGGATCCACTCCATAAATATTAAAGCTGTTGTATAATGAGCAATGTGCAGAACTCCATTTTAAACCTGTAACTGAGTCTGCGCAGCAGAAAAATGCTGCTTCGAACACAACCAGCAGCTTCTGAGGTTGACGGTACAGTACAAGAGCTCGACATGGAGACAAACATCTGTTCAGGAATCACACAAACATATGTTTGGACGTTTTGGTCAATGTGAGGGACATGTAAATGAGCTGACAGTGTTTAAACACTTTGGGACTTCAATTATTTCCTGCTTTGTGTCAAGCAAAGGTTTGAGTTTTAGTACGTCCTACTTTACATCCAGCCCAGTGTATGAGATGATTCTGAACCTCATGCTTTATATTGACAATGTAAATTTTCATGCACAGGCTAAGGGGATATAGAGGTGCACTGAAATTTTGGCATATGGAAGATGTCATTTAACACATGACCTGTGGGGACAATACACATTTCACATTTCAGCAGGAGCGTTGAATCAAGCACACAGCCACTGCTGAAAACATATACCTGTTGTTACAAACTAGGATCATGGTCTATACAACCAACGCTCCAAATCAAAACAGGTTACATGAGGGCGGCACCATGTTAAATCTGCCTGCTTCAACAGTGTTTTCGTTCAGAGCACAGAACAATGTTGCTGGACATTCACCCATTCACACACACTGAAGGCAGGGTGACCCCCGGACCCACCGGGAGTGACTCGGTACAGTGTCTTTCTCACTTTGACATGTAACCAAGAGGAGCTGGGGGTTTAAACTACATTTCCTGTCCTCTCAGAAACCACCTGATGCCTTCTAGTGGCTGGGAAAGGTACTGAACTGAACAAAAAGACGTGTACCAGATTTTCCTTTCTATTCATATTAATCCTAATAATTCAGCAATTAGTGTCACAATATCCTAAATGCCCAATCACTGAATTTGCTTTATGTCTGAAAAAAAAAAATCCATAACAAGGCTGAACTTTAAAAACCCTCACGCTATGAACATGACAAACAAATTTAGAAAAATATATTTATCCATAAGAATGTTGATGTCGTGACCAACTAAAACTGAACACAGACACCAGAGGATCCCTTCTGGGGATTTTCACAGACTGAATAAAAGGTTGCTTTTCATTTGAAAATATTTTATTATTTCCCCTAAATATTATATTTTAGTTTGAAAAGCAACTAGTAACTACAGCTGTGACATCAATGTGTTGGAGTGAACACATGAAGTGAAACTCTCGAGCCAGTTCTCAGTACTTAAATACATTTTTCCAGTCCCAAAGTTACTATGACCAGAAAAGTTTGTAACATGTTTGTTTCTGTCTTATCAGTAACTCCAAGTACCACGTTATTTTTTTCTGTCCAGGCTGATTTTCTGATCAGTTCATCCAAGCGTCTCAGTGGACATCTGGGTGTGGCAGAAAAACCTCTTTAGGTCTGGAATATTGCTTTGACAAAAATGGGAAAATGCAAAATCTCAGTGCCCTTGACCCGTCATCTTGGTCCACCGAACTCTGATTAGTTCATCATGACTCCGAGTCGAAGCTTGAGTCAAATTTGAAGAAACGTGGACAAAAAACCCCAAACAGAATGTCTCAAGCTACAGCTGAGGATTAACACCCGGTAAATGACACAGGAAACATGGCGCCACAATGAAGGGGATGTGTCAGAGCTCAAACTGTTCTCGTAAGAAAAGAAGGAGACCGCTGCCCACCTTTCCTCTGACAGAAAGAGCCGTTGCTTCTTTTTTCAGTAAGTTCAGTATCTGAGCAGGAGCTCCTGTTTTTTGCAGTGGGGAATACCGAGTTTTGTACAAATGAGTTAATGTGTCACTTGCTTCAGTTAGAATTCTGACCCAGAAACTGTTCGTATTTTCATACATGTCAGATGTTTCGACCTGTTCTATGAAAACAGGTTGTAAAATCTGGTTGTCCCCCCCCCCCAACTGATCTGACCCAGTGACCCTGGAGAGAAAGCGGCAGGTTAAACAATACATGAGTCGAACAGCAGCCTGTGTGTAATCCGCGCTGCTGTCTGATGTATGTGAACTGTGCCTGTGATGTTTCGCTGCTTGATGCTGCATTAACATCGTCTGTCTGATGTTTTTTGGGACTTCGTCCTCCCCGCTGCTCTGAATCATAACAGCCTGTGAAGCTGATCCTCCACCTGGGGAAATATCCATCTGATAAATGAATTTGCCCGTCAGACTCTTTAAAGCCGCCTGATTACAAACTGCCTGTTTGGTTTAATATGAAGTGGCTTGGCAAACACTAAAGGGAGTTTAGAACAATCAGACTGAGATGATTGAATTATACTGATTAATAATTCATTCCTATTAAATCCTCAAACTTCGAACAAGTGAGTGGCTGTTGCCAGAGAGCTACCACTGAGGATTAGAAAAGAGTTTTTACTTTCAAAGCGGAGAGTGTGTCATTTTATTACAGCTAACAGCACGAAACACAAAACCATTTATTATACACAACTCATTGGAATGTTTGGTTTTTAGTGGATGTAACAAACGTTTCTTTTGTCTCATTATCAAAACTCACACGTTCTCCTGGTCCAGAATAGGGAACCACACAAAAACTGTTTGATGTCTAACTACACTCAAAAGTTCACACTAAGTAAATTACCACAGCACATCAAACTTCTCACGTTTAAAAAGCTCGAGGCCGATAACTGAGCTCAGCCCCGGTCGACTCATCACTACAAAAGTCTTACTTCTGCTGTGAACCGTATCACAGCATCTGTGGTGATGGCACGTTTCAACCATCAAACCTTTATTATTCTTTAAAGCTGAAGTGTACATCCACTGTGGGATTAATAAAGTTCTATCTTATCTTATGTTATCTTACAAAGCGTTGTGATGTTGTTATCCACCTGTTCTGGTTCTTTTGGGTCCCTGAGTTGCTGTCCTGTTATTCCTCCATGTTTCTGGAGGATGCTCTGTTCATTGTCTGTAATTATTTGGCTAATATCCATTAAGATAAGAGTATTTTCTTTGACTCTTTTCAGCTTCTTAAAAGCAGCGCCTCCAAAAACATGACATATCCTTCAGTGCTGACTGCCTCCTCCCTGCAACACTGCACATTTCTGACACACAAACACACAGTGAATCATTATTATGTCAGCATATTATCTCTGCATGACAACTTCCAGCTGAACAATGCACCCCCCCCCCCATTCAGCAGAGCATAAAAAGCACCTCTTTTCACCACCTTATTTTTTGTTCAAATACGACTCATTCAATAGCATGGCTGTTGCTTTGTGCCTTGCGCTGAAGAATTTCTCAGTGATGCTCTCGGCTTGTGGCCAAAGCTGAGCGGAGAAAACTCGTACGGGAGCTTGTGAGTGTTTATTATTTGGTGAAGAGAAAGAAGCAGGTCACAGCCTGAGCAGAGCAACAATTAATTCAGAGAAAGAGCAGCAATGACTGAGATGTTGTTTACCAGCAGGTACCACTTAAATACTCAGTGTAGTACCACAGCAGCAGCAGCAGCAGTTCACGTCTGAGAGACGCTGTCGTGGGTTTAGATGTGTTTTAACGTGTGATCCTCCTCCCAGTCACCCTGTGGTTTCCCACTCACCTTCAAGATGTCGTAAACATCAAGAGTGAAATTCGCTGCATTGAAAAACATCTTTTCTCTTAATGTCGTCAAACTGCTACTGTGTTTGGGTAAAGACCATTAGAAATTGAAATGTTACTCATTTAATCGGTTACAGTGGCCACTTTACTAGTTACACTTTTACACTTTAATGCAGCTCCTGATGCTTAATTGTTCTGTCTTCTCATACCTTTCAGTGATGTGATTGGGCAAAAAACACCAGAAACTCTGTATAACTGCAGTTAATTTCCACTTTGTTATAACCAAGATTACAGTACTGCAGTATTTTATACATAAAAACACCAAAGTCCCTGTTATAGCCCTACTTGACATGCCAACAGGATGGAAGCTCACTGAGTGAGTGGAGTGATTCAGTTGATTGTATTGTACTTGAGTTACGAGAAATTTTTCACGCAGCTGGAATGTGCGGCCAGAGGAAAAACACCTTATTTGTTCGTCAGGGGGGCGTTCATTAACGATGTGACAATGATTAACCCATCCAGTAGTTAGATGGGTTTCTGTTGGTTAGTGTCCTTTCTGCAGAACGTGTATACATATAAGTATGTGTATATATACATAGAGTATGCTGTATAAGGACGTTAACATGACACAGCGGGATTCAGTCCCAACCACCACGCCACTGTCAACCTGCTGCTGATGTTTGTACGACACCCAATCACATCAATGCCGCAAAAGATCTAAAATGTTCACTGCAGATGCAGAAGTGACGTAAACGGACCCCAAAGAGACACAGCCGCAAACTGTTTTGTGTGTCTTTAGGTCTGAGGAAGGGGCTGCAGTGTGTGGACTAATGGCATGCCTGTGTTTTTTGTAGGTAGGGGATTGCAGGGTTTTCTCTGCTGCCTGCTCTCTGACTGCACTTGGCTGACATTTATGTCAACCTCTCATAAGCCCAGAGAAACAATCCTACAAATGTCAGTGTATCTTTTCATCAACAGCGAACGATATGTTCTTGGCTTCTGCTCTGCCTGCACCGTGTGACGACGCAGTTTACCAACCATCCCTTTGGAAGGCTGAGTAAAAATGTCAGAGCACGACTGCAGTGATGGAGTGTCTCTGCTGGTATCAGGCCTCACTCAACAGTCAACCTGCTGCCACTCTTTGTACAACACACAATCATGTCAATGCTACAAAACACACACAAATACACTGTGTAGAGCTGGTGTTTGTACCAGCAAGTGTGCAGCGCTACAGTGAAGTAATGAGAAGGTTAATGGCTGAATTTAGAAATTACCATACTGACTTTTCCCCTCATATTAATTTATCTTTTAGGCTAAGAGCTTTTCTACCCACCCTTAATTACACTGCAGCACAAAACAGAA